>CM064330.1:120552569-121918044 GCA_032595735.1 Pelochelys cantorii
GGATGCCAGGAAATCAAGCAGCAGGCACAGGAAGTGGGGCGGGGGAGAGAAAGGTAAACCCAGTTGTTTAGACAGCTGCTTGTTCCTGCTGCTGGTTTAAGTAGGCCAAATCAACTTCTGTGGGACTCCACCAATTGGGCCTCAGGGGCAGAGCCTTACACTGGGGTTAGGCTTCATGGGTCCCCAGGTAAATCATCGCTAGCAGGCTACCAAGGGGAGGGTTGGAGTATGGTGGTTTCCATGAACTCTGTGAATGTGGGATTGAGACCTCTACGTCGTGATAATAATACAGACCTTTTTTGGGAGACTAGGAGCTAGGTGGCAATGCAATTTTGGCCAAATCCATTAAATATTGTTATCAGGGTGTATCAGTAAATCCTGTATCTCTGCCAAATCATCTGGGAACATTGTCACTTGGTATTTCACATCTTCTGTACATCCGTTTCCCAGGAGACAAGTGTCCACATCACAAGAGCTGTTTGCATAAATAACATTAATCACGATGCAGTCAGCGCAAGTGACACTAATCAAAACCTTCTCACCAGACATTCAGTGAGTTATGGAAACCTATCCCTGAAGAGGTGGTCCATCCAAGACAGGGTTGAGAGCCAGTGACAAAGCAACAGAGAGATGCTTACAGTGGTGTTGTCCATTATGTTCTTCTGCAAGTAAACAGTCCAATCCAAAGCTCTCTGACATCACCAGGAGTGTTTCCATTAATTTCATGAGGCTTTGGACCAAACTCTCAAATATACTCTCAATAGCTACATCTGTCAGTCAGCAATTTTCCTAAGCACTGTCACACAAACATTTTACAAAACCAAAATGCTCACACCACTGACTTATATTTAAAATAACCTGCACTCGGAAAATGTTCATTATAATGTCCTTTAACCCTACCAGTGTACATTAGTATATCATAGATGAGTAACAATTGCAACTTTTCTAAAAAAGAATATGCAATATGATACAGTGAATGGTAACAAATTCACATTTCTTGACAGGCCTGTGATCTATCCCTTTCTATAATTTCTAATACCAATTTTTAACATATTTGAAAAATGACTGTTCAGTCAACGGAAGCGTAGTGCCAGATACATAATGCATGATGCAATGATGTAGATCAAAATGTTTTAGGAACATTCATGGTATTCAGATCAGTGGGATTTGGCTGAACCAAGGAAGAACTCAATGTGTTAAAGGATGTTACAATGATGTGGTTGACTTGGACTTTTGTTTACTGGTGGTTATACTTTACAGTTTGGAACATATACAAATTTAACATTTAAAGTTTAGCTAAATGCAAACATTTACTTTAAAACAAGAATGGCCAGACTGTATATTGGAATCTCACTCAATAAAGTCAGTTGCTATTACTATTGCATGTGCTTTCTAATTAAATAAGAAATGTCAGTATCAGCAATACCTTTTAATTTTATTTTCAGTGATCACACAGTACATATTTAATATAAAATATTCTGATTACATGGGGCTTGACCCCGTAAATTACCCAGTCAATCTAAACTGAGATGATATTGGTTTAAGCACACTTAATTTATGGTTTTGCACTGGTGTATCTAGATTGACTTGGAATAAATTTAGTTATACCAGTGAAGCTTTTCTAAGATAGACTAGCCCTGACCTAGAGAAAATTTAGTGCCATTTTAAATAAATCTGTAATCTGGAAAAAAAAAGGAAAAACTGCAGAGTCCCACACAGCCTATAGTGCACATTGTACAGCATACTTTGCATTCAGAGCAAATAATCCATGACAGAGTTGGTGAGACACCATTCACACCCATCTCCATCAGCAAATCATGCAGCTTTATAGAGAGTGTTTTCTTTTAGGGCTTGTGTACAGTTACAGAGCTGCAGGGATGCAGCTGTGCCACTGTAGCACTTAGTAAAGACACTGACTATTACAACAGGAAAGCTTTCCCCACTGGCTTAGATACTCTACCTCCCTGAGAGGCAGTAGCTATGTTGTGATGTCGTGGGGGTGCTGTCCACTTGTGTGGCCCTGGATTCACTCTGGTTTTGCATTCACTGGTTGCTGTGTTGTGCTGTGTGTGATCCCTATTGCCCTATGCTGCTATGTAGTGATGCTGTGTGTATGTGCCTCAGTTTCCCCAGGCCCTGCAGCAGTAGCTGCATGAGGAGGGGGAGGCTGGGTGTGACTCACTGGGGAAGTATGTTCAGTCTCTCACATCCTGAGGTCTAGGTGACAGCACGTAGCACCTTGGGCCTGGAAGGAGGACAATGGAGGAGGCGGGGCTTCCTGGGGCGAGTGAGCAGTGGCTGGGGGGTTGAATTAGTTTCGGCTGGGCTGGGTGAAGAGAGCAGACTAGGAGCAGGAAAGGGGGGTTCAGGGCCTGTGAGCCCTCCCCCCCAAGAGGAATAAGTCTGCCTACCTTGGCTCCTGTGCTAACATCGATCTCAAACTACTCTGACTCTCTATGAACCTTCTGTTCTACCTGCCAGCTGAGAGTCACATTTGGCTGCGGATGGGGGTGCAAGGTTGGGGGCTCCCCAACACGCCGTCACATATGTTGACAGGAGAAGCCTTTCTCTTAATGTAGCACAGTCTACATCAGAGGTTAGGTAGGTACAGGTTGAACCTCTCTAGTCCGGCACCCTCAGGACCTGATTGGTTCTGAACCAGAGAATTTTCCAGATCACAGGAGGTCAGTATTGTCTAGCAGCATAACCAACACTTCCCCTGCTTACTGGGTTGTGAGAAGACATATAGGGATAAATTAGAGCTAAAAACAGCACAGAACACTGAGGCTATGTCTACACTAGCAGCTTCTTGTGCAAGAACAGCCATTCTTGCACAAAAACTTGCCTGCTGTCTACACTGCACGCGCATTCTTGCGCAAGTAAATTTACAGTATAGAGTTGGAAAACAGGGCTTCTTCTGGAAGAGTTATTCCTCTCCCCATGAGGAATAAGCCCTCTTGCGCAAGAGCTCTTCCACAAGAGGGCAATGTAGACAGGCAACATGAAGCCCCTAGTGGTTAAATGGCCATCAGAGCTTTCTTGCGCAAGACAGCATCCACACCACCATGGATGCTCTTGCGCAAAAGCACATGCCAGTGTAGACGAGCTCTTGTGGAAGACTTTTTGCACAAGAACTCTTCCGCAAAACAGTTCTTGCACAAGAAGCTGCCAGTAGACGTAGCCTGAGAGCCAGGACTGGTGGCTGCAAACAAACTGTATGGGACTGCGAGAAATTTGGCCACTCCCATGAAAAGTGGTTCTGGGCAACGGATATTTCTGGACCAGAGACTTCTGAACTAGAGAGGTTCAACCTGTATAATTATGTCACTTGGGGTGTGCAGTTTGAGTGTCAAACCATCATTCCAAAAAGAGAGCTCTTATAGCAGTCCTAAGACATGAACCATTTAAACATTCTTTCTTCTGTTTAATAATCCTGAGTTCTTTTCATCCCTAGATCTGAAAACACAGCATAAAGGAAGTTAGTATCATCTGCGTTTTACAGATGGGCACTTGAGGCACAGGTGAACTCGCTTGCCCACAGTCACTCAAATGGCTAATAAGCCAAACCCTCCCCCAAGTTCTTTTCGTCCAATGCTTTGCCTCTAGGCTAGATTGTTCTCTCCTACTTCACCTGGCCTTTAGTTCTAGCAAAGTCCACATTTCAGTCCCACCTTTCAAAACATTAAGCAAAGTAATCCCATGCGACTTATCACCTCCATGGCACAAAATAGCATGGCCTCCCACTCTCACCACAAGAGAAGCTAATATGCTGGCATCTCCAGCCTGCTGCTCGTGCCAAGTCTGAGAATGGGGGGCCATTTGCAGGGCTTTCTCCCTAAAAACCTACGCAGCAGCTGCACAGGTCTCACCCCCCTCTCTGGGTAGCTGGTGACACAGAAGAATCCATTTAATTCCTTATGTAGCTGCACATTTGTCATCGCCAGTGATTTGTTTTACTTTTTTTATTTTTGTTCCCGTCGGAGTAAGGGAGAGAGCTATGATTAATGACTGTCTATACATCCTGGTAGGCTGAGGGGGAGCAGTAGGGATTTTCTTGCTTTGCCTCTAGATGTGGCATGGCAATAGAAGCTTTCAAATACCTCTGGCCTTTCTGTATTACATGGGAAGGATGCCAAGGAGGTCGAAAAGACTGAAAACAAGGAGAAACTGGAACAACTAAACATCCCCCCCCCCATGCCCTTTAAGCTGAACTCGAGAGAGGATCATTGGGCAAAACTCCTGGAATTAAACTAAAAGTAGTTCCATCAGGGTCTTGAGAGGTTGTAGGAGGGATGGGTGCTTGCTTCTGGATGGCTGTATCCTTCTTTCCTTCTAGCCAGTATGTTACCATTTCTCCTTTCCCCTAAGGAGAAAAATAAGTTGAGGTATAACAATAATGCCACCTCGCTCTTTTATAGCACTTTTCCTCAGTAGATCTAAAAATGCTTTATAAAGGAGCTTAGTATCACTGTCCCATTCTACAGAAAGGGAAACTGAAGCATGCAGTGAAAAAGTGACCTGCCAAAATCACCCAGCAGAGCTAGAAATAGAACTCAGATCTTCTGAGTCCCAGTCCTGTGCACTAGGCACTGCTACATTCTTCCTATTATTTAGGGCAGCTATTAAAAAGAACTCACTTCCTCTCTGAGAAAGTTTCACTCATTTTAATTATGGATCTGTCAACATTACAAACTCAAATACAGATCACTTGAGGGTGCCATGATCACAGCTTTCCTCCTGACCTGCTCCAGTGACAATCTGAAGTGTGGGTCAGATCTAATTGTGTTTTACTGTGTCCCATTCCTGAGGTCAGAGCCTTAAGTAGAGATCTGAGGCCAGACCTGTATGCTGGTTGAGAGACATGGTTACAGCTTGGTTAGGTCCTTTCCACACTGCAGATTGTAACAGTGGTCAGTGGAAAATTGTGTAGTGACTGGGTCTCAGGATTCACTTGTACATGTGGGGAGACAGTCATGGGACTGTTTTAGAGGGAGGCCAGGGGAATGATTTGTGTTTGCAAAGCCAAACTGTGGGACACTTCCACATTTACCTGCCTGCTCCATCTGGCAGGATAATTAGCCAGATAGATATGAACTCAAAATTTAAAAAATGGGTTCTAGATTTCACCCCCTTCAAAGTCCAGGGCCAGGGATTTTACAGAGTGAGAGATACTGCCGGCAACTTCTAGTTTTGTAGGTCGCTACAGATTCCCCCCAACCATTGTGATTACTCTTGCCCATTTTCACCACAAAGTGAAAATCCCACTGAGAATGAAATTGCTTCTCAGAATGTGGGCCACTGGGATTAACAGATTCTAAAGGCAAAGTTTGTGTTCATGCATTGTTCATCACCATTTTCAAGTCTCAAGTTTGATTTTCAGCAGTCAGGCCAGGCACTTGCCAAGTAGTGAATCTGAGTGTGGATCCCATGTTTGTACCCTGGCTCTCAGAGTTGGCTGGATTTAGGAGCAGCTTATGTCACCTTTGAGCAAACTCTTCTGAGTCAACTTCCCATGGAAAGCCATCCTGTCCTCTCAGTTGGTGGCATGTGTCAGACTCAACCAGGCCATTTTCTGAGAGAAGAGGGCCTAAAGCGTTAAAACCCCGACATTCCAGAAGACAGCTCACACTTTTCCCCTCTGAAAAGCTGAGCACAAATTCTGCATATTTACCTTGACATGCAGATTCCCACGACACACTAATATGTACTCTCCAATCTGCTCCAATAGCTGGTATGTATTTGAACTGCATTGTATTTTAAGAGCTGGAAAGGGAGAAATTGCCATATTATCGCAACCATTTACTCACTCAAAACAACGAATACCAACTAAACTTCCATCTGCCCCCCAGGCTGCGTCATTATTATTGAATGACACCTAGCTCTTTTCGTTTCTTGGCTGTCACTACTATGTTATTTGAAATGCTCACAGATTAACCAAAAGGTCTCTGGTCTCTTTGTAAGTCATCTCAGGACACATATGTGACTGTCAACAAACACTTCGCATCACATCCTGTATCCGATATTATTTTTCTGCTCTTTATAGCTGCCTGGCTGGAGTTGCTTGACAAGTGACCCTTTCATCTCCCAGGGAAGAAATCCATATGGAGTGTTAGCCTGTGGCCATTGAACATCCACTGCCTTCTCTGGGTACTCACTTTTGAACAAAAACTAAAGCTAAGAGAAATTTCCACCCACCCACTGTCTCCAGGCCTATAAATAAATAAAAAGAAGGGGAAGGTGCCATTTCCTGTAACTGTATAAATACTTCTACTGAGTTATTCTGGCAACATGATCTTTTCTTTAATCAAGGAAGGAATTATCCTCATACAAAATGCTTATTGTCTCATCCAACACCAGAGACTGGGATTTTATTTCCACTTCTACCATTAATTTTCTGCACGACATGGGACAAGACACTTAATTTCCCAATTTGCCTATCTGTAAAAAGGGAGATGATTTGTCAGCTGGGTGGAATTAATTTTCTGAAATAATTTTCTGACAAAAAAAGCAGTTTCCTGAAAATCAAATTTTTCTACAGCATTTTGATTCAGAAATCTCAGAACATTTCATTAGACTGAAAAATGCTGAAATAAAATGTTTCTGTAATTTCCAACTGAAAACTTTTCTGAACTCTTTTTGGTCCCACAAAATGTTTGGATTGATTTGAGACAGAAACAAATGTTATGTCTATATAGGGTGGAAATTCTGGATTTCACTGAAGTTAATGCTTCTAACTTATCACTGTGATATCTTCTGGGCTAGTTCCCGAAAGAGTGCAAAGCTATTTGAAATCCTCAGATGAATATTCTGAAAGAAGCAAGGAAAGAGGCAAGGATTAAGGTTATGAGATGATAAGCTCTTCTTGGCAAACTGTTTAGAGGTGCTGATAAGCCATCCACAAGGAGAGGTGACAGATAGGCATATACATGACTGAAGAAAAGATGAAATGTGAGGGATGGAAGAAAAGATTTGGGAGTCATCAGCATAAAAGTGGAAACTGAGGCTATGATATCAAATGAGTTCACTCAAGGAGAGTGGAAAGGGAGAAGCGGAAGGGAGCAGACTGAGAGACTGACAGAAGGCTAATGCGGCTGCACACATAACTAAGAGCATGAGTTGAAGACAATGGTGGTAAACAGGTATCACTGAGGGCATAATTTGTTCTACAGAGTCTTCATACTAGTGATGATGAGTGAAAGGAAAGAACCCAGCTTGACTTTCAGATCCACAGACAGAATCTGCAAAATCAGCAGTGAGGAGGGCAGAAAAACACACGTTCAGTTTGTAAACTGGGCAAACTTGATGTGTAATCAATAAGACACAATGTTAAATGCCATCATGACAATTTTGAGAATTGCTGTTTGGAGCAGAACAGCCCTTTAAAATATATTGAAAAATTGCCCTGTTTTAATACATTTGAAAAGCATTGTAACCCCACCCTACAAAACTATGCAACCTTCTTTCTCTCATGGAGTAGAGGAACAAACACAAGTCTAATTAAAAGCCCAGTTTTGGCTTATTTAGCCTTTTCTGGCCCCTGGAGCTAGGATCAAATCAGATTTCAGATCTTGGGCCTTTGATTTTCAGCTCAGCTAAAGATAAAGCTTGCTAACCAAACTCAGGACTCTGTCAGTCCCTGGGAGGAGCTGAAGAAGAAGAACTCACTTGGAAGATTTTCTCATGAAGATCTCTCCCTAATCCTTCTGCTGGATGGTAGGGTTTTCTTCCCCATGCAACAGAGTGCCCTCCCTGCCCTCCCCCCTCCGCCCCACTGACTAGGGATGCAAACCCAAAGTAGCCAGGCTGTCAAACCTTCTACAGTCACTAGCCATCTCCCAGACTCCCCATTTAAGGGAAAGTTGCACTGAGGAGGGTGGGTCATAGAACATATTTCAGTTCAACTAGGAGTGCTGTTGAGTGCCGGGAAGGAGGGGAATCAATGAACATTCTCTGCTAATCCTATGCCTCTCCAAGGCCTGATCATAGCCTGCCCTATTTCCTGCAAGGAACTCTGGACCCTTGGAAACCCCTCTCCTGGGCCCTGACGAAGTGGAGAGGTTGTCATAAGGTGGTGGAGCTCCTTTTTTCACAAGAAGGGAAAGCCATGCACAAAGGTTTTCCTCTGTGTGTGGATCTTGAGTGCACAATCAAGCCCTCACAGCAAAAGTCTCCTGAGTTTGGGAGTTGCTCCAACTTAAGCCAGGGCTGGTCTCAGCTCAGCCCTTTGTTTCTCCACAGCTCACTAAAATGTGCTAAGCCTTGCCCAGGCACTTGGCTTTTCTTTACCCTCACTGGTGGATTCCATCCTGGAAGCAGTGTTGACAGTGTCTCCAAACAAGCAGTACCGGGGCATTTTGGTTCCAACGACTCCTGCTACAACTGGCCCTATTGAAGGAAAGAAAGCTAAGTATTCTGGGAGATGTTTTTAACTCACACTCAGAATGGGCCTCAGGCTCATTCAGCCTCAGTGGCCAGCACCACACACAGCTCTGGTCCAGTGTCCTAAATTCCCCATACCGTGATAAGGTATAAATGTCAATGCTGTCCTATTCATCCTCTGGATTTAACAAGTTGTGCTTCAGCTCCACCACTGATTTTCAGGACCATGTAGGTGGGTTACCAGAAACCCAACAGCCTCATAAGCAAGGGAGGGCTGAGTTGGAGGGATCAGGGGCAGGAAGTGATGCTATGGGTACACGGAAGGGTGTGGGAAGGAGGGCCTGGTCATAGGTGGGCAGAGAGCTAGATGGGTCTATAATGGGGTGGCATGTAAGGGGCTAAAAGAGGCCTAAGAAGTCTGTGAGGAAAAGTGATCATATAAGAAGTATTGCAAGGCAGAGCAGGGTGAGTAATTACCTGGAGCTCAAGGAGGGAAAATTGTGCTCCTAGCTATTTAAAGGAGTGCTAGTACCTTGGACAGAGCAATGACTGAAGAGCTTGAGGTGAGGGCAAAGCAGTTGCTGAAGGCCAGGGGAAGAGAACCAGGGATGCATAGAAGTTGTAAGGGGAATTAAGGAAAGGCAGCATATGGCTGCTATCCACAGGGCTCCTGGCCTATGACCCGGAGTAGAGGGTGGGCTTGTATCCCCCTCAGTCATCACTGGGGAAGTGGCTGGACTACTGACAGAAATATTCCCCTCCCTAGAAGGGAGAAACACGGATGGTGACATGGCTGGATGGCCAAGTTATGGAGAGGACACCGCAGTACTTAGACTGAGATGGGTCTGTAGGCTGAGACAATGATGGGAGAGACACTACCAGGAGACAGCATACTGACTGGTAGAGCTAATGCCTGTGAGGAGTGGTAAGTGGATCCATGGTCTCCATAGGGGCTATTCACACAAAACTGCACACACTAAGCATCTGGAAAACCAAGAACAGGAGCCACGCTTGTATATTGCTGACAATAGCAGAAGAGCTTTTAATTTCTAGTTATCTCCATTGGATCTTACCCTTGGTTTGGTAATATCAACCCATTCTGCTTTAAAATGAGAAGGGTTTGCTCTGTTGTTGATTATTAACTCTAATAGTCTTAAGGAAGGCACACTCCACAGTGCTGAACATCACAGCACATGTACTGGTCTAATCCAGACTCTGTATTGCCAACCAATGGGAAAATCAGATGGTGGCCTAGATCAGGGAGCAGCGAAAGTGTGAGTGTGGGGACTGAGGCAGGGATGTGAGAAAAGGCTTCTTTGTGAATAAATACATGGGACCAGCAATGGCAACAAAATTACAATCCCCTGGCCCCAGTCTCTATTAGCATTAGCTTTCTCTCTCCTTCTGTCAGACACTAGTGGGCTCTGCTGCTCCCAAGCTGGCTGCTGGGGTGTTCTTTGTAAAAGCATCTGTCAGAGGGATGATGGGGGCCATTTAAAACTCAGCAGTAATGGCCTTTGTGATTGATGGGAGGGATACTACCCTTTCTAGACATCCCATCCATTCAATTAACTAAATTGCCTGTAAAGGGTTAAACCCAGCGGTAGTGGGTATCCAGGAAGTATTGGCAGGGAACCAGGACAGTCAATGGGAAGAGAGTGAGAGATTTGAATTGAAAGCTTTGAACTGAAAAATAGGTTCTGCCTGCTTCAGTTCTTGGTATGAGTTCAGAGCAGGTGCAGGGAGGAGATGGGCTGAGGCAGGAACAAAGCATGGAATTTTCAGCAATATCCATGTCTAGAAAGGACTGAACCTTGGAACAACTGCTATGTAAGTGAACAGGGAATGTGTAGTTAGATGCAATCAGGTTATTTTCTTTATCTTTTGGTTTGTGGGACTTCTCTGTGGTGATTTAACCCTCTCCCCACTGTACATTGTAACTGAAACTGAATCCCAGGGAAGCAATTCTCTATGCTTTGAATCTGTTTTCTTCAATTGCTCTGTAACACCAAGCAACCAAGTATGCTTTATCAAGTATATCTTCTTGTTTTGTTAAAAAAATCACCTTTTTAAGACTATGATCTGATTCCGGTGTCCTAGAAGGCAGGAGTGTCTGTGTACCTGTGCCTGAGACTGCAGATCAGCTATATGGAAATTAATTTGTTTTTCAAGCTCTCTCCAGAGGAAGGGTTAAAGCGCTTGGGGTTACCCCAAGGAAAAAGTTCCCAAGTGTGTCTTCCTGGGATGCAAAGGGGTTTTGAATTGGGTGGTGGCACGATGACATGCAAGATTGGTGAATCTGTGACTTTGGGGATTTTTAAGCATAACTCTTTAGTGGGAGGGTATTTTTAAAGTGTGTTACAGGCCCCCACTTTCTGCACTCCAAGTGCCCAGAGTGGAGAACAGCCTTGACAGCTTTGTCACAGGATCTTGGTTTCTAAGGCTACAGTGATACCTGGAGTTATGAACCTGAAATAGGATGCTCAGCCCTTGGCTGAAAAATCTAGCTTACTCTTTACATAGACAAGATGCCATTACAAACATATGCCAGATGGCAGCTTACCCACATACCTGAGTGGATTCCTGCTCGTATCTTTAGCTGGGTGTTGGGTTTGTGTGGAATCCTAAATGTCTTGCACACAGCCACCAGGTCTAGAGCCATGCTTGCTATTTCACTGGCATGACGAATACCGTTCTCCTTGGGTACCCCCGACACTACCATGTCTCAAAACAAAAATCCAGCCTCATCAGCTTTCAATATAATCCACTTAAAAATATTTACTAAAAGGATGTTTGCCTTGTCTAAAAAAGCCATTTGTCTTTCACGCACTGGGGTAGCTCTATGAGTTTAGGGCAAAAACATCCAGAAACAAACCAAGAAAAGGAAACACAGCACAATATTTCCAGTGATTAATTTCTAGACCCATGCAAAACTTTGGGCTTCCCTTTTGCTCTCCCCTATATGCAAGAACCCTGGAGAAGGTGCAAGAGGCCTCATGAAAGGTATTAATTCTTTTACCTTTGGGCTTGTGTCACCAAGAAATGGCAAGTAACCCTAAATCCCTCAGGAATCCTCTCCCACTCCTTCTGAAGCTGGCTCTTACACTGAGCATCCATAGCCGAGATAATGTATAGATTTGCTCTGTGGTTAGGGGAATCATGTGAGGACTCTAGAAACCAAATGCTAGCTAAGATGCTTGGGATCTTGAATGTGTGCAACCCTGCTGCTCAGTGCAACAGTTGCTGCAGCAAGAGGTGTTTCATCACCACCATTAACACTTGAAGGGTGTAGAGTCCATTGTCCCCAAAGACCCTGAAGGATCTAGTGCAAAAATGGTCTTTAATTGGTGGCCACACCCAGTAAACCTACAAAAAAGAATGAGTGGTATCCCCTTTAAGGAACCCAGAGAGAGAGAGACAGAGAGAGAGCCTCCAGCTTCCCAACTGGAAAGAGGACAAGGCTACCCCACATGTGAAGATTTGGGAGAGGGAGTCTTGGTCAGAAAGTGTGGGGTGGAGATGGGTTGTTGGTTCTGGTTCATTTTGGAGTCACATATTTCTGTAAAGCAAAAGCCACCAAGCACACCAGCTGCCATTGGTCTGTTGATAGCATCTAAGACTGGATCCGGCAGGCCACAGAAATCAAACACAGCAGAGTTTTTTCATCTCCACCCACTTCTCTCCTTTCATCAGGTTCAATGGAATACTGTGGACATGTGGGGGGGAGGGATGGGGGAACCGCACCTGTAGAGCTGTGGGACTCTCCTCTCTCAAAATGTAATTACTTTTGGTCCTTAATTCAGCAAAGAGCTTTTCAGATCACCGGGACTGGTTATTCTTGTCATGCTCTGAGCCCTTCTTTTCCTAAGCTTCCCACTGGTCCAACAGCACAGACAACTTACAGGCATCTCCTATCGTCTCCACCTTGTAGACATCGTAGTTATCTATGATTTCATCAAAGGTAGTGTAGAGCTTGTTTAAGAAGTCCACCACTTGGTAAGGAGTGCTGGTGCTGGACAGCTGAGTGAAGCCAACAATGTCACTGGCAAGGCACAAGAAAACAGACACAGTCCAGCCAGCTGTTTGGCATGTTCTGGTAAAACATGAGCATAAAGGCACATTTACCCATGCAGCACTATTTTCTCAGCTGGAAGCTTTGACCCCTCCACTCCCTGTTCCTGAATTTTACTTTGTTTTTATTCCAAAACTTCGCTTTCTACCTGGGGACCTTCCTCTTTAAAACATTTACTTAGACTGAGAAGAAATCCCTTTACAACCAAAGACTGTGGATAAAAGATCCTTGGTTTTAAACTATTCACACAAGAAAAAGTGGACATAATATCCTCCCTCCGTCATGGACTGAGTAGCTGGCTCTTCAAAGTATTTTCCTTTAACTGCTAGAGATGAGGTATTCCGGAGTGCTAGACATGCAGCTATCTGATTGTCTCACTTTCTGCTTCATTAATTTTAACATACAAATGGCAGTTTTGTGATCGTTCACAGAAACTCACACATTTGCCCTGAAGAAAACGTTGCCATTTTCCCACCAGTGATCACAGTTTTGATAGAAATTATGTATGTGCTTGGAACATAGGTTTCAGCCATTTCCTTTTAACAGCCCTTCTTCCCATAGGGGGACATTTGCAATCCTCCATTATGGTAAAAAGTTTCATGTTTGTCTTTTATGGACATTATTTGCCTCCTCTCTAAAAATGACTAGACCACAGATTTTGTGCAGGTTAATTAAAGTTCTAAATCTACCCATTCCCACTTACCTGAAAAAGATGGTGGCAATTACATAACTTTGGGCTCTTAAAGGTTTCCCTTGCCTCAGATCATCTGCTACTTGCTTTGGTAACATACCTATTTCAGAGCACAAAGTGAGATTGTCAGCTATTATTGGGGGGGAGGGATGCATGAAAAGGAGAATAAAAGCACGTTAACCTCACCCCCCCCCCCATTCAGATATAGAAAACAAAAGAAATTTTTATGATTTTAAAATGTGCTGAGATTGGAAAAAAATGAGGGACAATATCTTCACTCACTACCTGGTAAATCCCAAATAACTGTGGAAATCACTGATGTTACACTGGTGTCAAACTGCTGTAACTGAGATCAGGACTTGCCCCTACATGCTGCTTGTTATGAATTCTAATTATTATTGCAACTAGTGTTACAGATAGGTCTGAATCTCACATCCTACCTGGATTCTAATCTAAGCTCCCAGCTGGCCCATGGGCCAGGAGAAAGCATAGGAGCTAAATATTCCAAAGCCATAGGAAGTCCAGAGGTAATTGGACCCATCACTGATTCTATCTTTCTTTACTTCATTTCTGTTTGTTCTCTCATTCCCATCCTCTTCATGGAATTCGACAGTGTGCTATCTACGAAGCAACCCAACCCCTCTAAGAGCTCTCCCCAGGACACTTCCACAGGCCTACCACTGCACTAGAAGACATTCTCTGCAAAAGAAGAAGGTCTCAGAACACTGAGGAAGCTGGAATATTAACTAGTCAATGGAAAAATATTTATTTTTGTGGGGAGGGGCACGATGAAGAAATGATAAATATCTATTGCGCCTTGCATGGAGGAACTATATTAATGGATGACCTATAGAACCTAAAAAACAGCAAATGGTCTGGTAGCACTTAAGCTCATGACACCATCTACATGTTTTGTTAGTCTATAAAGTGCTGCCAGACCATTTGTTGTTTTTTCCTGTACAGACTAACTCAGCTACCCCCTGAAACTATAGAAGCTAGTTACGTCCATTTTTTTTTGCCATTAAGAAAGTTAAATTTCAGTTACTACTGCTCAGAATACCCTATATTTTCTGTAACATGATTGACTTACTATATAATAAGCGATCAGTCTTCTGCTTTTCAAGCATTAAGTCCTGGGTCCGTTCTGCAACGACTACTTCCAGGTGTTTGCTGTATTTCTCCATCTGAGCAGGACAAACAGATTCTATAGGATAATCCATTCACTAAAGGGTTTGTGCCTATAAATGGCAGGGAGCTCAGCATTTGCCTGGCTCTGGTTTGGTACCATTTAGATGGGCACTGGTTAAAAGTTGATGTAGATTATTTTTTTTCCTTACAAACTCCCTAGATCAAATTCTGTCCTTAGGCATGTTCGTGGCTTCCACAGGAAACCAGTAAGAGCTCATGCTTCTGAAGGCAGAAGTTGCCTCCATTGCTTTAAATTCTATATAATCATTGGGAACCAAGTCCTGGATATCAGTGCAGGGACCATATAAGTATTTAAGCCTCAGGCCCCCACCAGCTGATCACAGAGCTGCGCTAGGCCATGCTGTGGCGCATGAACCCCCTAACCTCTGTTTGCCAGAAAGGGGAATGAATCACTTGGCTGACTATGGCCATTCTTATGTGCTTATGTACTCTATGAGTGGCAGTAAATGGTGGAGCCACTAGCCCCAATCCCACCACCAAAGCCTTGTACAATCACATTCAAGATGCCTCTGGAGAACTGTACTTTTTATATACAGTAAACTGGGCTTCTGCTGCTGCATCAGGGGAGCTGTGCAGGTGAGAAGGGAGGATAGGAGCTACCCCATCTGCATTTTGCTGTCACATAATTTTTTTAAACATATTTGAGAAAATTATGACCTGAAGGAACAGGGCTAGAAGGGAACCTGGGACTCAAAGTTAACTTAAGGTTCCGTAATAACTCAAGCTACAGCTAATTCTACTAGCGGTCATATGGTATTGCTGTTCTTCTGGGTAAACTATGGTGTGACAAGATCACTCCAAGTGATAAGAAGGGAGAGCTGGCAGCAGTTTCGGGTGGGTTTT
Organism: Pelochelys cantorii; assembly: GCA_032595735.1. NCBI lineage: Eukaryota > Metazoa > Chordata > Testudines > Trionychidae > Pelochelys > Pelochelys cantorii. The sequence goes on from CM064330.1 coordinate 120,567,764, forward strand.
TTTAACTCCTTCTTGGGTTGTGTTCTGGTTTGATTAAGAATCTATTAAGCTCACCAGAGTCATCATCATGTCGACTGGACTAACTTTGTTAGGATTCATCTTGTACAACAACTTCTTGACTTGCTCAAATGTAGGCCTTTGGGATGGGTTGGTTTTCCTGCACCTCCTAATTAGCTGAAACAGGAAAAAGGCTTAAATCCCCACCCCCAAACAACCAAAGTTTTGCACAGAAAGTGGTATTGTAAACAGCACATTGTTTGCAGGAGCACTCTACTGCTGCTGACAAAGCCAACACCACTCATAGGGAGTGAAAAATTTTGTCAGCAAAAGCAACAGCCAATAGCATTTACACTAAAGCATTTACGTTAAAGGTCAGGGGAGCCTGACCTTTAATGACATGTCTGTGTCACTAAAACCAGTGTAGCATAGACAAAGCATAAGATAAAAGAACATTTTATTGTGCCTTGCTTAAGAAGTTCATCCTTAACTCTGCATTTCCTGGGTTTCCAACTTAAAAGTAAGGTTTACATTCCTCAGAGGAATATTGCATTGAAACCATTCTCATGTGCTGTAATCACCTTAATAAAGATTTTTGTGAGAGAGACTATGTAACTGTATTTACCTCCACATAGTCTGTCGGGCATGGGCAGGAATTCTCTGACTTTCCTGAAATTAATTCTGTTAGAGGTAGGCATGAGGAATGTTCTGCTGAATGAGAATCATCCTTCTAGAGAACAACATTGGAAGAAGAGAACAGGAAGGGGAACAGTAGTGGAAAGAAATCAATAATAGTGATGTAAAGCACTGAATACACTAATCAATGAGGGTATGTCTACACTAGCTCATTAGTTCGAGCTAGGTAGGCAAATGAGGGCAACCGGAGTTACAAATGAAGCCTGGGATTTAAATATCCCGGGCTTCATTTGCATGTTCCCGGGCGCCACCATTTTTAAATCCCCCTGAGTCCGAACTCTGTGCCCGCGGCTACACGCGGCACGGAGTAGGTAGTTCGAATTAGAGATCCTAATTCAAACTACCGTTACTCCTTGTTCCACTCTAATTCGAACTACCTACTCCGTGCTGCGTGTAGCCGCGGGCATGGAGTTCAGACTAAGGGGGATTTAAAAATGGTGGCGCCCGGGAACATGCAAATGAAGCCCGGGATATTTAAATCCCGGGCTTCATTTGCAACTCCGGTTGCCCTCATTTGCCTACCTAGCTCGAACTAACGAGCTAGTGTAGACGTACCCTGAGAGAACAGTTGGTAGGTTTCTCATGCACTGTGTTGAAAACACATTCCTATTGTAATGCATTTGGGGCATATTCTTGCCTATTACTTTCTGTACAGAAGCCTTCCTTTTTCCTCTCCAGTGGAAATGTTCCAGACCAGAGCTTTCATGTCTGAGTACAGAAGAGTCCTACATATCTCAGTCAGGCACAGATGGCTGTCTGCAAGCTCTCACTCAGCTGACAAGATCTGAGCTCTGCCTAGATCGAAGGAGAGCAGCTCTTGGAATGATTGAAAACATCAGACACTGCAAGATCCACTGCCCCTTATGAATAGGATTGCCATTTTACCCACCCCTGCTCCACCTCTCCTCTGAGGCCCTGCCCCACCCCTACTCCAAGGCTCCACCCTGCTCATTCAATCCCCTCTCCCTCTGTCACTCACCCCCCCCCCCACACACACACGTTCGTTTTCATTGGGTCGGCTCAAGGGTATGGGAGTGGATGAAAGCTCTGTCTGGGGGGGTGAGGTCCAGGGTGAGACCAGAAAAGAAAAGTTCAAGGTGCAGGGGGAGCCCTCCAGGCTGAGGCAGTGGGTTGGGATGCAAGATGGGGTGAAGGCTCTAGCTGCGGAGTGGGCTATGGGGTGGGGCCAGGGCTCAGGGATTGCAGTGTAGGAGGGGGCTCTGGGATGAGGGATGGAGCTGAGGGGTTAATAGTATGGGAGGCAGCTCCAGGCTGAGGCAGAGGGTTGATGTGTGGGAAGGGGTACAGGTTCTAGGCTGGGTGTGCAGGTTCTGGGGTGGGGACAGAAATCAGGGTGCAGGAGGGAGCTTCAGGCTGCGAGGAGGGGTTGGTGTTGTGGGGCTGCTCTGGCCGGTGGTGCAGTCTCTGGGGTGGGGCTGGCAAAGAGGAGTTTGGGGTGTAAGAGGGTGCTCTGGATGGGACTTTAGGGTTTGGAGGGTGGGTGGGGGATTAGAGCTGGTGCAGGGCATTGGGATGTGGGGGGTGAGGCTTGGCTGGGAGTGCAGGATCGGGGAGGGGCTGGGCAGGAGAGGTTTGGGGTGTAAGAAAGTGCTCCAGGCTGGGATTGAAGGGTCCAGAGGATGGGAAAGGGATCAGCCCTGGGGCAGGATGTTGGGGCATGGGAGGGTGCTCAGGGGTGCAGACTCACCTCAAGTGAGTGGTACTTACCTCAAGCAGCTGGCAGAAGCAGCGGCGTGTCCCCCTCTGGCTCTGACATGGAGGTGTGTCCAGACGGCTCTATGCACTGTCCTGTCCACAGGGGATGTCCCTGCAGCACCCAGCGGCCAAGGTTCCCAGCCAGTGGGAGCTACAGAGCTGGCACCTGCATGGGGCAGTGTGAGGATCCCCTTGGCTGCCCCTACATGTAGAAGCCAGAAGGGGGAACATGCTGGGGCTTCCCGGAGCCATGGCAGGTAAGGAACCTGCCTTAGCCTTGCTGCACTGCTGACCGGACTTCTAACAGCCCAGTTGGTGCTGCTGACAGGAGTTGCCAGACACCTGGCAAAGCTCCTAATGAAGCTGGAAGGACCACGCTGGGCCACTGTCATGAACAGTTACAAGCAGGAGAACTGTAATCATAAGGGCAGGTCACCAGAGTTATTTTTAAGCAAAATCATTTTATGGAGCCAGAATCATTAAACTGTTAGGTTTTTTTTCAGGGATTTTTACATTGATTTTGATGCACAGTTTGCCATAGATCATTTGCCCTGAGATCCATGTCCAGACAACATCTTCCCCATGGATAGGGGTTCAGCAGCTATCCCAGCACTGTCCTCACAGCTTCGGTTTGGAGGAGGACTAGAAACTGCAGGAGGACTAGAAACTGAGCAGGCAAAGCAGGGCTGGGCAGGTGCAGGGAAAGCCTAGGAGTGACATACCTCATCCCCAGTCCAGCCCCACAGAGCATACCCAGAAAAAAGAACAGAGTGGAAGCTGTAGTATTTTTTCCACTGCATTTCTCTTGGGGATTCCAGGGGCTGGTTTCACTAGGAGGAATCTAACAGTGGTGGCATGGCTCCAGTGGAACTGGTTTTACACCAAAAGTAATCAGAATAAAGGTCCAACCCTGAGTAAGCACTGAAGACTTTGGCTCTTGACCAGAATATACACCATTATGAATATAGTACTTTGAGACTAATCCTGCTCCTGCTGAAGTCAGTTGGGGTTTTGAGAATATCTTCAATGGCAGCAGGATCACAATTATGAGGAACTTCACAAATAGCTCTTCAGCTCTTACCGGCACAGGGTCATTCCTTGTGGCAATCTCCAGTAAAATGATGGAATAACTGCAACATTACAGACAAATAACTGTAGTGAATATACTGTACACAGAGCCATTTGAAGAAATGGATAGCATTTTTACACATTTTCTCCCCCATTCTTGATTGACTGATTGATTGATTGCAGTCTCTGCTCCATCCTTATTTAGGCCAAAAGCTCACGAAAATCAGTGGACCTTTTGGATGTCTAAGGACAGCAGGATTGAGCCATTGTGTTTTGGCTAGCAACACACACATGCTCACATGCTGGGATGGGTTAGCACCTGCTCCAATGTCAAACATGAGTTTTATTACAGGAAAGATGCCAAGCGCTCGTGAACCAGGTTAGAGGACAGCTCTTGCAATATTACAGGTGACATCTCTTTTGCAGGGACTTTCTCGCTGGACTGCTTCGGTACACTGGTGCTAATTGCCTCACTCTGATTTCACCCCTGGCTATTTATTGGCCAAGTAGGGTTATCCACAGTGTAGCAAAGATAGACTTCATAGGTACTCGGGGTTGACAGGTTGTCCTGTAACAGATACCTCTGTAACCTGCTAAGTTCTCTGGAGTGCTCAGTTGCCTAAGACATGAACCAAGGGAAGGTCTGGGCAAGATGTGGCTACAAGACACAAGCTCGGCCACAAATTTAAGGCATGGTAGCACCTTGCCCTTGCAGGGAGCAGCAAGCTGAATGCATGTAAAACAAACTGAGCATTCTTGGCACACTGCATGTGAGGCAGTGACTAAACAAGATGCATGAGACACTCCTGCTGGTGTGGAGCACCGTAAGGCCAAGAAGAATAAAAGCTGAAGTGCACAATCCCTCAGTAGTTGGGCCTAGCACAGAAACAGAACAGTGTAACTTCAGCCATTGGAAGGCCAAGCCTAAAGGTAAAGGTATTTAGGCACCTAAAAATGCAGAGAGGCACCTCGTGGGATTCTCTAAAGCACCCAGGTGCCTAACTCCCACTGAGGTAAAAAATGTGACGTGAAAAGGCTAAAGGCCTTTAGCAGAGTCCTACCAGGTCTCAGCATAATGGGATGATGATTTTGTATAAAACAGGAATATGCCGGAATCCAGGACATACAAACTTGCAAGCTTCTGTGCAGAACATTCCCTTTTTGCTGGGAGGTTAGTGATAACAGGGGAAAGAATTAATTGAAATCATTTTATGTTAGCATGATGTGGGGTAGGCTTCCCCACACTGGCCCTGCAAGAGCTGAGTTAGGCCAGGTGGGCCTGGTCAGCTAATTAGGCTGCAAACAAGGGAGCTTGAGCTAGCGGCAGCTAATTAGAGAGACCCTCACCAGTGAGGAAGAGGCAGGGCTTTGACCAAACACAGGAAGGAGAGGAGGCAGCAGGGAGGAGCCTGTAATTACTCTCTGGGGCTTTGTCTTCACTACCAGTTCTTCCAGCAGAAAATATACTAATGAGGGACTCATTAGCATAAGTCAAGATCTCATTAGCATATTTTCTGCCATTTCTTTTTGGACAAGGGGTTTTTGCGCAAAAAGAAGCAGTGTGGATGGGGCTTTTTTGCACAAAAAACCTGTTTTGCGCAAGATTCTTATGCCTGTCTGGGAGAGGTGTAAGGATCTTGCATGAAAAAATCCCGTCCACACTGCTTCTTTTTGAGCAAAAAGAAACAGCAGAAAATATGCTAATGAGATTGCAACTTATGCTAATGAGTCCTTCATTAGCGTATTTTCTGCCAGAAGAACTGGCAGTGAAGACATAGCCTGGCAGAAGAGCTGGGGGCCTGAGACAAGTTACCAAAAATTACTCCCTGGGAGTGGAAAGACTGGCAGCCCCAGAAGAAGGGAAGGCCAGGAGAGATGGAAGTGGTACAGGGAACAAGACCTCAGCTGCTGTGCAGAGGGTGGGTCCAAGAGCCCTTGCCAGCTGCTGAGAGTGGCACTGTGAGGCAGAAGACTGTTGGAGAGTCTTGATGCATATCCCCACCCCCCGCCCTAGAATGGGACACCACAATAGTGTCCTGGCCAGAGGGCTGCGTAACAAAAAGGATGCCATGGTGCCTGTCGTGAGAGAGCAGCTGCAGAGAAGAAGCTGACTGGGTGTAACAGCTGGAAGGGCTGTCTGCCTGACCAGCTCACCCCCCGCACCACCAAGAGGCAGTGCCATTCCAAGGTGAGCAGAGCACACCTGTCACAGTTGGCAACTAATTCATTAAAAGGCCCTCAATCAGCCACCAGAAGGTTACAGTCTTTGGTCGGGACCAGCCTGGGCTAGACTACAACTGTGCCCTAGAGGTGAACGGTTGTTTTAGAACTGCCTGTCTCCTTAAATACAGTGATTTAGTTGCTTAGTAGCACAGCTAGATTTCTTCCATGGACAGAGTGCGTTGGTCCTTGTTGCTCAAACGCTCTGGCTGGGTCAGAAGATATGGAAATACAAAAGCAGATCCCTGCATACCAAAGATAGACACCACCACCTTTATTCCTTCACTAGCCCTAATTATTTATTATTTGTGTTCTAGTAGCGCCTAAAAACCCCAGCCTAGGTCAGGGCTCCATTGTGCGAAGCATTTCATAAAGACTCGGTAAGAGTCTCTTCCACAAAGATCTCACAGTCCAAAAATAGGCTAAATATTAATGTCCCAAAATAGGAGGAGGGACAAGATTACATGGGAATTCTGTAATAGAACAAGGTAGCAAACCAGGTTCCTCATCCACAGGACTATTCTTGTCTCTTGCAACCCTCCTAGTAAACCCATGTACGTGTTTGAATAGGAGGCAGGGAAGACTAGAACCTGGCATGACGGAATCCTCTGGGTAGATAAGTGATTACAAAGTACTGCTCTCTGGGTTCACCAAGAAAGAAAGGCACAGTGTCACTCAAGAGTGCCTTCTTTTCCTCAGTGTGGCTAGGTTTTTTTTCTCCATGCAGAATATAGCCATCCAGTGTATTCAGCAAAAATATGCTGTTCCCACCACATATGGAAATATATTATGGATGAGTTTTGCTGACACATTGGAAAACTGCTCCTATTTTAACTCTTAGTACATTGCCATTAGCTAAGTAAATTTTTTTTCAAAAGGGAAAACACAAGGGAGGCAGTGATTTTTTTTTTTAAATCATAGACTCAGAGCTAGCTGTTTATCTCATTTACACCGATGCAAAACCAGAGTAGCTCCATTAAAAACAAATGGAGTTGCTCTGAATTTACAAGAGCATTTACTGAGTAGAGAATTTGGCTTCCTTTCTTGGAAGGACAAATCTTGCGTCTAAATTATTCTCTAAATAAGAATCAATCAATTTTTAATCACAATCCATCAAATTTATCCTCGTATAGTTTTGGAATCTAGCCAGATTATGACTGAAGGTTGTTTGATCACAGAGACAGAAAGAGGAAAATGTATCACCTGTACACGTCTGCCACAGAAGTGGGGACAAAATCCAGCAATGAATGGGCCTCAGGAGCCAAGTAAATCTGCATCAAATGCTTCTTATATGCGCTAGTCCCCTCGCACAAATCCTCTTTTCTGTAGGCCTGTAATCCATAGTCTTTCATGAATGGAAGAAGGGAACAGGCACTCAGTAAGAGTTGTTTTCTCCTGAAACTCTTCTATTATTATTAAGTACTGTAGTAATATTAGTGCTTTAAAGGTGTTTGCTCTGTATGGGGGGGATGAGGCTTGGTTTAAAAATAGCATTACATTGCTCTGATTTATATTCCAACATGGTTGTGAATACTGGAACTGCATCTGGAATATTGGGTGAGATTGTGTGGTGGGGTATGGCTGCTTCTTGCTACCCCTGCTGTGGTTTCTGGACCAGTGTATCCAGTTATAGTAAATTCATTGCAGTGCAACAAAGCGCTAGCATGCCCACTTCTTTTCTGCACCATCCACTTCCCTATTGCCAGGGTAGAGGTGCACCCAGAGAAAAGACTCCTCCAGCAGACACTGGGGCCTGGCCCTACATATAGCACATAGTACTGGGGCAAGTAAAGGGGAAATTTCCACCAGCTTTCTCCCCATCTTCCAACCTGCATGATAAGAAGCTAGTCGGGACCTCAGGATCTGACCCAGCATCTGGGTGCTGAGCTATGTTCAGAGAACATTGTGATATAATTTCTGACCTCTATGTCCTAGATCCAGACATGACTGAAATTTGGTGTGAGAGGCAAGGGTTCAGGTTCAGGGTTTTGGTTCTGACCAGTCTCTACTTGGGAAACTCCAATGATCCTATTCTTTAGACTGGAAGCCCAGCTTTTCACCCAGGTCACTGTGAATATTGTCTGAAAGGAGGATTTGCCTTGTCAGAGAATTGCATCAGGCAAAAAAAAAAAAAAAAAAAAAAATCACAGAGAATGGCATAGCTACTGCTAGGTCTGATGACTGACTCCATTATTTGTGTCATACGATTGGTGCAATCCTGACACATGTAAATTGGAAACCAGACAGGATAATGTAATGGGACGTTTGCTCTAACATAGTTTGCTTTTAATGAAGGCTGCTGCACTTAGCATTTCCACCTGAAATGTTGGCTCTCAGTCCTGCAGGAGCAGTGAATGGTAGGGAATGAGCCTGCATTAGTTGGCCATGTTTCAGATTTTCATCTCTCTTCATTACCTGAAACTTTACAGACCCAGCGATCATCTATCACACAATTATTCGACTTTAAGTGTCCATGATAGATTTTATGTTGGTGAAGATAAGCCATTCCTTGGGCAATGTCTCCAGCAAAGGAAAATCTGAAAGGCACAAGACCATTAACGAGTCAGTATTCCATTGAACCAGACATGCAGGAAGGGATTGATTCAAAGACGGTTGGAAGCATTGGAATGAGTTCCACTGATTTAAATAGATCAGTTCCTAGGGACCCAATCCCTCAAAGTGCTGAGGACTTCTGTGAGGGCCCCATTCCCATGCAGTTGAATGGGAATTGAGGGTTCTGGGCCACTTGTAGGAACTCAGTTTCTTATGGGAGTTCCCAGCAGTTTGCAGGATTGAATCATGTGTACAGATATTTATTGGATGTGCAAAGGACTCCTCCTCTTTAGTTTGTGTGGCATGTCAACTCAGACCACTTTTTTTCTTTGCAGTTGCCTAGAAGCAAGGCAAACATAAAAGAGATACAACAGATAAGGGAATGTCACAATTATACATGAAGAAGTATTTCATATGGGAGTTCCTTTGAAATCCTGAGCCTGTTTTGTATACATATGTTTGTATAGATAGTGCTAATGATGCATTTTTAATTGTACTAATCTGTTCACTATTGCACAATCATGAATTTGGCTATGCTTCATTCTTACTTATCTTGAATCAGGACATCAAAGTACAGACTGCAGCTGTGAAATAAAAATGGTTATATGGGAACCCAGGTTTAAAAAGGTGGCAGCATACTAGAGATGGGGTAAAAAGGTCTGGTTGTGACGTTGGTAATACTAAATTCAGGGGTCCCCGTATATGCACAGGACAGGTCAAATCAGAAATTGGATTGTCTCTCATCCAATGGGTCTCTCTCTCTCCTTGCTTTCAGAAGCTTGCTATCCTCTACATCACAGCAATGTCACATTTACCAATTATTTTATCCATATTTAGTATCCCTCTTCAGCCAAAGCATCACCTAGTGGTGCTAGGTGTATCTCTTACTTCACCTGTTTTTTACCTGAAGCCCCAGTTGAGAGGAATGTCTTCATTAAGCAACACATCACTCAGGCTACCTTTTGGACAGTATTCTGTCACGATGGCAACATTTGGCACCTCTGTACAACCACCGATGAATTTGCAGAGGTTGGGATGATCAAGTTCTCTGTGAAAATGAAGAGAAATCACACCCTTTCCAGTTCCAAAGGCATACAGGGGAGACTTAGAAAGTCAAGTGTTGCTATTAGGTGTAGGGGAAAAGCTAAATATGCATAGGAACATGTTCAACCAGGTTCAAAGTAATGTGTTTTCAACACTGTTTGAGAGAGAAAAACATGAACACAAATAACACTGGGGCAGGTTCTGATCTCCATTACACTGGTGTAAATGTAGAATGGCACACAATGTGCAGGTTTTAATGTTTACCTCACTTGTTTTACTTCCTTGCGTATAGATTTAGACAGGGTGAATGTCTTCTTCCTTATTTTCTTGATTGCGACTGTTCTACCATCACTGCAACAAGATAAAGACTTTTCTAAGCTCTGGAATCCCACATGGTGCATATGCAATATTCTCTATTTAGGGGCTGCTTTGGGGAGGCTGCACAAATGTGGATTTTGTCAAAATCTGGATGGGAATGTGGGTCTGAATTTTCTGATTAGGGCCTTTTTCTGTAATAGCCTGAGCCAGAGTTCTGCGTGAAAACACCTTAAAGCTGTGGGTATGTAGGCAATAAAAACCCATAGATCATTACAAATTTTGTAACTCAGGTCAATTTTACTGCTGTCAAGCAATTGAAAAAATAATTGTGATTAATTCCGATTTTTAATCACACAATTAATCACACTTTTAAACAATAATAGAATACCATTTTAAATATTTGTGGATGTTTTCTACATTTTCAAATATACTGATTTCAATTACAACACAGAATACAAGGTGTTCTCTGCTCACTATATTTTTTATTACAAATTTGCACTGTAAAAAACAAATGTAGTATTCAATTCATCTCATTCAAGTACTGTAGTACAATCTCTTTATCATGGAAGTTGAACTTACAGATATGGAATTTATGTACAAACCCCCCTGCACTCAAAAATAAAACAATGTAAAACTCTGTTGCTTACAAGTCCATTCAGTCCAATTTCTTGGTCAGCCAATTGCTCAGACAAACAAGTTTTATATTTGCAGGCAATAATGCTGCCTGCTTCTTGATTACAATCACATCTAAAAGTGAGAACAGATGTTCACATAGCATTGGTGTAGCTGACATTGAAAGATATTTACATGCCAGATGCACTAAAGAATCATATGTTCCTTCATGCTTCAATTACCATTCCAGAAGATATGCATCTCTGCTGATGTTGGGTGCTGCTTGATAATGATCCAAAGGAGTGTGGACTAATGCATGTTCATTTTCATCCTCTGAGTCAGATACCACCAGCAGAAGGTTGATTTTCTTTTTTGGTGGTTTAGGTTCTATAGTTTCCTCATTGGAGTGTTGCTCTTTTAAGTCTTCTGAAAGCATGTTCCATACCTCGATCCTCTTAGATTTTTGGATGGCACTTCAGTTTCTTAAACTTTGGATCAAGCACTGTAGCTATTTTTAGAAATCTCACATTGGTATGGTCTTTGTGTTTTATCAGATCTGCTGAAAAGTGTTCTCAAAACGAGCATGTGCTGGGTCATCATCCAAGACTGCTATAATAAGAAATATGTGGCTGAATGCAGGTAAAACAGAACAGGAGAGAATGCTCCCTCAAAGAGTTCAGTCACAAATTTTATTAATACATAACTTTTTTAAAGATCATCAGCAGCATGGAAGCATGTCCTCTGAAATGGTGGCTTAGGCATGTTTAACGTCCCTGGCAGTAAACACCTTGCAACATCAGCTACAAAAGTGCTATTTGAACATCAGTTCTTACTTGCTGGTGTCATTGTAAGTAAAAAGCAGGCGGTGTTATCTCCTGTAAATGTAAACAACTTTATATGTCTTCGCAATTGGCAGAGCAAGAAGTAGGATTGAGTAGACTGTAGGCTTTTGGGGGGGTTGAGTGCAGTTTACTCTTTAGGCAATAAAAAAAACCCCAAACCCCACATTTGTATGTTACAGGGGGATTGCACTTCAGTACTTGGATGAGATGAATTGAAAAATACTTTTTTGTTTATCATTTTTACAGGTCATACATTTGTAGTGAAAGAATATAAAGTGGACACTGCACACTTTGTATTGTATAACTGAAATCAAAATTTAAAATGTAGAAAAATATCCACATGTTTAAATTTCAGTTGGTATTGCAATGTTTAACAGTGTGACTAATCACAATTAATTTTAGTTAACTGCAACTAATCAGCAACTCTACTCAATTTATCTCTGTGTATTAGAATGTTTCCCAATCAAAGACGTGAAGTCTTCCCTTTTCTGCAAGGAGCGTCTGACAGCTATGTAATAGACAGGAGTGATGTGGGGCAGAGAAAAAAACCAGTGGGTGGGCACAGAAAGCTGCATCTCCCCAATAAAAGGGGACAAAGCAGCAGGCGATTGCTTGAAAGCTGCCCACTCTCTCCTTCCCTCCTAGCTGCAGCAACTTCAAATGCAGTCAGCTGGGGAGTAGCTCCTGTGTACAGGGCTGCAGTTTTAGGCAGCAGCCTGCCAGCCCAATCTCTCCTCTGTGCTTCCATGTGGCACTCAGCTCAGTTGCACAAACACAGCGTTGCCACACAAAGCCATTGGTGGATTCTTGCCCCCTGCAGGGCACAGCCTTCCAGTGAGTCAGAGTACCAGGGAAGGGAAGCCGCTGGGGAAGGAGGCTGACCCACCTAGGTAGGAGAAGCACAAAACAGAAAGGAAGGTAAAAGGAAATAAAGAGAGAACACAAAGGAAGAAGGGGTGGGGTGAGAAAGTGAAACTGCTGGACAAAGGAGAGAGCAGCAACTTTACTGGGAGGGGAGGGGATTTTGTAGAGGGGATTGTAGGGTGTTGAGGGGAGGTGCTTCTGCAAAAGTTTAGTAGCCATGGATACACCGTCTGGGTCTGGGTAGGAGCCCACCAATCAGGGGTGCATTCCAGACCAGTGATCCAGAGAGGAAGTTGCTGTTCCCAGTCCTGTGAGCTGGTTTAAGGGGATGGATTATAATGGTCATAGGACATCACTTCCTATGGCAAAGCACTTTCTTGTGTTTCACTTGACTATTGGAGATGGGCCTGACTCAAAACCCTACCTCCAAAGAAACTCGAGCGCCATGGCTGTTCAGAAGCAGAGCCAAGTTTGCAGCCCAGTCCCGCAGTCATTGACATCTCAGCAAGGGAAGGAAAAGGGGCATCCAAAAATAGAAAACATCGAAGTGTCTGAGAATATCCTGCAGCTGGCATGTGATAGGAAGGCCAGGCTAGTCCCTGCTGTTCCTGTTCCTAGCCCTGGCCCTGGCCCAAGCAGAGGAAAACTAACCCTCCCACTTATTTCCAGGGGATGATATAGCCAGGGTTCCCCCTTGCACAGGTGTAACTACAATACACAACATAATGCACAGACTGACGGATAGATAAGCCTACTATAGCCCTGTCTGGGTGAAGTGCTGTTTCCTGGATGTGTTGACAGCTGTTGTGCAAGAGCTCAGGGCAGTGAGACAGCTGGCGTTGGAGTCGCTGGGTGCATGGGCCACACTAATGATGCTGCCCATTGTAGTCCGTAGCCTGTGATCTAAATTAAAAAAAACCATTGAGATGCATGGCATAGGCAGGGCACGTACAGAAGACTCTTGAATCATATAACCCCAGGAAGCTCTGCTGACATTGGTACCAGAGGGCAGGCTCACTTATGCTTTGCTTTAGGGTTCAGCCGTCAGTCAGCGCTGACTGTGGCTGACAGCCATATGCATTGGCCGCTCCCACTAGCATCAATCGGCTCCTCTGCCTTCAAACCTATCAGCTCTCAATGGAACAGTTTCAGACTCAGCGAGTGTCATTTCATGCAGGGGACAAAGCCAATAAAGGAGGAGAGAGTACAAAAAAAAGCCCAAACTCCAAAATCTGAGGTTACAAATCTATTTGGATCTCTCTGAAGAATTTAACGTTATTCTCATGGGAAGTGATTCTGACACTAAAGGGAATTCAAAGCAGAACAACACTCCAGCTGGCTAAAAAACTGAAGTATCCACATATCTTTTTGGGGGTTATAAAAGGGGGTACTTTGTGTTCAGCTCAATGCAACAAAACTACATAGGGGGCCAATTAGAGTGACTTGTGAAAGAAGGCACACAGGGTGGATACTATGCTGAAGAGAGCTGGAGAGATTGTCATAGGGATTATAAATAAATATGAATTCTGCCCTACAATACCTGTTAGATTTTCAGTGTTCTGCAGTGCACCTTTACTAGCATTCTGTCACGTTTCATTTTAAATGTATCCATGAGAGAGGTGCCTGATAGATCTGTCACAAAGTTTTTCCTGGTATTCAACCTAACTATTCCCTTCCTTGATTTCATTCCATTGCAGTATCAAACTAACATTTTCTTGTCTTGATGTTTGCACTCTTCAAATATGTCGGTCAAATACATGGTCTCACTTAAACGCCATTCAGCCCTTCACTTAACATTTCCAAAAAAGTCAGTCTATCTTGCCACCTTGTCACTTTTGTTTACCTTCGCTCAACTCTGTCTCGTGCTAATCTTTCTGGTAAAGGGTGACACAGAAATGAACTCTGTATCCCTGCCAAGGTCCCCTCAGAGCAAGAGGGGGGACATTATTATGAATAGGCATAATGCCATGGAACAAACAGGGACATATCCACTCAGAACTGCAATGCCACTTTCTGGCTATTGTTGCCAGATCCAACTGCAAACTCAGGCCTTCTCACTTTAATTTGCTATCCATTATTAGCTTGAGCATTATTTCCCTCCAGATTTCCCCTCTCCCACAGACTAGATGTGTTCCATTTTGGCATTCTTCCAAGCAGAGACTCATTTTGTTGTTTGCTGCCCATGCTTCTAATCAGTCTGTCCCTTTGCATTGTTTCTCTGCCCTCTGGAGTTCACAACTCCTCCCAGTTTAGTACCAGCTGTGAATTTAATTGATGTGCTTTTTGGGGACACTTGGTTTAAAATATCAGTTCTTTGCATACTTAATGTCTGTCGCAGGAAGGTTTCATTTTGTTTTTCTTCTCCCCTATGTGCTCTTGGCTACTTTGTGGGCTCCAACCCCACAGAAGGACAGAGGGGGGTGCTGGAATGCCAACACAGGCTTCCCAATGCCGGGGGGGGAACCCCAAACCTCAGAGACCAGATCCAGGAAAGCTGGGAGCCGCATCTGGCCCCTGGGCCTTAGGTTCCCCACCCTTGATCTGTCTCATATATTTTTCCAGAATATGATAGCTAACGTACATGCTTTACAGTAATGCTCCTATGTTATAAAATGTCCAAGTGGAAAACAAATATAATTAATGTTTTACACATTAGATACATTGAATAAAACTCAAGTCATGATGAATTACTTCAGCTCCAGGTAACGCACAGTGGGACAAATTAAGCTCTTGCTTACATCTGTGCAAATCCAAAGTAACTCCACTGAAGTCATTTATAAAAAAGCATGTAGATCATAAAGGGACTAAGGCCATCTGTTATGCCCATTTTCACATATTTCCACAGAGAATTTCTGTATTTTGATCCATTCCTTTGTCTTTTATTTGTAAATCACTATAAATTACAGGGGAAAAGCCCCCCAAAATATTTTTAAAACACCTGTCATTTAGGCTATTTCTACACTACTACCTATGTTGGTATAATTTATGTTACTCAGGGGTGTGAATAAACCGCCTCCATGAGTGAGATAAATTACACCACTTACCTGCCAGCATGGACAGCGCTGTCTCCTACTGGTTTGGAGCAGCTACACTAGAACTGCTCAAAGAGTTGGTGCAACTGTATGACTGCAAGCTCTCTAGTGCAGTGATGCTAAAATAAGTGATCAGCTCCCAGATGCTGCCATGACCAGCACCATAGATCCTCTTCCTTCAGGAATATGGTCCTATTTCTGCGTGTGGTTTATTTACCCTACAGGATATGTGCACTGCTGAGCATCAAAGTGACAGTACTTACAAACCTTGTTTGATGCAGGAGAAGTCTATAATCCAGCTCTCATCCCAAAACATCTTCTGCTTCTGATATTGAAACCACTGCAGAAAGCACAACAGACTAAATTCATTCCTGGGCAACTCCATTGGCCTCAGTGGAGTTGCAACAGGGATGAATAGCGCCAATAAATGATTAGTTACAAGGGTATTTTCAGATATAAAATCTCTAGGTGTCTGAACAAGAATCAGCATTTTAGCCCCCATTCTATCTCAATCTTTTCCTGACTGACTTAGAAGTTACAAATCTGGATCTAACCCCAAAATGCAAAGATCAATAATACTGAAGAGTAAAGAACATGCCATTTCCTAGTGAATAGTCTAATAGGTTCAGTTCATGTTTGCATGTTTATGCACTGCACTTAGAACCCAACTCCTACCCAGTGATGCAGTGAACATCGTTTCACATTTTGGAAACATCCAATGTTGTGTAAAAAAAAAAACCAACATTTTCCCCAAGACAAGCATCAGTGACTGGTGACAGGCCCTGGAGCAGCAAATGTAGATGGTTCATTGCTACACAAAGTACTGCGGGATGCATAACATTGGGTGGGACACTGTCTGTTTTGTAAATAAGATGCAAGTCTAATAACAAAAGTTGTCAAGTACAATAAATCCATTTTATATAAGCACATGCTTGTTTGTAGGTCAGAGTTGCAGATTAGCTATCATAAAATAACACATCCATTTAAATACAAATTTTAGATTATCAGCATTTTGCTATACATCTAATATTACTTCCAACAGCACACATTAGATAAGTAACAAAGACTCAATTCACACAAGAATTCTTGTGACATCTTGGGAAGTGCTGGCAGCATTTTGGGAAATCTCAGGGCCAGATGCCAGTCCCAGAAGATCAACGGGAATCTTTCTGCTGATTTCCGCCTATGCTTCCAGAAAAAGATGTATTTAGTGTGCAAGGACCATGATCAAAGGAAGAATATGGTACTGATTCAGTAACCTTGGAATGAAATGGGATCCTGTCATTGAGTGGAGTGGGGGCTAGATCAGACCATATGAGAGAGAGGGTCACTGGAGTGTATTGATCTTGCTGTAAATCGGATGAAAGTGACCTTCCCAGTTCTATTTGTAAAAACAAGTTTATATTTTGGCTAAACAGCAAGCAGAGAGAATACTAAGAATTAAGTATCTACCTACAGAAGCTAAGTAAATGATACTTAGTAGGAACTTCAGCAAAAGAGGAAAAACAATGCAGTACCAGCAAAACAAAGAATATCTGAAACAATAAGTAAATTTGGTCTGGAGGATTCACAGCTAATACATGCATAAGTGAGAAGAGGGCTAGCTGTTTCCCTAACTAGTACGATGACTTTAAAATTATCCACTGAAATCTGGTTGCAGAAGCTTGATTGAACTCCAGCCTGTCTTGCAAAGTAGGAAATGGAGGTGCAAATGGCCTGACATGAATTATGTTGCAAGATCCTCAATAAAAAAATGTTTGAGTAACAAACTGACAATGAATCAACAGCTGGGGTCAGATTCTTCAGCTGGCTGAGCTGTGTCAATTTCCGCCCCGGGAATTTGGCTTAGGAAATCTCAAGATGTTCATCTAGCTGCAATAGTTCAAAGGTCCAATCCTGCACTCCACATACAGACCCTCTGAAGGGGATAAGAGTTTTGTCCAAGAAAGACAGGCAGGATCGAGTCTCTATTGAAACATTGGATATTGGAACGTATTATGAGTTTTAACAGCTGTCCAACTGATACTTTTCTATTTAATTCATTATAATGGAGCGTTTTCTCTTAGAAAGTGAAATATTCAGCTACCAAAGACTCTGGATACATTTACATGGAACAGCAATTTCCTTCCATGAAAATGTTCTTCAGAAAAGGAGTGATGACTTCCCAGTTCCCACTCAGTCTCTCAACACGCTTCCCAGCAATTCCTTTCTTGCCCCAGACAAAGCTGGCAAGAACAAAGAGGCCTTGCATTGTAACCTGAAAGGTAAGAGTTCTGCGCTGTGGCCATCTGACACAGGAAGCCAATGCCACAGGTTTTTTACTAATTATATGGCCTTCAGCAGGGTAGTGTCTCCCAGGGCTGTGATTTTAGATTTATCCTCACAAGAGGTCTGTGAAGGAGGTACCTTCTATCCTTACTTTACATGTAGGGAACTGAGGCACACAGAGATCATGACTCGCCCAAGTTCTCCTAGGAATGAGGAACTCCACCCCAGCCCAGTGCCCTAACCATAAGACCAACCTTCTTAAGGAGCATCCTGCTTTCATTGCTTTGCAGTTAACCGTGGGGTGGGGGGTAGACTGAGCACTCACGATGTCTCAACTGCAGCTGTGTGACACCAGGAAGCAGGGGAGCCAGCTGGATCACTGAGGCCATGTGGGTGAGGCCTGACTCCATGATGCCTAGAGCCTGCAGTACAGCACTCCGGCAGCGATTCTAAAGGACCTGGGGCTCCAGTCACTGCCAGAGTAGCATCAGTGGTGGCTGGGAGCCCCAGGCCCCTTAGAATCGGCAGACCTTGGGGCAGCTGGCTCCTTTATACCCAACCCCCATGATCTGTGGGCCTGTCAGGAGAGAAATGATCCCTGCCATAACAAAGAGCCAATGCACTTACAAGCTTATAGGTTAAAACCAAACACGTTATCCATTATGTACACAATCAATAGCTGGACTATACATCTGAAAATATTTCCCTGGCAACAGCTTTCCAAAAAGTTCAGAAATTACAGAGTCTATATGAATGCAAACAATAGAAGGGCTTATTCTCAAGAAATATAGCAAAAGAATAAGTAACAATAATACATCATCTTATATTTATCCAGCAATTTTTATCCCAAAGGATCACAATGCATTTTCCTTATTGATCTATCATTTTCCTTTCTCTCTGTCTCTCACTCCTTTCTGTGCCCTCCTGTGAGTCTATTATAATAATTAATACCTACTACTAAACCCCAAGATTTGGAAACTGACTGGCTCTCCTAAGTTGAAGAGAGACCCCAGGTGGTTCTAGGGATGCCCAGCCAGACAATCGTGACAGGGAAGGGGTGATCCCAGCTGTCAGATAGCCTCTCACGGCTATTCTCCAGCAACATGGGGCTGTTCTAATCTATACCAGGCATGGTGTAGAACTGGCCCCAGAATCAAGCAGCAATTTTTCATCCTATTTCTCTTCTTCCCCCTTGGATCTACCCAGGGGATGCTGGGTGTAGCTGAGAACCTGTTCTTATACTTGTGAAGAGCCATGTTGTAAACAATAAAACAATCAAGGAACCACAATGGAAATAAAAGAAGAGGAAGGAGATTTCATTTGACACTCACCACTATTGTCAGAATGAAGCCAACACAGACTAAACATATGGGTAAGGCAATTGCCATCCTGGCATCAGCTGTCAGTGGGCATTCCCCACAGTCAGCGGGACATGTGGAGCAGCCTTCATCTTCTTCACAAACCCCATCTCCGCAGACTGGGCAAAAAGGGATGTAGAGAGCAAATACTTGAAAATAGCTCTAGCCACACATAGGGCTCAATTCAGTAACAAATACATAAGGCTAGTAAGCCATGTGAGGGCACAGACTATCTGAATGAACAGGTTTTGAGGGACTCTGAGATTTTTATTCTGCATTTGAAAGATGTTGATTTTTAAATGTAATCTAGACACCCTTAAATCACACTGACCTGAGTCTAATGGTGGACATCAGAGCTTTGGATTTGTTGCTTAGCTTGCCTGTTTAAGCAGGAAGACAGGCAAAGCAAAATAGACTGTAAGCTTTTAGGGCGTGTCTAGACTACATGGCTCCGTCGACAGAGCCATGTAGATGAGTGTGCTCGGCAAAGGGAAATGAAGCGGCGATTTAAATAATCGTCACTTCATTTACATCAAAATGCCCAACAACGCTGTGCCGATCAGCTGTTTGTCAGCACAGCGTGGTAGTCTAGATGGGGATCAGCCAACCCCAGAACCCTTCGTCGTCGGATCCTTTATGCCTCGTGAAATGGAGCCATGTAGTCTAGACATACCCTTAAAGACAGGGACTGTCTCTTACTCCGTGCACTCAGCTGGGAGACCCTGGAGTTAGGAGAATAGAAAGCCATCTTTGCCCCCTTTCCTTTCAATCAGTGGGGCTGGCATTGGCTATCTGTCCATCTGTGAGTCCCTAAATGGACCATCACATTTGGTACGGAGCTTCCTCTTATCATAACTTAAAGCAAGGCAAGGGTTTGGTTGTGCCAGGACAATGGGACATACCTGGAATTTGATTGTTTCTCATAAAATGGAAAGGGGGAGGGGTCTGATAGAAGTAAATTATACTTTAGAATGACCACGGGGGGGGGGGGGGTAGCAAGGGGCCAGAGATGGGGACTGGGACAGCTAGAACCCCATTGGGCTAGCAAGGGGCAGGTGTGGAGAAAGGAACAGCTATCTACTATATATTTCAGAGTTTGTCTGTTTGTGCCTCTGTGTGTCTGTCTGTCACCCTGCCATGAGACATGAACCTTCCCAGGGCTGTGCCCACTGCAGCACCTACTATGGACAGGCACTTCTCATTTGACCCCATGCTGCAGCAGTGAGAGAAAGCTGGGCTTGTCCTCTCTTCCCAGGACAGCCTAAATACTGAACCCTTCATCCCAGCCTTCTCCCCCAAACAATGATTTAAATGAAGAAAAAAACTGTATTTGTGTTAGGAACTCAAGCAGCGTTGAGTAAATCTTCTAGTTATGAATAACCTGAGGCAAAATGAATGCACCAACTCATGCAGGGAGCATGAAAGCCCATGAAACAGCACAAATGTATAGCAGATGTAATGCACTTGACATGAAAGTTTCTCTTTTGAGAATCCCAGCGTCAGCAATGATCACAAAGTTGAAAGTATCCTTGAAAGACATGAATTTTATGTATGAGATGTTTAAAGACATGAAAGACAGGTAATAGGTGGAAAAAGTGAAGAAGGAAAAGTTATTTACTTATTCCCACAATATAAGAACTAGGGGTCACCAAATGAAATTAATAGGCAGAAGGTTTTAAACAAACAAAAGGAAGTTTTTCTTCACTTAGAGCACAGTCAACCTGTGGAACTCCTTGCCAGAGGATGTGGTGAAGGCTAGGACTTTAACAGGGTTCAAAAAAGAGCTAGATAGATTCATGGAGGTTAGGTCCATCAATGGCTATTAGCCAGGATGGGTAGGAATGGTGTCCCTAGCCTCTGTTTCTCTGAAGGTGGGTGACAGGGGAGGGACCACGTGAGGATTACCAGTTGTGTTCCCTCCCTCTGGGACATCTGGTATTGGCCACTGATGGCAGATACTGGACTAGATCGACCGTTGGTCTGACCCAGTATGGCCATTCTTATATTCTTGTTTTGTAGGCAATGAGGCAAATAACAAACAGTAACTCACTAAATAATCACTATTTTCTCATCTCATTTACGAAAACATAATCCCAGTGAGAATTTCTTTTGATACTTTAGAGTGAAAGTCAATGGCAAAACTCCCATTATTTCCAATGGGAGCTGTCTTTCATCTACAGCTCTTCACTGTGAGAGTGCTATATTTCAGAGTAAGCTTAGTATCGCTGAGCTGAACGAAAGCACAGATCTCCTATTGATCTAAAATGGTTTGAAAAAAAATTGATAATAATTCTGCCTTGGTAATAATTCTGTAGGTCTCTGAGGGTGCATCTATGCAGCACCGTAACTAGAAATAAGATACATTATTTGAGCTATGCAAATTGCATATCTTTTTTCAATACTATTTTGAATAGTTTATTTTGTCATTTGGCTCTGTCTACACAGCACCAAATTTCAAAATAAAGCACTGTTCTGAAATGTCCCTTACTCCTCGTAGAATGAGGTTTACAGGGATGTCATAAGAGCAAGTCTGAAATAATGGGCTTGCTGTGAAGACCAGGGGGCAGCTATTTTGGGATACTCCAATATCCCGAAATAGCATTGCAGTTTAGACGTACCCTGAATGCCTAACATGAACACGCGTACTAGAACATTGCATTGGGCAGTGTTTCTGAGGTTTATATGAACAGCAGTGTCAAGCTCAAGGATCACTTGTGTTTGCATGTTTGCTGTCATGCCTTAGGCTAGTCTGATGATGAATGTCCATATGCTGGAAAGAGATCACAGGGTAGAATGGTTTCACATCCCTATGGTATCACAACAAGCCTTGTAATGCCTGAAGCCGCTGGTTCTGGTATTTGGTTTCAGCTGTTTGACCAAGTACAGCCTTTTACGGATCTCACATCCTACATGGGCAAAGAGAAACTGGAAATACTGCAGAGATTTCAAGTAGCTTGAAAAAGAATTGTGGAAACACGTGACGGGATACATTCTCCTGCAAAGAGGCTATGAGTGCTTTTGTTGTTCTAGCCTATCAATACACCAAGAAGGGCTGGCTAATTCCTATTTAACGTAAGAGATGTCTTTATTTCATACCATACCTACTGCTGGTAGCACAGTGGTTTTCGCTTCCAGAGCAACTTGCATTTTCCCAACCCTGATGTGTGCGATGAGAGAGGTCACACCCACATGAACCAAAACCACCTGCCGAACAAACAGCCATTCCTTTAAATGTTCATACATTGGGCTTTTTCCGTACCCATAATCTAATCTCCTTTCCCCTAGATTTATTATTTCACTTTCTTCCTATTTCCAGTTGATGGAGGTCTCATAATCTTACCATCATCCCATGAGGCAGTATGATCAATTATAGCCAAACCTCATTAGATACTGCAACAAGAATGGGTACTAAATGGCCACTCAAGATCTCTGTCTCTCCATGAGGGAGTCTGCAACTCCACCCAACACTGCTGCTGTGCCTGCAGTTCTGTTGACTAGACCAGCCTTTGCGAGAGGCAAAGTCAGGATTCTTCCCAGGTTCGTGGGGTGCAGATAGCTTCAGTGATTTCCATAAATATTTTTGGTACGTGTTGGTAACCCTCATGAAGTGAGAGGAACAGAAGCCTCCAGAGGACTGGCTTCTCCAAGTTTCTAGGTACATTCAATTTCCTGTAAAGGCAGGTGGGAGCTGAAAACATTCAGCACCTTAGTCCTCTATCCTGCAGCCTTTATCTCAGGGGCAGGCAATAACATGGCAGTGGTTCACCAGGATTAGCCCTTGGTGGGCCACTATAGCAGTAGGTACTGGTGATCACAGTTTCCGTTGGCTGTGGATCACTGTTCCTGGCCAATGGAAGTGGCGTGGACTAGGACACCCCCTCTCACAGCTCCCATTGACCAGGATGGCAATCCACAGCCAACGGGAGCTGAGATCACTGGTACCTGTCATAGTGCAAGAAAATATAGTGATGGGGGCCTGCCAGGAGCTTACCCTGGCAGATCATATATGGCCCACAGGCAGGCAGGTATTTGCCCACCCCTGCTTTATATGCACATAACTCTGAATGAAATAAGTGAGGATTGCTAGTAAAAAGATCTAGAGCATAGTATCCTACACATGTATTATACCTTGGCAGTCCAATTTGTCTGACTCATTTTGCCAGCTGTAGATAAGGTGTGAGTAAATATCTGGCCATCATCCGGAATCCACGGACCGCATATTCCACCTTTCCCCTTTATCAAACAGATCAGTTATTTCAATAGATAATAAAACAAGGAAAATTCCAAGCCTTAGTACTCTTAAATTTAGTACTCTTGTGTGGCCTTGTACTTTATTCCAATAAGTAGCAAAGTATTATTCATTATGACAATTCCCACAGTGTGATGCTCAGCCACAAATGACACTTTTGTGTGCTCAAATAAAGCACAAGCAAATGGAAGGGAGCACATAGACTGAGAGTCCAGTTTAAAATTCCACAAAACTCTCTCTCACTTAGGGTGTGTCTACACTGCACCCTTAGCTTGAAATAAGCTATGCAATTTGAGCCACGCAAATTGCGTAGCTTATTTCAAGTTAATTTTGAAATCGTTTATTTCGTACTTTGGCGATGCCTACACAGTGCCATATTTCAAAATAAACCACTTTGAGATTTATAGAGATGTTGGAATAGTGAGCCCGTTATATTTCAAAATAACGGGCTTGCTTAAAAGATGCGGAATAGCTATTTTGGGATACCAGAGGTATCCTGAAATAGCGCCACAATGTAGACATATCCTTAGAGCCCCTGAGCCATATTCTGTCCTCATCTCATTAAGGCACCCAAACCTGGAGTGACTCTATTGAAGTTAATGAAGTTATTATGTATTTACTTCACTGTAACTAAAAGAATTTTGCTCACAAATTTGTATTTTGGAATCACTGCAGCTCTACTTGATATGTGGGAACTCTTTGGTTTCTTTCATGAAAGTGCCTATTTTCAGAGCATTTCTCATTAAGTTTACATAGACTTTAATTTCCTAGCAGCTGCAGCCATGAAGGATTATAATGGCTGTCTGAAGATCATGGATTTTAAAATGGCTTAGTCCTCATTGCTAAATTTCAGATATTTATTCAGGCATTTCTCTTAATGTGCTTTAGAATATGGTGCACAAAAAAGAAATGGGTTGCTCATGCTAACTGAGGTAAACCTATCCAAAAAGATGACACCATATTGACAGTTCCTGCTGTATGGAAAGCGCTTTCTTTGTAACTCTCCATTCATTATAACAAGCCCACTTTCCTGCAGCACTTCTGCTGTATGGGGGCTAGTTTAAAGAGGCTTGCCTTGCTCAAAAGTATTTCCAACTTTTAAAAGCAAGAGGCAGATGGTGCCTTTGTGCAATTATCACTCCCAGATTTCTGGCTGCCCTCAAGGATTTGGGGGCAGAATCCCTCCACACCAGTGTATCCTCTCTTTTCCTGTGGAGGGTGGTATGTGTGGACATTGGAGTGAACTGGAGGGAGGTGTCAGCCAGTGGGCAGACTGAGGGAGCAGAAGGCATGCCAGCGGGATGCATATTGTGCTCGGCAGTGCCAGTGGAGATCCCAGCCAAAAGGTTACATAGTCACAGCCTGGATGATATTTCTGTAGCTCCCTTCTTTCCAGGGGAAATTCTGAGGTCAGCTGTAGCCTAGGGAATCCCTAGCAGAGTGGTTCCAATAGAGCTATACTGGCAAGACGCTGGGCCACAGCTGCTGTAGAGACACGGGGAAGTGGATGCAGCCAGGTGAAATGTGCATGATTTATGGGCTAGACACTTGCTTTCCTCTGTGAAACATTTTCTCCCATTGAAAGAATACATGAAAAAACTCAGCAAGGGGAATCTTCTAGACCTTCCTGTCTATTCTGCTCTTAGGGGTACAAATTGGCCCTCTCTAAATACTCTTGGATGAAACTGTCCTAAAATTCTGGAGTCACAGTTTTAATTTATGTGCTCAAAATGCAGAACAGACCCTCTACAATTTAGCATAAAGATGCCCATTGACCTCAGTGAGATAGGATTTTCCTCTAAGAGAGTCCAGAAGAAAGGGATTAGATGCTGCTTGCCATGTAAAGTCTGGCCTTTGAACGTTCTTTCTACCTGGATCAAATATGATAAAACCAGTTCATATAGAGCCCAACCCAGCAGGGTCATTGAGAAACCTGCTGGATTCTCAGAATTTCTTTTCTTTTGGTCTCAATGAGCCAACAGCAAAGCCTGCTGAAATCCAACGTATTTCATCCTTCTATTGGCTTCCATGAACTTTGGATCATGCCTTAATATGGATTTAGAGCAGTGGCAGCCCGTCAATACAGGCGAACTAGGCGGTTGCCTCGGGCGCCAAGATAAATGTCCGTTGATGGCTTTGGAGGCGGGGGTGCCAATCGCGCGTTTCGCCTAGGGCGCCAGTGGCTGGCAGCTCGTCTAGGGCCGCTCCTGATTTAGAGCCCTAATTTTACACACCCATTTTTCAGAATCTTGACCCTGTCTATTAAAGTGTCTCCTCTGGCACACAGAACAGCCGCACCCATGGTACTAACCATAAAGGCCAAAGGGCAGGAGTGGATGTTGGCGTGATGGACACAGCAGTTCTCTCCATTTGCATCTTTCCAGTTGGAAGGGCACTCTTGTTCTTCGCAGAACTTCTTTGCTGCAGCAGCATTACTAGCCATTTTTTTAAATACAAAGAGATGATTTTATATTCATTTCTCATTTCAAATTTGCTTTAACGGGCATAGAATGGTATAGACAGCAGAAAAATGTGCTGCTATTTCTTTTATATTGTTTTACTGTGTGTGGAAATAGTCCCTCAGGGATGGATCATTGTTGTCAACTGAGCCATCATCTGATCCCTGGTAGGAAAGGTCTGGTAGTTCTTAATCCTCCAACAGCTACCAACACCTCGACCTGGCCCTTCACCCTCACAGTATCACCCAATAGGGGATCCTGGCTGCATAATAACATGCAATTTCTCATGCACCTTCTGATGATGGAATGAGGGTGACCACACCCCTGGCTACTTTCATCCTCACCTTATTGTATCTACATTGATACACATACATTGATATGTGTGTGATTACCTGTGGTCACTCAGACCCCTTCTGTCTTTGCTCCACCATCCAAATTAGCCAAGGATAACTGCTGTGGCATGTGTGTGTAACATTTCTAATGTGTGAAATTGTGATATCAAGTCATTTTAAACTAGAAGTGGACTTTGAAAGCTGATCTGGGAACTGATTTGGAACACTTTTTGAGACATATAAAAGTTTCAAAAAACACATACAACAAAGAAATACTTATAAAAAACATTTTCCCCCATCTCATTTGCCCATCTCTACTCACAGTCAGTGCTCCATCACAAATGAACGATTATCTCTGAACTGAACACTCCATTGTAAACATTCTTTACTTCAAAACAATTTAACATGTTTTTCTTTCAAATGTGGCTTCCTCTGTTGACATGACTGAGACTTAAAATCTAAAAACTTTATATAGTGCACTGTTACTGAATTCAAAGCTCTAGGAAAAACAGTTTTTATCTTATTGCAAAATGTATTAACTGACAAGTAAGTTGTAGTATAATAAAAGGAGAATACATTTTAAGGGGTGAGGGTTAAGGCTGACCTAGAGTGAATTTTTCAAGAGTGCCTTCCGGCCAGATTTACAGAGGAGTATAGGCACCTAAAGATGCAGTTAGGTGTCTACTAGTAGGATTCATAAAAGTGCTGAAGCAGGAGAGGCACTTAACTCACCTTGACTTCTAGCTAACCTAACTTGGAGTTAGACACCAGACCTGCTTAGGCACTTTTGAAAATCCTACTAGCCACCTTTCTGCATCTTCAAGCACCTAAATACCTGTGAAAATCTGGCCCTTGGGCATTTTTTTAACATTTTACTCCTGAACACTAAGATCTTCCTTCAGCAAAAGCACTCAAGTACTTGCCTCATTCTGGAACCAATCTAAAGACCTGGGAAGTTGATGGAATGACTCCTGTCAATTACAATGGACATGGGATCAGGAACTTTAAACAAGGCAGCATTCCACTGAAGCTACTGGGACTTAGAGGCTATGTCTAGGCTGCATTACTTTTTCGGAATACCGCCAGTATCCTGAAATAGCAACACCACATCCACTTTTAAAAAAAAATGTCAAAAGAACAGACACACTCTTTTGCCATCTTTGTAAGCCTCGTTCTACGAGAAATAAGGGATGGCTCAAAAGAGCCCTTTCTTTTGCAATTTGGCGCCATATAGATGCACCAAATTTTGAAAGAGCCTCTTTCAAAAGTAAATCAAAAAAAGATATGCAAGTTGCATACCACAAATTGCATATCTTTTTCTAATTTAACAGTGCAGTCTAGACGTAGTTAGAGAGGCACATATTTAAGCATCTTGTTGGACTGGGGCCTTAGAGTCCTCTCTTGCGTGTTTGATCTCTATGTGTATTACTAGTGCATTCCAAATTGGATTCTCAAGCATTCTAAATCATTTACAAATGAGGGAAATATAACTTAGATGGGGCTACTATATGGTGGGAGCATAGCTGATTGGATAACCATTCTCAGAGAGTAGTTACCAATAGATCATAGTCCTGTTGGAAGGGCATAACAAGTGGGACCCGCAGGGACCAGTTCTGGGTCGGGTTCTGTTCAATATCTTCATCAATGATTTAGATAATGGCATAGAGAGTACACTTACATCATTTGGGGACAATGCCAAACTGGGAGGAGTTGCAAGTGCCTTGGATGATAGCATTATAATTCAAAGTTATCTGGACAAACAGTCTGAAGTAAATAGGGTGAAATTCAATATGTACTAATGCCAAATACTATACTTAGGAAGGAGCAATCAATTTCACACATACAAAATGGGAAATGACTACCTACAAAGGAGTACTATGGAAAGGGATCTGGGGATCATAGTGGACCACAACCTAAGTATGTGTCAACAGTGTGATGCTATTGCAAAAACCCCAAACATTCTGGGATGTATTAGCAAGAGTATTGTACGCAAGACAAGAGAAGTAATTCTTTTGTTTTATGCTGAGTAGGCCTCAATGGGAGTATTGTGCCCAATTCTGGATGCCACAATTCAGGAAAGATTTGGAGACGGTCCAGAGAAGAGCAACAGAAATGACTGTCTAGAAAAACATGATCCATTAGGCACGATTGAAAAAAATTAGGTGTATTTAGTCTGGAAAAGAGAAGAATATGGCAGAACATAACAGTTTCAAGTACAGGAAGGCATTTCAAGGAGGAGGGAGAAAAATTGTTCTTCTTAACCTCTGAGTATAGGACAAGAGGCAATGGGCATAAATTGCAGCAAGGGAGGTTTAGTCTGGCCATTAGGAAAAACTTCCTCTCAGGGTGGTTAAGCACTAGAATAAATTGCCTAGGGAGATTGTGGAATCTCCATCTCTGGAGATTTTTAAGAGCAAGTTCGACAAACTTGCCAGGGATGGTCTAGATGTGGTAGGCCACGCCATGAGGGCAGGATGCAGGACTACATGGTCTCTCAAGGTACTCTCCAGTTCTGATTCAAGGGAACAAGTCCCATTGGAAAGACCGTAGCAATAATTTTACTTCTAGCTATTGAAGAAAGTTTATTTTATGGCTATGTCATCACAACGCTATAAATTATTGCTATGGCACTGTTGCTATATATATTTTGGGGAAAACATAAGAAAAGTTTTGCCATTACTATTACAAACCATCACTAAAGTCTTTGAACCATCATTTGAGGACTTCAGTAACTCAGCCAGAGGTCATGGGTCTAACACAGGAGTGGTTGGGTGAAGTTCAATGGCCTGCAATGAAGTCAGACTAGATGATCATGATGGTCCTTTCTGATCTTAAAGTCTGAGTTTATGAGACTTAAAAATATGTGTTGTAGCAATGTCCTGTTTAATGGGGCAATTGCTAAAGAGCTCCCAGAGCCTATGCCTGTCGTCTTACTGAAAATACCTGCATATAAAGGAATACACAGCTCACAACATTGCTCTGAAATCTGGGAAAGCCTCCAGCAGAGGCAGTACCTGTGAGAGAGGATCCCGTTTTGCACAGCATAGTGGTAAAAGTGATCTGAAGCAAAGACTGCATAGGTTACATTGAAGAACTCCCCACTCACAGCCTTTTCTGGAGGTCTCTGGATCCATGCCATCTCAAGACCTGGAAATAATGCACAATTATGGGTTGACATGTTTGGCTTAACCTATTATAGCTGTGTGCCACTGGACAAATTGTTCTGGACAGAAATATGATTGAAATGGAAATGTTTTCACAAAAAATTGTTACTGTTGGCCAAACCACTTCACTAGGTACTGGGTAGTTCCAAAATAACATCTAATGGACAGGAAGCATTTTTAGATATTTTTTCCCCTAAGTGTTCAAGCTCACTGATCAGAGTACTTGGAAATTTAGGACCAAAGAATAAACTTTCTTTATTCAGGGGGAGTAGAGCTAATCCTAATCAATTTCACTCCAGTGTAAGGCAGCTGATTTCAATGCAGTTGTTCCTGCTTTACACTACTTGCCTGCTAGTAATAGTTATTTACATGCAGGCATAAATAAAGCCCTTCTTTCTCAGAAGGTTTCACTTAACAAAGTAGTGGGGATCATTAGTAGTCTCAAAGCCAATTCCTAAAAACCCATAATCACATGAGTAGTCCTTTCTTCAACAAGTAGTCCTCTTAAACAGGATTACTCATGTGAGTAAGGTTACTATTCTGTAGTGATTTCCTTTTCCTTGTAATTAGAACTTCTTTCCTATTACACTGGAGTTCCTTTTATTAGAATATTCTTCACTTGCATACTGTTGGTGATCTAACCAATTAGTTTCTGCACATATTGTAATTCCCTTTTTAGATATAAAAGGGGGTAGTTATAAAAGAAACAATCCTTTTGAGTCTATAGCATTAGAGGGACAATCATAACAATTAATAATGAATATGACAGAAGCGACAAAAGAAAACTCCACTTTATATAGTATTTTAGCCAGATTTTTACAAATTATTAAAAGGTGAAATAATTGCTTAGTTTGAGAACATTTCATGGGTGAGAGGTACAAATAATTTTCTTAGAGCAAATGGCTTTATTTCCTTGAAAAGGATCCACAACAGCAGCAATCCCCTTTATTTAATCTCATTCACACAAATACATTTGCACACCAAAAAATTTGTTTGTTCATGATTTATAGCAACAAGAGCCATAACATTCTGTCTCTAGCTCAGTTTTCATCTGCGTCTAAAAGCTGTTAACAGCATTTTACGGTACAAAACATAATGATCATTCTAAGATTGGTTATTAGTGTAATAGCTTTATTTGCAAGGGTAGGAGGAAACAAAACTCTTAACTCTCCCCTCTCTCTCCTATTCTTTGTTTCCTTTTACATGCATTTTGCTTTCTGGTTCACTTCACTGGCTTCAAAAAATTCAAATGCATTACCGTTGTTTTAATCATGGATGACAGAAGTGAAATACAACCGGGTAGAGATCATCCAGCTGATAGTCAATCTTCTTTGAACGTCACCATTGGTTCTGAACTTTGAGGCAATGTTAA
Organism: Pelochelys cantorii; assembly: GCA_032595735.1. Taxonomy (NCBI): domain Eukaryota; kingdom Metazoa; phylum Chordata; order Testudines; family Trionychidae; genus Pelochelys; species Pelochelys cantorii. The sequence goes on from CM064330.1 coordinate 120,597,928, forward strand.
CACAATCATGTAACATTCTGAGTTTGAGCATACAATCGTTATTCAGACTTAAATGGGAGTTTTTCCAGTGTACAGCTTGTAGGATTGGGTCCTGCTATTCCTCTTCATAGTAGAACATTGGAAGTTGTTGCATTTCATCCTAACCTTTTCCAGCATGTATATAACTGTTTATTTGCATTAATTATTTAGTTTCTTACTACTTCTAAACTCCTTAAAAACACTTTGAGTTTCAGATATCAAACAAATAGCCTTTACATTTCTGATTCTTTTACACTGGAAACTCCTCTTTAAAAGTGTTAGAGTGTGTAAAGATCTGAAATTCTTTGTTTGTGGCTACTGAATAGAAGTTGGGGGCAATAGCATCAAAGCATGAAAATGTATTGGTTTCGTATTTAAATGAATCCCCCATCCAATCTGGAAGTGGTATAGCAAAACTGAAACAAAGTCTGAATATAATCTGGCTGCAAAGAGGGGATGATTGTTTGCTTTGTTTTGATTGGGCTGCTTTAGTTTTTTTCTAATGCCATGTAAAATTCCTTGCTTGAGGACAATGCTTTCATCTTTTTTAATCATCTTAATTATGGTCTCTTTAGAACAGATGAGCTCCAGACAAATATTTATTCTGAAGTGTATGTGTGCTGGCCACATCCCTTGACTTAATTCATCTGGAAAGAGAGGTTGTTGCTGACTCAGATACTTTCTGCTAGGTTTGAGACTGGAGATGTATTAGGAATTATTTTGATTACTTGATTTTTGAAGTTCTTATCTGTTTCCCTAGCAGGCAGAGATGATCTTCCCTGAGCAGCTGTAAGACCCACTCACCTCCACAGTCCAGCATGTTATACTCATCTGGTTTTTCCAGGGGCCAGCAGTCATAGTCGCTGTTGTCCAGATCGTGCCACCCCTCCACTAATATCACCTGCCATGGAAAAAAAAAAACATCCCAACAACCCTGTAACACACAGGAGAGGTTGTCTACAAATTCTGTTCTCTTAAAACAAAACCAGATGCACTTTCCCTTGTATCGCCAACTTTCTGGAACAAAAATCACAGCAGGGAATAACCTAAATGCTCAGAATCTAGATCACAGGTTCATTATACTCCCACATAGCTCCCCTCCCCCGAAATTATTTCCAAAACAATAAGAAAAACTTGACTAATCCAGCTGTGCTTTCTGTGCTTCTTAACTGTTACTCTCCATCCAAGTCCTCTCTTCCCTTCATTTTAATTTTTAACACATTTTTTGAAAAACTTTTTTTTCCTTAAGGGAATTTTTATACAAAAATACAGTATAAATTTTACATATTATAAAATATGTTTAAATATAAATTGTATTCATGCATACTATCTATCATTATTAAAAACAGACTAATCACAATTAACAGGACACAAACCATATAGCAGAAATAACAGCAGGTTACATTATAAAATATATTTTATATAGTAGAATAAATTAGAGTAATATGTTCTGCTTTTTTCTAGGTATTAGAACATGTTCCTCTAATATATTCTGCTGTTTGTATATTGAAGTACTGAATGAAATAAAATGATATATTCCTCTCATGTATTCGCTTATATTAGACATATTCATAAAAAGTGAATAGAAAGAACATTGTCTTCTAATGCATTCTTTAATTAGTGTTTCATACTTTTAGTAGAATAGAATGCAACATATTCTCCTAATTTTCCTATATGTTAGCAGAATAAAACACTTTCTTCTAATAGATTCTACCACTAGTCTCATGCATACAAGTGGAGGAGAGTAGAACCAATTGTTATTATTCTCTATATTAGTGAAATAGAATAGGTTAGGATCAATCTGTAATTAAGAAGCAACAGCACTGCAATACAATATTGCTAATTTCTTGACTATGCATTAACTATAGGAGCAGGATCTATGCAGTTTACCTACCAGTAAACTGAGGAGGCTTCGGAACCCAGGGGCAGCTCTCATGGTCCCAAATAGTCATCAAGCCCAGTTAGCCTCAGGGTTGTTGCTGCTAGAGCTCAGCTGGGTTCTCCCCTCCCCACTGGTTTCCAGCCAGCCAGGCGTTTATCACAGGTCTAGCTGCTGTAGTTATTTGTCCTCCCTCCCCCTTCACTTTGTGGGGTGGGAATCTCCCCCTCCCCCCCTTGGCAAAGTGCCTTTGAGAAGGCAACAGACTGTCACCTCAGCCTCTTGGCAGCTCCCCTCCAAATGCCCAGGCACTGAGGGAAGGGTTTTTCCTTCCCTCAACACTGGATGGGAATAGGAGTGTGAGGATTTTAACCCTCACCCCGTTGCTCCTAATTGTCAGGTCTTCTCTGTTCCCTGCTGGGAAATTTCCTTGGAGGGCAGATAAGACTACAGAAGAATGCAGGCTGGGTCTGGGTAAGATGGGTTTGTAGATTGTAAGCACAAAATGGACTATTCTGTTCTAGTCAGCACAAGCCATAGAATTCCACCCAGTTACCCCGGCTTTCAGCTCAATAACGTGTTTAATTGGTAGCACACTGCCTCTGCACATGCAGTCTGTGGTCTATTGGTTTGGTAGGCCTAGGCCTATATCAAAGCTCATGCCCACTGCACTCAGTTTCACTCTGCCTTTCACTGTAAATTCTGCTTGCAAGCCCAATAGGTCATCTAAGTGTTGGAAATTGTCCCCCCCCCCCCCCCACACACACACACACTCTCGTAAGAATCTCAGAATTCAAATTCATGCTTGATGGTGAAAAGAAAAAAGGGCCTTGAAAGAAATCTCAACAACTTTTTTTAATAGAGAGACTTTATTACAGTAGAATTGTTTATCCAATGCATTTTGTTCCTTACTCAGGTTGTAAATCTGTAGACAGTCTGATTCGTAATTAGCTCGTTTAAGTTGTTTGTCATTCAAAGCTGCTTGATTATCACTACCAGAATGAACCACTGACTTCATTAGTGACACAGATCACTAAAATACTGTAATATAGTCATTCAGCTTGGTCCCTTTAAAGGGACCTTTGAATGATTCAATAGTAAAAAAAACTTGAGTGACTTCAATGGAATTTCATCCATTCATACCAGCTGGCTTGTATGCTGACATATTTATGCCTATGGGTGGTTTGCAAACTGTTTGCTGTGTCTTTGGGTATTAACTACTCATTATTTGTGGTGTGCAGCTGACTGCCTGAGTCACATGGCATTGTTTCAGTTTCCTAACTGTATGGCTAACTTTTAGAATCAAGCATAGGATAATTAAAGAAATTTCAAGATTGATGTATGAGGAAATCCAATGTAAGTCTTTGTGTAGGTACATTCACATTTATATTCAGGAGATTCTGACTATTCTTGTGAAAAAACAACATGCATACTGTCGTTCCATCAGTGTCGTTCTCTGTCAGGATTCGGGGTTCGTCCCGATGGGTTCCTGACAGGTCCTCTACTGACTATTCTTGTGGGAAAACAACAACATGCATACAAATATTTGAAACCTCCCCCTCTCCCCCCAAAAAAAGGGTTATAAATATTGCTGCAGTAAGTTTATTTTTTTTATTCAAAGAAATGTTTGTAAATACTTGACAGTGTTTTTCCACCCAAACTAAAATTCCTGATATCATTCCTCGATTCTAAATTTTGGGGATGTTCAGACTGAGATAATGGCATCCTAGATGATTCTAGTGTTGATAATGAGCTGAAATTAAATAAAAGCTCATCCACATTTTGAATTTTAGATGAAAATTTTTCATTTAAAAATTGATTTGTCAACACAAAGAACAAAAATTGGGGGGGATAGGGTTGATCACATACAGGACTGGTTGAAATATTCTGAATATTAGGATTCCATCAACAAATTAATATTAGATTTCCAACATTGATAACAAAAAGCCAACTTTCAGGGCTTTCAAGCGTATATGGACATTAAAAACATTTGGAGGCAGATCTGAGCTTCATAGGAGCTCATCCCCATTTCTGATAATGCAAATGTTTTAGTAATTCAAAGAATGAAGATTTGTTTTTAAAAGTTTAGCCTTTGTGAATATCAAAAAAGAGGGCCTTTCATGCTTACTTTGAGGATTTAAAGCATATGTAACCATCTGGTGAAGACAGATGGCTCATGAAACCGGTACCTGGCAATTGGAGCTTCTTTTTCCAGAGTCATACATAGGATGGTCATTAGTAATTTTTAATGTATGAGAAAATGAATTTCTGGATTTACTAACAAAGCCAGCACCATTAAGAACCCCAAGAGAAGGTGTAAAATGCTGATGTAGACTCTGTCTCTGTTAGTCATATTCTAGTAGGCCCTGTGACAGGGTATATAAACCCTGCTCTAGCATGAATGAGGTCAAGGAGCTACTTTTGGGTGTATTTGCACCTGCAAATCCAACCAGGACTAGAGGAGGAGTTAAAAGGAGCCTCCCTCCCCCAAGACGGGGGCAAACCTGGAAAAGGAACAGACTGTTGAGCTTCTCCAGCCCTGAAGAGAAGGTTGACAGCCAATATTGCTTCTGCCATTGCGGAGTCTGGGGTAGCTCTCCTGAGTTAAAAGAGGGAGAGAGGCTGAGACTCACAATGTAGCCACTCATCTGATGAAGTGGCTTGTACACATGGAAGCTCGTGATATTTGTTAGTCTCTGAGATGCCATGGGACTTCTTGTTGTTTTGAATGAAGCCCTAGGGTCCTCTGAAAGAAGAGAGGCACATAACTTGATAAGAACTGTCCACCTACAGGTTCCCTCCTGCTCCCATTTAATTTTTTCATTTAACCTTGTTTGCTGACCCCTGGCTGTTCCGTTGTTTAACCGAAGACCCTGAGAGGGAACAGAACAGCCAGTCTGTAGAAAGACACACCCCTTGCATGTGCACCCATGCAGCTGCTTTTGAGAGTGCTCCACCACAGCCACATTTAGGACAAGCTGCCACCCAACCTCGTTTGTATGGCCTACGAAACTCCCAGTAAAATGCTGCTCTCTGGGTTCAAAACTATTTAGAAAGTGTGGAAATGGCCACAACTAATTTCTCACCCCAAACCTAGCACTAGGCAGGATGAAGTCCCTAGATAAAGGACAGCTAATATAAGATGAAGATGAAGTGAAAGAATCTATTGTGGCAAAACAATAAAAAAAATTAAAAGGACGAAATAAACGTAGAGGAGCAGTTCAGAGGGGGAAAAGACAGGAATAGGGAAAATGGTACCCACTTAAGCAAAAGGATTAACTGCTTGTATTTTAACACACACATTGTGCTTCCTTAGAAGATTTATCTTGGAGGATTTAGTTAAAATAAGACATGCTATACCAGTACATTCAAATTTTGGAATATTTTTAAGTCTGGAAGTATCAATATATAGTCTGCAGCTTGCCATGTTTCAGCTGCAGGTTAAAAAAAAAAGCAATTAGCAGTGTTTGGCTTGTTCTGTTACTCCCACCTAGTGGTTTTAGACCAGAACAGCGCACAGAAAAGCAGTTTGACTTGGGCAAAGATTAGAGCTTCCTGCTGTTGCAAACGGAGCTGCAAATGGAATTAGAACTTCAGCTGTAAGTGAAAAGAGCCATGCAGTGGCTTGCCTGCTGAGTAACTCAGGGGGTGTGTCTAGACTACAGGGTTTTGTTGACAAAAGTGGACTTTTGTTGACAAAACTATACCTGTGTCTACACTGCCGCTGAGTTCTGTCAACACAACGTCGACAGAACTCAGCAGTTTTGTTGACAGCTGTAAACCTCATTCTATGAGGAATAACGCCTTTTGTCGACAGAGTTCTGTCGACAGAAGGCGTTATTACATCTACACTGTCCTTTGCGTCTACACTGGCATGTCAACAAAGCGGCTTGCTTTGTTGACAGAACTGGATGTAGTATCCAGTATCTGTCGACAAAACTTCTGTCGACAAAAGCCTATAGACTAGATGTACCCAGGAAGGCTGCTTTTAGGGGCTTCACGGCATACATTGTAAAGAGGCAGTATGGTCTACTGCAGAGGGCACTGGTCTGATATTTTCAAGACAAGGTAATATTTTCAGCCACCTAAGTAATTTAGGAACCTACAGTCTGCTTTCCAGAGAGATTTAAGAGCCCATTTCATTGAAAGTCAGTAGAACTTAGGATCCTAGGTGTCCAAGTTCCTTTTGAAAATGGGATTGAGAATCCTAAATAATTAAATACTTTGGAAATTTTTGCCCCAGGACTCTATTTCTGGCTCAGCCTCATACCTTGTGCAAGTCCATCCAGCTCTCTTTTCCTCTCTTTTCCCTCCTACCTTTTATCTTCCTGTTGATTTCAATTGCAAACTGCTCAGGAATTTCTCTCACTCTGGACAATGCCTGGTACAATGGCATTCTTGGCTGGAACCTCTAGATACTGTTGAAACAAAAATAAACATGAAAGCTACATTAATAAATGTGATTAGATTTCTTACAGGTTTCTTGGCAGACACAGTTTTAGAAGACTTTCTAGATTGGGGCAAATTTCATACTAAGTGGATAAATCAGGTCTCGATCCTACAAAGTATTAAGTGACCTCAGCCTGCAGGAGGCACTGAACATGTCCCAGGATTAAGGACCAACAACACTGGAGGATAGCAGGCATGCTCAGAAACCTCATAAAAAGTACTTGGACCCAGAGCCACAAAAGGACTTTAATTGCCCTTTAAATGCAAAGTTCAGGTCCTGCTAAGACCATCAAGACACCTGTTCTGTTGCCAGCTCACTCTGGTGGCACCTGCATTTTGCCATAAATTCCCCCTCAGTATCTGTATTTCTGTTGTGTGGCAAGTAGGGTTGCCAGGTGTCCAGTGTTGACCCGGACAGTCCGGTATTGACCCGGGCAGTCCGGTATTTTTGCCTCCCGTCCGGTAAAAAACTTCGGAAAATACTGGACACCTGAAATGTCTGGTATTTTCTGATTTTTTTTCCTGGCTAGGAGGTGAAAATACCAGACATCTGGCAACCCTACGACACACTCAGCAACTGGGACCAGCCCCCGTCTTCCTCCTCCCCGGGCCCCCGACACCCCCAGATCCTCTACTTACCTGGTTGTGCAGGGAAACTGCGTTCTGGCTTAATCAAGGAAACAAAATGGCTGCCAGCAAAAATCCTAAAGACCAAGGGGAAGCAGTGCCTTCCCTGGGTCTTAGCGCTCAACCTCTCCCCTGTTCCTATCCCTATTCTGACTCTGCATGCACTGAAAGGGCCATGCTATTTTAATGCTGTTTTAAACAGCATGGGTGGGGAGGAGTGTTTGGTATTTTTGGTTAAACCATCTGGCAACCCTAGTGGCAAGCACACTACCTCTCAGTCCAGGCACCAGGGCCTGTCTTCACCTGGTCTGAGGGACACACTGCTCCATCTATCTCACCTGTGGGGCCTGACTCAAAACATGCCAAACTCCACATAAAGCAGCAGGAGGAGCCCCCCTTATAAATTTTAGCCCACTCACCCTGGATGTGGGAAACCCTGACTCAATTCCTCTTTCTTCCATATGAGGAGGAGGAGGGCTCCAAACACAGGCTTTCCACCTCTGAGGTGAGCACCCTAGCCACTGCACTACAAAGACATGCTCATGCTCTCTGCCCCACTCCATGTTATTTCAGTATTTATAGACACTAGGACAGCTTCAGCACATGAGATTACAAGAGGCCTCTATCAGAAAAATCCCAGAGCAGAGTGGTAAGGCTCTCACCTCAGAGGCAGAAAACTGATGCTCAAATACCTTCTCTTTACATAGAGGAGAGAAATTAACTGGGTTTTCCCACATCCCTGGTGACTGTCCTAACTACTAAAGTCATAAGCAAGAAGGAGGCATTTGTCACTACCTCTCCCCCCACCCTCTTAATTTTGTGAGCTGACACCACTTAAGCAAGAAACTGTCTGACTCTAGGATAGCATTTCCAGCTGTGGATCCCAGCCAGAGACAGGGGCTTCCCTCTAGCCTGGATTCAGGTGCCTAACTTCCTGAGAGAGGTAAGGCCTAGGAGACACCCTCTCATCAACATCTGCTGTGGACTAGGCCAAGGGTCAGCAACCTGTGGTTCTGAAGCCACATGTGGCTCTTCGGCTGCCTGCTTGTGGCTCTCTGGCTACTCCCTGGTAGGCAGCCATTTTTAAAAAGACTGACTTTATTTGCTTCTTTACACTCTGGACCTCTGCCGATGGATTGCAATTTCTGGGCTGCTAAAAAGTCCAGTGGTGCAGCAGGACTTAGGCAAGCTACTTGCATGCCATGGCTCCAAGCTTCTCCTGGAAGTGGCCAGCTGCTGGCATGTCCCTGGCGAGGGAGGAGGAGACTCTGCGCACTGCATCTGCCCCCAGCATCATCCTCACAGCTCCCATTGGCTGGAAACGAGCCAATGGGAGCTTCGGGGGTGGTGCTTGTTGGCATGGGCAGCACACAGAGACCTGTTTCTCCCCCCACTCCAATGGGGCATGCAGAGACATGTATGCCACCAGCCAGCTGCTTCTGGGAGTGGTGTGGGGCCACGGCATGCAGGCAGCCTGCCTGAGCCCTGCTGCACTTGCTGGCCAGGAACTGCCTGTGGTGCCTCCCGGCCATAGCTTGCTTCTGACAACCGCTCCAGTATCCTAACCTCCTGCCCCAGATCAGAAACCCCTCCTGCACCCAAACTCCCTTCCAGACCTCACATCCCATCCTGCACCCCCATTCTCTGATCCAATCTGGAGCCCCCTCCTGCACCAAACTCCAGGTCGTCTGCTGCATACCTGCTATCTTTGTGTACGTGTACATGTAACTTTGCATATGATGTGGCTCTCGAAACATTTTGGTCAAAGGGAAATTAAAATAAATGGCTCTTCTCTGAGGGTACATCTACACTAGCCCCCTAGTTCGAACTAGGGAGGCTAATGAGGGCGACCGAAGTTGCTAATGAAGTGCGGGATTTAAATATCCTGAAAAGTTGCCAAGCCCTGGGCTAGGCTTCAACAGGTCTCAGTCCAGCAAGTGACTTTAGTGGATCCCATTTTTTGGCCCCTCTTTCTCTCCATTCATTTAATCCTGAGGGAATTCTGCAATTTTAACTATGAGTCCGAATGCAACAATTGCAGAATTCCCCCAGCACTAAAGCATTGTGTAGGGAGTGTGGGCATCTAACAAAGTGTAGGCTTTGTGTGTTCCACAGGGTGGCTGGGTACTTAATAGTTAGGTATTGTGATACTCTATCCACAACACCTAGGTCCTTGTGTGGATTTGGGCTTTGAACAATTAAACTTGCAGCTTATTTATTTCTTGCTCTCACATTGTGGGGGTAGGTGCTCTGGGGAAGTGTAAGGAAAGCAGCAACCATAGCCATAGAATTAAAAATAAAAACAAACCCACTAAGGCTCCCAGTTGTTCTAAGAGATCTGAAATCTCGGTTTGAGTTGATTAATGTTTGATGACAGTTTAACTCAACTGTAGCAGAAGGAAATGAGTACTTAATCAAGCTTGCAAATAGTACATGTTCTACACAGAGGAATAAAGCTGACAGGCAGTAAGCCAGCATGACAGCTCCGAAAAGGGGCTTATGAAGAGATAATTAAGGAAGTTCAAGATTGTAGAAAACCTGAATTAAGCAAAACAGCGCAAGATGGTAAATATACAGTGCTGGCACCCAGGATATCTTTTATGTATGTATCATGTAGCGTTATAGACTTCAGAACCTTTCAGACTTGGATCAGCATTGGTATGCTACACCAACAATTAACAACAGCAACAATAATAATAATTAATAAATAATATCTCCCTCTGATCCAACATTTTTGTCCATTGATGGTGAAATGCTTTACAAAGGTGATAAACATTATTATCCCCATTTTACAGATGGAGAACTGAGACACAGGGAGGTGAAATATTTTGCCCACGGTTGCCCAGAATCCAGTGGCAGAGCTAGTCCTAACTGAGACCAGTGCCCCATTGTGCTAGGCACTGTACAGCATCTGGTTAGCGACAGTCCCAGCCCTGAAAAGTGTACCATCGAAGTACATAAGAGAAACAAAAGGGTAGGAGAATAAGATCCCATAGATCTGAGACAGAGCCATAAATGGAGCCTGGGTCTTCCAAAACCCCCTCAAGTGTCATAACCACAAGATTATTCTTCCTCTTCACTTCCAATTTGGTAGATCAAATTCCATCCTAGGTGCTGGTGGATCTTTGGTCATGTACATGAAATAAATGTGCGGCCTAAATTTATTTCCTCATTTACATCACAAATTTGTGACCACAGATGATAATATCTAGCAATCTTGTAGGCAGTCTTAGCCTGGCCCTGACTTTGCCTAGGATATTGAACTACCCTCTCATTCTTTCAGCTGGTTTCTCATGTTAGTGAGGTATTGTGTAGAACTTTGTCCTGCTACTACAGTAGAGGACTTCAGTCTCCGGGGTGGTCTAGCCACTCTTGACACAGCACTTAATTCACTAACAAAATTAGAAAAAAAACCCAGCAAACCCTGAATATTAATTTATTGTGATATTGAGATGCTAAGTATCTTCCCTACATGTTCTAGGAAGAAGGAGAATCCTTAGGAAGGAACTTCTTCTGGAGGAAACACTCAGTATTGGAATTCTTTGCACGTTAGGGTTTACCAGATTAATCTCTGGCATGGAAGGAATGGATTCCAGAATTGTTATGGTTTAAGCAAGAAATAGGTGTGATTTTTGTCATTTTGGGGAGCTGTACCTATTGGTAGTTGGAGTGATAGTAACCATTCACCTAATCTCACTGAGAATATGGACAGCCTAACACCTGGAGTGGGCAAATATCAGCCCACATACCAGATTTGGTTCAGCAGGGTTAGCCCGAGCGCACCCCCACCACTATATTTACCTGCATGGCCCCAGGCTTCAGAGATCACAGCTCCTGTTGGACACAGATCACCATTCCTGGCCAATGGGAGCTGTGAGATGTAGTATCAGTCTGCGCTGTTTCCTGCCATTCCCATTGGCCAGGAATAGGGATCTGTGGCCAATGAGAGCTGCGACTGGTGGTACCTGCAGCCATGCAGGTAAACATAGCACCAGCTAGCCATCCCCCAGGCTAATAGGAAACAAGACCTCTCATAATCAGGGCTGGAAGTGTGGCAGAAGGCTTGGTGTGGCATGAAAAGGGCATTGTTCTTACTAATCTGGTTTAAGATGTGTCTGCCCCATGGGGCTAGGGCTGCAAAGAATGAGGCAGAAAAGTTAGGTGACTACTTCCCCAGGGCCCTGTACTAAGATGAGCTGGTGAGGACTTTCAGCTTCCATTGAGGCCTTTTACTTCAAAGGGAGCAGAGTGAGGGCTTTTGTAAATCTTTCATGGCTGTAGTACATTCCTGCAGTAACTCAGTGTTGATTTTAAATCCACCTGCTTATCCAAATCCCTGATTTAAGAAAAGCATCTAGGATCAATTATGTAACAAATAATCATTGACTCAATGGCTGTTGCTGGGAATTGTGTAGCATATCAACTATTCCCATTAGAAAAATCAACAATCCTTTGAATTTAAAATTGGAACCCAGACCTCTGGCAAAACTCACTGTTAAACAATTAGCATTCTTTCTGGGTCTGTTTGTACTAGCAATAACTATCTACATGATTAAACATGATTAGAAAGGTTATACTGGACTCATTTTCAGAGCCCATATGTGAAATACATCTAACCAGTATCTCATAAGTAAGGCAAATCAAGTGTGTTTATGGGGGGAAAGATAAATAAAATCACCAGTGGCTTGAAAAAGCTATTTCTATAAAGTTCAGATCTCTATCCAAACACCCCCAAAGGTTGGCTGGTGATGGGTACAAGATTTTAGTTCAAATGTACCTATTTATAGGTTTAAATTTAAGAAAAGGAGTTCTCCCATTCCTCTGAAATTTGGGTAAGAAACATACAACCTCAGTCTTCAAATCCCTGCACTCTTTTAAATGGCTTGTAGTCTTGTCTAAAATCCATTACATGGATCTCAGCAGAATTGGCAATTTCTGCTGGTGGTTCTACTGTCTTCATGTCTTGTTATAACTTCTTTGGGTTTGAGAAGGATGTGAAGCAGAAAAAGATGAACATTGAGGGTTATTCATGGATGGGAATTAAGTTTCCAAACTAGCAAAGTGTCTAAACCAAAACCTCAGAATCAAATACAAAATTCATGCCCATCTAATGGAAAAAAACAAACTCCAAGTTCCAAACTCTCAAATTAGGAGTCAGGCATCTGCATGCAACTGTGAGCATTCCCCACGACCAGGGTATTTATATTTGATCCACTTAAGAGAGAATTTCCATATTTGGACCTGAAACCTGGATGGTTCTGGCTCATCTTTAAAGTTGTAATAATAAAATAATAATAATAATATTAGTCTGATGCCCCAAAGGCACCTCATGGAGCAAATAAAAGGCACAATCCTTATGCTAAAGAATACATATCATGGAAAATGGACAGGAAATGGCAGAAAAAGATCAGGGAGTAAGGAAATGGAAGGACAGTATTACATGTTTAGCTTGGTAAGATGTGAAGGTTGCCTAGTCACTGAATAATTCTAACGATAAGTTGTTTAATTTTGTTAATGGAGGACAATAGATAAGAGATCAAGAGAAATGGAGAAAAGAGGGAAGGGGTGAGAACACAGCAGTGGAAGGTGCTGAAGGGAAGATGAAGGGAAAATGGGGAGGTATGTGTGAGGAAGGAGGGGCAAGATCAAAGAGGGAAAGAGGAGGAAGGACGGAGATGAATTATGGGGCAGTGGAAAGGTAGTGAACAGTAACATATAAGTAACATACAAGGGTTTGTTAAAGCTTTGCAATTAAATAGGTGTTAACAAAATCAAGGAATAAACTAACTAGCCACATCCTCAGTGGAAGTAAATCAGCATAGCTCCTCTGAAGTCAATGGAACACCACCCATTGATACTAGGTGCAGCTCTGGCTAGAATCATAGTAACACTGAAGGAGAAGAAAACCAATTAGAAAGTAGCTCTCGCAGGAACTTAGGACAGATGAAGAGCAGAATCATCTGAGGCACTCCCTGTGAACAACTGTCCAAATCTAAATAACCATTGTAGATATGCCAGTGATGGGTGCTAAAGGAATAGTAAAAAGAGACCAATTATAGAGAAAAGAGAAATAAGAAGACAGTAGACATCTTTCAAATCTGCAATCAACACAGTATAGTTTATAAGTTTCAGTGGCATATTATAAAAAGGAATGGACAAGAGTCCAGATCATCAGCTAGTGTTAATGGGCATACCTCCACACAGGAAAGTGGAGTGACACCTATTTACACCCGCTGTTTCCAGCTTTCTCACTTCAGTGCATGTGCAATGAAGGCTCTGTACCGTCAAGTGGCTCTGCCTGGATGGACATCCACACTTGTGAAGAGGCCCATTCATTTCAAGGTAGTTCCCTGTGGCCATAAGAGTCTGTCTGCACAGAGTAGCGTGTAGGATCATGCCCTAATCCTGCTCCCGTGGCAAACAAAAGGCACAATATGGCAGCAGAGGGGATGGGGAGGAAAAGGATGAGAAAACAATTGATTTGACACTGCACTGTTAATGTGTAGGTAGGTGCAATAAAGTCTCTATAAAAGAGAAGCTGCTGGTAGGATTTAGCTAGCAGATCAAGCCAGCTGGTTGGTTCAGCTTTTAAACTGTCAACAAGAAACATTGTTCCTTAAGAAACTTACTGCTACTTATGTTATCAGGGTGTGACCCAGTTCTGCTTAGGGATCGTTTCTGTATCTGCATAGTACTCTCCCGTTGAATGCTAGTAAATCAGAACTGTACAACTTTGCAGGTAAATGTGTTTCCTATTTATTCAGAATGAAATGCAGGTTTCTCTTAGAGTTACCGGGTGTCTGGTTTTCCACCTTGACTGGGTCATCAAAAGTCCGTTCAGCAGTGCTGTGGGGCTAAGGCAGGCTAGTGCCTTCCTGTCCTGGCTCCATGCTGCACCCCGGAAGCAGCTGGGTTGTCTGGCTCCTACGTGGGAGGAGGGAGAGCAAGTGGCTCCACATGCTGCCCCTGTCCCAAGCACTGACTCTGCACTCCCATTGGGTGAGAACTGCAGCCAATAGAAGCTGCGGGGGTGGTGCCTGCAGGAGAGGGCAGTACACAGAGCTTCCTTGCACCTCCTGCCTATGAATCGGAACAGCTGGCTGCTTCCAGGGTGCAGCACAGAAGTAGGACTAGGGATGTTAAATATCGGTTAACTGAACAATCAAATAACCTCATGAACTCTTATTGGTTAGTTGACTTATTCTATAGTCCCAGGCAGGGCCAGCTCGAGCCATTCCTGCGCCCCGGGCAGCAGGCGCATGATGCATGCGCAGCTCCGCCCCTGGGCACACGGTGCATGTGTGGCCCCGTCCCATGGCACGCTGCACACCTTACAGCTGCAATTGGGCACGTGGCACCTGATTGCAGCTCTAAGGGGCACTGCACGGCTCCCGGCCCCACGGCGCCTGATTGCAGCTCTAAGGGGTGCCGCACGGCTAGATTCCCTCTTAATCCGTCCCTGGTCCCAGGGCAACCTCTGTTTGGGGGGAGGGGTCTGAGCTCCCGGACCAAGCATGAGCCAGAACTGAGCTGGGCTGCCTGCCCACCTGGCTCCTAATACACTTTAAATGCAGAGCCGCAGTGGGGGTAGGTCCGGGACTCAGTGCAAGCTGGGACTGAGTTGTGCTGCTCGCCAGCCTGCTAAAAAAATTTACTGGCAAGGAGTGGGAGGAAAGTGCGTGTAGTCTATACTATTAACCTATGAGCTTAAGCTTATCGGTTAATCGACTACACTATTACACCCTTAGCTAGGACAGGCAAGGATCCTGTCTTAACCCCCTGTGCCACTGACTGGGAGCTACCTGAAGTAAGCCTGTGCCCTAACCCCCTGCACCCCAAAACCTGGAGCTCCCTCATGCACTGCAAACCCCTCATCCCTGGCCCAATCCTAGATCCTAAGCCCCGAGCAAGGTCCCCACCCCCTCCTGCACTCCAACCCCCCCCAGCCCACAGCCACCTCCTGCATTCCAACCCCCCCACCCCCTCAGCCCACAGCCACCTCCTGCACCACACTGTATCTATTCACTACAAGTTGAACCTTTCTAGTCCAGCACCCTTGGGACCTGACTGGTGTGAAACCAGAGAATTTGCCGAACCACTGGAGGTCAATAGTGTCTAGCAGCATTACCAACACTTGCACTGTTTACTGGGCTCTTAGAAGACATTTAGGGGTAAATTAGAGCTAAATAACAGCACAGAACACTGAGAGCCAGGACTGGTGGCTGTAAACAAACTTTATGGGACTTGGACACACCCAGGATAAGTGGACATCCAGCTAACTAAAATCATGTCACACCATTGATGTTGCTGGACTAGAGTGTGCCAGACTAGAAAGGTTCAACCTGCAGTAAAGATGAAATCAAGGACTCTTTCTTTAGACACACAACTAACTGTGTCCATTCCCATCAGTACATAAGCACTATACTGCAAAGGACTCTCCCATAGACCAACAAAGTCTATTTGTAGTGCACTATGAGCAAGATCTGGGGATTGTGTATTATTTTTAATGAAGGTTTTAGAACCAATTCTTTTAACTCTCAGGTTTATTCCCACTCTAAGGGCACATCTAAACTACATTCCTCTTCTGAAAAAGGAATGTAAATAAGCCCAATTGAAAATTCAAATGAAGCACGGATTTACAAATTGCATAATAGCATGCGAGTGCTTTTTCGAAAAAGGGTTTTTCAAAAAAGAAACTGTTACTAGCAAAGGCACACTAGTAAACTAAATATAGTGTGGGGCCAAATAGATGTAAAACGCCTTTGTCCCAGAAGGTGGTCCGACCTGGAAACCACCATATCTATCACCGGTAGATTTCTCCAGTCCGAAATAAACACGGACACGAATGTCAAATTTAAAAGATATATTGAATACAACAGGTAACACCACAAAGAATAACCCCAGAATACGACACTGCATAAACCAACCCCTCACCCCAGAAGTAATAGAAGATAGCACAGTATAACTAAACAAGGAAGCTCTGTACAGTGGAGTCCGGATTATCCGACCTTCAGTAATCCAACACTCCGCTTTATTTGACCCTGCAGCTCCCGGGGACGAAGCGGCGCCGGCAGGAGCGGCATCAGTGGCTCCCGGGCGCGGGGCGGGAGAATGGCCCCGCTTGCTGCCCTGTCACTCTCCTGGAGCCACTGATGCCTGCAGCACCTGGGGACAAAGTGGCGCCGGCAGGAGCGGCATCAGCGGCTCCAGGAGAGTGACAGGGCAGCGAGCGGGGCTGGGCAGCTGGGAGCTGCAGGGAGGGAAGGGGCCAATTGATGATTTGTCACTGGTATGATGTTACACAAGCACTCGATGGTAAACAGTTCTCAGCTCCAAAATAGGGCCTTTGCCACAATGGTTGGAGTGGAACTGGGTGATAGGCAGCTGCTCTTGGTCTGGACCTATAGGTAGCTATAACCCACAACACTGGGCAATTGCCACAGTAGTGAGCTAATGCACCCTATAGGTAGCGGTGGAATAGAGTCTGGTGTGGTCTGTTGGGAAGCAGGTCCCAGCCTTCGCCACAGCTCTTCTTCAACAGGAGCAGGAACCAGGAACAGGAGGAGAGCGAGGAGCAGAAGCAGGACAGGAGCCCAGTCCCTTCAGGGGAGGAGCTTATAAAGACCTCAAGGCAGGAAAACAGCAGGAGCGTCTCTAGTGCACAAGGTGTAGTGTTGGGTGCAGATTAGCATTCCTGGTGCAGACTTTAGTGTCATGCATAGAGCAACAGTGCTGTGTGCACAGCCATGTGCTGTGTGCAGACAATGGATTTTTGGTGGCAAAAGTCTTTTAGTCCTTTGGGTTCCATTTTGATTTCTGTGTAAAACTCAAGAATCCATTTTGATTTTAGTGTCCTTTTGATTGTAATGTCCTTGATCTTAATATCCTAACTTACAGTCAACAAAACTGCAGTCTAGACAGGGTTCTTTCAGAAAAACAAACAAACAAACAAAAAAACCACACCTTTTTTCAAAAGAACCTGTACTCCTCATTTTGTTCGGAGCACGGTTTCTTTTGAAAAAGGGTTTATTTTTTCAAAAGAACCCAATCGAGACTGCGGTTTCTTTTTCAAAAAACCCTTTTTTGAAAAAGAGCTCTTGCACGACATTTGTAAATCCACGCTTCATTTGAATTTTCATTTGGCTCATTTACATTCCTCTTTCGAAAGAGGAATGTAGTTTAGACATAGCCTTAGTTAGCTACCCCCAGCTATCTGTGGTGTATAGTTACATTTAGTAAGCCTACAATCGACATTTGAATTCTTTTCAAGCTTTAGTTATATATCAATATTTGCCTTATTAGGAGTTTTTCCACATTGGTTCATAATGTCATTGTATTCTCAATCATAAAGTCATTCAGAAGACTGAATGAACCTATTTTATCAGTATTAATAATCAAACTCCTAGGAGTTTGCTAACATTTCAGGTTTAAATTTGATCATAAATTCTAATAATTTAGGTCCAGTTTCTCAGCTAATGTAAGAGGGGCTAGTTCCATTGTAGTCAATAGAACACCAACTGAGATCAGAGGTCTTTATCATAAAAAAAAAAATTGTTTATTTCCAAGGGCCAGACAAACCTGTCTCCCTGGATGGGTCATACCTCTGCCTTTGAAATGTCGCAGTCACGCTCACATGAAGGAGTGGAGATGTGATGGGGAGACAAGTTGAAAGACTCAATCCCAAGCCTCACTGTTTGCAATGCATATTGCACATGCTATGTTGCCAGCTGGCAAATGTGCCAAGTGAAGCATTTCCCTGACATTGAGGGATGCCTGAGTGGCACTGAGCAGATGTTAAACAGCTTATATGCCATCTTTCCACTCCACCGCCCTGTGCTATTTGGAGGTCTGGGGGAAGGGCACAACCCAAACCACAGGGGCAGGTTCAGATCCAGGAACTGTCATTGAATGGTGACCACAGGATGGTGCATTATAAGGATCCTTGGCTTGTGCATCAGCCCCTCATAGCCACAGCCAGCTGCATGTTTTTTCGAGCAGCGGTGAAGCTCCCTGCTCCCAGAGCTTACAGCGTATTCTCCTCAGTCAGAAACCTTTCAACCCAATCCAGCTGGATATTTTACTACACCCATAGCCACAGCACTGGAGTAGACTGCCTGATAGGGAGTCTGAACATGGGTCTCTGCCATGAGATGAAAGTTTGACCTTCTGTAGGCTATTTATTAACAAATACCACACGTTGGGGCAAGTTCATGCCTCAGATAATTGCAAACAATTGTCCCCATCATCCTCCAATTTTCAAGTTCAGGAAGCTCTCTCAGAATGGAATAATCTCCTGGTATAAAAGTGACAAGCGGATGTGTTACATTTTGTAATAGAAGATTGTGGAAAGTAAGAATCCGTCATTCCCTATCATTTCAGGTGGTGCTGTGTCTGAGACAAACTACTAGGGCAGGTTTCAAATCACTTTCTCTTTGATGCAGCACTTACATCTTTCTCTTTGATGCAGTTTGTTACAATGTTGTTATAAGAGGCTAGCATTAGTCTCCTGTGTTGCAAGGGTGCAACTAACCTTGGCCTAGCACAGATTGGGACCATGGGATAATGAGCACAAATGGCTTTAACCAACTCTGGAAGGAGGGGAAAAGGGAGGCTCACTCTCACTATCCGTAATCACACTTACAGTACGATGAAATGCACACTGATCACCAGGAGTTCATGCTGCGGGTATCTGGAACCGGTTTGCTAGCCAGGTGATCAGAGCAGAGGGCATTCCCGGGTGTCCCTGCTTGGTGATCCTCTTTTGGGTTCCCTCTCTCTTTGTGGGATCAATGATGTTACAAGCCATGTGCAGCTTCTGGGTCCATAGGCCTTCCTCACAGTCCTCTCTGGGCCGTGTGCACTCTCTGCAGGGGGCTGTGCGCACTCAAGTTCAGGTGAGTAAAAGTTCATCACCCACTGCATGTTCATTTCCCACACACACCATGCATTCATTCAGGAAGGGGAAACCATAAGGGGAATTTACAGAACCTAAGCCAATAACAATTCAACTTTACATCAATTATAACTTGCAGACAGATAACAATGTCCTTCACCCTCAACATCCTGCCTGCCCTTAGGGTCAAACTGTCCAAGGAAAGTGAGCTCTGACTATGGAAGGCACAGCTCAGTGGCCCTTTGAGGGGCTGAACCCAACAGGACTGACACCCTCTCTTTCCAGATTGCTTGTGCAGTTTCAATCATACCATTAACCAACACACCTCCCATGCTCTGAGGATACCATTTAAAAGTAGTATACCTCTCCTTACGCAAATGATTCCCATCCCCCACATGCACAGAGACCATTTTCATCCTACCCAATACAACCATATGTGATGGCATGTTTGTTGGCCATGAAAGGGGGAATATAGATTGAGAAAGGAGCTAATGATAGGCCACAGCTGAGAGTGACCAGGTGGCTAAGCAATCCCCTGAGGCAGTGTGGAAGCTCAGCTGGGGAGGAATGAACTGGGCTAAATGTCTAAAGGCAGTGAGTTAAATACATTTCACAGTGCTTCCTCATGCTTCAGAATAAAATCTTTGCTCAATTTTTCCATAATGTAGGCCTAAAATTAAGACCCCTAAATCCTTATGCATAGTCAAATGAGATGTTTGTCAGAAGTGCTGAATACTCATTTTTGAAAATCAGGAGTTTTGATCTGTATGCAGATTTAGGAGACTAATTTGAGGCATCTGGATGGTAAGAGCTTGGCCTTTCCTCTTTTTGTAACTAATTCCCATTTGTCATTAAACTTTCCTGTGTTTGCAACCAACAGAGTTGCCTTGAAAAACATTTAGTAAAAAACCCATGCTCTATCTGTTCTGGAGCTCCTGGTTTTCAATCTAAGGTATAGAGAAGGGTTTGGTTCTGTGGAAGCTAGGTCACTCTAAATGTGTGGGTGTGTGGATTAAAGCATTGCTGTGAACCTGTGCTGTATAAAGATAATGATATTTCAACTCTGACTTATTTTTAGATGTGTGGTTAGTTTTCAAGAGTCTCTACCAGATGAAAAGATAATGGGAGGGTTGTGGCAGGTGGAGCCATATAAAATATAGTCCCTCAAAAAGGTATGCTATGCTTACATTTCTTTAATCACTAGTGACAATGAGAGAGAAAGAGTTGCAAATTTTAGTGACAGCCTTAACCAGTGTCATTACTAATTCTGGGACAGGACGGTCTCCATTTTCTAATGCACTTTGAAGAATTCTTGATGTGCCCTGTCTCTCCAGAGACTTGCCTGAAGTTTGAAAGGCCAGCATTTATTCTTAAGATAGCAAATGCAATAAAAATATCTTTCTATGGCAGTTTAGTATCCTTTTTATTTGTAATCAGCATCCCATTGACGTGACTGAGTAGGGCAGTTACTGGGTAATCCATGGGAAACTTCTCAATCAATGATAATTAGGGCCCTTCCAAATTCATGATCCATTTTTGTGAATTTTATGGGCATAGGATTTTAAATCTTAAATTTCATGGCTTCAGATATTTAAAGCTGAAATTATACAGTGTTGTACCTGTGTGGGGGGAGGGGGTCCTGATCCTAAAATGGGTTGGGCTCACAATGCTAATGTAGGGGAACTGTGTTATTGCCACTCTTACTACTTAGCTGCCATTGGCAGTACTGCTGCCTTCAGCAATGGGCAGCTGGCGAGTGACAGCCACTGGCCTTGGAAGGCAGTGCTACTGCCAGCAGCAGCAGCGCAGACATGAGGATGACATGGTATGATATTACCACCCTTACTGCTGCCAGAGTTGAGCCTGACCTGGCCCCAGGAGCAGCCCATGCAGGGGAAGAAGTCCTGTCCCTCTGCAGCCTGGCCGGGACTAGCAGCTGGTGCACATAGGCGCCTCAACCAGGGCACTTTAGCCCCTAAGCACTGGGGAGGAGCAGAGCGGAAGGGGCCTTGGTTTACTTGTGGGAGGGCAGAGAGGTGACCACAGTGCTTCCTCCCTCCCCTAGCCACAGCAACCTGGGCAGTTGCCCATGCTGCCAACCCCAAAAAGTGACGATCCCATGCCATGCCACGCCACCTTCACTTCTGTGCAGCTGCTAGTGCTGCCTTCAGAGCCAGATGCCTGCCCTGCCCCGCCCCATATTTATCATTTAATGGAGATGTTATCATCAGGTTATATTTTGTGTTACTTAGATATAGGGCCCTTGAGATATGAGTGGTGGAAAGATGTGTGAGAATTTCTCTCAACACAGTAAGCCTAATTCTCATTTATACCAAGGACCTGCTAGACCATTGTGGTAGTTTAAAATGAGCACAAACTGTTCTCATTCATCCAAAGGCCCCTGCCTTCCCTCAGGGTCAAACTGTCCAAGGAAAATGAGCTCTGACTATGGAAGGCACAGCTCAGTGGCCCTCTGAGGGGCTGAACCCAACAGAACTGACACCCTCTCTTTCCAAAGGGCTTGTGCAATTTCAATCGCACCATTAACCAACACACCTCCCATGCTCTGAGGATACCATGTAAAGGTGATATACCTCTAAATACCTTTAGGGGGGCGGTCACCCTGCTCTACTGAAATAAGGGTGAAACTCAGTCCGGGGGGAAGCGGGGCTTAATGTAAACTAAAATCAGGACAAATATATAGATTCATGTTCTAAGGGCTTCTTAATCAAGAGTCAGCCTGCAGAAAAGTAGTGACAGGCAAACTAGTCACAGCAGCTATGTGCATGTGTCTGACTTACACGAGAGGCTGCAGTATTGTGACATGCTGTCACATCCTAGTATTGAAACCCAGAATCCCTTGGATTCCAGCTGCCACCAGCTGACTCCTTCGAGCAGCTCACAATCCACAGGCTATGGTAGCACTCAAGCTACTCCTCGGCTCTGTCGACACTGGCAGCTTCTTGCACAAGAACTCTTGTGGAAGAGTTCTTGTGCAAAAACTCTTCCACAAGAGAGTGTCTACACTGCCATGTGCTTTTACACAAGAGATGTGCTTTTGCGCAAAAGCATCCATTGCAGTGTAGACGCTCTCTTGCACAAGAAAGCTCTGATGGCCATTTTAACCATAGGGGTTTCTTGTGCAAGAAATTCATGTTGCCTGTCTACACTGGCCTCTTCTGGAGAGCTCTTGCGCAAAAGGGCTTATTCCTCATGGGGAATGTCCTAACTGTCAGGGTGGTTAAACACTGGAATAAGTTGCCCTCTTGTGTTGAGGGGCAAAGAGCAGGGTCACCTTCAAAACACCTGAGAATTCTTCCAAACCTGAGGAATCTTCATCTGGCTCTTGCCTCAGTGGCAAACTATAGTCTGAAATGGCCACTCATGATTGGCAAGGGGGAATGGACCTCCTGCCTTGGCTGCCTCAGCCTGAAAGTTTGCCAGGCCAGAGCGCCCCAGCACTTCTGACTCAAGTGCCTACTCTAGCTTACTAGAGCCTTCCTACTCCAGGAGCCCTTCTTATAGGTCCCAGTCAGGCCCTGATTGGCTGTTTTGATCCTCTTTTTGATTGGCCCATGGGCCCAACCTTCTTCCAGGGTTGAGTTTCACCCTTATTACAATAGAGCAGAGTGACTGCCCCTCCCCCTACAAACAATTAACATGGCTTAATGGCCTCTTTACATCACTGATGCAACACAGAGTCCACCACTAGGCCAATGGGCTGGTCATATGCTTGTAGCTCTTCTAAACTGCAGTTCCCAAGGCTTTTCAGAAAACTTTGGTCTTCCTATTCCTAACAATCTCTCCTAGTTCTTTATTTTAAAAAGGCTTCAAAAACAAATGCTAATTCCACATCTCCTACGCCTTAGAATCATAGAATCATAGAGCTGGAAGAGACCTCAGGAGGTCATTGAGTCCAGCCGCCTGCCCAAGGCAGCACCTATCCAAACTAACTCAACCCAGGGCTTTGTCAAGCTGAGACTTAAACACCTCTAGGGATGGCGATTCCACCACCTCCCTTGGTAACCCATTCCAGTACTTCACCACTCTCCTAGTGAAATAGTTTTTCCTAATATCCAACCTAGACCTCCCCCCATTGTAACGTGAGACCATTGCTCCTTGTTCTGCCACCCGTCACTACTGTGAACAGCCTTTCTCCATCCTCTTTGGAACCTCCCTTCAGGAAGTTGAAGGCTGCTATCACATCCCCCCTCACTCTTCTCTTCTGCACACTAAACAAACCCGAATCCCTCAGTCTCTTCTCATAGGTCATGCGCTCCAGCCCCCTAATCATTTTGGTCGCTCTCCGCTGGACTGTCTCCAATGCGTCCACGTCCTTTCTATAGTGGGGGGCCCAGAACTGGACACAATACTCCAGATGTGGCCTCACCAGAGACGAATAAAGGGGAATAATCCTTTCTCTGGATCTGCTGGCAATGCTCCTCCTAATGCACCCCAATATGCCATTAGCCTTCTTGGCTACAAGGGCACACTGTTGACTCATATCCAGCTTCTCATCCACTGTAATCCCCAGGTCCTTTTCTGCAGAACTGCTACTTAGCCATTCAGTCCCCATCCTGTAACAATGCTTGGGATTCTTCCGTCCCAAGTGCAGGACTCTACACTTGTCCTTGTTGAACCTCATCAGATTTCTTTTGGCCCAATCCTCTAATCTGTCCAGGTCACTCTGGACCCTATCCCTGCCGTCCAGCATATCTACCTCTCCCCCTAGCTTAGTGTCATCTGAGAACTTGCTGAGGGTGCAATCCATCCCCTCATCCAGGCCATTAATAAACATTTTGAACAAAACCGGTCCAAGGACAGATCCTTGGGGCACTCCACTAGAAACCGACCGCCAACCTGACATCGAGTCGTTGATCACTACCCGTTGGGCCTGACAGTCTAGCCAGCTTTCTATCCATCTTACAGTCCATTTATCCAATCCATACTCCCTTAACTTGCTGGCAAGAATATTGTGGGAGACTGTATCAAAAGTTTTGCTAAAGACAAGGTATATCACACCCACTGACTTTTCCATATCCACAGAGCCACTTACATCATCATAGAAGCTAATCAGATTGGTCAGGCAAGACTTGCCCTTCATGAATCCATGTTGACTAATCCTGATCACTTTCCCCTCTTCCAAGTGCTTCAAAATGGATTCCTTGAGGATCCTCTCCATGATTTTTCTGGGGACTGAGGTAAGGCTGACTGGTCTGTAGTTCCCTGGATTGTCCTTCTTCCCTTTTAAAAAGATGGGCACTACATTTGCCTTCTTCCAATCATCTGGGATCTCTCCCAATCTCCATGAGTTTTCAAAGATAATGGCCAAAGGCTCCGCAATGACATTTGCCAACTCCCTCAGTACCCTCAGATGCATTCAATCCGGGCCCATGGATTTGTATATGTTTAGCTTTTCTAAATAGTTCCTAACTTGTTCTTTCCCCACCAAGGGCTGTCCACTCCTTCCCATACTGCATTACCTAGTGCATTTGTCTGGGAGCTGACCTTGTCCATGAAAACGGAGGCAAAGAAAGCATTGAGTACTTCAGCTTTTCCCACATCCTCTGTCACCAGGTTACCTCCCTCATCCAGTAAGGGCCCCACACCTTCTCTGATCAACCTCTTCTTGCTAACATGCCTGTAGAAACCTTTCTTGTTACCCTTCACATCCCTTGCCAGCTGCAATTCCAATTGCGCTTTCGCCTTCCTGATAACTCCCCTGAATTCTCGAGCAATATATTTATACTCCTCCCTAGTCATCTGTCCAACTTTCCATTTCTCCTAAGCTTCTGTTTTGTGTTTAAGCTCACCATGGATGTCCCCGGTAAGCCAATCTGGTCGCCTACCATATTTGCTTTTCTTGCTGCGCATCAGGATGGTTTCTTCCTGTGCCTTTAATAAGTCTTCATTAAAATACTGCCAGCTCTCCCGGACTCCTTTCCACTTCATGTAAGCATCCCAGGGAATCCTGCCCATCAGTCCTCGGAGGGAGTCAAAGTCTGGTCTTCTGAAGTCCAGGGTATGTATTTTGCTACTCTCCTTTCTTCCTTTGGTCAGGATCCTGAAATCTACCATCTCATGATCACTGCTTCCCAGGTTGTCACCCACCTCTACTTTCCCTACTAGTTCCTCCCTGTTTGTGAGCAGCAGGTCAAACTGCACATGGCCCCTGGTCAGTTCCTTCAGCACTTGTACCAAGTTATCCTCAACATTTTCCAAAAACTTCCTGGATTGTCTCTGTACTGCTGTACTGGTCTCTCAACAGATGTCAGGGTGATTAAATGCAGCACGGTTTAGGCAGGCGGTTCCAGGGTAGAACTGAGAGTCAGACTGAAGAACTAGTCCCAAGTCTGCCATATACTAGGTGAATTTGGGGAAGTTACTGAAGTTCTTTGTGATTCAGATTTTTCCATGGAATAGGAGTAAAAAATACTACTTTACATACGTATAAAGATCTCCAGATGAGGCAATATAATGAATGAGTGGGCTGTCCTGGTCACATGATTTAGAGCTAAGAAGACATGGTATGCAAAATACAGTGACACAGGTGTATTCGGTGAAATGTTTTTCAAGGGGTGATGAATTTTTAGAACTCCGCACTGTGCCTGTAAAATAACCGTCTGGAGGGAATGTTAAATAAGCCCCTGGAAGCGGCCTTGCACTTGACTACAAGCACAGACTTTTAAAATAAATCTGTCACTGAGATGACTAGAGCTTCCCCAAAGAGCACCGAGCCACTCCTTTCAACTGGGACTGCCTCTCATCCAACAAGAAAGATGTGGGAGCAGCTGTGCAACATGCTGCTTAATGAAATGCGGTTACCTCAAAGCTCATGAAAAGCGGTGTTGAGCTCCAAAAAAGGTATGTTTCCTATTGTAACAAAAAATACTTGTAAAAAATTGGTACATGTTACTTTTCCTATGAGCTACTGACAGTGAAACAATAATAAAAACCACTGATAATTATATAATATACCAAGAGAGAGTGCAAGCCAGACTCTCCTCAGCCAGCGTAAGCTGGTGAAGCTCCATTATAAGAATCTGGCTCACTTTTTTTTAAATTATTTCTTAAATTTCTACTAATAGTGAAAGATCCCTATCCTTTGCATCTTTGACACAAATTACAAATATAATCAAAATAAAACCAGCAGCCAGTCCGTAATGGGAAAATTCAGCAAACAAAACTCCCTGCTCCTGCAAACATCAGCCTAATTAAGTGCTTCCATCTTTAAAGGCATACACAAATAAATGCCTCTTGTAAGGATATGGACATACTGGAGAAAGTCCAGAGAAGAACAATAAAAATGAATAAAGGTCTAAAAACATGACCTTTGAGGGAAGACAGAAACCAGTGGCGTTGTTTAGTTTGGCAAAGAGAAGATGGAGAGAGCCATAAGTTTTCAAGTACCTAAAAGAGTGTTACAAGGAGGAGGGAGAAAAATTATTCTCTTTGACCTCTGATGATAGGACAAGAAGCAATGGGCTTAAATTGTGGCAAGGGTCGTTTAAGTTGGACATTAGGAAAAACCTTCCTGTCAGGGTGGTTAAACACTGGATTCTCCCTCATGGAGATATTTAAGAGAAGGTTAGATGAACACTGTCAGGGATGAAGTGCTCTAGATGACATTTTAACATTGCTGCCCATTTTGCACCCTGTTACCCAGGGCTGCTGATGGTGGTGTCAAAAAGATGTTGTCAAAACTGCTTCTTTAAATGCAGGGCTGAATGGCTAGCTGAGGGAGCCTGAGTCTTATCCTGGCCCCTTCCACCTGAGGTCCTGTCCCTTCTGGGTGCTGGCGCTAATCCCTGGCTGTACTGGTAAGACTTTTTTTTTAACTTTCACCTGGATTGGACCACACCTTATTTCACATGCCCTCATGGGTGATAGACATGGGCTTATTTTGAATGTAGGTGTGGAGCAGGTTCCAAAGCAGAAGTCTTCTTATAGACAATTCTCTGCTGATAGAGTGGGCCTATCTTAAATCCAGTTCAAGTGCCTATGCTAGTCACAACTGTGGCAGTCTGGCCCTGGGAAGAGGTAAATGGGAAGATCTTAAGCTGCTTGCATTTTGATAGATCAGTACACATTAATTTCCACCTGCAAACTAATAGCACTGCTCTACAGCCAAAATGCTTCTGAAATAAATGTAGTCAAACTTTACTAATTCTGGGTCACTGAGAACGAAAATGATGCTTAAAATTGTTGATTGGCTCTAGTTTTCAAGATATGCTATTGGGCCAGTATATATGACCCTTGACTTGGGAATGGCGGAGGATAAGTGAGTTATAAAGGGAAGGGATCTCAATTTAAACCAGAAATGACTAAGATACATCTTTGACTGCATCTATGAATAAATCTATGACTGGGTTTGGACAGTACTTGCTTTTTAGGCAAAACAATGAATGATGCAATCTGAAGCTGGTATTGCATCATACATGATATGAATTGCATCATGTTATTCCTAGAAGTCATGGATGATGCAATCATAACGAAGCTTACATCACTCTGCTGAACAAATTGCCCTATATCAGCTCTAGAAATCATACAGTGTCATGCTCTCTTATTTGTCAGTGTTTGATTTTGCAAAGGGACACATTTCTGTTTAGCCAAAGTGAGCAGAGATGCCTTGTACTTGTGTGAACAGTGCAGATAACTTCTGCTATGTTTGTGGTGAAGTGACTTTTACATCACAAAAGCGCAGTATAACCACTATGGTTAAGAAAGCCTATCACCTTTATTTTGGCTGCAAAATTGGAGATCAGGACAAGAGGTGGGCCCCACACATATGCTGCAACACTTGTGCAACAAATCTTCGCCAGTGGTTGAACAGGAAAAGGAAATCTATGCCTTTTGCAGTGCCAATGATTTGGAGAGAGCCAACAGATCATACCAGCAATTGTTACTTCTGCATGGTGCCTCCAGTTGGGAAAGGTGTGTCAAAGAAGAAAAAGTGGACTGTTCATTATCCAAACATTCCATCAGCTAGAC
The DNA here is from genome assembly GCA_032595735.1 of Pelochelys cantorii. Taxonomy (NCBI): domain Eukaryota; kingdom Metazoa; phylum Chordata; order Testudines; family Trionychidae; genus Pelochelys; species Pelochelys cantorii. The sequence goes on from CM064330.1 coordinate 120,625,785, forward strand.
GCCCAGTACCCCACGGAGAAGGACTGCCAGTTCCTGATGCACCAGAATCATTCTCACTTCAGTCAGACGAGGAAGAGGAAGAGGATGAAACTTCTGGTCCTGAACCATCAATGTCACAGGACCCATATTTTCTCCCATCCTCTTCTGAACCACCCCTCATAACACAAGGTGAACTGAATGACCTTGTCAGGGATTTGGAACTACCCAAGAGTAAGGCAGAGCTGTTGGGCTCCAGACTACAGCAGTGGAATCTCCTGGCAGGTGATGTTAGGGTTTCCATGTTCCGGGACCGTCAAAAGGATCTTGTCCTATTCTTCTTCATGGAAGGTGATCTTGTAGCCTGCAACAACATCGATGGTGTGATGGCAGCCCTCAACATCGTTCACGATCCAGATGAGTGGAGACTGTTCATTGATTCATCGAAGATGAGTCTCAAAGCTGTTTTGCTGCATAATGGCAATGTTTTGCCATCAATTCCAGTTGGTCATGCAGTCCATATGAAGGAAACCTATGACAACATGAAACAACTTTTGAGGTGCATAAACTATGACCAACATCAGTGGCAGCTTCGTGGCGATTTGAACGTTGTTGCTCTCTTGTTTGGTCTGCAGACTGGATACACAAAGTACTGCTGTTTTCTCTGCAAATGGGATAGTCGTGCAAGAGATTCCCACTACATCAAGATAGACTGGCCACTCCGACAGTCATTGGAGCCTGGGAGGAAAAGTGTTCAGCATCCACCACTTGTTGAATCAAGGAAGATTTTGTTACCACCGTTACACATCAAGCTGGGTCTGATGAAGAACTTTGTCAAGGCCACGGACAAAACACAAGCAGCTTTCAAGTACCTCCGTGGAAAATTTCCAAGGTTAAGTGAAGCTAAGATAAAGAAAGGTGTCTTTGTTGGTCCTCAGATTCGTGAACTTCTTCGAGATGATGCATTTGACCATGCACTGCGTGGCAAGGAAAAGACGGCATGGAAAGCCTTCCAGTTAGTGGCAATAAATTTTCTCGGAAACAACAAGGCAGACAACTACAGGTTGTTGGTGGAAAACCTCCTCAAGGCATACAAAAGCCTTGGTTGCAACATGTCACTAAAGATACATTTTTTGCACTCTCATCTAGATTTTTTTTCCACCGAACTGCGGAGCAGTGAGCAACGAGCATGGCGAGCGATTTCACCAGGACATTGCAACAATGGAGAAACGCTATGAGGGCAAATGGAGCCCATCAATGCTTGCAGACTATTGCTGAACAGTGACAAGAGATGCTGCATTTAATGAATACAAGAGACAAGCCAAGAAGCGCCGAGTAGACACTGAATAGGACTAAACTATGTACATAATAGTTTTTTGCCTTTTGTTTCATAATAAATTTTATTTATATAACCCTTTTGCTGATTTTTAAAGTGTTACATAAACAGGACAGGTGAAATATTATCATGTAAAGCGACCATAAGCACATGAAAAGAGCTAGGTTTACAATTTATGATTAAAACTCTACTATCTACACAATATACATAGACGTAAAATGTAAAAACTTAAATATCTTGGAAACAGTAGCCAGTCAGTTGTTTTAATTGTCATATTTGAATTCAGCACATCAAAATACATAATAAATAGCACATTTTATCTCTGAAGCACACGACTTCTAAAAAATTGTAGACCAGTGTAGTGAGCCAATGTGGATTCCAAAGAATTGGTGCCTCTCATCATCCTAAAATGCACATCTTAATATTCGGCACAAACCAAAGTCTCCAGGTTGTCCACTCTGGGGCCTGCTCCACATTGACACCCAAAATAGTACAGATGGAGTGCTTTACAAAAGTGGATATGTTTTGAATTGCACTGCACAGTTCAGAAATTGAAGCACAGAAGTGTTCAGTGGCTTGCTAAAGGTCACACTGCAATTTGTCAAGATCCCTACCCTGGCCTTTGGTCAAAGAGTCTATTGCTTGTGCCCATGAAGGCCCCAATCCTAGACATCTGGCACACTCAAAACACCAATTGCCGGACTGTGTGGGGTACTGCCCAGTTTGGCCTCATTAGCACTTCTTGGTTTTGAGCCTTATGACCATCTCATTTTCTTACTCAACAATTCATTCTTTCAGCAGATAGAAAAGAGGGGGGAGATCTTGTTTTAGGTTTTGCTAGTTTATTTTATGATTTTTTCATTTACAAGGATAGAGAGTATTCAAGGGGAAGAAATTTAGTAGATAGGGAAGATAACTAGAAATCAGGAATTTTGAGTTCCATTTTAATCTCTGCTATTGACATGTTTTGTGAATATGGATAAATCATTCTAATCTCTGCCTGAATTGTGCATTAGTGTAACAGAATGATGCTATGAAGGTTAACTAATCCCTGTAAAGTAGTTTTAGGTCCTTATCTTACTAAATATTTTAGAAATGTGTGTTTGTCCATCTGTGTCTGTTTGTTCAAGAACTTCTCCTAAATGGTAAGAGCTAGGACCACCAAGTTTGGTATACAGCTTCCCCTTGCCATAACTTAAAGCAAGGGAAGTGTTTGGTTATGCCAGGACAAGGGGATATGCCTGGAATTCAGTTGTTTCTCATAATAGAGGGTCTATATACAGACTCTATCTAGACTGTGACAGGGAAGGGTAAAAAGCCTGTTAAAAGGGAAAAGGAGCAGCTGAGACAGGGCAGCTGCAAACTAATTAAGGGTCAGGTGAGTTGAATTAGGCTGCCACAGGGCCTCTTTAAAAGCCTTCCCTAGGGCAGAAGGAGGAGAGTGGAGAGGAGCAAACAGTCTAGGGGTAAGGAGACTCAGAGAAGTGGAACAGGAGGACCCTCTAGCCCTGCTAAAGGCTGCAGGGGGAGGTGAGGGGCTTGAGCAGGGAGTGTTGCAGGGCTCCCTATCCCCACAGGGCTAGAAGAGGGCTTGTTACTCAGCTGTGACTTGCCCAGGACTAAAAACTCAGTAAGTGAGGGCCCTGCTGCAACCCTCAAAGGGTGAGGGAGTGGATAGCACAGGGGTCAGGGTCCCAGGAGGGGGACTGACCCGGTCACGTGACTTATGGAAAATAAGTGTGTAAAATAGGATATATTTGCTTTCGTTTATCCAAGACAAAAACTAGTACTGGCAACCCATAATAATTAAAGGATTTAGGGAAAAATGCCATCTGCTTTCTTAGGGATAGTGGAAAAGGAATAATAAATATAAAGACACATGGTTCTGGCATTCTAAACATTTCATACTTATGTAGGGAAAAATAATATTTTTACCCACTCGCATACAGCAGAGCTACTTCTAGAGGCTGAGTGAGACAGAACAAAACTCAAATATCCAGGTGTTCCTTCCATTTGTTAGAGAGATTCATTAATGTAAGATATTGGGTTAGATGCTATATTCAAGTACTGTGGTGTATCTAAGCTGCACTTGGTTCAGTTGAAGTGGGTGAAGGAAAATGGCTTTAAGCAATCTTTAGGTGGGGCTAAAAACATACTACTAAAAGTCATAGGCAGGATTTCCCATTTAAATAGGTGATTATACTAGAAGTTCTTTCTCCTTTTTAAAAGGTGACAGTTATGTTTGTGATACATTTCCACACTGAGGTGGAAATGCTCTGTATATTATTAATATACAGATGCTGTGTATATTATTCTTCCGACATGGAGAGGAAGATGAATGTTGGTAGATCTACCAACTCAGTTTTCTTCCAGCTCTAGCAGTGTTTGATGACAAACTTTTATGATCTGTAAAAATCTTATAGTACCTATAAGCATACCTTATAGTATGCTAGCTGCAGTATGTACGTGTCTACTGCAGCATCAAAACTATCAGGTGGCTGGGAACACAAAGTTATTCTGAGAACTGACAAGACAAGTGATCTAACCAAAACAAACCAGACTGGCTAATCAATGCTAAAAGATTGCTACATTCAAAACAGGGCCCACTGTCTTGAAGTTTTCAATGTCATATTTTGCTACAATGGCAAAGGAAGAATACTTTAAAAAGTGTGAGACCTAGAAACTGTTGTGTTTACACCAGTCAGATTTTGCTCCCTACAGGAGCAGAAGCATGGGAACTGATAAGAACTGCATTTGAACGTTGGGGTGGGGAGGACTCACAAGATGCTATAGGACTCGTGTCTTTAAGCATCTTTTTGGAGAGAAGGTGAACAGAGAATGTTAGCTGTAATCATCAGATCTTTCTAGCAGAAATTAATTCTAGGGTGAAAGTGAGAAACTTGTAATAAATCAGTCCCGTGACATGGCTATTACTGCTTGAATTATTTTGTTACTGCCATCTAGTGACTATGGGCTAAAGTAACACAGTGGAGAATGCAGCCATATCAGTTTAAGTGTGGCAACCTTGTCCACAAGTTCAATTTTGAAACCACCTCCTGATTAACAAATAGATGGAACATATAGGCAATCAGGGGGACAACTATTATCCTTACTCAGATCCATGGGGAAAACAAATCTCATATAAACCAGGACTAACTATAAATACAATATAGTCTCAGTAAGCCACACTTCATGTGATTTGCATATACAAGTAGCAGTCTGTCCATTTTTTCAGCAGCGTTGTAATAAGACACATACCACAATTAAGTCTTACATCACTGAGACTTCATTGCTGTAGGTATATTCTAAAACAGCAAACATACCACTATATCTCTAAAATGATCCGAGTGAACCAAAGCACATTTGGAGATGCACTATCCTCGCTGCTTTTCGGTTTGCTTGCTCATTTTTTGAAAAAAGTCAGTCATTTTCAGTAAGGCTCCTAGTCAGTGAAAATTGCCACCATCCCACTTAAACCAACCACTGAGAAATAAGTGGACCGCTCTTGACAAATACAGAAGTGGACAGATATTGGAATCTGAGGGCCACATTTTTTTCTATTGTGGTCCGTGAAAGAAAGAAGCAGTGACCTTTTTCCTCCTCATGCACTGTACAGATACACTTAGGGAATTGTCCTATCAAATTTCATACAAAATGGTACATTTTCATAGGTTTTGGGACCATCCTATAGAATGTAATAGAGAATTTCATCCCAGCTGCAAAGCTCCATAGCTGGTTCAAATAGCTATAGAACTGATATAATTTCTTAAGCTCAATAGATTTTTAGAGTAATTGCACAAAGTTTAGCTTCATCCCTGTGAAGTTTCTTAGGACATTTCCAGATGACTCGCTATAGCAGTGGTCACCAACCAGTAGATCGGGATCTACTGGTAGATGTTGGAGCCTCTGCCAGGTGATCCTGACTAGTTTGGCCAAGAGGCTACCAAGTGCCAGCACTTCAACTGTCCCTCCCCCCTCTGCTGCTCATCTCCTGCCCTTTGCCTTGGAGCTGACCCTTCCAGTGGGGAGCCTCCTGCTTGCTGGGCAGGACAGGGCAGGGGAGGGGAGGGAGAGGAGGAGTGCTGATATCAAGGTGCCCCATCCCACTCTGTATCCTTTCTCCACAGAGCAGAGAGGGGGCACAACAGGACTAGGGAAAAGCAAGTTTGCTGGCTGCTTTAGGGAGTGGTACAGGGCCAGGGCAGGGGTGAGCCTGCTTTAGCCCCACTGCATCATCAACCAGGAGCCACCAGCAGTACCCAGCTGGAGCCCACATCCTGAACTTCTACTCCAGTCATGAACTGCATCCAAGCTCCTGCCCTAGCCCCAAGCATCCCTGCATCCAAACACCATCACGGAGCCTGCACCAAAACCCCCTCCGGCACCCCAGTTGTCTGCCCCAAGAGCAGCTCAGAGCCCCTTATGCTCCAGATCCCTTAATCCAAGACCAGAGTCTGCACCCCAACCCTTTGCCCCAGCCTGATGAAAGTGAGTGAGGATGGGCAAGAGAGGGAGAATGGAGTGAGCAGGGGCAGGGCCTTGGAGAAGGGGCAGGAAGGAGGTGGGGCAAGGGTATTTACATTTGAGGTAGATCTTGGATTGCATTTAAATTCAAAAAGTGATCTCACACTTACAAAGGTTGGAGACCATTGCACTATAGTGTTCTCCTAGTTTAACCATCTTTTTATTAAAGGATTTGGGTTCAGAGGCTCCCCAAATGTCTATTTCATGGTCAGATTTTTCCTCTAATCTCAAAGGGATAGAGTCACGTGGAAAGAGTGAATTTGAAGCCTTCTTAATGGACAACTGACAAAAGCAAAATGAAAGTCTCGGCTTGACAAAGCCTTGGCTGGGATGATTTAGTTGGGATTGGTCCTGCTTTGGGCAGGGGTCTGGACTTGATGACCTCTTGAGGTCTCTTCCCGCCCTATGATTCTATGAACGTTTTACAGTAAGTGCTAGCAGTGCTGCCTCTTTGCCCCCGTAGAGCAGTCAGACCTGCTTGCCCCATCCTTTTGAAATAGAGCCACTCTTGGCTAGTGGCTACAGCCCTGTGTGTGTATGTGTGTGTGTGTGTGTGTATGCGTGTACGCTCAATTGTGTGCAGTGGAAATACAGTTGAAAATCATTAGTGGGGTCCATAGGTCTAAAGAACCCACTAAGGAGGGCAACTGAAGCAAAAATGTATCCCCGGGCTGGAGTAGTAAAGAACCATCCAGCCAAACTAAAGGCTCCGATCTTTCTAAGCAAACAAATGTCCAGAACAAAATGGAAGTGTATAAACCTTCACCCAGGCTTTTCCAGTTCCATCTTCTGCCTTCTGTGGGGTACTGCGAAGCCCACACATCTGTAAATGAGCTCATGCTGTCCCTCTTCCATGAGCTCTGGCCCCAACAATGAAGCAGTCCTTTGCTCTGACATCAGAATATCTTCCCCTCCACTTCTCTGTCCTCCGAGGCAGAGATGCTGGGACAGCTTGTACAGTGGGGATGTGTTGAGAGCCATTGAACCAAACTGTAAATTCTATACATAATGGAAACCACTTCAAGTCAGGGGATGCTGCACCCCTGTCCCTCTACCCCTAGTTTCAGCACCTATGGCCCCAGGGCCATTTCTCCTACCCGTCCCCTCTTTAGGCTACTCCAGCAAACCCTCCTGGTGCCAGCCCTAAGTCTATCAGCTCCAGACTCAGTCTACATCAACTTTCCCCTTTCGGCCGTTCCTCAGTTTTCAATCTAGAAACCTCTTCCCAGTTCCTCTGCACTCTTCATCCAAGTTCCCTTTTAGGTACATCTGTCATTTTTAATTAAACAGGGCATTTAGTTATTTTCTAAGCAGCATTAAAAACTCAGTGATTATGCAAATAGTATTATTTGACTCATGGCAGTGAAGTAAGAGTATTTGCTGCTACATTCATTCTTAGGACAGACAAAAAAGCTAGTATAAATTAATTCAGCATAACATCTGAACACACCTTTTTACTAGAATTGGCTGAAAAATGTCTATCCAAATGTTTAAGGAAAATGGCTTTTTGACAAAATGGAAATGCTCATATGAACACAACATTCTATTTTAATGGAAACATTTCAGGGTTTGATGAAACAATTTTTCTTTCAGGTTATGCTTGACAACATGTTTAAAGAATTTTTTTTTGTGATGAATCCCTACCAAATTTTATTTTTTGACAAATATTATAATTTTAAGTATAGCTTGGTGTAAAAGATTACAATTGTATGCTTATATGAAAGCTAGCATGATTCCATTCAAAAGTAATTTGTTGTATGTGACAGTTGTTTGTATAATTCAGTTCAAATAAGTATGTAGGGTTTGGGAGGAGGGTTTGTAATAAACAAAGTTGTGTTCAAAGTAGGTCATGATGAGGGAAGGGGCACAGCTGGTTTGGTTTGGTTTTTTACTGATTAACAAAGAAACTAACCTGAGCTAGAGAGTTTGCTTTTGTGAAATAATCCCAGTTCTTAATGGAGAAATGTTTAGGATTATCAGGTGTCCAGTTTTTGACCAGAACATCTTGTTGAAAAGGGACGGGGTGGTTTTTTAATGGCCCCTCTGTATTACTGAATAATCCACACGGTTCCTGGAAGCAGTAGCATGTCCTCAGTATAGGGGCAGCCAGGCGGCTCTGCATGCTGCCCCCACCCCAATGCCAGCTCTGCAGCTCCTGCAGGGGTAGTGCCTGAATATGAGACAGTGCCCAGAGCTGTGTGGCAGTGCTTCCACCTGGGAGGTGGAAGGGGGACATTCCATTACTCTGGGAGCTGCTTGAGATAAACACCACCCAGAGCCTGAATCTCTGCTCCATGCCAGATTCCCCCTCCTGTCCTCTGAAACCCTTCATTCCAGCCCAGAGCACCCTCCTGCACTCCAAACCCCTTAATCCCCAGTCTGCACTCCCAGCCAGAGCCCTCACAGCCCCCTCCACCATACTCTGAACCCCTCAGCCCCAACCCAGAGCACCTTCCCACACTCTGCACCCCTCAACCCCAGCTCAGATCCCCCTGCTTCACCCAAAATGCCTCATCCCTGGCCCTACCTCATAGCTCACACCCAACGCCCTGCCCCAGCCTGATGAAAATGAGTGAAGGTGGGGAGTACGAGCAATAAAGGGGGCAGCAGTGGAGTGGGCAAGGGCAGGGTCTCAGAAGGGGTGGGGCACTGGAGAGGCAGGCAGTGGGGTAAGTGAGCTTGGTTTTGTGAGAGTATAAATGTAACCCTTCTGCCAGGTAGCACTGGCAGCAGCCAGGGCCGGGTTCAATATCTAGGGGCCCCTTTTCATCCATCTCACACACAACCAGCTCGAGCCCCCACTCAGTAGCCTGGGAAATTCACACACCCCTGGGTGCCTCTGAGAGGCAATGCTTCCCCACTCGCAAGCACAGAGTCTGAGCATAGAAAAGAAACTTTTAAAGAGAGAGCGAAGTCACATGGCATTAGCTTGGGAAAATACCGCAACCAGAGTTCGTAACCAACCTATGAGTAACCATCCCAGCTCAAATGGATTGAGCCTCTCAGGCTCACTAGTCCAACAATGTAAGGGTCCCATTCACCTACCCAAACTTTCTCCGTACCCCACTTCAAACGCCCCACTTACAGCTCTGTCCAGTCAGTGCGGACCCAGACACATCACCCTGATGACTCCACTCATTCAGCCTGAGGCCATGCCACCTTTGTGCTTCTCCTGTGGTCCGCTTGCTCTGCCAGCTGCCCTGCCGGCCTCCCAACGGTCGCTTCCACCAGCTGCCAGTTGCTTCTGCCAGCCGCTGTGCTGGTCGCGCCCTGCTGCTCCTACCAGCTGCCTGCCGGTCACTCTCACCAGCAACTGTGCTAGCCACCTACCTCTGCTCCTCACCAGCCACCCTGCCAGCCTCCTGCTCCCACCAGCCCCTCTGCTGGCTGCAATGGGTCTGGCTCCAGGCCAAACCAGTGACTTCAGCTCTTAGGCTATGTCTACACTGGCAGGTTCTTGCGCAAGAAGGGCCGTTCTTGTGCAAGAATTGGCAGAGCATCCACACTGCCCTCCCACTCTTGTGCAAGAAGAATTACAGTAAAGCGTGGGAAGACAGGGCTTCTTGCGCAAGAGCTACGCTCTTTTCTAACAAGCGTAAGCCCTCTTGCGCAACAGCTCTTGCTCAGGAGGGCAGTGTGGATGCACAGCAGGAGTTTCTTGCGCAAGAAAGCCCTATGGTTAAAATGGCCATCAGAGCTTTCTTGCGCAAGAGAGCGTCCACACTGCCATGGGCGCTCTTGTGCAAAAACACATGGCCGAGTGGACGTGTTCTTGTGAACATAAGAACGGCCATACTGGGTCAGACCAAAGGTCCATCCAGCCCAGTACCCTGTCTGCCGACTGTGGCCAATGCTAGGTGCCCCAGAGGAAGTGAATTGAACAGGTAATGATCAAGCGATCTCTCTCCTGCCATCCATCTCCACCCTCTGACAAACAGAGGTGGGGGACACCATTCCTTACCCATACTGGCTAATAGCCATTTATGGACTTAACCTCCATGAATTTATCTAGTTCTCTTTTAAACCCTGTTATAGTCCTAGCCTTCAAGGAGTTCCACAGATTGACTATGTGCTGTGTGAAGAAGAACTTCCTTTTATTTGTTTTAAACCTGCTGCCCATTAATTTCATTTGGTGGCCCCTAGTTCTTATATTATGGGAACAAGTAAATAATTTTTCTTTATTCACTTTCTCCACACCACTCATGATTTTATATACCTCTATCATATTCCCCCTTAGTCTCCTCTTTTCCAAGCTGAAAAGTCCCAGTCTCTTTAATCTCTCCTCATATGGGACCCCTTCCAAACCCCTAATCATTTTAGTTGCCCTTCTCTGAACCTTTTCTAATGCCAGTATATCTTTTTTGAGATGAGGAGACCACATCTGTACTCAGTATTCCAGATGTGGGTGTACCATGGATTTATATAAGGGCAATAAGATATTCTCCGTCTTATTTTCTATCCCTTTTTTAATGATTCCTAACATCCTGTTTGCTTTTTTGACTGCTGCTGCACATGGTGTGGACGTCTTCAGAGAACTATCCACGATGACTCCAAGATCTCTTTCCTGATTAATTGTAGCTAAATTAGCCCCCATCATATTATATGTATAATTGGGGTTATTTTTCCCAATGTGCATTACTTTACATTTATCCACATTAAATTTCATTTGCCATTTTGTTGCCCAGTCACTTAGTTTGGTGAGATCTTTTTGAAGTTCTTCACAGTCTGCTTTGGTCTTAACTACTTTGAGCAGTTTAGTATTGTCTGCAAACTTTGCCACCTCACTGTTTACCCCCTTTTCCAGATCATTTATGAATATGTTGAATAGGATTGGTCCCAGGACTGACCCTTGGGGAACACCACTAGTTACCTCTCTCCATTCTGAAAATTTACCATTTATTCCTACCCTTTGTTTCCTGTCTTTTAACCAGTTCTCAGTCCATGAAAGGATCTTCCCTCTTATCCCATGACAACTTAATTTACATAAGAGCCTTTGTTGAGGGACCTTGTCAAAGGCTTTCTGGAAATCCAAGTACACTATATCTACTGGATCCCCCTTGTCCACATGTTTGTTGACCCCTTCAAAGAACTCTAATAGATTAGTAAGACATGATTTCCCTTTACAGAAACCATGTTGACTTTTGCCCAACAATTTATGTTCTTCTATGTGTCTGACAATTTTATTCTTTACTATTGTTTCAACTAATTTGCCCAGTAATGACATTAGACTTACCAGTCTGTAATTGCTGGGATCGCCTCTGGAGCCCTTTTTAAATATTGGCGTTACATTAGCTATCTTCCAGTCATTGGGAACAGAAGCTGATTTAAATGATAGGTTACAAAACATAGTTAATAGTTGTAGTAAGTTGAGGGTCAGGAACATGGAGTCAGCAGGCCTAAATAGAGGCCTGTAACATGAAAACAGCAACAGGCCTGCAATCTAGTGAGCAAGACTTTGGTTCAGTAACACAGGAGCCAAGAAAGAGGCCCTATTGATAACTGTGTAATTATGTAAGTAAGGTAGTGCATGGAAGGACACAGGGAGGCACTGGGTACAAACTGTAAGCCAAAGGGGAGTAGCGGAACATCTTAATAAGAAATGTCTTGGTACAAAGACTCCCCAAAAACTAATGCACATACCGACCTAGGTTCAAGACCGGGTCGAGATTGACAGCATGAAGGATAGTAAGTAAGCCCCCCTTGCATAGGTAAGGGGTGGTAACTAGGCAACAGAGGGTGGCAACCTGATACATAAAGAAATGATGTAAGTTGTTTGTACCTGTCTATAAAAGGACACCGCAAAGGGTACTCTCCGGCCGACCTTGGGGGGGGTGCACTAGGTGCCTGAACAGCAGATGTCATTGCCTAAACTTACAGAATGCAAAGTAGCTTAACTCTACTGACTGCTGTTAATATCTGTTATATGGCAATAGGCCTGCTCGGTGTTGGTACCTTGTCAACGCGGGCCATAGTGCCCAGTGGTGTAACATTGTACTGATCTCTGTTACTAACTGGTAGAGCTACGCATTTAACAATAAACCTGCTCGATTAATTTCAGACCTTGCCTGCATCTGTCGTTTCCGGGGCCTCTCAGAGATCTCCTGTGTTGACCCAAGTGCACGGGGTCTAACACTCTAGATAAAGGGAATACCGATTGTTACGCACGCAACCGAAAGTTTATCATCACCAATGGAGTAGAGGTCCTGTTAGGAGCGCGCCAGGAAGACCCTGACCAGACGCCGCCAACACTGACAGTTCAGACCATTGAAGGTACCGAGGTACAGAACACCAAGGTACAACAATAGTTCCACAATTTCACGTTTGAGTTCTTTCATAACTCTTGGGTGAATGCCATCCAGTCCCGGTGACTTGTTACTGTTAAGTTTATCAATTAATTCCAAAACCTCCTCTAATGACACTTCAATGTGAGACAAGTCCTCAGATTTGTCACCTACAAAGGATGAGTTAGGTTTGGGAATCTCCCTAACATCCTCAGCCATGAAGACTGAAGCAAAGAATTCATTTAGTTTCTCTGCAATGACTTTATCGTCTTTAAGTGCTCCTTTTGTATCTCAATCGTCCAGGGGCCCCACTGGTTACTTAGCAGGCTTCCTGCTTCTGATGTACTTAAAAAACATTTTGTTATTACCTTTGGAGTTTTTGGCCAGCTGTTCTTGGCAGGAACTCTTGAACAAGATGTTTTTGCGCAAGAAGCCGCCAGTCTAGACATAGCCGTAGTGATTTCAATTCTTTAGCCACCACCTAGGCTGGCAAAAAGAGTCCAGCTTTCACTGGAATAACAAAAAGACTCCTGATGAAGTCTGCTTTAGGTCTATCCTTAGAATGGGGGCGGGGGGAAGACGAGAGAGAGATTGAACCAGTCTCAGGCTACGTCTACACTGGCATGATCTCGCGCAAAAACTCTTTAGCACAAGAGTTCTTGCGTTAAAGTAGTTGTGCAAGATAGCGTCTACACTAGCATATGCTTTTGCGCGAGAGCATCCATGCCAGTGTAGACACTCTCTTGCGCAAGAAAGCTCTGATGGCCATTTTAACCATAGGGCTTTCTTGCGCAAGAAATTCATGTTGCCTGTCTACACTGGCCTCTTGCTCAAGAACAGTTGCGCAAAAGGGCTTATTCCTGAGCAGGAGCATCATAGTTCTTGCGCAAGAAGCCCTCATTTCATACATTAGAACGTCAGTTTACTTGTACAAGAACACGCGGCCAGGGTAGACAGGCAGCAAGTTTTTGCGCAAGAGTGGCCGCTTTTGCGCAAGATCGCGCCAGTGTAGACACAGCCTCACAGTTCACACCTGGCAGGCATGAAGCAGGCTGGCTCAAGTCCTCCCTCTCCCTCCCTCCCCCCAACTCAGTTCACTCAATTCTGGAAGGGGGAGGCTTGTTTATCTGAGACCCCTTAAAATGATGGTGTCTCTCCTGCAAGTGCCGGTGTCATATTTTACAGTTCCTACATTTAGGGGTAGCATGGTTTGTGACCCCACACCAGCCAAATTAGTTACAATACATCACATTCCATTCTAACAACCGATCCTCCATCAGCCCTGGCTGCACTGGATTTACATAACCACACCCTGGATTCCTTCCCCATCCCAGCATGAGCTGTATTTACATATCAACAGTTAATTATCTTGCAGGGCTACACAATTGAGTGAGCACCCCCACCCCCGGGGCTGCTCTTTCCTTTTAGCTGGCTACATTGGAAGCAGTAGTTCAGCCCCTGCTTACATAAAGTTAGCAACCCTACAAATATTCATATCCCAGAAAGTGTGAACTCACTGCAACTAACCAGATTGCTGATGGGAGTCAAGGACTGAATAACTCATGGACATTGAACAATTCTTCCTCCTGAGAGTGGGCTCTCCAAGTCAGAACTGAGATTCAAGCCTTTCCCACCAATGTATTACGACTGCCTGTGCTCTACCTTTTCCATGGTGTGACAGTACCTGAAATGAGCACTGTCAATCTGACCCTCTCACGTCCATTAAACTCTCTTCTTTAGCACCCTAGTCAGAAAGGGGGAACTCACAGTTTGCCAGACACATTGGCTTTAAGGCTGCTTTGCATCAAAGGTAAGGCAGCTATAGAAGGTTGTCGATCTGCCCTATTACCTCTGATATATTTACTTAAGGCTGCACAAAAAGGCAAAACATGTCCATTTTGATGATCTTAACATAGCAGCTTTCCCCCTGGTATTCACCAGCAGATGGCAGACTCATATAACATATTAGTTCAAGGGGTGGTATGTGGCCCATTGAAAACCTTCTTCAGCAACACTTGAGGGATAGGACTGCAAATCACTCTCAGTTTCTCTGCTGAGAAGCAGGTGCTGTTCTGAGCAGTAAATTGCACTATGTTCCCTCACATGTTAATACTCCAATTAGTATCTCTTTCTCCACTGGTAAAATGCAACAAGGCATCCATGAATGCTGGAGGGAGGGGAACTCAAACTCCAGGAGGAGACCCTGAGCTGCACCCATAGGCTATGTCTACACTGGCAAATTATTCCAAAGTAAGTTATTTTGAAATAACTCCTGAAATAACTGTTTTGAAATAAGCGTTATTCTTCTTCACAAGCAGAAGTTATTTAAAATAACAAGCCCGTTATTTCGAAATAACAGGTGCGGTAGTGTGGATGCGCTGCTTGTTCTTTCAAAATAACTGCCCAGTGTAGACATGCCCATCGAGAGTAAGGAGTACACGGGGGATGAGTTTCATTCTGTAAGCAAGAGCATCTGTGGGGAAGAAGGAGATGTAATGACTCTGGGTGCAGCTATGCACTCCGGGAGAGGAGAAACCAGTGCTTCATTTGTGCCAGGGCTCGGGAGGGCTCAGTCGTGGCACCCCAGGACTTGCCATGAACATTATGTATGGAAAAATTGCTTCAGCCCTAACACCTCTTATGTTACAAATTGAGCACAGGGGCAAACCTAGCGGTGAGTATGCAGTGCAGCAGTGGGCCATTCATAGAGTCTATGTCTACATCTAGACTACATCCCTTTTTCGGAAAAGGGATGTAAATTAGACCTATCGCAATTGCTAATGAAGCGGGGATTTAAATCTCCCTCACTTCATTAGCATAAAAATGACTGCCGCTTTTTTTCCGCACGGAGCTTTGTCGGAAAAAAGCGCCAGTCTAGACGCTGATCTTGCAGAAAATAAAGCCTTTTCCGAAAGATCCCTTATCCCTTATTTCATAGAGGGATAAGGGATCTTTCGGAAAAGGCTTATTTCATAGAGGGATAAGGGATCTTTTGGAAAAGGCTTTATTTTCCGCAAGATCAGCATCTAGACTGGTGCTTTTTTCCGGCAAAGCTCCGTGCGGAAAAAAAGCGGCAGCCATTTTTATGCTAATGAAGCGGGGGAGATTTAAATCCCCGCTTCATTAGCAATTGCATGATTCAGTCAATTGTCCTTTTAATGCTATTTTACATGTTAACATGCAGCAGCAGCAGCATTTCAAACATATAGGCTATGTCTAGACTACATCCCTTTTTTGGAAAAGGGATGTAAATTAGAAACGAGTCAATGGGATTGTGTTGGGGGGCAGGGCAGCTCCTGAAACTTCCCCCCCTCCCCTCCTGTTTTAAAACAGAAGTGGAGCCCTGCAGCCCATGTTTCTGCAAAGCATGCGGGTCTGCGGGGCATGCAGGGGAGCCTGCCTGGGCTCCCCACTGCCTCCGTGGGCCGGATCTGCTGGCTTGGTGGGCCGGATCTGGCCCGTGGGCCTTATTTTGCCCAGGCCTGCTTTATTAGCTGAAGGCAAAGGAGGCTCCCTGCCCCTCTCCCTCCCAGAACAACCCAGGGTTTGGTCCTTCCATGTCAGCTCACTCTTGGGCTACGTCTACACTGGCATGATTTTGCGCAAGAACTCTTTTGCGGAACAGTTCTTGTGCAAAAACTCTTCCAGAAGAGAACGTCTACACTGGCATGTGCCTTTGCGCAAGAGCATCCATGCCAGTGTAGACTCTCTCTTGTGCAAGAAAGCTCTGATGGCCATTTTAACCATAGGGCTTTCTTGCGCAAGAAATTCATGTTGTCTGTCTACAGTGGCCTCTTCCGCAAGAACAGTTGCGCAAGAGGGCTTCTTCCTGAGCGGGAGCATCGTAGTTCTTGCGCAAGAAGCCCTGATTTCACACATTAGAATGTCAGTGTTCTTGCGCAAGATCGCGCGGCCAGCGTAGACACAGCCAGAAAATCAGGGACAGAAAATCAGGGACTGCTCTGCTGTGCTTAGAAAATTTGGCTGACTGATTTCCTCTGCTTCAGACACCTTAGATCCCTGGAAGTTTTTGCAAGTAACTCACAGCACAAAAGCGAATGCCAAAGTTCACTCAGTTTGGGCAGCTTTAGAAGCCGTGCTCATGTGCCAAGTAGGAAAGAGGAAAAAGTACATTCTTTTTCTATGACCATCTCAAGCAGGAGGGAGAGACACAGTGATGAGAGGGGATACCCAGGAGATACACACACCATTTATTACAATACAATAAAATATTATTGTGGTGGTCGGATCCCTGTATTCTATTTGGCCAATATACGCAACAATGTAGCTAGGAACTGCAGGCTGTCATATAAGATTCTTCCCTGGAAAATTAAAAAGTCCGGTGGTTCAAAAACTCCCATTCTAGAACCTCAGGAGTCTTATCAAATACCACAGCCCCAACCGAACAAATCAAACAGCTAAGTCAATACCAGATGCAGAATGTGTAGTTTATACAGTGTGAAGGTACAAATGTCACTGCCGTAGCAGTGTACAATACCAGTATACAATACTACCACCAGGTGGTGGTGGTGAGTTCAAGTAACATTGCATGGTAAAAATATCAACCTGATCTACCCTGTTCTTCTATAAAGCCATTTTTAACCATCTCTGCAGTTGGATTGTCTTCCAGCTCTCTCTGGCAATTTTCCCAACAGAAATGTCCCATAAGAAGAAAAAAAGACCCCTCAGAGAAACAAAACCCTTAAGCTCATCTCTTAAAATAGAGCATTTTGGACTGTCTTACATGGCAAGGGACCACAATGGTAGAAGAGATCTACAGTTCACATTGTTAAGCCTCTGGTTTGGGACTCAGGCGACCTGGCATCACTTCCCTTTGCAGTCTGAGGCTTCCTTATTCAGCTTGGCTAAAGCATGTGGGCCTAGGTCCTCAAAAATGTTTAAGTTTTCAGTGGCAATTAGGAAACTACATGCCTTTAAGGAGGTAGGTCTTAACTTCTCCATCAGTCAGTTCCCTGTCCGGGATAATACTTCTCTTCCTCACAAGAGGGTTTTTAGAGTAAATTTCAGATATAATTTGCTTGTGCAAAAATTGTACATACTCAAGTGGCTGTGGGGGAGGGGCATAGGGATGAGACCCACTTCTGAAATCTGGAAAAAAACAGTTAAAAATAAATACTTGTATAATCGCACCAGTGACCCATATAGTATTATACTAGCCATGGAAGGCAGTTTAGCTTAGTGATGAGAGCACTAGGTTGGGATGTAGGAGAGCCACTGCTTTGTTTCCACAGTCCTGAAAAGATAAATATGAGGTCCAAAGTCTGTTCAGGCCCCTCCTGCAGGGCACAGCTTTATTCTTCAAACATAAGACTCATAGTAACTCCAAAACGCAGTTATTTTGTGGCCCTGAGCAGGTTGCAGAGGCTTTGGGTTGCAACAGAAGCCAACTGCATCCTGTCCAGCTCACTCAGGTGAGCTCTTTCTGCCCTTCATAGGAGTTACTGGAGCATTTCACAGCAGTGTCTGATGCTTTCATAAGCCTACATCAGTTCTAAAAAAGGGTATGTCTGGCTGACCACTGGCCCTTAAAGGGGGCTGACCCCTGGCATACTTAGCTTATATTCCTGGCTCTGCCACTGGCATGCTGGGTGACCTCGGGCAAGTCACTTCACTGTGCTGTGCCTCAGTTTCTCCTAATTCAAATGGGGATAATGATTCTGACCTACTTGGTAAAGTGCTTTGAATTGTATTGAAGCAAAACCACAGTACTGGAGCTAGGTATTAATAACAACGATGAACATTCTGGAATATTAAAAGTTTTTACCTAGCCCTGAGTGTTTTAACTCTCCTCAGTAAGAGTTTACTGATGGATTAAAACACCCACACCTATTGTTGTTAATCCAGAAGGAATTTTAAAGCTTAATACTACACTGACAATTGTAGATTTGCATCCTTTTTCTTCAAAAGGCTATGCTGCAATTTACACAGAAGATAGATTAGGAAATTTTACATATAGCTCATGTATAATCTATGGGTCCCACCCTGTGGCTATAGTGTTTCCAGAACGTGATACTACTAAGGCCTACTCTACACTATGCCCCACATTGATCTAAGCTATGCAACTTCAGCTATTCATATAGCACAGCTGCAATTACCGTACTTATTGCAGAGTCTTCCATGTGATAAGGTCGGCAGGGGCTGCTCTCCTGTCAACTCCGGCTACTCTTTTAGTCCTGGTGGAGTACCAGAATTGATGGGAGAGCACTCGAAGGTTGATTTATCGTGTCTAAGTAGACACGATAAATTAACCATCCGGTAGATGAATCACTGTAGCATCCATCCACCATGTTGTGAAGAGACACTCTAAGCTTATTTAGGAAAGAAAATTGCAGAAATTGCAGAAATGTTCCAAAGGCCTTTTCTGGAAATGCTGTCACCACAGGGTGTTGGATCAGGCCTATGTTTAGTCATGTTTGTCAGTGCTATTTGACTTCACTAAGATGTCCATGTTAATCTTGGAGTCATTTCTACTCTGACGTCTTATGTTAGAATATATGCTAACTGCTAAACTATTGATGCTGTCAAGATTGACATGCGTACAAACATATGCTTATGTATGTGCATCTATAGGTAGAGATTAGTGCTTAGAACATTAATAAGCAAATTATTTTAAAAAAGAGCAACTTTTTTGTCCTCTGCATGCAGCTGATGGGCAGTTCACACTCATTTGTGAAGAATTTGATGACATTCTGTTCCATCTATAAATGAAAAGGACCAGCAGAGCCATGACAACGCAGCTGTCTTAGTGATTCCTCTATTGGCCATTTGTTGTGCTTATGGCTTCAGAATTGACAGCCTCACAGCATTACTTGCATTGCATTTTAACAGCTGGCACTGGGTTACATAACTTCAGAGCTGTGAGCAATGGGCATAATGTTAGGCACTGGTATGTATCTGGCTATCAGTATTGCCCTTTCAAGTTGAATCGTATAAATCCCAATAGAATGAAGTTAGGAAGTTGACTGTGAAATCTGGCCAAGTAAGAGTAAAGTTTTGATATCCTGCCTTATATCCTGTTTTCCCTTTTGCCAAATTCTGATCATTCGAGATATAAGGAGAATGCAAAACATTGCATGCAAAGTACTCCGCTCCTCTTTGCAGGCTTGGTAATGAGTATGCTTAGGCTGTCCTTTGAATCACTAAAAGGAACAAAGAATTCCCATGGTGAAAATAATCCTGTCCTGTTCCCTGGTAGATGCTTTTCCGGAAAAGCAAGACTAATTCTGAGTAAACTTTGCACCATGGTACCGGCACAAGCAGAGAGTTCACTGTACTCTCAGGTAGATACATGTTATGAAATTTGTTAAAAGCTCTATAGCCTTCAGTGATACCATTCATAAAGGAAAAATATTTGATGGAACAATGCATTTTCTGTCATCTGAAAGGCTTAAATCCGTTTTGCAAGTTTTTAGAGAGAGCTTAGCTAGTTGGAGGCTGAGCACATGAAAATCTAACATTGTATGTGCATTGTATGTGCTGGAGTTGCTCTTTGTTTCAACAAATAGATTCACTGTCTATTGAGGTGTATGTCAGGCAAGTAGAATGTTCAGATAGACCCTCCTGGCCACTTCACAAATCCAGATACATACATAAATATATAACACTTTGTTCGTTTGTACATGCAGCAATCTGCGTCTGTAGTTCTCAGTCTGTTCACATCCCTCATGTCACTGGGGCTCTGTGTTTTCCCAGGATGTAGAAACTTCCAAAAAAAGTTGGTTCTGAATTGTGATGTCTAAATCAGTTTTATGACTATTCAGGATTGCAAGAAATAGGATTGCAGCATGTAAATATATGCAAGTCAAGAGCACTACATAGTTGGCTGAGAGATTTGACGTTGCAAATGACACCAGCCCACTGCTTTTCTTGTTGCGTTGAATTAAAGTCAGAGAGCAGAAATTTTTCTGCAGACCAATTTGTCAGTTGGACTACAGCTTTCCTGTTATGCGCTCAATGCTTGCAGGAATTGTGGACCAGAAGGTGAGCTGGAGCTGCGCGAGGCAGTCAGGGTGAAGCTGCAGAGCAGGAAGGATGAGAGAAGCCAAGAGTTGGGCTCCGAGCCGCACGAGCTGTCTGCCAGACTTTTGTTTCCTGCAGAACAACATTGTCATGCCTGTCACAGGACCAAACTATTACTTGATGCGGAAAACAATGTCAGAGCAATGTTGCTTCCCCAAAGCACACACAGAGCAGATTACCCATATTATGGCCCTGATTCAGGAAACAGTTGAGTATAGTAGACTGAGTTTCAGAAGTGACGTACTTTCAGGTTGCATCAGGCGTTCAGGAAAGCATGCCATGGTTAGGTGGCTACCACTGAAGCGGCAGAGTCCACGGCATGTACCACTGGCTTCTCGGGGGGTGTTTATTAAAGGTCTCTGTCCTACAACTCTCCTAGCCTACTTCCTGTATCTCTAATGAAATATTAAACACTGACTTAACTTTAAACAAATGCTGCTTAAAGACTTTCCTGAATCAGGGAAATTTACAGAGAGTATGAAAGCTAGTGCAAAACTCCAAATACTATGTAAGAAACAGCCACTGATTGCAAAGCATAATGCTGGGATAACCAAAGCACCAAAACTTTTGGAACTATGTAGTAGAGAAACCCAAAAGTTTAAATCATAAGACACAAGAATACTAATAACACTGACTCAGAGACAGAGGCTCCAGATTCACTCACAATAAATAAATTAAAAATTAAAGCCTTTACGTTTTTCTTTAGGGCCATATAAACCCAACAGTAATATCTGCAGGACTATGATAAAAGGATACATCATAAGCTTCAATGTTAATGTTTATTTCATTCTGGTTTTAAATTACTGTCTAGACAATATGAAATGAAGCCATACTCTGCAGTAATGAGACACAGAACAAAATGGCAAAAAAACTCTGCTTTTTTTCTTGCAACTCAATTTTTGTCCCTTTTAAGGTGCATGATCGGGCAGTAAAACCTTTAAGTCAGCGGACGTTATGCCATAGGAACAGAATCAGGGCCCTTTGTGTCCCAGTGATTACTGACATTGCATTTTAAAATGGATACTAGCATTTTAGAAGGAACTCTAATCACTGCAAATATAGAGGCTGACCCCTGGGATGACTAAGTGAAGCATTAGAGTAGAGCCAGGTGAAATGGTTTCCATGAAACCTTGTTCTAGAGAAAAATGCACATCTGACAACATTGAACTATTTAAAGAAATCACATTACAGCTAAATCGTTCCATAGAATTATAGAACCATAGAGCTGGAAGAGACCTCAGAAAGTCAATAAGTCCAGCCCTCTGCCTTAGGCAGAACCAATCCCAACTAAATCAACCCAGCCAGGGCTTTGTCAAGCCGAGACTTAAAAATCTCTAGGGATGGAGACTCCACTACTTTCCTAGGTAACCCATTCCAGTGCTTCACCACTCTCCTAGTGAAATAGTTTTTCCTAATATCCAACCTGGACCTCTCCCACCGCAACTTGAGACCATTGTTCCTTGTTCTGCCATCCGTCACTACTGAGAACAGCCTTTCTCCATCCTCTTTGGAACCTCCCTTCAGGAAGCTGAAGGCTGCTATCAAATCCCCCCTCACTCTTCTCTTCTGCAGACTAAACAGACCCGACTCCCTCAGCCTCTCCTCATAGGTCATCTGAACACAAAGCTAAGAAAAATTCCTGAAACATCATAATGTTTGCTTTGATGTTTGAGTATGGAATGACTTCCTGTTTAGAAATTTCCTTTAATTTTATTTTTAACAAATCAAAACCTTTAAAAATGAGTGACATCAAAATGAACCATTTAGTTTTGGGTCACACACAATGTTCTGTACAACTCCTAATGATTTTTTTTTTCTACTTTTCAGTTCACTCAAAATTTTAAAAAAATTCAATCCAGAACAATTATTTAGCAAACTCTATTCCCGAGTTAAAGCAAGTAGTTAGCTAGCTAAGTTGAGGTATAATTGTTAATCCTGTGCTAAGGTTATCATTAGTATGTTTCAAAATTTAGGTCTAAGATACTTCCCAATTTCACTGAACTTTACAAACTTACCCTTTACAAACTTTCACTACTGAACACTCCTTTGAAGGCAACAGTTAGAGAAATTTACACTCCAATTAATGTGTCAGATTTCCTAAGCCCCTGTATTAAAGAAAACCTTTTAACCTCAACATGCCAAATGTAGAACTTTAAACTTAATGTAGTTTTTTAATAAAAGTAGGGGAACCCTTCAGATTAGTTTAAGGACCATATTTTCATAAAGTTGAGGCTACACAAGTGATAAAAGCATTTATATATCCATGCTGCAGTAAGGGTTTCAGAAAGAGAACCATGAACTGTGATTTTCATCAGGTGATGCCTAATGATGATGTGCCAAGTAATTTGCCACGAATTCTGATACTTTCTTTTTTAATTTCTTTTCAGACTTCATTACAATATTTCATACTATTTTTGCACATCTATAGTTGCTTCTACTCAAGCTCCTCAAAGTGTCTTACAAACACCCTGTCCTCCAGTATATATCTCATTTTGCAGATGGAGAAACTGAGGCACAGAGTGCCCCGTAATAATTTTTTGAACTTACTTGACAAAGTTTTATTAGCCTTGCCCCTTCCTTTTGGTATAGTATTGTACATGAAGTCAAATGCCTATTGAGGAAGAACCACCCATCTTCAGAGAAAACAGTAAGACTGATGATAGTCTGTATTTGTATGTACTTGAATGGCCATTGTGGTTAGTGCCAAGCAGCGCTACAACTTTTCAATCTGATACAAAGCCCGTTGAAATCAATGGAAAGACTGCCAGTGACTTCAAGTGGCACTGGGCCAGCCCCTTGTTCACCAATACAGAATGGCAACGTGACTTTCTGTGCATGAGGAGCTATATGATTCCATTCAGTTATTGTATCCTAGTGCTGGGCTATTTTAGTGACCTTCAAAACGGGAACTCCTTCTAATGGCATTGTGCTTGGACACAAAGCATGGTGGCATTGTTCTTTTACGAAGATAAAACTTTCTCTCCTTTCTGAAAGTGGCAAGTCAGTTCCATTATTTGCATCAAGATTCTAAAGTGTGGTTGGCCTCTCTTCAGGAAAGCACGTAGGGTATGCCTACACAGCAGGGCTTAACTCGAAATAAGCTGCACAAAGTGAGCTATGTCAATTGCGTAGCTTATTTCAGAATAGCTTTATTTCGAAATTGGGAGCGTCTACACAGCATTTATTTCAAAATAGAGCACTCTGCCTCTGACTTCCCTTACTCCTCATACAATGAGGATTACAGGAGTTGGAGTAAGAAGTCTTCCAGCTTGACAGTATTTTGACATTATTTTGAAATAACTACCTGCGGCGTAGACGTGGACTAAGTTATTTTGAAATAACACTAGTTACATAATTTTATGCCCAGGCTTAAAGCCTGTTCACAGCAATGGGATTTAAGCATATGTGTAATGCACACACCTGCTGGGTGTGGTACACTATCCCACTTAGGCCACTTACATAGAGAGAGAAAGAAAGAGAGGTGATGAATTTGCTCTTGCAGTCTTCACTGAGTGCCAGCTGGCTTTTAGCTCCAGCTGTAGAGGCTCATGCACTAAGCACCAGAGGTCCCAGGTTCAGTTCTGCCTGTCAGTGTTACACACATTCAAATGCTTTGCTGCATACAAATGGAGTTGAGCACATGTTTAAATACTTTGCTGAAATGGAACCTATGTGAATACCCCAGCTACTTAGTGTTTGCTGTTAGGATACCTTGATTTGCTAGGATACCTAAGACGCTGACTAAAAAAGCCCCTAACTTTAAACCATACAGTTTATAACAAAGGCAGTTGAGACAATTCATATATTCAAATGAAAACAGCCAGCATGACATCTATTCAGATTTTCCAAGTCTGCACTGTGGTTTTGACAAGTTATGCCAAAAGAATGTGTTGTAAACATGAAGACATCTGGTCTTATATTCCAACGATATTTAATACGATGGAGTTATATAGTCTCAAATACTGGTTACTAGAAAAACAGGAAAAATATTTACATTATTTCTGTAATAATTTAACAAAATGAGTATGTGCGTGTGATGGGGGTATTAGTGGTTTGGAAAAAGGGAGTGGAGGTAAAATGTGATATGATCAAACTAGATAATGGACTGTATGACCTTTTGGCCTGTGGCAGTTGAACTAGTAATTCTTTAGGTCTGGAATACAAGCCATTGGTCTGGAATATATTCAGATCATTCCAAGCTTTTTCTGTGCTTATAGAAATAAATTGGGACATCATACTGGGAAAGACATGAACGTATTTGGAATCGCCTATCTGAAAAATCTAAATAGATCAAAAAATGTATCATCATCAGTGTTCTAACATATATCCATCATGTAAAACCCTTTGTTTGGTTTTCATCTGTCCTGATGGAATGTTACAGAGTTGTTTGGTTTTGCAAAACTATGTAAAATGATAAAGGATATCTTTAATGTCAGTAATTTCACAAGTATGATTCCCGGCCATCTTAGAACCAAGGTAGATCAGAGTATTGAGAAGGGAACTTAAGTGAGCTTTGTGGATCATTTGTATATAAATGACTGGCAAAAGTTGCACAACCTAGCTGCTGCAACTGCCACGGTTGTTACAATTAATTAAGGCCCTGTAGTTATGATTGGCCTTTTATATTACCCTGCTCAGTGAAGTGTGAATGGAAGTCAATAAAGTGTTGCCATAACATGTAACAACATATGTTGATGGGAAAAGACAAAGAAAGATGGGGAGACAAAAAGACAAACAAGAAGGCTTGCCGACAGAATTCAAGGATGGTATTAAGATCACACTTGGTAAACACGACAAGCGTGGAACAGGAAATCAATGGATCCAAATCAGTGTGTCAGAAATCAGGTACAATAATGGGGTCCTCAAAAAGAGACTTTGGGTGGATGAGTGCAAAGGCTGGCTGAGTAAAAGATGAAAAAGAAGGGGGGAAGCAAGCTTCAACATTTTTGTTACCACCCCCACTGTCTCCTGGGACCCTGGACCTTCTTTGTTCTAATCTTGAGAGATGTCCTGACCAGACTGGGCCAGAGAGAGGGAGACAGATGACATCACTACTTTTGCACTTAGAGAAATAGAGCTAGCAGAATCTTGTTCAGGGGATAAGTTGTTTGTTGTGAATGCAGAATTAATTTATTGTCCCTAGCTACTAAAATTATCCACCACACAGTCTCACACGCAGTTCTACAGATGGGATATAAATGTAAGCAGGGGCTAAACTACTGCTTGCTATCAGCCAGCTAAAAGGAGAGAGCTGCCCTGGGCGTGGGTGTGCTCACTCCAGTTGTTTAGCACTGCAAGATAATTAACTGTTAACTGTTGATATGTAAATACAGCTCATGCCAGGAGGGGGAAGGAATCCGAGGTGTGGTTATGTAAATCCAATTCAGCCAGGACTGATGGAGGATCAGTGTTGGAATGGAATGTGATATATTGTAACTAATTTGGGCTGTTGTGGGGGTCACAAATCATGCTACCCCCAAATGTGGGAACTGTAAAATATGACACCAGTGCTTGCAGGAGAGATACCATCATTGTAAGAGGTCTCAGATGAACAAGCCTCCCTCTTCCAGAGTTCAGTGTATGGAGCTGGGGGGAAAGGGCTTGACCCAGCTTGCTCATGCCTGCTAGGGGTGAGCTGTAAGACTGGTTCAACCTGCTTCCTTCCCCCCCTTGTTTTAAGGATAGACCTAAAGCAGACTCCAGCAGGAGTCTTTTTGCTAGTCTAGTGGGAGATGGAATCTTTTGCCAGCCTAGATAGTGGCTAAAGAGTTGAAGTCACTAAGAGCTGAAGTCACTGGTTTGGCCTGGAGCCAGACTCCTTGCAGCCAGCAGAACAGCTGGCGGGAGCAACCTGCAGGCAGCGGGTAGGAGCAGCGGCAGGTGACCAGCGGAGTGCCTGGTGGGAGTGACCGGCGGGTGGCCAGTAGGAGCGGCGGCAGGCGGAGCAAGCGGACCACAGGAGCAGCCCAAAGGTGGTGTAGCCTCAGGCTCAAGGAGGGGAGTCATCAGGGTGATGCGTCAGGGTCTGCACTGACTGGACAGAGCTGTAAGTGGGGCATTTGAAGTGGGGTACAGAGAAAGTTTGGGTAAGTGAATGGAACCCTTACCTTGTTGGACTAGCGAGCCTGAGAGGCAAAAGACATTGCTCAATCCTTTTTGAGCTGGGAAGGTCACTTGTGGATGGGTGGGGGGAGTTATGAACTCTGTTTGTGGTATTTTCCCAAGTTAATGCCGTGTGGCTTCCCTCTCTCTCTCTTTCATTAAAAGTTTCTTTCTACACTCAGACTCTGTGATTGCGAGTGGGGAAGCATTGCCTCTCAGAGGCGCCCAGGGTGTGAATTTCCCAGGCTACTGGGTGGGGGCTTGAGCCGGTTCTGTATGAGATGGACCCCTAGATATTGAACCTGGCCCTGGTTGCTGCTGGCCCTACCTGGCAGAGGGGTTACATAAATACCAGCGTCAGTTGCTCATGTTAGTCCACTGGCCAGGTGGTCTAGACATGAGGAGGGGAATCTGGATCATGTCGGTGCACACCGATGCTCCTGGAGGATAGTCATAGAACCAAAAGACCCAATCCTATAGTGCTGCACCCATCTTTTTATATGTTTTTGTCCATAGATCCTGTCCTGTCTCACTGTCCCAGGGCCACAAGTATGACCATGAGTCATCAGACAATGGCAGACACAAGTCTGATCTTTTTCTTGATGGGAATTTTGTCTCTTTCTTTCTTGGGTGGGTCTTTGGCAGGGTTTGCCGGCATTGTTCTTCTGCCATCAAAGTGGTGCTGGCAGCTGGTCACTCAGGCTATGTCTACACAGCAGCGTTATTTTGACATAATATTGAAATAATGTCGCTCTGGGAGGACTTCTTACTCCGACTCCTGTAACCTTCATTGTACATGGAGTCAGGGAAGTCAAAGAGTGCTCTGTCTCAAAATAACTGCTGTGTAGGCAGCACCAAAAGTTAGAATGGGCTATTTCAGCTTAAGCTATGCAATTAGTGTAGCTCAAGTTGTGTAGCTTATTTAGAGTTTAGCCCTGCTGTGTAGACATGCCCTCAGACGGGCTGGCTTCGGGGATCCCTTTATACACATGCACATTCACACTCTTAAATGAGATTAGTCTAGGGATGTAAGCAAGTAGTTGACTACTCGACTACCCAATAAGCATAAGCTTACTGGGTAGTCAAATGGAGTACTCGACTACTCAATCCCCTCTTCTCCCTGCCCCCTCTATATGAGAGGCAGCAAGGTGGGGAACAGGAGCTGGTGCTGGGGGGTTAAAAGCTGGTTTCCCCCAGCACCGTCTCCACAGTGCCACCTGCTATCCCCCTCCCCGCTGCCTCTATCACAGGGAGTAGGGGGGCTGGATAGGGGAGGCTGCTCCAGCAGCAGCCCCTGTCCACAGGGGTCCCAGCAGGGATCCTCTCCCTCCCTGGATAGGGGCTGATGCCGCCAAGCTGCCCCTGTTTACAGTGGCCCGGGCTGGCTGTGGGCAGAGGCTGCTCCATTTAAAATGCAGAGGCACAGTGCTCCCAGAGCCAGCACGAGCCAGAACTGCTCAGTCATGGTTTGAGCCAGCTCTAGGAGCTACTCTCACTGAGGCTTTGTGGAGCGGCCCCCTTATCAACTAATCGTGTAGTCGACTACAAGATTAGCCAAATAGCTGCTCTTTAACATCCTTAAATTAGACACACACACCTAACTTTAAAAAGAATTAAGTCAGTACAAAAAGTTAAAAATGGGGTTTCAGTTACTATATGGAGTCGCTTTAGTTACAATGTGTTAACAGTTTAAAATGGAGTTTCAGTTCCAATATGGAGGGTCACTTTAATTACAATGTATTAAAAAGGAGTTACAATAACAGATTCTTGAAAGGCCATTCTTAACAGGTGGCTAACAAGTTAACCCAAAAGTGGTGAACACTATTTCATTTATAAAATCACATTCATAAAAACTGGGCCACAATTCATGAGGTTACATAATGTCACATTGGTAGATATAAGTCATTAAAAGGGCAATTTCATTCTTCAGCCCTACACTACCTTCACCAACTCCAGATAAATCCCAGATATCACCTGAGATGTGTGGCTGTGTCTCCCCTCTTCTGCTATATGTCCTTCCTGATCTGATTTCCTTTCTTTCCTCTCCCTCTCCGTTTGCCTTATTTAATTCATCTGGCTTAGCTGTCCAAGATTGTACATTTTGCAACACTGTTGTGAGCCTGTGACCACAGAGACCACTCAAAGCAATGCCCTGAATAGCCTGACAGTGGTGCAAGGTTGCTAAGTTTCAGAATGGCTAATAAGATCATGCACCTTTATCCCCGCACCCTCCACCTGTGAGGTTACCCATGAAAGTCAACATCAGAAGCAGATGCTGCATTTTCTATCTCCTCTCTTCTTTCCTTTCTCCTCTTGTGTGTGTTTTTCTTCTTTTGTCTGGTAGGAAACAGGATTGGACTTCAACAACAACAGTAATAACAAAGCTCCAGCCCAAAGAATTGTCTATATTTCCAATGCTTACCTGTTTTCCTCCTTTTTTCTGTATTTTTAATCAAAGGCTAAAAAGGGTGTTTAAGTGCTGTGTTTGCCATGTTGAGGTTTCTAAATATCAAACCCTAAATCCCGTTTAAAAATATTTTGTGTTGGACAGATTCAGAATCATGTTGACAGTTTTAATGCTTTGGGCCCGTGCATTCTGTCTAAATTAATACAACAGTCCCAATTCAGTGAAGGTCATGCTTAAATTTAAGCCTGTGCTTAAATACATGTTGGATTGGAGCCTTAGAGGAACTCTCACTTTGGGACTGACTTGTAGAAAAGAGAACATCTAGTCAAAAAGTAATGTATGCAATATCAGTAATGAGATAAGGCAGCACCATCTATAACCAAGGCAGTGTTGGGTCAAAGCTGGATAGATTAGTGAGCGACAAAAAGATGACACTAAGGAAGAACAATTTGGTTGTACAATTTGTGAGTGTGGTTGACATCACAAAACCCACTGAACTCTCATTCCTGTTGCCTGCTTGTACAGAGATGACAAAGATAGAAGGGGCACCAAGTCTTTCCTTAGCTTTTTTTCCCCATGAAAGTGAAGTGAAGCACATTCAAGGGAATGAGTGAAGTTTGGGGTGCTGATGTATGCACTATGCCTGCTTTTGGTGGAATTGAAAATGTCCATCTCTGCTGCTGTGGCTTTGACACCTCTTATGTGGGACTTTTCTTGGAGTTTCATTTGTGGAAGCCCTCTGGGTGGTGTCCACTGGCTCCTTGAACTCCTCTGGAGAGCAGCCGGTACTGGCCAGTGTCCCCATTTGCTTCCCTTGTCTGACTGCACTCCCATTCTTGCTTCGTCTTTATCATTTGTTTCCTGGTCTTGGTGGCCCTCCCTCACCTGAGGGGCAGGTCTTCAGTGTGGTGGGCTCCTCCTGCTGCTGCCTGGAATTCATAAAGGCTGTTCCCTCTCATATGGGCCCTTTGCGCAACCTTTCATGTGTGCAGGTGTCCAAGCAGAGTTGCTCTGTGCGATGGCCCCTGAGCTCTTGGGTTCCTCTCAGAGCTGTGGGCACTATCCAATGCCCTAATTTGAAATCATGGACCGACTGTCTTGTTCTATTTTTTATTATTATTATTTGTCCCAAATGACCACTTAATTTTCGTAATCTGTGGTCACTCCCTCATTTGAAGGGGTGGGGGGTGGGCTTTTGTTGCATGTGAACACAGGTCCACTCTCACAGAATTCAAATTAACTGCTACTTTTCATTGGGCACCTTTTTCCAGCTCCTCCTCCCTCCAGGCAAAGCTCCTTTGGATGGAGTCCATTGACTCCTTGGACTCAGAGCAGTGGGGCTGTTTCAGAGTCTATGCTTGGTGTCCCCCTGGCAGGGCCCAGTTGTGGGTGACCCGCGGGACCAGGCTGAACTGCTCCATATCAGGGCCAAAGAACTGAAGGTCAATCCAGGGCAAGCACAAGTCAAAACCACGGTGAGAATCCATTGCCAAACTGCAAGTGGCTCAGCAGTGGTCCTAAGATGAAGATATTACACGAAGACTTGGGCTGAGGACAAGAATCTGGGATCCAGGAGAGCTGCAGTTAGGTGTGCCGAGACAGGGTCTGAGGTAAAAGCATGTCAGATGTCTGCGTTGCTCAGATTGGTGTGGGAGACTTAGGGTAGTTCACCGGTTTTTTCACCCTGACTTGCCACTCACTGACTCTCTGTGTAGTAAGAGACTATCTAGCAAGAGCCAGAGAGGCAGTGTTCAAAAAGAGAAGAGACACTCCTAGCACAAGTCATCCAGGAGGGCAGACAGCTCAGATTGCCAGGCCGGGCGCCTGTCAGTAGCATTTCGGAGAGCTTTACAACCATTAACACAAATGTCTAGCTGGATGGCTGACTGTGCACTGTGCCAAGGAGCCGGATGCTGCCACTGGTCTCCTGGGATTGCCATCAAATGAAGGGCAGTGGAGGGGCAAGGTTTATAGTGCACACCACTGTCCGCCATTTGTTTACACTATCACCTACAACAGCTTTCTCTTTCTTGATTCATTCTACACACCGTTATAAAAACACATTGCACTTAACATTGTAACATGAGATAGAGAAACAACCTCAAAACATGTTCTGAAAACAAATCAAAACTGCTCTTAAAATGAGCTCCTACTTTCAGGTACTCCTTATAAAAATTACCGCTGTATTTTTGACTCTCCATAGTGTAGCATTTGTTTGCAATAGTCATATAGTGATTTCATTGGGCTCAGTCTTTTTTTTTTTTTTTTTTTTCCAGGAGCCTTATGAGTCTTGTCAAGAAAGAACAGTGCTAATTCATTTACAAGGAGTATAGGGTCCGTTACAGGTACTTTAATTGTTTCAAACAGAACAGGCATATTAGACATAATGACTTAACACAATTCATGCCTTGTGGTACTGTTGATGTTATTAGCAAGTCTGAAATTTGCTGACAAAGGTCCTACTAGGTGACCCAGGAAGGTGTGCGAAGATTCTGTCCCTGCCTTTGCTAGGTTGCCATGAACTTCAATGGCACCTAAACTTGATCCTGGAAGACTGAATAAGAGGGGGTTTTGTGTGTGATGCGTGGTCCAGTAACCAAAGAAATCAGTGTGATGTAAGTGGGGTATTAATCTTTGCCACCCTGATTCAGGTCATGTGACTAGGGCTAATTAAGGTGTTTTTCTTGCCAGGATTCCTTGGTGTCAGATCCTTCCTGCAACATAGTTCTGGAAAGTAGTTTAAAGTATGCTTCTCGCCAAGAAAATGTAAAATAAACATTACAAAGCCACGGCATTTAATTAAAAGAGACATTCACCA
Organism: Pelochelys cantorii; assembly: GCA_032595735.1. Lineage (NCBI taxonomy): Eukaryota > Metazoa > Chordata > Testudines > Trionychidae > Pelochelys > Pelochelys cantorii. The sequence continues at coordinate 120,657,269 of CM064330.1, forward strand.
TAGCCCCAGTGACCAGGTATCCCTGACATTAATGAAAATTTATTTCTGGGGCATCACATGCAGCAAAGCCCATCAAAAGCAAGATCTTGAAGGAACCATTTTGGGAGGGTAATTTTAGAAGAAAAGTTCATGTTAGAACTGAGGAGGTAATTTTTATGTACATCAACAATCTGATGAAAGTAACCCTCTTTTCTGTTGACAAATTATGATTTCTTCTGTGTTTTCTGAATTATGCAAACACACTTTAGCCCGTGAGCTCTTCACACCTCGTGTACTTTAATCACGGTTCTTTGTGGGATTATATAAAGCACATGGTATAGCTTTAGCTTCCTGACTGGATGAAGGAAACCTTTAAACAGGAGAATAACACCATATGTAGGATGCATAAATACTCCTGTTGGGCTAGGAAGCAGATAGCCATATACATCCCAGTATTTGAGAGCGTGGTGGTAAACATTGAGTAAAAAAGAGGCATGAGCATAGCCAAACTGAACGACTATTAAGTATGTGAATCAGTATTCCTGTTCACTATTGTCTGAAGGAGAATGGATTGGCAATTTTTCACATTAAACATGATTTTGTTAGAAAACAGCTCTCTTTCAAAAATGTTGCTTAAATTGTCAACATTATTGATATTTTTGATTACATTATCCATGATATTTGTTTATTGACACGCTCATCAGTACTTACAGAAATGTGTCATGTAGCAATTAAAATATCCCCTTTCATAGTGAACATTTGTTTTGAGGGAAAAATTAATGAAAATTGCAGAAAATTGTACAAAACCTAAAAGAATGGGTTTATACAGGAAACAACTTCAAAACTGGGGATACATTCCAACCAGCTCTCATCTGCAGTTTTCAGCAAACCCTAGCTCCTTTATAATCTCAGCTGTCACTCTGTGGCCTCTCCGTCCCTTCTCATTTATGGCAATCCATTTTGAAAAACACTTTGTAGCTCACATTTAATGCTGTTAATCCTAAACCCAGGGCATGATGTGTGGACATCTGACCTCCTCTTGCCACTTGGGGAAACCTAAAATGGACAACTCGGGAACACTTCTGAGGGAGAGTTATGCTTTCATTGTCCACCCTGATGGCAAGTCCGAATGCCAAGCATATCTAGGCGAGGGTGGCACCTTGCCCAACATCCCATATGGCAGAACATTTGCTTTCTAAGCTGCCTCCCACCAGCACCTGCAGGAATAATATAATGTCTTTAAGAAAGAGTGCTGGGAAAGTAAGGAGAGGAAATTCAGCCATGTGCTTTAGATAATTAGACTTGCTGACTGTCACAGTGTTGCTTAGACAGCTACACTTCCCATAGAAATGTGTCACCTGCTTTCATCTCAGGCTCTCCACAGCATGGGGTTATGTGAGAGGCATGATAGACAACTTGCAAGTCTGCTACTGCTCAGAGAGTGGTGTGGTGTGGTGTGGTGTGGTGTGATGTGGGGGAGGGAAAGGGAAAGAGCACAAAAGAAATGGTTCTTAGTGCTATATGCAAGTGGTTTCACACAGAATTTTCAGCCAGCCTGCTCTTGAGTTGCTACTACAGAGGATCACTAAAGGCCTCATCCATTGCCTATGAAATCAGTGAGTCTCTGCACTGATTTCAATGGGCATTGCACCAACCCCTGATTTATCAGGCACAGTTTATAGTAGGCAAGGATTCTTATACATGCACAAATGCAAAAATGTGTGCAGCTGCAAGCCTAGATATATTATTGTTTTTACAGCTGATATACGGGCATTAAGATACCTGTTCTCCCATGCAATGATTGTCATTGTAGAAATGACAGTGAGCATATTCCAGACTATTTTTGAACTGGAGGTTAAACACACTGACAAACCGGTGCTAATGATGTGCATGGGCTCTTCCATGCGGATTCAACTTTTCATTCCAAATGCCAGTAAACATCTGCTTCAGTTTTGCCATAGAAAGCATATGAAACTAAAGGGGGAGGGGGGAGACACCAGTAGCCAAGAGGCACTCTGCTATGAAGCTGACCCCTGGGTTGGGGGAATGCCAATTTCTATTGGCTGTAGCAAAACAAAGTTCCACTCTTAGGTTACCAATGGGAGCAGCTTGGTTAGACAAATTATTCTGATGTAAAAGGGAAATGTGGACAGAGATGGTCACAAGTTTCAGAGGGGTAGCTATGTTAGTCTGTTTCAGGGAAACAACAAGGAGTTCTGTGGCACCTTCTCAGACTAACACATTTATTTGGGTGTAAGCTTTTATGGGCTGGAAGCCACTTCACCAGATGCATGAAGTGGAAACTTTAGTTTGGCAGGTGTGTGTGTGTGTGTGTGTGTTTACACACGTGCAAAAATGGGTGTGTTACATATGTGGAGAACCAGAGCAAATTCATTCAGGGTGGATGAGATCCATTCCCCACAGGTGTGAATATCAAAAGAGGGGAAATTACTTTTTGTAGTGAGCTAGCTACTCCCAGTCTGATAGTATCAAGACTGCATATGAATTCCAGCTCTGCAGTTTCACACTGAAGTTTTTTGCTGAAGTAAGGATGATATGCTAGAGAGGATTCAGCTGGGACCTGAGAGTGATGGCCAGTGGTGTTATGTTACTTTCTTTGTTGGGTCTGTCCTGTAGTAGGTGACTTCTGGGTATGCACCTGGCTCTGTCAATCTATTTCTTCACTTTCCCAGGTGCATATTATAGTTTTAAGAATGCTTGATAGAGATCCTGTAGGTATTTGTCTCTGTCTGAGAGATTGAAGCAAATGTGGTTGTATCTTAGGGTTTGGCTATAGACAACAGATCATCATGTAATGTGTTCTCGATGAAAACTGGGGGCATGTTGGTAAGTATAGAGGTCAGTAGGTTTCTGGTATAGGGTGGTGGTTATTCGCACTGTAGAGTCCAAAAAGTGGATCTCTTGTGTGGATTGGTCCAGGTTGAGGTTGATGGTGGGGTGGAAATTGTTGAGATCCTGGTGGAATTCTTCCCTTGGGTCCTGATGATGATGTCATCAATGTAGTGAAAGTAGAGGAGGAGTATGAGAGCCGAGGAAGCGTTGTTCAAAGTCAGCCATAAAAATGTTAGCATACTGGGGGGCCATGAGGGTGCACATAGCAGTGCCGCTGACTTGAAAGTATAAATCGTCCGCAAATCTGAAATGATTGTGGGTGAGGACGAAGTCAAAAGCTCAACCACCAGCTGTGCTGTGACATCATCAGGGATAGAGTTCCTGACAACTTGAGGTCCATCTTTGTGTGGAATGTTGGTGTGGAGAGCTTCCACATTCACAGTGACCAGGATAGTGTTCAGAGATGGTCAGTTCAGTCATGCTAGCAGAAGTATAAGTGCAAGCCACTTATGAGGGCAAGGGCTATTGCAAGCTCCAGGCTTTCTAAGATGGCTTGTAGTGCAAGAAAGAAAAGGGCTTACTGGATACACAGCATTTTCCTGGTTTTAGTGGAAGAGCAACTCTACTTTCTTGAATTTTCTCATTGGTTAATCTTTGGGTTACCTAAGGGGGAGTGCAGCATGGGAGAAGAAACGGGCACCCATTTTGATGGCATCTCATTGGGGAGTAAATCTGGAACTGATCAATGCTGTTCCTTTGCTGACAAGAAAGCTTGGTTGGAAGACATCATTATTTTTCCAGTACTGGTGACAAACATGAATTCCTTTTGCTGTAATGACTGTGATAATGATACACAGGCCTACAAATTGAGCCGTGACCAAGCCCTGTGGAGCTGTGTGTGCTTTACTTTACTGAATGCATCACACACTGGGCTCCAGCACAACAGAACCCTGACTTACCCACGCTATTTCAAAAGGGAAAGGAACTCACAGCATTGGCTATGTGCTTACGTGTGCCCCTTGGCAGGTTGCTGGCTTCACACTTCTCACTCTGACATTGTGCCTGTTACGGTGCCATTCTATACGTTGCTGGTGCCCTCTCACATCAACAGTGCAGGAAGAAAACTGCTAGCAAAAACACAAATGTTCCTCTGTTGTGCAGAAGTGTCCTCTGTACAGATCAGAGGACAGTGTGCTAGGGATCTGGGTCTCTTCATCTTGAAGAGGTTTCATTGCATGTTGCTGGCAGTGAAGAGCCGCTTGAGTGTTGCTATGTATCTTGGCAGAACTTCGGTGGGCACCACCTTCCTGCAGGCCTTCTTTGCCCAAGCTCCCCTCCTTTTTGCCTATGCAAAAACAGCTCCAGTAGCCCCCCACCCCAAATCGCATAAGGATGAGGGAGGCGCAATGTGGCTTAAAGACCTCTTTGCATGTGCATGCCCTTTGCTGACCCACACACTCCTCAGCCACACCTCACATAGTCCTAACATTATAACAAAACATGCACGGGTTTTGAAAGGAGCAGCACATCTACAACGTACAAGAAAACGCTTTTCCTGCCAATACCCAGAACTCATAACCACAAGATGTTATTGAGGCCAACACCTTCATTAGACTGAAAAAACAGTCGCCCGTGTATCCAGGCAACAACACACAATAACAGAGATGAAAAGTCCCCCTAAGAGTTTTGGGAAAGATACAAAACGTCAGGTTTCAGGACAGACACATACATTCTTCTAGCAGGCTATGATAGGGCATCTGCCTCACACTGGCCCTTTAAGGGTTAAAACCCAGCCCTAGGAGAGGGCTGAGAGAGTGTAGCCCACAGCTGAGGCAGATACAGCCAGTTAGGGCCCAGCTGGGGCTGTATAAATAAGGGCTTTGGGAGGCAAAGAGGAGACAGACTCTTGCTCTAGCTGGGGAACAGGAGGGACCTGCCTGTCAGGGAAGCTGGGGAAAGGCAGGCAGAGCTGGGGAGCTCTGGCTGACCTCACTCCCAGGCTGCAGGGCCTGAGGCAAGACCTAAAGGCACTAGGGTTGGAAGGAAACAGCCAGGATAGGAAAAGGCAGCAAGTCCACACCCCCTTGCCAATGATGAGTGGCCATTTCAGACTGCACTTTGCCCCTGTGGCAGGGGCTAGATGAAGACTGGCCATGGGTCACTGAGGCAAGGTGGGTAAAGGGGAATTGGGGGTTCCCTGGGGCTATGTCTACACTCGCTGCTTCTTGAGCGAGAAATGTGCAAATGAGGCTAAGCGTGGAATATCGCCAATCCTTGTTTGCATACCTAATGAGCCGCCATTTTTGCAGAAGAGGCTCTTGCACCAGAAGGAGTGTCTACACTGCCCCTTCTTGTGCAAGAAAAACCCTCTTGAGCAATGCCGCTATGCTGATTATTTTCAGGAATAACGGCATTGCGCAAGAGGGTTTTTCTTGCACAAGAAGGGGCAGTGGAGACAGCTCCTTCTGGCACAAGAGCCTCTTCTGCAAAAATGGTGGATCATTAGGTATGCAAATGAGGCTCGGTGATATTCCACGCTTAGCCTCATTTGCATATTTCTTGCACAAGAAGCCGCGAGTGTAGACATAGCCCGGGAGGTGAGGACCCCAGAGTGCAGGGGCACTGATATAGGACAGCACTAGGAGGAAAAGACACTGTGGGCAGGAAGGGACGTTAGGCGACACCAAAAGAAGACCTGCTCAGACATCAATCAGCAGAGGGCACTCTGAGGCAGGAGTGCTGATGCCCCAAGTGACCAACTGGAGGGGCCGTGGGGGTGAGTGTTCACTCTGTGACACGGGCATATATAGGCATAAATTGAGTCCTCAACTCTTCCATACACGCAGAGCTTTGTGGATGCAGTTTAGGAGGATCCTTTAAAAGTAGGGATGCTCTGGCAGAGGTGCGGCCTAGAACTCACAGCCCAGGAATAAGCTGGCATTGTGATTTGTGCACCCTCTTGATCCTGGACTGGCAGCCCAGGTTACAGGAGGCTGTAACCTAGGCCAGAATCTCTCAATACTACGTACTGTGGCTGTACCCCTGACATGCCTGTCCCACTATACCAGCGCATCCAGGGCAGTCCTGCAGATGTGTGTGTACATACACAGGGAATTTATGTGTACCTCTGCCAGTTTTTCTATTCTACAGAAATTCAAGCTTTTAGGGATTTACAACCTGATTATAAAAATTACCACAGGCCACACAAGCTCTCAATCCATGAATAACTGGTATTTTATCCTAATTTTACTTTCGCTTGAACCAGTCATTTTATCAGAGGTAAAAAGGTTTTGTGATATGAAGCACTTGTGCTGGGTCTCGTAAAATTCACCAACTGCCATTGAGTACATCAAAGGGTGCAGGCTACTGACTACTTATACTCTGTGCTGCATTGTTTTCTGACTGTATCCACTCCCATCAAGGCAACTGATAAGCCACTATGGTTTATTGTGTAAGTAATCCACAGGCTATAGGAAGATATCATAAAGTTCCCTTAAGAGCTTGCTCCTTTTCTTTCTTCCTGAGATTTAAAAGAACAGGAAATTATAAACCCTAATAATTGATAATATTTCCAAAATATAATCTGATTTAGAGTGATACAAAGCAGGAAATTCAGACTCAAGTTTCACTCCATTATTAATTCACCCTCCCCCACCCGTAACTAATTTATGCAGCACATACAAGGCCTGAAATGATTAAAAGTCATGGATGGCGGGAGAGATTCCAGAAGACTGGAAAAGGGCAAATATAGTGCTCATCTATAAAAAGGGAAATAAGAACAACCCAGGAAACTTCAAATCGGTCAGTTTAACTTCAGTGCCAGCAAAGAAAACGGAGCAAATAATTAAGAAATCCATCGGCAAACATCTGGAAGATAAGGTGATAGGTAAGAGCCAGCATGGATTTCTCAAGAACAAATCGTGTCAGACCAACCTGAAAGCTTTCTTTGATAGGATAACAAGCATTGTAGATAAGAGAAAAGCAGTGGATGTGGTATACCTAGACTTTAGTAAAGCATTTGGTACAGTCTCGCATGACCTTCTTATCAATAAACCAGGGAAATACAATGTAGATGGGGCTACAGTCGTGTGTGTGCATAGCTGGTTGGATGAGCACTCTCACCCTTGATCTACGCTAGGTGATAAGTCTGAATTAAGATAAGCAACTTCCACTACATTAATTGCGTAGCTTAAGTCAAAGTATCCTAAGTCAAATTTTGGTGCCGTCCACAATGCAGTAAGTCAAAGGGAGCACACTCTCCCTTTGACTTCCCTTACTCCTCATGGAAGCAGGACTACCGGCATCAACGGGAGCGCCCCTCTCAGTTCGAATTAGCTTGTCTTCACTCGACCCGCTAATTCGAACCCCAGAAAATCCATTGCAGCTGCTTCGATCTTTATCTGTGTAGACATGGCCTCAGAGAGCAGTTATCAATGGTTCAGAGTCGTGCTGGGAGGGCATAACAAGTGCGGTTCTGCAGGGATCAGTTTTGGGACTGGTTCTGTTCAACATCTTCAACATCTATTTAGATGATGGCATAGAGAGTATGATTATAAAGTTTGCAGATGGTACCAGACTGGGAAGGGTTACAACTGCTTTGAGGGATAGGATCATAATTAAAAATGATCCAGACAAACTGGAGAAATGGTTTGAGATAAATACGATGGCATTTAATAAGGACAAATGCAAAGTACTCCACTTGGGGAGGAACAATCAGTTTCACACATACACTGCCACATGGAAAGTGACTGTCTAAGAAGGAATGCTGCAGTAAGGGATTTAGTGGTCATAGTGGACCACAAGCTAAACATTAGTCAACAATGTGACTCTGTTGCAAAAAAAGCAAACATCATTCTGGGATGCATTAATGGGAGTGTTGTAAGCAAGACAGGAGAAGTAATTCTTCCATTCTGCTCTGTACTGATTAGGCCTCAACTGGAATATTGTGTCCAGTTCTGTGCACCACATTTCAGGACAGATGTGCAGAAATTGGTCCAGAGAAGAGCAACAAAAATGATTGAAATGTCTAGAAAACATGTCTTATGAGGGAAAGAAGTGGGTTTCGTTTGGAAAAAAGAAGACTGAAAGGGGACATAACAGCTTTCAAGTATCTAAAAGGGTGTGACAAGGAGGAGGGAGGAAAATTGTTCTCCTTGGCCTCTGAGGATAGGACAAAAAGAAATGGGCTTAAACTTCAGAAAGGGAGGTTTGAGTTGGACATTAGGAAAAACATCCTAACTGTTAGGGTGGTTAAACTCTGGAATAAATTGTCTAGGGAGGTTGTGGAATCTCCATCATTATTAGAGATATTTAGGAGCAGGTTAGACAAACACCTGTCAGGGATGGTCTTGATGGTGCTTGGTCTTGCTCTGAGGGCAAGAGATTAGAGTTGATGACATCTAGATGTTCCTTCCAGTTCTAGGATTCTATGATGCAGGGCAAAAAGCAACCCAGAGGCTTCCCTCTCTTGTGTAACTGCAAAGGGAGCTCACAGCAGTCCCTGCACTTCAAGAGCAGAGAAGATGCATGCTCCTGTTCCCCTCCCCCAACATTCTTCCACACTGTGAAAAAGGGTTATGTGATGGGGCAGATTACCTCCCCTTCCCCCCCCTCCCCCCCACACACACACATATTCAGTCATGAAGGGATTAAAAAGCTCTTTGTGGTTACAATCAACTCCAACTCTGTTGCACCCATGAGACTTGTCAGGTCTGGGAGCAGGTCAGTAAAACAGAGGACACTCCAGCTAGTTAGGCTGGTACTCTGAGCTATGCAGACTGAGGGTTCCTAGAGCAGGACCCTGGGTTACTTGTTGGGGCATAGCTGGAGAGTACTGTGAGTGTGAGCCCTCTAAGCAAGGCAGATGGGCTGGTTCGTTTCTTTTGTCGAGACCCCCTAGACCTAATTCTATGCCTTTCTCCATGTCGCATTCTGAGTCTGAAAATTTGCAGTTTGTACCTAGTAGAAATCCAATAGAGCTTCACAATGAATTTGTCTAAAGTTTACATGTGTGCTGAGCGGGAGTTTTCCTGCAATTGCAGCCGTGGGTTTTGCTCAGTCCAGGTTCCTGAACTAAGACCAGGAGCTCTGTCTGTCTGCTGCTTTCAATGACCTCTCACCTTGCTGGACTTGAGCAGCATGGCAGAGACAGCTGCCTGATCGGAATGCAGCGGAGGTGAGAGCTGGACCTCTAAAGGTGAGGGGACAGACTGTGACACGGAGACTGAACCTGGGAGTTGGGCATATAAAGGTCTATATAATGTGAAGCCATCTGAAAAATCAGGTTGTAGTTGTCTCAGATTGGATACACAAAATCAGAGGATGCTTTTCACGTTACTCACTGGCCTCAGTTCCCCAAGTGGAAAGCGGTGCTAATCCCACTCCTGACCTCAGAGGGGTGCTGTGAACACTTAATGGCTGTGCAGCACTCAGGTGCTGGCTACTGATGGGCACCGTAGAGAAGCTCAGGAGGAGGATCATGCTGCCTTCAGAGCACAGTTTGAAAGTTGTTCAATGAACAATGAAGGGAAACTAAAATATTGAAAAACAGCTCAGTAAGCGAGCCCTGCACAGACAAGGAGGGCAGGGGTCTTGTGGGAAAATGTCATGTAATTAAAGATTGTATGATAAAGTGACCTTAATTTTGGCATTTCCTGGCTTCTTCGTGCTTGTCTTTGCAACTTTAATGTTCTTTTAATTAAGGTTTTTTTTTTTTGGTGTGTATAATATAATAATACCCACTTCTCTTTCTTCTATGGAGCTCAAAGTTCTTTTTAAAAATAAATCATTTATTATCATCTCCAGCTTACAACAAGGGAGCCTAATGCACTGAGGTTTATTGACTTGGCCAGGGTGCTTAGAGCCAGGAATAGAAATTACCTCTCCGATGTCCCCATTCAGTACTGCAGCCACTAAACCACATTGCCAGGAATTGGGTACACTGCTGCATGGTGAGGGGGATTTAAGTCACACTAAATTAGTATTGAAAGGAGAAAAATAGATAGAGAGGTAAGACCAGCCTGATATACTAGCAAACATATAGATTTGTCCTGGTCATAGATAGCTTATCCATGCAAAAATATGACCCTGAGCCTATACTCAATCCTGCTAAGAACAATGAACTCTAATGTGATAAAGTGGAGACATTCAGTTCACGCAAATACTAGCCATGAGAGCTTTAGGGCTTGGATATTTTTAGAGATACATAGCACCCCTAATGGCCAAGGTCGATGGGAAATTCAGGTGCTGAGTACCTTTGAAAATCAAGCTGTTGGCATATGAATCACAAGGTAAATGTTGCCCTGTGTTACACTTAGGAATAGCAAAGATCTAACAGCAAGAGATGCTCTGAAATATTTCATTGCTTTGTAAACAGCTGGATGAGAACACAGCGCATATTACATGGTCATTTCTCTTTGCTCACTTTTTCCTTCCTCCGCCTCTGTTTCAACATGTAAACTTCTCCCACGTTTCCTGAGATGGCGCCAAATTCAGAAAGGGAGGGCACCCACACCATATAATTTACTTGATGAGAGAGAACGCCTCTTTACGCTACCTTTTCATTAAGTCATATGAAAAGCCAGACTTGCAGGAAGCAGGTGGGATCAGAATAGGATAAAAGTAATGACACATGATTGGCTGTGGCTTATAGTATGCTACATGAATGTCTCGGAGTTGTGGAGTCCTTAGCTTTTCTTAGAGTACAAAGCAGGCCAGACACACATGCCCCATTTCATCTGAACTGTTAATGCAATAGGTTGCATAACTAGGACAGTGGATGTGATACTCAGTCTCTGCACTGGAAACCTTTAACCTAGAAGATAGAGATACAAGTTGGACCTGCGTGGTCCGGCACCCTCGGGACCAACAAGGGAATTTGCCGGACCAAGGGAGAGCAGGTCTGGTGTTCTCCCAGGATTCACCTCTTTGTTGCCAGCCGGGCCAGTGTGCTGCCCCCGACTGACTGGCAGGGCTCCAATCCAGGTCCCCAACCCTGCTCCGGCCAACGAGCTCCCTGTCCCCAGCCAATGGAGCTCTGCTCCCTACCAGAGGGGCTTTCTGCACCTGGCAGCCCACCTGCTGTGACTGGTGGAGCTCAGCTCCTGGCCAGTGGGGCTCTCCTCCCCCAGTCTCGCTCCAGCCAACGGAGCTCAGCTCCCAGCCAGTGGGGCTACTGCTGGCCCGCTGCAGCTGGCAGGACTTCACATCCCCAGTCACAGTCCTGCTCCAGCTGCCAGCCCACTGGCCTGGCTCACTGTCCTCAGGCCACGGGCCCTGCAAGCTGCCAGACTGGCTGAGTTCCCAGCTGCTGGCAACCTCTGTGGCTCAGGCTCGCTGGTCCAGCAACATGCTAGACGAGAGATTCTTGGACCACAGAGGTTCAACCTGTAATTTTCCTGGCAGTTCATGCATTGGTATCACACACTGCCTTTGCAGTAAGGCCTTGTTCAGCAAAGCTGCCAAGCAGATGAGCCCATTGGCTTCACTGGGACAGCTCACATACTGGCAGTAAAGTAGGTGCTTAAGTGGATCGGGGCCTAAATTAGTTTTGGTATCACCGGATACTCCTGCCAAGCACCTGCGAAGAAAATCTCCAAGGAACATACAGCTGGGGGTCGTAAACCGTCCTGCCAAAACTGAGATTGAGCAAAGTCTCCTGCAGAGTGTGATCAGGCTTATGGTAAGGCTGATAATGCTGCTGCCCTAGCACATGCCAGTTCCCTTTATTTTCATCCTGTTGTTCTTTTCTGTGCCCTGGCAAGTGTAGAATGCTGCCCTCTCCCCAAGACAAATAATTTTTGGATCACTTTTCTTGGTTGTCTCTTTTCTTCCTTTTCTCTTGCCTGTCACGGTTGCTGCCTGGACTGCTTCCCCAAATATAAAAGACAAGGTCCTTGCTCCAGGTATCTTCTAATCCAACTCAAATGCACATGACACACTGCAAAAGGAAGAGGAAGAATTGTGCTTCTTCTAAATCACCTGCTTGGCTTTCTTCCTCTTTCTTAACTGTAGCATAGGCCTGTGTCCCAGGCCAGGGGGAAGAAATGGAGTGGAGGATGAGGGGAAGCTAATGATGGGGCAGAGTTGCTCTTGGTCTGAAGAGAGGAGGAAGACAAGGTGGGCGGAGTCGGATATGGTTTTGAAATCATTGATTGTAGCTCCTATTCTAAAATACAAATAAAAACCATTTAAACACAGTCACTTTCAGCTGAACTCACTAGACACATGCCAAACCCACAGCCCGTTTGGCCTTGATTCAGATAGGTATGTGAGCCATGTGCCAGACTTTAAGCCTGTGTGTAGCCCGATGTAACTGGATTACTCATGGTCTTCAAACTAAGCATATGCACTTCTGTCACCCAGACTGGTTCTTGTGTAGTTATTTATCTTCCCAGTGGACTAGACCAAAATATACTAGTGCCCACAGTGAGCGTCTGCTACATAAGTAAGCTATTAAATGACTAAATGACCCCTTGCAGACATACAGGGTATGTCTACACGGCAGCGTTATTTCGGAATAACAAAGTGTGCGTCTACACAGCAACCCATTATTTCAAAATAGTGCTGAGCTGGAGGATGACTGTAGCCCTCATTTCACGAGGAGTAAGGGAAGTCGAAGGGAGAGAGTTCTTCCTTCGGCTTTGTGCTGTGTAGACAGCGCCTAAAGCTGAGTTAAGCTATTTCGACTTCAGCTACGCAATTGATGTAGCTGAAGATGTGTAGCTTAATTGGACGTTAGCTCTGCTGGATAGATGTGCCCGCAGAATCCCACCTTCTGTCAGGAGAAATAAGGCTGCAGAGAGCCAGCACAAGTGAGTGCATACTATCCTGCTTATGAATGGAGTTAGCATGGAGGCAGTTTGGGATCTCAGGACAGGGGAGGAGGTCTGTGGCCAGAAGATCTGCAACAAGCACGTTGTTTAGGACCTCAGGAATGCTAAGGCAACACTTGTTGCTCGGGGTTCCACAGCTGCGGTAACGAGTGCCATGGTAAGTACTGAAAATGATGATTTGGGCTGGAATATTGTGTCCCTGGAAAACTTTGAATCAACGCTCTTGAATACATGAAATCTCCTAATAAGTTATCTTTCCTAGGTGGCATAGCAAGTACATTAGAGCAGGGGTTCCCAAACTTTTTGACACGGGGACCAGTAAATCCATTCACGAGCTTTTGGAGGACCAGTAACATATATTTGCATATTTATTAAGCAAATGATGACTATGCAAATAAGTTGTTTCTGGTCCTCCCAAAGACCCCAGGGCCAGCTTTAGCAAAGCTTTTGATATAGTCACCCACAATATTCTTGCCAGCAAGTTAAGGGAATATGGATTGGATAAATGGACTGTAAGATGGATAGAAAGCTGGCTAGACCAGGGTTTCCCAAACTTTTTACTTTAGTTGGAACCCGTTTTTTTTTCCGTACTGTTTTTTGCAGCCCAAAAATATAAAAACATATAAAAAAAAGAATGAAAAATGAATACATTTTCAGTGTTTCACCTGGCTGCATCCTCTGCCCAGCCCGGGCCAGGGCTTGGGGGACCCAGTGCCACACAGGCACTATGGGAGGTGGGAGCAGGAGCAGATTGGGGGTAGGGTATCTGGCTAGGAGGGAGAGTGCAAGGAGGGAACTTGGGCAGGAGTTGGACCTCCCTGGTCTGGCACCCTCTGGACATGACTGGTCCCCGATGAGGGATTTTTTGACCAGGGGAGGTCATTTCAGGGCTCCTGCTTCCCCCCACCCCCAACTAGGCTTCTTTGCACCTCCCTCCCCTGCAACCCAACTGAGCTGCCCACCCCCGCTGGTTCCCTGCACCTCCCCCAAAACCATCCCTCACTATCCAAGGGAGTGCAGCACTAGTTCTCTGCAGCCCCTCACAGCCCAGCTGAGCTGCCCTTCTGTTCCCTATGCCTTCCCCATCCACCTCAGCCCAGCTGAGCCCCGCACTGGTTCCCTGCATGCCTCCCCCACAGCACAGCTGAGCCCCGTTTCCCTGCACCTCCCCCCAAGCCCTGCAAAACTGCCGAGTCCAGCTCTGATTTCCGGCCCCTCCCTCCCCTTGAGTTTAGCCCTGGTTCCTGGCACCTCCCTCCTCCTGCAGCCAAACTGAGCTCTGAGCTCTGCACCTCCCTCCCACCCCCGCAGCCCAGCCCGACCCCCCACACCTCTTCACTCTCGCAGCCCAGCTGTGCTCCATTTCTCTGCACCTCCCCCCAAACCGCGCAGACATGCTGAGCACAGTGCTGATTCCCTGCCCCTCCCTCCCTCCCCCTGAGTCCAGCGCCCTGCACCTCCCTCACCCACAGCCCAGCCCAGCGCCTCGCTAGTGTGGCACCCAGGGGCAACTGCCCCCCCAACTCCCTCCTCACTACGCCTCTGCCAGGAGCCCGGAACATCCGGCTGCATCCTCCGCCCAGCCCAGCTCAGGGCTTGGGGGACCCGGCGCCACACAGGCACTCCGGGAACCCAGAACACCCCAGCAGCAACACTGAGGCCTGGTACTTTTTTCCCACAGACTGGTACCGGGCCGCAGCCCATAGTTTGGGAAACGCTGCATTAGAGAGTACTGTAAGCTCAAAGAACACCATGCAATGGTCCCTCTGGGCCAGCTTGCTTTAGCGTTCTCCCTGAGAACTCTTTTCATGTGTTTGCATATGAACTAGCAAAAGGGGAGGCTTTTGGGTGTTTAGAACACACCCTGATGAAATTTGAGAAAAGAAAGATTGTTTTTCCTTTTCTTGTGCAGTTTATAAGCCCACACATGAATGCTGATGTCAACATACATTATTGCATGCGGAGATTGCAACTTTCAGAAAGAACTGGACAGATGCTGAAACTGTTCCTCAGTAGAGAGGTAAATCTTTCATCAAAGGCTGCAATTCTTTTAGGCCATTCTATATGCAACCCTCACCTTATTACAGATGTTCATGTCTGTAACATGTGCCAGATTGACAGCCACGTCCTTTGCTTCATCACAAATTTTTGCTTTGGGCGAGGTTTGCTTTGGATGAGCACCCTAAAGTTGGGAAGTTTTTCTGAATTCTTATCCATCTACCTAACCCTAGAAACTGAACAGAGTCCCACTGAAATCAGTGGAGCTCTGCAAGGGTATGTCTACACTACCACCCTAGTTCGAACTAGGGTGGTTAATGTAGGCATTCGAAGTTGCAAATGAAGCCCGGGATTTAAATATCCCGGGCTTCATTTGCATCTTGCCGGGCGGGCGCCATTTTTAAATCCCCTTAGGTTGAACTCCGTGCCCGCGGCTACACGCGGAGTAGGTAGTTCGAATTAGGATCTCTAATTCGAACTACCAGTATGAACTACAAAGGGAAAGTGGCCAATCATCTTGGGTATGTCTACACTACAGAGTTTTGTTGGGAAAACGGCTGTTTGTCCACCAAAACCTGAGTTACGTCCACACTGCAATCACGTTCTTCCAAAAATAAATAGAAAGAACAGAGGAGTTTTTCCGGAATCAGTAAACCTCTTTCTAAAAGGAAGAAGCCTTTTTGCGAAAGAGCTCTTTCGGAAAAAGGCGTGTGTGGATGGGGAAGAGGGAATTATTTTGAAAGAAGAGAAAAGAGGAAAAAGCACAGATGCCCTGGTGGCCACTCCATCCATAGAAATCACAGCTATGAAATGCAAGATAGCATCCATTCAGTCTGGATGCTATCTTTCGAAAAAGCAGACCGCTTTTTCAATGCGCTTTTGTGTGTGGACACTCTCTTTCGGAATAAGTTTTTTTGGAAGATCTCTTCCGAAAAAAGGTTTTTCCAGAAGAAGCCTGCCTGCAGTCTAGACATAGCCTTGGACAATCAACTTCAAATGATAAATAAACTGTAAGAGATGGAGAAGAAAATTCTAAAAGTTTGGCTTTTAATTAGCTCAGGTGTACTGTTCAAGATTTTTTTTAAAGGTTATGTTGACAGCATTATTTTGCTTGTGTTAAAGAGAAAAGTAACTTGTATCAATAGCAAAACTGGCCCAATCACAAAAATACTTACTTATTCACGGGTAACTTATTTGCCAAGTGAATTATTCATTGAATATTATTGGGTCACTCATAGCTAGTCAAATACAGTAAAACAATTTCATTGAAGAAAAAATACCAACCCTACAAAGGATAAATTATTCACAGCCTTCAACAGTAGAATTTATGTTCTTTGGGCCTGATTCAGTCCCCCTGAAGCCAATGAAAAAGCTCTCATTAGCTTCAGTGATCAGGCCCTATCTCATTTGGATCGTTACAGTGATTTCTCAAATCAAATCATGGGAATGCTTTTTTTCTATCTTATCCAAAGTACTTCATATGGTAACAGAAGCACCCTTGACTCAGCCAAGTTCACCTGTACAAAGATGATGTTACGCAGAAAATCAAACATACCAGCGAAGAGTTAATGGGCTTGAAGTGGTTTCCTTCAGATACAAATTTACAGCCTGGTTCAATACACCTCACCACCCCCTCTATACAAATTGTTCCTGCATCCCTGGTATGCTTCAATAGGACTGCCACTGTGGGGATCTGCATGGATTTTGCTGGGGTTCATTCACCTTGGCAGGGCTTCTAATGCATGTAAGATTAAGGACAGTGTCCCCAGCAGAGGCTGGGAGAGGGATGGGAGTGCATTTGTTTTTCCTTAGGGAAGGAGGTTTATGGATCAGTCTCCAGCTTTTCCTCTATATCCCAGACTGGTTGCACCCTTTCTCAACAATGGTTGTAGGGGTTGTGGACTGGTGGGGGGGAGAGGGCAAGTCAATAATAAATAAGATATCATTAGAGGCAAACTTTGAGTAATGGTATCAGGAACAATAGTCCCAGGAAGATTTATGTCCCTTTTTAAAGAAATTAAGTTAAGTTAAGTTAATAGAGGGAAAAGGGAGCAAAGCTGCTCCTACTCTCTGAAGGCCCCTGAATCAGTTTTTTGGACTTCTCCAGGTCCATTAACTTCATGGCTTTGGCTATTGCCAACAATTGTACTTTTAGACATCGGGGTGGTGGCAAGGGAGTTGTATGCACTACAGCTATCAAGACTCATCACATTTTTATGCTGAACTTTTCCATGTTATTCAGACAGAGATTCTCTCTACACAAATATACATCAAATATCAGAGAACACTGGTCTACTTGTCTTAAAAACAACGAGATCTTCTATTTTAAATAAATCCTGATGCTGCTTCCTTGCAAAGGAATACAACTGTACTGTTAATAGACTACAGTTTGAACCTGTATAGTACAGAATTCTCTGGTCCAGAAACATTCGTGATTCGGAATGATTTTAGTTAACCAGATCTCCACTTTTCATGGGTGTGACCAAATTTCCCTCAGTCCCATAAAGTTTGTTTACAGCCACCAGTCCTAGCTCTCATTGTTCTGTGCTGTTATTTAGCTCTAATTTACCCCTAAATGTCCTCTAAGAGCCCTGTAAACAGTGGAAGTGTTGGTAATGCAACCAGAAAATTCTCTCGTTTGGAACCAGTCATGTCCCGAGGGTGCCAAACTCGAGAGGTTTAACCTGTATTAATTTTCTGTTGAGGATTAAATAGTGATAGGGTACCTTTATGGTAAAATTGTAGTCCCACTGAAGTCAGTGGCAAAATTCACATTAACTTCAATATGGCCAGGGTGTTAGCCTTAGCATGAGAGTACATTCTTCTGAGCTGGCACACCAGTGAGAAATCCTATGCCATGAATCCACTTATAACAAACCATAGGGCAGATCCTCAGGTGGTGTAGAATAGCATCTCTCTATTGAAGTCAACAGAGCTACTTTAGTGAATAATGCTTCAGAGGGGTAGCCGAGTTAGTCTGTAACAGGAAAAACTTTTAAAAAACCCTTAGACTAGTAGCACCTTAAAGACTAACAAAACATGTAGATCATGTAGATAGGATCATGAGCTTTCATGGGCGCAACCCACTTCTTCAGATGACTGGAGTATTAGAAGAAGAATATCCAAGAATAAATAAGGGGGGGGGGGAAGGGGGAGAAAGGAGAAAAAATAAACAAAAAGAGAGACAGTGAGTAGATGGTTCAAATAGTTACAACTTGCCCAGGCACTCATTAATGAATTTCAAAGTCACCGTATTATTTCAAACCAATTTCAAAAGCCAGCTTGACAGGGAAGCTACAGAACTTAATTTAATTTACAGGTTTGATACCTAGAGCAGAAGTCTAAACAAAGACTTTGACATAAAAAACCAAACAAAGGGTACTTAGAGTGGGTACTAAGTACTCTTCTCAGCTTCATTTATCATGGACACTCTGACAATTTCTTTTCCCCTTTTTCTTTCTCTCCCCTCCCCCCATCCTTTCACTGTGTTTTTTATTTGAAAACTGGCCCCTTTACTCCATTCATCTGAAGAAGTGGGTTGTGCCCATGAAAGCTCATGATACCATCAACATTTTACATTCGTCTCTAAGGGTATGTCTACACTAGCCCCCTAGTCTGAACTAGGGTGGCTAATGTAGGCATTCGAACTTGCAAATGAAGCCCAGGATTTAAATATCCTGGGCTTCATTTGCATGTTCCCAGGCAGGCGCCATTTTTAAATGCCCCGTAGTTCGAACTGACTGCCTGCGGCTACATGCGGCAGTCAGAAGTTAATCCGAACTAAGTCCTTCGTTCGGATTAACTGTTACACCTCATTGCAGGAGGAGTCTTTCCATTTAATTCAGTGGGCATTGGATCGGACTCTTACACATCTACCTGTAGTGCACTCCAGCAGAAAAGTCAGAGGAGGCTTGTGCCACCCTGGCCAATTAGGGTGGGGAGCAGTCAGCTAGTCAGGGACAGTCTGGGCCCCCTAAAAGGCTGCAAGGGGCTGAGAGGCTTCTGCTCCAGGTGTGGAGCAGAAAGGACCTAGCTGTTTGGGATGTTACAGAGGGTATCTGAGGCAGAGCAGCCCTGGGGAAAGATAGGCAGAGCTGGGAGCTCTGGCCTGATCCAAATCCCAGGCTGCAAGCCTGATACAGTGGCCCGAAAGGTAATAGGGCTGCAGGGAAGCAGCTAGGGCAGGAAAGGGCATCAGGTTCATGCCCCTTTGCCAGTGATGAGTGCCCATTTCAGACTGCAGTTTGCCCCTGTGGCAGGTGCTAGATGATCACTGGCAGTGGATCACTGAAGCAAGGTGCGTATAGGAGACGGGGGTTCCCTGGCAAAGGAGGATCCCAGAGTGCAGGGGTACTGCGGTGGGGCAGTACCATGAGGAAAGGGCACTGTGGGCCAGGAAGGACACCAGGCCTAAAGTAATACAGAATACAGGTAATTGAGGGTGTGACACCAGTCAACAAGGGGTGCTCCAGGGCCAAAAAGCTAATTCCCAAGGAGACCAGCAGAAGATGCCATGGCAGTGAGTCGACCCCATTACGTACCTATAATAAGCAAGAATCAAAGTACCAATGAGGGTGTTTTATGATCTGATCACATCTGCTTTTTTTCTGGCAATATGTCTGAGCCATTCACCACAACAAACAGGCAAGATCATTGACATCACACTTACAACCATTGTGGTGAAATTCTTTCAAGGGTTGTTCCTAAAGCATCCTGTGGCCAATGGGATTAATGGGCTTTGGGTCTAGATTTGAAAGAATACCAGGTGCCAGTTTTGAAGGTATATTACTTGTCTGACCTATTGCAGCTCTGAGACACTTTAAAACATTTTCCTCTACCAAGTAACAGGTGCTAGACATTTATATTACCTCTTAAAAATCTACAGTAAGCAGCTCTCAATGTCCATTCCAGCTGACACATGTCCATCTTTTCTTGCTTGTGTATAGGCATCTTTGCAGACAGTATAAAGATCCAAGTTTCTCCTTGTCAGGGATTTTTATCCCCTTCATCCCAGAATCCAGACTGATGGGATGAATTCATGTTCTGGTCTCCTCTTCCTGGAGGGCGTGCGTAAAGTAGTCTGCAAAGTCCCTGTCCTTTGATGCTACACAGTGCTTCGTTTGCTTTCAGTGGGCCGTCTTGTGTGCAGGTCCAACACTTTACCTTAATGCTGCTTTTCCTGGTCGAGTTACACATTTACAAAGGTTTACAATGCAAACACTCAAGACAACTTTCCACCATGGGATACAGATATTATAAGTAGCAGTCAGCATACTACAAGCATTCCACAAAGTCTACTCTACACTCCTCCTCATAACACTAATACCTGTTTGAACCATTCTAACCTCCAGGTGAGCCAGACTACTTCCCAGCTATGCATTTCTCAGTGTTTATGAGGCCTTAGGCCAGGGGTAGGGAGCCTTTCTTTGGACTGGGGGCCACTGACCTACAGCAAAATCAGTCAACAAAGCCCTCAATGACATGGCCCCCGACTAAGAAGCAGAAAGACACTCCCCCACATTCCCCTCGTACACCAGAGCCTAGGGGGGCGTAGCCTAGTAGGTTTTGTGTGGGGCTAAGCCTTCAGGCAGCCCTTCAGTGCATCAGCCAGTGGGAGGGGGAGCAGCAGCGTGCAAAGCCGCTTCCTCCCCCTGCCAGGCAAAGCCCATGGATTGGATCCAGCTCTGGTTTGCCCGACTCCGGTCTGTGAGGCTTGGGGCTCCTCCCCTCACAGCAGGGACAGCCCAGCAGGGAGGAGCTGGGGGTGAGCTCTCCAATGCTGCGGGCAGAGCCTGAGCATTGGGGGCTGGATCCAGCCCCCTGACCTTTAGGTTTTCCACCCCTACCCTGGGCTTTGACATTATCTGGCTCCTTATCTGACAGTGTCACAGTGTGTCTCTTCAGACTCTCCACACAGGGACTCTCTCTGATAAAGTGTCTGTGTTTGAACCAATCTGCATTACTATTCACCAGTGAAATTCCAAGCTGTGATCAAAATGGCAAAGGAGTGTGTTGTTGCTATGCACACCTGGGGACTCAGCACAGCCCTCTGTTATAGGTGATTCTCGAATGGCACAATGTATCCCTTTGAGAATACAGCAAGTTTTACGATGCTTTTAACAGTTCACTTCAAAGCAAGGACATGGTTAGGCTTGGTAAATGAAGTCATAGGTACTACACTGGTGTCTCTAAGCAAATTTAGGTTTTTTTCCCCCAGTTTGGCAAGTTACATTCAGGATTTATCTGGTTCTTTTCATCTACTTATCTCAAAGCATTTTCCATGGTGGGTAAGCAGTATTCTTCCCATTCCTTTCCCAAACTACCCTGTTTCCTAGTTTGAGTGTCTGATAACCACATCTCATTCACCAGCAATCAGGAACCAGTCAAATAGCAATAGGACAGAGCTTATGCCAAAGAAGAACATTCCAGTTGGTTTGGGTTCTGGGATTAGTTATTTCTAGTCCAAATATTTACACAGAGCTCCTATAATGGATAGCCCTGGGCTGGCAGGTCATAGCAATCATCATGGCACCCAACAGATACAGAGTTACAACAAAAATGTTGGAGACAAAAATAAAAATCACCCACCCACTAATTTTTCATTGTGAAATTAACTCAGATGCCTGGCTTATAGTATTGTGCATTATGGAGAAAAACACATTCATGTTTCCAGAACAGAAAATCTGAAAAAAGAGCAGAGGGAATTAATCAGCATTAAAGAAATAGGATGGTGATCTATTCAGTGCTTATGGCTTGAGGTGTAGGGGAAGCACTTCAGGTTATGTTGTCTTGCTAACGTGCTTAATTCATGTTTATTTAAGGCGTTTAATTCCTTAAAAGTACATCACTAAGGGAATATATAATCTGTAAGGAGCAATAAACCATTTTAGTTTATTTTTGCTTTACAGCTCACCTTTCAAATTGGCAGGAAACTCTGCAGCATCTCCCAGAGTATTAGATGACAGATCTCTCTAGTGGTTAGAAAACTCTGGGTTTGGAAATACAAAGCCCATTCTCCCCTCCCCCCTCGGCCAAGGCCTCTATTCAACAAAGTACACATTGTTGAGATAAATTTGACTTGCATTGTAAGCTCTTCATGGCCAGGCCTATTTCTTTATTTGCACGCCACTGGACAAAGTGGGGCTGAGGTCACAAGGTACCACAATAATAATCTCATTTTCTGAGACTTGCCCAAATTGCCTCCTCCTATGCTGCACAAAAGCCTGTTGATTTGATTCATTAAATATGTAAATAGCACCATGCTGGGTGACACTTAGAACATTTTGAACTAGGCATGACACACCCTTCCCCAGACCTTGGTTAGAATGAAATGCCCTTTAATCAGTCTAGGGCAGACTTCTCCTCTTGATGAATGTGTTTGGTTGCCTGTACCAACTAAAAAGATACCACCTTAGCGGGCTACCTGTGTGAAAGTGACTGTCAGGACTGTCAGGACAAATGGAAGAACTAAACCCAGTCTCCGGTGAAAGGTATAAATTACCCACACTTTAGCTGGAAAGAAAACTGAAGTCAGAAAGACAAAAACAACTGAGAAATAAACTGGGCAGGGTCTGATACTAACCCCTATACTAACAGCTGGGAATTTAGAGGAGTGGGTTTTGAGCAGAACACCCACTTTTTTGGGCCAACTTTTTTCAAAAGAGAGAAGAGCTTTTCCCTCTGCATTGCTTTACTGCTGCATCATAAGAGATGGTGCCGCAGCTCTTAGCATAGCACCTTCCTCCTGCTGGAGGAATCCAACTGGACACACGTAACTCTGCTAATTACAGGTCCCTGGCTGCGTTCCAGACTTCCTTGTATTGCTCACTGTAAACGGAGAGCAGGGCAGTAGAATACCACATACCATGAGGGGGAGAACGTGCTCGGCCCTTGTAGTCTTACTCTTCCTTATTTTGGGGGCTCTGAATAGAAATTCAGTGTGAAGGGCTGCACATTATCTGTAGAAGTTGTTGGCCACAGGGCTTTACTGGCTGTAGTATTTTTGCTCTCCCACAGCTGAGTACCACTAGCTGGAAAGTTGGCTGTGGGCAGAGACAAGATTCTGACCATTCCCAGGCTACACCACCTCTCTTCCTCCACCTGCCTGGATTGAGGGGGATAGGAGGAGGGAGTATTGCATACAGTGAGTGCACTGTTGTCTCCCGCCCTGCCCAGTCTTAAGGTCCAGGATCTCTAATTCTTATTTCCTTGGGTGCCCACAGTCACTTGGGCTCTTGGTGGCTCTGTCCCTTACTTTCCCTATCTGTGAAATGGGGCTAACTGGTTACCCATGTAATTTGTGAGGTGCTTGGATGTCCTTGGATGAAACACACCACAAAAGGATTCAGAATTTTTTGACAAGTTTAACAGCGGCATGCAAAAATGCTGCAAGTTATTTCCACAGTGCCTTGTGTAACTTTTGATCTGAACCTTGAGAGAAACTAGCCAGGGAGAATATGTCCAGGGCTGTGGGAACAGACTCTCTCAAGTAGATTACAGCTCCTATCACATGCTAATTTACATAGACTCTCGTAATGAAAACCAGGGTTTCTTTTTTGTTTAAGGCCAGTAAGCAAGTCTATCCTCCGGCTAGGTTTGTAGCTTTTTTTTTTAACCTTTTCAGACAAAATATGACAACAAGGGTGGCTTGCATGGCATTTCTGAGTCTGGAGCAACTGGTTTTCATTTTGGAATGACATGAGAAGCTCTGACTCTGTATCTGGTTTCAAATGAATTCCATGTGGCAGTAACTCAGAGCAGTGTGGGATGGCCTAGGGTACTGTGAGCACCTCTAATTAAATTTAGGAGACCATTCCCCTCCCCCCCCACCTCATGACAGTTCAATGTATTCATACTAAGAAAAAATTGGCAAGAAATGAAGACAAGGGTCCCCTCATCTAGCTTGCCCTGGGGCATCCAGATAAAATTAGGTACCTCTGGCTGCTACCAAACTACAGATCAAGCTGGAGTCAGCTGAATGAAATAGGAAGTAAAGACGTAAGAGGAATATACTGGATTTTAAGGGGAGCAGCCAGATCACTGCTGCACCCACGAGGGGAGGGGTGTTTGCCCCAAAGTCGATACAAAGGGGGCCATGTGAGGTGTCAAATGAAAGCTTATGTTCACCTGATTCTATATATGCTACTCATGTACTTGTATGATGTCTGTTTGAGCAGCTATGAATATGGACTCTGTGCTGGTATTGTGAATGTTCTCTGCCTAGACTCCCTACTGTAAGGAAGAAATGTCCAATGAATGACTGTGCTAACTAGCATGGCCCCAAGGACAATGGCTTTCAAGGTGGCCAATACACACCTGAAGAATGCGTCTGGAAACCTGCAACCAATCAGGGCATCATGGCTGCCAGCATGTGAAACACAAACAGGTCACTTGACCATGAGACCCACTCTGTTTAGGGAGAGGCCAGGAGAGATATATAAATGCCATGAGGTGGACTCCATCTTGTCTTCAATTCTGCTGCTGATCCCAGATGCAGCCTTGCGAGGGACAGATAGCCGAGGAGGATTGCTGACCCATCCTGACATAGGATGTACACCAGAGACTTTTAAGATAGCAGTTTGTAACATCTCTGCTGAGCGCCTGCATCAAGAACTTGGTGACTGGTGCATGGTGCACGTAATGTATTCTCCTTAATAACCTTATTCTCAATCTATTCTTTCTTTTATTCATAAACCTTTAGATTTTAGATTCTAAAGGATTGTCCCAGAGTGATCTGGTGGGTAAGATCCAAAGTGTAAACTGACCGAGGATCTGTGGCTGGTTCTTTGGAACTGGGAGGACCCGTTCGGGGTAGGTGAGATTGGGTTCTATAACCCCTCATCTGTGTGTAGGCCCGGGGCTGATTGTGGAACAGAGAGAGCTGGGGTGCCTGAGGGGTTTTGCTCGTGAGGCTTCCTGCTGGCCAGATTGGCACTGAAGCACTCTGTGTGACTGGTTTGTGACCTCTTTGGGAAAGGTCTCCAGTCTGGGGCTGTAAGGAGCCCTGGTTTTGAGCAATTCACCCTGAGCACCACCCTCAGTGGTGCCCAGACCCGGCCCGGTCTGTCACAAGGGAAGAGGAGAGAAACACACCAAAATTTATGCAAAGGATGTTGACTGTGTATTGGCAACAAAATAAATAGCATTAGTCCGGGATGTTCAAGAATATGCATAATCATTTTAAAGGGCTGACAACTTTCTAATTACACAAAACTGAACACTCTAGTCAGGTCCCTTCCCCGAGACCTCCCTCCCTAACCCTTCCCAAGGCCCTGCCTCCTATCCACTACATTCCCCTTCCCTCTCTCCCATGCTCACTCACTTTCATTGGGCTGGAACAGGGGAGTGGGATGAGTGCTCTGACTGGGGGTGCAGGCTCTGAGACAGGGCCAGGGATGAGGGGCTTGGGGTACAGGAGGGGCATCTGGGTTTTAGAGGGCTCAGGGCAGGGGCAGGTGGGTGGGGCTCAATGGTAGGGCATAGGCTTACCTCAGATAAGTCCCAGTCAGCGGCACAGCAGGGCTAAGGCAAGTCTGGCTCCTAAGCAGCAGGGCCAGAAAGCACCATCTGCTGCTCTCACCCACAGGCACCGTCCCCACAGCTCCTATTGGCTGCAGTTTCTGGCCAATGGGAGTGTGGAGCCAGTGCTTGGGGTGGAGGCAGTGTGAGGAGCTTCTGCCTTCTCCCCCCCACACCCACATACCTAGGAGACAGTGTTGCTGGCTGCCTCCGGAGTGCAGTGTGGAGCAAGGGCAGGTATGGACATGCTTGCCTTAGCCCTGCAGCATGGCCAGATGGACTTTTAGCAGCCCAGATGGCAGTGCTGACTGAAGCTGCTAGGGTCCTTTTTGACTGGGCGTTCCAGTTGAAAACCAGACACTTGACCATCCTAAATTCATTTATATGCTTTGAGTAGGACTCAGCGGGCCTTATGATGCAGAGAGGCGCCACTAGGATTCCAAAAGCTTTTAAATTGTTTAAGTGTCTCACTGCTAACGACAGTGGGATGGCTAACTCATTAAGGCATGTTAGGCCCCTAAATACCTTTGTGAATTTGTCCTTAAGTCTTAGGAGTGTGTGTGTATGCGGTTGGTCTAATTGACACCTTTATTATAGTAGAATAAATCCAAAAGTTTAGATATGCTGAAAGGCTGACCTCAGATTTGTTTTCTGCTGTCACCCTCCATGTTGTGACATTTATAGAACTGACTCTTTTCATTTCACTGGGGGAGGGGGAAAGCAATGATTAAAATGCTCTTGGATATCCCTGAATTGTACCTCCGATTCCAATGTTTTAAAATCCAAGAGTTCATCGCTCAAAGTATTCTAATTGCTTGGACCAAAAAGGAGGAAACTGCAGTGAACACTGAGGCAAGTAAGGGGTGGGAGGAGCTTTCAGGCAAGTTGGGGGTGGGAGGAGCGTCACACCAGACAAGGATTAGAGAGAAAGTGAGATCTAGAAGTGCGAGAATGGGTTTTAGTCATCGATCTACTTCTGACTGACAAGCTCAGTACCCCTGGGGTTGAGTAGGGCAATAGAGTGGGTCTCACACTCCTTCATGCCTCTCCATAGCCAGTGTAAGATCTGTGACAGTCTGGCTCTTCACAGTTAAATGCAAGCTACTGTGATGGGGAAAACTTCTGTTGTTACAGAACAACCCTAGAGCTAATGACAGAGTGTAGGTTGTAAGATGTTTGGGGAAGAAAGAATGTCTTGCTTTATGTTTAGACAGTCTTATAAACTGTGGAGGTACAGCTGCTGCTGATGGCAGTGATCAATGTCCTTAGGATTCCCTATTAGAGCCTTGCTTGGAGGGCACGCTGAGAAACCAGCACATAGATTCTACTAGGTTCATTACTCAGCGGTAAGTCTTATTCCTTTCAGACATACTGACTCTGTACAGTGAGTGTTGGAAACTTTAGGGTGCCTCCCGACTCACCAGCATATCAGTTCTTGCAAGATAGCCTGATATAAAATCCAGTTAAGTCAATGTGTTTTCTGTCATTCCTCTTTTATGTAAAATATTTTCTATGGTTGTGGTCTTTCACACTTGAGGAGTTCTTTTTGATCTTCATTGATCATCAAGCCCTTTAATCCACAGTATAATCCTGCCATAAAGCCAAACCTCTTCCATAAGAATAGTGACTTTAGGCTTGTAAGCTTATTGTTTACTCTCCCTCCTTATACAAGCAAACATTCATCGGAAAACCCATCAAGTGCTCTCCCTGGAGGGGAACACTCTGGTAAATGAGGAAGAAAAGGCTTTTATACCAAAGGATAAGCCTATCTGAAGACCATGCAAATAATTAACAGGAATGAGGAGTTTTACTAAGATCTGAAAAGACATGCAAGGTAGAAAAGAATGTGCTTCAACTGTTTTAAAACTGTAGACTGACACATTAAAAAGAAAGGGGGTATGTAATTTTCCTGCATGGTGTCAGTATTATACACATGGTTTCAAATTTGCTTGTAGTTGAATGGAGAAACTTCCACTCTGCTGTAGTTGTCAGAGTAAAAAGGGCTGTTGAAAGGTTAGAGGTGAAGGTGTTCTGTGCACTGATTCTGTTGTGTAAAGGTTCATTATCTCTTACTGTAGATTAGATTGGCATACTATGAGTTTGAATTATTTCTCAGAAGAAGGCTCTCAAATTCAAACTCAAAAGTTTCAGAGGCAGAGATACATTTTGGGGGGCTTGTTTTTGTGTCTTATTTTGTTTTTCCAGCCAGAGAAATCCCTAGGAGAACCGTACAGCTTTCTGTACATATCTACACAGGTGGCTATGTTTAAATGCTGGGACTTGCTCTCAGGCTATGTCTACACTACACTTCTTTTTAGGAAAAAGGTACACAAATTGCACAGCACAATTTGCGTACCTTTTTATGATTGTTTTTTTTTGGAAGAGGCTTTTCCGAAATTTGGCCTGTCTCTACTGAGCCCAATTTTGGAAAAACCTCCTCTTTCGGAAGAGTTTTACAGGGCTTCCGAAAGAGAG
This sequence comes from Pelochelys cantorii, assembly GCA_032595735.1. Lineage (NCBI taxonomy): Eukaryota > Metazoa > Chordata > Testudines > Trionychidae > Pelochelys > Pelochelys cantorii. Next base: position 120,684,925 of record CM064330.1, read on the forward strand.
CATTTGCTCTTCCACAAAAAATGTCGGAAGAGCAGACGCGTTCCCTGGACATGGCGAAGTTTTTCTGGGATACCTCTGGTATTCCGGTAAAACTCCATAGTGTAGCCATAGCTTCAGAGGCCCTTTGAAGAAAAACACTTTGAAAGGAAAAAGGTGCGTGACACTCAGCAAAGCTGTAGTTTCAGAAACAATCCCAAGCTCACGCATTATGAAGTGGTTTGTTTTTGTGGGAGTTACTCAATTATTTTCCTTTCCTGTGAAGACATTCCAGATCTCTGCAATGAGAGGCATTTTGCTTTCCTTTACTCCCACCTCTGATACTGTAAAATGTTCTTTGTGGCCTTCTTCTGAAGTGAAAAAACCTTATTCTCTGTTCCATTTTTAGTTCTTTTATTTCTCTTCCATGGATACTAGCTCATCCAGAGCTGCATCCCAGCCCGAGGCCCCAATTCAGCAGTGATCTCTGGCTGTGTGGTGCCCCTCACCCCATGCGATTCACTGGGACCATGTGCAGATGCATGAAATCACTCACTGTGGCCTAGAGCTTGCTGCAGGACTGGGCTAAGACTTTATGAGGCAGCTTTGGGAACTCGCCAACAGAGCTGAGTAAAGAAAAGATTTTTCATTCACTGGCAAATCTGAAAAAAAATCAATAATATTTTTGTTTTGGATCAAACTGGGGGAACAGGAGGAGTCAACATTTTTAAGTTAATCAAAACAATAAAAAAAATTATAGTTTCAACTGCACAATTTTTTTCCTTTTTAATGTCATGTATTTTTACAAAAGCAAAGGACTCGATTCACCAAATGCCAGCGGGAAGAGGAGGAGCTCTCTTATAACTTTAGCCCACAGGATAAGGTAGTCTCCTGGGATGTAAGAGACCCAGGCCTCTCTTCTCTATGCCTCACACCCCCAATATGATGGGGACAGGCCCTGTCAGGCTACGGCTACACTGCCGTTTTTTTGCAGAAGAGGATATTCAAATCGTGCTCGCATTTGCATATCTTCTTCTGATTCTTTTTGCGGAAGAATTTTTGCCGATAAAAAGTCCCATGTAGACGGGACCATTTGTTGGAAAAAAACCCTCTTTCGAAAGATCCCTTATTCCTCAAAAATCGAGGTTTACAGGATCTTGCAAAAGATAGGTTTTTTCCGACAAATAGCACCATCTACACGGGACTTTTTATCGTCAAAACCTCTTCCGCAATAAGAATCAGAAGAAGATATGCTAATACGAGCATGATGTGCATATCCTCTTCCACAAAAAAAGGCAGTGTACCCATAGCCTCAGAGGGTGGGGGGGACAAGAGCCTTGGGAGACAAAGGGGCCTCTAATTTTGACATTTTTCTGCCAAGTCATTTCCATTTATTCTACACCTTGTAGGTATAACAGAAACAACTAAAGAAGCCATATATGCTTGCAAAAAAAATTGATTTAAATCATTGTTTCATGTTAAAAGTAATACTTCAAAAGCATCTGTACTGTCTGATCTATCTGGTTGGAGCATCAGTAGAGGTTGAAGGAAATTGAAAGACTGAATCCTGCACATGAAACTGCAGTATTATTGCATGGAAATCAGCTAATAAAGCAGCACTAGCTGACAGTTCAATTGAAAACTTACTCTTGAGTGAAATAATCACAGAAACTGATAACTGGAAAAAACTCCTTGAGTGCATATTGAATGTCTTTTTTTTTTTTTTCTTTCTGAAAGGGGATTGGCTTTGTTTGGTTCCAGTCAACTTATTGGTGACCCTACGAATGGAAACTTTCTTGGTATACTTGAGCTTCTTAGCAAGTATGACCCACTTTTATCAGCTCATGTTAAGCATATGCATGAATCAGAAGACAGCGGAAAGCACATGCAAGTTCATTATCTGCCTACCAGAATACAAAACGAGTTATTGAGCTGTTTGGGTCATTTGTGCAAACAACAGTTCTCGAAGAGATATGACATGCAAAGTATTTTTCGATTATTATTGATGCAACTCCAGATTGTTCTCATAAAGAGCAGATGAGCTTGGTTGTTCGATATGTTAAAATTGCAGGCAGTTCCAAAGCTTTAATGAAGACCGATTCATTTTGTTCAATAATTTCATGAAAAAAACTGGAAAAGAAATCGCTGCTCATGTATTAGAAATTTTGGAAGCCTTCTAATTAAATTTTCAAGTCTGCATTGGCCTAGCCTGTGACAATGGATCCAATGTGGCTGGGAAGTACAATGGAGTACAAGCAATCCTTCTTGAGCAAAATCCAAACTGTATTTTCTCCAGTTGTGGCAACCACGCACTAAATCTTGTAGGCATTGATTGCACTGAATCATGCAAGGAAGCAATCACATACTTTGGAACAATCCAGCAATTGTACAACCTCTTCAGCAGTAGTCCTCGAAAGTGGGAAATTCTGAAGTTTCATCTGCCTGTTTCCCTTCATGGCATGTATGTCCATTCAGAAGTATACATCCAAATTTGAATGCATTTTAATGTCATCCATGTGTATGAAGCTGCTAAACATGATCCACGAAACTAATCTTGTAATTGAAGCAATTCTACATTAGATGTTGAGAGGGATAACATTGAATAACTTCTTAAAGATACTCAAAAGATTTTTGATCAATGGGATGCAATCCTTTGTGAGTCCAAATCATTAGCACAGGGTATTAACATTTCATCTGAGTTTTTCACCAATTGCAGCCTAACATCTCAATCTGATGCAGAAGGGCACTATGAAGTCAAATTTTTTTGTTATTATTGATTCCATCAAATCTGGTCTTCCATGTCAATTTGAGTCACTCTGACAAATTAGTACCCTTTTTGGATTCTTTTGGGAGTTCAGAGATGGGAGTTTATAAGTGATGAAGATCTTACTCCCTACCCTGTGTATGAATGTCACAGTCTATCTAAGCCAGCACTCAATTTAGTCAACTTTATTCATGGTGCATAATAGCTTACTCCAGGGGTAGACCGAATGAAATAAATTCAAATTTCATTGATTTCAGTGAGTCTACTATGATGTAAGATACTACTCATTATGAGTAAGGTTGGCAGATTCACAGGTAAATTAATATTTCCCCCTTTTTATCTACTTTTTTTCCCCCACTAGGACAAAAGTCAGGACTCCTAAATTTTACTCCTCTCATTGAGTAACTCTGTCCATGTTATTTAATCTCTCACTACCTCTGTTTTCTCACCCATGAAATTAGTACAGATCTTCAAAAACTTAGAAATTTTCCAAAACTTGACAGAAAATGCAGAGACATCCACAACAGTTTTCTGTCAATCTTCACTTCCAACTAGTTTAAGCAATAACAAATACTGATCTGTGAAGGCACTGTGGAGCTTGTTACAATACATATTTGTGTTCTTTGAGATTTTTGAATGAAAAGTACTACAGAAGTACAAGCTATTATTATTTTATTAACAATAACAGTGTACTGATGGATGAAACTTATTTTCTTTGTTTTATTATACTTACTTATGAGCTGCCCATTATTACAGTATGGAAATGGAAAATAAGACTGTTCTATGGAGAAACAGCCTGAAATGGCATGGGAATGGGTGCCTTGTAGGCTGAGAAGATACATCAGCATGGACATCCCCTCCAAGAGGGGGCACTGTGGTGCCTCATGGAAGATTTAGTCTGACCAGGGAGCCCAGCCCATAGAGAAGAATGGGAGCTTGAGGTCACTGAACTACATGGCAGTCCTATAAGACAAAACAGCAGTGTCACCAATTTGAAACATTTTAGGACTTGAATTTGTGCCCAAAATTTTCCACACAACTCTCTGCCTGCCATTTGTGACCAACTGTGTATGTGAGAAATCCCCTTGACTCTGCTGGGACTATTCAAATACGTTAAGGTTAGCACATACTCAGTGCTATGCTGGTTGGGAAGCTTAGAGCCTGATTCAAAAGCCATTCAACTCAACTGGTGTCTTTCGTCCAACTTCACTGAGTTTGGACCTGGCTCTTACCACTAGCCATGTCATTTAAGGATTAAGCAATGTGTAGCCAAAAACAGACTATAAGTTTAGGATGAAAATTGGCAATGGTCCCCTCTGAAGCAGAGTATTATAGCTTGCCAACCATAAATCAGTCTATTTCCCTATATAATAAACAACTCCCACCTATTTAATAGGTGTATAATTCAGTTAGGCAAATAGCGATAGTCACTAAACAGAACACTGAACACACAGTAGTGGCATAACTGCTGCAGTGTCTGTGTCAGTAATTCACAAAATGCACCCGTGCATCAGTTTAGCACTTTCTCCCTTTGGGTTTTTTCCCTAACTTCAGTTTCATGAGACCAGTAAAATATGCCAGGCTGATCTCAGATAGCTGAAGTCCTCACTCATTGGCATCGTGCCTCAAATCACCACCCAAGCAAAACATGTAGTAATCTCCCTGAAGTGCAATGCCGATTGTGTCTTTTTTTTCCTTAAGACTGTCATGCTAGAGTAAACGCCAGAGGATGGTTACACCCACCAGTCAGAAAGTTCAAAAAGAATCACAGGGTCAAAGTAATCCCTGGCCTACCACCACTGGAGGCAAATTCTATTGAGTCTGCAACATTTTGCTCATGTAACTGAAGTCCAGAGATTCATTTGAGACAAGGGTGCTGAAACATGTGGTTGGCATTTCTTGATCTTTCCTTTACAAAAGCCATGAAGATTCTTCCCCAATATAGTGTGTTCTATGAGCCTAGTAATTCTGTTCAGTACTATAGTTTTTACCAATTTGCTTGGTACTGAAGTTAAGCTTACTGGCCTATAAGTGCCAGGATTACCTCTGAAGCCTTTTTAAGAAAATCAGTGCCACATCAGTTACCTGCCAGTCATTTGTTACAGAGATTGATTTAAGCAACAGATCACATACCACAGTCTGCAATTTCATATTTAAGTTTCTTTAGAACTCTTGGGTGAATAGAATTCACTTGGCTTCTCCACAATGGCCTTGTTTTCCTTGGGTGATCCTCTAGCACCTCTATTGTCCAGTGACCCCTCTGATTGTTTGGCATGTGTCTGGCTTCTGATGCCCTTAATCAATCAATCAATCAATCCATTTTTGTAGTCTCTCTAGTCTCCATGAACATTCACCATCCTGGTCAGGTAGTTGATAGTATATTTGTAATGCTATATTCCTATTAGTCAAGCATGAAATGTCTATACATGGAGATTCTATGGTATTGTCTGATTATTTTAACTGTGTTTTCTGTTACTTTTTGTGCTACTTTCTCTCCAGGGCAAGCTACTTTTGTCATTCCTATACATTTTGTACCCTGGCATTATTGTGTCCCATTGATTATTGTCATACCACCATGTTTGAGTTGCCTATTATATCAATATCCTTATTAATCAGAGGCACTCAAGTTCAACCATCTTTCTATTTAGTCTTCCTGAATTATTATAAAATTTATCAACGTTTAGTTGTCTCTCATCACATGCTGTAATTAAATAGGACTCTTTTTCATTTGGTTTTTTTTTATTATTTGACTCTCTTTTGACAACTTAAGATGCTTTAAAAAAAGGAAGCTTAGATCATTTGGTGTCAATGAATCTTTGGGAATTTATTTAAAGACCTGGTGGTTTGCTCAAAATGGAAACTTGTAGGCTAAAATTCTTCCTGCATTACCTAAACACATCTCTGCCAGGGCCTAAATCAATACCTGGGACCTGCATCTCCTCTCATTTGCAATAGCTCAAATCAGAAGTAACTCCCTTGAAGTCCTAGGACTCTACATACTTTTACAAAGAGGAAAAAATAAGGGGATTCATTGAGAATTTATTATCGATGTCAGCTCTCCATTTCCACAAAACGTTATGACAATAATCCCCCTACATCTAAAAATCTTGGGAAGAGTTTCACTCTCTCTAAAACACCCGAGGTTCTGTAGATTTTGATCAGGTTAGTCTGAGGAATTTTGGATTCTTTTTGATCCCTGATTTTTGGAGCCTGTCTTCAGCATAGTAGAATAAGTAAAGTATGTGCATATGTAACCCACACATCTTCTGGGGGTGGTAGACTGTCCCATGTAATGGCACTTAGACCACTTACAAGGAGGGAGAGAGAGAGCGTTTGCTCTCTAGACTTAGCTGAGTGCCTGCTGGCTTTTATCACTTGTGGTAGACGCTCATGCACTAGCTCCAGAGGTCCCAGGTTTGGTTCTGCCTGTCAGTGTTACACATTTATTTACCTACATAGTTACACTTCTCTACAGCCTACTGCACTTGGTAAATAAGATTTTTTTTCAAATAGTTCTTGTTAAATAGATACTGAAAGTTGAAATAAAAAACCAAAAATTAAATAATAGAATATCTAATTCAAGGAATAGAAAGTAATTTAGGTGTAGAATCACAGAGACAGAGCAAATCTATTAGATAATCTAATCTATTAATTTACTAATGTAGGGTTGTATTCTATCACACATTTTCTACAGCTTATTCCTGTCTAATTTAGGTTTGCAAAGGAATGGGACTTCTCCTGAGAGATGAATCCACTTGCCAGTAGATCCCACTTTTTTTCTACCCCATCCCCACCTACTCCTTTAAGCCATTTAAGACATTCGGAGTGACTTTTCAAAGATAGCTGTCTGGTTTTTTTCACACTCATCAGCTGATATATTCAATATCATATTAGGTCTGGGTGCATCTACACTGCAGTGTTTTTCCGGAAAAACAGCCATTTGAGGGGGTTTTCCAGCATTGGTAAATCTCATTCTACAAGGAAGAAGCCTTTTTCCAAAAAAGCTTTTTCAGAAAAAGGTGTGTATGGACGCAGAAGAGGGAGTTCTTTCGAAAAAAGAGGTCTCCAGGAAAAAACACAGATGCCCTGGTGGCCACTCCATCCATAGTAATCACAACTTAAATGCAAGATAGCGTCCAATCAATGTGGACTCTATCTTTCGAAAAAGCATATCGCTTTTTCATTGCACTTTTGCTGTGTGGACGCTCTCTTTTGAAATATGCTTTTCCAGAAGATCTCTTCCGGAGAAGCTTCTTCCCAAAGAAGCTTGCAGTCTAGACATAGCCTCTGTCACAAAGGCTCATTACAAGTCCAGGACAACAAGAAAAGACTACCATGTCTTCAAAATAAGAATACTCAACAATAAGATGCCCAACATGTATGTCAAATAAATAAAAGATCTTGCAATGCAGAAGAACAGAAGCCTAGATATTTTGCAGGAAGCAAGATGGCAGAGTTTCCCCCAAGGTCTGTCTAGCTCTTTAGCCCAATACTGTGGGCTAAAGTTGAGTTAAGATACGCAACTACAGCTACATTAACTGTGTAGCTGAAATTGAAGTAGTTTAACTCGGCTTTAGGTGCTGTCTACACAGCAGGAAGTCAAAGGAAGAACATTCTTCCTTCGACTTCCCTTACTCCTCGTGAAATGAGGGTTACAGATGTCAGAATAAGAAGCCCATTATTTTGAAATAATCTGAAATGTGCTTGCTGTATAGATGCACATTCTCTTATTTGAAAACAATGCTGTAGTGTAGATGTGCCCTTAGTTTCCATCCTTGGCTTGGACAAAAAGCTTGGGAGGAACCATGACTAAGTGGGGGGAGAGGGGAAGATAGGTTTTGAACAAAGATATTCAAAGCTGAGTGTGAACTGTGGGGTTCTGAAGACCTTTGAAAATCAAACCACTTCCTAAGTTGTCTAACAGTGGGTTTAAATCTGAAATGAATGGAGTGGTTCCACTTTAATCTTGTTCCTAATGCTCAGTCAGGTGGCAATAAAAAGAAAAGAGTTTGACATCCCCCTTTTCTCTAAAGAGGGTGGAGGAGTACGTGAGGAAAAACCTATTAAATGCATATGCTCTGTATGCAGCCAGCATGGCTAGAGAAAAAGGTTTCTGTGTGTCATTGTCAGGGGATGTATTGCAGAGCAGCCTCGGGATCAGGGAAACGCAAAGATAATGTTAAGCCACTTATGCAATCTTCTCTTAGGTTGTTGTGGTCCATTGTGGACTGCACTTGAGGATCAGGAGCATGATCCAAGTGCCCCACACACAGTAGGTAAAAAGGGTGGGTTTTTTTTCCTGTTTTCCAGGATTTCATCCCTTCCAACACATAGCCCTAGCCGAAATTTAAGGAGGCTGAGGAAAGAATCAGGAAACAGGTGGGTCTATTCAGCCAAGCTGAAAGCGAATGAAATCTCTCTCCTTGGCACCCTCCGATCTAGACTCTTACTGGTGGATGATTTGACATACAGAATAAATCTGCCAGTATCAACAGGTTGCTGTGAATAAACATGACTCAGACTTCACCCAGAGCCTGAATTCTGAGTACACAGCTGTGCAGCTGCAGGTCTGCAATTGCATTACAGACCCTTAAAGCCATGAAATATTTTTAACTCTAAGAAATGAAAGACCCTTCTGATGTCTCTTCAAGGAAGCTGTAGACTTTGGATAAATGCCACATGGTAAATGCCCAGGATTTGTTTCTTCAACTTCAGGCCAGCATGAGTTTTGAATCTATTTCCCATTTGGATTCTCACGAACCTCCTCTTGCAGTTGAGCATCTCATCTTTTCCCAAAGCAGCCCTCTGCCTACAAATAGCAATACTGGGTCAGACCAAAGGACCATCTAGCCCAGTATCCTGACTTCTGACAGTGACCAATGCCAGATGCCCCAGAGGGAGTGAACAGAACAGGTAATCAACATGTGATCCCTCTCCTGTTATCCATTTCCAGCCTCTGACAGAGGCTAGGGACACCATTCCTGCCTATCCTGACTAATAGGTATTGATGGACCCAGTCTCCATGAATTTATCTAGATCTTTTTTGAACCCTGTTAGTCCTGGTCTTCACAACATGAATTATTTACATTCATCTACAGTCCATCACTTTAGTGGGTACCTACCTTTTGTTTTCTTGGGGGACAAAAAGCATGTGAGCTGTGGAAGTGGCAAGAGAAAAGGGGATGGACCATTTTCACAGGCTTGCCCTTTGAAAACAGTTGCACGTGTTTACTTGATGGAGAGGACAGGAGAGCAGGCCAACAAGAGCAAAAAGAAATCATAAAGCTAAGGAATGTTTTTCCACTCGGTGGTTTGTGAGGAAAATGACTAAATAAATCATGAATTATTAGTTTTGTCAATGGCTGTTTGCATCTTCAGACGGAGTCCTGGAAAGAAGAGAATGAAATTCACAAAGATGCAAGTGCTATTTGACAAGTTCGCCAGACAGCTTGCTTGCTTGGATTCAAAATACCATTCAAACTGGCGAGCAGCCCTAATTATGACATCCCATATTTCCCTGATTTTTTTTGCCTTTACTAGTTCATTGGGCTTCATAATTGCCCAATAAAATAATTACTCATCTGACTAGCTATGAAACTCCATTAAGACTATAAATGAGGTCTTGTAGTTAGTACTGAGTCCAAAGAGAGAAAGAGAGAGAGAAGGAGTTTCTTTGAAACAGGGGAAGCTCATTAAATCTCTGCTTGCACTAGCTGAAAGGTTTGTTATTGCATATCATGGGGGGCTCCCAGCAAGGTCCAGCGTAAAGTCCCTGCAATCCATCAGGTTTATGTCTCCTTCTATGTAAATATAGCTGGGCTCTGTGTGACCTTCAGATACCCTTCCTGCATGGTAGTGCTGTGGTGAGTGCCAGCACAAGCAAGCTATTGTCCTCTCTCACTGGATGAACCCTCCCCATTAAAATATGGAGCTGCGCTTCACTGAGTGCCAGAACTCTTTCTCCCTCCATTTAAAAATAAAAAGCCTTGTATTCAGTATTTTAATAACTTTCAAGTCCTTTGCCTAGGGGTGAAGGAACACAGAGCAGTTATAAGAAGCAGGTCCAAGTCAGTCCGTTAGCCCCTTGAAGAGCCTGTTAGTAGAGCTATGCCACGGGCAAGTACTAAAGTTATTTACTGAGACAAAAGGTGTCTCTTTGACTGTATATGAAAACATGAAAGAAATCATGGGAAAGGCTGGGAAAGGAGGAGAGGCAGCAGGGATGATGTTTGCTTTCTTTGCACCTCTGCACACTAAAGAAGCTGAGATGGCTTCTGAGAAACAAAATCCAGAGGCTTTTGAATGACCTGCACCTTTGACAGTAGTAGAACATTGGGGTAGAGTCACTTCCAGATCACACAGTAGCATAGTGGATTATAAAGTGTTAATGGGAAAGGATTGATTTTTATCAAAATGACTCAAAAATTGTTCAGGAAAAAAGTTTAGAAATTGTCAAGACGTATGTTTTATTTTGACATTTTCTAAATAAAGAATTCTGGTTCAAAATAATTTTTCATTTTGAAATTTAAGCTAATTATAGCAAAAATGGTTACAATTAACACAAGATACTTTCTGAAATTATCAGAATAAAACATTTCCATGGACCCAAAGTGATTTTTTTCTTAAGAGCTTTAGTTCCCTCAAATTTAAGATTTTATCTTTTCATCTAGGTTGGGAGGGGAAAATGTTTTAGTATCTCTGTGTCAGGGTGTGGCAACCCCGCACTGAATGGCAGAGAGTTGCCTTGGCCCCGCTGGCTGAAAGGACCCCACCGCTATGACTCTGCTGGGCATGCTCACAAGGCTGGCCAGGTATAAAAGCCCACGAAGTCACTCAGTCTGGGCTGACGGCCAAAGGGGAAGGAACTCAGGCCGGAGCTCCTGATCAGTCCCTGCAGCACCAGCCGCCCCAGGAGCAGCAATCCCAACAGCCACAGCCTCAGTGACAGCCCCAGCCAGGAGGACATCTATGAGGGTCCGACCCACTGACCGACGCCCCGAGAGCGGAGCAGAGCAGAGCACCGGGAAGGGCAGGAAGTGGCCCAGGGCGCGGGATTGTCCTCCCGGAGCTCAGTGCGCTTCGGCCGGAATCCCCGCCGAGCAGGCAGCGGAATCCTCCACTGCCAATGGGGCCTGGGCTGGGACCTGGTGGTATGGGAGGGCCCGGGCCCCTCCCCTCCCCTCCCCACAACAACCCTACTCCCTAGCTGTTTGGGAGGCTTCCCTGTGGACTAGGCCTCTAGGCCATAGTGGCCCTGAGAGAGGGGAGTGTGTTTGTGACTGGGCCTGTAGGGCCATATTTACCCTAATAGAGGAAACTATACTTTGGGACTAGGCCCACAGGGCCGTGCATACCCCGATAGAGGGGACTGTTGATGGAACGAGGCCAGAAGGCTGTAGGTACATGGTAGAGGGACATTTGAGGGGAACTGGGTGTACGGGCCGTATTTGCCCTGCAGAAAGCGGGAATGGACTGTGACTTTGGGGCTTCTGGACCATTGAGGGGTCCTGCCCCTCGACAATCTCCAAAGGATGAAATTCATTTTGTAACCAGTTTTACTGTAGTGACCTTGGATGACGTTCTACCCTATTGCAACCAATACCAAAACTCTCACTGAGTTGGTGGGGACAGGATTTTATCCATTAACTAGTAGACTAGAGGGATGGACATAGCTCAGTTTCTGATCCTACAGCTATTTCAGGATGACAGCTCACAGCATGGCAAAGAAACAAACCAAAGTTTATAGAAATGTAAATGTACCATTAGAGCCAACTTCAGAGGTTCTGCTGATCTACGCAAACAAGCAAATGCCAAAGCCCCTACCAGCAGCCCATAATTGCCTTTTCTCTTTTAAACAGTATATCTGATTCTGGGTGTTATGTGCGCCATGCCTCATTGAGTGTACACCATCTATATCACATGGAATGATCTCTCCATTCATGCCCTCCCAGATCACTCTGCACACACACAGTCACATTAGAAAGTATATTCCACTCATTTTCCCATGAACACATGTGCAGAGCCAACACAATATTTATTTATAAAAATCAAGCTCAGACAAAATCCAGGGCATTAGTGTTAAGGACATTTCGCAAACCCTTGTGACTCAGCCATACTCAAACAGATTTTCATTCGCTCAACAGCACCTTTGTGACCTATAGATGTTCTCTGCTAAATTTCATTTTCCTGTCGCCTCCATCTGACATGCTATGTGCTCACTCACAAACAATCGCGCGCAATATTTTCATTATCCTCATATTCAAATGGCTAAAGAAAGTTGGAAAAACTCTTTGGGGCTCTATCTGAACTGGGTTTATATGACACCGAGCACAATTAGGTGCCTACCTGTAACAATTAGGTACTACTGTGGTGCAAATAAATAATTTAGTTATATGCAGCTGCAAGCCCTATTTGAATGGAACCTTTTTTGCAACCTTAGCTATAAGACTAAATGCCACCCTGCCTGTTTTGCTGGAGGTATCATGAGCCATATTTTTCTTCTATTGAATCTTTTGCTTTCGGTAAGGGTACTGTACTTTGTCTCCTGCTTTTAAAGAAAAGTCAGGTTGAGTTTGAAGCAATGCTACAAAAAGGAGTTTTTACTCCAGCGTGAATGGAGAGCAGGGTTTGATTCATTAGTATTTCAGTCCCCCTTTCATTCCATGTTGATTATATTAGGTGAAAGAATCATGAACTATTTAGGGAATCATGGAGTCATCCATTATATAAGTAACTCATTTTGGTACGGTTGTAAAAAATAATACCTCCCATTCATTAATTTAATTTATTTATGATGTGCTAAATTTCCTTTATCTTTTTGGCTTTTTTACTTATAAATCAGATCCCACTATGGAAGAAGAAGTCTGGTGACCGTGTCATCGCTACAACATTTAACTTATCTGTTGAAGGGAAAGTTCACCCTAACTCAACTGAAATATTAGCCAACTCGGGTCCTGGTCATTAGAGTTTCAGAAAATTTGCAACCAGCATGTGGAGTTGTGGAAAATTGGTGTCAGAACTGTAAAAGCCTGACAAATGCATATAAAAGAATTAACATGTAAATAGCACATCTCTGATGCAGTCAGCTTTAGGTGGAGACCATAGAATCTGTACCTAACACACATCTTGGATACAATTAGTATTTTGCAAATCATGAGCTGTTCTTTCAATCCCCTTATGTTTTTTTGCCTGGTTTAAGTGTGGGACAGTGATCACATTGTAATGTGATCCCAGGAAAACTAAACAGCTTTTTATTAGGAAGATCCCCCCCCTTGAAAAATGTAAAATGTGAATGAAGAACTGAAGTATAAATAGCAGAGTACTGAGAGTAGGAATATGGTGCTTCTCTATGAAAGACTATGATTAACTGTTTTGTTTAGGACATGAGAACAAGTGAGCAGTGTTTTGCTAGCTGTAGTAATAATGGACATATTTATTCCGACTGTGGCAGTCTGGCTACAAGGCAGGTTGTTGCAAGGAAAAAATGGCTTCCTTCTTCAAAAGGGAATCAGTGCAAATAAAAAGCAAGTGTTGGTGAAGTATTTTACAATTCAGGAAATTGCATCATGCATGTGAGCTCAGCAACCAGAATTTCAGTTTGGAAACTGAAGGTCCTGGTCCTCATTCTGTACTCATACTCATCAGTGTAAATTCAGAGTAACTGCTTCTTATCAATGGAGTATCCTGTTGATTTATACTGAGGTAAATGACTTTGAGCCAGCAAAGTACTTAAGCACATGCTTAATTTCCAGCTTGCAAGTAATTCTGTTGATGTCGCTGAGGGGATGCCTTGCAACAGAGTGTCTCTCTTTCTGTCCATGTTTTCTATCACCAGTGCTTGCTCTTTCCTCCTTACCACTTGTGTCAAGGGTCATCAGAGAACTATGAAGAACTGTGGCAGGAATGGGAGGAAAGCTGGTGTTTTAATACCATTTTGTCCTCAGCTGTGATTAATCAGTAAGCTTTCTCTTCCATGGGCTTTGGGAGAGGGAGTTACCCCTCCAGCGATTCTTTAGATTTTGTCTGGGTGAACAAATTCCTTGGGCAGACCACTATAGCTGCGTCTCTGGAAATGGGGAGTTTTTTGATAACTTGCAGGTGGAGCAACCAGTCCAGAATAGGTAAAGGGTTTCATTCTTGTGTTTCCTATACTCGTACCCAGGGTGCAAATCACATCCATGGTCTGACCAGAATGTATATACCTATGAATAGCCATGGGTGGAAAGCAAGATCAGGGTGTTCCAAGTATTGTTGGTGGTGTTGCAAACAAGGCTGTTGAAGTTTCCCAGGTCAAGAAGTTTTGAGGATTCTATTGCCATTTTAGACAGGATTGTGGTCAGCTCCTGTAGAAAACTTCTGCAGTTTCTGGGGCTATAACATAGCAGGAACCATGAGTTGTACTTGTTTCATGAGTCACAGAGTTACGAGGTATCCTTGTAAGATTTAGTCTCAAGGTGGAATCTCTTGCATTAGAGTTAGTGCTATAAGAAGATGACTGTTTCACATCCACCCTTCTCATTCATGCCTGGTTCCTGAGGTGTGATGTAATAATGAGAGTACTTTAACATACTGTAACTCTGTCACACTAAGTCTGCGAATCTTTTTCCAAGTTCTGTTTTAATATATGTGAATGTTAAAGTCAGGGATTCTCTCTTTGGCTGCAATGTCAGAAGCCCAGGTCTATGAAAAGGAGAAGGTGAAGAGTGAAAGAAGAAACATCTTATTAAAAACAGAAATACCAGGATCCGGGGGGGGGGGGGGAGGAGGAAGGGCGAGCAGCAAGAACTGAATACAAAATAGGTCTGAAGGAATTATATTTCCATTCCAGGCTCTGAGCTAGTGCAGTATGTACTCAGTTCTGCCTCCCATCTGAAATCAAGGGGGTTCAATATTGGGTGACAACAATGATGAGACATGGAAAGTTTTCCCTGGGAAGAGAGATGAAAATGATGGGACTGCTTAGGTTAGAGAGGAGGCAAATACAAGGTGATGTGGCAAAGTCATACAAAACAATAATGGGATGGCAAAGATACTTCTCCAAAGTTGTACGTGAAGTGTTAGCAGTGGGTGTCACCCAAAGAAGCATAGTTGAAATACAGATACATAGTCAATGATCCTAACCTCAGATAAAAAGTGATACATGCATACAAAGAGAATGTAAGAGCCTTAAACAGGAAGGGCAGAAAGAGTGCAAAGGGCTGGATCCAAAGACTCCCATTGACTTGCTTTATTGCTTTTTAAAAATCACTTGCCAGCATTGTAATAGAATTCAATCCATCCCATTTCAGGGTATTGGGATGTGGAAAAAATCACTGAAGAATATAATTTCCAGTATGTTTGGTGCTCTGTGTTCCCCCTCTGCCTCCTTATCCTCCCCCTGACCTCCACTGACTCACATCTGTCTGGCCTCTGGCTCACCTCACCCACCAGATTCCCTCTTTGACTCCTTTTCAGGACAAATCACTGTGTGATCTCATTTTGGAACACAGCATCTTGCTGCATACACCCTGTTCCAGTTCTCTGCTGCTCAGAGGAGTTTGCATTTTTCTAAGGCCTAGGGGGCTACTTTTCTTTTTTGGTTCTTGTTGAAGTGTACAGTAAAAACAAAGGTAACAATTAAGCACTGTCCAGTGGGCCAAAGGCAGGGGATTTTCCAACAGCAGTAAACCTCTTTCTATGAGGAAGAAGCCTTTTTCTGAAAGAGCTCTTTCAGAAAAAGGCATGTGTGGATGGGGAAGAGGGTGTTTTTTCGAAAGAAGAGGCCTCCAGGAAAAAGCACAGGTGCCCTGGTAGCCACTTCATCCATAGTAATCACAACTTAAATGTGGACACTATCTTTCAAAAAAGCAGATAGCTTTTTTGATGCGCTTTTGCTGTGTAGATGCTCTCTTTCAGAAGAAGTTTTTCCAGAAGATCTCTTCCGGAAAAGCTTCTTCTGAAAGAAGCCTGCAGTCTAGACATAGCCTGACTCATTATGACCATCTAGCATGATTTTCTGTATTCCACAAGCCCATCCTCTCCCATCTGCTCCTCCTCCTCCTTATACATGTGTGCAAATGAAGTCATAATACAGAATTTATTTCTCTGGGACCATAACTGATTGTGACAGCTTAGACCCTCTTGGGATGTCACCTGATGTACTGAAGATACCACTAAGTCTGCCTTTTCTGGGTACATTTTACTCCTGTCTTGCTGAGCCAGACTCTTAAGCCTCTTTCAGGACCTCACCCAACTGCAGAATGATATAGACACTGAGATAGGCTTTGGGAAGGCTCAGCTTAAGGGACTTGCCACAGCACCCAGGTGTCCACCTCCTTGGAGTGCAAACACAAATTAATAAGAAATTCACCCCTCCCTCAATGTGGAGGAAGATATGAACAACCGCCCTCCGCACAAGAAATTACACAAACAAGGGTAATTATAAACGAGGAATACGTTTATAAATATAAAAGGTGTATTTCAAGTGGTTAAAATGGCAGCAAAAACATCCAAAGTAGATTATTAAGAAAATATAAACATGCAAGCTAAGCTTGATTCACTAAATAAATTGATTACAAATAATAATTACAAACCATAGAATCTAGGGCTGGAAGAGACCCCAGGAGGTCACTGAGTCCAGCCCCCTGCCCAAAGCAGGACCAACCCCAACTAAATCATCCCAGCCAGGGCTTTGTCAAGCTGAGACTTAAAAACCTCTAGGGATGGAGATTCCACCACCTCCCTAGGTAACCCATTACAGTACTTCACCACCCTCCTACTGAAATAGTTTTTCCTAATATCCAACGTAGACCTCCCCCACTGTAACTTGAGACCATTGATCCTTGTTCTGCCATCCGTCAAGAAGCATAGTTGAAATACAGATACATAGTGGTGAATGCTCAGTTGAAATACAGATGCATAGTCAATAATCCTAACCTCAGATAAAACAGTGATACAGGCATGCAAATAGGTAGTTATGGTTAGTAAATAATTATCTTTCCAATGGTACCTTACATGAGTTATCTTGAATGAAGCATATCTTAGTTCTTCCATATTCATATCATAAGCACATTTTCATAAATAATACGGAGTCTAATGTCACCAATGCTAATGTCAACACACAGAATGTTACAGCTTGCCACTTGAACAAGCAGGTGACGCTAGATTGGAAAGGGAGAAAGTTCTTGCTGAAAAGAGATATAACAGGACATCCACTTGAGTTTGTTCTTGAGTATCCCATAAGTGTTGCATGGGTTTTCTGCCATCTATTTAGACAGGGCAAATTTTACCCTCACTACTTTTTTTCTAGGTGGGAGCAAGGAATCACACAGGCAACATTCAGTGAGATTCTATGTCTTGTGTTACATGAGATGTTGGGGTAAGCAATTGGAATGATCCCATTTTAGCTTAAAACCTATGAAATATCAAAGCAGAGCCCTGGGTCTTTTGGGGAACAAAAGCTACATGTTTGTTGCTAGATGTGATCCAGATAATAAAATTCCAAAGGGAAAAGATTGCTGGTCACTGACCACAGAGCTTCCTGGTTTGAGAATTGTTCCAGCTGTTTCGTCCTGGTGACATGACACACAGTGGCCCGTTAACTGAAATTATGTTTTAATTTGATTATGACAATGAGGGGCATTTTCTGCTGACTCACATGAGAGAGAATGAACATTTATATGGGAGTAGAAGACAGCATTAGATGACTATGAAAAATCAGCTCATTAGTCATTTTGTCCTGCTTTCTAATTTGAATGCTTGAATTTGTCTTTTTAGCTTTTGGTTCTTCCTTTGGGAACCACTAATGCTGTCAGTTCTGTAGAAGTGTTTGCAGACACACAGTCCTTGTGGTTGTGCTGTAGGATCTTTGGGCCAAATCCTTGGCCATTACGTGGTGGAGTGATGGAGCCACCTGGAGATGTGCAGAGTGTGATTGATCCTATGGGAAAGTCCCCTCCCTTCCCCCTTTCAGATGGGAAATCATATATACAGGCCTGATTTTTGAAAGTGCTGAGCACCTGTAACTGTCTTTGACTTCAGGAGTGTTCAACGTCTCTCACTCAGACCAATAGGTCCTGTGTAGCTGGCTGGACTCCTAATGGCTGTATCTGTGATAAGAGCCCCATTATGCTAGGGTATGTCTACACTACAGCGTTATTTCAAAATAGTTAATTTGAAATAAGTTATTTTGAAATAACGTGTCTACACACAAAATGCATTTCGAAATAGCATTTTGCTATTTCGAAATACGGAGTCCACACTGAGTGGACACTGATTCAGATTTAAGGCTGGCCGGAACCAGGTCAGGGTTAAAGCATCAGGTAAGGAGTGTCTTTGCGTGGCTGCTGCCTGAGGCTATCTGCTTAAAGGGACACCCCTCCCTTCCCCCCCCCCCCCGGCCTGGGCAGCCGGTTCTCAGGTGTCCCTGCTTGCTTGCCTGCTTCGCTGTGGGACAGCAAAGCATTTTGTCTCAGAATGCGCTGGTTGCCCTCACTCGGGACACCACAGCACTCTGCAACATGGAGCCAGAGCTGCCCCTGGGCACTCTGGTGCTTCTCGTGGACGTGTAGCTATCAGCCTGGCTGCACTTTCTGCAGGCTGCCATCCGGGAGGCCCATCGGGGGAGCTGTCAGTATCCAGGAGGCCCTGCGGGAGAGCATCCACCCTGAGGAGCACTCAGAACCTCCCTAGTCAGCCCACTGGGGGCTTGTGCCTCATTCCTTCCTCACATCCTTCCACATACCCCTCCCTAACCCCCCTTCCTGATGTCAAATAAAATACACGTATTTTCCAAAATATCAACTCTCTTTATTTAACAAAACTGGGGGGGGGGAATGAAACTCTGGGGAGACTTGGGAAAGGAGGCGGGAGAGGGGACCAGAGAGGGTAGGAGAGGGGAGGGGGAAAACTGGGAGGAGGGAGCCGGAAGGGGAAAGCAAGGGGAAGAAGGGGGTGGGGAAGCTCAGGGCTCAGGGGTGGGGGTCTCGCCGGGCCAACTGTCTCCCAGCACGGCGGGTGCGGGGGCCTCGGTGTCCCCGGGGGAGGGGGATGGGGAGGAGGGTGTGGAGGTTGAGGAGGGAGAGGCGGGAGGGGGAGAAGGAGTGGGAGGAGGACTGGGAGCTGGGGAGGCAGCAGGCACTGGAACGGCATGAGGCAGCACACTCTGCACCAGGGTCTGCAGATGGGCACAGATGGCATGACCCTGGGCAAGCAGCTCCTGCCGGAACTCCCGTTCGTCCTGCACCCACTGCTCCAAGGTGCGGTGCAGGGCTCACAGGGCCCCCAGATGCTGGTCTCGGTAACCTGCAGTGGAGGGAGGACATTCCATGGTTGGAATATCCGGCTATCCCTGGGAGTGGGAGTGGGAGCTGCCCCAAGACCACATCCATGCCCCTGTGCTGTGTATAGTGCAGCTGAGGTGGGGGGGGGAGATGTCCCCTGCCTCTGTGTAGAGGGGGCTTGTGAAGGGAGGGCATCCTGCTGTGTCCCGCCCCAGTGTCAGGAGCATGACAGGTCTCTTCACACATGCGTGTGGCTATCAGGCCACGGCCCCAGTGTGGCACGCAGCTGGAGCCACCTGGCCAGGGGTGGCACGGCACATGCTCGCACATGCACAGGTTGCTGTGTGATCCGTGGTAAGCAAGGCCCATGCGCACGGTCCCTGGTCTCCCTCCCCACCCCCCCAGGAAGGGGACAATGATGGCACTTACATGGTATGGCCTCCCCGGACGACCCTGGTGACTCCGCTACTGGGATAGCTTGGGGGTCCAGCTGGCATGGCCCCCTCCGTGGCAGCTCCTCCTCTGTGCCCTGGTCAGGGCCCTCCAGTCCTGGATTGCTGTCCTCCGGGGAGGCACAGACCCTCCTGTCCCCCATGATACAGTCCAGGGCATCAAAATAGGGACAGGTGTCTGCCCCTGTTGGGAGCTGTCCCGTGTGGCCTGGTGTACGCCTGCCACAGCTCTTTAATTTTCATGTGCACCTGCTCTTGGGTGCACACATGGCCTTTGGTGGTCATGGTGGCAGCTATGCGGCCGTACACGGCGGCGTTCTTCCATCTAGTGTGGAGATCTTGAACATTGGAGGCCTCCCTCCAAACCTCAATGAGGTCCATGATCTCCGCACTAGTCCAGGAGGGCGCCCGCCATCTCCGGCCCCTAGCTGGCTCCTGGGAGCTGGGGGACTTGGTGGTGGATAGCTGGCTGGCACTGGCTGCTCAGCTCATTGTGCGGCCACTGGGTCGGGGCAGCGACTGCTGGCAGGCCTGGCTCTGGCACGTGCACTGTGGCCAGAGTCTATCCCTTTAAGGGCTCCGGGGCTGGGGGAGAGGAGAGGAGTTTTCCTGGTTTGGCCCAGAGTGGCCACCAGGGGAAACTGGGAAGGGCTGGAGGCCCCCTATTTCGAAATAAGTGACTACACAGCGCTTATTTCAAATTAGCTATTTCAAATTTGGCATTATTCCTCATAGAATGAGGTTTACCAAATTCGAAATAAACGCTCAGCTATTTCGAATTTATTTTGAAATAGTGGTTTGCCTGTGCAGATGCTATTAAAGTTAATTCCAAATAATGGCTGTTATTTCCAATTAACTTTGATGTGTAGACATACCCCTAGACCTAGCACATACCCATAGCCAGAGAAGTCCTAGCCCTGAAGAGCTTACAATCTAAATATGAGACAAAGGAACTGCTGTTGTCCCCATTTTAGAATTTGGCAGCTGGGCTACAAGGGTACTAAAGCCGGCAATTGACTCCATATGCATGTGAGTGGTTTACTCATGTGGAATCAATTGTGAAGCCATTTGCCCCAGGTCACACAGGAAGTCTGTGGCACCACCACAAACTGAACCCAGATCTTCCAAGTCACAATCCAATGCCTTAGTCACAAGATGATCATATTGCTCCACCTGCATCTGCCTGTATGAGTCAAGCACAGGGTTTTCAACAGCAAATCTGAGGGGGATGAAATCAGCAAGGTGCTACAGAAGTTACTCCCTTTACGATTTGGCAGAAATTACTTTAAAATCAATAGTACTTTAAAAATCTATAGAAAAATCTCTTATGTCAGTTTAAAGATTTCCCTGCTATAGTTTTCTACAGGTTAACTTAAAAGTGCTACAGAAAAGTTACCATTCTATCATTCCTGGAGACTTCTGGATAAGGGGTTGAGATTGTCTTTGTTTTAATTACTTCTGTGCTAAAATCGGAAGTGCCATGATGCCTTTTTCATTCTAGTGTTGCTCTCTCATAGTTATTTAATAGGAAATTAAACTCTAGCTATGGAATGCTAAAGATTTTTATAGCTCTATATAAAAGATGTAATTGCCTATAAAATCCTTTAGGTTGTGAGAGAGTTTTGCAGAATCCTGTTACATTTTTTTTAGAACCTTAGTCAATTCTCTTGGACTTATGGAAAAGTTTCTCACCATTCTGAGTACAAAAAGTGCTAAACAGGGCTACTTGTACTCCAAATTATTAAAGTTGGTTGGAAAGCAGGGTATTTTTTCACAGAAAACTTTGTTTTTTCTTG
Organism: Pelochelys cantorii; assembly: GCA_032595735.1. Classification (NCBI taxonomy): domain Eukaryota; kingdom Metazoa; phylum Chordata; order Testudines; family Trionychidae; genus Pelochelys; species Pelochelys cantorii. Next base: position 120,706,172 of record CM064330.1, read on the forward strand.
AAAAACCAACAACTTTTTGGCCAAGTTCTTGATTTATCAATGAAAATTCAAAATCTTCAGAAGCCAGACATGTTTTTGCAGAAACATTTTCATAAAAAAACCATCAAAAGCATTTTAATCATAATTTTTAGGTGAACCCTAATAACATACACTCTTTCTCCACCTTCATCTCATTTGGGCTCTCATTTAAAAGTCTTGCTTGGTCTTTTGACTGAATGAAGTTTTGCTGCCTCCATACCAGCGGTGCGAGGTTTGCTATTCCTCACTTATCAGTGGGTTCATATCTCTAGGTGTGAACCTGTACCCTTAGGAGTCCATAGGAGTTTTTCCATTCAAAACAGGATCAGATCCTTATTTGCATCAGCCTTTTCTCACTTCTTTTCTCCATATTATGTGCCAGCTCTGAAGCACTATCTGGTGTTTTGTTTCTAACTTGCTAACTTTCTCCATGCCATATGTGTGTCATAGTGCCCACAGTCAGTTGCTTTTGACAGCAGGGATTCAACAGTATCCCTTCCACACAAGAAGGTCAGGGGATGCTAATGTGACATTTTAGCAGCAAGCATTGACAATGACTGACATTTTGCTGAAAAATCTCATGGAGAGGGTAATTTTTAATGAGCACCAAGAAGGGAAAATGCAACTGTGAGTCCAAAAATTTATGCTCTTTCATTTATTTTCAAAGAATCATTTCCTTTGTTAGTTAGGATTTTCATACTAGCTACTGAATGGTGTCACTTGTTACAAGTGAATAATAAAAAAAATCTCAGGACTTACTTGTTGGAAGATCATATTTTGTATTCCTCAAAATCAGAAGCAATATCATTAGGCAAGTTGCTTATTTTATCCTTTTTCACTCATCCCTTTTTGTATTCATTCCTATGGGGAAAAGGTCCCAGCAGCACTGCCACTTTAACTGCTGCAGTCTTAAGCCCTTGTCTACACTAGGAGACAAGATCAAATTTATTAAGGTTGGTTTTTCAGTACCCGATTTTGTAAAGTCAAAGATGCATGTCCTCACTATGTGCAAAAATTTGACAGAGTTCGAAGTAGCGCATCCCCAGGCGGGTGGCTACTGGTGACTTTGAGAGTGATGCACTGTGGGTAGCTATCCCACAGTTCCTGCTGCTCCTTTGCATTCTGGGTAATGCTCCCAGTGCACGCTGGGACCAAAACTGTGCAGTGCATGGTTCTGGGTACGTTCATCATCATCTCATATTACTCTCGTCTCCCTGCTAGAAAGCAACAACAAACAGTCTTTTTGCACCGTTTTTCCCCCTGGTTACCCATGCAGATGCCATAGCACAGGAAGCTATCATTGAACAGTAAAGTATTATGGCAATCATATTAACCATGGTGTGCCTTATGCTGGAGAATGTCCAGAGCATATCCAGGGCCTACCGGACAGAATGAGGAAGAATCTTGGGAGGCTCTGAACATAACTCTTCTTGAGTTGAGCAGCTGGTACTGGCATTCAGTCCTCTGGACACAGTGGTATGCTGGTGTAACCACCACCCGGCAGATATGAACCTGGGACTTCTGGAGCTGAGTGTAGGAGCCTCTACCCTCTGAGCTAAAAGCCAGTTGCCTCCCAGCCCATGCTGTCAAGGTCTCTTGGTTTTAACTGTTGCTGTGGTCTAGGTGCCACTGTATTGGTCAGTGAATCACACTAGCTGTGTGGGTTACATACTTCCCCTAGGTTCCCTAGGTGAGAGAGCACATCCTGAACTTCAGAGACCCAGCTGAGATACCAGACAAGCCCCCACTTGTAACCACCACCTGGAATATTTGAACATATGTCCTCTGAAGCTGAGTAGAGGAGCTGCTACCCTCTGAGCTCAGAGTCAGCTGGCTCCTAGCCTATGCTGTAGAGGTCTCTTGATCTTAACTGTTGCTATTGTCTAGGTGCCACTGCATTGGTCAGTGAACCACACTGGGCTATGTCTACACTGGCGGGTTCTTGCACCAGAAATATGCAAATGAGGCTAAGCGTGGAATAAAAAATGAGCCTCATTTGCATACCTAATGAGCCGCCATTTTCTGCAGAAGAGGCTCTTGTGTCAGAAGGTGCTGTCTACACTGCCCCTTCTTGCACAAGAAAAACCCTCTTGCGCAATGCTGCTACGCTGATTATTTTTAGGAATAACGGCATTGCACAAGAGGGTTTTTTCTTGAGCAAGAAGGGGCAGTGTAGACAGCTCCTTCTGGTGCAAGAGCCTCTTCTGCAAAAAATGGCAGCTCATTAGGTATGCAAATGAGGCTCATTTTTTATTCCACGCTTAGCCTCATTTGCATATTTCTGGTGCAAGAACCCGCCAGTGTAGACATAGCCCAAGTGTGCGGGTTACTCTGGTTTTAGTGCCATGAGACAAGCACAGACTGGTGGGACAGACTCATGTCCTGGTAGCTATGGGACAATCAGCAGTGGCTATAAAACTTCTGCATGCATAAGGCCTCTTTCATGGAAGTTTGTGAATTGCTTTCCCCCATCCTGAAGCATAAGAATACCACAGTAAGACCCATTCTGACAGTGGAGAAGTGAGTGGCAAGTTTGCAATGCCAGACAGCTACTGGTCTGTTGGAAATCAATTCTGGGTGGGGAAAGCTACAGCAGGGGCAGGTGTAATTGAAGTAGCCAAGGCTGTCAATACTCTTCTGCAACAGAGGGTAGTGACTGGGAACTGTGCAGGACATAGTAGAGGGTTTAACCACGATGGGATTCCCTAAGTGTGGTGGGGTAATATACAGAACGCACATCCCACTCTTGGCGTCCGACCGCCTTGCCAAAGAGTACATAAACCACAAGGGGTACTTCATGATGGTTCTGCAGGCACTGGTGGATCACAAGGGCCCTTTCACTGACCTTAACATGGGATGGTCAGGAAAGGTGCATGACAGAAATTGAGGCCACACCACCAAGCATCTAAAGTTGACGGAATGGGCTTGGTGTTGTGGACTCATTGTTTAGAAAATTGACCTAATGCGACTAAATTCAGCCTAAACTCCCAGTGTAGAGCAGGCTAAAGACCACCAAGTCTTTGCTGATCACTTTTAGGATTAAACTTCTCCACCACTCTTTGCAATAGGAAGGGTATTACCCCTGCATGACCTGCCCACATTTTAAATCAGCCTAAATCCCCTCAAACTGGGCCAACTATTCTTCCCTGATGATCAGTGGTGTAAGTGAAGGGGAGATAGAACTGTGAAAAAATTGTTATATTTCAATTTCCCCCCAAAATAAACAAAGAGATTGAAAGAGAGGAAAGTCCTGAGTGCACAAACTGATGCACTAGCGTCTGTTACTAAGTGCTCCACTGCGTAAGGTTTGGCTGCTGAAATGTTTCTGAAGTATGTTAGGCCCTTTTGGGCATCAGACAATAACCATCCCAGTGACAGGACAGCTTCACTCCAAGTTAACATGGTATTTGGACATGGAAAAAAAAGGGAAGAGGGATCTCTGCCAGTAGGCAGTAGGGGGGCAGGAAAAATATTGCATATATAAGGCAACCAAAGGAAATAAGCATGATGATGCCAGTTAAAAACACTGGATCCAATTTATTCAGTGGGAAAATGTTTTCAGGAAGGATTAGTAGGCAAAATACAGGGAGGAAATGAGGAACACCTTTGTCAAGGTCAGATGGAAAGCAGACGGGCTCTGCCTGGTTTTTAGTACTAGGGAGCATAGCAGTCCTTAAAAAAAATCTTTCACGTTCTAATCATTAGACACTTTCACATTCCTGACACCCCAAACTAAAGCCCAAGGACAGGGAGGAAAAGTAATTGTCAAATAAAAGCCAGCCTGTGATTTTAAGACATCTATAGGTGGTAGTTTGTTGTTTGAGGGCAGAAAGGGGGGGTGTTTAATTGGGCAGCTGTGCACATCTTTCAGCAGCTTACAGGAAATGTAGACTGCTTGTTAATAAAACATGCTGTTTTCATTTGGTTCACGTGGTGTCACCCTAAAGGGTGTCATTTAATTATGTGCAATCTATCCTTGAAATTAAGTGTGATGGAAATTGCATTGCACCTTGTATGTTTCCATTAGCACTATAACACCATTTGCCTCGGTGTCCTGTAGACACCTAAAGAGGCACAGGCCCACTTCCACTTCCTTATTCATGTTTAATTAGGTGCCAGGAGCACCTTGAGGGAAATTGAGATCTACACAAACTCAGGAAAAGCTTCCAGGAAAAAAAGCTGGAGGGGCTAGAGGGAGGTGTAAAAAAACCACCTGCCTGTTAACAAACAACCCAGCTTCTCCAGCTATGCAAGCATAAGGAGAGCTTTGTTAAAGTCAGTGGGGAAATGCAAAGCTCAGAAAGAGAACCTAATGAGCAAAGCACTTAATTCTTAAACACAAGGGCTGCGTCTAGACTGGCATGATTTTGCGCAAATGCTTTTAACGGAAAAGTTTTTCTGTTAAAAGTATTTGCGCAAGAGAGTGTCTACACTGGCATGTGCCTTTGCGCAAAAGATTTGCTTTTGCGCAAAAGCATCTGTGCCAGTGTAGACGCTCTCTTGCTCAAGAAAGCTCTGATGGCCATTTTAGCCATCGGGCTTTCTTGCGCAAGTAATTAACGTTGCTGTCTATACTGGCCTCTTGCGCAAGAATACTTGCGCAAGAGGGCTTATCCCTGAGCGGGAGCGTCAGAGTATTTGCACAAGAAGCACTGATTTTGTACATTACAACATCAGTGTTCTTGTGCAAATACTCGCGGCCAGTGTAGACAGGCGGCAAGATTTTGCGCAAAAGCAGCGCTTTTGCGCAAAATCTTGCCCATGTAGACACAGCCAAGGAGAAAAGGTTGAAGGTAAGGTGTAAGAAGACAAATTATATCATTCTGAATTATGGTGAGATGAGAAACCCCTGCCTTCTTGAGTCTGAATTGGCCTCTGGTCTAATCTGCAGGTGGTCCACATATAAATATTAAATAGGCTTAATGTCACACACATGAATATTAAATAGGCTTATGTGCAATAGTCAGCAACTTGGCGGACAACCAAGGGCACCCAGAGCTTAAAACCTGAATAGAGGTCTTTGCTGCAATAACAAACTCATATCCTCTATGGACTGGGCCCAGAGGAGGCCCTGTAACACACACTGACCCATGGGTTATATATATACACCATGTAAATCAAGATTCAGTCATCACGCTAAGGGTAACAAAAGAAAATGATAGAACAATTGCCAGGGACTCTAGGAAATGGATGTATCTGTAGTATCTCAGAAGCTGTGGTCTGCTGCCTATGAAAAGACACACGGGAAGTATTTCAGAAAGAGGAGAGAGGTCCCTAGAGAAGGATTGATATTATTATGCCCCTTCGTTGTAGTATTGCCATACTATGGCATTGAAAATCTTAAGCTCCAGGCCCAAACAATTGTGAGATGTTAAATGTATACACACATTTTAGATTCTCTTTGGTTTGCCTTCTGGTTTCCAAGCCAGTAGGTCACATTTTCAAGTTTTTCTTTTTTTGCAAATGTGAGAGTTAAGAACTTATCTTTGTTTTGTTTTTTAATGGAAGCTGAGATTCTCACACAATCATGTGACTCCAGCAGCTGGGGCTTTCAGAAAATCATCAAATACCATAGTAATAGAGATGTAGCCGTGTTAGTCTGGTCTTGCTGAAACAAAGACAGGACTAGGCAGCACCATGAGTTTTATGATGAAACCGAGGGAGTGGGCAACACTGTGTTTCATACTTCCCACCGTTTCAAGAGACTAACACAGGATGCAGCGCCACTCAGGTTTGGCCTATTGCTCCTCCAAGACAGACAAGTAGAAATTCCAAACCTGAGTGGCATGGCAAACCCAAGAGCTACCTCACAACATCACTTCATTTGGGGGCCCTCTCAAACTAAGAGGCCTGGAGCAAACTGGCCATTTTGCCCCACATGCCCTTTGAATGATTTTGAATGTGGGAAATGGTCTCTTTAAGCTGGGATGGAGGGGTTTGGTGTCAAAGCAGGACAGATGGGAGACATTGGGTTTGATACTGGACAGAGAGATGTGAGCCAGGAAGTGCTTACAAAGAGACCTTTATTGCAACTGCATGGCACACACTCAGCCTCCATCATAACATTATCCAATTAGTTCTGTATCCCAGCATTTGCCACTGATCCAGTCTCTTATAGGTACATTGTGCTACCACCATAGTTCACCATGGCCAATCAGTGCTAAACCCAGCACTGTAACTAAGATGTAACTTCTCAAAAGAAACAGAGGTTCGAGGTTACAGTTGTGCTGTGGACTCAGTTTTTATTACTAGTGTGTATTTATGTGACAATAAATGGAAAATCTATAAAATGCCTGCAAATGCCTACCTGCAGTTGTACACGCTGACTTAACTGTAACAGAAAAAATAATTTGTTGTTTTCTTTGTGTGCAATGGAATAGCCTGGCTGCTTTAGCACGGCTGCAGACTTAGCATTGCTTTGTATTTCCAAGAAATGTCCTTAGTTTTGTTTTTCTTTTCTGTTACAGAAAAAAGAATGTTCCATTGTAATGCAGGAATCTATACTCTGGCCCTGTACATGTTATTTTTCTAGTAATAATAAACTCTTCTATTTTATAGTTGGGCTACTTTTTTTCCCCACCAAAAGTGTTTGTGACAAAAATAACCTTTTCCAAAGCAAAATTTTCAGTGAAAAATCATCAGCATCCTCAAAGAGCGGAACTTCACACACGGTCATTTTTTGAAAATTTTCATTTACTTAAACCCCAGTTTTCAGTTAGAGAACTATTTTTGGGTTCCAAGGCCATTTCAGTGAAAAATGTTTAAAAGAAATTTTGCAAAGAAACAGAAAACGGGAGGCCTTGGCATTTTTCTGTGGAATCCTTTTCCTGGTTTTGTACCAACTCTATAATAGACAAATTGGCAGTAGTAGTATTTATAATGTAAAAATAGATGCATAACTCCTCAGAATAACAGTGACAATTGTTACTGTTAAATCTTAGCATGAGGTCATGAGCAAATAGCACCTCAGGCTTTCAAATAAGCCCTTTCCACACTAGTGTGTGCTAAACCCAGACAAAGTAGCAGGACTTATACTGCAGGACTTAGTGATAGTGAATGTCCTGTATGGATTTCCCCGCCTCATTTCTTACTACTTCAACCCCATAAAGCTTTAGAAACGATATCTGGAGAAATTGGTAGGGAGGAGTGAATGTAAAAAGAACATTACTACACAGTGTTCCATTTCCTAGTACTCCTAGAGCGATGGTGTCCAACCAGTTCTGCTATACCGAACTACCCACACACAACCAGTCAAATAGCCACATGTAGCTAGCAGCTAGCGTATTGAATGCTATGGCATTGTTGGGGATCTAATTGATCTCAAAGCTGATACCTTATCTAGTAGCTCTAGTAAAGATCGAAAGTCAGAAACACCCATTCTTGATCATTTATTTCCCAGTGACAGAATGTGGAACAATTCTGCTGCTCAGGATGAATGGCAGACTATGCAGAGTTTAAAGGATACACAACAATTCAACAGCAGCTTCTCGTTCCTTATGGTCTGAACTGGGGGTTTTCAAACTGTTGTAAGTGAGCTTGGTGTTCCATCCTTTCACTTCACAACAATATTTTAAAGTGGCATGTGAACAAATAAAGTTTGGGACCTGCAGACCTAGATCACACGAGCCTTCAGAAAAGACCCAAACTAACCAAGGTAAAATCTACTGATATGTCATATGGTTTTACACTTTTACCTGGACAGGAAGGAACTTTGAAAAAGAAGGGGAAACCCTTTTATAATATATTTTCCCTTCTTTCCTTACACTCTAAGATTCAATAGAAAAGTATAGCTTGTTTTAAAACTATCTGGGTATGTCTACACTACCACCCTAGTTCGAACTAGGGTGGTTAATGTAGGCATTCGAAGTTGCAATTTAAATATTTAAATATCCCAGGCTTCATTTGCATCTTGCCGGGTGGGCGCCATTTTTAAATCCCCTTAGGTCGAACTCCGTGCCCGCGGCTACACGCGGCACAGAGTAGGTAGTTCGAATTAGGATCTCTAATTCGAACTACCGGTACACCTCGTCCCCTGCTGGAGGCATTCCGGTTCTGCCATACCTCACCCCAGAAGAAAAGATAATAGAGATTTCCTCCAAGCAGGCTAGAGTGGCTTAGGGGACACAGCCAATCAGGGGCCAGGAAGGCCATACCAAAAAAAGCTGCATAATAGAGCAATGGCTGGTTGCTGTGTGGTGCTCAGAGAGTGAAGACTGGGTTACTGTCTGGCTGGGAGAGTGGCAGTGCTGTGGAGAGCTCAGAGCAAACAAGAGTTATGAGATAAGGCAAAGATGGCACAGGGCCATGGGGAAGTGGCCCAGGAAATTAGAACAGCAGTGGAATGGACATAGCAGATGGCTACTATGTTCAGAGTCCCTGGGCTTCAGTATGGAGTAGAGTGCAGAACCAGGTCCCCCCAACACCCCATCATCCACTGGGGGAGTGGCCTGGATCTTCAGGCATCCTGGGGGAGGGGAATTTATAGTGACCCAGCCAAAGGGCTGCAACCAGAAGGTGCCTGAGAGGGTGAATCATAGAACCATAGAGATGAAAGAGACCTCAGGAGGTCATCAAGTCCAGCCCCCTGCTCTAGGCAGGACCAATCCCAATTAGATCAACACAGTCAGGGCTTTGTCAAGCCAAGATTTAAATACCTCTAGGGATGGAGACTCCACTACTTCCCTAGGTAACCCATTCCAGTGTTTCACCACTCTCCTAGTGAAATAGTTTTTCCTAATATCCAACCTGGACCTCTCCCACCACAACTTAAGACGATTGCTCCTTGTTCTGCCATCCATCACTACTGAGAACAGCCTCTCTCCATCCTCTTTGGAACCTCCCTTCAGGAAGTTGAAGGCTGCTATCAAATCCCCCCTCACTCTTCGCTTCTGGAGACTAAACAGACCCAACTCTCTCAGCCTCTGCTCATAGGTCATATGCTCCAGCCCCCTAATCATTTTAGTTGCCCTCCGTGGACCCTCTCCAATGTGTCCACATCCTTTTTGTAGTGGGGGGCCCAGAACTGGACACAGTACTCCAGATGTGGCCTCACCAGAGCCGAATAAAGGGGAATAATGACATCTCTGGGTCTGCTGGCAATGCTCCTCTTAATGCAACCTAATATGCCATTAGCCTTCTTGGCTACAAGGGCACGCTATTGACTCATATCCAGCTTCTCATCCACTGTAACCCCCAGCTCCTTTTCTGCAGAACTACTACTTAGCTGGTTGGTCCCCAGCCTGTAACAATGCTTGGGATTCTTCCGTCCCAAGTGCAGGACTCTGCACTTGTCCTTGTTGAACCTCATCAGATTTCTTGTGGCCCAATCCTCCAATTTGTCTAAGTTACTCTGGACTCTATCCCTGCCCTCCAGCGTATCTACCTCTCCCTCTAGCTTAGTGTCATCTGCAGACTTGCTGAGGGTGCAATCCATCCCCTCATCCAGGTCATTAATAAAGATATTGAACAAAACTGGTCCCAGAACCGAACCTTGGGGCACTCCGCTAGAAACCGACCCCTAGAAACTGTCCCTAGGAAGCCCTAGGGACACTGCTGTATTCCTGAGTGGGAACAGAGAGACATTAAAGAGGGCACAGAGAGGCCCTGTTGGACTGGTACCCCAGAAGGGATTCCTTTTATTTTGCACACAGACCGGCTGAATCATCGAAGAGCCTACACAAACAGCGAGAGAGAGAGTGCAGGCACACACACTTGGCCAGGGATTGCCCGCGCGTGGTGAGTGCAACCCTATTATACTACCCTGTGCACTTCAGTAGATAAATGTATAGTTGCTAGAGATTTCTATTGAATTGTTTAAAATACGAAAGTGGATATGTTTCTCTGATCAATTAACTCGGTCAGCTCCTCGGTGCACTCAGTGGTGCTATACTGATTTATACCAGCTGATAATTTTAGTTTCTATGGACCCATATTACATTTCTACAGACTCCTACTGGTTCCTGTGACAGATATAGCAAAATTCTGCCAGGTCCTTGGAAGACCTTTTTGAATTAAATTTAAGCATTTTTGGGGTCCCTTGAATTCAATGAATGGCTTATCTGTTACTGTGGGCTTGGATAGTATGTAACCTCTATAAGGGGGAGACATGTGAGACCTGCAAGTTCAAAGGACTGTACTGAAAAATGTGCGCCAGTCAAGAATGGACTTTTGGGACAATACTGTGAAGTGGATTTCCTGGGGAATTCATGGGGAGAGGTTAATGCAAATTCCCCAGCTCTGGTTATGCAAAACCCACTGATTACCTGTTCCTGGAGATGAAAGGCCCCAACTGTATAAAAAAGCAGCTGAACTCAGTTTGAAAGCACTGATGCTTATCACAGCTTGAGTTTGAGCTGAGGTGACCTCTGGTAAGCTTGTATTATGAAGGTTCTATATGGACTTGAATGTGTTTTTCTCTGTAATGCTTTACTCTTAAGAATAAATGTGCTTGCTCAGAAAGAGCTATGTGCTGACTTGTAACTGCTGGCAATCCACTGTTGGCAGCCTTTGGATTAAAAGAGTAGAACAGCCACTGGCCTGTTGAGACACACTGGCTTGTTGAAGATGTCCCAGGGTCTGTGTACACTTCAATTAAAATTCCACAACTGACCCATGCCAGCTGACTCGGGCTCATGGGGCTTGGGTTATGTGAGGCTGTTTAATTGCTGTATTGGCCTCTAGCCTCAGGCTGAAGTCAGGGCTCTGGGAGCCTGCAAGGGTCCCAGAACTCAGACTGCAGCCAAAGTGGGATCATCTATACCTCACCCAAACATCCCCTTGGCCAGAGGCTCACAAGCGTGAGTCAGCTGGCACAGGCCAACTGCAGATGTCTAACTGCTGTGTAGCCATATCTGCAGTGTAAGGCAGGGAAGTGTGCAGCCTGGAACTTCCTGCGACAGGAGGGAGAAAGAGATGGGTCTCCAACCAAGAGCTGTGATAGCTGAGTACTGGAAACTTTTAAGTGGGTGCCCCTTCACGGACATGGAGGAGGAATACAGAAGGTGCAGTTACTCTGAAACAGAGACTGTTTTGTCCCTAATGATTTCCGTAGGACTTTCTCATAAGGGTTTCTTCTTTCTTTTTCCCGGGGTTCTGCAGTTGTTAAGCCACTACCTTTTCACAGGGGTTCTTCCTCCCTTACATACATGTTATACATTGCTAACTACCAGTGAATATGGCTTTCTCCTGCCCCACATGGGTGCCAGATTCTCACACAGTTCTTGTTTGTTTCTTGAAATCCAGATCAAATCAAGCCACAGTTAACTGGGGCGATTGAGGTATATTTGATTCTGTGTTGTCTAAACAGAAATCCACAGCTTCTTACCTCATTCAGCCATAAACAAATGGGAAGGAACTGGGACATGAGGAAATATTTGGCTGTCTTCCAGGTCAAAATGAGTTCTATGACTGAGTCTCTTTATTCCCCAGCTCATGTTACTTTCCACTGGATTATTTTGATGCCATGTTGCTTTGAATGATTTCAGGACACTTTATCAGCTCTTATTTTGCTTACTCTTAATTCCCCTCTGATCAAGCTTGTCTTTGAAGAGAAAAACTGTTTTCATTTACCTCTGTGGTGTCATGTCAGATCAAGCTAAATGTATATGCCCACAGCAAACAACTTTTTATGACTATGGTCATGATTCATCTTAGACTTAGACCCATGGCTAACTTTATACATGTGAGTAATCCCATTTGCTTCAGTGGGAATACTCACACATGCAAAGTTAAGCACATCCAGTACTTTTTGTCCATGGGGTCCAGGAAAGGAAGTGTGATCTGCTAGATCTATGGCATAGAACAGGTGGTTGGGAGTCTGGAGTTCTGAATTCCCTTCCTAGCTCAGCCACTGATTTGGTATGTGACCTTTAGCAAGTTACTTCTCTTTGTGCCTCCATTTTTGCATCTGTAAAATGTCTCTGCCTATTCCTTCCCTTTGCCCTTGTGAGGAAAGAGTTGGGATGATTCAGGAATTTTCATCTTTAGAGGCTTTTAAGGCCAAACTTGACAAAGCCCTGGCTGGAATGGTTTAGTTGGGTTTGGTCATACTCTGAGCAGCAGGTTGGACTGGATGATTTCCTGAGATCTCCTCCACTCTAATCTTCTATGATTCTATGATGTTGTGGCCCTCACTCAAAGGTCCTCTAGCACCACTTGTTTGAGGTCCTGGCTCTCCAGCAAAAGGAGCTCACTGGCCACAATGACCAGACTCTCAAAATCAAACACTGTGACATCTCACTGGTGACATTTTTCAGACGATCAACCAATTCATAGGCCAATTGACTCTGGAGATGGACAGGACGAGAGTTTGGACATTAGACGAAAAACATCCTTGCCAATATGAGTGCTCAAGTAGACCTGCAATTTGATCACTTTGTTCACGTGATGTACTCTCTCTGTGGGTACTGGGCTGGCTTTGTGTGTTTGGAAACAGAGGGAGAAGCAAGGAGGGTGCCTCATATTAAAGGAGGATATTAATATAACAGCATCACAAACTTGGTGGAATGAGGACAATCAATGGGACACATTCATACCAAGGTACAAAATATATCGGAAGGACAGAACAGGTCATGCTGGTGGGGGAGTGGCACTATACGTAAAAGAAAATGTAGAATCAAATGAAGTAAAAATCTTAAATGAACCAAAATGTTCCATAGGATCTCTACGGGTAGTATTCCATACTCTAATAATAAGACTATAACAGTAGGGATAGTTATAGTGACTATGAAATGCTATCACAATAAAAAAAACTCAACAATAGTGGGGGATTTCAATGATCCCCATGTTGACTGAGTGCACATCACCTCAGGATGGGATGCAGAGAGAAAATTTCTTGCTACCTTAGATGACTGCTTCTTAGTGCATCTGGTTCTGGAACCCATAAGGGGAGAGGCAATTCTTGATTTAGTCCTAACTGGAGCACAGAATCTGGTCCAAGAGGTAATTATAACTGGACCACTTAGAAATGGTGACCATAATTTAATTAAATTTAACATCCTTGTGGTGGGAAAAACACCTCAGCAGCCCAACACTGTGGCATTTAAATTCAGAAAGGGGAACTACAGAAAAATGAGGAGGTTAGTTAAACAGAAATTAAAAGGTACATTAACAAAAGTAAAATCCCTGCAAACTGCATGGAAACTTTTCAAAGGCACCATAATAGAGGCTTAACTTAAAATTTAATACCTCAAATTTAAAAAAAACACAGTAAGAGAACCAAAAGAGTGCCACTGTGACTTAACAACCAAGTAAAGTAGTGAGAGATAAGGCATTGTTTAAAAAGTGGAAGTTAAATCCTACTGAGGCAAATAGAAAGGAGCATAAACTCTGTCAAATTAAGTGTAAAAATATAATAAAAAAAGCCAAGAAGGAATTTTGAAGAGTAGCTAGGCAAAAATAAAAAAGTGATAGCAAAATGTTTTTTAAGTACATCAGAAGCAGGAAGCCTGCTAAACATCCAGTGGGGTTCCTGGACAATCGAGATGCTGAAGGAGCACTTAAAGACGATGAGATCATTGCAGAGAAACTAAATTAATTCTTTGCTTCAGTCTTCATGTCTGAGGATGTTAGGGAAATTCCCAAACGTGAGCCATTCTTTTTAGAGGAATTGTCCCAGACTGAGGTGTCATTAAAGGAGGTTTTGGAACAAATTGATAAACTTAATAGTAACAAGTCACAGGGACCAGATGGCATTCACCGAAGAATACTTGAATACTGCGTACAGATGTGGTTACCTCATCTCAAAAAAGATATATTGGAATTGGAAAAGGTTCAGAAAAGAGCAACAAAGATGATTAGGGGTTTGGAACGGGTCCCATATGAAGAGAGATTAAAAAGAATGGGATTTTTCAGCTTAGAAAAGAGGTGACCAAGGGAAGGGGGTATAATAGAGGTCTATAAAATCACGACGTGTGGAAAAAGTAAATAAGAAAAGTTATTTACTTGCTCCCAAAAGACAAGAACTAAGTGTCACCAAATGAAATTAATAGGTAGCAGGTTTAAAACAAATAAAAAGAAGTTTTCCTTCACACAGCGCATGGGTCAGCCTGTAGAACTTCTTGCCAGAGGAGGTTGTGAAGACCAGGACATTAACAGGCTTCAAGAAAGAACTAGATAAATTCATGGAGGTTAGGTCCATCAATGGCTGTTACTCAGAATGGGTAGGAATGGTGTCCCGAGCCTCCGTCAGAGGCTGGGAATGGATGACAGGAGAGGAATTGCTTGAAGATTCCCTGTTCTGTTCACTCCTTCAGCATATCTGGCATTGGCCACTGTTGGAAGACAGGATACTGGGCTTTGTGATGACAGTTTTGAGGGCTGAAGCTAAACTTAAAGGCTATGTCTATACTGCTCTCTCTTGTGCAAGAAAATATGCAAATGAGGTGAAGCAGTGAATATTGCCGTGCCTCATTTGCATACTTAATGAGCTGCCATTTTTGCACAAGGGGCTTTTGCACAAAAAGGAGCCATGTACATGGCTCCTTTTTGCACAAAAACCCCCTCTTGTGCAAGAGCCGTTCTGCCTGAAAAAAAGCGGCAGAACGGCTCTTGCACAAGAGGGGGGTTTTGCACAAAAAGGAGCCATATAGATGGCTCCTTTTTGTGCAAAAGCCCCTTGCGCAAAAATAGCGGCTCATTAAGTATACAAATGAGGTGTGGCAATATTCACTGCTTCGCCTCATTTGCATATTTTCTTGCACAAGATAGCGCAATATAGACATAGCCAAATAGTATTCATGGTTTTCAGGAGCCTTCTGCTTGGGGTGAATTTCCCTCTGAATGCAAAATGCTGTACCACACTTTAAAAACATAAAATCTGTACAGTGTATAGCCACACTCATATACACTGAATTAATGTTTGAGCTTTAAGATTAATGAAAGCTATTGCATGAATGTATTTTCCTACTGTGGAAAAATTGATTAGGACTATATTAGTTTTCCTAACACACATTTTTTACAAGGGGAGAAGAAGGGAGGTAAAACTTTAACAAAAAAAATTTGGCATGGTCTTGAAATGCTCAACTTCTTTCCTCTACATTTTCCCTTCTCCAGATTAAAAAAAAAAAGTAATTGCAATCAACCAAGAAGAAAGAGGTTTTTAGGAAAGGTCAAGGTCTGACATGACACCACAGAGGTAAATGAAAACAGTTTTTCTCTTCAAAGACAAGTACTGCACAACAGCAGCCCCCAGTTCCAGATGTTTCATACTTTCCCCCCACAGGATTCGTGTGATCAATAAAATGTGACATGTAAACAATGCAGTATGCCCTTTACTCACACAAAATAAATGAGGTATCTCGGAGTGAGTGGCTGGAGAATTCCGTATGAGAGAAACGGCATGAACTGAAACAGACTAGCCAGCGTGTCAGTTTTTCCTTCCCCCCCCCTTTGCCAATTTTCATTTCATAATATGATGAGTTACAGAAGGCTGTGAACCAGCTCAGCGTGGCCTTACCTCATACCCATGTGGGAAGGGTGAATGCAAAGATAATGTGTCTAATTCCCCAAGTACAGCCTGGGTCATAACTTGTTATTGTTGTTTGGTTGCAATGGAGCAGACATTTTTCTTGTCCAGAGTCCAATAATATATCTCACAGCCAACTATTTTTTCATTACTCAGCCAGCGCGTCTTCTCTGCTTAAATTTCCCCAGCACCATCTGGCATTCCATTGGTTAACAGACTCTTGAAATCTGTTGCAGTCATTCCCCTGTGATGATGTGAGAGAATAAAACTGTAGTGGGGGAATTACTGTGTGTTTGTAATGGGGGAAAGAATGACATACTATTTGTTGGAAGCTGGTCATTGGCTCTTGGGTGACTGCTATTTCTCCAGCACTGAAAAAAAAACCCAGAGTTTTCCAGGATTCTTTCCTGGTGAAATCGCCAGGGCTACAAACCAGGTGGAAGGCATCCTAATTTGTGGATTCCTCCCCCACTGCCAAAGTGGGTTTGCCACATACGCAGTAGCTACTGTACTTTTTCTAGTCTGGCAAATGGCAGAGCATTTTTCACAAAGCACGCAATGCGCATTTCTGAAGCAAAAGGAAAAATGTGTGATTTATATGGAACATATCCATAAAGGTGTCCTGTAGAAAAGTGAATACATGTTGCTTGGAAGATCTGTGGTGTGATAACAGCTGGCAAGAAAAAAGACCTCTTACTGATGAGTTGCATTTTGTGTAGTTACCTGTTAACATGTTAGCAGTAGGGATGAGTGGGTTTTATTTCTAGTGCAAGTTACATGTTTATGTAGAATAGAGGGGGAAATAGGAAAATACCCTTGAATTATCCATGCAGGTGGCCTCTTTTAAAGAAGTTGGCACAAAAAGATGCCAGTTTCAGTCTATTCACCCCTATGCAGAGTTTACAAGCTCTTGCATTGCTTAAGTCCCACTGGTGTACGGGACTTGTTTTGGCTCTCGGTACATGGATGAACATCACCCTAACGTGCATGTGCAGTGGAGATGGCAGATGCAGTGTAACAGTGTAGAGGTGGGTGAGAGGGCACATGACCTATGAGGAGAGGCTGAGGGAGTTGGGTCTGTTTAGTCTGCAGAAGAGAAGAGTGAGGGGGGATTTGATAGCAGCCTTCAACGTCCTGAAGGGAGGCTCCAAAGAGGATGGAGAGAGGCTGTTCTCAGTAGTGACGGATGGCAGAACAAGGAGCCATGGTCTCAAGTTACAGTGGGGGAGGTCTAGGTTGGATATTAGGAAAAACTATTTCACTAGGAGGGTGGTGAAGTACTGGAATGGGTTACCCAGGGAGATTTTTAAGTCTCGGCTTGACAAAGCCCTGGCTGGGTTGATTTAGTTGGGATTGGTCCTGCCTTGGGCAGGGAGCTGGACTTGATGACCTCCTGAGGTCTCTTCCAGCTCTATGGTTCTATGATTCTAAGTGTTACCACAAGTCTAGGGGGTCTTCTTGAAGCCCCAGCCTCTCATACCAAGGAGATTGCAAGAGAATCTCAGCATGGAAAGCTGAAACGTGGGCTCTGAAGGCTCAGAAACTAGAAGGCAAAGGAAAAGAGCCCCATATTTATTGTAGAAAAATTCATTGTGATTTCTAAGCGGGTCTCCTGAGGAATCGGAGCTGGATTTTTGAGTGCTTGACATTGGCAATGCTGCAGGTACACTAGTGGCACCATGCTGAGCCTTGGCAGGGAGTGAAATGAAAGGAAATCGGATGAGAGGATGTCCCTCCCCCTGGCCAAGGCTGTAGTGACAGTGAAACCTGCTTCTGGTCTTTAGCAGGAAGGAAGGCTGTGCTTCAGGCTTTTAGGGGTAGGATGGGGGTGGGTGAACCCTGAAGGACTTCTCCTTCCCCCTCAAAAAATACACTTTTACAATTGGCTAGATCAGCACTTGGACTCGTGAACAAAATCTAATCAGACTGAAACCCAAAACAAAAAATGCCTCACATGTCAATATTCAGTTGTGAAATTAGGAAATAAAGGGGGGAAATATTTGATGTGACAACTCTGTGACTGTGAACTATGGCTAATGCAGCATTTGCTTCTCTTGGGACTAGCCAAGAGAAGGGGGGATGTAACCCAACACTCTGCACTCCCGAGGCTGATGCCCTTTCCCTGAGTTCACTGTAGATCCCCATCCACCTCCCATGCGGCTGTCCTGACTTGAAGGCAGTGATGTTATTTCAGAAAGGACAATGTAAAAGACTTTTTCCAGAGCCAGAAAGAATCACTGATCACACGAGAGGACCATATCTGTTGAATAAGTTAGGTATCCAAGTTTGAAAATGGGGGCATTTTCTAGGTGCTCATTTCTGGGAATTCTTGTAGCCTAGGTCATTGGAGGTGTCAAGATTAGCCTCAATTATTATTAATTGTTTGTATTATAATAGCACCAAGAGGCCTGAACCAAAAGCAAAGCCCCATTCAGCTATTTGCTGTGCAAAGTTCCTGTCTTAGAGAGTTAGATTTCTAACTAGACAAGACACACAGAAGGTGGAAGAAAAAAGAGAGGTGAAGTGAGTTTCCCAATGGCTCACAGTATGGCAGTGGAGAAGCTGGGAAGAGAACCCATCTCCTCACTTCCTGTCCATTAGAACCCATGGCTTCCCTTCTCGGAGGTCACAAGACAATATATCATGTCTGTCTCATTGGCCAAATGGCAGGGAGTAAGTGCGCTCAAACCCATGAAATACAGAGATTTTTGTCTATCGTGTTTTTAAAGCTCTTTGAGATCCTTGGATGACAGGTGCTCTAGAAACAGATTACTCCATTCTGCTTTTAGCTAAGCAGGGATGAAAGAGGTGGGGTGCTGCTCTTTTAGCAACAGCACTGTCGGAAGCAGGCAGCAGATTTAAAAGAGCATCATCTTCTCCCCCCCGTGAGTCTATGGAAGGCCCGTGGTTTGAGTTCTGTGAACGACCGTATCATTCCCTTCACACATATAGGGATGTTCCTGCATAAAACTAAACTGAAGGTGTCAGCAGAATCTTAAACAGATTCCGCTGGCACAGGGAGAGTTGCAGGCCTGCAGCATGTAAGGACCCAAGAAATAGCATAGAGATGCTAGGCTTTACTCAAACATCCTGATTCTGGATGTATGCCCAGAAGTCCTTGGAGTTTCACTATCAGGTCTCAGGAGATTTGTAGGATTAGATGGCCAGACACCTGTACCAGTTGGTAAAGTGGCAACTCTGCCTCCACGTCCTCTTTCCCCCACAATAGGATGGCTTAAACCTTAGGATACGTCTATACTGCATGCTCAGTTTGGGTGACTAACACCTCAGTCTACACCACATGGATTAGCCTAGCCCAAGTTTATGCATTCATACAGCAAAGACCTACCTGTGTGACTATCCTCACTGTTTCTGCACTCACCTGTGTGTTGCCTGGAGCATGTCTTACCTTTCCCTTCAGGCAGTGGTGGGGAAACTGCACAAAGGGCATTGGAGGACTATTAGCCACTCAAGTGGTCATGTGTACATCTTCACTGAAAAGTGAATCATAGAATCTAGTCCAGCCCCCTGCCCAACTAAATCAGCCCAGCCAGGGCTTTGTCAAGCCGAGACTTAAAAACCTCTAGGGATGGAGATTCCACTACCTCCCTAGGTAACCCATTCCAGTGCTTCACCACCCTCTTAGTGAAATAGTTTTTCCTAATATCCAACCTAGACCTCCCGCACTGCAACTTGAGACCATTGCTCCTTGTTCTGCCATCCGTCACTACTGAGAACAGCCTTTCTCCATCCTCTTTGGAACCTCCCTTCAGGAAGTTGAAGGCTGCTATCAAATCCCCCCTCACTCTTCTCTTCTGCAGACTAAACAACCCAAATCCCTCAGTCTCTCCTCATAGATCATGCGCTCCAGCCTCCTAATCATTTTGGTCGCCCTCCACTGGACCCCTCCAATGCGTCCACATCCTTTCTCTAGTGGGGGGCCCAGAAATGTACACAATATTCCAGATGTGGCCTCGTCAGAGCTGAATAAAGGGGAATAATCACTTCTCCGGATCTGTTGGCAATGCTCCTCCTAATGCACCCTAATATGCCATTAGCCTTCTTGGCTACAAGGGCACACTGTTGACTCATATCCAGCTTCTCATCCACTGTAATCCCCAGGTCCTTTTCTGCCGAACTGCTAGTTAGCCATTTGGTCCCCAGCCTGTAACAATACTTGGGATCTTCCAACCCAAGTGCAGGACTCTGCACTTGTCCTTGTTGCACCTCATCAGATTTCTTTTGGCCCAATCCTCTAACCTGTCCAGGTCACTCTGGACCCTATCCCTGCCCTCCAGCATATCTACCTCTCCCCCTAGCTTAGAATCATCTGCAAACTTGCTGAGGGTGCAATCTGTCCCCTCACCCAGGTCATTAATAAAGATGTTGAACAAAACTGGTCCTAGAACCGATCCTTGGGGCACTCCGCTAGAAACCACCTGCCAACCTGACATTGAGCCGTTGATCACAACCCATTGGGCTCGACATTCTAGCCAGCTTTCTATCAATCTTACAGTCCATTTATCCAATCCATACTCCCTTAACTTGCTGGCAAGAGTATTGTGGGAGACCGTATCAAAAGCTTTGCTAAAGCCAAAGTATAGTACATCCCCATATCCACAGAGCCAGTTACCTTATCATTGAAGCTAATCAGATTGGTCAGGCATGACTTGCCCTTCGTGAACCCATGTTGACTATTCCTGATCGCTTTCCCCTCTTCCAAGTGCTTCAAAATGGATGGGGCTTTACTCCAACTGAATCTAAAACAAAACTTTATCCCACACCCCCAGCTATGCAAATAAGTGTGTGGATGGTAGAGAGGTTTTGCGGTAAAAAAATGCATATGCACCCAGGCTAAAACTGCAGTGTACACATACTTTTAGTGGCCAAAGTATTCATTCGGGCTTCTGATTAGTTTTTTCATACACCATCATGGTTTAAATCCCTTAATCTGCATTTGATCACTACAAAATGCCTAGTGAGCTAAGGTAATGCCTCACTTCTGGTATACAGTGGGAATGTCAGCAAATGTTTTCCAGACCTTAAGTCCTGCTGGGTTGATAACCAGTCAGGTCTTGTGATTTGCCTAGCCCACCTTTACATGATTTTGCTCAACTTTTTGTCCCCACTTGTCTTGATCCAGGCTGTTCACTCCCATTTGTCTTGCTGGAATTTGTGCCTGCATTGAGAGGAAGAAATTAAACAAATCTGCTGTCCATTATGCATATGCACTCCCACTGAAATCAGTGGGGTTGCACACAGGTTAAGTGAGAGTAGAACAGGGACTAAAACACATGTGCCAGAGAATGAAGCATTGAAGGAGGCTAGATAACATTGCAGCTGGGAAAGAAAAGCAAACATACTGTAGGTGAAAATGTAGTGATGAGTGGAAAGGCCTAGCCAGCTGCCCCCTTCTTCCTGACTCAGGAAAGAAAATAGTGTTGAAACGTTTAGGTCACACACAGAGGAGAAAATAGGGTAAGAACCAGACTTTGGAATCTGTAACTGAAGTGCTTCCAAGTTTCAAAGGGTGCCATAGTGAAAAACAAAATAAAATAAAATAACCTGCTACTGATTGTGAGGGAAATGAATCTCTTAATGGGAAATGAATGAATCAAAGCAGGCAAATTGTGAGTGTATCTACACAGCAGGGTTTAACTTAAAATAAGTGTGCAAATTGAGCTATGTCAATTGCATAGCTTATTTCGAAATTGGAAGCATCTACACAGCACTTATTTCGAAATAGAGCACTCTTCCGCTGACTTCCCTCATTCCTCGTACAATGAGGGTTACAGGAGTCGGAGTAAGAAGCTTGACAATATTTCAACATTATTTCGAAATAACTGCCTACTGTGTAGACACAGACTAAGTTATTTTGAAATAATGTTGCTGTGTAGAGGTACCCTAAGTTTATTATTTTACAAACTTCATTCCAAATAAGGTAAGATGAAACCTTTCGGTTTATGCCTCTGAAGCAATACTTGATACAATACCTTGTTGTCAATGTCCATTTGTGCCACAAATGGAAATGCAGCTAACTATTTGTTCTTCACAAATGACTCTTTTACAGTTATACATCAGGGTGAAATTCTCTGCTTTGTGTTAGTGAGTCAAACTTGATATTACTGACCATTTCTGGCCTTAAAATCAGGTCTCCTGCTGATGTAAATCAATGCAACTCCTTTGACTTCAATAGAACAAGGCTGATTTACACCAACTAAGAATCTGGCTTGAAGAGTCTATAAATCTATTTTGATTTGCATGTGTAATGGTTGCTGAAACAATAATATCCATTTTACGATATGATCCATTTGGTGGAATCATTACATCTTCTTTCCTTGCTGGTTTCCCTCCCCCATTCCTGTGGCTGTGCCTAATGCCACTCCCAAAGTGCATGCTTTGAATGCATGATTGATGTTAACTCTCCATTTGGTCAGAGGATGCACACACTCTCTCACTCTTTCTCTTCACGTAGGTAATGCCTCACTTTCCCTGTCATCTCCTTGTAGCTCAGTTTCATTGCCTTGATGGAAAATCATTGATTAGACCATCTCAAAGAAAGAAAACTGTGTGGTGGGTGGCTGATTATACAGATCCAAGCAACAAAAAAGAATTTTTTTGTAGCACATTGGGTCAAACTCTCATCTCAGGTACATGAGTGAGACTCTAGGGAAAGATTTTCAAGCTTAGATGACAAAAGTTAGACACTGGATCCACATCTGATCTCATGAATAAATGACCTGATTTTTGGAAAGGCAGACCACCCATGACTACAACTGAAGACAATGTCAGTTATGGATACGAATTGCCTATGGAAATCAGACCACTTATTTAGAAGCATAAATGTGTATTTAGGTGCCTGATTTTTAGGTATACAATTTAGAACACTTTTGCTCTATTAAAGTCTGTGTGGCTACACTGAGATAATTGACAGCAGAATTTTACCCATTTGGCCCACTCTCTTTTCACGACGGATGCTGCAGGCTTGCAGGACTATTCCAAGGCAATACCCCAATTGCTTCTAGATAGTTGTGGTTCCACTGCTTCAGTACAGGTTAGTCTCCTCCAAGAAGCACATGGAGCAAAGTTGAAGGCTTCCAAGAATATTTCAGAGCTGGATCCTGCTTTTGATAAGGTTCAAACTAAGCACAGGGGATTCACATAGGGCTCCATCCTGCAAGTTGCTGAGCACCCTGAGCCTGATCCATGTGTACCATCAAGTACATGAGGAATCCCATCAATCCGAACGGGATTATTCACAAGCTTAGAGTTAAGCACATGCTTACATTAAGAGCTTTCCTGGATCAGGGTCAGAATGCTCAGCCGCTTGCAGGACTGGGCTTATAATTCATATTAACCATCCCAAACCTGAGAAAGGGTTCACACATTCGTAGCTAATGTGCTATTGCCACAGCAAATAGTGATAATCATGTATGTTAAAGGGAAAAAGGAGCATTTGCCTCATCATTGCTGGACTGCTTCCTTTAACAGAGTCCTCTTTGTAGGGCCTTCTTTTGGCTTCTGTTTGTGGTAGAAATATTGGCTGTCATCCCCTGTCTAAAAAAGATAAGAGTTGTAGCTGTTCCGATAGTACCATTGAATAACTCTTTGAATGGATAGCATGCAGGACAACTTTTAAATTCCCCTGACTTTCAATTTGTTTTGGCTTTGTCTTGGAATGGTTTGGAATCCAGTATCCAGATGGTCTTCCCCAGCAAAAGTTAGAAAGGATCAACAGTGGAACCTCACTAATTCTTACCTGGCTGTCTTGTGCTCTCTTGGCTATTTTAATAGATATTAACCAGATTGTTACACCTAAAATGTCAGGGCTGGCCCACAACATTTTGGCACCTGAGGCGGGGAGCTCAAATGACGCCCCCATGCCCTCTTGCTTGGGCCAAAACTTTGAAAGGTCTCAATTCTGCCTGCTTCCTGTTCTACTCCTCTCATGTAGAATAGTAATAGAGATGTAGCCATGTCAGTCTGATCTTGCTGAAACAAAAGACAGGACTATGCAGCACTTTACAGACTAACAAGATGGTTTATTAGGTGATGAGCTTTTGTGGGCCAGACCCACTTCCTCAGATCAAATTGTCAATTTTCTTCCACAATTTGATCTGCGGAAGTGGGTCTGGCCCACAAAAGCTCATCACCTAATAAACCATCTTGTTAGTCTTTAAAGTGCTGCATAGTCCTGTCTTTTACTCTTCTCATGGTACTGCTCTGCTACCAACATATGCACAAGCGGCAGAGCCATCCCAAGATACGGGCTGGCCGGGCTACCGCCCGGGGCGCTCCATTATAGGGGGTGCCACACGGGGCTGCCAGGCCGGCCGGCGGCAGAACTGCGAATGTGCCCAGGGGCGCTACGCGCCTGGGGGCGGGGCCACGCATGCGCCACACTCCCAGGGGCAGCGCTGCGCTCCCGGGGCCCGGGGCACACGAATGGCTCAGGCCAGCCCTGACCAGTGGCAGACACAATTTTCTACACTCTGGGTCCTAGTGGCGCCCTGCCCCCTCCCCCACCTACTTGCACCTGAGGCAGCTGCCTCAGTTCGCCTCATTGTAAGGCCAGCCCTGCAAAATGTTGCCTTTCTTTAAAAAGCATATTTTTAATCCAAAGCATTTGAAAAGCATGTCAGACACTAATTATCAGAGTGCTTTAAAATCATGAGATTTTTATACACAAAACAAATCTCATTGGGTTTACCGCCTTCAGTTTTTTGAGCCTTCTCAGTAGGGATATTAAAATGTGTTTATTCGAGTAAATGTGTAACCACTGAAAATGTCAGTGGTTAGATGGGTACATGCAGGTGGGGGGCCAGAGGCAGCTCCCTAAGAGCCAGTGCATGGGAAAGCCAGCTTTTAAGCCGGTTGCCCAATAGCACCAGCTTCCACCTGACACCACCCACCTTGTGCTGCTGCCTCTGATACAGAGGGAGCTGCATATAACCATGCACATTAACTGCTGAGCCCTGGCTCATTGGTTAACCGTGTACACGGTTACACATTCACATCCCAGCTTCTCAGTGAAGCTGCCCTCCTTCATTTGTGTGTGGTCAGCTCAACTCTAAAATTAAATGGCACCCCCTCCTACACACCTCCTCCAGGTCAGAATCCTCGCCTGAACTCATGCTCCCTCCTGGACCCTGAACCCCCTGCTGCACCCCAGTTTCCTGCCCTCCTTCATCCAAACTGCCTCCCAGATCCTATCCCTCATACCCCAATCCCTTACTCCAAGCTCCCTTCTACACCCAACTTCCATCCCAGACCTCACTCCTCTTCTTAATATCACTGGAAGAGTATAGCCCTTGGCCACTTATGAAATCTTGGAGTGGCCCCACAGCGAATATTATTGCCCACCCCTGAACTAAATGATCACAGTGGTGCCTTCTGGTCATAGACTCCATGAATCTGTATAGTTCTAATTTTTTAAATATATGATTAAGTTGGAAGGTGTGGATAGATGCCATCAAGTGAGTCTTTGATCCAAACTCAATAGCAGACATCATTAAAGCAAATGGACCAATTCAATCCCTTTCTGTAGCGAAGACAGGTGGAAACAATGAGGGGTCACCCATGGCAGTGGGCCACGTGGCAGATCAAAGCTAAGCCATGTGGACTGAGGGATTTGTCTGGAGCAAATGCAGGACCTAGGAGGTTTCGTTTTCAAGTTGTGAGTGTCAGAAGCAGCCAGCCAGAGAAGCAGCAGAAGTAGTGAGTGGAATTCTGAGAGGAAGCAGAGAGTCTCACTGACAGAGGTTACTGGAGTGGCAGAACTGGGGATTTCTGAGCAAGGAAACCGCTTGTCCTTGTTTGCTCTCACTCTGCTCAGAGGAAGAGGATACACCAAAGAAGAACCTCAACCTGACTCGTATTGTCAGCTTCTCCTTCTAATGGGAACAATCCTGAGAGTCCCTGAAAGAGTAACAATATGAAAAATATACAAAAAAATAGAAATATGTGCAAAAAGTCAAATGAAAGTGTGACATTCCCCATAGAACTGCCGAATTACCAGTTTTTCTAAGAATTACAAGCTCCAGGCCCAATGCTATGTGTGCACTTGTGTTGGAAGCCCCACAATGGAGTGCTAAAACACTAACTAGTACATGCAGACATTTCCATTTGGTAATCCCCTACTAACAAACCACCACCCAAAGCATTTCAGAAGATAGAGGAAAATCCTTTCCCCACTAGGAAAACTCACGGACTTAATATGGTGTCTGCAACCTATTATTTTTCACTCTGCTTTGATGTTCTATATCTTGTCCATTAAAATTGTAAGCTCTTTGAAGCAGGGACTGTTACTTTATTTATGTAGCCCATTGCACAATGAGACTCTGATCTCAGTTGTGCTTCTTAGTGAAACAAATACTACTAATAATTTCATGTGTTATATTAGTGTTCTCCATTGGGGATGGGTGAATGGAACAATTCATTTCCTAGATTACATGAATTTTGCCCATATTTGATGAGCTGAACATTTCCAAACAGTGTTGCCTGATATTAGCACTCTTACGGTACGTCTACACTAGCTCGTTAGTTCGAGCTAGGTAGGGTAATGAGGGCAACTGGAGTTGCAAGTGAAGCCCGGGATTTAAATATCCCGGGCTTCATTTGCATGTTCCCGGGCGCCGCCATTTTTAAATCCCCCTTAGTCCGAACTCCGAGCCCGCGGCTACACGCGGCACGGACTAGGTAGTTCGAATTAAAGATCCTAATTCGAACTACCGTTACTCCTCATGAGTAGTAATCCTATAAACTTTTGCTTATCAGTTAATCAGTTAATCGACTACACTATTACATCCCTAATTCTGAAATTGTCATTGGTAGACAGGCAGCACACACAGAGAGGGACCAAAACCTAAAAGCCCTGTTTATTAGTTAATGGATTGTAGTTCTAGCTGGATTTCAACAGCGCTACGCGGATCTAGCTAAAAATTTTCAATAGTGTCCAAGTTTTTAAATGGTTATTGGTCAAATAAGAACAGCTTTGCATGCAAACTGTATCAACAACTGATCGCTTTTTCACATACCAAAGGAACTGCCCTGTGGGAGACTTCCCTCCATCGTATGTAAACACAGCTACAGGTAAACTCCAGATCAATACAATATAACACACATTAGTACAATGGAGAAAACAGATCCTTACATATGTAAGATATGCTTAAAAATAAATTGGCATAGATTTAGTGCTGTGCCTGTGTCTATATTATCTCCTTTCTGAAGCTGATTGAATTATGCTCACACTCTTTTTTCTCTTTAGATAGTGTTATTAATTAGATTAATTTCATTAATGGAATTAATATTTACTGCACACATTTTTCTTTTATTTTTCAATGAGCATGTCCAAATAACTTTTCTCCACTAGACGAAAACCTCCTTAGTGCTTGGTGTTTTCTCTCCCTGGAGGTTCTGATACAGTGTGCACTTACAGTATGTCTTCTCTTTCGTGTCACTCGGGTTAACTTCTCCAGAGCTGAGAAAAGCTGTCTGTAGCTTGAAAGCATGTCCCTTCTACCAGCAGAAGTTGGTCCAAGAAAAGATATCACCTCTATCACCTTGTCTCTCTTTTGAAAAGCAGCAGCCTATGCAATTCTGCAATTTAACTTAAAATGCTAAAACAGAGAGGGCATTTCAGACGGCAGAAAGCAAATACCATTGCCATGGTGCATAATTACAAGCTGTTCTGAACACACACAGGATCATACATAACCCTGGTTTCCTCTTACTAGCACTTTATCCCAGGCTCTTGGTGGGGTCTTTTGATTTCAAAGGTGTGGAGACACCTAGACAGGTTTTGGTAGAGCATAGGGTGACCATACATCCTGTTTTGGCTGGGATAGTCCCCCTTTTAAGCCCTGTCCTGGAAGTCCCAACTTTTGGCAAAACTGGGCATTTTTGAACCATTTGATCCACAGCTGGCAACAGGAATTAGACAAAAAGTCTAATTTTGCCCAAAAAGTCAAGCACTCGCCCACCCCAAGAAAGCACTGAAGAATGTTCAGGGGGCTACACTGAGCAGTGCCAAGGAGCTGGGGACATGACTGTCAGGCCAGCCCCACAAGAGAGGGGATACAACCTAGGGCCAGCCCAGCACCAGGAAGGAGCCTGTTGGCATAGCCCTACCCCGTAGCCCATTTTCACTTTGGGTCACACAACCCTCCCAGTGGAGAGGGTGAGGTGATGTTGCTCCTTGACACCCATCCTAAGGAGCAGATTCTAGTTCGGGAATTGCAGAGAGAAGTCACATGGTGCACCTGAAACAGTCACCCAAGGGAAGTGTCTGGAAAGTGGCCTGGGGGACAAGCCCCATTTTTAACTAAGAGATGGGGACCTGCCCTGCTCTCGTGTTTGTTTGGGAGTAACTTACATTAGAGGAACTGTCAGGGGAGGAGGGAAGAGAGAAAGGAGGCTCCAAGCCCCTACTGGAACCCAAAGTGTCAATCCTCGAAGGGCTCACCAAGGATCAGCTGGAGCAATGTGTGTGCCGGCCTCACCCCAAAGCACCTCCATTATATCTGGTCACCCAGACTCAGTCGTGATGCAGGATAAAGTGTGCTCCTCGCATCCCAGTGCCTCCTTTTCTAGCTGCTCTAAGCAATGCAGAGAGGCCAAGGATCTGGCCCTGGTCTGTGAATGAGAATCGTTGTCTGCAGGGGGCTCAGAAACACACAGACAGACTCAAGCTGTCTGTGAAGAACGTTGGCCTTTAGACCTTCTGTCCCGCAGGACATTCTGGTTTTCGCTTTCAGCTTAAAACGGATGCCAGACATTTGGAAACCTGGGTTTGCTAGAAGTTTGTTCACTAAAGCGTCCCTTCCTCTTGTTGTAATTTTTATTTTCAAACAAGCTCCCTCATCAAAGCAAGAGAATAGTGTGGGTAAAATGCAAACAGCTGGGCTAATATTATGTTTTTCATTCCCCAAACAAATGTCACAATGGTTTAAAGACAGGCCTCACATGTGGGAGGATTACAAGGAGCAGCTGATACGGCCTTTCTGAAATCCTTCCTGCTTTTGAACTTAGGAGAAAAAGACAGCTAGCAGGATTTTCAAAACCGGGCCCAACTCAGGTTAAAGCCTTTTCAGACTCACATTTGCTACCTCAGAGATAGTGCCACCGTTCTCTTCTTCAAAGTGTATCACAGGGGTCAGAAACTCCTGGCCCACGGGCCACCCCCGGCCACAGCAATTGTGCAATCCAACCCGAGTCCCAGCATGCTGGGTGGGGGAGGAGTAGCGAGCTGTCTGTTCCCATTCCCGTTGCTCAAGCCCTGCCCCTTTCTGCCACCACCCCGCCCTCTCTCCTTCATGGCACCCCATCCCCCAAGGACACGGCTTTAGGGATCACCAGTGGGGAGGCCTGATGCAGGGTGGCAACGGTGATGGGGCCCTCCCTATACTCCCCGCAGCAGCAGGAGCAGTGGGGAAATGGAGTGAGCATGCCTGACCAGTGTGCTCCACTTCCCCATGGCTCCTGCTGCCTCAGGGAGTGTGGGGGGCCCAACCACAGCTGCCACACAGTGCCAGGTCCCTTGGTGATCCCTGAAGCCATGTCACCTGGGATGATGGCAGGAAGGAGCAGGGATTGAGGGACAGTAACAGACAGGCCCCTCCCCCTGACTCGTTGGGACTCCCAGGCCAGAATGTGCAACTGCTTGAGCAGGGGCTGGCCCACGGGCTGGGAGCTGGAGACCCCTGAGATACAGTGTGAAGAAGAGAACAATGGCACTCTCTCTCAGCTAGACAATGTGAGTCTGAAAAGGCTCCTGTCTTTTACCTGAGTTGGACCAGGTTGGGTCAATGATATTCAGGGATATATACAGGTATATAGATATGAGAGAGACATGCAGCTATAAGACAAAACTACTGCAGAGTGTAAATACTGCACAGTCCTAAACGACACATTGCACTACTGCTGAGTTAATTAGCAAGGCAAGCCACCCAATTATCAGAGGGAAAATGCTGGTTCCAGACACCTATTCAGAGGAAATACAGTGATTTTAATGAGCTGGTAATTTACAGTGTTGGATTGGAGAGCAGCTGGATCTTTGCCGGGAGTAGGGCAGTCTCCTTACAATCCTAGCATTTAATTAAGGGGAGGGATGGTGGATTCATTCAGCAAACTCTTGTGTAATTCCATCTGCTTTGCACTAGGAACAGGACAGGAAGCAATTGCCAGGGCACTTGGGGCCTACATCTGGCAAAAACATGTTTCAAAGAGTTTATAAATCCTGCACTCAACCAAAAAAAAAAAAAAGAAAGAAAGGAAAAGAAGGGGAGGGAACAACTGCAGGAGTTGGTGGGACACACCAGACAAGGGGCACTTTCTTTGTGGGATGCTATGCAGGCCCTCATTCATGCTAGAAGAAGAAAGCTTTATGATTCTGGGGCACATAATTGATAGCAGTTGACAAAGAGTGTTTGTTCAGGCTGATATGGAAACTGAAAGCGCTTGCAGACTCTCACCTCTGCATTTCCCTTTCCTCTCTGGTTGGTGCTCAGAGGAAACAAGGCCTCTGGGGCTGTCTAGGCCAGGTTTGATGGCAGGCCAACTCTTTGTTCTTGACTACTGGAACTGCAGGCAGGCATATAGACCCTTCTGTGGTGAGCTGTTGACTCAATGCACTGGGATTTTTATTGGGATTTTATTGAGCTGAGGTATATACAAGACTATAAATCACTACACAAGCATTTCCTTTCATTCGAGATGGATTCTTCCAAAGGCCTCAGCTCTGAACTCCCTGGAAATTTGAGGCGCCAATTTTGCTGCTTGGATCCTTCCAATTTGGGGTTCAAATCTGGCTGTTTGAATATAAATTTTAAGGGGCCAAATCCACAGCTGGCGTAAATTGGGCATAGCTCCAGTGAAATCAATGCAACTTTCCAATGTATACCTGCTGAGGATTTCGCCTTCTATGTTGTTGTTGTTTTTCAAAAATACCCTTCCCAGGCCTTCCCTGCTAAAATCTCACAGCTGGTAGGTGCTACTCAGGCCATAGACACTCACATTACGATCACTGCAGGCAATAAGTTGCAACTATGCAGCTTCATTGGCGAGCCATCTGGGATCCCTCTTTTCTCCTCCCTTCCCTTCTCTCTCCTTTCACCCTCAAAGGCCTTTCATAGATGTGACCCTACCTCACACTGAGGAGGCCGGGCTGTGTCTGGAGTCAGTCGGCCCTGCTGTAGGCGCTGGCCGGAGTTGGTGAAGTGAGCAATGAACTGAAGTGCTCCGTCCTCACAAAGAGCTGGAACCTGTGCCTCACAGGAAGGTTTTCTGTTTGCTACAGCGACAGGCCCAGGCTTGCTTTTTAGAGCTCAGTTGATGCAATACAGTAATTTCTCGTTTAACATGTGCCTGCTTAACACGTTTTCGTAATAGCAGGGTTTATTTTTTAGGGAACGTTTTTCGAATAACACGACCATCCCCAAAAAACACGAAAATAATCAACCTAATGGAAAATATGTAGAGGAGATCTACATCATCTAATGTTGACGTTGATGACCCAGCACCAACAAAAAATTGACTTTGCCGCCACCACCTGAAACACAACCCCTACCTTTTCCATTATGTTTAATGGGAAAATTGACCCCACAAAGCACATTTTTCTTAGCATGAACATTTTCAGAAACGCATCTATCATGTTAAATGAGGAATTACTGTATTGCTGTTACCTGAATAAGAGAAATTCCTAGTGACACTGAGGATCTGTCCATAGCAAAAGGAAAATATACTATGTTTATATTTGATCCGTTTAAAGTGATCTCTCCCCTGCCCCCGGGGAAAAAACATGGCTGTGCTCTTTTTTGCTTTCTGTGATCTATAAAGGCCTGCTTTTTAACTTTACAAATTCAGGTTCCATCTCACCTAGCAGGTTTTTATGCTGGTTGGAGAACTGACGAATTGATGAGATCCCAAGAACTAGGAGAATGAAAGTCGAACAGTGGAAGAGGAAGGAATTTTTAGTCAGGCTCTTGAAAAATCTGAATGTTGGTTAACACCTATTTGATGTCTAACAAACATTCTGCAGGAAAGGACATTTTTGTCAATGACTCAATTTCCCCGCCCCATTTTAGGTCTGAGAGCTTCAAACATACTTCCCTTGAGACCTGCCTCCATCAGCACTTTGAGCAAAAAAATACCAGTGTTGACTTTTTTGAGGAATCAGGATCTGTCGAAAAAGGCTTTATTTTAGACTGCCGTTTTTTCGAAAAAACTCTGTTTCGAAAAAAGCAGCAGCCATGTTTATGCTAATGAGGCACGGGATATTTAAAGGCATGTAAAGCTACATCTACACTGCAAGTTTTTGCAGCAGAAAATATGCTAATGAGGGACTCATTAGCATGAGTCGCGGTCTCATTAGCATATTTTCTGCTGCAAAAACTCGCAGTGTAGACAAAGCCTAAGTGTTGCTGCATTCAGCATTTTGGAGGCAAGGTTGGTTTTTGTTTTGGTTGTTTGGCTTTTGAAGGGTAGAGAGTGGTTGTTTTTTCTTGCAAATACAGTTGCCATATTTCTATGTCATGTCTTTGGAAATTAACTGCTTTTGACTCTGCTGAAGCTACTGGCCAGCAGACTGCTACCATTGTCTGTACTTTGAGAGAATGTTGTACAGAGCACACAAAAACATTAAGGCTTATTTTTGTCCACAATCCCTTTTTTACACACAGAGAAGGAGTTCTCTGAACAGTTATGACAAAATAGGAAGGTCACTTTCCCCCGGTGCATGATCATTCCTAGGATTCATCATGTGGGTCAGGCTTTTTTCCAGTGAAAAATCATAATTAATCAATAGAAAAACATTTTCCATAAATGTGATTATTTTACTATAATTACACTTGACAAGATAATGTGGAAAGGAAAAGGCATTTTGATAAGGTTGAAACACTCCATTTTTCCTTTTTGAAGCGTAACAATTTGATTTCCTTTTTAAAACAACTTTTCATTACATATTTTTTAAAATTACATAATATATATATTTTTTAAATATTACAGATTACATAAAATGTGATTGGAACAAACATTTTGATTTTATCGGAGGGAAACTTTTTGATCAACTTGAAACAAAAATCCACCTTTTTTTGGTGTGACAGTTTCAATGTTTTGGTTTTGTTCCTGTTCAGAGTGGGTTTTTTTTTCAGCTGGCATTATTACCATCCATTAATACAACACATGTACCTTGCCTCCATTTTTGTAACCAATGTGTCCTCTAGGTCTGATTATTCCTCTTATGCTGGTTTCACCTTGCCAAGGGATTCCTGAGGACAGGGGGATGCCCAGTGGCATCTTTAAGGCTCTGGGTTCATGTTTCTTCTCACTGAAACCTGTTGTCTGGGAGTGTTGAAATCTTCTAGTCTAACTAATCCACCTTGGTGTGTTTGTGCAGCTCAATTTTTTGGGGGCTACTGCTGGCGATGCTGTAGCCATTAGGAACTTTCCTTCTTTCTCTGAGTCCAGTATAAAGCATTTGTAGTATCCCAGTTCTTTTCCCAAGAAGCCTGTGCTTTTCCTGGCTTTTCCACTCTAACCTTCCCCTAATTTGTTAGAGTCATCAGACTTTCACCTCTCTGCTCATGCTGTCTTGTTGTCTCTGAAAAAGAAGACCTCGGTGTAGCTCAAAAGATTCTCTGTCTCTCTGAAGATGGTCCAATAAAAGGCCATCCTCTCGCCCTCCTTGTCTCTCTAGTCTCCATACTAAGGCTATCGTGAGGATTCTTACCAAGGCTGGCAACGGTTCTGATTCCAAATATTAGGGACTAGGTTGCCTCTTAAAACAAATCGATAAAACAGAGCTAATTAGTAATGCAATTTGCCAGCCCAATTTAAACTTAAAGCACAAATGCACATACACTCATCCTGCCTAATGTATTAGATCTGTGATCAAGGCTGTCCCTAGGGGGATGTGGGGGCTGGGGCAACCCACCATGCATGGGGCCTGGGACAACCCCTCCCCTGCTATAGGCCTTAAGCCTGCCCTGCCTCTGCTACATCCTTACCCAGCACCCACTCCACCCCTTCCCCCAAACCCCACCCCTGATTCATTCCCACTATGCCCCTTCCCACTTCTGCTTTGCCCCCTGCCCCACATGATACAAGCTGTGGCTTGGCATGTGGTGGCTTCAGGCATTGCCGCCCTCCACCCCCCCTTGCACTTGCTGCAGCAGTGGGAAATGGAGCAGCCCAGCATCCTGCTTCACTCTGCTCTGCCCCACCCTGCCGCCCTCTAGGTTGCCAGATGGTTTCAACAAAAATACCGGACACACTTGACATTACATCACAATCTACATTACATCTTATTTAGAAAATACCCGACATTTCTATTTTCTCAATTTGTTTCCCAAACAGAAAGCTCAAATACTGGACTGTCTGGTTCAAAACCAGACACTTGGCAACCCTACCGCCCTCTCCCGGCTAAATGTGTTCAACTTCTCCGATGCTGCGGAGCAGGCTGCCAGGCCACCATGGTAAGTGCAAGAGAGGCTGCTGCTACCCCGCACCAGGCCCTCCAGTAAGCCCCTGGGTCCCAACTATAGGCCAATTGAGGCAGCCATCTGGGGGCCCCCCAAAGTGTGGGACCTAGAGTGGCTGCCCTGAACCATCCTATGTAGGACCGGCTCTGTCTGTGATGCCACTACACTTCCTTTGCAAGTTTACTGTCTGACTCCTTACTGGGGCGGTCAAACAAGGCTCATCTTCTAAATTTGAGGGACTGGGTTTCCTCTGATAATGAATGGATAAAGTAGGAGCAATTAGGAATGAAACAAGATGTTCCCAAAATAAAATCCACAAAATGAGGCGAAATTTGGGGCCATGATGCAGTTCAACCCAACAATTCCATTCCAATCCTAGAATGCAGTTACACCAGCATTCCCCGGGGTGAGTAAAATGGAGTCCTATGCAAGATGCAAAACCAACACTGCTTTTTGTCACTGCCCTCCTGGTCTAGTCCATTCCTGAGAATCCATCTCCATGCTTATTTTACTTCCAGGAAGTTCCTAAGCCCACATATATTGCAATGTTGGGCCTCCATCTCAGAACACAGTTGCTACATTACTATGAATCAGCACGTCTATGTCTCCTGGGGTTTTTTTGCCTCCCAGAGGTAGTGGGAGAAGTTATGGTAACCAGAGGGATAATTATACCAACCCTCCATGCTGTGGGTGAGTGGGAAGGGGTGTTAAAAGACAGGCTGGAGCAGGGGAAACATCACTTCCTTTCCCCAGGCAGCGGGGAGGGGAATCATCACATAAGAACAGAAGAACAGCCATAGTGAGTCAGACCAAAGGTCCATCTAGCCCAGTATCTTGTCTGCCAACAGTGGCCAATGCCAGATGCCCCAGATGGAGGGAACACAACAGGAACCTGGGGCAAGGAAGAAATTGTTGCTTTCCTGGACCAGGAAATGGGAACCCAAGATATGGATGCTTGGAAGAACTAGATAATGGTCATCTCCCATCCGAGGGAGCTGGGGTAGGAGATGACCACAGATACCGGGGGGGAGCATCTGGGAGGAGCTCTTGTGTGTATAAGAGGAAGTAACCACCTCCTCCCTTCACCAGAGAGCTGAGGAAAGACAGGAGGGGGCCTTGCCACCCCCTTGTACCAGCTAGCAGCAGGAAAAGGAGTGGGCAGGCAAAAGGTCATGGGGAGAGAGCTGTGGGAGCCAGACAAGGGAGTGATCAGTCCTCTGCAGCCTCACCAAATGACTGATTGATGAGACAAGGCAGCAAAAGGGGGGAAATAGCAACAGAAAGCAGGAAACAAACTGCAGTTGCAGAGCCAGGCCTGAGACAGGATCCCCAGAGCAGCCAGGAAAAGCACAGGCTTCTCCGGAAATTAACTGGGATACTGCAAATGCTTTATACTGGACTCAGAGAAAGGGGGAATATATCCTAGTGGCTACAGCATTGCCAGTAGTAGCCCCAGAAAAATTAATCTGCACAAACACACCAAGATGGATTAGTTAGACTGGAAGATTTCAACATTTTCAGACAACAGGTTTCAGTGAGAAGAAACATGAGCCCAGAGCCTTAAAGATGCCACTGGACATCCCCCTGTCCTGAGACATAGTATGTACTTACCTTCACATACTCTCCTTTCCAGAAGATTTACACAATGATATGGTGGGAATAAATGAGTAATCTTAGTCTGGATTATGGTCTCAACATGCTGGTGGTTTTGTGTCTTATTCTGAGGTGTATCTGGGCTGAGGGCATCCTGTCTCGTTCCTTATTATTTCTCTTTAATCCAGCTATTTTAATATAAAACCCAGTTTCCAAAATTTGGAATTAGAGCCCTCCCTCTGCAAGGTAAAGCTTCTGGAAATAAACTAAGCGTGAAGGGGAGCTTTCAGGAATTGCATATTTCAGGGCACGGACAGGTGTTGGCATTGGCTCTGTACCACATGTATAGTTCACCCAGCGAAGGGGTCTACATGACAACATGATGGGGACTAATGGCTTAATCAAGTTCTAGAACTGAAATTGAATTTCTGGGATGAATCACCTCTGGGGTTGGAATATCCTGCTTCTTTCCTCATTACTTTAGTTCCCCTCCCCCTAGTTTGTGACTGAGCCCCAACAGTCAGCTGGTGTGGATTTTAGTTTATAAATAGCTCTATTTATAATTCTGTCTGCTCATTCTGCCCAGGGATTGACACCCTGGCATTGTGGAGAATAATGACATGATCATGTTCTGTTTGGCTATTGCTGTTGTGTAACGTGTGTCTGTCGTGGGCATGCCTTTTCTTATACCTATTTCTACTTATTTTTTTTCCACAATACTGTTGTGCCTCAAGTTTGAGTTGGTTATTTTTTCCCGCTGATAGTGCATTCTTGTATATATGGAAACAACTCAACCCCTTTTTCCTTCCTGTCCAGACACCCCTAAGACAGGTGGCTATTTGTAGGCTGGGATAGCAGGACTGTTGGGGGAGCCTTGGCTTTCCCTGTCTAATTGCCATTCATGGTTGGCAAGCCAGCAAACAAGCAAGAAATCCTTATTGGGGGTTGAATCCCTAAACTATTAAAGTCAACATGGAGTTTAGTGGGTTTGGATCAGGCCCTTGCTGCTAAGATACGCAAGGAGTGAAATGTTGTCCTTTCCCCAGAGCAAAAGAAAGCAGACAAACAGTTGTGCCTCTGTGGGGTGTTCATGCACCATTCTTCCTCAGGGTTGTACCTGAAAGCATCTGTCTAGCCCTTTGCCATTATTCTGAAGTTTGCAGAAAGCTTATTTGTTAACTGGCCAAACCTGATTGGCCGAACTTTGTATCTGCATGCATTTCTGCTTCGAGGACCTGAGGATAAGGTGTTTTCATTATCTTTTTGTCACTGGTTTCATAAGAAAAATGGCAGTTGAGGCCTGGTGTATTCATCTGTGGATCCTCACACTAGTGGACAACTCTCTCAGGGTGGAATATGTTTGAACTTGATGGGTGAAGAGTGGATGTTGGCTGCACATTGCTTACATGCCTCCTGCCCCTGACTCTCCAGTGGCTCAATAAAATTAGTCTTCTAAAGTTGTGAGGAACAGGTGTTCTGTCAATGGTGTGAACCATATTTGCACAAAAGCATGTGTATGTTTGCATGTGTGTTTCTCTGTACTTGTGTCTGGGCTGGGATTGTGAGCATACAATTCTAAGTGCATTTCAGTATTTACTTGAAAAGTACACCTTTTTCTCAAACTTAAGAGCTGATTCAACTTGGCCTATAATGTGAAGCTCAGCTCTTTCGCACACTCAGGATCGATATTTTTCAAAGATGTTGGCTGTGTGCCATACATATGCTTCTAGCCCCAGAGCCTACCGACGATTTATGGAATGAGTTTTATGTGGTCTTTGTAATAAGCATATTTTGAAAGCTGGATCCCATATCCCTGAATGCGTGCAATCATTTCAGCATGGCAGGCTGGGTATACAAGACTATGCTTCTGCGGGACAGTAATTTTTTTCATTTTTTATGCATTAAACAGGAATCCAAAAGGTCTGTTTTGGGGGTAAAGCCTTATTATGTTAAACTAAGGAGCTTGTCTGGAGTAGTGATCACCACAGCATGTAATAACATTCCTGCCCAAAAGGAACCCATTTCACCATTATCTCTGAGCATTATTATCCTCTTCCGTAACTTTAGGGATCACAGGAAAGTTGCTAGGATAATGACAGGTCAAATTACAAAGAGGAAATTGGTTTCCCCTCCATATGAGATGCATCAGCTGCATCTGGGCCAAAGGGAGAGTACGACAAACTGAAGAAGGTTTGGAAGAATGTCAGAAAATAGAAATCGTTTCTTAGAAAGAACAAGAAGAGAGATATTAAATGATAAGAAAGTCTGGCCAGGTCTACACTAAAAGGGAAGTTTGACTTAACATATGCAACCCCAGCAATGTTAATTATGTAGCTGGAATCAATATATTTTAAATCGTGTTTTTGCACCGTTCACACAGCAGAAGGTTGACAGGAGCATTTGCTCCCATCAGCTTCCCTTGCTCCTTGTTAGGGGCAGTACCAGCACCGATGAGGGCGCCCTCTCAATTCAAATTAACGTCTCTTAACTAGACCTGCTAAATCAAACCCTGGAAGATTGACTGCATAGTGTAGACATGGGCTCCCATACATACAATTTCAAAGTGCCTTGGGGTCCTAGCAGTACTGGTGAGGTTGCTGGCTTCAAAGTTCCTCTGGAACACATCCACAGCTTGGGTGGGTCTTTCAGTCCTTTGTTCAGAACTTCAAATCATAGCTGAGTTCCTCCAGAGGCAAGAAGCAGGAATGAAGACAAAATGGAGAAGATGCACCTGCATTTGCCGTATGGCCTCTCCTTCCTTTGTCCCAGACACAAGCTGCCCAGTGATGGCTTTGAAGCCTCAGAGTTCTGTCCATAAGCATGGCCCTGCTGAGTCATATGGTGTATCCCTTACCTTATCTCAATGGGTCAGTTGAATAGCTGGTGGTCCATCAGCCACGCTAGTCAGTGCATTAGCAAATTGTCTGTGGGTGTCACCCAGAAGCATGGCACAAGTTTGTAATACAGACAGTCAGACATACCCAGAACCCCAAATACAAAGATGATACAAACATATAAACGAGATTATCATATTTGTCAGATTATAACATTTTTGCAGATCTCTCACATGGCATATCTAGCATAACTCATGGCCATTCTACAATATTGATATTCATAATATTCTAAAGTGTCCCCCTGCTTTCCATATAGTGTCACAGCATGTATGAAAGCATCTGCAAGTACATGGTGGCCTCTCTTATAACCTGAAACTTTCCTTAGTGTCTGAATTATATGTTATAACCCTTTGTTTCATATTTTACACGTGGATTTTGTCAGATCCTGGTATATTAATCACACAGCATTTATGTTGTAATTGTTTCTGAAGCGCTGACACTTCAGAACATGCATTGGTGTGTTTTGATGCATGTGCCTGCTGCAAAAGCATGCAATCAGACACGTATCTGTCTAGTTCTTGTAACATATTCCAACGAGAAACCTCTTTCCTATGTGTAGTTCATAACTGATCCTCACATTGCGATCTGCCATTAGACTCCATCACGCTGTATACTTCTTCTAAGTGCGATCTGAAAAGGGAAGGCAAAATGTTGTCGCTTTAACTTTGATTGTTGACCTACTGAAGCTACCTCAGCCCCAGCCAGACATGCCAGTGCCAGCTTTGTGAGAAAGTCCCACCTGGCTGGCATGGTATGTTTAGATTCAGTCTCAGCTGTTAGACCCACCAACTGTCATCCACTGGAATCCTGAAACCTGTGTCCATCTCTAGGGAGCAGCTGACTGGCTACTGCCAAAAACAGCTGGACAGATCCATCACATACACTGGGGAGGGCAAAGAGAGAGTAGGCGCAGGAGAAGAAAGGGACCTTCCCACTCTACATCAGTGCCAAGAAACAATGGGGCTTGAAAAGACAAACGCAGAGGCGAAGACAGTCTTGTGGTAATGAAAGGCAAGAAGATGTAGATTAAGAATGAACACAGGCTTGGAAATTGGGAACTCTTTGATCCTAATCATCCCAGCTTTGCCTCTAATTCTCTATGGCCTGGTCTACACTAGGGGATAAGTTTGAATTAAGATATGCAACTTCAGCAATGTTAATTGTGTGCCTTAAGTTCAAGTATCTTAATTTGAATGTTGGTGCTGTCCACACTGCAGGAAGTCAAAGGGAGCACACTCTCCCTTCAACTTCCCTTACTCCTCGTAGAAACAGGACTACTGGCATCGACGGGAGCATCCTCTCAGTTCAAATTAGCATGTCTTCTCTAGACCCGCTAATTCGAACCCCAGAAGATCAACTGCGACTGCTTCGATCTTATCTGTAGTGTAGACGTGGCCTCTGTGACTTTGGGCAAATCTCCTATCCCCCTCCTCCCCCCACATTTGTCAGTTAGGAGTCAATTGTTTCCCTAAAACTGTAAGATTTGAGAATTTAATGAAAGTCTTTGCCATGTGAGAGTGCTTGTTTTGTTATTTATTATTCAGAAAGAAAATAAAAAGGGAATCCACAGAGTTTAGAATTGCTTGTAATCTAAACATTTGTAAAAGGTAAGAAAGGAGGAAAAAGATATTTTTTGTAGCAGGAATGAGATGAAAGATCTTAGAAACTGGGAGTTTTAGATAGAGGTCTTTTTAGCAAACTGATGATAAGAATGGGATCAAAGGCAAGACAAAACAGGAGAAAACGGGTGGCTAAAAACTGTGCAATTGAAAGGTGGGAGATGTTGGTAATAGTACATTAAAATTATTTTAGAGCAAGCTTGTACTTATAAGGCGGCTCAGGAAAACAGAATGTAACATTGTGAAGTGGGGTATTACATTCTGCTAAGAAAATTGTGGAGGCTGGTTAATTTTTTGTTTTCCATCCAGAGTAGCTGAAAGAGCTTTGTTCTTCGCATAAAGATTGAAAAACATACAACTGTTTCTCAAACCAAGTTTTAAACATGCAATTCTACATTTTTATACAAGTCACAAATGGGGTTTCAGGTTATATGGGTTTTATTTGTTTCAGTTACTTGTTTTGATGTTTGGATGACTCAGGAGATTATTAATGAGGTACAGTGCTTGTCATTTCCAGTGACCTGAGGATGAAATCCTGACCCTACTGAAATCAACAAGAGTTTTGTCACTGACTTCAGTGGAGCCAGGATTTCACCTCTGATTTTGAAAGACACAGTGTTCAGTTCTATGGGATTTTGAGTGCTCTCAGCTTTAGCAGTGTGTAGGGTCAAGCCTTCAAG
The DNA here is from genome assembly GCA_032595735.1 of Pelochelys cantorii. Lineage (NCBI taxonomy): Eukaryota > Metazoa > Chordata > Testudines > Trionychidae > Pelochelys > Pelochelys cantorii. The sequence continues at coordinate 120,746,915 of CM064330.1, forward strand.
TGTAACTATGCTGTGAAAGGGAACTCTATAGGAATGTGAGGGTACGTCTACACTACAGCATTATTTCGAAATATCTAATTTCAAAATAGTTAATTCGAAATAAGATATTTCAAAATAACGCGTCTACACATAAAATGCATTTCAAAATAGCATTTTGCTAATTCGAAATAGCGCATCCACACTGATTGGACGCTGAAGGGCATTTAAGGGCAGCTGAAACCACTTTTGGCAGGGCATCAGGTCAGAAGTTACCTTGTGGCCAGGGTGGCCAGCAGGGCACCCTGGGAAGGGCTGGAGGCCCCCTATTTCAAAATAAGCATCTACGCAGTGCTTATTTCGAAATAGCAATTTTGAAATTGGCATTATTCCTCATGGAATGAGGTTTACCAATTTCGAAATAAGCCTGGTTTGGCTGTGTAGACGCTGGTTAAATTATTTCAAAATAACAGCTGTTATTTTGAAATAACTTTGCTGTGTAGACATACCCTGAGTGAATGATGCAATTTATATTGTGTTTAACTGATTCCATTTCAGATTTGGTCACTTTACAAGTAAAGGGTTATATACACACACAAACATACACCCAATCTCTTGGCTCTGTCGACTCAGTGTGAACACAGAATTAAGTTGGTTTCTTTCTTTCTCTCATATCACTTCGGGTAATATACTGCTTTCCACTGACACTGATTAATCACTTCCCTCTAGCACCTATGAAATTCTTTGATTACAATGGGTGAAGGAAAAATTGTGATGGGAATAAGATTTGAGGAAGGAAAAACGACAAGGGAGAACAGAAGAGAAAGAGGGAATGTGAGAGAAATGACATGTATTGCCTTAAGAGTTGGAAAAAAGCAAAGATAATGGAGGTGTAGAGGGGAAAGAATGAAATTAAACACACAGACATGCAAATTAAAAGAGTGAAAGCACTGTTGCAATAAATGAGATAGTGGTAAAGGAGAAAAAGAAGCACTTAAGACAATGTAATAGAAAAGGAATGACTGGGATGTCTCTGAGGGGAAACAAACAGCAAGTTAAAACTTGGGGAGGAAGAAGAGGATAAAACTCAGGAGCTATTATCATTTTGGATTGGCCACTGACAAGGCTGGTCAGGCACCACACTGATGAAGAGTCTTTCTTCAGGGTCACTCACTGGTGGTGCGTCATTCAACCCCTGGTATTTATGTGGTCTTGGCATTTATCTGGCCCCAGCCATCTGAGTGCCTCTCACATGATTAAAAATATACTTAACAATCTCTCTTTTTCTTCCCAGCCTTTCGAGGAAATAATTGGATTCACTTCAGGGAGATGTTTTGTTATGTTTTGATGGCATTGTCTCCTTGACTGAGGCTATGTCTAGACTTCAGGCTTCTTTCAGAAAAAGCTTTTCCGGAAGAGATCTTCTGGAAAAACTTCTTTTGAAAGAAAGTGTCCATACAGCAAAAGCACATCAAAAAAGCGATCTTCTTTTTCGAAAGATAGTGTCCACATTAATTGGATGCTATCTCGCATTTAAGCTGTGATTACTATGGATGGAGTGGCCACCAGGGCACCTGTGCTTTTTCCTGGAGGCTTCTTCTTTCAAAAAAAAAAAAAACCCTTCTTCCCCGTCCACACACACCTTTTTCCAAAAGAGCTCTTTTGGAAAAAGACTTCTCCCTCGTAGAAAGAGGTTTACCGCTGTTGGAAAACCCCCTGCATTCTTTCGACTTTCTGTTGAAAACACAATTGCAGTGTGGACGTAAGTGTAGTTTTTCTGAGAAAAACTCTGCAGTGTAGACATACCCTGAGAGGCCCTCACTGCTGCAGAACAATGTAATTTTACATCTTTCTGCCCCAGCTTTATTGCATTTTGCCAAGTATCTGTCTGTCTCTCCCTTCTCTTTTATAGATCATGGCATCACCAGATGTGGAGTTCACAGTGGATACAAGTTATTTGCCCAAAGCTGGTGCAGGTGATTTGTACCAGACAGTGCCGGCAGAGTCATCACTGGACATTAAATGCCCTGTATGCTTGGAAAGATTTGACAGTATGTTTCGCTTAAATCCCTGCTTGTGTAAGTCTTGCTTTTCTTCTGCCCATGAGAGGCCAGAAGCCAAAGCAGCATGCAAGCAGCCTTGCCAGTCTGCATTTCATAGTGCAGAGACTGAAGAAGATTCTAAGGAGTATGTCTCTTTGCCTCCTGAAAATTGTGCTTTGTCTAAACCTGATCTGTGGGGACTTGCCCTTCCCACCACAAGAGAACCTGATAAAGCAGCTTCTCTTTGCAGGAGTTCCTCATCACAACAGACTGGTGGTGTAACATCAGATGAACCATTTTCAGATCAACCAACACATCGAGGAGATCACGAAATCCATGAAGTGATTGGGTTGTTTGCAATAAGGAGACTGATTAGTTCAGATAGAACATGCCTGGGACCATGTCAGGAAGAGTCTGCATTTCATTTCATCCCAGTTTTGCAGCACCGTGGAGTACAGGCTCAAGAGGCTCATCCTCACAGAGACTTTTCGGCCATGTCACAGGTGCCAAGCCTAATGAACATGTTGGTGGTGCTTGTTTCTTCTGGTGTTGTCCTGTTTGTCTGTGTTTATTTGTATTTAAGAGTTATCCTGTTACATAAATGAAGCCCAGCTGGGTTTCTTGGTAGTCTGGGAATTCAAGTATGTGCTTGACAGGAGGGAAAAGCAAAGTTCAAGTCCTTTGAGGAACAAAAGCATGATGGTTATTCTGAACCCAGCAAACTCAGAAGTGTCCCAAAGTCTGAAACCTTTATGCAGCCAAAAGCTTCTTCTTCCCAGAAGGGAACAAGGAGATGGAGCAAACCAAAGATAAAAGCTTCTACTTCTCACTAAACCTGAACAACGGGGACCATTTGCTCAAAAAGTAAAAACAATCTAACTGGCACCAATCAGCTCCAGTAGTTGATTACTGTATATCTTCCCTTATTTAAAAAAAAAAAACCAAGACTTTTCCTCACAAATGGTCCAAAATGTTATATCTTGCATTGGGATCACTACCATGTTTGGATCTAGCACTCTTTTTTATAAGGGTTAAGCTGTTTCTACAGAAAGTTAGAATTAAACTGACAATTGCCAAATCTTGCTACATCTGAGATATTAGGTATCACACTATTTATTACAAGTGAATAGTTAGAACAGTAAACAAAAAGCTATGATCAAATGCAGAAATAACTTAAAATATTGACTGTCTCTGAGGAACAGAAAAGGTTTAGGGTTCCTACATCATTTAAGGTAATTTTTCAAAAGCTCACTGAAAGAAAAAAAAAACACCCTATCAATGGGACTTAGCTTCCTAAATCATTAATAGGATTGAATTGTCTATCAGCACTATCCCTCAATTTTCTTGAAGACGGGCTAAGCACAGTAGACTGACAGTTTGCTTAGGATGATGTGCTGCTTGGGATTGGATAAAAGTTATTTTTCACAACTTCTTTGAAAGACTGAGAGAGAGATTTTTTTCAGTTGTTTCTTCATTGAAGACCTCAAAACCTTGTTAGCCTTGAAAAATATTGTCTTTCATCTAAAATATGCCCCATCCTGCCCCATCTAAAATATATGCTACAAGCCATGGAAAGAACAACAGTGCAGAAGCCTGGACATACACACAGGTTCATGTGTACAGTCACATGGTCATGATGATGGTGCTTCTACAGAGAAAGCATTAGAGTGTAGCCTCAGGCAGCCATTGTTATGCCGGGAACAGCAAACAAGTTGGAAAGAGTCAGGCATTTTAACCCGCTTTCTGCCAAAAAAAATAATTCTGCCATTTAGAAGGCGAGAACTATTCCCAAGACTCATATCCATGGGTCCTTATCATATGTCTGACTTCTCTGATTAGCCCCAAACTTCTGCTCTTGGTGCCTAGTCTGCGTATTTCCACTTGCATTTGCTAATGGGAAGCAAAACAAGTTCTCAAGAAAACCTTTGGTCTAAAAAAGGGAACACACCTGTTGGAGTCGTAAAAGGCTTGTGGGCTGCTAAAGAGCAGCAGCTGACCAGTCTGCAGCTGATTCTCTCCAGCAGGTGTTAGTTGCAAGTGACAGGAATTCCAAGAAGCTATCAGGTAGCTAGGCTCACACACTCCAATAATCAGTCACCCCCTCTCTTTTACACTTGACCATAGGCTGAGAACTCCCTGGATTTTACTCTGATGCTCATAGTCTCTGGAACAATCATCACTAAAGCTGCAATGACTTCCTGGCCTAGCTGCAGGTGGGACCTGGTTTTCGGACATGCCTCTGCTGCAAATGCCTTTTTTCTCAGATTCACCGCTGCATTGTGTAACATAGCTGAAACTTATGCCAAGAATGTCCTGCCCACCACCAGATCCAGAATGACTACAGGTTATGAGGGATTTTTTTAAAAGGAAGTATTTATTAAAACAGCATGAGAGCAATTGAGTAACACCACATCCAACAATCCCCCAAAGTAAACAGTAACATCTGTAACCCATTTCTCAAAATTAAGGGAAGAACTTTGCACCTACCCAAAAAGTTGGAGTCTTTACTTGGAAGATGACCCCTTCCGGGGCTTCTACTCCCTCTCCCATTTTTTCACTCCAGAATTAATTGCCTGCTCTTTCCTCTCTGCTGTTTTCCCTGTTTCCCATCTCACGTATTTAAAGGTTCTAGATCTCTCTATTTTCTGATTTCTCATTATTTAGCTGTGAGACACCAAAGCCTTTCTCCTCTTCTATTAATACCAGAATATGATACTGTAGGTGTGAGTGGCTTCTCCATCTCCCACTCTTTTGAAAATCTAGCTCACTGTTTCATGAGCTATAAGTTCCTCCTGTAGGAAAGAGGGTAAAATTACACTGGGACCAGTGTTATGGCCTATGGAACTAAACTTGGGCTGTCAGGGGACAGTGGAAATGGAGGCAAAGACTTGAGTAAAGGATGAGTGAAAAACATTCAACCTAGTTTTCCATGACCCATATAGAGAAGTTAGTTCCTCTTCTGAACAAGGAATAGCTGTTTTATCTGTGAATCCTGGAGAGATCACAGAAGCTAATTTTGGTTGAATGGAGTGCACAGTATTCTAGCTTCTTTAAAATATATTGGGTGAGTGCTCTAGTGAAGATATGAAGAAGAAAATAGAGTCAAGATGTTGGCAAAGTGCTATTTTCCTATGTATGGTAAATGAACTTTGTAACAATTCATTGAACGTATTTAGTCTCCTTTCTGTTTATTTATGAACTGTAGGCAAGCAAATAATAATTTTCCTAATTCTGTTATTAATAATTTTCTGGCAAAGCCATTTGTTTAAATGAATTGTGCCCTATGAATTATATGAGAAATGAGTGCTGTGACTTACGATTATTCAGTGTGTGTGATTAGTCACCAAATGACCAGTTGTTGTGTCTAGTTCCAAATTGGTTGACAAGCCTTTGCCTTTCAGTGAAGAGAAAAGCAAATAGTAAATACTTTTGCTTGCTCACAAATGTAGGTTTTTGTTCTCATGGACAGAAAGTAGATATTTCTATGTTTGTAGAAAGATAAATGTAAAAATGTCCTCCAAATGACTGAACCAAATGAGGCGGATTTCACAAATATGCTGTCAAAAACTTTTTTCCCATTTTAGAGATGGAGGTTCTCGTGACTAGGATGTTTGCTCTGGCCTGGGGAGATCCAGGTTTAATTCTCTGCTCCATGGCCGGCCTGCTGTGTGACCTAGAGCAAGTCATGTAGGGTATGTCTACACTATAGAGTTTTGTCAGAAAAATGGCTGTTTTTCCAAAAAAAATTGTGGAACATCCACATTGCAAAGAACAGAGGGGTTTTTCTGACATTGGTAATCCTCAGTCTATGGGGAAGAAGCCTTTTTGTGAAAGAGCTCTTTCAGAAAAAAATGTGTATGGACGGGGAGGAGGGTTTTTTTTCAAAAGAGGCCTCCAGGAAATAGCACAGGTGCCCCAGTGGCCACTCCATACAAAGTAATCACAACTTTATAGTTCCTATCTCCTGGCCCCTCTTAAAGCTGCAGGCAACCTGGACAAGCCTTGTGGCAGGAAGCTGGCTTCAGAGCAGCACCTCACCTCGCTGGTCTCCCTGGCACAGGCCTCGCCAGCCATGTCCGAGCCTCAAGCCCCCAACGACCCCCTGGCCCTTGCAGGGAGCAACCCCAAGGATCCCAGGACCCACCCAGGGGGAGCAAGATGTGGGCACCCTGCTGATCCAGACTGGAGATCCTGTCCCTCCTCGAACTGCGGGACGAGGAGGCGACCCGGCAGCATCTCTGGTCCAAGTGCCGTAATGCAGACATTTATGGCTGGATGGCCGACTCCCTGACAGAGTGCAGACACCCACCCCGGACCTTGGAACACGTCTGGAGAAAAGTTAAGGAGCTCCACCAGGGATACGTCCGGGCCACAGAGCACAGCTCAAGTTCAGGGGCAGGACCCCACATCTGCCCCTATTACCAGGAGCTGCACCAGATCCTGGGGGGGGTGGGGAAACATCTTCCCCACCTGTCCTGGTGGACGCTGGCCTGGAAACCCCCGTCATCACCCAGCCTGAGGTCTCCAGAGAGGAGGAGCAGGAGGGAGGGGCCAGCTAGAGGAGGAGGAGGAGGAGGAGATGGGCACCATGACCCTCTCCCTGGAGCCGGTGCCAGTGACCCAGGACCTCTCCCAGGCCTCCTCTGATGCCTGGGAGGGATCTTCAGGTGAGTGGTCTCACTTTGTCACACACACAGGGCGGGGGGTGAGTGTTGCTCAGGCTACTTGGGCTGGACATCGTGCTGCAGTCCGTGCACGTAGAACCAAATGCAGCGTTAGTGTGCGGCATGAGGACCCAGCAGGCAGCCCTGAGCCCGGGTGGGATCCTGCTGCCAGGCTCAGGGGAGGCCACACAGGTCCTGCCATGGGGGAGGGGGACCACCCCAACTGGAAGCAAGCTAGCCACAAGGGCACAGGTACGACCCCACACAGACCGAGGAGTGCTGCACACAGCACGTGGGCATGCCTGCACACGCGAGGCAGCAGCGCTCCCACAGACAGCACTGCAAGCCGCACCTGTGTGTGTGGACCCCAGGGGACCTCTGCCGTCCATGAGGGGATCCCACTGTAGCCAACACTTCTCTTGCCTGCTTGTCCATGGGCCGGGGAGTGGGGGGAAACGGGCAGCATGGTCCTCTGGACACATCCTGGCCCCTGTGAGGCAGGGCCTGCTGTGAAGGCCACACATGGCCTTGCTCCCAGGACATCCCTCTCCTCTGGCCCGAGGACTGTTGGTTGCTGCTCACAGAGGCGGGCACGGCCTCAGGGACAGTGTCTGCAGGGATGACTGACCACCTCTCCCTCTTTGTGTTCTCCACAGCCAGACTAACTGGAACTGAGGGTCGAGCCACGCCACCGCAGCCAGCCGCCAGAGCCCGGGGGAACTGAAGGCGTGCCAGGGTCCAAGACCACCTTATGCGCCAGCACATCAGTGTTCTGCTCAACATCCAGCAGACCTTGGCGTGAGGACTTGGAGTGGCAGAACTGAGCATGGAACCAGTTGATAAAGCACGGTGACAATATGTGTGCCATCATGTCACGAATGCTGGCACACCCGCCTGATGCCACTGCTCCTGGCTTCCACCCTCCTGCCTCACCTGCTATGCCCATTCCCCCTCCCCTTGCATCCCCTGCTATGCCTCTGCTCCCTCCCCAGGTGTTGCCCATGCCCCTTCCCCTAGCAATGCCCATGCTCCCTCCCCTGCCCCGCCCTCCTGCCCATCCCTCTGTGCTCCCCAGACCCACCCAACCCTAATGAAGTCCCCACACCAAAGGTGGCACATCGAGCCGCCCCCCCCATGCTCCTCCCAGCCCTGTGCCCCTTCCCCCTCCCAGTTCTGAGACCCCCCTCTCCCTGCCCACCTTTTCTGAATGTTTCATAAATACAGACTTCATTTTGTTGAAAACCAAACAGGTGTGTTTATTGAGAGGTCAGGGAAAGGGCGAAGGGAGAGGTTGTGGTGGGGAAGGGATAAGGCTGCAAGACAGAGGCCACTAGGGGGGAGGCCCTGGGAAGAGTTACTGGGGTCCTTGAGAGAACCTCTCCCTCAGGGCCTCCCGGATGTGCACCCCAGCCAATGGGCCTGTCGGATGGCAGCTGTCCTCGGCTACTCCAACACTCACCCCTCGTGGCCAGCATGTGCCCCTTACCCCGGGAGGAAGGTCTCCCCCTTCCTCTCCACAATGTTGTGGAGGACACAACATGCCACGACCACCTCGGGATGTTGTGCTCCCCCACGTTGAGGTGGGTCAGCAGGCACCGGAAACGTGCCTCGAGGTGGCCGAAGGCGCACACCACGTGGATCTGGGCCCAGACAATAACACGAGTGTCATCATGCACGAAATGATGGCACACCTGGCTGCTGTCACTGCTCCTGCCTATCACCCTCCTGCCCCTTTGCTATGCCCATGCCCCCCTCCTCCGCACCCCCCCGCCATCCCTGACCACACTCCAGCCTCCCCTCCTGCCCACTGCCAAGGATGCCAAGATCCCCATACCCTTCCACACTCTTCCAGCCACCCCCCATGCCACTCCCAGCCCTGAGCCCTTCTCCCCCGCCCACCTTTTCTTAATGAAAGATAAATGCAAAGTTTGTTCTGTTGAAATCAAAACAGGTGTCTTTATTAAGGGGGGAAGGGAGGGACTGTGGTGGGAAAGACATATTGGAGCAAGGCTCAGGCCCCTAGTGGGGAGGCCCTGGCGAGAGTTACTGGGGTCCTTGAGAGAAACTTTCCCTCAGGGCCTCCTGGTTGCGCACCCCCAACTGATGGGCCTGGCGGATGGCAGCTGTCTGTGGCTACTCGAAGGGTCTCCCTTCATGGCTGGCATCTGCCCCCCACCCAAGTAGTAAGGCCTCCCCCTTCCTCTTCACAATGTTGTGGAGGACACAACACACCAAGACGACATCAGGGATGTTGTGCTCCCCCACGTCGAAATGGGTCAGGAGGCACCTGAACCGTGCCTTGAGGTGGCCAAAGGTGCACTCCACCTGCATCCTTGTCCGGCTGAGGTAGGAGTTAAATTGGTCCCTGCTGGGGTCCAAGTGGCTGGTGTAGGGCTTCATCAGCCACGGCATGAGTGGTTAGGCTGCATCCCCCATGATGCACAGTGGCATCTGCACATCCCCAACTGCAAAGTCACGCTGGGGGAAGAATGTGCCTGCCTCCAGCTTGCCATAGAGCTTGGAGTTACAAAATACACAGGCATCGTGTGCCCTGCCCGACTACCCAACAAAAATGTCAGTAAACTGTCCACGGTGGCCAACCAGGGACTGCAGCACCACTGAAAAATAGCCCTTCCTGTTAATATACTGGGCTGCTCAATGTTGTGGTTCACGGATTGGAATATGGTTTCCATCGATGGCTCCCCCACAGTTAGGGAACCCCAGGGCAGCAAATCCTATGAAAATTGAGTGTAGGTCTCCCAGGCGGATGACCCTGCACAGCAGGATGGAGTTTATGGCCTCACAACTTGCAGAAGGAAACAAACAAACACACAATACAGGGTATGTCTACACAGCAATGTTATTTCAAAATAACTTTACCAGCGTCTACATAGCCAAACTGCTATTTCGAAATTAAATCGAAATAGCGAGGGCTTATTTTGAAATTGGTAAACCTCATTCCATGAGGAATAGCGCCAATTTTGAAATTGCTATTTCAAAATAAGCACTGTGTAGACACTTATTTCGAAATAGGGGGCCTCCAGCCCTTCCCAGGGTGCCCTGGTAGCCACTCTGGGCACAACCAAGAAAACTCGTCTCCTCCCCCACCTCCCCGGAGCCCTTAAAGGGGTAGACTCTGGCCACAGTGCCTGTGCCAGCTCCAAGCCTGCCAGCCCAGAGCCAGCAGTCGCTGCACCTGACCCAGTGGCCCCAGCATGAGCCAGGCAGCCAGTGCCAGCCAGCCCTCCACCACTCCCCAGGACCAGTCTGCCAGCTCCCAGGAGCCTGCCAGGGGCCGGAAAAGGCGGGTGCCTGCCTGAAGTGCAGAGATCAGGGACCTAATTCAGGTTTGGGGGGATGCCTCCAACGTCCATGATCCCTACATTAAACGGAGGAACGCAACCATCTACAGGCAGATGGCTGCCAGCCTGGCCACCAAAGGCCACATGTGAACCAAGGGTGAAGGTTCGCATGAAAATAAAGGAGCTGTGGCAGGCCTATGCCAGGGCCACAGGGGGCAGCTCCCAACCAGGGGCAGACCCAGACCCCTGCCCCTATTTTGATGCCATGGACCGCATCCTGGGGGGCTGGGCGGTCCGTGCCCCCCCAGGTGGTCATTGATCCTGGGGCAGAGCTTGCTGCCTCCTGCTGCTCCAGCCCCTGCTGACTCCCCAGCTACTGCGTCTCCACCCACTCCATCTCCCCCTCCCGCTTCTTCCTCCCCACCCTCCCCACACAACCAGGGATGCCGAGGCTCCCGCACCCACGGTGCTGGGAGACAGTTGGGCCGGCGAGACCCCCCAACCCTGAGCTTCTCCTCCCCCTTCCTCCCCTTGCCTCCCCCTGCCAGCTCCCTCCTCCCAGGTTTCCCCCTCCCCTCTCCCACCTTCTTTCCCCAGTCTCACCTCAGTTTCATTCCCCGCCCCCAGTTTTGTTCAATAAAGAGGCTTTGTTGTAATGAACACGTGTCTTATTGTACAACAGGAAGGGGGGTTAGGGAGGGGTAAGTGGAAGGACATGAAGGAGGAATGAGGCACAAGCCCCCAGTGGGGCACACCAGGGAGACTGTTACTGCCTGCAGAACGTGCTGCCAGGCTCGCAGCAACATGTCCAGGAGAAGCACCAGAGTGCCCAGGGGGGGCTCCAGCTCCATGTTGCCGAGTGCTGTGGTGTCCTGAGTGAGGGCAACCAGAGCACACAGAGAAAAAAATGCTTTGCTGTCCCTCAGTGAGGTAGGCAAGCAAGCAGGGAAACTTTAGAACTGACTGTCCAGTGGGGTCCCTTTAAGCACAGGTCTCAGATAGCCTCAGGCAGCAGCCACACAAGGTAACTCCTGACCTGATGCTCTGCCAGAACTGGTTCCGGCCAGCCTTAAATGCGATTCAGCGTCCTATCAGTGTGGACGGGCTATTTCGAAATAGCAAAACGCTATTTCAAAATGCATTTTGTGTCTAGACACATTATTTCGAAATAAGCTATGTTTGAAATAACTATTTCAAAATAATGCTGTAGTGTAGACATACCCACAGAGAATGAGCGAGAGTGCCTGAGCCCTTGGAAGCTGCCCGCCCCTATCTAGTCCCCCCTCCTTAAACACTCTAGGAGCCACCCCCTGTGAGACTGCCCCCCACAGCAACAAGGCTGTGTGAGGGTGGGACGGCACAACCCCCTGGGGATGTGGCTTCCCTCCCACCCCCAGTCCTCCCATCCCTCCACCCTGCTTTCCCTAGGGACCCCCTTTTCCAGGACTCCTTCCCGCCCTCATGCAGGGACTGCAGCCCCAGAGTGCCTTACCTCCATGAGGAGGGGCCCAATGGTGGACTTCTCCACGCTGAACTGGTTGCCCACCGACCAGTAACTGTCTGGTGTGGCGAGCTTCCAGACAGTGATTGTGACCAGCTACTCCAGGGGGCTGGTGGGCCGCAGGTGGGTGTTGCGTCGTCGGAGGGTAGGGGCGAGCCAGGCACACAGCTCCAAAATGGTGGCCTTCCGCATGTGGAAGTTTTGGAGCCACTGCTGGTCATCCCACCACTCTATAACCAGCCAGTCCCACCTGTCAGAACTGGTGTCCAGCCTCCAGAAACATCTCTCCACTGTGGGGTGCGGTTGCAAGGGTCTTGCTCCCACACACAAGGAGAGGGTCTCAAGAATGAGCTCAGTGTCAAGTTCGTGGAGGGCCATGAAGGCAGCCTGCACAAACTGCTGCAGAAGCTGCAGCATCGCCATGTGGGGCCATTGCATGCCCGGGGCAGCTCCGGCTCCATGGCAAAAAGAAAAATGCTATGGCATCCAAAAAAGCTGGGCAACCAGAGCACACACTGCTAAAGCTTTGCTGTCCCTCAGAGAGGTAGGCAAGCACGCAAATATCATGATATTATATATACGCACCAATATCGTGGCGCCTTACGCAGCTGCGTATTTTGCATATCAGTAGGGAGAGTCCTGTCTGTGTTGCACTGCCACTAACCCTAAAAATCTCTGCATGAAAAAAGGCATTGCTGCACATTCTTCTAAGCTCCTGTATGTCAATCTGCACTCCTTGGGCTTGGAGACTGGAAAAATGGGGAATAGCCAAATTGTTTGCAAATATCAATATCTAGTCACCTTTTATCTATTCCTGGGCTTGCTTGGAATCTCTTTAATTCATTCTCTCACTTTTTTCTCTGTCTTCTTTGCTCTGTGTGCCTGGAACATTTAATGTATTGTAAAGTCACTGGGGAAGCTTGAATTACAGCTTTGAAGTATGCAGTGATGTCGGGGTCCTTGACTTACATATGCTTCCGCAGCTTCAGCCACATTGCTCACGCTGAGAAAGAGGCCTTTCTTCTGAGGAAGGTATTGTAGCTTGACCTTCACAAAGGAACTTTTGGGGCAGAGGATTAAGATTTAATTGAAATCTCATCAATTCGCTCCCATTCCATGGACTGCATTACAAGCAAAAACCTGCATTTCTATACTGCCACCATGGCAACTTGGAATGGGAAAACAAGGCAAGAAATGTAAGAACATAAAAATGTTGACCTGGCCACATTTTATATAAAGTTATGTAATTGACACCTTAATCCAGGCCTGCACAACATACGGCCCGCGGGCCGCATGCAGCCCACAGGGGCTCACTGTGCAGTCTGTGACGACTACGGGCGGCGCAGCACCATCCGATCCGCCGGCCGGGCGGAGGAGCAGAGCGCCACCAGGGAAGGGGAAGTGCGGCGATTCTTGACGCTGGGCTGCCTGCGTGCAGCTCCGGTGCGAGGAGGCTGGGCACGAGCCAGAGGGCAGGAAGCTGGCAGACGCCAGGATGCTGGCGTGATGTGGCATCATGACGTCACGGCCGGTGACCACTGGATTCAAAAAGGCTCCGGCAGGCCCACAAACTGGGAGGCAGAAGCCAGGTAGGGGAGGGGAAGGGGCTTGTGCTGAGGGCAAGGGAGCAGGTCAGGAAAAAGGGGAAGGCACCAAGGGGCAGGGTGCAGGAGAGACAAATGCCAGGGGGCCAAGTGGAGACAATGAGGAAAAGGGCAGGAAGGGAGGTGTCAGTGGGAGGGGGGACAGGGTGATGCTGGGAGAGGAGAGGGTAAGGGCATTGGGAGCCGTATGTTGTGCGGGCCTGATTTAACTGAAAAATTCTTAATAAAGTATCCCCCCCCACCCCTTCGCAAACCTACCCTTGCGGCCCGCAGCTGTTTTCTTTGGAGTAATATGGCCCTCACTGCATTCCGAGTTGTGCAGGCCTGCCTTAATTAGCAATAAAAAATCTTTATGCTTGTTAACAAAGTGGCCAACTTAGTTTTACTATTGGAACCTGCATTTTTTTATTTAGTTTCACTTTTTATATTTGCATCTGTAACTTTTGAGTAACATTTTCTACATCTAATTTCTTTGGTGTGTGTGTTTTCTTTTGTTTTTAAGAGAAACAAAAGGAAAGAGAAGATCCACTCTAGAGTTTTAAAAATGTATTACGCTCCATGGTTTTCACCAAAATACTCTAAAACAATGAATAGTTCTGTGGAACCTTAGCATACATCTTCACAGCAGTGTTATTCCAGAATAACAAAGAGTGCATCTACACCACAAGCCTTTATTTCAAAATAATGTCGAGCTGGAGAACTTCTTAATCAAACCCCTGTAATCCTCATTTTACAAAGAATAAGGGAAGTTGAGGGAAGAGTTGGTGTAGTTGAAGTTCTGTAGCTCAACTTTAGCCCTGATGTGTATATGTACCCTTAGGCTACGTCTACACTGCAGGGTTTTTGCACAAAAATGGCCATTTTTGCGCAAAAACCTGCAGAGCATCCACACCTCAAATGCGCTTTTGCGCAAGTAAATCAGCAGTAAAACAGAGGTGCTTTTGCTGGCGTAGGTAAATCTCCTTCTACGAGACATAACTCCGTTCTGCGCTACAGCTATTGCGCAAAAAGGAAAGTGTGGACACTCCTATGGGAAAAAGCACAGGTGCTCTGAGGGCCATTCTGTGAATGGGCATCAGAGCTTTCTTGTACAAGAGCGTCCATGCAGAGTGGATGCTCTCTTGCACAAAAGCGCATCACTTTTGCAATGTGGCTTGAGATTGGGATGTGCTCTTGTGCAAGAATCTTTTGCGCAAAAACTCTTGCGCAAAAGGCTTCTTGCACAAGAAGCCTGCAGTGTAGACGTAGCCTTAGAGACTATACACATATAGTGTGTGTGGGTATATATACTATCATTAGCTTTCGTGGGCAAAACCCACTTCTTCAAATGAGATGGGGCGGAGAAAAAAGAGGGACTATCAGAATTATAACAGAAAAAGAAGGGAGAGGAAAGAAACAAATGTACCTGTTAATAATAGTAGAGGTGCTAAGGAGGCTGACTGAGTGGGCTGGAAATGTCCAATACTTAGCTTTTGATGTCAATGACATGTTAAATGTAAGGAAGACTAGTTTTATAATGGGCCATCCAGTTAGTGCCCTTGTTAAGTCTGAGGGAAACAGTGTCAGATTTGTATATGAAGGACAATTCCGCACTCTCAATCTGTAGTTGGCTTGTGAAATTCCTTTGTAGAAGAATGGCAACTTTGCAGGTTAAAATGTTCCCCTACAGATGCGTTTCTCAAATGGTGGGTCCTGACCCCCTGGGGGGTCACAAGCAACTTAGAGAGGGTCACGAGCAACTTGGGGGGGGGGTCGCAATATCACAAAGTTTGAGAACCTCTGCCCTACAGGTTTATGTGTGTTGCCATTTCTGATATCTGACTTATGTCCATTAATTCTTTGTCACAGAGACTGTCCAGTTTGACCAATATACATGACAGAGAGGCATTACTGGCACTTGATGGCCTAGACTATGTCTGGACTGCAGACTTTTTTTGGAAGAAGCTTTTCTGGAAGAGATCTTCTGAAAAACTTCTTCCAAAAATGTGTGTCCACACACAAAAGCGTGCTTTTTCGAAAGAGAGCATCCAGACTGACTGGACACTCTCTCGCATAAAAGCCCACCTGGAACCACTTCAGCCAGGGCTTTAGGTAACCAGTTACTTCCAAATGCTGGCGCTGGAGCCTTGCAGAGACACGCGCTTAACGGGACCCCCCTGGACAGCCGTTTCTCTACTTCTGCTGCATGCTTGCCTACCTCTTCAAGGGACAGCAAAGCTCTTGCAGTGCCTGCTGTAGTTGCCCTGTTCTTTTTTGGATGCCACAGCTTTGTTCTTTGTGCCATGGAGCTGGAGCTGCCCCTGGGCATGCAATAGCACCACATGGCCATGCTGCAGTTTTTGCAGCAGTTTGTGCAGGCTGTCATCCTGGTTCTGCATGAGCAGGATCTCGAGCTTATTCTGGGGACCCTCTCCCTGGGTACAGCTGCTACACTCTGGCAACTACACCCCACAGAGGAGAGGCGGTTTTGGAGGCTCAACACCAGTTCAGACTGGTTGGACCAGCTGGTCATGGAGCAGTGGGACGACCAGCAGTGCTCCAAAATGTTCGCAGGTGGAAGGCTGCATTTTTGGAGCTGTGTGCTTGGCTTGCCCCCACCCTCTGGACATGCGACTCCCACCTGCGGCCCGCCATCCCCCTGGAAAAGCGGGTTGCTGTCGTCATATAGAAGCTCACCACCCAGAGTGAGTGGGAGTCCTGGAAAAGAGGGGCTGGTGGGAAAGCCCCGTTCCTGGGGGGTTGTGCCATCCTGCCCTCACACAGCGCTGCTGCTGGAAGGTGGTGGACTCATAGGGGGTGGCTCCTGGGCTTTTTGGGGGGGCAGAAGAGGGGAGCAGGGTGGGCAGCTCTCCAGGGCTCAGGCACTCCCTCTCTCATTCTTTGTGTTGTGTGTTTGTTTCTCTCTTTCTGCAAGTTGTGAGGGCCATCAACTCCATCCCGCTGCAGAGGGTCATCCGTCTGGGAGACCTGGATGTGACCATAGATGGATTTGCTGCTCTGGGGTTCCTGAACTGTGGGGGAGCCATTGATGGGACCCACATTCCGATCCATGCACTGGACCATGGAGCAGCCCAGTACATAAATCGAAAGGGCTACTTTTCAATGGTGCTGCTGGCCCTGGTCAACCACCATGGACAATTCACAGACATTTTTGTAGGGTGGTCGGGCAGGGCACACAATGCCCAAGTCTTCAGAAATTCCAGCCTGTACCATAAGCTGGAGACAGGCACATTTTTCCCCCAGCGGGACTTTGTGGTTGGGGATGTGCAGATGCCACTGTGCATCGTGGAGGATGCAGCCTACCTCCTCGTGCCATGGCTGATGAAGCCCTACACCAGCCACCTGGACCCCAGCAGGGACTAATTTAACTCCCACCTCAGCCTCACTTTCACCTTTGGAAATCACAGACTATAACTCATTTGCATACATATGTTTGCCTGCTATAACCTTTTAACTCTCTCATTTCTTTTTCCCAGTTAGTACATGAGTTTCGTATAGGATTGTCTACATGCCATTGTCTTTGACGTGAGATCTGAGGTGCAAATTGTCCTGTGGGAAGTGACGGGTCTCTTGGGACTGGAAGCAACCTGAATCATTTGTGATCTTTGGTGCATGGCAACCATCACTAAGTTCAGCTTGGCTGGGTAGCAAGTGAGACCAGCCTGCCCACGGAGCCTGTCTCTGACTCCATGGTAAGACTGTGTGTAGAGCTTCAGGAGTTCCAATTTATGACTGGATTGTTGAAATCTAATTATAGAACATATAACCAGTTTGGGGCACCTGCCCAACTATTTAGACAGTCTGGCCTACAGGGGTTGGCACTCATGGTCTCAAACCACCAGTGGAATAGCAAGGGTGTTATGTGCTCAGGGGCAAAGGCAAAATTTGCACACACACACACCCCCAACCGCTGTGTGGCAGGGCCCCGAACCTCGCGCATGGCTGAGCCCGACTCTGGGTGGGGAGTACCACCTCTTCCCCTGCCTCCTGCAGTTTGGATCTGGGCCCCCCGCACACACTAACCTGCCGGTGGAGATGGAGGAAGGTCAGGCTGGGGGCAGAGAGGTGGGGAGGAGGCTCAAGCCAGCGGCAGCAGGAGAAGGAGCAGCAAGAGAGCCAAGGGATGACACGGGGAGTGGAGGGGGACTAAATTGGCACATCCCTAGCATGGCACCCAGGGGCAATTGCTCCCCTGTCCCCCCTCTCTACACCACTGCAAACCACTGCAGACAGTGTGACAAAACTACAGCAATCAAATAACTAAAATCTTAATACATTTTTTACTGCGTGTGTGTAAAAGTGAAGTTTTAATCACATGTGACCAGATTCTGATGTATCTTCTCAACACTGGTTTGTGTACTCTTCTGCTAAATTTCCACTTCAGGCAAACTTTTTTTAATTCATTTTATTTTACTGTGGATTTTAGGGGCATTTATATAACTGGGTTTTTTTAAGTTCCCCTAAAAGATCTTTGGTTGATTTCTAAAACTTGAACTAGAAAAAGGCAAACAGGAAAGGAAATCATTCACAAAACAGAGTCCACAAATACAGAATTATTCTTTGGTTCTGATGCTTCTTGCTGTTTTGTGGGGACCCACACTTCTGTTACTGTGGCTACATCTAGATGACACTGATCCACAATTTGTGTACCTTTTTCTGATAGTTTTTTTGGAAGAGGCTTTTCTGAAATGTGGCCCATCTACACTGGACCAAATTTCAGAAAATCCTCCTCTTTGGGGAGGAGGAAGACAGGGCTTCCAAAAGAGCGCATCTGCTCTTCCGCAAAAAAAAAGCGGAAGAGCAGATGCATTCCCTGGACATGGCAGAGTTTTTTCAGGATCCCAAAGAAACTCCATAATCTAGATGTACCCTGTGTCATCACATTGAACCCTTCAGCTGTCTGATTTATTGTTAAACTGGGATGCTCTCTAGGCTCTCTGCATCAAGATAATGCATTTCCCCATCATGGGGTCATGTTAGTTATTGTGGGTATGTTGAAGAGAATTTATGGCAATCCTACAAGTCGATAATGTGATTGGACCAATAGCACCCTCATGGAGTACCATTGAACCAAGAAGAGTGGTTTGTAGGACAGAAGACTGCAAACCTGTGAGCCATTAAAGAGATGGGCAATTGTACATTTACCCTCCCAAATTTGTTATCACAGTGTGATGTGCTAAAGGGTTTTCAGAACTGAAAGACAGGAGGAATACATGCTGAATAGGTCATTTGGATAATTTCTATTTACAGGCCCTTGGAGTCTTCTCATAGCTGTAGTAATTATATTTATTTTTCTACCATTATGGGACCATATAATATTCCTGCCTGAGGCAGTGGCATCTTGAAAAGGTTAATTCATTGCCAACAGATGAATATCACTGTTAAGTGATAAATTCAGGATATTCTAAATATGCATGAGTTTCTGTTTTACACTGTAACCAAAAGAGATGTCTGTCAAAAAGCAGATTTTTCAAGGGCAGATATAAAAAAGGAGTTTTATTTTGTGAGACGATGCAGGTGCCATAGGCTAATATTAATATCAGGAAAATGACATGCAGTCAGATGAGCTGCCTAACTCAGGTCATTCACAGGTCATCAGGTCATATAGTAGGAAACTGAAGCCAGAGGAGGGACTGTCTGTTCAAGCCAACTAAATTCTAATAACTTAAAAAATATTTTGGACAATGTGCTAGATGTGTGTCAAGGTGTCTGAAAATCCTGTGGACAGCAGCAAAGCAAGCACAGGAACAAAGCAGACATTTTATTCATCAGTTGACTAAAAATATTGTGTTAGGAAAGAAGATACAGATGTTCTATATTAAAAATGAGGGAACAGGAAGAAAGGTTCTTTCAGGTGGTGCAGCAGTGTCAAAACACCTATTGGGTTAGTGGCCAAATAGCTCTTGGCAAACTAGACCGGCCAAATGCTTACCTTGAAAAAGGATCAGCGCTGAGGTTGGTGCTCACAGCAATGAGGCCAGAAAGACTGCCCAAGCAGGGCTGAGGCAGTATGAAGACACCTCTCACCTGCCCTTCTGTTGAAACAGAAAAGATGAGAATTGATCATTATTTATTCTACACTTGCACCTACAGGCCCTATTTAAGATCACAGCCCCATTATGCTAGGAGCTGAACAAAAACATAGAGAGAGAGTTCCTGCCCTGAAGATTTTACTTCTAGATAGACAAAAAAAGGAAAAGAGAAAAAGGGATTTGCCCAAAGATAATATAGCAGAATGGGGACTAGAACCCCCCTCTCCTGTGGCATAATCAAGTGGTCTAGCCATTACACTGCACCACAAGCATGAGGAAAAAAACCACTGAGTCAGATTAACCAGTGCACTCCAGTGAGGCAAATCAACTGTAAACCCAGTTTAACTGGCCAGCTATACTGAGTTTGTAGCCTCTTTGTGGGTATGTCCAGACTATATCCCTCTGTCACCAGAGGGATGTAAATTAGACATACCGAAATTGAGAATGAAGTGGGGATTTAAATATGCTGCGCTTCATTAGAATAAAAATGGCCACTGCTTTTTGCCGACGCGGCAATTTGCCGGCAAAAAGCGGCAGTCTAGACGGGGATCGGTCGACAAGGAAAGCCTTTTCCGATTGATCTCTTATGCCTCATGCAACGAGGTTTACAGGATCAGTCGGAAAAGGCTTTCCTTGTCGACCGATCCCCGTCTAGCCTGCCGCTTTTTGCCAGCAAATTGCCGCATTGGCAAAAAGTGGTGGCCATTTTTATTCTAATGAAGTGCAGGATATTTGAATCCCCGCTTCATTGGCAATTTTGGTATCTCTAATTTACATCCCTCTGGCGACAGAAGGATGTAGTCTAGACATACCCTAAGTCACCAGATTGATACAAAGCAGCTAGAACATCTGGGTAAATCTGGTCTATTGTTTCTTAGCTATCTTTTGGATTTTCTCCCTCAAAAGTACTAACTCTCTAAGGGTATGTCTACACTACAGCACTATTTCGAATTAACTTATTTTGAATTAGTTAATTCGAAATAACGCATCTAGACACAAAAACTAAATCGAAATAGCGTTTTTCTGATTTGAAATAGCACATCCACATTGAGTGGACCCTGAATCGAAGGTAAGGCTGGCCGGAACCAGTGCCGGCAGGGCATCAGGGTCGGACTTAGCGTGTGGGGCTGCTGCCTCAGGCTAGCCAAGGTCCGTGCTTAAAGGGACCCGACCCCCCATCCCGGACAGACAGTTCTCAGGTTTCTCTGCTTGCTGGTGTACCTCGCTGAGGGACAGCAAAGCATTTGTGTCTCGGAGTGCTCTGCTTGCTCTCACTCGGGACACCACGGCACTCTGCAACATGGATCCAGACCTGCCCCCGGGGACTCTGCTGCGTCTCGTGGACACATTGCCAGCAGCCTGGCTGCACTGTCTGCAGGCTGCCATCTGGGAAGACCATCGAGGGGCTGTCAGGATCCAGAGGGCCCTGTGGGAGAGCTTCCACCCTGAGGAGCGCTAACAGTCTCCCCGGTCTGCCCCACTGGGGGCTTGTGCCCCATTCCTCCCTCTCCTCCTTCCACTTACCCTTCCCTAGCCCCCCCTTCCTGATGTCAAAAATAGAAACTGTCTTTATTTAACACAACTGGGGAGGGGGAATGAAACTCTGGGGAGACTGGGGAAAGGAGGAGAGAGAGGGGAGGAGAGAGGGTGGGAGAGGGGAGGGGGAAACCTGGGAGGAGGGATCTGGAAGGGGGAAGCAAGGGGAAGATGGGGGAGGGGAAACTCAGGGCTCAGGGGTGGGGGTCTCGTCGGGCCACATGTCTCCCTGCACAGCAGGTGCAGGGGCCTCGGTGTCCCCGGGGGGATGGGGAGGAGGGTGCGGAGATTGAGGAGGAGGGTGTGGAGGTTGAGGAGGAAGAGGTGGGAGGGGGGGCAGGAGTGGGAGGAGGAACAGTAGCTGGGTGGGCAGCAGGCACTGGGGCAGCACAGGGCAGCACGCTCCGCACCAGGGCCTGCAGGTCTGAGCACATGGCATGGTCCTGGGCAAGCTGCTCCCAGCGGAGCTGCAGGTCCTCCTGCACCCAGGCCTGGATGGTGCGGTGCAGGGCTCACAGGGCCCCCAGGTGCTGGTCCCAGTACCCCTGCCGCGTGGTGGTGGTCCTGCTCAGGCCGCAGGTGCAGGAGCTTGTCTCGGGTGGGGTGGTGCGTCCTGCATTGAGCAGTTGGTGCAGCTGTAGAGAAAGAAGAGAAGTGGTCAGTTCTCCCTGGGGACACAGTGGATGAAGCCCAGCCTAATTCTTGTGCAAAATCATGCCAGTGTAGACGTAGCCCAAGAGTAAAAGTACAGTATTAGCAACATGTCATCTAGCAGAACTTATTCTCATACAGCCCATAGGCAAAGAGCAGAGTAAATCTAAGCCTCTTGCTTACTAGTTCACTGAACTGTTGTGGTTTGGAAATTGAGGCCATAAAGTAAATGGTGTGTATGTTGTCATACCGTAGCATTAGTTCTGCACTCTGGATACTGAGCAGGGATTTCATTGTCCTGAACCTGTTATGGAGTTTTGCTTCATTCCCCTGTGTGCATCAGTGAAGTCTCTCTTTCTCCCTTCTTTACCATTTCAAGACTTACACTGAAGATGAAATTTCAGCCCTGTGCAGAAAGCCAGAACAAAGGTTGTGTATCACTCAAGTCCTGCAAAAGTACCATTTTGAAGGATAACGCTCACTGCCTGAGATAGAGTATACTACCCACACTGGTTCTGAGAGGGCTGAGGTAGACCACGAGGGCCCAATCAGCCAAGTAGCTTGGCAAGCTAGGGAAATTAAGGGTAGGAAGAAAAACCCTAATGAAAAGAACACTCACCTGAGCAGAAATGGGCTGGACTTGTATAAAAGTAGGATGCTGGTCACAACAAGGGCTGTTGGCAGGAAATTTGTAGTCATCCACTATTTAGCAGAGAGGGAAGGGGGGAAAAATCCAGTGGAAAGAACAAGCTGTCCAGGCCCAGAAGAAGGGACACACCTTGGGGAGATCAAGGAGAAGAAGTGTTCCTATGAGATAAGAAGCCCAGGGTGTAAGCAGCAAGGCTGGGAACGAAATAGCTCTTAGCTATGTGTTGGGGGGGGGGGTCCCCTAGGCTGGAACCCAGAGCAGTGGGTGAGCCTAGGTTCCCCTACCTGCCACTGGAGAAGTGCTTGCAAGGGCAGCCACTGGGAGACTGGCTGGATTACTACAGCAGTGCCAGAGACTCTGAAGGACTATTCACCAGGAGAGGGGGAGGTTGATTGACTTGCTAGAGGGCCAAGTTACAAAGAGGCAGCACCAGTTTCTGAAGTGAAAGGCAGGCTGTGGGTTGAGTACAAGAGACAGAACAACCTCTTGTACTGGAAGAGCCTATTGGAAGGTGTGCTGGCCTCACAGAACAAATTGCCAAAATGGCCAGGAGGAGACGTTATTCCAGTGGTGAGTAGCACTTTCCATTGCGTTGCTTTCCAAGTGGGCATTTCAGGAGCACAGAGCGGGATCTAGAGAATGGTGACAACATACATTTGTCTGCTTTATATCAAGAAGCTTTAATAGCCACAACTGGGGTCCCAGTCCTTATCTTGCCCTGCACTTAGGGATTGATCCACTGTTTATTGAAGCTCCCACTGCCCTCAGTCTTGCAGATTGAGGCCTTAAAACATTGGTGAGCACTCCCATAGACATGTGTAAGCTTGCACTGTTTCAGAATCCATTCAGGGATGCACCACCTATTTAAGCAATACAAACAATAACAAGGAATAGTTGATTGTTCTATGATATGGAAGTTGTGTCAAGCTGGGACTTGTGTATGACATTTAGAATCTCCAGCACCAGAGCCCACCTGTATTGTACACACAGGTAATAAGGGACCAATAAAGGGTGGGAGAAAGGAACTGGGGCAGAACTCACCAGACTCATTTAATCTCTGAAGACTAACAGCCCCCAGATAACAGCAATTTGGCTCACTAACCTAGGCTGGATTGCCACTGGTGAAATAGCAATGAAGTGCACGTCTGATTACTAACCCTCTGATAACATAGCCCCACAGTACTTCAGTTGGTTGAAAATGTTTTGTCAAAGCCTTTTTTAATTAAAAAAAAAATGCAGTTTTTTTTCCTTTCAGACCATAAACCCCAAAATCCAAAGTTATTCAGTCTTAAATGTGAAAAAAAGCTTTAATTCCAGAAACTTAAATAAAATACTTTTGGAGAAAATGTTCAATAACAGTTAGGGGAGGGGCAAATGTAACTTTCATCAATGCTACACAGTGAAAGGGGGGAAGCATAATTTCCCAACCAGTTCTGTTTGCTACCCTCCTGTCTCTTAATTCATCATCTGGTTAGTCTGCAGGAAATGTCCATTGTATTTATTGGTGGTGGTTGTGATGTGGATTTGGCAGAGGAAGGGAGAGAATGTGTGTGAAAACAATAGCAGGCATAAACTCTTTTGATTCTCCACGAATTTATACTGCCAGCATGCCATATTCCACACTCCTTTATTCAAACCATGTTTTTATATCCAGAGCGCTGAAGTACAGTTACTAGAACAGCCTTATCAAAGGTACATTGCAGTATGTTTGCCATCTGTTGTCAATTACAGCAGTAGACATGCCAGGCTCATGTTGTTAGAGCCTACAACCTCCAGTGTTCCTTTACTTAATAACAACAAAGGCAGATCTCAACTGGCATGTATTCGGCTTTAGAATGTTAAGGGAAGTGTTTCTTGTTAGAAGATTCTAATTCAAAGCCTAGTGCATGGTACTGAAATAAATCTTGCTACTTTTTCTAAGGAGGAGTCACTATGTCATGGAGTCTAACCTAGGGACTTTTGGACCATAAAACAATGTCCTGACTCAAGAGACATGAAGGTAAAAGGAGCTTTCTCTGAAAACAGAAGCCAACTTGCTACTCCGTGTCTGTAAAGGGTGTGTGTATGTCATGTGTGAATCTACAAGAGATAGTTGGCAATAGGGACTGGGAGGAAGAAGGAAAGGTATTGGGCCTGCTATTGGAAAATTATCTGCAACTATGTTTTAAACTCAGTGATCAGAGGGGTATGAAATATTAATATGGAAGAGTCTTTAGAAAACTACTTTACTTAGATTACTTGACAGAAAAGGCAGTTCTACAAAGTGTGAGTAAATATATGGTAAGGACATGCTTCTGATCTGGCACTGGTGCAAATTAGAAGTATCCCTAATGGTTACACCATTGTAAGTCTGGAATTAAGGAGATCAGATGCAGACCCTCTGTCTGAAGCACGGTGCATTTTGTATCACAATGATACTGCCTGTTGTCTTTGTGCCTTTTGTGTCCTGTCTTTGTTGCTGCTGAACTGCAAACAATGGCTCGATTTACATAGAGCACAAGAAAATTGCACCAAGCCAGTTACGAGCAGATCACATCCATGTTGCTCCTAGAATTCCAAGCTCCCCATGGTAACTGAGGTAACTTTTGCCTTCATTGCTACTCTGGGGTGCTCAGTAGCACAACAGATCTCAGGCTAAAATTAATACTGAAGAGGTAACGTTACAATAACAAATGAACTTCCAAACTCTCTTTAATGAAAGAGACCAAATAATTAAGCAAGAGAGGCTGCCCTATTTTGTCTGAGGATGACATAATTACGCAAGCCAATATTTCATGTATTAAATTGCCCATTATCTTATGTTTTCATGATTTTTTAGGGAAACTTAACAGGTGTAATAAAACCACATTCAACATAAAATGTGATTGGCATCCTGATTAACCATGCTTTGTTTCACTGGAAGAATAACAAACTGGACCTTACCTCAAGTGGAAGAGGGAGTGGCTTTCAGTGTTCGCTAGGGGAAAACCCTAGATAGAAATCATCATCAGTGACTGGCTTCAGGGTGCCTAATCAAATCTGCGATGTGCTGTACCACTGTAATATGGGAACCTTTGCAGAATTACCAGGCATGGCTCATTTTAGCATTGTAAAAGTCCTATGGATAAGACCTACTTGACAAACATAACCTTTTTGTGGTAGAATCTGCAGCCACACATGTTGACCATATTTCTGAGGGAGTTTTTTTGCAAATGTTACCTCCTGACATCTTTAACACCAGAATTTTCACATTTCAAATGTCTATAATTCTATGGTGGTAATAAAAAATGGGAGTTTGATTCAATATTGCAGTGTTAAAGGGCTTTTAGCGCTAAATGCAAAAAGTGCTACATAAGAGCTGAGGATGATTACTGTTCATTTTGTCCTTTCTTTTTTAAAATCATGTGGGCCAGAACATCAGATGATGTTGCTGGGTGTAGCTCCACTCAGGTCAATGAATCCTTTATACATTAGCTGTGGATCGAGCACAATATGTGTACTAATAGAACACACTCATGCCGGGAAACAGTTTGTGTGATACGCAACAGGGTGATACTTAATTCCCTACCCCAATATTTCACACATTCCTATCTGAAATCATGATGTCAACAGAGCTGAACCAATAATATAACAAAGGTTCCTCAAATATTAACTCAAATTTAAAAACAAATCCACTTTGTGTCTGTGCCCCTGTTGTACAGTGAAAGCTTTGTTATCCGGCACTCATGAGGAATGAGCTAATTGTTGGTTAATTGTGCTGGATAACAAAGTTCATTGTTCTGTCCCCACCCCCTACTGGCAGATCCAAATCTCGAGAGGGAAGGAAGCGCCTGCTGAAGTCAGCAGGCAGTGCTGGCTGTCAGAAGCCCCGCAATGGCCAGCTGCACAGGTGAGAGTCAGGCGTATGTGCCTGGAGATGCAGCGGTATTGTGGTTGGAGCAATGCTGGGTTAACAAGTTTTCTAGTTAACAGAGTGCTAGATAACAAAGCTTTCACTGTATTTGTAAATATGTGAAATCCAGATTCAACAAAGTGCTTAAGCATATAGTTGGGTAGTTAGGTGACTAAATAATTGAGGGTCTGGGCCATTGTGCTTAAAATTAGACATGTGCATAAATGCTGTCCTGAACCCAGGCCTTGAACAGCTCACTGAAGTCAACGGAACGAATCACGCTGATTTAATTGGTTCTGGATCTGATACCTATGAAGCTTGCTTATTTGATGGAGATTGAAATTTCCTTTTGGCAAATATGCAGGCAAACTGTATAACAAGCAAATGGCAAACAAATATTTTTTGGAATGAACTATTGGCCGCTTCGTTTTCAGAAACACATTGTATGAGCGCAGAGGGCCAGACTGAAATCTAGTTTTCAGCAGCGTAACTCCATTTATTTGAACTGAGCTATGTGTATTTACACTAGCTAAGGCTCTGGCCCAATATATATAATATTTGCAGGACTCAGTTATGCTGAGAAGCATCCCAAGCTGAGTAATCAATGGGGATCCAAGCCCACATGTAAGTATAAATATCTGGCTAAGTTAAATTGGAATCCAACACACAATACAGCAAGCAAGGACAACATGTGGATTCAGACATTCTCTGGGGAACCTAGTTTTGGGATTTTCAGAGGCACTCTACAGTGGCTTTACTGTGTACTGACTGAAGTTGACGCTAAAACTTCCCAGCAGGAGCAGAGTTAGATCAATGCTGACCACTTTCCAGCCTGACAGCTCATAAACTATTTTTTAGTGTGAGCAGAGTCATCAAAAGCCAATGAATGGATGACAATCTGTGTGTGTTCCTTTTTTAATTGATTATCTATATCATCTTCTTTTAAGGTCAGTTTTTATTACCTGATTTATACTCTGGAGTAAAGTTATGCAGTTTTACAGTAAATGTCACACTCTTTAAACCAAAGCACAAACATGAACCCCACACAGAGGACATGACACTTGTGAGCTGGCTTTAGTGTGACAATGCTGTCAGTTAATTTTGAATGGAAATTCTTGATAGCATCACAAAGGAGCATCCAAAATATGGCCTTTAAAGTCTATGTAATGGAAACTGTACTAGCATAGCTATGTCAACACAGCATCATAGTGTAGCTTCAGCCTATACCAACAGTAAGGGTAAGCTCTTCCCCAAATGCCATTAGTTACATGGTCCAAAACACTCTTTCATTAACATAGCTGCAGCTAACCTGCTGTGCATTTTGGCATAGTGGCATCAGTCAGGGAAGTGGTTTCACATCATTTGTGCCAGTGAAAGTTTCAGGTGTAGCCCACACCTCCGATACCTTATAGACATTGGAAAGTGCCTTACTCCTTGAGTGAGTCTGTTGAGTCAATGGGTCTATAGGCACAGAATAGTCATACCTAAGGCGGAGCCAGATTCTGATACCCACTCACTCTGGCAGTTACGCCATCAGTCCTGGACCATATGCAAAGAAATAACCATTTAGGGCCAAGGGGAGGGTGGTAGATACCTTGGGGCTATATGGCAGCTCTCTAAGCCATGGATTATATGATAGGAGCAGGTCAACAAATTTTCTGCTAAAATGTTTTGTCAAAATCTAAAGGATTTGCAAAAGCATGGAAATTTTAAATTTTCCATTTTTGATAGGCAATAATGAAACATGGAAAATTCTGCTTTCTGTTTTTTCCTCTTCCCTTCCATTTTTTAACAATCCATCCCATTTTTTTTTTCATTGAGAAACTACTTCCAACTATTAGGCAGGAGTGGGTATTGCAGGTCATCAATGACTTGTCTACCATCTGTCTTTTTACCGTGCTGTGAACAACTTGCATAGTCAGGAGAAGGTCCCTTATTTCCACTTACTTCTCTGCGTTGGTATGCAATAGGGCTTATGACTCATCCCAGAACATGTGATTTTTAAGAAATCAATGGCATAGTTCTTATACAACCTAGCATACCAGAAATCAAAGTAAGCTTAAAATATATAAAATGTGACTTTTTTTTCATACAGGTGGTTTTGGTTTATGTGCACATGAGTAAGTCTCTTACATATGGGATCATGGCTCCCACATCTGGCAACTAGTACCACCGAGGAGACTTCAGGTCTGTGAAACAAAACAGGATATTTCAGCCAGTCATTGACTGGTTAAAAAACAATGTGACTTGGTAGTCCAATTTAAGGGACAGTCAAGCTAATAGCAGTGCAATGAAATTATTTGTGGCACAATAAAGAAATAAACAAAGTGTATTTGTACTGATTGTAGGAAATATTTTGGGATAGTACTTGAATAATATATGACATAGTAAAGCAATGTAAAAAGTTGGTTATACGTATGTAGATAACAAAAAAAATATAGTTCTATAGGACTGACATTATTTTTCTAATAGCATTTGACAGCTCTTTTGCATAGGCAATGCAGAAACAAAAAGAGGAAAACAGTCTCCAGAATGAAATAGTCAAAGGAAGATGGCTTTTCTGATAGTTCAGTGATCATATGCAAAGAAAAGCTGGTTTGCTAGAAATGTAATTGACACATATCCAGGCGCTCTCTCTCTGTTGTTGTTGTTGTTGTTGTTTACTATAACTTGCATAGCCATTAGGTAATTCACTCCAGTTTTTTCTTTTACATTTTGAGCCCAAAGCTCCCAGAACATTTGAATATGTTGGCAAAAAGCAGGTTAGGGAAGGAAGGGTATGTCTACGCTACCACCCTAGTTCAAACTAGGGTGGTAGTGTAGACATACCCAGAGAGGTTATCTTTTAGGAGAGAAACATGGTCACAAAAATAGAATTGATAAATCATCCCACTCTTGTTTGTTCATAACACTGACAGTTGTGCTCTTGCAACAAAGTTGTAGGTTCAGACATTAGCACTTAAACATCTTGCTATGTGACCTATTTGAGCCAGAAGTAAATAATGATCATCAAATGGTAGCTAACTTGATTTATGGTTCTGATCTGAAATAAAATCAGAATCATTTATCTTTGTATGTAACCTAGTGTTTCTACAATATATGCCTTCTTCCTTTAGGGCCAAATTGTTCCTTGCTCCCTGCCCAAGCTCACCAGCTTTGCACTTGTCTGGTGGCACAAAGCTGGAAGAAAATGGGCTCATACAGTGAGCTGAAGATTCTTTTGGAATAGAGGGAATGTCATAGGGAGGACATAGAGGCCAAGAACCTCTGAACTTTGGTGATCCCTGGCACTTAACACCTTTTGGGGTTTACGCACATGAGTATATACAATAGCCTTTGCATGGCTCTAAGTTACCTTTGCAGCTGACTCAACCCCAACCACTGTAGGATCCCTAAGACAGTAAGTTTCTAGTCACCTTTATCCCTTCAGCTGTGCTGGGTGGAGTTCTGGCACACGGAGGGGATTTGGCCCTACGTCTGATCAGCACATTCTCACAGACTGAAGGTCCTTCTGCAAATGCCATCTGGAAAATGTTTCTTATATTCTGTCTGAGAGCTGTGAGGGTATAGACTTGTTCTGCAGTAATGTGTGAAAAGAATCTAAAAGGAAAGTAGAGAGACTTGTTTTAAATGGTGTTGCTGAGGCCAGCTTGGCAGAGGAAGACGCCCACTTTGTGTAATACTACCTACCGTACACTGAATTCCAAAGAGTAGTCAGTAACCCCTCCAAACCTCAGAAACTGGGACTTTTCGTAATGTTTACTCTACATCTGCGGGGTGTCCATTTGTTTTCTGTTGGCTTTTCTTCTGTGGGGGCGGGCACTTCTGAGAGAGAACCACAGCATCTGTGGAGAACAAGATCTAAAAGGACTGCTTGCTAAATAACAGCAGCTGGAATGACTCTTGCGCACTAGTGATAGGAACAAACAGTGTCCCTGCTTAGATACAGATAGTATGATCTTTTGCTCTCTAAAGACCTGAAACTTTCCCTTAAGAGACCAGGTTAGAGGAGGAAGCCCTTACATATTAAGCCTTTTCTTAAAGTGGCACTGAAAACGCCTCCAATGCTTCCTGCTATGCCCTGACGTGTTGCTGGAATACCAAATGGCATGAAGAGACTGAATCCCTTTGACTGGGCTCACTGTGAATACTATTGGCTTTGCTATCTGACAGAAGGACACGCCAGTAGATTTCAGTAGTGACTGCTGGAATCCAGTGGCTTGCGAAGATGCCAAATGTCTAAGCCATTTGTGTCTGTGGCAGATTCAGTCACTGTAAAAAGATGCGGCCCTGAGAGAAAGAGACCCTTGACTAAAAGGATATAAAACCAGGAGAGCAGAAAGGGAACAAAGAAATGACAAACTGAATTTATTCACAGAAATAAAAAAAATGTATAAAACCAAAAGGGGCAACTGGCTTTTGCCTACTTAGGGAGAGCAAATGAAACCGAGGGAGGAATACACTGAAAAACAGGAGAGAGAAAAATAATAGGAAAACAGTGTGACCAAAAAAGAAAAGGCAAATCATCTCCTAACCATAGGGGGCTGGGCTATGTGTCAGGGGATACTCTGTAATTTGGGACAGCTTCTATTGTCTAGTTCAGCCACTGTAGGGGATTGTGTTTAAATGTGTATTTCTGTACAAATCCATGTCATGCTGTAAAATTTCGTATGCTTTTTTGGGGTGTTTTATTTCTGGAGGATTAAGTTTAAATATTGGCTACATGGCTTTGGATATAAATTTGGCTAACAATTGAGACAACAAAAAAATCCCCATTTTTCTCCCTCCAGCACTTAACTAGGGATGCTAAATATCGGTTGATTGAATAGTCAAGTAACCTCATGAAATTTTATCGGTTAGTTAACTATTCTATAGTCCCTGTGGGTGGGGCTGGCCGGCAACCACTGTATCAGAGGCAGCAGCATGGGGTACCAGGTAGGAGCTGGTCTGTGAGGGGAGCCAGTTTAAAAACCAGCTCCCCTCGCAGACCGGCTGCCTATTGCTCTGTGCTACTGCTTCGGAGAAAGAGGCAGCAGTCCTTGTCTGGGGGAAGGGGGGGTCTGAGCTCCCGGACATAGTGTGAGCCAGACTGAGCTGGGCTGTCTGTTCACCTGGCTCTTAATACACTTGAAATGCAGAGCTGAAAGAGGAGTAGGTCCCGGACCCAGCGTGAGCCAGGACTGAGCCAGGCTGCTTGCCCAGCTCTTAATACACTTTAAATACAGAGCCACATCAGGGGTAGGTTCTGGACACATTGCAAGCTGGGACTGAGCCAGGCTGCTGGCCAGCTTGCTAAAAAAAAATACTGGAAGGGAGAGAGGAAGAGGGAAATGTGTATAGTCTATAGCATTAACATATAAGCTTTTGCTTATCAGTTAATCAACTACACTATTACGCTACACTATTACAACCCTATTTCAAACATCAGAGTTGCAGTCCCGTTCCCCTGGAGAAGGGGTCATGTAGCTAGTTTGCAATCTAGGGATGTTTATAGTAACTTCTAAATACATGTCAGTTTGTATGAACAAGGGCTGTGTTTGTGATCGGATTCTCATTATTTTGCATTGATTGCTTTTTTCATTCTTTATGCAACAGTTCAGAATAGTTATTTAACTTCTGTACTGTGACTACCTAAAGTCCAACTAGGTCCAGGCCCCAATGTGCTTGGTGATGTATAATAGAAACCCTGCCCAAAAGGACATCAAATGGAGCTGTGGTTGACTATACAGACGGTCATGGTGTTGATCATTTACATTACCATAGCTCCTAGAGTACCAGTTCTTGATTGGAGCACCTATTGCACTAGGGGCTGTACAAACTCAGAGGAAATTAAGATGCCCATCCCAGAAAGTTCACAATCGAAATATAAGACAAGAGACAACAGACAGACTAATGGGGGAGTACAAACACTGACACAATATTAGCCTCATTGATACTTGAGTAGCTGCAATCTGTTCATCTGTCAATTAACTAAAACAGCTTAACTGCTATCCAGTTTTTTGTAGATTTCATGCTGAAGGAATTTTAAGGAGGGATATGAAGAAGGATATTGAGATAACTTTGTAGATATTCATAGGAAGCCACTCCCAAGTGTGGGAGAAAGTACCCAGGTACTTTGAAAATTTAACACATGATTTAGTTCTCCATCTCTTGTAATTCTCTGCCATCTTAGGACCTAATTCTGCAGCTGGGTTGGACTCCCTCTGATGTTCATTTGTCTGTGTTTTCTGTGCAAGGAGCCTGAAGGATCAGATCTGCAAGTAATAGAACTCCTCTGCTTGTTCCACTTCATCTGACCAAACCTTGATTTTTCTTTTTTTAATGCTTTCAGGTTTTTGTGATTGGGGAGCGGGGATTATTATTCTTTCATTACCGTATTTTAGCGAATATAACCCGCGGGTTATATTAGTTTTTACAAACCCCACACCGCCATGGGCTATACTCGTGTGTAGGGTATACAGGTTTTTTTTTTACTCACCTGCATAGGAACCGGGGGGTGAGCGCTCCCCCGTCTGGAGGCTGGTCCGGGGCGGTGAGTGCCTGCAGGAATCGGGGGTGAGTGCCCGCAGGAACCGGCGGTGAGGCTGACTAATCTTCCCCTCTCCCCGCCCCCCCCCGGTTCCGGCACTGTAAATTAGAAAATATACCCCTGGCACAGTTCTAAAAAAAAGTCTTGTATACCCCGCGGGTTATACTCATGTATGGGGTATACAAGACTTTTTTTATTCAAATAGCAAAAACCATGGGGTATATTCGGGTGCAGGATATATTCAGGTGTGGGGTATATTCGCTAAAATACAGTAATTACTGAGCACCACTGGTGTGCCTGCTGCTATACATTCCTAGTAGGACAGATTCCTGGCCTTAAGAGCTTACAACCTAAATCAGATGCTTACCTTGTATTTAATGTATTTTGCTTATTATGCTTTTTTGTTTCACTTAGAAATATTTCATGTGTGATATTTAATTGTGCAATGTTATTTTTAAACTATTGCTGCATCTTTCTTATTTACTACTTCAAACAATATCAGCATGTCATACATCACATTTTCATCCTCCGATCTCAAATCCTCTATCCATACTTCTCAAATGTCAAATCTGCCAGTGTTTGATACTAGCAATTTATATGAGTGATATGGGACATGATCTCTTGGAAGCCAGCTCAGGGTACTAGACTGCAACCAATTGGACAGTGGCTCTGTCTCTTCCTTTCCTCTCCTCCACTGCCAGACTTGACTGAACATGGCCCTTGATTCATCTCAAGTGTAAAACATTCCACTAAATCTGGTATACTTGAGCACTCGATTCAATCTCTCCAAAGTGGTTTCCTTGACCTCTTCTATGTAAATAGTGCTGGGATGCTCAAAGTCAGTGACTGTTTCCTTTGGATTCATTTGGGACTGTTTCAGGCACTAGATGTGAATCTTGCAGCACACCTGGGTGAATGCCATTCCCAAGGGTTCTGCACTTCAGAAAATATGTCAAGGGGTAACACTTTCAAAAGAACCTAAGTGATAGAAACTTGAGTCCTATCAACTTAGGTACATTTGAAAATGTTGGCCAAGCTGACTGCTCTTTGCACAATAGCTGGTCCTTGCTTTGCCTTCCTACACGTTCTGCTGCAGAGTAGATGGAGGGATCTGTTTTCAGTGGCCAAGAGTTCACTTCCATCCCACTCTTGCCTTGACCAACTCTGCGGTGTCCTCTTCTATTCGACACAGAGCATATCTTCTTCATGCTAGATGAGCAGGATGATTCTGAAATTCCATTAGCTACTAGCCTGATGCCCCTCTTGCAGATAGCTAACCTCAGAAGTTACATTCCCCAGAGGTTTGGTGTGACATTGCTCCTATCTGGAGTGACACATAGGACCTTCTCCAGTAACCCACAGCCTGATTAAAGACCAGAATTTCACATGTCCCCTTAGTATCTTTTAATAATTCTTTGCTGCTGATTTATTCAGCTTTCCAGGAAACAGCACTTATATCTTGTTTTGCCCTTACCAGATCGCTGCTGGTTTACATCCAACAGAGTTTTCCTATTCTTCTGTATCAGGTGTTATACTTCCAAAAGAGGGTTCATTCAAGTAGCAACTTTGCTCCGTAAGTGCTATGTGGGCCTGTGTGCTTTGTTTCTACAAGGGAACAGTGTCAAACACTATGCAGTATTTTCATTAATGTTTCAAGAACTGAACTATGAAGGCCAGCCACGTGCAGGAGAGGGGGATTAGTAGACTAGACCAAAATGGATGACTAGAAAAATACTTGATCCATCTACCACAACAGTACCTGTTCATGGCACAAAACCACCTCTGAATAATAAGGCAATTTGAGTTGAATGGTGCTCTAAAAAGTGAAGATGGGCTACTCTAGAATGTCAGACTATGGCTGGACTGCTATTGTGTCATTAATATAGTCCTTAGACTACATGAAATCTGAATAGAAAACTGCTCCCCTTTAAAGCACATCCACGTGAAATGTATGAGAAGAGTAGCTAGAAGACATATTAATTGTACAACAGATTTTTTGTCTGATTCACAAAGCCTCCATAACACCTCCTAAAACAGACCCCTGAACAACACTCCTATGGTGTGTTGAGCACACACAGGGGAACCTCTTTGCTCTTCAAAGCAGCTTGACAAAGCAAGGACCTGGTCCATTAGCTTCAGTGGACTTTGGATCAGACACCAAAGGTGTGCCTACGCTTCCATTAGACACCAGTGGCTGTCCCAAACCCTTTGACTCAGGCTCCCGGGGCTTGGGCTAAGCAGCCATTTAATTGTGGTATATACATTTGAGATCAGGCTGCCACCAAGCTCTTGGAACCTCCCACAACACAGGGTCCCAGTCTGTGCCAGAACATCAACACAGAGGGTGGGAAATCTAAGGTCCAGGGGCTGGATGCAATCCCTGAGTTGCCTTGATCTGGCCCCTGAGGCTTAAGGCCTCTCCAGCATGAGGGAGCCCATGTTGGCACACCCAAACACACGCACACACTGCCTCCGCACAGCTCCTGGCCCCCAAGTGATTTTTCTGTGGGTCAGCAACTCCAGACCCCAAAAAGGTTTCCCCACTCCTGGTCTGCACCACAATTACAGAGCCTCTTAGCTTGAGTGAGCTGCAATGGGCCGGTTAAGGGTATCTAATTGCAATGTAGACCTACCCTTAGCATAGACACTCCAGGCCAGAGTAAAGCTCTGTGGATGGTGCAGCAGATGGCAATTCCAAGGCTATTGTTGGGGTGGAGAAACCTAGCCCATGTATGTGGAATCAGGAGCTCAAAGAGGAGAGAGAAGCATATACCTTCCTCTCCCCCCCCCCCCCCATGTGCAGGAGCAGAACACAACCTGGCCAAATATGGGTGACTGTGGATATTTTTTTTAATGTCAGAGTAACGAGTTTGTCTGAAAAGTAGGGCAAAAGAGTCCACCTGTAAAAGCAGTACATGCAAGAGGGTTTGCCTCAGTTTTTCAAAGGAGAGTGACTAACTTGTGCTGTTCAATGGTGCTTAATGAATAATCAGCTCTAGACCACGTAAACAAATAGGAGAAGAAAACAGCAGAATTGCAATAGCGTGTAAACACTTGTAAACAAGCCCTTAATAGGTCTGTGTGCCAGAGATCATGTTGATGCATGTCACAACAGCCAGCACACATGCATGCCACTTTAAAACCCACATGAATGATGGTGCACCGTCACCTCCCACGTATTCATGCAATGTAAACATTTGAGAAATAAACAGTCCCACTACTTAACCCAGGCTCTGATGAACTGAGTAATTATCATTACCTTCTAAATGCAAAAGGAGGTACAAAATCTATTTTTCTCCAGTACTCCCATGTTTGATCTAATCTCAAGTGAGAATTTACTGGTGTGGAAGTCAGAAGAAAAGACAACAAAATCACTCTTAGGGGATTATGGACATTTTCCTAGGCTACTTTCCTCACCCTTTGCCTCCAAGAG
This sequence comes from Pelochelys cantorii, assembly GCA_032595735.1. NCBI lineage: Eukaryota > Metazoa > Chordata > Testudines > Trionychidae > Pelochelys > Pelochelys cantorii. The sequence continues at coordinate 120,782,705 of CM064330.1, forward strand.
AGATGTTTCCACTGGGGAAATTGTTCACTGTTTAGATGTTCCCTTCTGTCGGGGTCCACTAGCACAATTTTTATTACCAGTGGAGCTAGAACCAAACTGTGAAGTTTAGATTTAAGCTTTGTCTGCACTTGCAATTAATCAACAAAACATTTGTCACTCTCAAATACTTAAATCCCCACCCCCAAATGACAACAGTTTTGCCACTACAAGCGAGAGTGCTGTATTGTCAGCCAGAGTGTTCTTATGCTGACACAAGTGAAAGCTGCCTATGGGGGCTAGAAGTATTTTATCGGCAAAAATGTAGACAAACAGCATTCGCTCACTCTGACTTTTAGCGACAGGGATACATCCACACAGCCTCGCTGCTAAAAGTTGTGTAGTATAGACGTAACCTTATATATGTAACAGGGTTCTAACCTTCTCAGACTTCTGGAGGGTTCAGCTCCAAGGTCCTGTTGTGGTTCATAAATTTTAGATGCCAGCTACAAAGCTGAGTTCTGGAACTGATCTTTCTCAAAGTGGCATGTGTTCAGCTTTGGGGTTCCAGGCCTAGCAACTGGGAATGTTCTGAATTCAATCTCTCCAACGTGAGCAATACGTGGGAATTCCAGCTGGCTGACACAAAACAGCCAAGCACCAAATATTTAGGCGGGAATTGCTTCCCCCACCAGTGAATGTCAGCAGTGTCTGGCTTTTTAAATGGCTGCAGCAATTTGCTGCATGGCGGCACAATTATTTATCGTCCACATATCCAATCCACAGAATATAAGTCTGTTACTTCTAGGCCACAATGTAGCCTTTCTTCCAGCCTCATAGAAAGTGGTGTGTTAGCATTTTAACCCACTGTTCACAAGGTTCTGTAGTTATGAATTCCCGTTCAAGCTAAAAATACCCACTTTAAAAAAGTGCTTTAACCAAAATTCCAGCAGCCAGGGCCCAGATTCACCTCAATTGTCATTACAAGCTGTTGGGCAGGAACCACAATGGCATGTGCATGAATTCTGTTCTAATTAATGGAACTCACAAGTAAGACTTCCAAATGTCCATTAAGATAAGAATGTTTTGCAACTCACTCGTGAATCATACATACAGTCCTTGAACAGACTCTTCTCTGACACAGGATGTGGTTCCAACCTGACGGCTAATTCACTCTCTCAAATTAGCTGACTCATTATCAATAGGAGCTTAAAACAAAGCTTGTGTGTACATACGCAGGAAAAACTTAATGTTTTTCTCATGAGCAGCCAAAATATCCCTCAGTACATATCTGGCTACAGCACAAGTGAAGTTGCCACATTGCGAGCGGGGGGGAGAGGGGGCAGGGCGGGGAGATTCCCTCGCTGATAAACTTTGAGGAGGTCATTCCAGAAAACTGAATAAAAATAGCTTCATCTTAAAAAGCAGCAGGAGCAGTGTGAAAATGCTGCTTTCCTGTCAGATCAAGCAACCAGAAAGACTCAGGTGGCTATCCAACTAACCTTATGCCTCTTGGGGCACTTTTCACATAAACATTAAACCAATTTCTATCACTGCAAACCTGAAACGTGAGCAATCACAATGTGAGATTCAACATACACACTCAGCCATAGAAGACACTCTTTAGGTTTAAGGAGTATAGAAATAAAGGGTTAAAACAAATGGGGTGACCCCATTGACTTCAATAGTACCACAAAGAATGAATCTGGCTTACTTTTTGCAAGCCTATGCAAATCTCCTAACTTCTTGTGTTGAAAGGCCAGCCTGTCCCCTTTTTTCTCCATCCTTAATTCCCTTTCTCCCTCCCCACTCAAATCTAACTGCCTGCTTCTATAATATATTCAACAGCATTTTATCCTTGGGCCTCACTTGTCCTCCCAGGGAGCCAGTAAGTGTGATGCTCCGCCTCCCCATATTTTTCTGGAAATGCATAACTTGAATATGCTTTATGACAAACATGACAAGTAACTTGTCATCCAAGAGCTTATGATCCCCTGAATGTGTATATTCTGTTTGTGTGCATGTATCATTCTTCTGTGTGAATTTAGAAATTTGATGTGTAAACATGCTTATTAATCTATGTCTTCTAGTGTAAGCCATTGGGGTTCTTAAGGAACTTAATGGTCCTATGCTCGAGACCACAAACTGTAATCAGTTTTCGTTTTTCCTGTAAGCCCAAACTGTGGTTGGTCCTACAAAGAGACGTGAATGTGCCACCAGATACTGGAAGCCATCTCAAATTTTGTTCTCTTCTGGGATGGAGGGGGAGAATGGAACAAAGGATTCCTGCCTTGGGGAAATTCTATGTAAGGGTGGGGAGCAAACAATGATGAGCTTCGCCTGGCTTTTGAAACTGCCTCCTCACCCAAAGAAGATACACAGGGACAGCTGGAAAAAAACTGTAACAAAAGGGGTTAGAGGAGTACTGCTGGGCCCAGGTCAGAGAAAAAGATCAACTCTGGCTTGTGAAGAACTTTGATGTCTGTTATTGCTTGCAACCACTTAAATCCTACTTTTTATACTTAATAAATCACTTTAGTTTATTATCAAACCCAATGTAAATAATTGTTACATGGGAGGGACAACTGCTGCACATATCTCTCTTTCATTGGTAAGGGGGGGAGGGACTTCATTAGCATTCTCTATATAAAACTTTTATACAGAATGAGATAGGGACCAAAACCTGAAATAAATCTATTTGGGGCGGTGCTCCTGGGTGTTGACAGGTCCTTGTATCTGAGCACTCCTAGACCTGAGCTGGTTCAGTGTCTGTGTTGCTCTGCTGAGGGGCTGTTACCCCAACTCTCTGCCTTTGCTGGGGGAGACCAGAGCTTCTGGTTCTCCAGGACAGTGTTGTGGAGTGCCCCACAGGGCCAGTAGATGGACTCAGTGGTATGATTAGCACATCAGATGACAGTCTCAAGGGGACCTCTATGATCCAACCCATCATCAATAAAAAATGGCCACTCTTCTTTTGTTAAGTTAATAGATAGGTTTGAATTCCAGGCAGAGCGCCCCTTTTGCTATACTTCCTGAAAATGAGAAGATGGAGCACTCGTTCACAATGTGTTTGATGTCTTTGGAGGACTCCACTTGCACTGTGCCAAATTCTTGGTTCTCTTTTTGTCCATTGGGTTCCATGTAATGTCCCACTGTGGTGGTAGGTCATCCGCTGTCCTTGGCAGAGTAAGAAACTTGGTCATTTGATGTTCTGTATTTACATCAGAGCCTGATGCATCTGGCAAGGTTTTTTGGGTTGAAGCTGGATGACAGAAAAGCTTCTCCAGCCACTCAGAATTGTTGGTGGGACTTAAAATAAGTGTAGGGTGGCTGAATAAAGAGGTCAAGGAGTGAGAATTTTTGGTTAGTGCTCTTGTAATGTAGCCATCTCTCAGCAGATGGCTAGAGGAAGGATGTTTGCAAGGACTGGAAGCTAAAGCAGCTGAATGGACTTCAGGGAGCCAGGTACAAATCCCATAGCCACATTTAGCTGGATATCAACAAGGTCCATGTGTGAGCTTCTTCCCTGGATGGATGTGTAATACTCTGTAATGTAATAAACTAAAGCAAGTGTTGCTGTCTGTAGAGTTTGAGTATCAGAACCCCTGATAGAACCTGCTAGCTTTCAGATGATATTGATGCAATTCTTTGGTTTTTGGCTTGCCCATTTCCGATGTTGGTAGGTGAGGCTATGCTTGAGAGTGACTCAGTAGCTAGCAGCAGTTCGGATCTATGCTATTACCTTGCTGCAGAAGTTTATGTTCAGCAGCCTCTTAGCTTCAGAACAGCTGAGATGGAAAAGTTGGCAATACCAGTACTGAAAGTAGTTTTCCATCCTCTTTAGATCAGCATCCAGGATGTCATTTCTTTCCCTGAGCAATTTTGCTTTTGATCTCCATGAAAGCAGGATGGAACAACTCTGGGACACTCAGAGGATTACATTTCAGTTCTTGAAACCTATAATGGCCCTTTCTGGAGCCAGGTGTTTTTTATTTAATGGCCTTTAAAATTATATAATTTTAAGAAATCCTCCTGACAGTGTAAGATTAGATTGTATCCTTTTGTGGTATCCCTTCATGATGCTTGTCTAAGTAATGAGTGGAAAAGTAAATCATTGGGACATGGAAATTCTAGGGGTCATGGGACAGCCAGATAGAAGAAGAGGAAATGCCACAAAGCAAAAAAGCTGCATGTAAAAAATGTTGGAACATGTATAGATACTGATCTCTTCCAGGTAGGCTACTAAGTCAACACAATGCCCAAAACCACTTTGAAACAGGCAGCAAATATGCCAGACTCTAATGGCTACTGAGCACAGAACTTTTTCTGGATCAGTGGGTCGTAACCTTGGGAATCCCTGACCTTCTAGAGCAAAGGGGCCATGATATATGGCCTGAAATGATTAAATAGGCCACATTTTAATGGGACTGGGATGTATCTGACTTTTTTTTTTTTTTTTTGGTCATTTGATAGTTGGAGGGTATCCTAACTGATGTTACATTAATCCATCACATTGTGAAGGAATTATTTCATTATATAGAGGCTATCTATCCTGTTTTGCTGCTGTTGCTGAACTTTCATCAGCACTGTGTATTGAACACAGGATATTGTGTTGGATTGTATTAAGTGAACGTTTCTGCATCTGGCACGAGGGAGCTGGTAAGTGGTATACAATTTAAGGAGATCAAAAGGATCGGCTGTCAAAGGACTGTCTCAATGGGCCATTAAATTTCACGGGAATGCTGAAACATTTTAACCTACCCACCCCAGTCCAGCCCCTTGCACCACTCACCTACAAGTCTTCACTGAATCTGACACCCACTAATTCATGGGAAAAGGCATGTCAGCTGAATGTTAAGGAGAGATAGTTTTCCAGATTTTCAAACCAGACACAGAAGGGATGATGTAGTCCAGTCACAGGAAATATCTTTCAAATATTTCGTCCCCAAGCACAGAATGAAAAATGGCTTCCTTTTCCTAATACCCTTGTCATTCAGAGGCAAAAGAGAAAGTCCAGTGAAAGAAGAGACTTAGACAACTTTCTAGCATAGTCACTAAGGAAGATCTATCATATGGACCAAATCAAACTCGAACGTCAAAAGTGTGGTAAATACAAGTATGATATGGATTGGTCTATCTTGGCTTAACAATAAAATAAAATATTTTCTTAAGGGTTTTTATGCCTGAGAATATTTTACAAGATATTTCTATGAGAATCCCTTCTTCCACTGCTGAATAGCAAACATCTCTTTGTTGTTGTTTTTTTTAAACTGTTGTAGCAATTTAGTGATGGCAGCCAAAGCAGGTATGTTCTTCCGGCAGAAAAATGCCATTTCATTGAAAGTGAAACTTTCAAGTGGGCACAAGTTAATTTTGATGAAATCTAATTTTAAAAGAATTTGAATGAAAACAATTTAACAAGGTTGAAACTAGGGCTGGCAATTAATCACAGGCAAACCATGCAATGAACTAAAAAAAATCGCAATTAAAAAATTATTCCTGATTAATCACTCTGTTAAACAATAGAATGTAAATTGGATTTTATTAAATATTTTGGATGTTCTTCTACATTGTCAAATATATTGAAACAGAATACAAAGTATACACTGCTCACTTTATATTTTATTACAAATATTTGTGCTGTAAAAATCCTAAAAGAAATCGTAATTTTCAATTCACCTCATACACGTACTATACTGCAATATCTTTCTTGTGAAACTATAACTTTTAAATGTAGATTTTTGTAACATAACTGCACTCAACCAAAATAATATAAAACTTTAGTCCCTACAAGTCCACCCAGTCCTGTTTCTTATGCAGCCAATCGTTAAAACTAAATGTTTGTTTACATTTATAGGAGACAATGCTGCCTGCTTTATATTTATAATGACACCAGAAAGTACTTTTGTAGTTGGCATTGCAAGCTATTTATGTGCCAGATGTGCTAACCATTCATATGTGCCTTCATGTCCATGCTTCAGCCAGCATTCCCAAGGACATGCTTTCATGTTGATTATGCTTGTTAAAAATGTTAATTAAATTTGTAACCGATTTTCTTGGGGGAGAATTGTATGTCTCCTGTTCACTGACATTCTGCCATATATTTCATGAGAGAGCTGTCTTGACTGATGATTCAGCACATGTTGGTTGTTATCAGAACACTTACCACAGATTGTTGTTGTTACCACAGATTTAACAAAACACAAAGGCGGCACCAATGTGGAATTTCTAAAGATAGCTTCAGTACTTAACACAAGGTCCAAAATGTGAGAGGGGTGAATTGTGGGGAATGGTTTTATAAGTCTTAAAAGATGAGGAAACTACAGAACCCAAACCACCAAAGAAGAAAATCAACCTTCTGCTAGTAGCAGTGAATTCAGATGATAAAAATGAACATGCATCAGTCCACTCTGCTTTATTATTGAACAGAACCCATCATCAGCGTGGACGCATGTCCTCTGTAATTGTGGTTGAAGCATGAAGGGACATATGAATCTTTAGAGCATCTGGCACGTAAATATCTTGCAATGCCATCTACAACAGTGCAATGAGAACACCTATTCCTACTTTCAGGTGCAATAGTGAACAAGAAGCCAACAGAATTATCTTCTGCTAATTGTAATAAAATGTGTTTGAGCGATTAGCTAAACAAGAAATAGGACTAATTGAACTTGTAGGTTTTAAAGTTTTTTGTTTTATTTTTAATACCATTTTTGTACATAATTCTACATTTGTAAGTTCAACTTTCATGATAAAGAGATTGCATTATAATACTGTCATTAAGTGAACTGAAAGATACTATTTCTTTTTTACACTACAAGTATTTGTAGTAAAAACAAATATAATTTGACTACTGTACACTTGTAATCTGTATTGTAATTGAAATTATTTGAAAACCTAGAAAACATCCAAAAGTATTTTAAATAAATGGCATCCTATTGTTTCACAATGTGAGATTTTTTTAAAATTGTTTGACAGCCCTAGTTGGAACATTTCACTGACATTTACAGAATGCTTTGATTTTTTTCAAAAAAGATTAATTTTGTTTTGAACTTAAGAATGGCCACATTGGGTCAGATCAAAGATCTATCTAGTTAGTGTTCTGTTTCCCGACAGTAGCCAATGTCAGAATCCCCAGAAGGAATGAGCAGAAGAGGTAATCATCAACTGATCCCTTCCCTATCACCCATTCCCAGCTTCTGGAAAAACTGAATTTATTGTATTAAAATCAAAATTTTTGTTTTCAAAATGTTGAAATCAAATACAAATGCTTTGACTCCAAACATTTTGATGTCATTTTTTATTTTTTATTTTTTTAAATTTTGGTTCAGAAAGCAAACAAATGTCAGTTGGGGAAGTTCACAGAAAACAAATTCTGGTTGCTACGCAGTTCTAATAGCATCAATGTGCGTATTGTTTTTCAGTATGTGTGGCTGTGTCTACACTGCAGCACTATTTCAGGATACTAGAGTATCTCGAAATAGCTATCCTGCATCTTTACAGCAAGCCTGACAGGAACTTTGTCCTAATGTCCAACCTAAACCTCCCTTGCTGCAATTTAAGCCCAATGCTTCTTGTGCAGTAAGAGCTCATTTAGGGAAATAAGTCTCCCTAATATTTTTTGTGTTCCAATCAAACCTCTATAGTGAATCCTAAGAGAATCACTGAAGACGTGCCTGTGTTGTGCTTTCCCTGGCACATCTGTAATAGGGAAGAAATGCTGCTAGGTAGTGGTGAGCAGAATATCTACTGAGAGTTCTTTATTACGTCTCGGAGAGGGGAGTGCATGGGGATATGTGTAAAGGCCTAGAAAGAGAATTTGACCATTTTGCTGAAGCGCCATCTTGCCCAGAGAAAAGCAGACGTACCAGCACCCTCCTTTAGCCTAAAAAATTCAAATTGATGTGTGTCCCATGTGGGGTAGTGTTAGTTTTCCTTCAGAGAACATTCTGGGTATGAAAATTCCAGAATAACGGTAAGTAATGTGCAACCACTCAGCTTGAGAGAACTCCAGAGGACGACCTTTTCTTGAGATGCCAAAGACTCATTTATAGCTTGCCAGAATAGCAGACATGGCTTGACACTGGCTTGTGATTTGTCAGGCTTATGTCTGGGAGGGTGATTTTGAGTAGCAGTCGAGGCATACCCATTCATCTGAAGATTTTAATATGTTTGAGTAGTCATTAAGACTTACAGACCTTCAGCTGCGTGGCTGAAGATTTAATCTCAGTCCCCATGTTGCTAAATCTCTTTCTGTTGTGACTTACTATATCTAATCCACGAGAGACTGGGAACAGTTCAGCTTTCATTTTTAAAAGTTCCAGGCCCTCATGGCATGTAGACAGAAGCTTGAGAACAAGAATCCTTAAGGACTCAAAGACTCAAAGGGCAATAAAAACACCGCAAACTATTTTTTTTTAATCTCAGGTTTTTGGGACCCAACTCATGCGTTTTTCAATGCAAGGAGCTGGCTATACGGCAGATGCTTTTGCTATTTCACATGCTTCTCTGTTCAAAGAAATGAGGACTATGCATGATATTGTCCCAAGCCACTCTATGCCCCTTAGGCTCTGCAGGACTCCTACAGACTGGGCAGGTGTTTAACTGAATGAAGTGAGTGGGAACTTAATGTTCTTTGGTGCGGGAGCTTCATGCTGATTCTGAAGGAAAGGAAAATTAGGGACAGGCTGGGAATCCAGCTGCGTCACTCCAGGTTATGTTGGCTCTGAAAGAATAGCAGGAGTGTTTTCAAAGGGAAGGAGGGCAGAAGGGGGAGCAAAAGCTTTATTGTCCTAAAAATCAGCAGCTTTGATACTGGAAATGCATAGAGCAGCAGCTCTGAGTAAGAATGTGCCATTTTTGCATTCACGTTTCAGTATGGACAAATAATTTAAAAGGGACAGTGGTTTTTGAGAAATTAAATGCTATAACAAGGACTGCATTGCGGGATGTCAGATTAAGAAAGCTGCATTCTGGTTATGGAACGTTCATGACTATCCTGTGGATTCAGACTCCTGTACATGGCTGTGGTGCCCCCAGGGCCAACTCCAGGCTGTGTGGGCCGGCCCTGGACCACATGGCCAAGGTGCTTCTGAGGACCCTCAGCCCCATTGCTGCCTCCTCTCCCGCAGCTGTATAGGGGAAGGAGGGGTATGGCCAAGCTCCTCTCCCCATGGGACACGTGACACCACTTGGGCGCGCCTATTGGGGGCGGGACCTGGAACTGCCTCATGGGCCAAATCAAAGCCTTAGGTGGGCCACATCTGGCCCACTGAGAGGCTTTTGCCCACCCCTGTTTCAGACTGAAGAACCCACCAAGTCACCCCTTAACCTTCTCTTGCTTAAACGAAACAGATTGAGCTCCTTGAGCCTATCACTAAAAGCCTGTATTTTAATCCATCTTCCCATGTCTCTCTTCTCAAGCCTCTCAATGTTTTTTCAACAATGCTCTTCAATTGTGGGTGGCAGAACATGATACAGAGTTCCAACAGTGGTCACACCAGCATCAAATACAGAGGTAAACTAACCTCCCCGCGCCTACTAGACATCCCCCTTTTCTTCATCCACTTTCTGCATTAGCCCTTTTGCCCACAGCCCCATAGTGGGAGCTCACTTTTAGCTTCTTCTTCACTCTGATCTCCCCGAGTCTTTTTCAGAGTCACTGCTTCTCAGGACAGAGTGCTCCATTCAGTTACCTTCATTAGATTTATTAGGAACTGGGGAGACTTTTGGGATAGAGGGAGCCTATACAGGAAGGATGGGCTCCACCTAAGCCAAAATGGAACCAGAGTGCTGGCACTTAACATTAAAAAGGTCACAGAGCAATTTTTAAACTAAGGACTGGGGGAAAACCAACAGATGCAGAGAAGCACATGGATCAGACAGAGACATCTATCAGGGGAGGTTATATTAATAGAGATGCTCTATGTTCTAGTCAGGAGGAGAAGATGGAAGTATGGGTCGGATCAGATGAGACACAATCAAACGAAAAAGGGTCTAACACATCAGGAAATGGCAGACAGATAAATAGTGACAAATTGAAGTGCTGATCCACAAATGCTAGAAGTCTAAATAGTAAAATGGGTGAACCAGCGTGCCTAGTTTTAAAGGAGGATATTGATATAATAGACATCACAGAAACTTGGAGGAATGACGACAATCAATGGGACACAGTCATACCAGGATACAAAGTATATTGGAAGGACAGAACAGGTCATGCTGGTGGGGGAGTGGCACTATATGTGGAAGAAAATGTAGAATCAAATGAAGTAAAAATCTTAAATGAGCCAAAATGTTCCACAGAATCTCTATGGATAGTAGTTCCATGCTCCAATAATAAGAATATAGCAGTAGGGATCTATTATCTACCACCTGATCAGGACCATGATAGAAACTATGAAATGCTAAGGGAGGTTAGAGAGGCTGTCAAATTAAAAAAACTCAACTATCCCCATATTGACTAGGCACGTCACCTCAGGACGGAATACAAAGATAAAATTTCTTGATACATTAAATGACTGCTTCTTGGAGCAGCTGGTTTTGGATCCCACAAGGGGAGAGACTATTCTTGATTTAGTCCTAAGTGGAGCACAGCATCTGGTTCAAGAGATAAATATAACTGGACCACCTGGAAATAGTGACCATAATGTAATAAAATTTAACATCCCTCTGGTGGGAAAAAAACCTCAGCAGCCCAACACTGTGGCATTTAATTTCAGAAAAGGGAACTACACAAAAATGAGGAGGTTAGTAAAATAGAAATTAAAAGATACAGTGACAAAGTAAGATTTCTGTAAGCTGCATAGAAACTTTTCAAAGACACCATAAAAGAGGCCCAACTTAAATGTATACCCCAAATTAAAAAACACAGTAAAAGAACCACCAAAAAAGTGCCACTGTGGCTTAACAAACAGGTAAAAGAAGCAGTGACAGATAAAAAGATATCTTTGAAAAAGTGAAAGTCAAATCCTAGTTAGGAAAATAGGAAGGAACATAAATTTTGTCAAATTAAGTGTAAAATATAATAAGAAAAGCCAAAAAGGAGTTTGAAGAACAGCTAGCCAAAAATTCAAACAATAATAAAATGTTTTTTAAGTACATCAGAATTAGGAAGCCGGCTAAACAACCAGTGGGGCCCTTGGACAATCGAGATGCTAAAGGAGCACTCAGAGATGATAAAGTCATAGCAGAGAAGCTAAATGAATTCTTTAGTCTTCATGGCTGAGGATATTGGGGAGATTCCCAAACCTGAGCCATTCTTTTTAGGTGACAAATCTGAAGAATTGCCCCAGATATAGGTGTCATTAGAGGAGGTTTTGGAACAAATTGAAACTTAACAGTAACAAGTCACCGGGACCAGATGGCATTCACCCAAGAGTTCTGAAAGAAATCAAATGGGAAATTGCAGAACTATTAGTAACCTATCTTTAAATCAGCTTCCGTACCTAATGATTGGAAGATAGCTAACATGACGTCAATATTTACAAAGGGCTTTAGAGGTGATCCTGGCAATTACAGACGAGTAAATCTAATGTCAGTACCGAGCAAATTAGTTGAAACAATAGTAAAGAATAAAAATGTCAGAGACATGGATGAATATAATTTGTTGGGGGAAAGTCAACATGGTTTCTGTAATGGGAAATCTTGCCTTACTAATCTTCTAGAGTTCTTTGAGGGGGTCAACAAACATGTGGACAAGGCGTATCCAGTGGATATAGTATACTTAGATTTCCAGAAAGCCTTTAATAAGGTCCCTCACCAAAGGCTCTTAAGTAAAGTAAGTTGTCATAGGATAAGAGGGAAGGTCCTTTTGTGGATTGATAACTAGTTAAAAGACAGGAAACAAAGGGCAGGAATAAATAGTAAGTTTTCTGAGTAGAGAGAGATAACTAGTGGGGTCCCTCAAGGGTCTGTCCTGGGACCCATCCTATTCAACTTATTTATAAATGATCTAGAGAAACAGTGAGGTGGCAAATTTTGCAGATGATACCCAACTGCTCCAAGATAGTTAAGACCAAAGCAGACTGTGAAGAGCTTCAAAAAGATCTCACCAAACTTAGTGATTGGGCAACAAAATGGCAAATGAAATTTAATGTTAATTAAATGTAAAGTAATGCAAATTAGAAAAAATAATCCCAACTATATCTACAGAGTGATGGGGTATGTCTACACTGCCACCCTAGTTCGAACTAGTGTGGCTAATGTAGTCATTCGAACTTGCAAATGAAGCCCGGGATTAAAATATCCCGGGCTTTATTTGCATGTTCCTGGGAGCTGCCGTTTTTAAATGCCCGGTAGTTCGAACTCCCTGCCCGCAGCTACACGTGGCACAGGCTAGGTAGTTCGAACTAAAGCCCCTAATTCGGACTACCATTACTCCTCATTGCAGGAGTTCGAACTACCGGGCATTTAAAAATGGCAGCGCCCAGGAACATGCAAATAAAGCCCGGGATATTTTAATCCCGGGCTTCATTTGCAAGTTCGAATGACTACATTAGCCACCCTAGTTCGAACTAGGGTGGCTAGTGTAGACATACCCATGGGGACTAATTTGGCTACAACTACTTGAGAGAGATCTTGGAGTCATTGTGGATAGTTCTCTGAAAACATCCACTCTGTGTTCAGGGGCAGTTAAAAAAGCAAATAGAATGTTAGGAGTTATTAAAAAGGGATAGAGAATAAGACAGAAAATATCTTATTGCCTCTATATAAAACCATGGTACACCCACATCTTGAATACTGCATAAAGAGGTGGTCGCCTCATCTCGAAAAAGATATATTGGCATTGGAAAAGGGTCAGAAAAGGGCAACAAAAATGATTAGGGGTTTGGAACGGGTCCTATATAAAGAGAGATTAAAAAGACTTGGACTTTTCAGCTTAGAAAAGAGGAGACTAAGGGGGGATATGATAGAGGTCTATAAAATCATGACTAGTGTGGAAAAAGTGAATAAAAGTGGAAAAGTGGAAAAGTTATTTACTTATTCCCACAATATAAGAACTAGGGGTCACGAAATGAAATTAATAGGCAGAAGGTTTTAAACGAACAAAAGTAAGTTTTTCTTCACTCAGTGCACAATCAACCTGTGGAATTCTTTGCCAGTGGATGTGGTGAAGACTAGGACTTTAACAGGGTTAAGAAAAAGCGCTAGATAGATTCATGGAGGTTAGGTCCAGCAATGGCTATTAGCCAGGATGGGTAGGAATGGTGTCCCTAGCCTCTGCCTCTCTGGAGGTGGGTGACAGGGGAGGGATCACGTGAGGATTACCTAGTGTGATCCCTCCCTCTGGGGCATCTGGTATTGGCCACTGTCAGCAGACAGGATACTGGGCTAGATGACTCCATATGGCCATTCTTATGTTCTTTGTTCTCAGCTGTGTACGCTTATATTTAGCCACTCTGAAATGCATGTTGTTTGCTTGCACCCCCAATTTTTGAGTCTCCAAGTTTTTTCAGTGATGTTACGTTTTCTTGCTACTTAGTGAGTTACATACGACATTCACCATCATTTTTCTTGTTTGTTCCTTTTCAGCATAGGGACAAAATTAATCCGAATCTGCTAGTACTCTGCCATATTGGCTGCTTGTGTCCTGCTGACTAAGCAACTCAGATCACTTGTGATCAGTAACTTGTCCTTCATTCTTTTCTACTGTAGTAATTTTTGGGTGTTCTGCAAACCTCATCAGTCGTTTCATTTTCTTCCAGCTCACTGGTAAAAATGTTAACGTGTAGAGCCCAGAACTGATTCCTATGGGACCCCACTGCAAATGCATCCTCTCGGTGATTTCCCATTTACAATTACACTTTGAGGTGTATCATTTAACCGTTTAATGGACGTTAATTTTATAAATCTGCTAGTTTTTTAATCAAAATGTCATGTAATACCAAGACAACTGCCTTACAGAAGTCTATCACATCAACGCTGATACCTTTATCATCCAAATGTGTAATCTCATCAAATAAAATCAATTTAAACAATCCATTTTCCATAAACTGATGTTGATTGGCATTATGCTACTGTCCTTTAATTCTTTATTAATTGAGTCTTGTATCAGCCACTCCATTATCTTGCAATAAGAACAATATCAGACTAACAGGTCTATAATTATCTAGGTCATCTCTTTAACCCTTTTTAAATACTGGCACAACATCAGCTTTTTTTAAGCCTCCTGGAATTTCCTCAGTGTTGAAAGACTTATTGAAAATCAACATTAATGATTCAGCAAGCTCCTCAGCCAGCTTTTAAAACTCTTGGATGCATGCTAACTGGACCTACTCGCTAAAAATGTCTTGCTTTATAGCTTCTGCTTAACATTCTCTTGAGATACTACTGAAATGGAGAGACTTAATATATTATGACTACATCATCTGTTTTTCCAAATACTGAACAAAAATATTTATTAAATACTTCTGCATTTTCTGCATTATTATTAATTCTACCATTTCCATTTAGTAATGGACCATAACATGTTATGATTCTTCTTGTTTCTAATATAGTTTTTTTAAAAAACCCTCATTCTTACTGTCCTTATATCTGCTGGCCAGCGATTGCTTTGTCCTTTTGCTTCCCTTATCAATTTTCTATTGTTCCCAGCTTTTGATTTATGGTATCAGTTTCCACTTTCTTCCATTTGAATATAGATATAAATACATTATATAATAAAAATAAAAATGTTATAGTTGCTTTTACTGGCCCTCTGAAATAAGTAATGTTTTAAAACCAATATAGCCTTTTTCTTGCAGGATTAAGACATTTCTTTTAAATTAGAAATAAACAGGTTTTATAAAACCTAATATTTATAGAAGAAAGTTCTTGTGATTTAATAAGAGGAATGTAAGTGTAAATTTACTTTTATTTGGTTTTAGACCTGCCCCTGAAGGATTTGCAACCCAAACCTTTTTTAATGACAAATGCTGCAAAGTGAAATTATTCTTCTTATGAAAGCAGAGTGGATTGTAAAGTGAGCAAGTGACAGGGTCTGTGTGGTTAAAAGAAGAGAGAGTAATAATGACTTCATTGGGTTTTAGTGACACAGCAGATAAAGTCTAGCTATTTTTAAATACATAGGGGGTCAAAGTATCTCTTGTGTAACACCACAGTGGAGCTATATGAGGGATGTGACTCATGATGTTTGATATTAACCTGACGGTGTCCCTTTCAAAATTTTGGGTGAAATCCTGCCCCATTAAGTCAGCGGTTTGCCATTGACATCAGTGTGTCCAGGATGTCACTCTGTTTCCATACTGATTAAAGCTCCATCTGCTCTATCCACACCTCTATTCAGAACGGACAAGAGTGGATGTCAACTGCTACCTTTAAAATGGTCTCAAGATGCTGTCCAGTCTTACGGATAAGTCTGATACATTGTTTAGAAAAACAAGATAATGACACACATGCAAGACGATGAAGAATAAAGGCTGGTACTCTTAGCCTTCTTTCCCACTTTTAGGCTTTTTCTCTTCTTTGCTTTCTCCAGTGTCTTGGGGCAGGTTAAGATACAATTTTACCTCAGAAATTCTTGTCTTCTGTCACTGTGTGGCAGTTGTATTTGTTAACTTATCTAAACACAATCACCCATATTAAACCCTGAGAGACCACCGACCTCAGGGGAGTTGCACCAGGGATTAATTTGGCCCAGCATTGTTCCATGTCTGAATGCCCTCAGTATTTGGACAGCTGATGCTGTTAGGATGGAAACAAATATTCTAATTTTTCACTCAGCAATACATTCATGTCTTCCCTTTTCTGTGTCGAAATCTACTAAGCAGAATAGCCCTGCTGTGGTTAACGCTCCTGTTGTGAGCGAAACACTCGGCCCCGCTGTGTGTGAGACATTCTGCACACAGGAAGGATGCTCTGGCCGCCAACTCTCTGTATAGAAAATAGTGCAGACTTGCACGGCTGGTCAGAGGGCCCCTGAAATGCAAGCCGGTGTACAGTGTGGGCTCAGGATCCCTTCCCAGAACATGGGGAAGTGGCACATGATCGGGCAGTGGAGAGCAGACTGCTTGGACAGTTTGCCCAAAAGACTTTGGTACTCAAGAAGGGGAAGACCGCTGTGATCTGGCCAGAGGCCCAAGCCATGCACGGGAAGCTTCTGCTCCTGGAGAGAGAAGGGCTGCAGAGCAAGAGAGGATGATGTGTAGAGAGACACTAGAGGAGGGCACGGCACCCGGAAGGAGTTAATCCCCAGAGTGGCTAGGAGAATGTGTCCCATGTCACATTTCCACGCTGCCGTTCCATTTCCTCCTCTGTAACATGGGGGTGGGAAGATTCCTGTGCTTCACAAGGATGTGGGGTAGCTAAAACCATTACTGGGAAGTCCTGGAGGACGTTCAGATGGAAGGTACTATGCAAGGGCAGATGACTATACTCAATCCTCTGGGAAACATTTCCCTCTCTTATCATCCAACAGGCAACTTTCTTTTTTCTACTAGCTGTAAACAGCCATCAGTTTTAAAGGACTGTGCCTGAAGGAAGTCTTTATGTAATTCTGAGACATTGATAATTTGATCAGCTTTAAAGCAAGAAAATATATATGACATGGAAAAGGGAATTGAGATGTCTCATGGATATTAACCACAACTACTGTGTGTGTATAAACCATGGACATATGGGGTATAGCCTTTCTTGCAAGCTGTCACGGGAGGCTGCCTTTCTTGTAAGCTGTCATGGGAGGCTGCCTTACTGTGTATGTGGTGCTTATTAAAATTATTGTTATGTGGCCAAAACTGGGCAACACGCTTTGAGAGAGAAGATGAGCTCACAGGAAATGAAAATATCCAGGCAACTACAGGTAAAATGTTGACTACAAACAGAATGGGGAGGGACCTCTCTTCCATTGCTCCCTCGTCCATATCTTTTTTGCTCAGATCAAATGTATTTATCTTAAATAGGTTTGCACCTGTTCCTGTTGAAATAAGAGCCAACATCTCACTGCCTTCAGTCAGAACAGGATTGAGGCCCAAAAGGCTGGGTCAAAATGTTTCCAATAAAAATGTTTCCATTTGGGAAAATATAGCTTTGTCAAATGAGTTTCCCATGAAAAATTGTTTTTAACAAAAGTGGTGATTTGAAGTAAAATGAACCTTTCTAATCCAGAATTTCATTTTGTTGGGGAAGGATACATCTCTCTAGGTTGCCTAACAAAGTCTATGACACGCTCATAGTGAATCTTGTAAAATTGGATTACAAATTAAAAGTATCCTGGTAGGTCCCAACCAGGGCCGGCTTTAGGAAGTGCGGGGTGCAATTCGATGGAGCCCCAGCAGCCGGGATTTTTTTGTTGACCAAAAAAAAAAAAACCCACACAAATTTTGGTTGAGCAAAAAAAAAAAATCTTTACAAAGAAACAAGTCACAGCCCCTTTAAAGCCCCAGCTACAGGGGCCAACGCCCCCTCCTGCAGCGTGCCCGGCATGCCAGCACACTTCCATGTTTAGAGCGCGGGGCCCAATTTGGGGGAATCAGGCAAATTGGCCTAAAGCCAGCCCTGGTCCCAACTGTGCTTGTCAGTGGTAATATCATTAGTAAGAAAGAAGCAGGATTGGATGCATTGTTTCAGCATTTTGCCACTTAATCATAGTATGGTTTCTTTTCTTTTTTTTCTGGCCTCCTTGTTTCCTGTGTTATTTATGGGGATTCACAATACAGCTGCAAAATTAACAGGAAACAATTCTCAGTATAAATCTGCCCCCACCACACAAAGGAGAGGTCTGAAACACAATCCTGCTGTACAGGATGTTCCGACGCTGAACATGAAGACCCCCTCAGACAGCCAACAGGGAAGTTTTATGAGAAGGTCTCAGGGAACACATGTGGTCTGGAGCCGCTCCCTGGAAGGTGAATCTGGAAAGTGGTGGTAACTTGATGTTCCCCGAAGGAGGTTATAAAAGTCCGTTGTGAAATGCTGACAGGTTCGATGGCACAACTGGCACTGCAAAGCCTCAAAGACCAAGACAAAGCACTGAGTCAGGAAAATGGAAATTATAGACTCATTGAATCATTGCCTCTGTTAATCAATGTGCAGAAGCAGTAAAAGAAACCTAACAATGATAACTGGAAGTTGGAACCATTAGGAAAGGGATAGATAATGAAACAGACACTATTATAATGCTGCTATATTATAAATCCATGTTACTTCCACACCTTGAATACTGCATGCAGTTTTGGTCAGCCCATCTAAAAAAATATATATTAAAGCTGGAAAAAGTACAGAGAAGGGCAACAATAACAATTAGGGGTATGGAACAGCTTCCATATGAGGAGAGATTAAAACAGATTTTTTTCAGCTCGGAAAAGAGATAACTAAGGAGAGATATAATAAAGGTCTCTGAAGTCATGAATGGGGTGGAGAAAGCAAATAAGGACATGTTATTTACTCCTTCACATAATACAAGAACCAGGGAGACCCTGGGTGAAGGAAGAGGTAACAGGCTTAAAACAAAAGGAAGTGTTTCTTCACACAATGTGCTGTCAACATGTGGAATTCTTTGCCAGGGGATTTTATGAAGACAAAGTAGAACTGGGTTCAAAAAAGAATTAGATAAGTTTATGGAGGATGGGTCCATCAATAGCTATTAGCCCAGGTAGTCAGGGATGCAACCCCATGCTTTGCTTGGTAGCAGGCAGGGAATGAAAACAAGGGGGACAGTTCCTCAGAGTGTAAATTTTCTTATCTCTATTGAAGCCCATTTATACCAGCTGAGGCTCAGGCCAAAGATCAGTTCCATGTCTCAGATCAGAACTCCATCAGCGGGATGGTTGACTCCAAACACAGAAAAGTAACCAGGAGATTCTTCAGGACTCTTTCCAAATCAAGCTTTCTAAAGATGAAGAATAATAAAGATTCCTAAAACCTGGAAATAATTATGCTATTAAGTTGTAATCTCAAATTCAGTTCATTGCTAAAATAGGAACTGGAAGAAAAGGTGCTTGCAGAGGTCAGTACTAGAACCCAGCTGTGACATTCCAGGTCTACATGCAGACACTCGAGGCATGTGGGAGATGCAATAATGGTAATTTCAAAGTTTAATGAAAGAGAGATGGAACCATTTCCCTCCTTAGTTTCTTCTTAGAAGAATTTAAAATATCATACATTAAAACTTCCCCATTCACCTTGGTCCTGATTCTGCCATCCAGGAAATTTTCCTCTCAACGCTTTAATCCCCAAAAGAGGCCCTCTGCAGAAGAGGTGAGTTTCATCCACTGATTAGTAGATTTTTCGATAAGTTCTTCTAATTTAGCAGGTTGGACATTAAAATTCAGATCAAATATCTTTCATGAATAAAAGCCCCATGTTTGCCATTATCCGTGCCATTATAGCATTAGCTTAAGGGGGTAGCCGAGTTAGTCTGTACAATTTCATCTTAAAAAACCAAGAAATAGTCTGGTAGCACTTTAAAAACTAACAAAACATGTAGATGGTATCATGAACTTTCGTGGGCATGAAGTGGCTGTGCCCATGAAAGCTCATGATACCATCTGCATGTTTTGTTAGTCTTTAAAGTTCTACCAGACTATTTCTTGTTTTTTTTAATTATATCATTAGTTATTCCTGGGCATTCAGATAATCTCCAGGTATTTTCGAAAATGTTTAAAGAACAAGTTTCACCAAAGTTAGAATGAATGCTTATTCTTACTACAAGTTTATTACTTTCTTCTCATCACTTATTACCCCTTAGTTCAGTGATAGAGCGAGGTTCACGAGCAGTAAGTAGCTCTTTGATATGTCTCATGCAGTTCTGTGCAGCACATGCTACTAAAAACACTATATGATTTAATTCTTAACCAGTCAGGATGCTTTTTTTATGGGGGTGTGTGTGTGTGTGTGTGTGTGTGTGTGTGTACACACACTAAATACAATATTTCCCAACATAGTGTTCGAATATAAATGATGCAATAAATTCACCCTACTATGGCTTTTCGGTAAAATTGATCGCTGATTTGGCTTCTGCACCCCTGATATCACTAAGTATCACTGCTCTAGTTTAAAATGTCTTGGCAAACCAAAGACAATGCTAGGTGACTTAGGAGACCAGTCACACACATACAAAATAAAAGTAGATTGAACAACAATTGAAAAATGAAGGGTGTGTAAACAACCAGAGATTGAAAAATAAGGTAGTTAAGCTATTAGATACTATGAATAATGAATGTTTCCTGTAAGTAGAAACAAGACAGAATTATGTAGCACTTTAAAGACTAACAAGATGATTTATAGGTGATGAGCTTTCGTGGGCCAGACCCACTTCTGGCCCTGTAAACCATCTTGTTAGTCTTTAAAGTGCTACATGGTTCCGTCTTTTGTTTCAGCTACACCAGACTAACACCAGACTAACACCAGGCTGCATCTCTATCACTATCCTGTAAGTAGAATCTGTTTGCCAATGATTAGGAAACAGAAGAATGTTCATGATGCATTATAATATTCAACGAGTTTGCACAAAGTCACTGTGCAAACATTCCTTATATGTAGGGCTCTTTCATCCTACCTAGATATGATGCTGCAGTGTGAACATGGAAGACCTAAATGTTGAGGTCTTTTGTTAAACTGTCCAGATGTTTATTTTAAAATGTCTGCCTATTTGGTGGCTCATCCTGACAAATTTGATGGAAACAGTGAGGCTTGGAAGAGCGGGTTCTCTAACTTTTCACTGAGGACTTCCATATTGGATGAGATGTACATACGTTGGTACTAACTTGGAGGAGGTTTGGTAGAAAACATAATTCCTATTATTCATAATTAATAAATTTAACTCTACATCTATCCCATATACTGGCATCCTTCAGGGTAAAATATGTATGTATAGTTACAATATGACTTTGCTTGTTTTACTCAGATGGCTTCTTAATGCTTTCAGCAGTGAAATACACACCTCCTCCTAACCATAATGCAATGGTTGCATTGGTATGTTACATATTTGGTTTAAACAGGAGAGTAGGAAAGACAGGAGTGAGCCAAAGATATCACCGAATTTATGTGGCAATGGAAGGTCAGCTGGGTGCCCTATTTTTCAGGCCTGTGAAATATCTTCCTTTCCCCCAATCTCTTTCTTCATACAGGCTCCACGTTTTACCTGGCATTTCCACTGTTAACCAAGCAGGGAAAGGGAACAGTGTTTCTTTATGTTAATAGGCACCAGATGTGTCTCTATGAAAGTGGAGGTAGTGAGATCTTGCCCAAATGTGCTTTCTGCACACGCATCACAGCTAGGAAATTCTACTTTGCCAGCCCACAAGTCAGCTCTGCAGAAGCACTACATTGCTTGCCACTAAAACCATTCTATTCATCATTTCCTGAGCGACTGCAAGCAGTAGCAGTTACACAACTGTGTTCTTTCGCCCTGGGAATGGATTAGCAAATGACTGGCTCTGTGGAGTAAGGAGAGGTACTCCCTAGTTAGCTTTCCTGTTATAAATCTGGTTCAACCCCTGTAATGTTTTTTTCCCCTTTGGAGGAGGGGACGGAAAATTACCAATCCTATGAAACTGCCACAGGTCTCATCTTATGGCAACTTTTTTAAGGAGACTTTGGTGTGACTCAGACAAGGGACATAAGAACATAAGAATGGCCGTACTGGGTCAGACCAAAGGTCCATCTAGCCCAGTATCCTGTCTGCCGACAGTGGCCAGCACCAGGTGCCCCAGAGGGGTGGACTGAAGACAATGATCAAGCGATTTGTCTCCTGCCATCCCTCTCCAGCCTCTGACAAACAGAGGCCAAGGACACCATTTTATCCCCTGGCTAATAGCCTTTTATGGACCTAACCTCCATGAAATTATCTAGCTTCTCTTTAAACTCTATTATAGTCCTAGCCTTCACAGCCTCCTCTGGCAAGGAGTTCCACAGGCTGACTACACGCTGTGTGAAGAAGAACTTTCTTTTATTAGTTTTAAACCTGCTACCCATTATTTTCATTTGGTGTCCTCTAGTTCTTCTATTTAGGGAACTAATAAATAACTTCTCTTTATCGGCCCTCTCCACACCACTCATGATTTTATATACCTCTATCATATCCCCCTCGATCTCCTCTTTTCTAAACTGAAAAGTCCCAGTCACTTTAACCTCTCCTCATATGGGACCCGTTCCAAACCCCTAATCATTTTAGTTGCCCTTTTCTGAACCCTTTCCAAGGCCAAAATATCTTTTTTGAGGTGAGGAGACCACATCTGTACACAGTATTCAAGATGTGGGCGTACCATAGTTTTATACAGGGGCAGTAAGATATTCTGGGTCTTATTTTCTATCCCTTTCTTAATAATTCCTAGCATCCTATTTGCCTTTTTGACCGCTGCTGCACACTGTGTAGAAGTTTTCAGAGAACTGTCCACGATAACTCCAAGATCTCTTTCCTGATTTGTCGTAGCCAAATTAGCCCCCATCATACTGTACGTATAGTTGGGGTTATTTTTCCCGATGTGCATTACTTTACACTTATCCACATTAAATTTCATTTGCCATTTTGTTGCCCAATCACTCAGTTTGGTGAGATCTTCTTGGAGTCCCTCACAGTCTGCTTCTGTCTTGACTATCCTAAACAGTTTGTATCATCTGCAAACTTTACCACCTCACTGCTTACCCCTTTCTCCAGATCATTTATGAATAAGTTGAACAGGATTGGTCCTAGGACTGACCCTTGGGGGACACCACTAGCTACCCCTCTCCATTCTGAAGGGGTTGATTAGTGATTGGTTGTCTTGTTAAAGTGAGGTGGGTTTAGCTTTTGGGAAAAGCTTTCCAAGGGTTTTTGGATCTGTATATCTCAGAAGTAGTTTTACCCTAATAGTTCCATCTACTGGCCTTGGTGAGGACTACTACCTTTGTCTATTTCAGGACAATTGGTTAGACGTAAGGTCATTAGCTAAGATCCAAGCAACATTGAAAGGTTAGCATGCCCTTGGACAGGCTTTACAAGGCTGATATGGGTTCTATCCAATGTTCTGAGCTGTGTATGGATTCCGGCTTAGCTCTTGAGCCCAAAGGCCACATGAGAGCACAGGTCTTACAAGGCCCCCATATGTCGCACACCTTACAGCTCTGGATACCATAACGTCTGCATTGGCGTCACCATGCCATGCACACGTCAGGGTGTCAGTGCCTCAGGCAACAAGTCAGCAGAGTTCTTTCCTCATTTTAGTTCATTACCCTGCCATCTGGAACCTGTCCCCAGCAGAAGATCCCTGTTGGGTGCTACCGTAAAGCCGACAGGCCCTGGTCACTGGCAGGAGGGACTGATCCTGTGACTTTAGGGGTTAAAGCCACGTGCTTCTACAGCATGAATGAAAAGCCAACAGGCTGTAGAACAGCCTTCACACTCCCTTGTCAGTGGTCTCAGTGACTCTGGGTTGCATACTTCCCTCAACAGGGGAAGCACATCCCAAGCTTCTGAAACCTCCCAGCAGCACATCCTGGATGAGCCCCCACTTGTACCACACAGAAGGGATTGAACCTACAACCTCAGGGGCTAAAGCCATGTGCTTCTACAGCATGAGCTAAAAGTTAACTGCTGCTTGGCTAAGGCTCTGGAACAGCCTTTGCTCTCCCTTCTCAGTGGTCTCAGTGCCTCTGGATTACACTACATTGAAAGGGAATTTACACCAGTCCAGTCCTTCCAGCAGTCGCATTAAGTGTCTGGCTAGCAATGACAGACTCTCAGCCCTCTGGCCAAGTCCTTTGGACTAATGTTCCACTTTTCAGAGTTCCAAGGGAAAAACAACAACAGCAGACAATCCAGGATGAGCAAGAGACATTAACAGAAGGGCAAAGGAAAACAATAGGCAGTTCCAGCCAGAATATCTGGCCTGTCTTTCTTCAGAGTCACCCTGTATGGGCCAGTCAAAGTTCACCAAGTCTCCAGCAGAGAGGGCCTATGTTCCCTGTCTGTGTACACAGATGCTCCGCTAGCTACCAGGTCTCTTCCTGGAAGCTCAATCGATTTTCTTCTCAGAATTGCCCCTGCTGAGTGACACATCACCAGGACTACTGCAGCCCAAAGCAGCTTCTTAATCCCTTTCACGCTGGTGCAGCATTTATCCACCCCTTCAGGCACATGCGTCTTTTGTGATTCAATGTTCTCACATTTGGGCATCAATAATGTAAAAGGTGCCATTTAAAAGCTACAGTGTGCATTGGTTTTGGCACCACTATTCAGACACAAGGAACTTCCTGCACAAAATGTTTCATCATGATGGACAGAAGGTTGGAGATGTCACTTTTGCTAGGAACTTCTGAAAGCTTTACTGTTGTTGGCTGTGACGGGGCACCCAAGCCCCACACTCAAACCAAGCCCCCCCCCCGCCCCTTCCCAGAACCAAGGGGAAGAGGCAAGCCTGGCCGCGGCAGGACACCACTGAACTGCGGCCGGGGAGAAGTCCGGATGCCTCCTGATGAGCCGGAGGGGGGGGGTGTGAAGTCAGGACAGAGAGTGTGGTGTTGGGACGCTCCCGATACAGGGCGTAGGGCTGCCGCCTGCACTGGTGGGGCCTTTGAAAAGTGGCCTCGCCCCGAAAATGAGGGAAGAGGCAGCCGGAAGGAGTCTGGAGGTGTGGGGAGCAGCCGAAAGCTGCTGGGCTCGGAGAAAACGGCCACCAGGGAGTGGAGGCAGCCTCGCCAGACCGGGAGAGAGGGTATCCAGAGCCCAGCAATGACCCAGATTGAGCATGGACATGGAGGAGCGGGAAACAAGGGTAGGAAGTAGCCCAGGGAGGAGCGTAACTGGAAAAGCCCATGGGCTGGTGTGTTTTGGGCATCATTCCTACACTAGCCATGCAGGGGACCATGCCCCCGCATTTAAGGGCCCTGGGCTGAGACCTGGTGGAGAGGGCAGGCCCGTGTCCCCCTATCTCCCCGCACGGTATCACATCCGAGGAGTTTCTGGGGCGAATAAGGCACACGAAGGCTCACGCAGTCTAGGGACCTATGAACTTTGAAGAAGTGGGAGTAGGGACTCGGCAAATACCTGCTCAGCACGCACGTATAATTACTGCCTAGGGGACTCGTAGCATTAAAGAGAAATGTGGGTGCCTCTGGGGGACCTTTGCGTGGAGCGTACCCCATTACACATAGTAGAGAATGTGGGTAACGATTCGCCCCTGAAAGAGGGGGGGATTTGGAGTATGGGAGACCAGGCACTCCAGGTCTTTATATAAGTTGGTTGTTGGACTTTTTATAGCACAAGAATGGAGCCTAACAAGTTGCTGGGGTGGCTGACAGAAAATCAGCAACAACAAGCCCAGTTAGTACAACAACTAGCAATGCAATACCAGGAGCAAGAGCGGCAGCTGCTGAGAGAGCTGGCTGAACAGCTACAGATGCAACAGGACCAGTGGTGGCAACAGACAATGGCCATGGGGAGAGCTGGTCTGGGGGTGACAGTGGCAGGTGAAGGGGGCACCAGGCTGGGTTCACAACTACCAATCCGGCTGTCCAAGATGGAACCTGGAGATGATCCGGAGGCATTTCTCGTGACCTTCGAAAGGGTGGCCACGGCAGCACGCTGGCCTGAAGACCATTGGGCAACCTTTCTGGCCCTCTATCTGTCAGGGCCTGCACAATTGGCCTATCAAAATTGGCCGCTCACAATGCCCTCCATTATTATAAAGTTAAGGAGGCCATCTTAGACCAAATAGGGGTGACCCCAGAGACCTACCACCAGCGTCTCTGGCAGGAGCGATACGCGCCCGGAGAGAGACCTCGGGCCGTGGCGCAGAGACTACGGGAGGCTGGATGGAGGTGGTTGGAACCAGAGCAGAAAACTGGTGTGCAGGTGGCAGAAACTATTATACTCGAACAGTTCGTACAGATCTTACCCATCGGCGGACAGAGGTGGGTCCGAAGACACCGACTGGCAACCCTCAATGAAGTGGTCGCATTAATGGAAGATTACCTTGCAGCCGAGGCCGTGGAAGAGAAGGGAAAGGTGCCAAGGGCCACCCCACCAGCGAAGATAGTGCCAGAGCAACCGGCTTGGACATGGAGTGGGTGCGAGAAAGAAGCGGATCCCAATGCTGGATGAGCAGAAGTGCAGAAGCTTGTGCTGGTGTGGCCAGGGGTCCCACAAGATGCCAAATAGGAAAAGCCCACCTGTCCAGAAGAGAAGGGCGGGAATGAGAAAAGTGGACTTCCCTCTCAGGGGAGTATGTTATCAGTGCGGCCAGGAGGGGCACTTTAAATGGGAGTGCCCGATGATGGATTGTACCTTTGGGCACCTGGTGATGGCAGAACCCCCTGAGACGCCAAAGGTGGGAGAGAGTCGTGACAACCATCAAGCTGGATGGGGTTTCAGTGAAAGCTTTAGTGGATTCGGGCTGCACCCAGACCCTCGTCCGGACTGATCTGGTAAGAAATGGGGAGCCTTCCGGAGACCAAGTCTGGATGCAATGTGTCCACGAAGACGTACAGCCTTACCCAACCACGTGAGTCAAGATAGCCGACGGGAGGCATGAGTGCCTCTGCCGGGTCGCGACAGCTACTGCCCTCCCCTATCCCATCCTGCTGGGGAGGGATTGGCCCGGCTTTGACTTCTTATTGCAAGAGTGGGGATGGCAAATGTCCGGGGGAGGGGTACCCCCTCACAAAAAGAAGCCTGGGTATCGCAGAAACAGAAAATGGAAAAGCAGAACGAGGCTTCCCCCCAGCCTAAGACCGGCCGACCAAGGATGGAAGGGGACCCACAGGCCAAGGATGAAGACTTTACACGGGACCAAAGAGAGGATCCCTCACTACGGAATGCCTGGGAGCAGGCCAGTGCCGCTGGGGAACACACAATTCCGGGACAGCAACAGTGTTTGGGACCGCGATTCGAGGTACATAATGACCGTCTTTATTGGGTGGTAGAAGGGACGGAGGGCTGGGGAGAACCCGATATAGGTGGCGGGTGCTAGAGTTAGCTCATTCTAATCCCTGGTCCGGTCACCTGGGCAGGGAAAAGACTCAGTTGAGGGTGACCCAATGATTCTATTGGCCAGGGGTTTATCAAGCCATCCAAGACTTTTGTGACTCGTGCCCAGAGTGCCAAAATACATTCCCAGCCAAAGTACCAAGGGCCCCGGTAGTACCTTTACTGGTGTTTGGGGTCCCCTTCGAAAGAATCATTTTAGACCTAGTTGGGCCCCTCGAACAATCCCAAGCGGGGCATCGGCACATCTTGGTGGTGGTGAACTATGCTACCAGATACCCAAGGAAGTGCCCTTGTGCAGTACTACTGCCCTGGGTGTTGGGAGTTAGTGAAGATATTTTCATGGGTAGGACTGCCCCGAGAAATCTTAACAGACCAAGGCACTAATGTCACTTCACGACTGAGGTCCGAATTATGCTGCCTGTTGAATATCAAACCCTTGAGAACCTCGGTGTACCACCCCCAAATGGATGGATTGGTGGAAAGATTCAATAAGACCTTAAAATCCATGTTGCGTCACTTCGTAGATGAGGACTCTCGGGACTGGGACAAGCTACTCCCCCCCCTTCTATTGGCGGTCCGAGAAGTACCCTCAGCCTCCACAGGCTTTTTCCCCTTCGAGTTGTTATACAGTCGGCAACCGCGGGGAATACTCGATGTGTTAAAGGAAGGCTGGGAGGAGCAGGAGTCCCAGATCAAAAGCACAGTGCAATATATAGTACAACTAAGAGAGAAATTGCAGACCGTCAGGGAATTCGCCCAGACGAACTTATTGAAGGCTCAGGGCAAACAGGCTCACCAGTACAACCAATCTGCTAAGTTGCAGCAGTTTGAGCCAGGGGACCGGGTGCTACTGCTGCTACCATCCCGCAAATCCAAATTATTGGAGAAATGGCCGCGATCTTTCGAAGTACTGCAAAGGGTCAGAGAGGCTGACTATGAGGTGCAGCTCTCTGGGAAAAAGAAGGACATGCAAATTTTCCACATGAATCTTCTAAAGAAGTGGAAACCTCGAGAAAGCCTAATGATAAACCCCGGGACACCCAAGCCTGAGTTAGGTCCCTGGAGTGGGGAAGTCCGGGAAGACGAGCCCGTCAATATGGGGGGGGGGGGGGACTGACACTTCCTCAACAGGACGATGCCCAGCACGTCATAAAGAAGTACACCAGGGTCCTGACTACTCACCCCAGTAGAACAACTCTAATAATGCACCAGATAACCACAGAAGAGGGTAAAAAGGTACGTGACCCGATACGGCCATTACCACGGAAGATGTGGGATACAGTCTGGGAGGAGTTGCAAACAATGATACAGTGGCGAGTGGTGGAAGAATCCCACAGCGAATGGCGTAGCCCAATAGTCTTAGTTCCGAAGCCAGATGGAACAGTGCGTTTTTGCACTGATTTCAGGAAATTGAATGTGATTTCCAGCTTTGATGCATACCCCATGCCCAGGGTGGATGAACTATTGGAATACCTAGGCAGCGCCCAGTATATATCAGCATTAGACCTAACCAAGGGCTACTGGCAAATCCCCTTAGCCCTTACCTTGTGAGAAAAGACAGCGTTTTCCACCCCTTTCGGGCTTTATCAGTTTGTGACCATGCCTTCCGGTCTCCACGGGGTTGCCGCCACATTCCAGAGACTAATGGATAAAATCCTGTCCAAACATTGGCATCATGCCGCTGCCTATATTGACAACATCATAATATATAGTGCTACATGGGAAAAACATCTGCAGCATCTAGAGTCAGTGCTGACCTCCCTGGGCAAAGCGGGCCTAACAGCAAACCCCAAGAAATGCTGCATTGGGCAGCATGAGGTTTCAGACCTTGGGTATACAGTAGGGTAAGGAAAATTAAAACCTTTAGTAAGTAAAATAGCGGCCCTCCGGGACTATCTAGCCCCTGTTATGAAAAGGCTGGTGCATCAATTTCTGGGGTGAGCTAGTTACTACCGATGGTTCATACTGAATTTTGCAACACTAGCTGCCCCCTTGACTGCTCTAACTAAAAGTTCTAATCTGGCAAAGGTATGGTGGACTCCACAGGTGGAGAGAGCCTTTCAAGGACTTAAAGACCAGTTAACTCATGCCCCAGTACTGACTCAGCCTAACTTCTTCAAACCTTTTATGTTACAAACAGATGCTTCAGAAGTCAGGAGAGACTGGGAGAAGATCACCCGATACTCTACATGAGTAGGAAACCGTTACCCCATGAACAAAAGTATTCGACGATCGAGAAGGAGCCGTTGGTGGTAAAACGAGCCGTAGAATTGTTACAGTATTACCTCTGGGGAAATAAATTTCAATTGGTAATGGATCATGCTCCGCTTAAGTGGCTACAATCCATGAATTACACGAATCCTAGAATTATGAGGTGGTACCTGGCGTTGCAACCGTATTGTTTTGACGTAGTACATCGTCTGGGTAAGGACCACCAAAACGCGGATTTTTTTTCCCGGGTTGCTGAGCGGGAAGGTGAGGGACAACAAGAGGACTTAAGGGGGGAGGGGTGTGATGGGACGCTGGAGCCCCGCACTCAAACCGAGCCGCCCCCCACCCCGGAAGCAAGGGGAAGAGGCAAGTGCGGCAGCGGCAGGACACCACTGAACCACGGCCAGGGAGAAGTCCAGACGCCTTCTGATGAGCCGGAGGGGGGGGGAAGGCGGAGTCAGGATGGAGAGTGTGACATCAGGACATTCCCGACGCAGGGTGTAGGGCCGCCCTCAGCGCCAGCGGGGCCTTTGAAAAGCGGCCTCGGGGGAGAAGGCAGCCAGAAGGAGTCTGGAGGCGTGGGGAGCAGCCAAAAGCCCCTGGGCTAGGTCAACATGGAAAACGGCCACCGGGGAGTGGAGGCAGCCTCACCAGACCGGGAGAGAGGGTATTCAGAGCTCAGCAATGACCCAGATTGAGCATGGACACGGAGGAGCGGGAAACAAGGGTAGGAAGTACCCCAGGGCGGGACGTAACTGGAAAAGCCCGTGAACTGGCATGTTTTGGGTGTCGTTCCCCTGCTAGCCATTCAGGGGACCATGCCCCTGCACTTAAGGGCCCTGGGCTGGGACCGGTGGAGAGGGAGGGCCCATGTCCTCCTACCTCCCCACACGGTATCATATCCAAGGAGTTTCTGGGGTAAATAGGACACACAAAGGCTCACACAGTCTAGGGACCTATGAACTTGGAAGAAGCGAGAGCAGGGACTCAGCAAATACCTGCTCCGTGCACACATATAAGTGCTACCTAGCGGACTGGAAGCACTAAAGAGAAACGCGGGTGCCTCCGGAGGAACTTTGCATATATCGTACCCCGTTACATTGGCCAATTATACCTCACTGCAAATTCCAATCAAAAATACAAACCAAACCTGGCCAAAATTCACTGGAGTATTGCTCACACATTTGTTTCAAACAAGCCCAAAATCTCAAAGATTTTGCTGTTTGTTATGTGTTCATCAAATGTAAGAAACTGCTTATAGCTCATGGTTTTAATAGAAAAATCTTTGAACAGACTGGACCCTGGTTCACTTAATGCATCAAAACTTTTGATGCATGTGGTCTGAGTTTTGAGTTTGCAACAACAACAGGAGATGTTCAGGTGGATTGAGGCTTCGTTGCAAACATTTCACACTGCTCTATAGTCCATAGCTTGACATCGACGGATAAAATATGGACCCCTATCTAAGGATATCTTAACAAGAAAATTTCAGCCCAGGAGGGAGAGCTCCGCAAAATTAGAAGCTTGGCGAACACACTGGAGGCTTGAAAATAATGACCAACACTGGAAACTGATCGAATATTTAGAGTGAAAGGGTCTAACCAATCGTCAGAAACTGCTTATTCACAATTTGCCCTGGCCTGGTGCTTGTTGCTAGATGGCAGACGACACTCACACAACTGGCTTGGTGAAAGCCACTAAATGCAAACAAAAATGCACGTTTTCAAATGTTGCAATCTCTCCCTAGACCCCCTCGTCACCCCATATTATGGATGAATGGCACGTAGCCTATTGTGCAACTGCTTGTTCTTTTGGCAAGAACTCTAAACTGAAAGTAACTTAGCCTCAAGAGTGTGGGATCCTCCAAGGTCATTTGTGAACCAGGAAAGCCAACTGTTACATCACAGTGGGATGCTGGAAAACATCCCTCCCTCCTGCTAATTATCTGGAAAAGAACCCACAGTAAATAAGAGCTTTAGGTAATTCTTTGGCTTTACAACTGGCTGGAACATAAGAAATATGGGGGTTGGAATACCAGCGTCTAAAGTCAGTAATATGTGAAGATTGCTTTAGGTTCTTTTAAAAAAGACTGATAGATGGTGAATAGTGCTATTTGATCTCAGACTGTGCCCTTGAGAGCTGTGAACAATATTATGAAAAAAAATGCCAGCGCCCTTTGCTTTAAAACCTAGATGAGAGCTCCTAAACTACAGAGCTCTTTCAAGGCTAGCCCAACAAAATGTACTGCATACCGTGGGCACCATAAAAGTCTGTTGTAATGCACAGTTGTTCTGGGAATAGGGGTATTCTCAATGAAGGAGTGTGGCGTAATGGTAATTAAGGAGATAGCATGAGAACTGGTGATTAAATTGCAAACTTGCTGTGCTTCAGGATTTGCCTGCAAATAGAAGTTGCATCAATTTAATCGGTTTCTAAATCCGTTTTAGTACTTAATTTCAAGGGATAGACACTTAAAACAGCCAAAATCAAATCAATTTAGCTTCATTTGAGTTTAAACTTGACTTCTGAAAAATTAAGAATGTATCTTTCCCATAGTCCAGTGGATGCATTGTTGATTTTGGTTGGGTTTAATCAGGCCCATAAAGGAGTGTTCTTCAATTTGTCTCCAAAGTTTTTCTGGTTTCTAATTTTGCATACAAATATGAGATAACTGGGCCATGTCTTCACATGGGGGAAGATTGATGCTGCCATGATCAATCTTGTGGAGTTTGATTTAGTGGGTCTAGCAAAAAGTAAGAGTTTGCTTCCATCAGCCTCCCGCTGTGGCGACACGGGGGAAACCTCAAATCAAGGTACGTCAACTCCAGCCTTGTAATTAATGTTGCTGGAGCTGTGTATCTTAATTTGACTTCTCCTTAAATGTAGACCTGGCTTGAGGCTCCTAAATACCTGATTTGCATGTCTATTTGCATGCACAAATACTGCAATTCTATGCATAAAATTAGAAGCCACTTTTTGAAATGTTGCCTCTTGATGGTAAAATTCTCTGAATTCCTTGGCTGAAAGGAGGCGATAGATTGCAATCTGCTGCGTTTTTACACGCATGGCTCTATTTGTCCTTAATGAGATCCAGACTGCAAGAGCCCAACGCAGTGAACTGGGAGTATGTGCAACTGCAGTTGATTGTTCAATGCCACTTACTTCAAAATCTCCTGAGAAGAAAACATAAGGTTTGGTTGCCCAGCGAGGAAAACGAATGTGCAAGATGAAGGGGGAGGCTGCAGTGTTGGAAATTAGAAGCACACTTGGAATTAATTATTTTCTGTATTGTTTTGAGCATATTCAGTGCTGGGCTTGTGGAGCTCTGCTGATGTCATCTGCCATAAGAACACAGTTGGAGCACAGCTCGAAGGCAGCAGATCCCCAAGACACATTCACATGCTTGGCATTTCAGCCACAGGAATGGGCTAGTGTTCTGGGAACTGATCCTCTTTAAAAGCAAAGAAAATCAACATATGATGGTTCATATGAGAGTGATTCCTCTTCCGTATTCAGAAGGGATGCGTATACTACCTTTAAGCTAGGCTTCATTACATGCAATTTAGTGACTCTTACCTTTATTTAAACCTACTTGTGCCTGCATACTGATGTTTACAAGTAAAAGAGTCTGTGATTGTTTATGTGCCTTTTGGTAACACCTAGGGCACCAGCTGAGATCAGGGCCTATAAGACCATCTGTGCTCTTCAGGGCTTACAGTAAACAAAACATGGCAGACAGGTTGAGAGAAAAGAGTAGCGGAATCCTTGGTACCTGGATGGGGAAACAAAGGCACAGAACAGTGATGTATCCAGTCACCCAGACAATCACAGTTTGCTCTCCAAGTAGGGAAACTAAATCTCCTGAAT
The DNA here is from genome assembly GCA_032595735.1 of Pelochelys cantorii. NCBI lineage: Eukaryota > Metazoa > Chordata > Testudines > Trionychidae > Pelochelys > Pelochelys cantorii. The sequence continues at coordinate 120,815,658 of CM064330.1, forward strand.
CCCAGTGTGGTGCATTCACTCCAAGATAGCTCTTCTCTCTGTGCAAAATGCATGTCAAAGAGCAGGGAGAAAGTATAAATTCAAACTAAGGCTTATTTTACTCATTCTATTATAGCAGGGATGGGGAACCTCTGGCCACTAGGTCGCACATGGTTCATCAGGGTTAGCCACTGGCTAGATGGTGTTTATCAGAGCATCTGAAGATACAGAGCCCTGTAGCTCTTAATGGCTGTGGTTCACATTCCTGACCACTGGAAACTGCAGGGCTCCATGCCTGAAGATGCTCAGGTAAACAAACTATCTGGCAGCCCTTCAGTGGCTAATCCTGATGAACCACGTGCAGAACATTCCCCTACTATAGTGTGAGGGCAGGAACTGGAGGAAGAGGGACACAGTTTCAGGTGGGACCTTATGCAGTGTGAATCTGTGTACTGAAATGCCTATCTGAGTGATGCTGGCACCACACACACACTGGCTTCTAAGGGCATGCCTACACTGCGGCGCTATTTCAGGATACTTCCAGTATCCCGAAATAGCATATTCTGTGTCTCAACAGTGCACCCATTATTTTGAAATAGCTTTCAAAATAACGGGCTCACTATTCCAACGTCCCTGTAAACCTCGTTCCATGAGGAGTAAGGGATGTTTCAGAATAGCAGTTTATTTCAAAAATTGGCGCTGTGTAGGCAGCGCCATATTACAAAATAAGCTCTTTCAAAATACACTTGAAATAAGCTGTGCAGTTTGCACAGCTCAAATTGCCTATCTTATGTTAAGCTATGGGTGCAATGTAGACACATCTTGAGTTTGCTGTCACATGGGTCACCATGCTCAGTAAAGATCTTTCTGCTTGCTGCACCCACTGACTACTAATGCAACACTTAGACCCTTCCATTAGTTGCTTTTCTGCTGCATTTTCCCTTGTGACCCCTTGCCAAGTGAGTCATACAAGCATAAAATTAGTTCTCTTCTCAGTTACTCCAATGTAACTAAGAAGAAGTTCCACAGAAGCCAATATAGATCTTTCAATGATTACACAAGAGGCTGCCAGCTATCCAGAACCTAGACCTATTTAATCCTGTCTGAGCCTTTTTATCTTTGGGATTTCAAAGAAAAATTTTCACTAGATCTCTGTTTGAAGCAAATGAAACTGTTATTCTGGGAATACTGCAACTAGCTGCAGAGACACTAAGGGAAATTTCCCCCTCATTCATTAAGTGGCAACAAAATAGCAGTTTCTCTCCTGTACAGTAAATGCATTGTATCCTTCTCATTTAGGCTCTGCTTGTGCCTGAATTTTCTTACCTTTCTTTTGGTGGGTGTGATGGGGCAACTGCCCCCCACTGGCTGAAAAGGGTTAAAACAGGCTGCGCCGTTGCCCTGCGCAGAGTCCTGGCCAATCGAAGAGAATCTTTTAAGGAGCTAACCAGAGGGCAGCTCGCTGGAGGCAGCCCTGTATGTAAGGAGGTGCCCAGCAGAGAGAGAGAGAGAGTTAGGCACTGACCAGGGAAGGTGTAGGATCTGGTTCCCAGGGACGCACCATCAGGACAGCAGTGCTGGGCAGGCTCAGCGGGATTAGAGAGGGAGGCTCCAGCCTGATACTGCCTGCTACAAGGGTGCAAAAGCGTCGCAAGGGAAGTGGTCCATGGAAGTAGAGGCAGCAGAGGGGAGTAGAGGAGGGCAGGACAAGACTGCCATCAGGGGGTCCCTGGGTGGGTGTGCCTAGGTCTCCCACTTGCACTGTGTCAAACCACCATTGATGTGTGGCCTGGAAGGACTGTGGCTTGCCCCGAGGTGAGAGGCTAGACTGAGGCTGCAGTTGGCCATGGTGGCAGTTGCTAGACCAAGGACTGCCAATAAAACCCCTGGAAGGGGGATGAGAGACCCTCAGTGGACAGTACAGGAGGGCAGTGTCCCGAAGAGGGCACCATGGTCCGGGAGTGACACGGGTCTGAGAGTGAGAGCATGGAGCAAAGACGTGGGTGAGGCATCACCAGGAGGGGGTGTCCTGCTGAGTGAGAACTAGCATGAGCAACCAGCAGGAGACGCTGCAGCAGCGAGTCTCACCCTTTGACAGTGGGACATTAAAACCAAATATTTCCATGCATTGCTGAAGCAGTGGTGAAAATTGGGGGAGAGGACCTCTAGCATACAGCATCCTTCTAGAGAAGGTAGAGAAAGCCTGTATGGCTGTGTCTAGACTACACCGCTCTGTCGACAGAGAGATGCAGATTAGGCACGTCAAAATTGCTAATGAAGCCGGGATTTAAATATCCCATGCTTCATTAGCATAAACATGGCCGCCGCTTTTTTTTCGAAATGGAGCTTTTTCGAAAAAACGGCAGTCTAGACATGGATCTGTCGAAAAATAAACTCTTTTTCGCCAGATCCTGTAAACCTCATTTTGGTTTATTTTTCGACAGATCCGTGTCTAAACTGCTGGGAGGAGGGGGTTTCAAAAAAGCTCCATTTCGGAAAAAAGCAGCAGCCATGTTTATGCTAATGAAGCACGGGATATTTAAATCCCTGCTTCATTAGCAATTTCAATTAGCTTGATTTGCATCCCTCTGTCGACACAGGGATGCAGTCTAGACGTAGCCTGTGGGACAAGTGCTGTTTTCACTGCATGATGCTGTACAGTGCTCGAATGGAAGCTCCTGCAATTGGAATTGCTCAGCCAGAAGAGAGAGGAGAGTGACAGTTTCATTAGCTGACATAGGGAAGGGGGGGTCAGAATATGCTTTTACTATTTAGTTCCCCAGGCATTGGGGAGCAGCAGACAGCTTGGAGGGCTTTGCCCCTGTTGCGCAAATCACAGACAAATTCCAGGCTTTACTCTGAGTGGCCTGCTAAAAAATTCAGGGCTGGGATCTCTCTGGGTTATTTGCCTGGCTGGGCTCCCCTGACACTGGAAAAAACATTACAACATGTCTCAAGTTCAAACAATGAGGAGCACCAGTCACTCATGCAAAGCACGGATGTGAAGGGCCACAGCTAGCTACAGCTTCAAGCCACAGGAGGCCAGAGAGTGTGAGATACACTTCTGAGTCACAGCGTGGTAACCACCATCTGTGCAGCCACTCCAGATCCTATCTGTCAGCTGAATTTGACTGACCCTCCTCCTCAGCAGCGTTTCACACTCTGTGCAATGGCAAAAGGGTTAGCCCAAAAACACATGAGGGGGAGCGGGGCTTGTAACTGTGCTTGTAAGTTGTGGTTGCAGCTTGGCTCCACAGATAACTCATGAGCCTGTCAGTGGTCTGAGAGAATCACACAGCTAATTGCAAGCAGCCTCCTGATCGCTTAGGCTACTGCCCTTTGCAAAGCTCAGTGCAAACACAGATATTAAACTAGGGGCCCTGACTGTGTAAGCCCCCAAAATTTGGGGGCCAGATCCTTAGCTATTATAAATTGGCACAGCTCTACTGAAGTCAGTTGGAGTTTTGATGATCTACACTAGCTGAGAATCTGGTTCCATGGGTATGAAACTTTCTCCGGCTCCCATACACTTCAAGATCCTTCACCAAACCAGAAGGGGGATTCAGTCCTCTAAGAGCAGGCCGGAAATCGTGTGCTCAAAACTGATGAGTGTGTTTAAGAGAGTTAAGAGAATGCTGGGTGGAAGTTTCCTGTTAAACACAAAGGGGGGGGGGGGGAGAAGCTGTGGTTTGCCCCAGCCACGGCCTGATAAAGCAGGGAAAAAACTAAGTCACGGGAGCTGGAGGAGGGGAGGACTGATATTGGTACAGAGTTCCTGAGACACAAGCAAAGTTTTATTGCCTGCTGCTTTTTGGTTTGTGTTAGGAGCTTCATAGTGGAAGCACTGAGGCTACGTCTAGACTGCAGTCTTCTTTTGGAAGAAGCTTTTCCGGAAGAGATCTTCTGAAAAAATTTCTTCCCAAAGAGAGCGTCCACACTGCCAAAGCGCATCGAAAAAGCGATCTGCTTTTCGAAAGAGAGCTTCCATTCAGTGTGGACGCTATCTCGCATTTAAACTGTGATTACTATGGACGGAGTGACTACCAGAGCACCTGTGCTTTTTCCTCTTCTTGAGAAAGAACTCCCTCTTCCCTGTCCACACACATCTTTTTCCGAAAGAGCTCTTTCCAAAAAAAGGCTTCTTCCTCATAGAAAGAGATTTACCAGTGTCAGAAAAACCCTCTGTTCCTTTAATTTTTTTTCGAAAGAATGTGATTGCAGCGTGGATCTAAGTGACGTTTACTCAGACAAACGGCCATTTTTCCAAAAAAACTCTGTAGTGTAGCATCATAGGGTAGACTCACCAGCATGGTGCCTTCAGCTGGTTGCCTTGGGGAATTAGCTCATTGTTTCATTGGGCACCTTCCTCCAGCTGGTATCTCCCCGTGTTTTTCTTTTCCCGTGGCGTCTTCTTCAGGACACTGCCCGCCGGCAGTGCCCACTCCAGTCTCTCTGAGCCCCCTTTCGGGGCAGGGAGGATTAGCTTGTTTATCCTGCCTGCACACTCCAGGGTCCTCCTTTCTCCCAGGGACCCCCCAGTTCTTTTCCCTGGGAACACCCAGTTCCCCCAAACCCACCTTGCCTCAGTGACCCACTGCCAGTTTTCATCTAGCCCCTGCTTCGGAGGACAGACTACAGTCTGTACCCGCCACTCATCACTGACAAAGGGGTGTGGACCTGCTGCCCCGTCTACCCTGGCTGCCTCCCAAGCCCTAGTAGCTTCAGGCCTTGCAGCCTGGGGGCTTACTTGGCCAGAGCCTCCCCAGACCTGCCTTCCTTCCCCAGCATTGCTCTACCTCCAGGAAGCCTTCCGATTCCCTGGCAATCAGGTCCCTACTGCTCTCCAGCCAGAGCAACAGTCAGTTCTCCCCTCCCTCCAGGAGTCCTTCTTTATATAGCCCCCAGTTAGGCCCTCATTAGCAGAGCTGGCTTCACTCTCAGCCCTGACTCAGGGCTGGGGTTTTGCCCTTAAAGGGCCAGTGCAGGGCAAATGCCCTGTCACATATAGACATAGCTTGATATTAAAGCATATCAAATATACACACACATTATATATAATATACTGATCTTAATATAGATGGATGAAAAGGTTTGACCATAACTTCCATTGGTTTAAATACAGTCTCTTGTGAGTTAGCTCCTTACATGTGGGCAACTATACATGGGATTGTTTATCATCCTGTGTGTTGCATGATTGCTCATGTTCTCGTTACATGTAGTAATAATTGATACTTCCCGTACTTATTATGCAATGTGGTGCACACAAATATAATGAATGGTAAATAATAGAGGAGGAGGAGTGTTAGTCTGTAACTTAAAAAACAATGAACGCTCATGATATTATTTACATTTTTTTGTTAGTCTCTAAGGTGCCGCAGGATCATTCTTTGCTTTTAAATAATAGAGGAATTACACAAAAAATAATTTACCTACACAAATCCCCGGTCTAAGGAACATCTTCCATCAACAAAAGGAATCTAAGCTGCTGTAACATTCACCTGCTTCTAGCCCCCTCTAGCAATAATTTACACTAACATAAACTCACTTTGTCACCTCTGAACTTGGCCCTAGATATGGTACTAATTAGACAAGGCTACTCTGTATATGCAGAGAAGATGGATTAGCAAAGGTTCATGAGCACAGTTTAACACCCCTACATCAGGGCCCTGGAAGCTCAGGGGATTGGTGATGGCTTATTGAGACACTATTTTTTGTATATCTAGTTCAAATCTGACCAAGACTGTTAGCAAAAGCTGCTCCAATTTTTTGTCTACTTTGTAGCAAATGCATTCATGCTCTCAGCCATTTCTCAGGATAGCAGTTCTACCCCACAAAAAAACACCCTGAGTACAATGAGACTTGGGTACACTGAGCACATTGGAAGAATCAGGCCCCAAATTAACATCTTTAATGGCAGTGAAAACGGGGGGCCAATAAAGTATGCATGTAACTAGGGTACTTCATTATCCTGGGACAGCTCTAGCTCGCTCTTTCTGATAGATTCATGTTCTCTCTCCAGATGTCTGCTGGGGGTGGCCTCTGGGCTGTTCTTTAACCCACCTCACTTTACTTTCATTGTCAAATGGTTGCCTGGTACTTGTCTGACACATAAGGATCTATAGGGACCACTGAAAGTGTGAGTGGTTTCCGAGTAGAAGGGAATCTTTTAAAAGGTCAATGGGACATTTCTCCACCTGATACCCATAAACCTCTTGATTATGTTATTTCTCCATCTCGCTCTTCCTCGTTGCCATGCCTGTACTCTGCAATGGATGGGATTAAAGAGGAGCGATGGGATGAGAGGTGGAAAGAAAAAGGGGCTTTAAATGGTGGCTGGCAAAGGAGCAGTGTGAGCTAGTTAAATACACTAAGCAGGGCTTGTCTACATGAAAAAGCTGCACCACTATGACTTTAATGGTTTTAAATGCGTACAGTTAAGCCAGCGACAAAGGTGGTGTGGATACTCTATTGTTTGATGGAAGTGACTTGCTTCAGTTTAAACAGTGACTAAGACTAGACTAAACTAAACCGTTTGCCCACAGAAATCAATGCCCACACAGGGGTTTGCACTGATTTAATTATCCCAGTTTAATTCACACTGGAAGTTATATCCAAGCAACTTAGACAAGGCCTAAAGGAGGCAGCCAGGATGGATTCAAGATGGAAATTTCAGATCTGGGGTTGCTGAGACCTAGGGCTTCTGGGGCAGTTTGCAAAATTCTGAACTGGACCATTGGTCAGGCTTCACCCTCTCCCCACGCCTCCTGTGTTTGGTGTTTTGGATCTGGGATCCGGGGTGGGGATCTGGGAGCTGGAGGCTCTCTCTGAATGGAGGAATGGAAACAAAAGGATGGACTGAGCTTAGCAGGACTTAAAATGGGGTTCACAATTGCTAGTTTTCTACCTTCTGGAACACTTTCCTATTTTCTTAATAATGGATGTGTCTCACTGAGCCCAGATACGCTATTTCATGGCCCTTAATGAACCTTTATCCCTCTCGTGGTCTTTCAGTATTCTCTCTCCCCTGTGTAAATGTCCCTACACCAGACTCTGTCTATGTACCTTGGCATGGATGATTTAAGGGGGGGGAACCCCTCTCATGAATGAGGCAGTGAATGGGAGATGGCACCTGCTATTCCCTTAATGATGTGTTGTATAAACAGATCTTTAAATGCTTCAGAAAGACCTCTTTCCTCTCTCTAAAGGGCCTTTGTTTGAAGTGTCTTCCCTTTGTGACAGGGCCATTCATGAGCTAGTCTGCATCTATATGGTCTGGTAGCACTTTATAGACTAACAAAACATGTAGATGGTATCATGAGCTTTCATGGGCACAGCCCACTTCTTCGGATGACCGGAGTTACAAGTAGGAGATATGAAAACTCAAAATAAATAGGAGAGGGGGGAAAAAAAGAAAAAAAGAAAAAAGGAATGGGGGTGTGAGACAGAGAATCATTAAGTATCTGGAGAATGGGTACTTAAACCTAAGTAGATCAAAGTAAATAGATAGATGCTAAGACAGGAAGGATACCACTCACAGAGCTGTTAGCACCTTCAGTGGTTATGACGTAGGTAGTGTCCCAGCCAGCCCGTATCACGACTGAGTCCATTAGCATGTGAATTGAATTTGTGGATGAAGCGAGATTCTAATCCTTCCCTATGTATTTGTATCCTCCACAAGCCAAATACATAGGGAAGGATTAGAATCTCACTTCATCCACAAATTCAGTTCACATATCCCCTACGCATAACTCCGGTCATCTGAAGAAGTGAGCTGTGCCCACGAAAGCTCATGATACCATCTACATGTTTTGTTAGTCTATAAAGTGCTACCAGACCATTTGTTATTTTTTTCTGTAACAGACTAACTCGGCTATCCCCTGAAGCTCTTTGCATCTATATGGACATTCATGATATTCTAACCCACTTTCTGCAAATTTTTTTCAACGTGTTTTCCTCCCTGTTTCCCAGAGTCCTCAAACTGCAGATTTAGAACCATGAGATAGGTGTGGTAAATGTCTGTGATAAGCCAGTCAGGCAGTCAGTTGCATACCAGTGCCATGCTATTTCTTCTATATTACTCTACTAGCAGACTTACCTGGTGTTGCCCAGAGTCTGGGCTGGCCTGGCACAGCGGGGGCCATGTAGGCTACCCACAGACTTCTCCCAGGAGCCATGCAGGCCACCTAAGGACAGCCTCAGGCCAGCCTCGAATGGCAAGTGCCGCACAGCCAGCCAGCCACTGCTCCCCAAGGCTCTGGTGCTTGCTGCCCCCTGTGTTCGTTCCTGAGTATAACTGTCCTTGCTATCACACACACATCCCTTTCCAGCTGATGAGAAACAATCCCGTTTGAGGCACATCCCATTGTCCTGGCACAACCAAACCCCGGCCTTGCTTTAAGTTATGATAAAAGGAAGCTGCCTACCGAATTTGGTGGTTCCAGCTCTTACAGATGCACAAACTCTCTAAAATATTTAGTAGACTGGAAGAGCTGAAGTAGTTTCCTCAGAGGTCAGCATTATGTTTCTGCATGGTCTAGCCCTAGACCCATTAAGGGCCAAATTAAGAGAAGCTTGGTCCCACCTCAATATGTAAAACTGTCTGTGTGCAATTCCATTTTTATTGTCCTTTACTTGTTCCATGTCAAAGCAGCTCAGTTTATTAATTACAGCTGCTGCAAGCCCCTCATGTCTGTCTGTTTCTTGGTTCTTGCATCATCACCAGTGACACAGACTTTAACAGTTAAAACAATCCAACCGTCCTGAAGATTGTGTGTGAGTCAGAAAATCTTGCTTGTGCTTCTCTAGCTGTAGGGGTTTTACAGTACTAGCAGGTTTTTAAAAAATACTCATGACAGTATTTGGTCCTGCCATGAGGGCAGGGGACTGGACTCGATGACCTCTCGAGGTCCCTTTCAGTCCTCGTATTCTATGAGTCGATGATTCTATGAAAAGTACTTTAAAACAATTAGTCACTAAAGCAAGTAGATATAATGACTAGGGATGCACACACCGAGCAAATTGACTAACAAGAAAGATGTTTTGATTAAGTGACGTTGCTGACACTATTCTTGCTTTAAGGTCTGTATTGTTTGTTGGCTTATCGCTAAAAGGCAACAAAATCCCAAGCGGCTCAGCAAAGCCAATCACATCCAGGTGAAAGCTATTGCATGATACGTGATACATTAGTATGTGATGTAGTGGAAGGGCACACATGTGTATAACTACTCTGCACCTGTTATTCAGCAGAGATGGTGCCAAGCCAAGCCAGGATCTGCTCTCTAAAGGAGATTTTCATTCAGCTCTGGCCTTGAACCTCGATTCAGACTGCATTATGTTTGTAGTGACCCAAACTATAATTCTGGATTGAAACAGCCCCAACATTTGGAAATATTTGGATCTGAACTTTGCAGTTCAAGCCCCTCCCATCTGTTCAATCGCTTGCTTGTATGACCATAAAAAAGTCACTGATTTTTCTTGCAAGCATGCTTTTAATTACACAATTAATTCCCTAGGCTTAATGTGTTGTACGGATGATCTGCCTAGCATGTTTATGCAATGTAACATGAAAGGACAATGTAGCTGGCCATGAAACCTCATCCCAATCGTGATTAGCCCTTGAAAAGGTCAAAAGGCATATTGGAAATGTTGGGTTCTAGCTGGGTGATGTGGGGAAAGAAGCATTTTCAAATCACCAACCTTAAAAACCTGGGCATAAAATGACAATGAGTTGCTAGTGGGTGAATGAGGTGCTGTGCAGTGCTCTAGCAGTGATTTAAAGGGCTTGGGGCTCCAGGCACTCTGGGCCCTTTGAATTGCTGGGCCCCGGGGCAGTTGTCCCCTTTCCCCTCCCCCATTGGCAGGTCTGCCCTTGGCACTGGACTCCAGCTTGAGGGCTATCGCTGCTGAAACAGGGAGCGTGTTTGCTGCCCTGAGCGGAGCTGACAGCCTCCGTGAGTCCCTGGGCGAGGTCGGGGAGGAGCCCAGCTCCATGCTTCCAGAAGGGGCGGGGCCGAGGTCAGAAAGGACGGGGCCAAAGGCAGCCGACCCTCCATGCCACCTGGAGTGTGCTGCACCTTCCCAGCCCTTAGTTCTGGTGTGGCACGCCAGCGGCGATTTAAAGAGCCCAGGCCTCCAGCCACCCCTGCTGCCATAGTAGCCAGGCTGCCCTTCATAAAGAGTGGCCAGAGGTGGCCATCTTCCTTGTTTGCACTGCCTCCCACCGGGAGGAGGAGAGACAGAACAGCATCACGGGTACCTCTAAGCCATGGCATCATGCATCCGATGGTATCAATGACAAGTGCTCATAGGGCTCCCCCAGGGACAGTCTCTTCCTACACCCAGAACTTTATTTTTCTCCCCGTGATCCAGTGGGCCGAGGCTGCAGGGGAACACTTCACAAGGGCTGGCATGGTGGGCAGACAAGGTCATCCCTCCAGAAAGTTTTCTCTCTGCAGACTGCACGGTGGCCGCTTCGAATGATTCCCCGTGGTAGCTAAGATCACCCGAGAAGCAATATTGACACACGACCAGATAATCAACATGACACCAGCCCGTGAGGTCTTCTAAGCACAGAAGAGCCTTTTGTTTGGTTTTGGAACTCTGAGCACACTGCAGCTCTTCATGTGGGAGCTTTGCGGTGGCCTATAACAACCACAAGTTACAGCTTGGTCAGCCTGAAGTGCAGCAAATGAGAGCTATTTTTGTTGTTCGGTGTTGGAAAATAGTTGATATGCATCATGGCTTTTATCGGGCCAGACCTGAAATGACCTAAGATAGTTGCAGGAAATGTGTGCAGCTGTACTAGCCCTGGTGTAAAAGCAGCTGGGTTTAGAAAATGTGATGCAACTCTGCATTAGCAACATACCACCTTTCAGATTCTCTCTGCTGCGATCATTTTTCATGTGCTGGTACGCATGCATCTTAACAGCCTTAGGGCAATTACCCAGTTACTTATTTGTTCTTTGGGCAATAACTAGTAATGATTGTGTCAACATGAACAAATCGCTTTTTCCCTAAAACTGTACCCAGAACTGGTCTGCGCAAAAAGAATGCTCATTTTCAGTTACCCCATCCACTGTCCCCTCCATTCCCTGCTGGGTTTTTTCTACAGCTTGTGCATTATGTCAAACTTCATCCAGATCCCATAACAGCCTCCAGGTGGGTGGACTCCTAAATCTGTGGAGCTCCACGTGATTGTGGGAATTTGCCTGCACAGAGATATTCGCACGATTATGGCTTAAGATTTTATGCTTTTCTGGGCAAGCACCTTGTATTCTATGTCTGCATAGCACCTAGCACAACAGGGAGCTTCTATAAAACAAATAATTATAACAATGACTGTATTGTGCCATAATGATCCAAAGTAAGCACAGACTTAATGACAACAACCTTTCAATGTCTGAAATGCCCAGCGACTGTCTAAGGGGAATGGAGAATACCCCCGCCCCTAATCCTTTACTGGCTGTAACAGGAAAGGCATATGACTTTAATTTGAACTGGCTGCTACGAGTCTGAAACAGGAAAGCAATTTGCAAAACTAGAAAGTAGCAAGAGAGCAGCTATGCTGAACAGAAGCAAAGCAACTTGTCATGCCCTATAGAATAAAATACAAAAATGTATCTATTGACAAATGCTGCAGTGAGGAGGCAAAGATAACAGAAAGAATCATTGAGTTTTGTTTCTTTCTGAGGAGCTACACACATTTAAATGTGTTTTGTGTCTTGTGTCTATCAGGCTATGTCTAGACGGCAGAGCTTTTCCGGGATACAGCAAACAGTTTCCAATAAAGCGGACACATTCTTTCGGCATCCCTGTATTCCTCATTTTATGAGGAATAAGGGATATTCCAAAAGAGGAGGTTTTTCTGACTTTTGGTCCCATGTAGAAGGGCCAAATTCCGGAAAAGCCTCTTCCAAAAAAAAAGGGGGAAAAGATATACAAATTGCGGTTCACAATTTATCAGAGGGGTAGCCGTGTTAGTCTGAATCTGCATAAACAATGAGGAGTCCTGTGGCCAGGGAGATTGAAGTGTTCTCCTACAGAATATACACTTCACCACAGTAACTCTACCTCTGGAACCAATCACTGCAACAAACCTCAGTGGCAACTCTGCCCACATAGCTACACCAACAACACCATCACATGACCTAACCACATCAGCCACACCATCATGGGCTCATTCACCTGCACATCTACCAATGTAATATACTCCATCATGTGCCAGCAATGCCCCTCTGCTACATACATTGGCCAAACCAGACAGTCCTTACGTAAAAGAATAAATGGACACAAATCAGATATCAGGACTGGTAACATACAAAAACCTCAAGGAATCCTGTGGCACCTTAGGGTATGTCTACACTGCCACCCTAGTTCGAACTAGGGTGGCTAATGTAGTCATTCGAAGTTGCAAATGAAGCCCGGGATTTAAATATCCCGGGCTTCATTTGTATCTTGCCGGGCGGGCGCCATTTTTAAATGCCCTTAGTTCGAACTCCGTGCCCGCGGCTACACGCGGCACGGAGTAGGTAGTTCGAATTAGGTTCTCAAATTTGAACTACCGTTACTCCTCGTGGAACGAGGTGTACCAGTAGTTCGAATTAGAGAACCTAATTTGAACTACCTACTCCGTGCCACGTGTAGCCGCGGGCACGGAGTTCGAACTAAGGGCATTTAAAAATGGCGCCCGCCCGGCAAGATGCAAATGAAGCCCGGGATATTTAAATCCCGGGCTTCATTTGCAACTTCGAATGCCTACATTAACCACCCTAGTTCGAACTAGGGTGGTAGTGTAGACATACCCTAAGGTGCCACAGGACTCCTTGTCACTTTTGCAGATCCAGACTAACACAGCTACCCCTCTGATACTTGATACAAAAACCTGTAGGAGAACACTTTAATCTCCCTGGACACACAGTGGCAGAGTTAAAAGTAGCCATCCTGCAACAAAAAAAACTTCAAAAACAGACTTCAAAGAGAAACTGCAGAGCTACAATTCATTTGCAGATTTGACACTATTAGTTTAGGATTAAACAAAGATTGTGAATGGCTAGCCAACTACAAAAGCAGTTTCTACTCTCTTGGTGTTCAGACCTCCACATCAGCTGCTAGAAGTCGGCCTCATCCTCCCTGACTGAATCAACCTCCTTAACTTTGCCCTTCCTCTTGATTGGTACTCTTTTCATATGCCTGTATATTTATACCTGCCTCTGGAATTTCCACTACATGCATCTGACGAAGTGGGTCTTTGCCCGTGAAAGCTTATGTTCCAATAAATCTGTTAGTCTATAAGGTGCCACAGGTTCACAATTTGCATATCTTTTTCAGGAAAAACCCCCTGCAGTGTAAACATAGCCTCATATTCTGTATTCCTCTCTATTTTATGTGTTTATATTATATCTCTCTGCCTCCTTCCCCCCGAGTAATCCAGCAAGTCCACGGAATGGGTGCTGTTAATGATACTTTTCATCATTTTAAAAATCCTTTTCCTTATTTGTGGGGGTTTTTTTTGTTTGGGATCACTCTGTGGAATCCTGAAACTGAAATTTCATTTCCTTAGCATCAGTGTTTACTTATTTCAGTTGCACTGCATAATGGGGTGCCTGCCCCACTCAGGCAAAGGAGGAGTTAAAACCAGGCCAGGGGGAGCCTGCTCAAACTCCTCCAATAAGAGAGAGACTCCTAGGGAGCCAATCAAAGTGCAGCTTGCTGGGGCAGCCCTGATATAAGGAGCTGCTCAGCAGAGCAGAGGGCAGCTGGGTCCTGACCAGTGAGGGTGCGGGACTGGTTCTCAGAAAAGGCACAGCACCTTGGACAGAGCAGTGCTGGGCAGGCTCAGGGGAGCTGGAGAGAAATCCCAGCCTGATTACCTGCCAGGCTGTAGGCCTTGATACAGGGACCAAGAAGGTGCAAAGGTTATGAGCTAAGTGGCCCAAGGAATAGGACAGTCAAGAATGAAGAAGGGCTGGAGATGGCTGCCATGAGAGAGTCCCTGGGCAAGGACCCAGAGTAATGGGCAGGCCTGGGTCCTCCCTTTCCTCCTTGTATCGTACCTGGCTACACTGGAGCAGGGCCAATACAGACTGCAGCCTGCCCCTGAGGCAAGGGTCTAGACTGAAGGGCTGCAGTTGGCCAAGGTGGCAGGTGTAAGAACTGAGGACTGCAGATACCCCTGGCAAGGGGCAAGAATGGAATAGTGGGCACAGCCAGAGGGCCATGTCCTGAAGAGGACATTATGATCCAGGCAGTGACATGTATCCACAAAGGCACAGTGAACATGGGAAAGCAAGCTGATGATGGGCAAGACCCTAGCCAGAAGGTGGCATACGCCAATGGACAGAGCTAATGCTTGGTGTAACCAACAGGAGACACTGCAGCAGTGAGTCATTACACGCTCTCATATTTATATTTGTGGGGTTGCTCCTGGGCCTTGGGCAGAACAAAGTTTGGATATCCTGTAGAGAAAGAAATGGCAGGAATTGGTGCCAATCTGCAGGTCCTGTGAAAATGCCTGCAAGGGTGCAAGCCTGCGTAAGAAGATAGAGGTTTCAAGAAACGAAGAAGAGGAAATAGCTTAGGAAGAAAGAGCAAGACCCTACTGTTTGCCATATGGGGATTGTGTGAGTGAGGAAACGCTGAGGATGGCAGGTCAGACCTTCCTAGATGCGCATAAGGGGAAAGGTCGGGTGCAGTAAGTTTTCAGTGCAGAGATGACACATGCTCCACTAAAACATAATACATCTCCAGGGACATGAAGTGAAGAAAGAAGAGCAGAGCAAAATCTGAGCCCTGAAGGACACTTTTCGGATTTCTTTTTAAAGCAAACTCTGTTTTTCTATGATGTCACCTGCCAACAGTCATGAAAGTAACATCATTTTTAAATTCTATGCTGTAGCGACCCATCCATTTTCTCCCAGCTAGCATTTCCAGGCTTCGGGTGATGGCTATGTCTGTCAATCTCCTGTTATCTATGATATGACTTGTTACATTGACTGGTCTTCTAGATGATGGTCATTGTTTAACCCATTGCAGTAGAAGCATATAGACCAGGATTGGACCTCAAGGCTCAAAAATGGGCTAGGCTGGCAATCCCTAAGAATCTTTGAAATCTGTTTTTTTTTTCTTTAAGTATGTCTAGGCATCGCATTGCATAAAGAACCTTCATACTGAGACCTGAATGTAACCACTGCAGCAAGGCACGTCAGCGTGAATTGCAGAACACTGAAACCAATAAGCAGGAGTGTGGTGGAGCAACTGCCCCACACAGGTTGTAGATGGAGGGCTAAAGCATCCCTTAGGGAAATTATGCAAAACCCAACCAGTGGAAGGAAGACTTGTAGAGATCCAGTCAGAAGGCTTCTTGGAGCAGCCAATCAGAGCCAGGGTGGGCCATATAATAAGGACCACTCAACAGAGCAGTGTCAGTTTCTCCCTGGACTACAAGGGGGAACTGGCACCCTTAGGAGAGTATCTTAGAACAGAGGAGCAGTGCAAGGTCAGAGGAGCAACTGCCAGACTGAGGCCCCTGAAACAAAGAGCTAGGAACTTGCTGTTACCCCCACTTGCCATCGAGGGAGTGGCCAGTGTATGAACTGCAGCTTGCCATTGAAGAGAGCGACTAGATCAGAGATTGCAGTTTGGTTGGACTGAGGACTATGCCCAGAAAAGGACACCATGAATTGGGGAGCAACATGGGTCTCAAAGGTGGAGTGGAAATGATGGTGGGTGAGGCACCACTAGAGGAAAGTGAATTATTGGGCTGAGCTAATTCCCAGGAGGTGCTATGGGAGTGAGTCATGACATCCATTTAACGGAAATGTGTGAACTTGGTCTGGATACCCTGATAGGAATTGTATGCTCACAAAAAGTGCCACGGAAACTTTAATGATCAATGTCAGGGCCTATTTTTATGTCTTATTCTAAAGCCATTGCTTGGAGCAGCAAATGCTGTAGAAAAGGACCTGGGGGTTACAGTGGATGAGAAGCTGGACATGAGTCAACAATGCGCCCTTATCGCCAAAAAGGCTAATGGCATATTAGGTTTCATTAAGAGGAGCATTGCCAGTCGATCCAGAGGAGTGATTATTCCTCTTTACTCGGCTCTGGTGAGGCCACATCTGGAGTATTGTGTCCGATTCTGGGCCCCCAATTACAGGAAGGATGTGGATGCATTGGAGAGGGTCCAGAGGGGGGGCAACCAAAATGATTAGGGGGCTGGAGCATATGACCTACGAGGAGAGGCTGAGGGAGTTGGGTCTATTTAGTCTGCAGAAGAGAAGAGTGAGGGGGGGATTTGATAGCAGCCTTCAACTTTCTGAAGGGACGTTCCAAGAGGCTGGAGAAAGGCTGTTCACAGTAGTGATGGATGGCAGAACAAGGAGCAATGGTCTCAAGTTGCGGTGGGAGAGGTCCAGGCTGGATATTAGGAAAAACTACTTCACTTGGAGGGTGGTGAAGGACTGGAATGGGTTACCTAGGGAAGTAGTGGAGTCTCCATCCCTTGAGGTGTTTAAGTCTCAGCTTGACAAAGCCCTGGCTGGATTGATTTAATTGGGATTGGTCCTGCCTTGGGCAGGGGGCTGGACTTGATGGCCTTCTAAGGTCTCTTCCAGCTCTATGAGTCTATGAATGCCTTCTAAAGTCATGCTGGGGAGTCGTCCCTACTCATGCAGAATGAGGAGTAACATCTGGCTATCCCCACCAACCACTTCCTGAAGCATCATGACTTCTCCAGAGCTGTCACAACCAAGTCCTGGACAGCTCTGGTTCTGTTTTGTTCATGGAACCTGATGTGATCAGAATCCAAGGGGATATGACTGTAGGCTAAATATGTCCTATAAATTTGCACCTACTCATAGAAAATAACATTTGGATCAGATGCAGGAGGAAGGATAGCTCCGTGTATAAGCTTAGACTTGGGATACCTACAGTCATATCCTGCGTGGACTCTTTGTGTAGCCTTGGACAAGTCCTTTAGACTCTGTCTCCATTCTCCACCTCTGCAATGGGAATGGAAGAATTGTTCTTCCACACAGGGGTGTGGTAAGCATAAATACAATAGAGTGGGAGGCATTCAGAAACTATGACAAAGACCAGATAAGTCTCTAAGGGTACATCTACACAGCAGAACTAAAGTTGAATTAAGCTATGCAACTTCAGCTATGTCAATTGCGTCGCTTAAGTCGAAATAGCTTAATTCAGCTTTTGGTGGTATCTACACAGCAGGAAGTTGAAGGAAGAACACTCTTCCTTCGACTTCCCTTGCTCCTCGTGAAATGAGGGTTACCATGAGTCAGAGTAAGAAGTTCTCCAGCTCAACATTATTTCAAAATGAAGGCTGGTAGTGTAGATGTGCACTACGTTACTTTGGACGTCAATTATTGCGAAATAACACAGCTGTGTAGACGTACCCTAAGAGAGAGATTAAGCATTGAGGCAACAAATATGTGATGAATTTGTATTAAGTCAAATATCTTTTGAACTTTGACATGATTAAAGTGATCGCAAAGTTAGAAGTCCACTCTTGGACTTCTAATGTGGAAATCTGTTGCTGAGCTTTGGTTTACCATTTAACCAAAGTATGGATTTTTGGTATTGATTTTTATATAAAACACACACACCCTTTTTGTTTCTTGCCTTGAAAATCCCTCCCCAAAGTGACCCAGCATTAGAGTGAATTCCTCGCTGGATTGAGTTGTGTTGTATAGAAATACATCAGTGCCTTTTATCTTCAGCAGCACCAACTGCTGCTCTTGTTTCGCATTTATGCAAACTTAGCTTGCATGAGAGTGCCTGGAAAAATCAACAGAAATGTCAAGGGTCATGGTAGTTCATTCTCTCCCAGGGCAGGTCTGTTTGATGAGCCAAAACATAGAGCAGGTGTAGTGCCTTCCCAAATCTTACGCTAATGAACAGGGAACTGCAGAGAAAGCAACAATCTAATTGTATACTAGCCATTTGTGCTTGCCAGGTAATGACTGCAACCCTATCTCTAGGCATCTCTCACACGGTGGTAGCTGAGCACCACTCAAAACCCAAAATGTAGATTTGCTGTAAATCTTTTCCCGCTTCCAGTGTTGGTTTTAGTTGCAGCCATCTGTTTCAGGAAAAAACAATCCACTGGATGTGATCCCCTCTTGCCAGTCTTTCTTTGTAAAAGAGCCGAGCTAGCTTAGCAGGGCTGTTCCCACTGAGAATGACGACAGTTTGGCTGGGCCCAGAACTGGCTTTACCTTGGGCTAAATTGTGAGTGCTTGACAGAGACAGAACTCCCTCTACAGCAGCTGAGAGGCTTTCCTCAGTCAGGGTTTCAGACTTTGGATCCCTTGTGGAAGGAAGGAAGGGAGGGAGGATGGGTGGCTTGGTGGCTGGGATTTGCTCACTGGCAGCCATCCTGCTTTGCCTGGCTGTGGCTGGCCCTGGAATCCCCCTTAAAAGGAGTTCCCTGCTCCCGTGGTTATGGGGCTGGCCCTGGATTTGAGAGACTGGGTTCATTTCTTGGCTGTGCAACAAATTCCCTGTATAATGCCAGGGCCGGTCTCTAAGGGGTTGTCTACACAACAAAGAAAACCTCAAGGCAGGCCTGGGCCAGCAAATCTGGGCTTGTGGAGCTCAGACTGATTCATTGCTATGTAGATTTCCAGGCTCAGGTTGGAGCCATAGCCCTGGGGCCTCTCCTATTTCCCTCCCTAAACCCAAAACACAACAATGAACCAGTCCTGCAGCCTGAGCCCTGGGACAGCAGCAGGTGTCTAGCTGCTATGCAGACATTCCCTATAACTTTGTGCCTCAGTCCCTCCATCTGTAAAATGGGGATAATAGCACTTCCCTGCCTCCCAGAGGTATGTGAGGATGCATACACTAAAGACTGTGAGTTGCTCAGATATTGTGGTAATGGAGGCATATAAGAACAGACAGGTAGATTGTGCAGGAGGTCTTGATGGAAAAGATAATACAGCCTGGGATTAACATAGGACCCATAGCTGATAATTTATCCATCAATTTCCTGACTTCCTCCTCCCTAATCTCCATACCAATGGTCTCTTGCAGAGGCCCAGAAATTGGGGGGACCTGGTGCCATTGATGGAGTTCACCTTTCCTCCATGGGTGGAAGGAGATGTAAACAGTGCCCTTCGTGCATGGATCTATTCTAGGGGATGCACTCTGCATCCCAGGATTTTGCTTTCCCTTAGTAAGGATGTAGGATATGCACAAGCTAGGCTGTGATTTTCCCCTGTAAAAGGAAAATCTTCACAGACTTGTTAAGACACCCCCTGCTGATTTTCTTTTGTAATTCCCAACCTTTTGCCCTTAGAGCTTGTTGTAACCAGAACAGGTTTAAAATGTTCTTTTGTGCTGAGCATGACTCAAGGGTTGGGTCAAGGCTGGGCTTTCAGTGTCCAAGCCACACACAGAGTGTTCCCACCTTCCATGGCAATTTTACAGAGGCTTGTGAGAAGAGGAACAAGAAGGAGAGACTTGTAAGAGGAAGGTTCTGTAGCCTTGTAGTGCATATAGCTATGTCTTACAGAAAAGGAGATCATTGGCTTATCTCCAGAATGGAAATGCTTCCAAACACCAGGCTGTGGTTGATGGACTAAAAGTTGTTTGTTTGTTTTTTAATACTAGACAGAGTGAAAGTTCGATTGAGGGTCAAAGGATCACACCTCAGGACAGCAGAAACTGACTCCAAATAAATAAGACTAAGAAAACACAGAAATCTCCCTAGGAATTTCACTTAGTGAGAAATTTGGAAATGGTAGACAAAGAAAGGGTTTTATTTTTATAGCCAAAACCCCTATTCGTCATGTGGAATAAACAGTAAAATTCAAAGTAAAATTTCATTTAGAAAATCCTCAAGAGTCCCAAACTGAATGTAGATTTTAGTATGGTCATAACCAAGATAATATATTTTTTAATATTTTCCCAGGATGAAAGTAAAAGCTACAACAGAAAAGTATTTAAGATTCAAAGTTATATTCATGTGAGTGAAAGATGGCCATTAATCAGTAATCTATAGCTTAGATGTCCCTTTTATAAGTAAGTAAAGGAACGTAACTGCGATTAAGTCACTGAAGTTGAACTGCGGTGGAATAATTTCACCAACCTATTAGTCATACAGATATTTTCTTCAACTGAGTGCTTTTCATTCCACATTTTTCCTCTTTATACACATTTGCCTTTGACAGAAAAAGCAAAATCTTACCCCCTTAGTTCTGTTTCCTGTAGTCTTCGGATGGTAATGTTCCAAAGTAGTGATTACACAGAACAGATGCTTAGGCCAACCAATGGGCCAAAGTCAGCCCTTACATAAGCAGCTGCTGCTCTCATGACTTTGATAGAATTGCAGGCTCTTGTGCCGAGAGTGACTTTAATCAAGTGTCTTCTTTTTAAAATAAAAACTGCCTTTCTTGACTTTCAGGCCTTAAGGGCACTTGATATCTAAAATATCAAGTTCTGAATCTTGAAACATTAATGGGTAAGTGTAGCATTCCTATGGTGGAATAAGGAGGGATGAATACTTTAAAACTATTATCATAGCATCTGAGTACCTTGCAATTTGTAATGTATTTTACCCTCACAACACACCTGGGGAGGATAGAGAAGTGCTGTTATTCCCATTACACAGGTAGGGAAACAGAACTGCAAAGAGTCTAAGGCCCAGATCTGCAAAGGAGGTTTGGCTCCAGACTTCCATGGAAGTCCATAAAGTTAGATCTAGATCCTCAAAAGTCTTTAGGCTTCTAGGTAACTTGCCCAAGACCTAGCCCTACTGTTCCCCTGCCCCTCAGAATAGGGCTCTATACCATGTGGGAAGCACCCTAGATTCTGCCTTCCATGCCTTGAGGGTATGGGTTTATAGGGGCCTGAGAACAGAGGAGAGAGATGAAATTGCAGAAAGCAACAGCAGCACACACACAAAAAAAAAAAAAAAAAGAGAGAGAGAGAAAATCTTGTCACATGAGCTACTGTAGAAAAAATGAGACACCTGAATTTTTGCAGCTCTGCCATTGAGGACGTGCTCCAAAAGATGCTCCGCTCCAAAGAGGAGTAAGATAACCCACTCCTGGGACTAGAGTAACACTTCTCAACTGAACTCAGAGATTCAAGGGCCTAATTCCACAAGAGCAGAATGTGAGCTTCCCGGACATACTTCCATGATGGGGGGAAATGCTGCACAGCTTCATTGAAAACAATGGCACTACGTCCACGCAGCGTTCGCTCCAAGATTTGTTTCAGGTTTCCTTTGCATCTTTTTTTTTCTCTATACAACACTCGTGTTATATTCAGCGTTAGCTGCATTCAAATGTATAGCTGCCAACCTATGCTATTTCTGAACTCGGTTCTGAGGTGGCTTTTACCTCAGTGCTCAATATTCTGCTGTACTCCCATTATACCAAAAGACCATTTCTTCACCTATGTGAAAAGAGCCACCTCCTTATCCTCAGGGAGGTTTTAGGACAGTGGTGCTCAAACTTTGCTCAAGTGAGAACAGCACTGGATACCTATTTCTATGGTATGAACTGCAGCCAATGTTTCCTTTCTTATATCGCACCTGGGGTGCATCTCGACTACAGGGTTTTTCGACAAAAGTTGGCTTTTGTCGAAAAAACTACACCTGCGTCTACACTACCACAGCGTTCTGTCAACAGTAAGTTGACAGAACGCAGCAGTTTTGTCAACAGCGGTAAACCTGGTTTTACGAGGAAGAACGCTTTTGTCGACAGAGATCTGTCGACAAAAGGGTGTGTGTGGACGCAGGGAGCCAGTTCTGTTGAAAAAAAGGCCTCCAGGAAGAAGCCCTGGCGGGCAGTCCATCTGCATGCCTGGCACCTCTATTGTTCCTGTCTGCAGCCACCTTTTAAAGGGATAGGCACCCTGCCAGCCATTAGTGGCAGGAAACCAGGCACAGCACACAGCTATTCCTGTCCCACAGGATCCCAGGCATGTCCCAGCCCCAAGACCATCCTGGCCCTTTCAGGGACCCTTCTGAGGACCCACCCATGGGCTCCAAACACCAGGCACCGGCATGGTCTGGGCCAGAAATAGTCTCCTCAAGCCGTGGTCCGAGGAGGAATCCTTACAAGCCGTCCACACACGCTGCAGGAATGCAGAAATGTATAGCCGCATGGCCCAGGGACTGGCCAGAAGAGGGCACCACCCCCGTACCCTGGAGCAGGTGCGGGCCAAAGTTAAAGAGATGCGCCAGGGGTATGTGAAGGCCCGAGATGAGAGCTCCCGCTCTGGGGCAGCCCCACACTACTGGCCGTACTACATGGAGCTGGCGCACGTTCTCGGTAGTGGGGAAGCCTGGACTCCACTGTGTCTCGTGCAGTCTGGGTTATCGGAGACTGGGTTATCTGGGTTACTCTGGTGGATGAACCAGAGCAGGAGCACGAGTAGTCCAGGGAATCTGGAGAGTGAGACCTGTTGCTGGAGGAGGAGGATGACGACAACACCGTGACCCTCACCCTGGAGCCAGTCAACCAGACCCCAGAGCCTCCCAGGTGTCTTTGGACATCAGGGAAGAACCAGCAGGTGAGTGCTGTGAGGTTGTGCCACACGCAGGGTGGGTGCACAGTGGGTGATGCACAAGGGAAATGTGTCATGCTCAGGCTGGACAGTATGCAGCTGGCTGTGCATGTGCAAACACGTGCAGTGGTAGCATGTGATGTGGGTGTGTGCCACGTGGTGCCAGGAGCCATTTCCACAACACACACGGGTGGGTTGGCAGTGCGGGGGGGCATATGGTCCCATTGGCGCTTTGGGGCCCCTGTGATGCTCAGGCTGCTGCCCAGCTCACACATGGGCTGCGTCTAGACTGGCAAGTTTTTCTGCAAAAGCAGCTACTTTTGCGGAAAAACTTGCCAGCTGTCTACACTGGCCGCTTGAATTTGCGCAAAAGCACTGACGTTCTACTGTCCAAAATCAGTGCTTCTTGTGCAAATGCTTTGACGTTCCCGTATGGGCAAAAGCCCTTTTCCAGAAATGTTTTTGCGCAAAAGGGCCAGTGTAGACAGCTCAGGACTGTTTTGCGCAAAAAAGCCCCGATCGCGAAAATGGCGATCGGGGCTTTCTTGTGCAAAACCGCGTCTAGATTGGCACGGACGCTTTTCCGCAAAAAGTGCTTTTGTGCAAAAGTGTCTGTGCCAATCTAGATGCTCTTTTCCGCAAATGCTTTTCATGGAAAAACTTTTCCGTGAAAAGCATTTGTGGAAAATCATGCCGGTCTAGACGTAGCCATGGTGTTACTTTCAGAACCTCTGAGCCCCCTGTCTGAAGGAGAGTCCCTTACAGCGAGGGCACGCCCTCGGGGACAGCTGTTGCACACATGACTGATTGTCTCTTTCTCTTGTCCTCCACAGCTGGACCACCTGTGCAAGAGGGCTGCAGCACCCCAGCCCCACCTCCATCTCAGGGACACGGGAGCCGCAGGCACTGGCGTGCTTATACAGCGTTTCTGAAGATGCATGTGGAGGCCCTGCAGGATCTCAACAAGACCCTGAAAGAGAGGACGGAGGCAATGGCTCTGTGGCATGATCGCCTGCTGGAAGAGCTTGTACAGCAGCGCATTTCCATTTGTGCCACAATCCGTGAGGTCTGTGGCTTGCCTGCTCCTGTCCCTGGTACCGCTCCTCTGGCCCGCCATGGCCCTGCCCCACCAAACCCCCCTTTCCCACCACCACCCCCTTCTCCCCTTGCACCTCCCTCTCCCCCAGCCCTCCTCTCCCCCAGCCCTCCCAGACCCAAGTGCGCCTCCCCTCTCCTGTCCAGCACTCTGTCAGTCGCTCCACCCAACACAGAGGCCATGGTGGTCCCCACATGCGAGGTGGCAGGAGCTTGCGAGCAGGGAAGCACTGTCCCACCTGGACTCCCTCCCCCTCCAGGTTCTAAGGCCCCCTCCCTCCTCCAGGTTTTAAGCACCCCCCACCACCCCAGTTACAGACAATGTTGGTTATTAAATTGTTTATTTTTGAATCAGAAACTGTGCTTTGAGAGAAAACTATGTACAATGAACAAAAGATTTTATATTTTAGCAACATTTCTAGATGCTTTCAGTTAATGATATTGATAACAATAAAACAGAACTTATTCTTTTCAAACAAAACCTGGTGTTTATTATTTCTAGAGAGAGGGTCAGGGTGAGGGTTATGAAGGGAAGGTTGTATTGGGCCAGGGCCAAGCCCCCATAGAGGAGACCCTCGGGAGACTCAGTGGGCTCCTTCAGAGAATCGCTCGCTAAGGGCCTCCAGGATGTGAACACTAGACTGGTGAGCCTGGCGGATGGCAGCTGTCTGGGGCTGCTCAAATTGCCTCTCCGTGCCATCAGCACCTGTATCCCACCCTGGGAGGAAGGCCTCCCCTTTTCTCTCCACCAGGTTATGGAGAACGCAACACGCGGCCACCACCTCAGGGATGTTGCGTTCCCCCATTTCTAGCCGTGTGAGCAAGCACCGGAATCTCCCTTTTAAACGTCCGAACGCACATTCCACCTGGTTGCGAGCCCAATTAAGATGAGCATTAAACTGCTCCTTGCTCGCATCCAGGTGGCCGGTGTAGGGCTTCATCAGCCACGGCATCAGGGGGTAGGCGGCATCAGCCACTATGCACACCGGCATGTGCACGTTCCCAAGGGCAAGGTCTCGATGCAGGAAAAATGTTCCTGCCTGCAGCCTCTGGTAGAGGTAGGAGTTCCTGAAGATGTGGGCATCATGTGCCCGCCCCGACCACCCAACACAAATGGCAGTAAACTGGCCACGATGGTCGACCAGGGCCTGGAGGACTATTGAAAAGTAGCCCTTCCTGTTAATGAATTGGGCTGCTTGATGGGGCGGTGCACGGATTGGGATGGGTGTCCCATCAAGCGCTCCTCCACAGTTCGGGAAGCCAAGGGCAGCAAAGCCGGCCACGACACTTTCCAGGTCTGCTAGACGGACGAGCCTGTTCAGCAGCTCGGAACTGATGGCCCTCGCCACCTGCAGAAAGAGACAAATAGACAAAAAAATGTTAGATGGGGTGCCTGAGCCCTTGGGAGGAGAACACCCCCAACCTGCCCCCCCAAATACCCCAGGAATCCCCTCCTCAGGACCATCCCCCAGGGCAGCTCAGGGTAAGTGGAGGAGCTCCCTCCCACTCTTCCCCCACTCCACCTTGCCCTTTCCTGACAGTCCCCCTTTTTCACGCACACACACACCCAACAGTGACTGTCCCCCTAGAATGACTTACCTCCATCAAGACGGCCCCGACAGTAGACCTGCCCAAGCCAAACTGGTGTCCCATGGAGCGGTAGCTGTAGGGTGTTGTGAGCTTCCAGAGGGCAATAGCGACCCTCTTTTCCAGGGGGCTGGTGGGACGCAGGTGCATGTCCTGTCATTGGAGAGCAGGGGTGACCCAGGCACACAGCTCCTGGAAAGTGGCCTTCCGCATCCGGAAGTTGCGGAGCCACTGCTGGTTGTCCCACAACTCCATAACGAGCCGGTCCCACCAGTCGGAGCTGGTGTCAAGCCTCCAAAAACGCCTCTCCAGGAAGAAGTTTGGAGGCAAGGGCATTGGTCCTGCATCCTGGGTGAAGCTTTCATATCGCTGGTCCGGGTCCAGATGGGGAAGGAGCATCATGACTGTGTCATGCAGATGCAGCAGAACTTGCAGAATGATGGTGTAGGGCCATCGCCTGCCCAGGGGCAGCTCTGGCTCTATGGCAAAAAAAAGAGATCAAAAGCAGAAAAACCTCCAAAAAAAACCCAAACTGCTGTGGTGTCACAGCAAGCACTGCAAAACCTTTGCTGTCCCTCTAGAAGATAAGCAAGGCAGCTGCAGGAGCAGAGCAACGGCTGTTCGGGGGGGGGTCCCTTTAAGCACGGGTCTCTGCAAAGGGCAGGCAGCAGCACCAGGAAGTAAATGCTGCCCCCATGCCCTGCCAGAAGCGGTTTGGGGTGCCTTCTTTTTTTGACAGAGCGTCCGGCAGTCTGGATGTTCTTTTTCAAAAAAGCGGATCGATTTTTCGATCCGCATAATGTCATCTAGACGCTCTTTTTTGATGGAGACTTTGTCGACAGTATCTGTTGACAAAGCCTCTGTCGAAAAAGGCATGCAGTCTAGACATAGCCCTGGTGACTCTATATCCCAGCATGCAACACTTCACATAGAAATAAGGCCTATTTTTTGTTGTTAGCCATTGGAACAACTTAACAAGGGATGTGCTGAATTCTGTCTCTGGTAAAATTTCAATCAAGACTGGTTTTTTTTAAAGATATGCTCTCTTTCAAACAGTTATTTCAGGGAAGTTCTATGGCCCACATTTATATTGGCTGTCATGTGCTGAGCGGCCTTTCGCTCTATGACCCAAGCAGCAATTCCTTTTGATCAAGGTGGTGCAGTGCATGCTGGAACCTGTAGTCTCCATGCCGTGAGCCTCTGTGTTACAAAATGAAGTTGGTTTGTGGGTTATGCCTTTAATTAATTGATGGTACAAATGTTACCTTTCTCATTACCTGATTACATTTGGCCAATATGGTACACTTTGCCTATCCAGGGATCAGCGGTAGTTTCTTCCATGAAAAAGATATTTTTGGCCTCTTTTTGCATAATGTTTTCACTATTTTGGTGAAATCAAAGCAGGCAGTTGCAAGGTAAACTAGATTCTGGCCCCAGTATCCTTGACTCAATACTTCTGTTATAGAGAGAGGGGATTATTACTGTAGGTGAATGTGATACTTTTTCTGATGAGAAAGCAGCTTCATAATTTGGAATTGTGGTTATAGATTCTTAAAACTAGACTGACATGGAAAGCCAAGCATCTGAGTATCTGCTCATTAGTGGATAGCAGTCAAAGAGCTGCTCAATTGATGTTTGGAAATGTATGTTTGTGGGGTTATTTATTAATTCCTTACTGATATTTTGCCCAGATCACTTTATTTTCTAACAGCTCTTTAGTTATTTACAAACTGAGTCTGTATTACTGGTACGCCGTAAGCTGCCAATGACTTCACGTGAAATTGGGATCTGCAAGGAATGACAGATTGGCCAATAGCAGTCATGGGCAAACTGAGTCTGAGCACAGTTTTAGAACCAAACTTTTCTGAAATGTGTGGCTGAATGTTTGTCTTTTCCAGATGCGTGAAGAAATTAGATGTTCCAGCAATGTAGGGGAAAGGCACCTTTTCAGTAGAAGCAGCCAAGTGCCAGAAGTTTTGTAAAAGAAGTCTGAATGCATGAGATTTCCAACTCACTTGGGCAGCCTCAGAATCCTAGACTATTCAAACCAAACCCAGACCTTTGGAGCCCATTAGTGTGGATTGTTCCTGGCTGCACTGGAGATTGCTGGACTGTCACATGAAGCCTGCTGCATTCACCTGCAGGGTGGCCATTTCATTTCCGCTTTGAGATGTGCAGCAGGGCGATGCTAAGTAGTGTGAAAAGCACTCATAGCATGGTAATTTGTTACAGTTGTTACCTTTTGACCCTCCTGAGAAATGCATCCCACTCTGCTAAAGATATTTGAGAGCAATAGATTTTTTTTTTCTTTCCTACCGCAGATCTTTGAATGGTATGTTCCGATGCTTGAAAGCTAGGGTGGGACATGATGGGAATTCAGCGCGATTCTTTTTTTTATTTTGACCTTTAATGGGCAAGGTGAGTTGTTCTGAGTCTGCCAGCAGATGAAGTGGACATTTCTAAATAATTTGTCTTCCTCCCGCTTCCATGTTTACGTTGCAGTGGCACAGCTAGAGCGGTTGCTGATTAGAGAACATGAGATGACATCCCCTTTAGGAAGGATGGGACCAAGGTTGAGAGGAGCCTGCTTTACCCTTATTTACAACAGGGGTGGACAACCTGCAGCCTGAGGGCTGAATGTGGCCCATAGGGATTCTATTAGGGATGTTAAGGACTAATCGACTAGTTGACTATCCGATAAGCAAATCAGATAGAGGCAGCAAGAGGGGTACTTCAAAGCACCAGCACTGCACATAGCTCAGGGTCCCAGGCTCCGTGCAGTGCTGCAGCTTTGAAAGCTGCCATGGAGTTTCAAAAGGGCAGCGCCATCCTATTGACTAATCAAATACTCAATGCAAAAATGCATCGACTATTTGATCAGTGAATTGCACAATACTTAACACCCTTAGCTTCTATGTGTGCCCCATGATATATTTGGGTTGCTGTTGCCTGCACACAGGGCTGAGAGATGCCACTGGTTTCTGGCAGTGCAGGTTTTTTCCCTCCCAGTATTACTAAAGTGACACACAAAGTCAGGGGCATCACTGAGTATTGATGATGCAGCACACTGCAAGAGCTATGTGCGCTCCCAGATTCTAAGTCAAAAAGCAGGGCTTGGTTCCATCGGCACACCCTGCAAGGTCTAGGTACATAGGCGCAGTTAGCAAAACTACCCTACCCTGGGAGGCCATCTTACGTACAACAATCTTGTGGCCCTCTGAGATGGACGAGGGCTGCTCGTGCAGCCCACGCACTAGCCTAGGTTGCCCATCGCTGTTGTACAGCCTTTCAACTCAGGCTGGAGAGGCTTATGCTTTTCAGGACAGAGATCCAAAGTTCGGTCCCCAGTGCTGATGACTCAAAGGGAGGTGGGGTGGGATGCGGTGTTACTGTTGCAACCCATGATGCTTTGTAGGCCAGTTCACTGCCGTCAGCACAGCATGGTGGAGTGGTACCTGGAAACCCAGGCAGCACCTCTCCTGATCTCCATCAACCCAGGAAGCATGGAAGCCATGACTGCTCACAAACCCAGGCTTTCCGCGTAGGGTTGCCAGGTGTCCAGTTTTGAACCAGACAGTCCGGTATTTGAGCTTTCTGTCTGAGAAACAAACATATAAATGTCCAGTATTTTCTAATTAAGTTTTTATTACTATCATGAGTATCAGTACATAGTTGCGTACTCTCTGGCTGGTAGACACGCTCACACTGCATGAGCATGTCTACCAGCCAGGCAGTACGCATCTACACAGTAGAGAGGAGAGGGGCGGGGGTGGGGTGGGATGGAATCCCTGGGGCCAGACTCGCCCATGCGCCCTGCCGGGACCTTGCACGGGACAGGCAGCATCCTGGGATCTGCATGCATCCGGGCCAGCCCCGCTCCCATCCGCCCCCCCCCCCGGCCAGCCCCACTCCCACACCGCCCCCCCCCACCCAGCCAGCCCTGCTTCCTGTCGGCCGATTCCCCCCGCCCCGATTTCCCCCGGCCCGCTCCCCCCGACACCCTCCCCACTCTCCTGGACAGCCTCGCTCCCCCCCCCGGCCAGTTCTCCCCTCCCCCCCCCCCCCGCATCTGAGATCAAGTGTGTCTGGTATTTTTTTTAAACCATCTGGTAACCCTATTTCCACAAGGCAGCGGGCCTCCTGCCACAGTGCACCAAATAATGTATTTAAAGCCGGTGATTTTTACTGAGCACCCACAAACCCCCTCCATGTCTGCAGAATGCCTAAGCCAGATTAAGAGGAGAAAGACGAGGACGTGGGCTGACAGGTTCCCAGAGATCTTGCGAGTCGATGGGAGTTGCAGGTGTTCTGTACCTCTGATAAATGAGGCCACAGACTCTTTTTCCAGGAGGAGAAAAAAGCAATAAATTCCAGGGGGTGTCCAGTAAATCACCCTCAGTCCAAAGTGCAAAATGAGAAATGTCTAGAAATGTCTATCTAGGTTCACTGACTGTTACCCATGTGCTGAGTGCTCCCTCCCCCCTCCAGTGTCCTGTGTGTGACCTAGCTCCTGGTGGTGCAGGAAGGTAGGCTGGAGAGTTGGTATCAGCGGAGGCTGGGCAGGTTCAGAGTGGGAACCTCCAGGGAACAGGGAGTGCAAGAGGACAGCACTGATTACAGTGTAATGCTTCCACTTCCCTGCTAGGAAGGCATTGTAAGGAGGTACGGTGAGCTGAACTGACTAGAAGAAAAGCAAAACTAAAATGTGACTAGAAGCAGGCTTACCAGAATATTCGGAGAAAAGCTGATCTCAGAACATATCCTGACCACTTTTGCTATATCAGAGATTTTTCTGATGTAGCCAACCTTGTCTACTTCCTCTAATGATCTCCTCCCTGTTTAAGTCATGTCTGCTTACGTTAGTGACAAAAATAAGTTTTAAGCTGACTTTTTCACTGTAGTTAGCCCTCAAGATTCAGCAGAAGTAAGGAAGGGGCGGGGATGGATTCTATTCTGTACTTCACTGTCGTTTTTATTGTCAGGAAATGTCCTGGTACACTGTAACTAAAATCAACCAGATTAAGACAGAACTGATTATACCATGGAGTCAAGCAACATCTGGAGAAGAGAAACAGTCTTGTCTAGTACAGTACATGGTTAGGTCAACACAAGGCAGCTTAGATCAACCTCACTGTGCATGTGTCTACACGTACGTTTGTCTCTACCTCTGGTGTTGAAATAGGGATATCACAGAATCATAGAATACTAGAACTGGAAGGAAACTTGAGAGATCATCTAATCCAGTGCCCTGCCCTCATGGCAGGACCAAGCACCATCTAGATCATTCCTGATAGAAGTCTATCCAATCTTCTCTTGAATATCTCCAGTGATGGAGATTCCACAACCTCTCTAAGCAATTTATTCCAGAGTTTAACCACCCTGACAGTTAGGAAGATTTTCCTAATGTCCATCCTAAACTTCCCTTGCTGCAGTTTAAGCCCATTGCTTCTTGTCTTATCCTCAGAGGCCAAGGAGAACAATTTCCTCCCTTCTCCATGTGACACTCTTTTACATACCTGAAAACTGCTATTACGTCCCCTCTCAGTCTTCTCCTTTCCAAACTAAACAAGCCCAGTTCCTTCAGCCTTCCTTCATAGCTCATGTTTTCTAGATCTTTAATCATTTTTGTTGCTCTTTTCTGGACCTTCTCCAATTTCTCCACATCTTTCTTGAAATATGTGTGTTGTCTATTGCTCCACCATGCCTCAGGAACCCCAGTCCTGCAAATCCATCCACTATGTACCGCACAAAGTGGAGAGTCCCAATCCTGCATAGCAGGGGGCAATTAATAGCCCTGCCACTTGCATCACAATGATACCCACATGGATTTCCCAACTCCAAATTGCTACTTGCCAGTGGGGAATCAATCTGGCGGTGCAAGTCTCAACAGTGCAATCACCACTCGCTTCTCTGTTGGTGTGGCTCTCATTTTGGTGTTCCTGCGTTGGCGTGCTGGGGCTGGCTTGGTACACAGATCCAAAGCTGTGGGCACGAGTGTGACAAGCACGAAGTATAACAGGAGGACTAGTTCAGTCTGCAAATGTTATGCTCATGTTTGAGGAGACAGACCTGAGTGTGACTCAGAGCTCCTGATGAGTCCAAGGGCCAGCAATTAGAGACAGAAGAATGGTTTTTTCTTCGCCAACTACATTCAGTGTGGAAGGTTGGAATGTCAGTCATCATGGAACCCTATGATGTCATCTTTACTCAGCCCATGTAGAACCACATTTTAAATGACTTCAACCTGCAAATCATTTAAAATTCACCTAGGGACAGAATGTGCAACAGGAGAAGATAGGAAATGTAGGAGGTTGGTCGGTTTTTAAGCAAAACACGCATGGCAATCGGTGAGCAGATCTTACAAAAAATTGATCGCACAATATGGGTCTGGGCTTTTTTAGTCAGAAATGTACTTGATTTTTGGCATATTCAATTGTGTGAATGAGGTGTATGGCACTGTTCAGCCACTGCCAGGAAACACAGAATCCTAATCAGAGCATCTTCCCTTCAACCTCGTTTCCTCCACAGTCCCAGCTTTTTCTGAGTGACAGAAGTCAGCAAGATGTGTTGCTAAGGTCATTTTAAAAAAACCTTCATCTTTCACCTTTGTCTAAGCCCCTGCATTAAGATCCACATTTTGATCCCACAGAAATAAATGAATGGTAAAGCTCCCTGTTGTAAGCTGACAACTCCTGGCCCTACTGAAGTCTATGGAAGTTTTTTCCATTGACTTCAGTGAGATCAAGGTTTGGCCCTAAATTATTAGGGTTGTTGTCTTGCTCAGTGCCAGACGCCCTCTGCCATGAGGTGAACTGACAGCCCATGACACAATGAACTGTCCAAAGCTCCTTGTCAAAATATCCATTACAATAGCAAAAACAACCATGAGCCCACATCTTCGCCCACTTAACTTTCCAGCCCCACCCTTTGGAAACACTACAGGAAACAGCTGTCAAGTCTACGTTCCATGTTGTAGGAGGTTTTGGAGTCTCACTTTGGCCAGGAATCAAACTGCTGTAAACTCAGGAGATATCCCCCAGCTTGCTCAGCCTCCCCTTTTTAAAGAGGATAAACAGAAGATGTGAAAGAAAGGACTCACATTGAAGAACTCCTTTGCATGGGGCAATCTTTCTCCAGCGCGATACAAGCAATTATGATTTTGCAATGGCGCAAACCAGGCGTTATTGTGCTGAAGTCCATACAAATACACCATGGGTAAAACAAGTGTCAATGGCCAGACTTGGGCCCTAGACTCTGAATGTTCTCTCTTATGGAGGTGTTGAAAAAATTACCTCTGAATTTAATCATTCACAAAAAGGTGGGGGAAGGGGGAGGATCCAAAAAGTCCCCATTGCTGGCTGGGATGAGGTGAGGAGCATTCTTTCCAGAGCACATTGAGCCCAGAAAAAGTGAGTCGTTTTACTGAAGGAGAGATCACAAAGTTAGCAGTCTGCTCAGGCCTAATTTTAAAGTCTGGCCTGATCACAAGTTAACCTGACCCCCTGGGCCAAGCCTGAGAGGCCAGGGTGCCATTTTGGGAGAGCAGGCGGGACAGCAGCCGTGCATGCCAGGATGTGGCTTGCTTTTCTTCCCGTTCCCCTGACTATCAGGGAGTGAAGGGAAAGTACTTGTATTCCGTGAATTACGCCTCTGCCCCTCCCTTCACCAGCCAGGAGCGAGAGGCATGCACGGAATGCAAGTACTTTCCCCTCGCTCCCTGATAGTTTGAGGTCTGGGGGGAAAAGCAAACTGTGTCCCCTGCTCTCCCAGAATGGTGCCTTTGCTGAGAGCGCTGAGTTGCTTTCAGACCCAACCAAACCTGACCCTTCCTCCCCAAACCCTGTTTCTATGCTGCTGGCTCATCCTAGGGGCGTGGCCCAGTGTTTAAATATGACCATTTATATCTTGTGTGTGTACATGTGTATATAGGAATGTATAGACTTCTTGAATTGTCCCTCAATTTTAACTCTTCCTCCCTCTAGTGAGATGCCTACCCAAGATGCTGAATAGTGCAATTTTCTGAACAAAAAATTTAGAAAATGTTTGCATGCAAATAATGAATATAATTCACATTTGCACCAAGGCTCCATTACACCATTCTGTCCATACACAGTGACCTTAAAATGGGAGTGATGCAAGGAAGACCTTAATGTAAATAAGATGCAGGTCTCACGACACAAAATGTGTCTGTGTGAGTCTTGCTGAGGTATGTCTGTGAATCAGACCATTCTGAAATTTGTAGATAAAAAGAAGAAGTTAAACAGAGCAAGGCAAATAATGTTTGGAGGATTCTTAAAATATTGGTGTACTTAAAAATGCTGGATGCAACCTCCCACAAACCCAGGTTTTTAATTTACCACATAGCCAGTGAAAAAATCTGGTGCAATGGCAGGCTTTGTAGGTTGTGCCTTATTTGAAAGCAGTCACCTGTTTTTTGACCAAAGGGATAGAGTAAACCAGGGATGAGATTCTGGGTTGCACATCTTAAAGCAGGGGTGTACAAATATTGGCCCGTGGGTGGGATCCAGTCCACCAGAGCTAGCCCCTGGCGGGCCCCCACACCACCATATTTACCTGTGCCTCTTCAGGTACAAGGGATTGCAGCTCCTGTTGGCTGCGGATTGCTGTTGCCAGCCAATGGCAGCTGCACTTACCCATACCTGTGGAGGTGCAGATAAATAGAGCAGCAGCGCTA
Organism: Pelochelys cantorii; assembly: GCA_032595735.1. Taxonomy (NCBI): domain Eukaryota; kingdom Metazoa; phylum Chordata; order Testudines; family Trionychidae; genus Pelochelys; species Pelochelys cantorii. The sequence goes on from CM064330.1 coordinate 120,849,544, forward strand.
ACCCTGGTGAACAGCCAGTATATTATGGCCCACCCCTGTCTTAAAGGCAGGTTCCCCAAGTTGGTTTGTAGGCAACAGTGCTACCTGCAATTCACCATGCTGCAGATACGTCATCTCTGTATACCGCCTACATCAGGGCTTAGATGTCCATGCCTGGGGAATCTTCTGCCACCAGTAGGGTTTTATGCCTCTGCAACCCTTTTTATACTTCCCACCAGGGGATGAGGATCTTTAACAAGAGCCATGCCTCAGCCAGTAATGTAAAATATACCCCAGTGATGTAAAACATCCCAGAACAAAATCATTCAACATTGCTGAGAATGAGCAGTTTCCTTTACTGTCACTATAGAAGCAATGGTGCAAGTAGGAGCTCCTTTGCCATGGAAATTCCAGTGCATTTTGGCTGAAGGATTAGATTCATTTCCCTGCTCCATATTTCATAAGGGCTTGCTTCTGCCACCCTTCCTTGCATCCAGAAGCACCTTTCTCTGTAAAGCATCCCATTGAAATGAAAGGAGGAAGATACTATACTTGGCTTGAGTCAGGCTGACTGAATCAGTCCCATTATTAAGTATTTGTTCCAACATTTCATGCTCGAAGTGCTGACAACTGTGCACAGCCCTTAAAAAAAGAGAGAGAGAGAGAGAACTCAAACCAGAACATTAAGAAGTCAGAAACTCAGCAGGGAGGTGAAAAGTTTAAACAACTGAAAAGCAGAGTAATAGACAACAACTGAAGAGTGTGTTTCATATACAACTCACAGTGCTATTAATCATGTGTGTGTATTGTCCCTAAAAACTTAGAGGACTAAGTTCAACCCTGATATAAGTAGGAACAATTCCAGTGAAATAAACAAAGTTGCACCCTTTAGATTGGGAGAGAGAGAGATTGCCTTTTGTTTGTAGTTTTGGATCAAAACCAAAATCCAGTGTTAATGAAGGTACTTTTTAGCTACTCTTCACTCACCCCCTGTCAGCCAGTCAGCACAGTGCACAAACAGGAAGGACAGATTTGTGGTTAAAGTGCTAGTCTGAGATTCCCAGTGACCCTAGTTTCAATTCCTAGCACTGCCACAGATTGTGTGTGGCCTTGGGTGTGTCACTTAATGCCTCTGTGCTTCTGCTGCTAACGGGGGGAAATATTTCCTTTTTCTGACTCTTTCTGTGCCTTGTCTAGTTAGATTACCAGCTTGGAGGACCAAAATTTTCTCCTACTGTTTGTACAGTAACTAGCACAATGGGACTCTGCTCTCAGCTGGGGCCCGAGTCCGAGGGCTACTGTAATGAAAACAATGTCCAAATTCTCCAGTACTGAAGAGTAGGGGATGCAGTGAGGAGTAAAAGAGCAGCTAAGCAAAGCTTTCTGTTGACAGAGTGATCTGTTCAAACAGCAGTGAGCTACAGGAGTGTTAAGCTAGCCTATTGCCCAGCTTCAGCAGAGTGCAAAGATAATGTTCTGAAGGACAAACAATAGGGCAGAGATGTGTAATTAGTTCCTGATGTTTCATACAACCCAGGCCCAAGCCCTTAGCAAACCGCTAGGGCTTGTTTTTATTTATGCATTTATTTGTTTTTCCAAGAATAATGGGTTTTCCTCCTGCACTGATGACATTCCCGTCTGGGCTCCTCAGTACTGGCTGCTTTGATCCTATGCTCACCTTTCAAAGCCTTGAGGAGGTCTTCTTTTATGTTCTAAAACACATCCAGCCAATATTTAATATGAAGGAGATGTTTATCAGGCTTGGCATAATCACTTTGCTCTCTTTCGTTGCACGTACAGCCTCCGAAGCTTTGAAGCCCCGACGCAGATGGAAAGCAAAGGAGGTCAGTGATTGTGTTTATTTTGAAAGAGGGACACTTGGAATAATGAGGAGGAATGTGTGTGCATGTGTGTGTTTCTGATTCCGTCAGTCCCCTTAACCTTTGGCTGCCAGTGAGCCTTGATTATTTCCCTACGCCGTCTCCTTCATCTAGGACATTACATTGACCAGATCTCAAGTTGAGCTCCAAAATGTGTTTTGTGAATAGTTTGACTTTTCTGGACTGCACTTTTCTCCTCTTCAGAGGAGAAGGGACACAGTGTAAGGCTCAGAGTTCATGAGAGCAGCAGGAGCTCTCTAAGGTCTCTCTCAATGAAAGAAAAATATGCTGTATTTTAAAACGATCTTCCCAAAGGAGCTTTCCAGGTAGGGGAGAAACCCCCCTCCTAGTCTAATAAACAATATAGAAACCAGCTGTGTTGCTCCCTCATTCCTGGGACATATGGATGAATGTAAAATGGAGATATCCTAAAATACTTGAACAGTCCTTGAACTAAATGGAATTTTCGTTTAGTTTATTTTCCAGAAAATCTTATTTCTCTGAGGAGGCAATGAAACCCAAGAGACTGCACTGCAGACAAGTGATTTTTGTTAGTACAAGTCAGATTTTTTGTTTAAGCAAAATTCAATTTTTTGTCTGCCTTTTAAGTATTACGTAGTTATAGTCCAAGAATATTATATAAGATTTCAAGGCTTCTCTTCTATCTAATGTATTCAGTCTGCACAAGCCAGTGACATCCATGGGCCCAGCACAATTATTTTGAACTGCGGTGAACAAAATAATGTGGATTAAATCAAGAAGGAGCTATAACTAGATTTATTTATTTGTAATGTTCCAGTTCCCAGTTATCTTGCACATTCAAATTTGGTGGAAAAGAAAAGCAGAAATGTTCAAAGTTAGACTGTTTTAAGAGCTGTCCCAGAACTGAAGGGGAATTTTATGGATTACAGCTGTGCTTATTTTATGGTTTCCTGGCTTTTTACAGTTTTGCATCATACAGTCTGACACACAAAACTACAGAGAAGAGGGTGGAGCTTGCGTAGAATGCTTCCAAGCTGTGATATGATAGTTTTTAGAACCCAGCCCAGGGGTCATATAGTTACAGGGAAATGGGTTCAGTTGATCATATAAGCCTGCATTTCAAACTTGTGCATTTCTTCCTGGCGCAATCTGCAAAAAGGAAAATGGAGTGTGACCTTTTTCACTGCCAATTAGCAAAAAGAAGCAGGCCTCATGGGAATGATGTCATCAGAGGGTTTTAATTCATCGCTGTGACATTAGAGCTGTGATATACAAGGTTTTCCAAAGTGTGAGGGGGAAAACCAGGACGCTGTTTATATAAGTAATAGCATGCAACATGGAATGTCGGAAGCTGCAATTGTTATCAGACTCTATCCTCACAGGCCTGTGGAGGCACCAAGTCAGAGATCCCCCTGCCTTCAGCCACCCAACAAGTGCAGCTATCCAACATATCATCACCATTCCTGATTAAACTTTGTATTATTGTACCACTCAGAGGCTCCAATCAAGACTGGGGTCCTGTTGTGCTAGGGCAGGGGCAGGGAAATTTTTTGGGGTGAGGGACCACTGACCCACACAAAAAGCAGTTGGGGGGCTACATGAAAGTGAGAAGCAAAGTGAGAAGCCCCTGGCTGAGAAGGAGAAAGACATTTCCCATATTCTCCTTGCTCACCAGAGCCTAGGGGCGCCCGGGCTAATAGATTTTGTGTGCTCCAGCCCTAGGGGTGGGTGGCAGGGGGCCTGGAGCACTAATGCAGGCTCCCCGATGCTGAGCCTCAGGGGCCAGATCCTGGCAAGCCGGGGGCCCTCGGGCCTGAGGTTCTCCACCCCTGTGCTAGAGATGGCAAAAACACACAGCTCAGACAGCCCCTACCCTGAAGAGCTTCCAATCAATGCTGTTGCTTTCATAAGGTTTCACGCTTATGCTTTTACAACTAAAAATAGTGTCTGGAATGGGGGGGAAGGGGGAAGAATCTATTTTGAAGCTATAAAAATCACTTAAATCACAGAAATGAAGTGGAAATACTAGGATATCATTGCTCCGAGCCCAGGGTAACTGTGCTGATAGCGGTGGGTGTGCTACCATGGCTTCAGCTGAGCTTTGCAATCTGCTATTTCTGCCCTGCTCCAGGGGCTGTGTAATTTGGACACCCCCATGGACTACGCTACATTATAAAAGCATCCCGAGAGCCCCAGCATTTCACAATGCAGCAACCATGACTCACACGTGCTTCCATAGCCTACCCTCTAGGCAGCTCCCACTGGGGCTTGTTAGGAGCATTACAGCAGTAACTGCACCAAGGAAATCCTCCACTGCCCTCAGGAGAGGTAAATTATGATGTCTGTTGGTCTCTAGTATGCACAGTGGTTTTGCTGCCACCAACGGGAAGAGAATGGGATGAAAGGAGAGAAGAGGAGATGAAGGGTCTCCTCCTTGCTTCCAAAACATTGTGGCAGGAAAAGCTCCTTTCCTTCACTGTGAGAGAATCAGACATGTCTTGGGCCCAGAGTCTGCTCTCAGTTACACTCAAATACAGTCAGAGAAACTCAGGCAGAACAAAATCCCTGAGGCTGGGAATCAAACAGCTCCAACCATGTTGAGCCATGGTGACTATGTGACTCCAGTCTTCTTCAGAATGTGCTGAACTACAAGGGTTGAGGGGCAGGGAACTTAGGTTCTGCTGAAACACCTTTAAATGCTGGTGCAGGTTCCGCACAGTGTACTCCATGCACCATGAGAACAATGTCAACTGTGTCACCTAAAATTACTAAAAGGGTGTTTGTTCCTTCTTGGCACTGAGAATTGGATCTTGACTCCCAATACATGAGCATTCATCCCCACAAAAATATGAATTTGGAACCAGCCCATCCTGTTCTGAGGCAGAACCTCTTTAGGTACAGTGTTTGGGACTGGTAGAGGGGATTAGCAGACTTATTTGTGAAGGGCTCAGGTGTTTCCTCTAGAGGCTAGGCGAGCTACAGGAAGCAGACTGTGTCCTGTGGCAGGGTGACATTTAGGAAAATGGCTGGTAGAGCAGGAAGCTCCGGGGAACAGATAAGCCCTACAAAAGATCCCAACTCATGGAGGTGGGGAAACTGGGTTTGTGTACTGAATTGTAGGGGAGTGGAGCAGATTGCCTCGGGAAGTTGTCGAAGCTCCTTCATTGGAGGTTTTTAAAAGGAGACTGGTTAGGTGGTTTAGACAAAACAAATCCTTTGACTTAGCAGGGGGTTATACTAGATGACCTTTAAGGTCCCTTCTGATCCCATGGTCCTATGATTCTGTGTTTCAATGGAAAGGAATAAAGTTGAGGAACTGAACGGGACTTTGGGTGTGGCTAGTCCCTTCTAAGCTGGGGAGACTGGCTGGCAGCCATCGTGCCTCCAGTGATAGCGTTCATGTCAGAAGCAATGCATTTTTAGTATTACAAGAGATACAGTGAAGTGCACCTATATTTTGGAAGGATGGGACTGACCCTGTAGGATTGCTCTTGTTCGATCTTGTTAGTTATTACAGTGCCCAAAAGGTGTAATCTTTCATTTATTTTAGTAACCAGAGCTTTGAATTAGTTTCAATATAGATGAATAGCTGCTCACAGTTAAAGCTAAAAGAAAGAGTCATACCTAACAGCTGTGCCGAAGGAACATCTGAGATTATACTTCCGGTAGGTAATTACAATTGTTGAGATGTGTTTAAAGATTTGTGCTAAATGCAAACAGCATATCTCTAATACTATGATCTGTAAAATATACAAGCTATATAATTTGGTAGTTTTCTACTAAAACAAATTGATCCTCAAGTATTTTTGTCTTGAGCTAGTTAGTTCCCAGAGCAGCTCACTTTACCTGCCACTAGCTGTCTCAGGAGTCACTCAGCTCTTTCTCTGACAAGCTTGCTCACAGAAACCAGAGGAGGACTCTTGAAACCAGGTGTTTATACACCCTCATTATCACTCTTCTTCCTTATGTTTTCCTGAACCCTGGTGAATATAGGTATTAGAAGTCCAACTAACTGTGTGGACTTCTGCTAACAATAAGTGAGCTGAGTATGAATGAGTGCTGATCTCTCTGGGATCTTGCTGTCTAAAAAATATCTGAGGTGTTTCTCCCAAGCTAGGTTGTTCTCTGATATGTCTACAGGAAAAAATGGTGTTTTTATGACCTTCTACTCAAAGGGTGTGTTCATATAGCTGACTGCTTGGGGAATAGCACACACATTCCATCTTGAATTCTTTTCTCACTGTCTGCCACAGAAGGGCTGTGACTGATCACAACTATCATAACTATCACAAACCCATTGTTGCACTGTATGGAGTCACATATAGCCAGTGCCTTTGGCTGGTACAGAGCAGGGTTTTGTGCAGATGAGAGGTGTATTTGTAGTAAAATTCAGCCTGCAAATCTCGCCCTGTCATTGTCAACCGAAAAGAAGTGGGCATCATGGTGCCCAGAAGAAAGCAGGCACAAAACCACGTGCATGAGCATTCATTCATATAATCAAGAAACTATGCAAAATTCTGGTCCTATAAAATTCTTGCCATCTCACAGACAATCCGGTAGGAATCACAATAGTGCTTACATGCCTAACTCCTCTTCTTGGTATTCTTCAATGGAATACACCTGGTAGAACAGGAAATTCCATGCAGGATGGAAGAAAATGTTAAAAGATTTGGATCGTATGGTTTAGTTGTGTGACATCAAGAAAGGGCCATTGAGAGAGAAGATTTTGAATCTACAGTAATGGACTGCCCACATGTCACCAAGACTCCCCATTACTAAACTTCACCAATTCTCCAGCTACCAGATGCAAATCCCATTGTGAGAGAAGAACAGAGTTCTAATATGTCCATGCTGAGAGCAGACAGAGAAACAAATCTATAATCTTCTATCCAGTTCAGACATTTTAACAGTTTTCTTTCGCCTCCACCCTTTTGGATGGTAAATTCTTCCATACCTCCAGTTAGTGTTCAGAAGATATACAGACCTACAGAAGAACAAACTCTTGTTTGTCTTGCTGGAGAGCGAGAGAAAGGACAGCTTCTTAATTTTGGCTCTGCTTCTGTCAGCAAGATGTTGATTGATACCTGTCTCATGCACTTCTGTGAGCAAAAGAGACAATGTGGAAATAAGGGGGAGGGAGGAATAGAACATTCTTAGGTGCTCTATCTTGTTCTTGACCATTCCTGGGTTTTCATAATCAAGATTTATTCCATCACTAATTGTATGTGCCAAAATCAAAGTCTCTCAGAAACATACAGTTTTATTGTAGTAGCCATATAGCCCTCTGCATTTTTCTGTTATATCAATGAGATAGTGTTTAACTGAGTTTTGGCTAGTTAGTCTTACTTACAAGGACTTAGCTGTATTAAAAAAAGTTAATTTGCTAATTGTGATTCTCCAATCAAATTCATGTTTCTTTTTCTAGTACTCCAGATCAGTTTCCTGAAGTCAGTGGGAAATTAATTCAGCTGACCCAGCCAATGTTTCTAATTATTCAATCATCTTTTCTGTGAATGAGTAAGAATCTCTCTACCCTGTGCAATGTCAATGCCCTCTCTCTGAACAGGAGCTAACATTTTCCCTCTAATTTGTCATTTCTTCCTAACAGATGATACATTTCCACACCAGGCTGGCCTACAGTCAAACTGATGCTGATCAGTCAGAGAATCTTAAGGCCAGAAGGGATCATTATATCATCTAGTTGAACCTTCTGTATAAGACAGACGATAGAATTTCAGTTGGTTATCCCTCTATTGAGTTCAATACCTCTGTCTGATTAAAGCATATCTTCTCAGAAAAGCATCCAGCCTTAATCTGAAATCACTAAAGGTGGGCCTACACAGCACCATTACCTTGAAATAAGCTACGCTATTTGCGCTATGCAAATAGCATGGATTATTTCAAAGTAATTTTGAAATCGCTTATTTCAAAACATCCCTTAACTCTCATGCAATGAGATTTACTGAAATGTCAGAATAGCGAGCCTAATAATAATAACTCCTAAATAACTATTTTGAAATAAGCTTATTCCTGTTCACAAGCAGGAGTTATTATTTCAAAATAACAAGGTTGGTAGTGTGGATGCTTGCCTTGTTATTTCGAAATAACTCCCCAGCGTAGACATGAGGAAGACATGCTCTCTACTTCAGTTGTCTTTATTCATACATGACGTGGTTAGAATAAAGAAGAAATCAAAATACTCGGGCCAATTCTGATCTTGCCTATACAAGTTTTGTGAGGCAGCTTAGCTGATAAATTCAATTACTTCTGATTTCCATCAGCATTAGTGACATCAGAATCAGGCCACTTATGCCTGAACGATTGTTACAATGGCCTCAGCAACTTGGAAAGCCAGTTCCCATTTTATATATACATAAAGGAAATGGGAATCCAGACACCAAGGCAACATTAAAAATCCTATCCCAAGTGTATAAAAAGGGAATCAGTGACACTGATCTTTCCCCATTAAATTTGGCCCAGTATTTTAAGTTTGTGTAAGTGGTATAACTCAAAGGCAATGGGACTACTCCATTTACACTGGCTAAAGATCTGCCCCCTTCCCCTCCATATTGCACAGCTTCCACCCCCAAAAATCTCAGGAAAGTAAATATCCCTCTACTGTTGGAACAAATACTTCTGTAGCTGTTTCCTTTCACACCCTAATCTTGCTCTCATGCAAACAATGTACAAAAGAACCACAAACAAATGAAGAAAACAATAATGTGTGGGGTTTGCAAATACAAACAGTCATTCTTCACTGAAAGCTCATGGTTAATTTCAGGAGACAAAGACTTTTAATTATTAAAGGGGCTGAAGTTACTGCCTACTTTCTTTATTACTTGTGGCAAGTGGAAATGTCTAATGGGGCAACTTAATTCACATTCCCCTTTTATTTGATTGGACAGCAACACTCTTCATTATATTTTGCATTTTGTCAAGAGTACTGCCTCAGTTAAGAAAAATAACTGCAATACACATTTCTAAAAACTGCATAGGTAAAGATGTGTGTAGTTTTCAACTTAAGGCAGGGTGTAAATCCCTTAATCAAACACGGACATTCAGAGACAAATGTGACTGTGTTAAGGAGGACAACCACATTTAACTCATTTGGTAATTTTCACACTCTTTAGAGGCACAAGTGTGAAAGATTTCAAATCATCCCCTTTTGTAAATGTCACAGAGATTCTAACCTTCCTTTCAGGCTTTTATAACAGCCTGAGACATCATACTCTGGAAACTAAACTTAGAAGATGGCTTTTAAATAACTAGGTGGCAGTTATTTTGCTTGGGGTTCATAATTGTGTTATTTACCCCATGGAGGTGGGCAGTGCACTCAACCTTGCCTGAGAACTTTCCTTCTTCAGTGCTGCTGCCTTAGCCCTCCTGCAAGTTTAAAACAAGCAAAAGGAAGTATTTCTTCACACAGGGCACAGTCAACCTGTGGAACTCCTTGCCAGAGGATGTCGTAAAGACCAGGACTTTAACAGGGTTCAAAAAAGAACTAGATCAATTCATGGAGGTTAGGTCCCTCAATGCTTATTAGTAAGGATGGGTAGGAATGTCCCTAGCTTCTGTTTGTCAGAGGCTAGAAATGGGTGATGGGGGAGGGATCACTTGATGATTCCCTGTTCTGTTCATTCCCTCTGGGGCACCTGGCATTGGCCACTGTTGGCGGACAGGATACTGGGCTAGATGCACCTTTGGTCTGACCCAGTATGGCCGCTCTTACGTTCTTGTGCCCAATGTTCTATTCTCTGGTTTTCAGGCTAGAATCTTTTAGCAGCTGCTCAGCCTAACACCTCTACCATCCCATCCAGTAGCAGTAACACTTCTTTGTGATAAGGTGGCCTTCTACAATGGGAGTCCACTTTGTCATAGTGCCTACCTAAAGGTTAGACCGCTGGTACGCTGAAAGATCGCTGATGGCCATGCTCACTGCTAGTGTTCCCCTGTGCTCTCTTGTATGTACATCTGCATCTATTGTCTCTCCTACCGAGACTGTAAATACTGCGCGATGTCATTTTGATCTGCACCTACCAGCACAATGGGGTCATTGGTCCCTGACTCCAGTTACAGTAAAGTCCAGTGTACCAAATAAGAGTCCCTCAGAAGGGGACTCCTTTTGAGCAATCCACAGTAGGCTCTCCAGAAAGAGAACCTGGCGCTGGTGGCTCTGCTTGTACCGGGGCCAAGCAGAATGGCAGCAGATATCCCGAGGACAGCTGGCTTCTCTGCTCCCTCTGATGAACCTGCTTTGTCTCCTCAGAATGGAGTCCCTACTCTGAGAGACTTTATCAGCTGTGTGGAACTGGGTCTCTGTCTGTCAAGCTTAGTACATCCCACAGAGGGTGGGAGGAAATAAAGGATGGGAAGGCCCGGATGTCTTCCCTCCTGGGGAGCAGAGATGGACAAGAGGGCTCCCTGCTGCATTTTCCTGGCCCCAGTGAGCAACCCAGTTCCCTAGTGCCAGGCTCCTACCTCCATCTTCCTAATCTCCTGTCCTCCATGCATGAACAAAGTGGACTGAGGATTGGAGTGCAACTAGGGACCAGAGCTTCCCTACTAGAAGTCAGGTGTTTGAACTCCAGGCAGGTCTGGAATGGACATGCATGGAAAGCCAGGGTGCCAGCAGGGAGCTTTGCTTTTTAGTTCCTACATATCCATGATCCTTCTCCCCAGTTTTCCCAGCAAGAGTCCAAGTCCAGGAGGTCTTCTCAGGCTCAGGGTACTTGGGTGAGCCACAGCAAGAGTAAGATCTCCCATGGAAATAGACACATGTGGAGTGTTAATTCTATTACATAGTGTTTGTGAATAAGAAAGGTGTGAGGTCACCATGACTGCGCTGCATGTGGGTGTGGTTGGAAGAAGGGGCCTGTGCCACGGTGGGGGGGGTTATAAGTCCGAGCAGAAAGTGAGTCGGTGGTGGCGTTGTGCAAGTGCTGAGCATGTGTTGGGAGGGGAGGCTTAGCTAGATACTGATTAATTGTGAATAGTGAATCTCTAATAAGAAATGCAAGTAAGCAAACTGTACTCTGGGGCAGTGAGATATTCTGTGAAGTAACCTTGTAAGGCACTTGAGACACACTCATGTCCAGATGAAATTTCCCCACATGCGCTCCTCTCTGAACAAACAGGGTCATAGTCCACTCTGCTAATCTCCTTGCCTTTAACAGAGTTACACTGCAAGTGCATTTAGCCCATACTTTAAAATAAACCATTGTTCTTTGGCTCTGCATCCATTAGAAAATGGCATGACATGTATAGGCATTGGATTGATTTCTAGGGGTGCTGAGCGTCTGGTGGTGCCATTGAGACCAGTGGAAGACGAGGCTTGGAGGCATACACTCTTTCGCCCACGTTGGGCTGAATAATTATGGGCAAGTTATCCAAGGGTTTTAATGCTGCAGTCAAATCATTACAGGCAGAAAACTACACAAGCACATTCAAAACAATGAAAACATCAGTGCATTAGTGGAACAGCTCCAGCCATCTGGCATTCATATGTTCCTTGTCGGGGCTGTTATTTTGCAGACATAAATGACCCAATCTTACCTCCAAGCAAGGGCCTTCATTAACTAAATGTATCCAAGCCCTTTGTAGTTGGCTAATGTTACAGTCCTCCTTTCCCACTATTATATATGGTTAAAGTTTCAGACTCTTGAGGTGTTCTAATTTAGTGATACCGACGGATGTGCAATATCTCTCAGGATCAAACCCTCAGTCAAACTTTTATTTGTATTGTGCAAGAGGAGGCCTTGCTGTCCAAGGTAGCAAAATTCACTTCAGTGAAAACAATATTTAATACTTGATAGTAAATACTATTGTGCATGTTCTAACATTGTGCTAGCAGCCACTGGTTAAACATATCACTTGCACCTATTTCAATTACCCAACTAGCAATTAGCTCAGAACGCTTTGAAAAGCTGGAATTTAAACAAAGACATCACAAAAGTACGTGTGGGGCTTTGCGTACACAAGAGAAGGACTTTTTCAGACTTCTCCATATAAAACCTTTTTTTCTGAAAAAGGACATTTGAGACAGTTGTTTAGATCTCTCGCTCTCTCTTTCTGTGGTGAAACAGCACACAGTTTTCAGTCCAAGCACCATTAAAAAAAATACAGAAAGGGGGGGCCAGATTCACCATAGAAGGCATAGGAGGCTCCAAATCACACCTACATACTTTCCTGAGGCTCCAAATGATACCCACTAACGAGGCTGCTAAGGGGATATGATATAGTTGCACCTCCCCAGACACTGTACCAACTTTCCAGGCAGCGCTTTCTCTTATTTTCTTTTTTTTTGGGGGGTGGGGGGGAGGTGAAGATGGAGGGAGGGGATGCTAACTTAGCTTCCCTTCCTCCCATGGGAGTTTGCAACTTTTCTGTGCAGCTGCAGTCGGCAAGGAAGAATGTTTGATGTCCGGGCCCCTGTGCTTGATTGACCGAGAATCTATTCAGAATAACATCCTGGCTGCTGTACCAAAACGTGCACACAGCTACTCACTTGCTGTCTCTCTCTGTGCCTCTCTCTCTCACACACGCGGTTCTCCTATATTAATAAGTAAACAACCCCCAAACAGCTGAAATGTATTCAAAGAACCTTCTTCAAGAGATCAGAAATCCTGAATCCCTCTCTAAATCATGAGATTGGCCCCAAAAAATCATGATTTTTTTTAAAGGTTGTATTGCTTTAGATCTGTCTCTTGGTTTTTGAACTACGCTTGCCTGATGCATCCCCAGCATGTGTCACAGAGTGGCCCACCCTCCCACATAAGGTGATTTTTGTCCCTTGCTGCATACAGTTCTCACCCCCACAACTGCCTTTCCAGCAATTAAACTTGTCCCACAGCCCACTATCAGTTCTGTCCCCACCTAACCCTCCTCAGTTCAGTCTCCCCTATCACTTCATTGCCTTAGCCACCATTATCTCCACCCCATCACCTCAGCCTCCTTATCTTATTGAGCTCCAGTGCCCTCAGTTTACCCTCCTTGTACTCACCCCATTGGCTCAGAACTGACTAGCCATACACCCTGCCCCCCACAGCCTCCTCACTTCAGCTTCCCTGCAGCCTCCAGGCCATAGTTCAGCCTCCACGGCCTCACCTCTGATCTTCTTTGGGTTCTTCACCCTCCCCAGGCCTAGGAAGAGCAACAGTGGGGTCCCCTCTCCCACTTCCCAGACTGATAAGTGAACAGTTGCCTGGAGCCCTGCCATGCCCAGGGGTGTTGGCAAGAGTTCTGTGGCTTAGAAAAACCCTGACATTGGAGTGTCCTGTCACAAGATCATGAGTATGAGGCTTGATTTTACTTAGCTGTGGCGTCTCTCGCGATAAATCTGTGAGGGCTGGCATGTGTGCGATGTACCTATGAACGATTGCCATTTTGGGCCCTTTAATGCAGCTAGCCTGCCAAATGAAACTGGTGCATTCGGGGTTACCCTATGCATTCCTGCAGTCCAGGCTGCACTGGCTGAGCTGAGCTGCAGGAATGACCTACAAGTACAACTCATGATTGCTCATATTTTTTTCTTATCTCAGGCCCTCCCAGCAACCTCACAAAAACCTCGCTCCCTCCACCCACCTGGATCTCTACCTCCAGCTTTCCCAAGCCACTGAGCTTACTCCCAGCTTTCCCTCCCTGGACACCTTCAGACTCTGCTTTTCTCAGGTATCTCCAGGCACACAGCCCCTCTGACATCAGACACTCCTACAAACACTGCTGTCTGGGCTTTCCCTGCTGTATCCAGTCCCCATCTGCCTACCACACTCGTTCATCCCCTGCACTGTCCTTTTCCACCCATCTTCCATAGCCACCATGTTTTGTGCTGCTCTGTGTCTCACCTCCACCACTGCTTGAGACAGAAACCAAAGACCTGTAGCTGAAGTTTCCACAAAATATATGGGGAGATACAACACATTTAATGGCCTAATTTGCATGTCTGATGGTAATTTGCATAAAATGCCATGCATGTAACTTAACAAACATGGGTGCCTGTGACACTGAACACAAAACACCATTTTATTAAAAATAGGTGTATTTATTTGAAAGGATGCTCCTACATCAGTTTCTGGCATCTCCTCTGCCTTTGTGAGAAGAAGGCATAATGTTCATAAGCAGAGATGATGACACAAGCACACAAACTTTCTTCTAATATGGTCTCACTGTTCGCTGTGCAGGCTGAGTGTGGCAGGAACTCTGTGAGGGTATATCTACACTACCACCCTAGTTCGAACTAGGGTGGTTAATGTAGGCATTCGAAGTTGCAAATGAAGCCCGGGATTTAAATATCCCGGGCTTCATTTGCATCTTGCCGGGCGGGCGCCATTTTTAAATGCCCTTAGTTTGAACTCTGTGCCCGCGGAATTAGGATCTCTAATTCGAACTACCGTTACTCCTCGTGGAACGAGGTGTACCGGTAGTTCGAATTAGAGATCCTAATTCGAACTACCTACTCCGTGCCGCGTGTAGCCGCGGGCACGGAGTTCAAACTAAGGGCATTTAAAAATGGCGCCCGCCCGGCAAGATGCAAATGAAGCCCGGGATATTTAAATCCCGGGCTTCATTTGCAACTTCGAATGCCTACACTGCACCGTGGGTCGAAATAAGATATATTGCGTATCTTATTTCGATACTATTTTGAAATAGCTTATTTTGTCATTTGGCACTGTCTACAAATTTCAAAATAAAGCACTATTCCGAAACGTCCCTTACTCCTCGTGGAATGAGGTTTACAGGGATGTCAGAATAGCAAACCCAAAATAACAGGCTTGCTGTGAAGACATGGGATAGCTATTTTAGGATACTCCAATATCCTGAAATAGTGTTGCAGTGTAGATGTAGCCTGAGAGTCCAGGATTAGGTTACAAGGGCGATACAATATTGAGAGGGCCCAAGGTGGGTGAAGTAAAAACTGCTGTTGGACCAATGAGTGTTGATGAGAAACAAGATTTTGGATGACACAGAGCTCTTCCTCAGATCTGCTATACAACATTCAACAATCAGTAAGTCAACCCGGGGGGCGGAGGGGGGGAGGGAGGTCAAGGATTCTCCCCAGGGCCAGCCCAGGGAGGTGGGGAGGACCACTGCTGGCCAGCTTCTCCCCAGGAACAGTGGGGGCTGCACAGGCCACCTGCTGGCTTTTCCCTGGGGCTGCCCTGGGGCAGCAAGGGCCGCACGTCATGGTGGGCAGCTGCTCCCTGTGGCCAGCCCAGGATCATGGAGGCTGTGCTGATGGCCAGCAGCTGCTCCCCGGGGCTGGGTACTTGCTACCCCCCTGTAGTCATTCATCAGTATGACTATCTTCCATGCTTGCTGCTCCCTGTGGTCATTCTTGACTATAATCATTCCTGCTATCACACCCCGCCCTTTCCATTGGATGAGAAACAATCACATTCCAGACACATCCTATTATCCTGGCACAACCAAACCCTGACCTTGCTTTAAGTTAGGAGAAGAGGAAGCTGCCTACCACATTTGGGCTATGCCTACACTCATGGCTTCTTGCACCAGAAATACGCAAATGAGGCTAAGCGTGGAATATCACCAAGCCTCATCTGCATACCTAATGAGCCGCCATTTTTGCGGAAGAGGCTCTTGTGCCAGAAGGAGCTGTCTACACTGCCCCTTCTTGTGCAAGAAAACCCCTCTTGCGCAATGCCGTTATTCCTGAAAATAATCGGCATAATGGCATTGCGCAAGAGGGTTTTTCTTGTGCAAGAAGGGGCAGTGTAGACAGCTCCTTCTGGTGCAAGAGCCTCTTCTGCAAAAATGGTGGCTCATTAGGTATGCAAATGAGGCTCGGCAATATTCCACACTTAGCGTCATTTGCATATTTCTGGCGCAAGAAGCCGCGAGTGTAGACATAGCCGTGGTGTTCCTAGCTCTTACAGTTTAGGAGGAGTTCTTGAAAAAAACGACTCACAGACAGACGGACAGACATACCAACAGACTCACAAAACTCTCTCAAATATGTAGTGGAAAGATTAACAAGAGAAAGGACAGAGAGCAGTGTTTCCATCTTAATTCTGAATTTCCTGGGTTTGACTGGTTTTTTTTTCAGTTTAAATAAAAAATATTAGAATATTTTTTCAGGCTCACAGTGGAGGGGAATTAGCTCCCTCGCTTTTTGTTTTGTTTTGTTTTTACTAATTTTCCAGAAGTGCTGAAAGTGTATCACTTTACAGAGTTAAATATAAAGATGTGTGTGTGTGTGTGTGTGTGTGTGTGTACAGGTAAAGGGTACTTACGATTTAAAATGCATGGAATTGCTAACATATTATTGAAGTATGTATTTTTCCAGGCTTTTAGATGTGAGAAACTGCTTCCATATTTAATCACATTCAGTGCATCTGCATATGATTTTGTAAATAAGCTCCAGATGTCTGGTCTTCCCCTGGTATTCCATGTTTGTCTGCTCAAAAGACTCAGTGAAGATTTCATTTATTTTATGGTTACAGCCATTGTGAACAATTGCTATTGGATTATATTAGATATGGATAAAGAACGAGTCACTGTTACAACACTGAGTAAATGTCTGAATTGTATAATAGTTTTAGTAGTAATTGAAAGATCACTGCTGGTTTAACCACAGAGGCCATCACCTTTCCCAAGCAAGCATTTGAACTACTAACCTTTCAATTAGGTGAGCCATTTGTCCAGTTTCAAGCAGGAAAGTCCTCTTTTCTATAGTTTTGTCCCCTGTATGATACTGAGACAAAACCATATGTGTGTTTGGTCTGTAACTGTGGACAGGAAACACCATTTTGAAGAGCATGCAGACCTGCCCCTACCAACATGACCTTATGTACTCTTTGAAATGGCACACCAGTGGAATGGGCCCATGCTAGTCCCGGAAGTCCTGAAGTATCAGATATTCTGAGGATGCAGCAGTAGCCGCTTTACTTTCAATGTGTCATTGTCTATCCCGTGCATGGTGCAGTCTTGTTGCACTTGCCCGGTTGGACAGGCATTGCAGAAAGTCTCCTTTGAAATTGTCACTTAAGGTCTTTGGGAGCAAGAAAGGACTACCTTCACTTAGGGCAGCTACAATGGGTTACCTGACTGGGATTAAAATAGCAATGAAGACACAATACATTGACTTTTAATTACTGTTACCAGCTCAACTTCAACTTTTGGGACCTCTATAGCAACAGTTCTCAAACTTTCTGCCCCATGGCCCATCCCACTCAATGTAAATCTTTCCATGGACCACCAGCCAACCACCTACGATGCCAAAATGAGTGCAGAAGAGGTGAGATGCAAGGTCTGGGCATGTGGGAGGGTGCAGGAGTGGCTCGGGGTGGGAGGGGCTGGCTGGGAGGTTGGGTTGAGGAGCAGGCTGAGGGTGGGGGGTCTGGTTGGAAGGGAGGATGCAGAAGCAGGGTGGGGATGCAGGGTCTCAGTGGGAGGGTGAGTGTGTGAGGGTGATGGGGAAGTGGGATCTGACAGGAGGGCATAGCGGGTGCTTACCTGGCTCTGCCCCCAGGCACTGCCCCCCTGCTGCTCCCATTGGTCAGGATTCTGGCCAATGAGAGTGGTGGGGAAAGACTCCAGGTGAGCGGTTTCCTGCACTACTGTTTCCCCTGTCAGCTAGCCCAGTATCCAAAGGTCTAGCTAGCCCAGTATCCTGTCTTCTGACAATGGGCAAGGCCAGCTGCCTCGGAGAGAATGAATAGAATGGGTAATCATTAAGTCATCCATCCCATTGCCCATTCCCAGCTTCTCAAAAACAGAGGCTAGGGACAACCTCCCAGCTCATTCTGGCTAATAGCCATTGATGGACCTACCTCATGAATTTATCTAGCTCTTTTTGAGTCCCGTTATAGTATTGGCCTTCAGAACATCCTCTGGCAATGAGTTCCACAGCTTGACCGCGCAAACTGGAGAAGCGGTCTGAGGTAAACAGGATGAAGTTTAATAAGGACAAATGCAAAATACTTCACTTAGGAAGGAACAATACGTTTCACACATATAGAATGGGAAGCAACTTTCTAGGAAGGAGTACTGCAGAAAAGGATATAGGGGTCATAGTGCATCACAAGCTAAATATGAGTCAACAGTATGACACTGTTGCAAAAAAAGCAAATATGATTCTAGGATGCATTAACAGGAGTATTGTGAGCAAGACACGAGAAGTAATTCTTTTGCTCTACTCTGTGCTGATTGAGGGTATGTCTACACTGCAGAGTTTTCTAGAAAAACAATGCTTACATCCACACTGCTATTGCATTCTTTTGACAGAAAGTCAAAAGAACAGAGGGGTTTTTCCGATGGCAGTAAACCTCTTTCTACAAGGAAGAAGCCTTTTTCTGAAAAAGCAGAAGCGAGAGTTTTTTCAAAAGAAGAGGCCTCCAGGAAAAAGGACAGATGCCCTAGTGGCCACTCTGTCCACAGTAATCAGAACTGAAATGTGAGATAGCATCCAATCAATGTGGATGCTATCTTTTGAAAAAGCACATTGCTTTTTTGATGTGCTTTTGCTGTGAAGACGCTCTCTTTCAAAAGAAGTTTTGCTGGAAGATCTCTTCCAGAAAGGCTTCTTTCGAAAGAAGCCTGCAGTCTAGACATAGCCTAAGCCTCAGTTGGAGTATTGTGTCCAGTTCTGGGCACCTCATTTCAGGAAAGATGTAGAGAAATTGAAAAGTGTCCAGAGAAGAGCAACAAAAATGATTAAAGGTCTACAAAGCATGACCTATGAGGGAAGACTGAAAGAATTAGGTTTGTTTAGTTTGGAAAAGAGAAGACTGAGAGGGGACATGATAGCAGTTCTCAAGTACCTAAAAGGGTGTTACAAGGAGGAGGGAGAAAAATTGTTCTCCTTGGCCTCTGATGATAGGACAAGTAGCAATGGGCTTAAATTGCAGCAAGAAAGATTTAGGTTGGACATTAGGAAAAACTTCTTGTCAGGGTGGTTAAATGCTGGAATAAATTGCCTAGGGCAGTGGTCTCCAACCTTTTTACGCCCAACATCACTTTTTAAATGTCAGAACAAGCCAAGATCTACTGCCCCATCCTTCCCTCAATACCCCACGCCTTCCTTGAAGCCCCGCCCTCTCTGTTCTCCTCCTCTCCATCACTTGCTATCTCCAGGCCTTATACACTCTCAGGGTACGGCTACACTGCTGCTTTTTTCTCGATTCTTCTGTAGGAAGAAATTTTTTCCAACATTTGGCCTTTCTAGACTGGGCCAAATGTCAGAAAAAAGCCTTCTTTTGGAAGCCCCCTTATTCCTTATGGAACAAGGAATACAGGGGTTGCCGAAAGAGCATGTTTGCTTTTCCGCTAAAAAAAGCGGAAGAACAAATGTGTCCCTAGACATGGAAGAGTTTTTCCGGGACACCTCTGGAATCCCAGAAAAACTCTTGTAGTCTAGCCGTACCCTCACTGGGTTGAGACAGGATGTCTCACTGGGCTGGGAATGAGGGATTTGGGTGTGGGAAGGGGTGAGAGGTGCAAGCTCTGGGAGGGAATCTGGATGCAGGAGGATGAGGAGAAGGGGATGCTGGCTCAGGGAGGGGGCTCCAGTCTGGGAAGTGTTGGGGTCAGGTGGAGGGTTGGGGTGCTGATCAAGCCACAGGCTTGCAGATGTGAGGGTGTAGGAGTTTGGGTTGGGGTGTGTGAGGGGCTCAGGGCAGGGAGGTTGGGAGTACGATGTGCTCAGGACACAGATTTGCAGTGTGTGGAGGGTGCAGAAGTGTTGTGGCAGAAGACTGAGGATATGGGGGTGCAGGAGTTTGGGGATGTGAGAGGCTCAGGACAGGGGGTTCCAGTGTATGACAGGCTCAGATTTGGGTTCGGGGGGCAGTACAGGAGTGTTATGATGCTGCGGCCAGATAGGGGCTTGGCTCCAATTAAAGGTTTGTTGGCCAGGCATCATTTTTAAATAAAATATTATGTCAAACACAAAAAGTTTTAGCGTTGTCTTTATTTCTGAGAAGGGAGAGGAACCTGTTTTGAGTCAGGGGTCACTGACCCACAGAAAAGTCAGTTGGGGCCACACAAGTGAGATGCAAAAAATAACTCCTCCAAAACCCCCCAAACCTCACTAATGTGGCCCCAACTGTGCTGGTGGGAGCAGGGGACATGGTAGTGGGGAAGGGTGCTAGTGGGTGCTGGGGCGGGGACAGGGTGCTAGTGGTGGCAGGGGACAGAGTGCCAGTGGGTGCTGCAGCAGGGACAGGGTGCTGTGGCAGGGACAGGATGTTGGTGGGGGCAGGGGGCAGGGTGTTCCTGGCACACACCTCCTCTGGGGACTCCTCCTCACTCCCTCCTGCAGAGGAGGGAAGCCCTGGCGTGTGCCTCCTCCAGGGACTCCTAACCACCACTGGCACACCACAGACCTGGGTTCTGGTACCATGCCAGTTGTTTGGGAGAGGGGGAGCAGCCAGCGCACTTCCTGAAATCCCAGAAATGGCGCACAGCTGCCAGACTTCCTTCCACCCCGCAGGAAGCCAGCACTACCTCCATTGTCGCTGGAGGTAGGTAGTGGGGCTTCTTGGGGGTGGGGGGAAGTCGGGGGGAAATGGGAGGGCCCTGAATGCCTCACGATGGACTGGTCGAGCCCTCCCGATTGTGGAATTTCCATCACTGGAGATATTTAAGAGCAGATTAAATAGACATCTATCAGGGATTATCTAGATGGTTCTTGGTGCTGCCGTGAGAGCAAGGGACTGGACTGGATGACCTCTCGAGGTCCCTTCCTGTTTTAGTATTCTATGATTCTATGATTGAGTAAAGAGGTATTTCTTTTTGTTTTAATGATCTATTAATTCTTTTTGTTTTAATTATCTATTAATTTGTAGTGACCACTTGTGTTATGGGAAAGCGTAAATAACTTTTCATTTACTTTCTCCACATCAGAACTCCCCCTTAGTCATTTCTTTTCCAAGTGGAAGAGTCCCAGTCTTATTAATCTCTCCTCATATGACTGCCGTTCCATACCCCTAATCATGTTAGTTGCCCTTTTCTGAATTTTTTCCAGTGCCAAGGTATCTTTTTTGATATAATGCAACCATATTTGCACTTAGTATTCAAGATGTGGGCATACGATTTCCAACATTCTGTTTGCTTTTTTGACTGTCACTACACATTGAGTGGATATTTTCAGAGAACTATCCACAATGACTCCCAGATCTCTCTCGAGTCGTAAGAGTTAATTTAATCATTTTATACATATAGTTGGGACTCTGTTTTCCATTATGCATTACTTTGCATTTGGCAACACTGAATTTCATTTTCCATTTTGTTGCCCTTTACTTAAGAGCCTTTGGTGAGGGACCTTATCAAAGGATTTCTGAAAATCTAAGTACATTATATCCACAGGATCCCCCTTGTCCACATGCTTGTTGACCGCCCCTATTTACAAAACCCATATTGACTCTTCCTCAACAAATTATATTCATCTATGTGTCCGACAATTATGTTCTTTACTATAATTTCAACCAATTTGCCCAGTACTGAAGTTAAACTTACTGGCCTGTAATTGCCAGGATCACCTCCAGAGCTCTTTTTAAAAACTGACATCACATTAGCTATCCTTCTTCTGTACCAAATGACTGATGATTTAAAGGATAGGTTATAAACCAGGATTAGCAGTTCTGCAATTTCACATTTGAATTGTTCCAAAACTTTTGTCTGAATGCTATCTGGTTCTGGTGACATACTACTGTTTAGTTTATCAATTTATTCCAAAATCTCTTCTCATGATACATTAGTCTGGGACCATCCCTCAGATTTGTCACCTAAAAAGAATGGCTCAGGTTTGGGAACCTCCCCCACATCCTCACCCATGAAGACCAATACAGAGAATTCATTTAACTTCTCTGCAATGAGCTTCTGGTTGGAGCTATTGTCACAAATTCTTAGAGCCAACTGCCAGAGAGAAGAACAAAGCAGACTAGAACATCCCTCCCACCCCATATGATCATCTTCATGATGGTTAAGAAGTAGAAGTTCCAGGCTTGCTTGCAAACATAAGCCTTGAGCCTCACAATTAGCCATACTCCTACATAAAGTACCATCCAACTTCTACAGCAGAATCAATGCTCCAGATCTCTCATGTGTTAGAAGCTAGCTGTGCCCACTCAACCTTTGTGTTACCCTATGACTCAAGATTATCTTTACTAATAAGAAGTTCTAAAATGTTATAATGTTGAGGAAATGGTTTTTGGATTTTCAGGGCAGGTCACACACACAAAAAGATATGTGTGTATGCGATATTACCCAGGGTACAGTCTGGGCTGCTGAACAACTGTGTCCCCTCAAATCCCCAGTCTGGGGTGTTTTTTACGCTGCTTCATTGTGAGAACAAGCTCTAATGGCCAGTTCACACACCGCCTCTAGCACACAACGTCATCTCCAGCTGAATTACAGGAATATTGTGGCCAGTTTAGTGATACTTCCTTTGTAGAGGGGAGAGGTGATTTGAGAGCCTCTGTTTTTCATTCATATACACGCCTTTCCTCTGTGAAGGAACTGCACCATTGAAGCCACTAATAAACGCTTTGGGGAACTGGTTGTCTTTCCATTATATGTGTGTATAGCACCTAGCACACAAGAGTCCATGACTGGAGCTCCTATGTGCTAAAGCAATACAAAAAAATAATAAGTTATTTGACTATAAACGTGTACAGTAAAAAAAAAATGGAAACATTTAACCTCTATTTATAGCATACAGAGCTGAAATAATAGCATGTGTCAAGTCATAAAAGGCTACAGTTTCAGATTATGCAAATAAACAGAGCTGTGCAAAACCTGATCCAGTTTGGTTGCCTAGGTTATGGACTGGACTCTTTATACAATTTTAGCTCAACTCCAAATTCTGCTTTGAATTTCAGGTGCATGCAAACCTAAACCTAAAATACAAATTGGAAACACAACTTTGCTGACTATCTCCTTTTCATCTTCCACTTTCAACTACTAAAATAATCCCATTGTGGCTCAACCCCTAGTACATACACATACCTCAGGCCATTCTTTAGAAGAGGGCAGATAAATCACATTCTGCAATTGTGTTACAGGCATGAACACTTGCACGTGTTATTGAGGCCCACCTGAAAAATTTAATGAGAGTTTCCTGACTTTTGCATTTTGACAGTGTTATTGGTACACTGGAGACACATCATCCTCACCTGCTGTTTCTTCACATGGATCACAAACAACGCGTTCCCACCCTGTAGCTTTAGAAGGGCAGTAGAATCTCTATTAGCTCTCAGCCATTGTAGTAGACCTGACATTCCCTTTCATGTATCCAGCCATTCTTTGAAGTGGGCTCATTTACCCACATCAATCTCTGGCACCAATTGCCACTACCAGGGCCATCCTCATCTATACACAGAATATGCAGCTGTGTGTGAGGCACCTGAAAATTTGGGGCACCATTGGTCTTAATGTCCTCCCACCTGCCTCTTCCTATACCTGTTCTATGGCTTCTTCCTCTGGAGAGGATCTAGTTAACTTAAAAGTGAAAAAGCCTGCCAGACCTATTAGCACTGAACCTGTGAAAGGGCCATTCAAGTATTAATGAAACCATTTAACAGGCATTTGCCAACCCCAGGTAAATATTTTATTAGGGTGTGACTGAAGATTATAAAACCACATATCTAAAAAATCATCTCCCCAAAACCCCAGGCTAACATTGGGCATAGGGACTCCAGTTTAATAGTACTGTGTAGGGGCCCATAAATCCTCAGGATGGCCCTGGCCACTACCTCCTGACTTCCCTACCCCCATACCTACTCTCTACAAAGTTGCTAGTGACGAAAAAGGGATGAGGTATAAATTTTTAAACTCTTCCCAACCTTATAATGTAGCTAGTACCTGATGCTAAGACTGAAGAAAAAATCATCACGTATCATCTTAAAATAAGTTTAGTGTTTCCCTCAATCTAAAAACAAATAGCGAAATTCTTCTCTGATTTACACCCATTGTATAAACTATTACACTTTTTTGTAACAATGTAGTTACTCTTCCTTTACACTAGTGTAACTGCCAGGAGACTCAGGAGTTCGAAATGAAATGCTGACAAACTTCCTAACAATTGGGTGTTGCTGTAAAACATTTTAGAATACAATAGGCAAGCAGAATTCATTATTTGATAGCATGTATCTCTCAAACATACATGGGAAAAGCTGGTATCGAAAAGACAATGTGCAGTTGGAGAACTGTGTGCTCCAACTGCCTGCAAAGAGTATGTATTCTTTGCAAGATGTATACAAATAATATACCTAAATGTTTAATTTGTTGATCTAAATCCAGATTGAATTATAATCAATTTACTAACTTGACTTCTTTGTTGCTGGGTAAAGAATTGGAATCCACTTGCAAGGAAAGGAATTTAGGTATTCATGAAACCCAGGGATGCCAGGATGGAGAATGAGACTGTGATTATTTATAAGGCTAAGTAGATAGCACATTTGTGAAAAGCACAGGAAGATACAGTTGGAGTTTGAGTTACATGAAGTAAGGCAAAAGGACTGAATGGAAAGGGAGGAAAGCACAGGAGAATATAATGCTGTAAGAAAGGGAAAGGTAAGGAGAAAGATAGCAACAAATAAAAGTCTATGGAGAAAAGCTGAAGTGTATATAGGACAGGAAGACAAAGTAGCCAACTGGAGCTATAAATGCTCCCTCACCCTTGATCTAATAATAATGAAATTGCAGCTTTTGCATCTATTTCGGGAAACTTCATTTCACCAATCCTGTGTGATATACACTAGCCTTACATGTAGTGTTTGCTACCTACCCAGGAAGGTTTCAATGATCCGAGGGGGGAGAGAACTGGAAGAGCTAAATGAACACAGCGTCTTGGGAAATGGAATGGGATCTGGGCAGACAGTTTTAATAAATACCAGTGCTAAATAGGAAAAGGGAGAACTAGGGAGTGAATGAGAGGCGAGGCCTAGACACAAGGCACAGAGATCTGCTGAATGGGACAATCTGGGAGACAGAACAAGGGTGGAGGTGGAGATGGGGTAGGGAATACTGTGGGAGGTGCATGTGCATGACAGGGGGAGCATGTTTCTGGGGGAGGACACAGGGCTGAGGGGCAGCAAGAGAGGGGGCATGAGCATGGGAGAAGGGTGTGGGGAGAGAAGCATGAGGACGGGGCGGTTGGAGGAGTGTGTAGGTCAGATGGAGGGGGGTGGCATGAGCATGGGTGCAGATGGGAGCAGCTGGAAGGGTGTGTGGGGCAGGTGGGGGAAGGGGCATGAGCACAGGGGTGAGGGCAGTTGGAGATGTGGGGGACAGGTGGGAGGAGGGGAACGAACATGGGGTGGGGGCAGCTGGAGGGGTGTGTAGGGCAGGTAAGGAGGGGTCTGAGCACATGGGCGGGGACGTGGGGGAGGGCCCTGAGCATGGGGGCAGTTGGAAGGAGGGTGTGAGCCCAGAGGTGGGGGCAGCTGCAAGGGTGTGAAGGCAGGTGGGAGAGGGTGCTGAGCACGGGGGCGGGATAGCTGGAGGGGTGGGGCAGTTGGAAGACGGTGGGGGCAAGTGGGGAAGGCACATGGGGGGCGGGGAGGCAGCTGGAGAGGAGGGCTGTGGGGGCAATTGCGGGGGGAGGGTGTGAGCATGGGGGCGGGGCGGGGCGACGCCGGCGGAGGGCGGAGGGGGGCGCTCTCCCCCCTGCAGCGCGGGGGCGGGGGCCGCAGCAGGCGGCGCCCCAGTGCCCGGCGCTCCCCGCGCGCTCTGCCCGGAGCCGGCGGCTGCCCTGGCTCGCGGCGCCCGGCGGGGGAGGAGGCGGAGGATGGTGCTGGCGCTGCCGCTGCCGCCGCAGAGTGACCGGGCTGTGCGCGGCGGCGGGTCTCCGGCACCGGGCGGCTGCAGGCTGGTCGGTCTGTCTGTCCGTCCCGCGTGGGACGGGGCCGTCCGGCTGCAGGAGGAGGCGAGCTCGGGCTGTGCAGGTAAACGGGAGAGCGGGGCCGGGTTTGGCTCCGTCTGGCCCCTCCGCACCCTGGCCGGCCGCTCCTGAACCTCACCCCCCACCCCCAGCCGCTCCCCTTGCCAGACAAACCCTCCCCGAGGGCCTGCTCCTCACCTCGCCCCGCCCCAGCAGGGGGTCCCAGTGTTGGCTTTGGGCTGGCGGGGGTGCCCTGGCCCGCTCCCCCCCGTGCTGGGGGTGAAATGCTGCCGTTCACACTGCTTTGGGGGCGTGAAGAACTTGCGCGAGGTTCAGCGCCGCCGTTTGTGGCTTCGGAGCGACTCCGGATCCTTTGGGGGTCCCTCTCGCCTCGTACTCCGCTGCTACGTAGGGCGTGGGAGCCGCTCCACGCAGGACCCGTGGAAATCGACCTGAGCGCGTGTGTATTTCCACAGGGGATGGCCCTCTTCGTTGTACATTAAGCTTTGTTATAGGTAGTAAAGTGGCTTTTTTCCCTTGAGTTTTTGTCAGGGGTTGACATAACGGAAAGGGTAATGGGTTAGCTGCTTTTTCTCTCTCTCTCCCCGCTGCGTTATTCCCCTTTCATAACTCCAACCGCAGCCTGGCTTTTAGCACCGAGCAACCAAAAAAGATCAAAAGGAAGGGGAGGGACTTCGCTTTGAGTTGGAAGTTGGAATTTTAGGTACTTGTTGCTCTGGAATATGGTTCTAATGGCTTAAAGTTTATTTTGTGTCTCCTCTTTGATGCCATATGGTCTTTGATGTCCAAGACTGAAGATATCCTGGGCTTATTACTTCCATCCTAGCTGAGGTGTTTGATACAGGTGAGGAGTTCCTGCTCTTAGTGGTTAACCCTTTCACTGCCTGGATCTCTCCTGTCCTTCTGCAGGACTGTCACCCTGTTTGCTGGGAACTTGACATACCAATTTCTACCAATAGGTTTATTAATTCATAGACTTCTAAAACGGATATGTGCATTTTCTATTTTGGTGTATCAGTTTTTGATCTGCTTAATATATTGGTGCATATATGTAACAACAAAGAGAACATGGTGTTTAGTGTGTATCACCTCTTTATTCTCTGTGTATGTTATATAGTGTATTGTCTTGGAAATAGTTTACTTCTAATCAGGTTCAATGGGCAGTCTTTTGTTTCTTCTGGATTAACCTAATTATCAAAACCATTAAAAAGCTGCTGGGAATAAGTAGTTTCTTCCATTAATGGACATTATAATAGTTCTGACAGTGTTCCTATACTTAGGGGCCAATCCAGCTTTTCCACACAATGTCCCTGGATTTCTTTATACCAGACACACTGAAAAGTCCTATTTAAGTGGTTGCCACCTCCTTTTTTTCCTGTCAGTCACTTAAAGGAAAAGCTTGCTCAATAGAGACTGAAACTTTAATGCCAACATTATCAAGTACAGTCTGAATATTCTAGTGGAATTTGCAAAATGGACAAAAGGAAGGACTATAATTCAATGAATGAAGAGCAGATGGGAATGCAGAATTACAGACTGTTAAGAGAACAGTGAGCTTTGAGAACAAAGTTTGTAGACAAAAGGGCAGCTGAAGGTAAACTAAAGGAGGAGAAAGAGGCACAAGAAAGAAGAGAGCAGAACCAGAGTAAAACAAGAGTGGGAGAGATCTATTCTGTTTCTTTCCCACCCTTTATTTTCCTTCTTTCCCCATCCCGTGTATGTGTTTTTTGGAAACTTGGAAACTTCTCTGCCTGGAAATTCAATAGAAAATTGTGTGATTGCTCATTTATCACTATTTCTCCTTTTCAGAGTCCCATTGATATCATATGCAGCTCCAAACTTTAATCATGGGGGCCTTTCTCCTTGTTTTCTTATGTTCTCTGACTTCTGCAAATCTGTGGTTTCTGTTGATAGGGAAAAATCTCAAAAGAGCTTCTATTTCTCAAATTGCTACAGTCTTTTGAAGATTTGAGAACATACTTCTTCTCAGCCTCACTGGATAACACACCTTCTGCAACTTTTTGTTTAAGTTTTAGCTGACTGTGACTTGACTTTGGCTAGACAAAGCTACTGGAAAAGAGAGTGAGTGACTCTTCGGCATGAAAGATTCTCTTTCTTTCTAGTCAGGCTTCTTACGTTGTATGATTTAGTT
The DNA here is from genome assembly GCA_032595735.1 of Pelochelys cantorii. Lineage (NCBI taxonomy): Eukaryota > Metazoa > Chordata > Testudines > Trionychidae > Pelochelys > Pelochelys cantorii. The sequence goes on from CM064330.1 coordinate 120,877,394, forward strand.
TAAAATGAGTTGCTAAGGCCTGAGAATCATGTTTCATTTTGGCAGTCAAAGTTGCATGCCATGCTGCCTTCTATTAGCATGAGTGTACTATATCATTAAAATGAAATACTCTGATGGCTTCAGCAACAAATGAGGTACTGACATTTGTCTGAGTCTCAATACAGGCCTGGATACTGTGATTTTATGTATAAGTATGTAATTATATAAGCCCTTTGATAGGTCCATACTTTAGATATGTATTTGTAGTAGAACCGCAGAGTTACAAACTGACCAGTCAATCACACACCTTGTTTGGAACCAGAAGTACAAAATCAGGCAGCAGTGTGCACACATACCGTACAATATTATGAAAAAGGGGGAAAACAGTATATTTTTCTTCTGCATAGTAAATTTTCAAAGATGTATTCAATCAATATTCAGTTGTAAATTTTTCAGAGCAGCCATAATGTTTTGTTCAGAGTAACGCACAGCCTCCATTCCCAAGTTGTTTGTAACTCTGAAGTTCTACTGTAAATCTGAAAATCACATTAATGACTCAAAAAGAACTGCTGTCTTATTATACCAAATATTGTAAGCGTGTGTGTGTGGTTTTTGTTTTGTTTAGAAGTTAACCAAAATAAATAAAGAATATATTTAAATATGTCAGAGAGCCTTCTTTTTTAATTCTGCAATTTTATGTTTACTAGTATTAATTTTGTTTGTTAGTGGGGTAGTGGAAATTGAGTGCATAACTGTTAATTTAAAATTATTTTTAAAAGTCAGTAACTACCAGCCTCATAGAGAAGGTTAGAGAAGAAAAACTTCAGGAGAAGAGAGACTAGTATTTCCTTTCCCCTCTACTTCAAAACATATGGCTTAAAAATGAAAAACAGCTTGTGAGCCAAAACATTTGTGAGCTACAAAACTGCTAGTAACTGAAACGTTGATCTGTGCAAGTAGGTAAAAACTAACTCATCCTAAGAGGTGCTAAGATATCTAGTCAAGATGAAATCTGTTGTCAGTGGAAGTTTGTGGTACATTATAAATATAAAAACAATTGCTTTCAAGCACAGAGAAAATTGGACAGCTGTTAAAGCAGTCTGCACAGGGATGAAGCTTATTGGAAAATGTATGATGCAGAGTTGAAGGAGGAATTGTTTGGAACTTAAATGTACAAAGAGTTTAAATAGGGCAGACAGTAACACAGTTGTGATGAACAGCTAAGAGTACCTTAATGAGGAGTGAATTGCTCCAGAAGGGCCTGATCATAAAGTAACAGTGTTCTGTGAAATCTTTCATGGAACTTAACATGGCCAAAGTTAAATAGAAGTCTCGTTTAAACCAATAGAATAATATTTCTTTAAGCAGCTTTCCTCCTTGGGATTGTTTCACCATTTTGTCTCCTTTGGTCCCCAAATGTTTTGTTCATTAACTTCCAGATGTGAAATTTCCATCAGAAATCTTAAGTGCAGGGGGCTGGGCAATGTTATGTGGTATCCTGTCACCATGCTAACTTTTATGAAACATATCACGGTGCCCAGTCAGTCAATGCAGAAGTCCTATATGGTGACTGATTATATGTGAATACAGCTCTTACAAAAGCATGTGCCCAGTTTGCATACCTAACTGGGGCAAGAGCATCTAGGGAATGAAATAGTTACACAGTGAGACTGGTATATTTGAAAAATGGCAATAATTTTTTTGTCAGTCAACTTTAGTGGTTTTTTCTTTAAGGAATTAAAGTTGTATGTATTTTTAAGGTATGCTGTAAGAAGTACCATTTTTAACTCTAGTTATTACAAATAATACCAAAATAAGAAATATATAACTGAAAAAAGTCTTTTCACAGTGTTTGCACCTTGTGGGTTCACATCTTGTCCATAGTTAGTTTCATTGTGACACCCACCCCCATAGACACTGTTTCTTCTCTTGTTTGTTGAGGATCTTCTAAACAGCAGCAAAGGAGAGAAACCTGCTTTCTAGGAAAATGTGTTGTAGGTATTAGCAGAAACCTTTTTTTTAATCGACTAGCTTTTGAATTGAAAGTCCCCTTTAATATCAGGTTATTTTTTTCCTTTTGGGTGGAGGTGGTCTGGGATTGGCACACCCATTTTAACTGTTGGAAGTAAATGATATGAAAAAAATCTATATAACTTCCCAAAAAGTTTGCTCATGAGCTATTTTAAGTAATGGTCAAAATACAGCTTTCACGATGTGTGTTTTGCCACAGCGTGTCTGCATATGCTATTAGGCAACGTATAAACATTATAATCTACATTATTTTGTTGTAGGAACTATACTGAAATTTTTGAAGTAATGAGGGAATTTTCTTTTTGTAAAAATGACGCTTTAAAGGACTTGATCCAAAGGCCATTGGTGTCGATGATAACATCCCCCATTGACTTCAGTGGACTTTGGATCAAAGCCAAAATTAGGGTTTCAATGAGGAGAGCAAGATTGCTTCCAGAAAGGAAAGCATGGAAAAAAAGACTACTGTTTGTGTTTCAAGGGATTTGAGTTTTGTTTTTGTAGGTTAATCTTTATGGCATAATTTCTTTAAAAGAAGTGGAAATATTTCTAGAAATATTCTCACTGTTTCAGCACTGTGCTATAAGAGAAAAATGTTAATATGTGGAATAGGTCCAGTATTTTGGTGGTTTAGTGAAGAAATGAGAAAAAGTATGAAAAATGTCTGCTCTAGTATGTCCAGCCTGATTCTACCTCCCTCTTTGTCCCCCCCGCTCTCCTACACCAGTGTTTCTCAATCTTTTCTTATAAAGTACCCCTTAAAAAAAAATTATAAGTACCCCCATTACCTACAGTCTTCAGACACACACAATTTTTTTCTACCGTTGCAACACATTTGTTTAATCAACTTAATCGTAGCTGGTCAGGCGACAAAATTTTTGGTGTAAAAAGTACAAAAATAATAAAGCGCTGTAAAACTTAAAATAAAAATTCAGTTTTCTCCAAATTTCAGTTGTGTTGATATACCCCCCCCAGACTTCTCTTGTACCACTGGTTGAGAGACACTGTCCTACACAATCGCCCCAAACTGATTAATCCAGTATCCCTGAATTCCAGATTCTAGGGTATTGTTGAGCAGACTAACATGCTTTAGAACAGTGGGTGGGCAACCTGCAGCCATCAGAGTTCTATCGGTGGTCTACAAGACATTGTTTACTGTTGCCCATGCAAAGGGTTACCACATTCTGCTGGTTTTGGTCTGTGTAGTTTTTTTCCCTACTGGTATTACAAAAGTGACATACATGTGAAGTGGGGTGCATGCTGATTGCATACAACATTGAGAGAGCCGTGCGCTCTTTCTGCAGCCAATCAAAGTGCTGGTATGGTTCAATAGGCATACCTCGCAAATTCTAGGTATGCAAGTGCAGTTAGCAAAGGTACCCTATCCTGGGAGACCATCTTGGTTACAACAATCTTGTGGCCCACTGCAATGGAGGGGGCCACTCGTGTGGCCTAATCACTAGGGATGTTAACTATTGAGTTAACTATTGGGTATTTGTGGAAATGTGCAACTGCTGGAAATTTTAGAGGTTACACATTTACATGCAGGGGGGCAGGCAGGAGCCCAAGCAGTCGCTTGCACCTGCCCTGACCCTCTGATAGGAAAGCATCAGTGCAGGGGACAGTTGGCTCCACAGGAACCGACGTACGTGGGGAGCCGGCCTGAAATCTGCTTCCCACATGTACCAACGCCCGCCGGCCTCCCCACCCCCATGCTGCTGCCTCTCTATCAGAGGCAGCAGCATGAGGGGGGGCAAGCCATCTCCCCTGCTCGGAGCATCAGCTCCCTCCTGCCCCTCCCCCATGTGGTGTTTTAGATGCTGCTTGTAATTATTAGAACTGGGAGCACTGGCTGTTGGGAGTCTGGAAGCACAGGAAGGAGGGGGGAGGAGATGAGCCAGGGCTGAGTGAGAGCTATAGAGGGTTGCAGCAGCTGCTTTGTAAAGAGGTTTCACCTTTGTTAAATAAAGGCCTGTTGAAGTTTGTTAGTATCTCGCTTGCATGATGCAACATTTTGGCGATGAGGATGGATCTTCTGCCTCTGAACCCACCTGCACCCTTTCTGCAAAGCCCAGGTGAGCCTCCAATTGCTTTTACTGCCTGGATCCATATGTTTGAGACTTATCTGCTTGCAATCAGTGCTACAGAGATTTCTGAAGTAAGAAAGCGTGCTCTGCTAATCCACTGCCTTGAAGCAGAAGGGCAGCGTGTATATTACACTTTTCGCTTTGCAGATGAGAAATATGAGACTGCACTCATTGCATTAAAGAACTTTTTGTGCCAAAAGTGAATGTAGTAGCTAATCGATACAGATTTCGCCAGTGTGAGCAGAAACCAGGGGAGACTATAATGCAGTATATTGCTTCTCTGAGGAGTCCGATTGTAACTTGTGACTTTGGGAATATGGCAGATGAGATGATTAGAGACCAGCTCATTGAGAAAACAACGATGCTTAGTATAAGAGAACGCTTGCTTCTAGAACCACAACTTACACTGGAAAAAGCAATAACCATTGCTACCCAGATTGAGTCAGCTTTAGCAGAAACCAAAATAATGAGCATGAATACAGGAGGCCCAGTTCAGCCTGTGATTCCTTTGCAGAAAAGTCCACGATCACTGCAGACAAACAATTACGAGGGGAAAACTAATGAAAAACCACAGAATCAGCAAATGCAAAGCACAGCAAATGCAAAGCACAGCAAAAGCATGCTTTCGCTGTGGATCCCCACAACACCTTGCAAACAGGAGCGGCCTGAGGCTGGCTGCGGCAGTTGGCGCCCTAGGTGGAAGGCGTGATCGGCGCCCCCGCCTGCACGGCCGTCAATGGCCATGATATCGTCATCGGGCGCCCGGGCCGGCAGCACCCTAGGCAACTGCCTAGTTTGCCTAGGTTCACGGGCCGCCCCTGCTTGCAAGTTACACAAGATGTCCTACAAAAGTAGCTCAGTGCAATCACTGCAAAAAGATTGGGCATTTTGCTAAGTATGCCACAGTAGGCAGTCCAATCAACAGGTGCATGCATGTACAATACCAGATGTTACTGTGCTGAGTGTGGACAAAATCACTACTGCACATATTCCAGAACAGATGAGGTGCACTGTTAATGTTTCTGCCACACCTTCAGGCAAATCACATCCTATTCAGCTAATGTTGGACACTGGTTCAGCAGTGTCTATACTACCTGATTCCATCTATTTGCATTACTTTAAAGATGTGCCTCTTACTGAACCCAAACTTTACTTGGTGTGCTATTTGAAAAACCAAATTCCAGTATGTGGCTGGCTGCCTGCCAGCAACAGCGACTTTTGGTGATTGCTGTTTAACTGCAGAATTCTACATTGTCCACAAAGGCACTCCTATCCTTGGCAGAGATTTATTGGCTACTTTAAACCTCAGGGTAGTTAATGGACGAATTGATCTTCCTCAGCAAAGCGCCCTTGCAGTACACACACCAGTTTCATCTGGGACCCAAGACCAGGTTGAGGAGAAACTTGGCTGTGCTTGTGGGTTTGCGCATAAAGTTAAAATGCGACATAACGTGATGCCTGTACGACAGAAGTTACGGCGCTTACTACTTTCAGTCAGGAAAGCTGTTTCAGAGGAACTTAAAAAGCTTGTTCAATAATGTCCTTTTGAAGAGATTGACTCCTCGGAATGGGTTTCACCTATAGTAGTGACACAGAAGAAGGATGGAGGCATTCGCCTTTGTGTGGACTTAAGGGAGCCAAATAAAGCTATTGTGATTGTCAGCTACCCTCTGCCTCACATAGGAGAAGTATTTGCAGAACTCTGTGGAGCAAAGATGTTTTCTACTCTTGATTTGCAGAGCGCATACCACCAGGTTATGTTGCATGAAGTAGCAGAGACCTCACAGCATTTATTACACACGAGGGACTATTTCGTTTTAAACGTGTTCCATACGGTCTTGCATCTGCCCCAAGTGCCTTCCAAAAAATGATGTCATTGATTCTGAAGAATCAACATGGAGTTCAGTGCTATCTGGATGATGATATTGTGTTTGGAAATACTTCTGAGGAGCATGACAATAACCTGCAGTCTGTACTAAACTGCATCAGAACAGCAGGCCTCAAGCTCAGTTTGTCTAAATTTGCATTTAGACAAACAGAACTCTCCTTTCTGGGGCATACAATTTCACCAGCTGGACTAAAACCTGATCCAGATCATATCCTAGCAATTTCAAATGCTCCTCCTCCAACAGATTTGCAAACCTTACGTTCCTTCTTGGGTCTTACCTCCTGGTATGCAAAATTCGTTCCCAATTATGCTTCTGTCATTGAACCGTTATGAGAATTACTACGGAGAAGTTCAACCTTGGTGTGGACAACGGATGCGCAAGCTAGTTTGGAAACTATGAAAAACTTGATTGTACATAGTCCAGTACTTGCAATATTCAGTCCTGCATTGCCCACAATTGTGACTACTGATGCTTCTGATTATGGACTTGGGGCTATCCTAACACAACTTCATGAGGACAGCATAGAGAGAACTATTGCATTTGCTTCAAGGACACTGAGTGATGCTGAGAGAAAATATTCTACAGTTAAAAAAGAAGCACTTGCTTGTGTCTGGGCTACTGAAAAATGGAGAATTTACCTGTGGGGCCGCACGTTCAAGTTGCGCACAGACCACAGCCCTTTGACAACATTGCTAACCATAAAAGGACTGGGAAGAGCAGGAAATCGTATTGCTAGATGGTCTGCAAGACTACTCTCTTTCAATTATGAACTGGAATATAAGCCTGGAAACCAAAATGTGATAGCTAATTGCCTTTCTCACCTGCCTTTGTCTTCACCAGATGGTCCACCGGATGATAAGGATGAAGTAGTTACTCTTATTACAAGCACTCTTACTGCAGTTACAAGAGAGCAATTCCAAGCTGCTTGTTCAGCATGTCCAATTCAACAAAAGCTACAGGAATTTCTGACAGAGATGGCCTAAAAACCTTGACCCAGTTTTGCTGCCTTATTTTAGAGTTCAGGATGAACTTTCTTTGTTTGATGGCTGTGTGCTACGAGGTACACACCGGCTATTTGTCCCAGAAGAATTACAGTCCAAACTCATACACCTGGCACACGATACTCATCAAGGAATTGTCAGAACCAAACTACTACAGGATCTGTATTGGTGGCCAGGGATGGACTCCCAAACTGAAGCATTCATAAAATCCTGTGTCACTTGCCAAATGCATGATGAGATAGCAGTGACATGTACCCCACCATTACAGCCTGTTCCTCTTCCTGATTCTGCATGGGGAAAAGTTGTGACTGACATCATAGGACCCTTTGATACTGCTCCAATTGACTGTTGTTATGCCATCACTTTAATAGACTATTTCAGTAAATGGCCTGAGGTAGCGTTTACATCGCAAATCTCTTCTGCTACAGTAATTAAGTTCCTCTCTACAGTTTTTAGCAGGGAAGGTAACCCCAAAGAACTGGTTTCAGATAATGGTAGTCAATTTACTTCCCTGGAAACTTTTCTAGCAGAGAGGAACATTTTACATAGAAGATCATCCCTGTATTACCCTCAAGCCAATTGGGAAATCAAAAGCTTTAACAGAAGTTTGAAAGAGAGTTTGCAAACGGCTAAACTGGAAGGGTGATCGTGGATAACCTTCACTACTGATTTCTTGCAAGCATACAGAGCTATGCAACATGCCACAATGCAAAGATCGCCCGCAGAGTTACTGCATCAAAAACAGATGAATGATAAACTGAACATTGCTGGATTGTTAAAGGCAAGACCTGATGCACCAAGCAAGGACAAGGTGGGAGAAACAGTTGAACAAAACCAAGAAAAGTATAAGGCTTTCACAGACAAACGGTGGGGTGCTAAGGAACCAAAGTTTGAGTGTGGTTCTTTTGTTAGAGTAAGAAAACCTGGAATTTTATGCAAAGGGGACCATAAATTCACATCTCCTCTTAAAATCATAGAGAAGAAGGGAGCTTACACTTATTGACTTTCTGATGGGCGGGTATAGAATGCTTCTTGTCTTTTACCTGCCTATGCACCAAGAGGAGATGAGGCCAACACCCAGTCTGCATTGTATGACTTCACCATAGCACCAACACAACAAGACATTGCACTGGAACTGGGGTTTGAGAGACGTCTGTCAGACCCAGATGACCACCTGTCTGGACTAGAGACTGTTATGTAGTATTTACAGTGTTTACTGTTGGCAGAAATATTACACTGAATAGTGTCTTATTCCATATTTGTTGCTGTGGTTAGAACAACAATGTTTATTTTATAATTGAGAGAGCTTCTTAAGAGAGGAGGGAATGTGATGTTTTAGATGCTGCTTGTAATTATTAGAATTGGGAGCACTGGCTGTTGGGAGTCTGGAAGCACAGGAAACAGGAAGGAGGGGGGAGGAGATGAGCCAGGGCTGAGTGAGAGCTACAGAGGGGTGCAGCAGCTGCTTTGTAAAGAGGTTTCACCTTTGTTAAATAAAGGCCTGTTGAAGTTTGTTAGTACCTTGCTTGCATGATACAACACCCTAGAACTGCTGCCTCTGTGGGAGTGTTGGGGGGGGGGGGGAGGAAGAGGCTCTGAGGAAACTAGCATAAGTGGAGAGCCAGCTTCAAAGCCATCTCCCCAGGGGCGGATGAGAGTTTTGCGGGGCCCCCCTTTGGAGAAAAAATAGTAAAAAGGCATCAAATGCGCAAATTGAAGGCTATTTTCATATTAAATATAAATTGGGTAAATTTGATAGAAACTTAATTTAGTTGGATAATTTTTAGTTTAATTATACTGTAAGTCATTCTTAAACAAAATTCTGCATTAATAATTAAAAATTTTCATTTGTATTTAAATCTCCTCTCCCTCCTGCCTCACCCTCTCTCTCTCTCTCTCTCTCTCTTTCTCTTCTCCTCCTCTTCCTGCCTCACTCTCTCTCTCTCCCCTCCTTAGTCCTCCCCCTCCTGCCTCTCACTCACAGAGCCCAAACGGCCGTTTGGGCCCCGCGTGGCGTCCTGGCTGAGCGGTGCAGAACTCAACCAAGCACCACGGCGGGAGGCGAAGGGGGGCGGGGCTGTGATGTACACGGCCGGGGGCGGGACCTGGAGCCTCTGTCACGCCCTTCGCCTCCTGCCCCCTGGCTGTGTACATCACTGCCCCGCTCTCCCTTTGCCTCCTGCAGTGGCTCTTGGCTGAGTTCTGCGCCACTCAGCCGGGCCACCGCGTGGGAGCAAGCAGCTGTTTGGGCCCCACGTGGCGGCTCGGCATGGGGCCTATTGCAGCATAGGGCCCGGGCCACCGCCCCACTCGCCCTGCCCTATATCCACCGCTGCATCTCCCTATGCATGTCTGCTGCCGCCAGCCACCCTCCTTGCCGCCTCTGTATCACAGGCAGCAAGGGGGGAGGAAGTGCATGTAGTTGATAGGATTAACCGATTAGCCCAGGTTTATTGGTTAATCGTGTAAGCTTGGGCTTGTTAATTAATCATGTAATTAACTACACATTGACATCCCTACTAATCACTCGCTTAGGTTGCCCCTCACTGCTCTAGAATTAAAGTATGCTTGGCTATTTCTGCAAACGTGAATATTATTTTACAAAGTTGTAGCCTGACCATGAAAAGCCTTATTTCGTATGACGACAATTTTTCTCCATTTGCTCCTTTCTCAGTTGCTTCTCCATTTTCAGACAGCTGTGGCTCTGCTTTTCTCTATGGTGTAACAGTATTCTTTCTAAAATCAGTATAGCTTATTCAGAGTTTCTGTAGAGAGGGCTTGCTGTGCATGGACCAATTTGTTCATCATGTTCTGCATTCTCTTCTTAGAAAGTCTGCCTTCTTTTGGCCTCCAACAATCCAGGCAATTAAATTAGTGGGTATAAAACTATGAGTAGTTTAGTTCAAGTGGTATTTACCCTAGAAGAATTTCTTGTTAAAAAGAAAACAAATGTTATTTGTCAGAAATAGTACAACATTACCCATAGACTTGTGTGTCCGCTCAGGTTAAAAGATTGTCAGGTATGTTTTACTTCTTACCATGCGAGCACTAGGGATGTGAAAGGTTAACTGGTAAGCATCACCCTAAGTGGGTAATAACTGATGGAGGCTGGAGCAGCTCCCCACCTGCTCCAAGCCCTGCAAGGGGGCCCACCGCGGACAGGGGCTGCTCTCAGTCAGCGGCAGGGTGGAGATGAGGTCAAGAACCACACGGGCTGGGGGCTGCTCCAGCCAAACTGAAGTGATCCCCAGCCTGGATCTTGCTTTAGTCGGTTAACCAGTTAAACATTAGGTTAATGTTAACCGGGATTTCACATCCAGTTAAAATGGTTAACCGGGATTTCACATCCTTAAGAACCCTGCAGATTTGCAGACATCTGCTTTATATTCGTGAGCATCCACTTCCACAGATGTGGATATCCACGTATCATTTTTGCAGATGCAGATGAGGATCCAGATATAGATATAAAATTTGTGTCCACATCTGCATCCGTATCCGCAAAAATGATCCGCAGATATCCACATCTGTGGATGCAGATACCCACAGATGAAAAGCAGGTATCAGTGAAATTGCAGGGCTCTAGTGATCTGTGTGGTGGAAATAGTAGGAGAAAAGAACAAGAAAACAATTTGCAGTTGCATCGAAAAATGTTTGGGAACATGGTTTGGGCTCTGAGTACTGAGTGGTACGCTAAAGTTTTGTACCAATGTTAAGATTTTTAAACATCTGAGAACTGAGCTCACATTTGAGAATTTTTTTATTTTTTTATAGTTTGTATTTGGCATGTGACATACAAACTGGAGGCTGTCTTACCCATTATTGAAAATGTGTGGGAACAAAGTTTGCAAGTCCAGTGTCTTTTTTGAAAACAAGCAGACTTGGAATATAACCGGCAAAGTTCTTTGAATTTCTTTTTAAAGTCTACTGAAAAATGTGCTGGGGAGCTTCATAATCAAGTGAAGTAAATTACAGCTAGATAGAGGCTTATGCACCTGTAAGAGCCACTTATTCCTTATTTAAAGGAGTGAAATGCTGCATGAACCCCTCTGCACATGGTGAATTTTCTAATGAGTGTTAATTTCTTTGTTCGGTAGAAAACAATCTCATACTGTAATACTCATGAGAGTGCAAAAATAAAGCTAGATTGAAGTAAAAAATTGAGATAATTCTGCATCCTACAGAGATTGAAGACAATGATAAAATCTGTCAAAGGTAACAGATAATCTTCCATTTTTAAGTCTTTCTGTCTATATAAAAGAATGTGCTGGCAGCCTGAGCTATGGTAGTAGTAAGTAAAGACTGTCCTTGGAAGTTATTTGCCATTTGAAGATGGCTGGTTCTTGTTTGGATTTTTAAAAAAGTATGGCTATTATTTATTATGGAGATGTTGGTTTGCAAGCTCATAGTTAATCTTCATGTGAGTTTTGCAGTTAGAGATTCAATCTTCACTTACTATATAGAGACCTGTATGCTAACTTCTGACTAGATATTGGTGGCTATTTAATATTATTGACTTAACACAAATATCAAATGTAGCAATGAGTAACCTGTACCTGAAGTGTCTGGTTGATAACTGCATAGCTCAAACTGACTGCCCCTTGCATGTGGGATGGAAGAGAATCAATAGGCTCATCCACCTGTAGTAGACATGGGTGTAACATGTCGTGCTTCTTTGTTTGAAGTTGTCCTGTCTGTTATCATGGGCTATTGGTGAGGGTTCCATGTGAATTTCAGTTGATTTATCATGCATAGAATACCTTGCAACTGAATCTTTGTCATTGGTACTGGTACAGGAATCAATAAATTGCCTTGCTGGAGTTTGGTTTTGATCTGTAGGTGCAGGTTTAGTGGTAATACGGGTGGTGTCTTAATGTTACGCTGTTTGAAGTATATCCATTTTTTCCTTTCCCTCTAGAGCGCGTATGGTATTAGGCTACAAATATTAATTATTTAAATCGGTGGTGCAGAAGAATGCAAGAGGCCTGCAAATTTCAGGTCTCATTGCATGCTTGGGAATTCTAGAAGGGCTAGTCCAGGAATTGATCTTGCAGTCAAATCTCTGTGTATGTAACTATTATTGCTGCTTTCAGCCAGCAGTGCCAGCACATGAACAAACTGTCTCATGAGTATACTTTGTGGATAATGAAAAGCAATACAGTATTTCAGTTTGCATCAGCTAGGTTTTCTTGGGACATACCTTCTTAAAATTGTGATTCAATTCAACCAATTATATCAGAGTCCGTTATTCGGATATGAAGACGTGTAATAGAATTCAGATACTGAGGCATGGAATAGAATGAGAGGATGTTTTTATTTGCATATTCTTAGACCAGCTGAGACTCTTCTTTTGACAGTCTGGGTATTAGAACATAGAGGGTAAATTATATGAGCTGGGTTTTCTTGAGTGGTTTGTGATTCTCCTACAGGGCAGGCATTGAGATAGGTAGGAGTGGGATGATTCATTAGAGAGATTTGGTGTGGTTTTTACAATGTGTAAATTGTGAGATGAGCTGTGTTCAGTGGAAGGAGGGTTGCTTTGATGTGGTAAGGGAGCTGTAATGCAAGAGGTAAATGGACAATTTGGTTACATTGCCTGGGGTAATGTTTATTGTTTTAAACTGAATAGCATGTTGCAGTGCTGCTGATAGTACTACACTTCAGGTTAATTACTAGAGTATAAAAGATTTACATGACAGTTTAGGCGGATAAAACCACAGGTCAGAATAGCATCAGAATCATAATAACATAAGATGAATGGTCTCTCAGCTTGTGAGAGTAGCTGTCCCCCCTCCCCTCCAAAAAAATCACAAACCGGGTCAGAAAAATTTTCCATTCTAATTAACCTGGACTAGATTATTTCTAATATGTCCCCCCTATTTCACTGACATTCAGTGAAAGATTAATTTTGTTCTTCAAACTTTTCATTGTCCATTAATACATATAATTTAAACAAAATAAACTCAAAAGTTGGAAGTGGACATACCACTGTTTCAGTCAGATCAGATGAACATTTTGGTTTGAGATTGAATTGCTAGTCAGATGTAAAGATGAAAAAGAATCACCAGGAAAACAAGGGGGGGGGAGGGAGGGGGAAAGAAAAACAAAACTATGCAAACACATCGGAAGAAGGCAACACAAACTGCACAATTCATGAGATTGGGATTTAATAGTAACTATGCCATGAAAGATGTAGTATGTATAACTAATGTACGTTAACCTTTTGGATTACTTAAAGGTTTGTTTGCAGGTTTTGACTGACAGCAAATTGCATAGCATTGCTGGTGTAGATAAAACTTAAATAGATTGTATTTCATTACAGGAAATTAAGTATCTATCCTACAGTCTCATTTTTGTCCCTGGTTGACTGATAACTTAAAACTGGTAGTTCTGTATAAAAGACAAAAGATACCCCTTCTCCTCCCCCCCCCCCAAAAAAAAAGAGCATCCCAGAATCTGCAGCAGCTTCTGGCACTTTTAGATAGCTCTTTGTACTTCCAAAATAAGCTGTTAAAAACGTGTCCCAACTGCTGATATCTACTGATGGAGTCTGGATATGAAGGAACATAGAGTGGGTGGGGATGGGATGGAAATTTTCCTCATAGTCACCATGGATTGTAGCTCACAGAAGATAGATCTCCAGCACCAGTTAAAGCCTAGTCTTGCAAACTCTTAAACAAGTGTTCAATTTTGCTCATGCAAGTAACCCCACCTGCCTCTCTGGCTGACTTTTTCAAAAGAACCCTGGAAACCTCATTTTTTCAGGAATAAGGGTTCTTTCGAAAAAGTGTTCTTTTTCCTGAAAGAACTGCGTCTAGACTGCTTTAAAAAAAAAAAACTTTTTCAAAAAAGCGATCCGATGCGATTATGCAAATGAAGAACAAGATTTGTAAATCTGCGCTTCATTTTCATTTTCGATTTCCTTCATTTACATTCCTCTTTCAAAAGAGGAATGTAGTCTAGATGCAGCCTTTGTGAGTGTAGTTCACTGTCCCATGTAGTGGCATTTAGACCACGTACAGTGGAGAGAGAAGAACAAGTGAGAGCCAGCTGGCTTTATAGCTCAAGCTGTAGAGCAGCTATGGCCAAACCGCGGCTCATGAGCCGCATGCAGCTCTTCCCTCTCCCCCTCCTCCCGGGTGTGGCTTGCAAAGCCACGCCTCCTCCCTCCTCCTCCCCCGTGGCTTATAAAGCCACCCTTGCGCCCCCAAAAATGGTCCTCTCCTTCCGGCTCCCTGTGCTGACCTGGGCAGGGGACCCGGCTGGCACGGCCATTAAAGATGTAGAATTAAAGATAGCGTCTGTTGGCGGGAGCCTGACGTGGCCAAAAAGCCTCTAAACGCATTTAAGTGCATTTTCTTAAAGGGGCACAGCTTTTTTTTTTTTTTTTTTAATCTTGGCTCTTTGCCTAGAATGGGTTGGCCACCCCTGCTGTAGAGGCTCCTATATTAAGCTCCAGAGATTCCCAGGTTCAAATCTGCCCAGTGATAGTTACATTTGCACATCCATAAAACACCTGTTCAATTTGCAGGTGGAATAAACAACCACAAAATACAATAATCTGGAATTGCTGAAATCAAGGAAGTACAGAATTAAATAAGCCAAACCCCAAATTACAAGTGTAACATCTGAATAGAGATTTACAAGGAATCTGACCATGGTGTGCAAATGGGAGTTTAATATGATTTCAAACAGACATTTGCTCACTTACTAGTGCTTGGACATTGAAGACTGTCAAGACATTAGGTTTCAGGCCCTCACTACTGCAGAGACAGTAACTTTACCAGCCTCTTAAAATAAAGTGGAAATAAAAAAAACTTTCTTCTGCAATATTTCTTGAACATTTGTATTGGTCCAGTTAATTGCTCATTTAATGAATTCTACAGTGCTGTATTTTGTGTGGTTAGGTTGGCTAAAGTTTGGCAAGAATTAACAATTGACATTAAAGAAGAATTATCTTAATGGCTGGGTTTAAATTCTCTAGTCTCATGTCCCTCCCTCCACCCAAGGCTATAGACAAGCTTATCTGATAAACAGCTGTGACCCAGAAAGGAGATCATACCTTTGATCTTTGGCACAATACAGGGCCAGCAAACCAACTGGCCCTGAACACCCAAATCCCAAGGCTGAGACATTAACATTTTCATTACTTTCTGTTCATCTCACATGCTGCTGCTTATAAGTCCTGGCCATACTACAGGACTGAAAATCACGAGTAGTTGATATTAGTTTCTTTTTAAAGATCAAAAGCAGACTTTTAAAGGAATGACTTCCCGTCCTCTGCCACACACTTAGCTTTCCTCAATTTCTTCAGTGCCACGACTCAGCCTGTTGTACCCCATCCTTCATTTTCAAGGACTACAGATAGCGGTTGGGTATGAGTTCTCTCAAAAGTATTAAAGAAGCTGCAATTGCCAATAACATTTACTAGAAAACTGAAGCAGGAAGCCCGTTTTCATTTTTAGCCTCAGAAAGGTCATGCTGGTCATTCAGTACATTCAGGTTTTTTAAAGGTGGATCAGTTCCAAAGCTTGTCCTGGAAAGAGGAACATATATTTCTTTAATTTTAACGCTCATTGTGGAGATACAGAAGGCAAAAGAGTCCTGGGGCTCCAGGGAACAAAAGGAAAATTAAAATCACCTCAAACAGTTGGTTTTGGAACTCACAGGTTGCCCCAAACGGGACCATCAAAGAGCTACTCGATGAATTGCTGCAGCCAGACTGATTCCCTCTGTGATTCAACAAGTAAATGTACAGGAGACTGGGGTCTAAATGACCATATACCTCTCATTTCTTGTTTTGGAGATGTTCTGTCATGAACAGACATGTGTGCCATTGCATTTAGGGTGAACTGACAGTTGCCACAGTTGCCTAGTACTTGTTGCATGATGTACCCTATGCAGAATTAGTGCTGCATTGCACTTGGCTGAAGTTCCACAACAACTTGGATGCTGGAGATGTCTATAACCTACTTAGTAACATGTTCTAACACATGGGAAAAGACAAGCACTGAATCTAAGTAAAGCCCTCTCCTCTTCCTTCAAATGTGCACAATTATCTATACCCCCAAACTATCCTGCCACCAAAAGTGTACAGTTGGTATGGGTCTGATCAAATTTCAGTCCCACCACAACTCATCCTCTTCCTTTTAAGTGCTGGAATGGAAGCAGGATCTTTCTGTCCATCCTTTACCCTTTACAGACTGCTTCCTCAATGCTATTCACAGGCACCTTCACTTGACGCACAATTCTGCCAACCATGTTCAGACCCTTCTTTTGCTTGTTTTTTCCGGTGAGCATCCTGTGAACATCTTGTTGACCAACTTTTGATCACAGGAAAATTTGGGGAAGAGATTTTAGGCATGCAAATATGTGTACAAATAGGAATATTCATAGCAGAAGTCCTCATTCTGACCTCTTATTTTAAAACCATTTATTTACTGTTAGAGATGTAAATAATATGTACACAATTACTTTCTGTGCATGTGACAAGAAACAATTGACTGTAAAGTTTCCTAGAGAGGCAACCGATTTTTCTCTGTTCTTTACTTAAGAAGAAGCCCAGCTACTTTTAAATTTGGAGTAGATGTACATGCCAAATAAAATCTTTCTTTATACAGCATAGAAAAGGTACATATTTAATTGTCCCAAAGAGGTTATAAACCTCTTCATTTCTCCAGCATCTCTTTCCCTTAAATGCAATGGGGAGATTCAATGGACATACTGGTTGCAGTGGCTGGATCACCCAGGCAGGGGACAAAAAGAAACTTAAACAAAAAGAGATTGGGCTATTTTGGATCCTTTTATTTCTGAAGGCCAGGACTCGGGAACACTTGGAACAATGTGGAGAAACTTGAACTGCTGTTGCCTATGTTATACCCATTCTGAGGTTAGTGGATTTTAGTCTTCAGTCTGTCACTGCAATTAAGTGCATTTTTCTAACTGTGTTCTGAGTCACTTATCAAATCAAGTACTCTGGGTTTGTCCTTTCAAAATGTATCTTCAAGCTACATAAAGCTTGGTAAAATGTTTTCATGTCTGAATTTGTGTTATTGAGGAAATGGGCTTCTTAAAGATAAAAATCTGGTTTAATATCCTAAGGGAAGTAATTGTTTTGTACACAGAAAACAATCAAGAAAATTCTTTTCTTGAATCAGATATGCTGTTTTTTATCTTACTGCATGCATGATGGGATGTTTATATGATTCGGAAGAGACTTTTCAGATAATTTCATGCTACCTCTACCATTTTTAGTCTTTTTCTAAGGTACTTTCCATGTATCTTAAAAGAATGTTTCCAAGGCTTCTAGAGTAGAAATCTATTGTTTTCTTAATACTATTTACTAGCTAATTCTTTTCTTGGGGGAGGGGAAATCCCCTTGGCTAAATGCTTCTATGACTTTTTTTAAAGCAAAACCGCATTCTCTCATGAATAATCAACAATAATGATCCATTGTATACTTCTATGTTGCAGGAAGAAAAATTGTTTTCAAACTTTCAGGGAGTCTTAATAAACAGTAAATATCTAACCAAGGCTGAACATTTATGAGAAATTTAATCCCTTAGGGTACGTCTAGATTACATGCTTCTTTCGAAAGAAGCTTTTTCGAAAGAATCGAAAAAACTTCTTTCGAAAGAGATCGTCTACTCTAGACAGCCACAACTCTTTAAGAAAAAGCGATCTGCTTTTTCGAGAGAGCACCCAGGCAATCTGGATGCTCCGTTTCAAAAAAGCCCTGTTTGTGTTCAAGAATGCCTTTTTTTGAAAGAGGTCTTCCAAAAAAAGGTGGTGTTCCTCATAAAATGAGGTTTACCACTGTCGAAAAAACCGCCGTGTTCTTTCAATTTAATTTCAAAAGAACATGGCGGCAGTCTAGATGCAGGTGACGTTTTTTCGAAAAAAGGCCACTGTTTTTGAAAAAAAAACCCTATAGTGAAGACATAGCCTTAGTTTCTTCTCTTTCTGCAGTTCAGGTCAATGGCAAAAAGTATCTTTTCACTTAGTGGGTGTAGGGTTGTGCTCCTAAGTTGACCACAAGAAGCTCCAGAGAGACCTAACAAAGTTGCTAGAGAGGACAACAGCATATATAATTAATTCACTGACAAATGCAGAGAAATACATATGGAAAGGAGTCATTTGAATTACACAGTCAACACTGTTTTTAATTAACCATCCAAGAAAATGGCTGAGGTGTCCTCTTGCACAGCTCTTTGAAAGTCTCTTCATGAATAGAAGCAGTCCAAACAAACGTTAGGCTATATACAGGAGGGGATAGAACGGCATGCTCAAAAGTCAATATCATTTGTATGCTAGGGATGTCAGTGGTTAACTGGTAAGCATCACTCTTATCAGGTGATCCTCACTGGTTAACTGGTGGCCTGGCTGGGCAGGAGCAGACCCCTCCCCCCTGCCTGAAATGGGCCCCCACCCGCAGTGATCTTGGCCTGGCTGGCACAGCCCATTACAGGAGAGGCGCTCCAGCCAGGCTGGGGCAGCCCTGGCCTGTGGCAGGCTCGGCCTGGCCAGAGCAGCCTACTGCACTGCGGGTGAGGGCTGGATTGTCCCCCTGTCTGCCCTGTTTAAGTGGTTATCCACTTAAACATCTTGTATAACCATTAAATGGGTTTTACACTATGCCCACGCCTGAAGTAATGCCACGTTCAGTTGTGGTTACCCTGTCTAAAGTAAATGGGCTCCGAAGACTGGTGAAGTGGTGAACAGCAGGGTTACCAACCCTTCAGGAATTAAAGCTGAATCTTTAATTAAAGACTATGTTGTGTGGGGGAATCACCAGGCATAAGTGAATGAAATGATTAGACATGTGGAAAAGCCTTCTGTTTAAGAGAGTAAAATGTTAAGGGCTGTTTGAGTTTAAGTACTTGAATTATATCTCAGATGATATTTCAGTGTGGTGTTCTCATAATACAGTGATCTCTTCTCTGTTTCTTCAGAGTGCTCTGTTCTGAGAACCTGATTCTTGATCCCACATAGCCTTATATATGGCGAGTCCCACTGGCTTTAATGAGTTTATTCCGAGGCGTGTACCCTGGGATTGTGCTGGATTGTACTACAGCGCTTTGTTGAAATTTGCAGGTACATGGCAGATGACTTGGCCAATAGCAATAAAGAACAATCAGTTGTGCCTGTTTTCAGATAGAGCGCTATCCTTAATTTTATAGTACAGGTTGGACCTCCTTTGTCTAGCACCCTTGGGATCTGACCGGTCCCGAATGAGGGGATTTGCCAGACCAGAGGAGGTGCCTCCCAACATGGCCAATGCTGA
This sequence comes from Pelochelys cantorii, assembly GCA_032595735.1. Taxonomy (NCBI): domain Eukaryota; kingdom Metazoa; phylum Chordata; order Testudines; family Trionychidae; genus Pelochelys; species Pelochelys cantorii. The sequence goes on from CM064330.1 coordinate 120,896,658, forward strand.
ACTCCTGCCCCCTGGCAGGGCTTCCAGCCCAACACCACTGCTGCCTTCCCGGCCAGGCTGGAGCTCCCTAGCAGCCGCTGCTGGACCCCCAGCTCCATGGCCAGAGCCCCACAGCCGCTGCCTACCCCTGCTACCTCCCAGCCACAGAGGGCAGAACTCTCTGCTGCACCACCTGCCCCTCCGCATTTCTCCCCTCCCCCAACATAGGGCTCTCAAGTAAGTCACCAGCCTCCCTGCCGCGCTCCTGCCCTACGGCCCGACCTCCCTATACCTGAAACAAAAGACAGGACTATGCAGCACTTTAAAGACTAACAAGATGGTTTATTAGGTGATGAGCTTTCGTGGGCCAGACCTGCTTCCTCAGATCAAATTGTGGAAGAAAATTGGCATGATCATATATACCAAAGGGATACAATCAAAAAAATGTGAACACATATAAAATTGACAAATCAGATTTTAGAGCAGAGGGAGGGTGTGGGGGGGAGGTTAGCCTATACCTGGGCTTTGTGGGAAATACACACATATACAAACTGTGTGTGTATGTATGTATGTATATAATTATGTATAATATCTCTGCATTTTGTAATAAACTAGTTGCTGAGTATGTTTGGCCAGAAAAAGTTGCTGTTCTGTACTGCACACAGTGTTTCTGATATTAAGGCCTGGACAATGCTCTTTCCTTGAATAGTCACAAAGGTCCTATTCAAGAGGTTTGTCTGAGGTCATTTTTGTGCAAAAGCTGAGCTGTGAAAGAAACTGAGGTCTGAGATTATCTGTTCATTGTCATGGAAAAATATTACAAAATATGAAGGTAATCTTAAAAAATAACTGGTGAGAGCTGCTTTTGTAGCAAGAAAGAGCAAGTGATGGGATGTAGAAGAGGGAAAAAAGAGAATGGTACAAAATTATATACAGGGGTTAATTTGTGCAGAAACGGTAAACTGGTTTTTGCACAAGGTGGTCTCTTCTCAGAGCAGTTATACCCTGGTGTTTTGCTTTGCCAAGTATTTGTAGAGTCATATCTGAGTCCTTTTGTTTATTGGAATTGCCATATTTTACACCTTTATAGATGCAGTACTCAGATTTTTCCAGTCTAGGGAGGTTACTGTTGAAGCAACTTTCTTCCCATCCTCAGATGACTGCTGTACAATACTAAAAAGGTGGATATCTGTACAATATTTGTGAAAGTGAAAGATTGAAAATCCTTTATCTGCAGGAAGTTGGAATCTTCACCAGCGCCTCTTTCTAATAACTCTCTCGGAGGCCTGAAAGTGAGAGGTATGGAGGTGGTAGAGTGGGTGGAAGGAAAGACTGATTTTTCTTATTTTTTTAAAAAAATTATTGTGCTTTTGACCTGTCACCTTAATCAGCTGGAGTTTGAACACTCAGAACTTTTACTGAAGGAGGGCCCACAGTTTAGACTTCAAGGAGAATTGTGAGAGCAAATGTCTAGTGCTTTATTAAGCAGCCCAAGTAAAATTGAAGTCACGTTGAAGGGGGATGTCTCTTGCATCCTTTTCATTCCATCCCATTGTTTCCCACTGGTCTAAGCTCGGAAGCCTATCTTTTAATAAGTAAACATGATGGAATTCACACTGGGAAATCCATTGAGAGACAGACCTGAGACACAATGTATTTGAGTTCTCAGAAATTCTCCACTTTCACTTGTGTTCACTCAGGAGTAATGCCCCAAACCCCATCTGAGTAGACACTGACTTTGTTGCAGAAAATGCCACTTACAAGAGAAATGATCTTTTAAATAAAATGAGCTGAAAAGGGATGCCCAGTTATTTAATACCAAATCAAAAGCAGCAGTTGATTACATGCTGTGGCTAAGAAATAACTGGTTCATCCCACTATAAAGAGAGCAAGAGAGGTCTTTTTGGAAAAATACAGATCTGGATATTGGTTTGGATTTCAAATCCTGCTGCAAAATTCAGAGAATGAGGTCTTGATTAGGATCTGCCTTTAATTTTGTCCCTGTAAAGTTAGCTCTGTGAAAGGTGCTATACACTGTCAACCCTCAAGACTAGAGCGATAGCAAGTTTCCTCCCATTACTTGCCAATATGCTGTAATGTCCTGGAGGAAACTCCTGTAAATGTGAGAATTCAGTTTCTGTGCCTGTTCAGTCTGTCTGTGGCCTCTCTGCTGAGACATGATAAAGGTTGCCAGTTCCTTAGAGCCAGTTATGGTGTTGGTGCTTTATTGTGATGTGAACATTTGTCTTCTTCAAAATGGACAAAAGCCACCTAAGTGATGGGTTTTTTGTGGGTTTTTTTAACCAAATATATTTATATTGGGGCTCATTGCATAGATTGACTCCTCCTCCTTTACTGTAAGAAATTCATTTCCCATCTCTATTTTTAGGTCTATGATATGAACACAGTTTAAACAGTATATTTTCTCTTGATGTTTACAGTGTGCTACTAACAAAGAAAGAAAAGTTGTGTGCAAAAGAGGGATGTGCGGGTCTGTTGCAAATATTCAAGGAGTTGTGTTTTGGTGTTCTTCAGTGTACAACAGTTGAGTTGTGTTCCACTACCCTTACAGTGAGATGAAGGAGCTCTCTCTGTCAGTTTTCTGGGACTGCCTGCTCAGACTTTTGATATTTATTAAAACTTCAGGAATCCATTTTCATGTTAATCTGGAAAAGCTCAGTAGAGGATAGAATACACATCTCAGTAGCCAGCTCTTGTTTTGCACCCTTCTCTCCTCACTTCAGTATAAAATGCTTCCAGTCAGTAGGATTCAGGGAAATAATAGGATTGCCAGATGTTCAGTTTTTGACCAGAACACCTAGTTGAAACTAGTGGCTCTAGTCAGAACTACTGCTCAGTCTGTTAAATTTCTGGTTGGTGGTGCAGTGGGGCTAAATCAGGCTTACAGTCCCTAGGTGAAGTGGTGATCAGGGAAGCTCCACATGCTGCTCCTGCCTTGAGTGCTGGCTCTGCAGCTCCCATTGGCTAGGATCTGTGGCCAATGAGAGTTTGGCAGGTAGAGACACCGGCCTGTGCCCCAGAGCTGGACGTGCTGGCCACTTCTGGGGGTTGCACAGAGCCATGGCAGGCAGGGAGCCTGCATTAGCTCTGCTGCAATGCCAGCCTGGAGCCATGCTATTGATGGACAGGCCACCCAGCTGGAGTCTGCACCATGAACTCCCTCATTCACCCAATCCCCTTCTCCCAGGTTGGAACTATCCCTGCACCCTAGCTCCCTCTCAGACCCCATACCCCTGCCCCTCCTGCACTCCAAGCCCAGCTCTGAGCCTGCTCCTGTACCCCAGCTCCCTCCTGGAGGCTGTATTCCCTACTGCACCCTAACCCCAGCCACGAGTCACCTCCTGCACCCAAAGTGTCTCCCGGAGCCTGCACCCTGTAACCCCTCCTATACCTCCAGCCCCCTCTTGCACCCCACACTCCTCATCCCTAGCCTCACCCCAGAGCCCACATCTCCAGTAGGAGCCCTCACCCCCTTGTGCACCTCAGCCCCAGCTCAGGGAAGGTTGAGTAAATATGGAGGAGAGTGAGCAATGGTGAGAGGGGGGATGAAGTGAGGGTGGGGTATCAGAGGAGGAATGGGGCAAGGGGAAGGGCAAGAAGGGTGTTCAGTTTTGTGTGATTAGAAAGTTGGCAACCCTAAGCAGTTAGGATGCATGTTTCATGTGGGATAACATAGAAACGCTGCTTCATTCTGACAAGTGATGGGAATAGTGTGTATCTTGGAAGGGTGGTGTTACTTGTGCTGTTTCCTGTATCCACGGCCGTGCTGAACAGTTAATAGCTGCCTCTTCCTTTAACAGAAAAGTGCAGAGCAATGTTAAAACCTAAGCAGCGCTCCTGTTTCTTCTGTCCTGTGGATATCGGAAGTAGGCTCTTACCTTCGAAGCTGTATGGGGAATTTCTTTTGTGTTAGGTACTGTAATTGCAGATTTGCTGCTGTTTAAAGTGCTTTAATTACCATGCTCTAAATTTATTCAAGTAGTGATCAATAGAGAAATAGTGATGGTTGCCAAAATCCCTTTATCATAGTAACTAGAATGAAGTCTGGTAAAGAAATCAAGCTAACAGTTTTTCCTCTCAAGCCAAAGTTAATTGACTAACACCATTCATAGAGTAAAATGCATTCATTCCTGACTGTGCTGAAATATAATCTGTGTGAATTAGCTCCTGCAGGATTATTAACTCTTCTTGGTAGCTTGGTGCTGTTCTAGGCATGTTCTAAATAGAAAAGGGGTTAGAGTCCCTGCTCAGGAAAGCTCCCAGGCTGAAGAGGAGATGAACCATTTAAGTCAGGGATCTCCAACCTTTTTAAGCACAAGATCACTTTTTGAATTTAAGTGCAATCCAAGATCTACCTCAAACCCGAATACCCTTGCCCCACCTCCTTTGTGTACCTTCTCCAAGGCACCATCCCTGCTTGCTCCATCCCCCCTCCCTCCCTCTCACCGGGCTGGGGCAGAGGGTTGGGGTGCAGGCTTTGGCCTTAGATTAAGGGATTTGGAGTGTGAGAGGGGCTGTAAACTGAGCTTGAGGCAGGCAGTTGGGGTGCCGGAGGGAGTTCTAGATGCAGTCTGTGGGAGGGTATTTGGATGCAGGAGTGCTTGGGGTAAGACAGGAGCTTGGGGTGCAGGAGGGGTTCATGACTGGGGTAGGAGTTTGGGATGTGGGTACCAGCTGGGCACAGCTTACCTCAGGTGGCCCCTGGGTGGTGGTGCACTGGGGCTAAGGCAGGCTCACCCTGCCTTGGCCCTGCATCACTCCCAAAAGTAGCCAGCAAACTCCATCCCAAGTCCTGTTGTGCCCCCTCTCTGCTCTGGTGAGTGAGGATACAGAGTGGGAGAGGGGAGCACCTTGACATCAACACCCCTTCTCTCCTTCCCCTGCCCTACACAGAAAGCAGGAGGCTCCTGAGGGAACAGCTCCAAGGCAAAAGGCAGGAGATGAGCAGCAGTGGGAGGAGGGGCAGCTGAAATGCTGGCACTTGATGGCCTCTTGGCCAAACCAGTCAGGATCACCTGTCAGAGGCTCCAAGATCTACCAGTAGATCCTGATCTACTGGTTGGTGACCACTGATTTAAGTGAAGTGATCCAGTTGGTGGCCGATCACTAGGGATGTAAAAAATAGTTTAAAAGTATAACTGATTAACTGCTAAAAATCCTAATGGTTACACAGTTACGTGTGCTGTGGGCTCTGCATGTAGGGTTGCCAGGTGTCCGGTATTTGCGCTCTTTGTCTGGTAAAAAAAAATCAGAGAATACTGGACATGTGCAATGTCCGGTACACTCTGATTTTTCCGGCTGCGCACCGGACGGAAGCCTGATGTGGGTGGGGGGAGTGGCTGGAAGGCGGGGCCACGACTGGCGCTAGGAGCCTGTGATTGCGCAGAAGCCTGGCGGGAGCGGGGGGAGTGGCTGGAACTCCCAGCCACTCCTCCCGCCCCCGCCAGCCTTCTGCGCAGTCACAGCCTCCCAGCCTGGGAGTTCCCAGCTGGGAGGCGGGGCCACGATCGCTGCTCTGGGCGCTTCAGAAGCCTCGCTAGGGTGGCCCCACCGCCCAGCCTGAGATTCCCAGCGCAGTGTTGCAATCGCCACTTATCCCACATTTCTTTTTTTTTTTTTGGCCAAAAAATACCGGGTGTCCGGTATTTTTTGGGAGACCATCTGGCAACCCTACCAGCGTGTAGCCTACAGCAGCGGGACTAGGTCTGCCAAGGACAGAGGCTGCTCTGGCCAGCTGACCGGAGCAGCTCCTGCCCATGGTGGAGGACCGGGGGGGGGGCCCAGGGCTGCTTCGGCCAAGAAGCTGGAGCAGCCTGTGCCTGTGGTGGCCCCATGGGGCTGGAGCAGCCCTCTGCCCAAGGCAGACAGGATGCTGCTCCAGCCCTTACTGGTTAACTGGAACCTGTAAGCCTCAGCCATTAAAGAGAACCAGTGGTCTGTGATGAGGGTAAAATGTCTGCCCAGGAGGTAATAGCCAAATGAGGCCAGTGCCCACTCTGCCACCACTATTTCCTTTTTGAACATGGAGTAGGCCTTCTCCCTCGGGAACAACTTCCTACTGATGTATAGGATGGGGTGTTAATCACCTCCCACTGTCTGGGAAAGAACGGCTCATAGGGCCACTGGAGAGGCATCTGTTTGTAGTAAGAATTCCTTTGTGAATGTGGGGCTATACAAGATAGATTCCTGACAGAGTTGGGCCTTTAGTATGTGGAAGGGCTCCTCGCAGGCCCTGGTCCCCTGGATACTTTTTGGGCTTTCATTTTTGAGGAGATTGGTGAGAGGGGTCGCGATGGAGGGAGCACTCTGGGATAAAGTGGTGATAGTAGCTGTTGGCCCCCTCCCCCCCCCCCCCAACTGGCATTCTTGTATTTTTGAAAACCCATTGCTGGAGGGCTTGTACCTCTCCAGTCAGGGGGTCTCATAGTGCCTTTTCCAAATGTGTACCCAAGATAGGAGATCTCATCCCTCCTGAGGTGGCATTTAATGAAGTTTCCCATCAGGCCATCTTCTTTTGAGCAACTGTAGAATGGTGGCCACATGTTGTAGGTGGGGGTCTGCTAGTTGCAGTTTTAAACACCACATCATCCAAATAAGCACCTGTGTAACAGCTCTGGGGGGAAAAGGGGGCGAAGAACACAGTCCATTAACTGCTGGAACGTGATGGGAGCACTGTGCAAAATGAAGGGCATGGTTTGGAACTGGAAGAGTCCAAAGGGGGTGGAGCATGCTGTCATCTCCTTGGATTCAGTGTGAGAGGAATCTGCCAGTACTCTTTGGTCAAGTCAAGGGTGGTGATATACTCTGCTTTTACAAGCCACTCAAGTAGCTCATCAACTCAGGGCAATGGATATGCATCAAATTTTGATTCTGCATTCGCCTTGCGTAAATTGATGCAAAAGTGGATACTTCGATTGGGTTTGAGGACTAAAGTCACCGGGCTTTTCCAATTGGTGAAGAACTCGATTACCACCAACACCAGCAATGACTGGTGTTCCCATCTCATGGTCTCCTGTAGTTTCTGAGGATGGGGCCTAACTCCCAGTTCTATCTGGACATCATGGTCCACCAGGTGAGTTCAGTCTGGTTTAGTTGAAAAGATGGAGCATTATTTTCTCTGATTCCTCACCAGGAGTACTAATTTAATTTGCTGTTGTTTGGTGCTGTTTGCTGAAATTAGAATGCAGATAATTGTCTATATAGACAAATGTCTCCAAACCAATGATGGGCAACCCAGGCTAGTGAGTGGGCCACAAGCTTGTCATAACCAAGATGGTCTCCCAGTATAGGGTAATTTTGCTAGCTGGGCTTGCATACCTAGAATTTGCAAGGCATGCCAACTGAACCGTAGCAACACTTTGGATGCAGAGTAGGGATGTTAAGAAGGATGTAATCCATTAATTGTGTAGCCGACAAAAATTTTTGTCGGCTACACAATCAATAAGGGGTGGCACTGCTACCATTCAATCCCAGCTCCTGCCAGGTCCGGCAACTACCCCCACTATGTGTCTGCACTATAAGCACTTTTATTGCAGAGCTGCAGCAGAGGTTGATGCTGGGTCCTGGCGCGAGCTAGATTGAACCAGCCCTGTCAGCTAGCCCTCTAAAAAAATTTACTTGCGGGGGGGAGGGAAGAGAGAGTGTTGCATATAGTCAATAACATTAACCAATAAGTACCTGCTTATCGGTTAATCGTTTAGTTGACTACACTATTACATCCCTAATGGGGAGGGAGCACATGGCTCTCTCAGTCAAAGTTGTGTGCAATCAGCACACACCTCACTTTCATGTGCCCTTGCTTTATGTGACTGTCACTTAAGTAATACCGGTAGGAAAAAACCTACACAAATGGAAACCAGCAGAATCCTGAACATGGGCAACAGTGAACAAAGTATCTTGTGGGCCACACACAGAATCCTGATGGGCCACACGCGGCCCACCAATGCTCTAAACACTGGCTGTTACTGGCTTGGTAGATTGGCACATCCTAATGTGCTAATAAATGAGATCTAATCCTGCAAACACTTGCACATGTGCTTAACTTTAAGCAAGTGAGTAGTTCCACTGAAATACTTTAACTTAAGCACTTTTTTTGTAGGATTGGGTCTGTATTATTTTTTTTACTTGAATACTCATCTTGCACACACAGTTAAATGATGGTGCCAGTACTGGACATTTTGATAACTTTGCAAGAGCTTTGATCTTTTCTGCTAATAGAAAAGATTATTTTCCCATTAAATGTGTGTTGTCAGCCAGAGTTTTCTCTTGCTCAAAAGATTTAAGTAATTCTCTAGTGACTGGGGACATCAATATCTTCTGCTCTCACCATCCCCACCCCCAATTATCAAAACAAAGTCATTATGTATTGTAATCCTTATAATCTCCTAGCAATTGAATGCAGAGTGCAGGAGTTTATCTTAGATTGCAGCTTCAGGCAAAATATATCCTGGAATGAGTAATGGGTTGAGGGAGATAAACAAACATGCATCTTTGGGGTCATAACTGTTTAATCAATTTTACTTGAGTCAGTATGCTTAGCTAGCTCATTTGGTAAAGTTTCACATGAGTTTAGCTTCTTCTGCAAATGTATTTGACTCAGTACAGCATGTCCTGAACTCAAGGTCAAGATTCTGCAATCTGCTCACTGCTACAAAATAAGACAATGTCTCCTGATCAAACGTTACTTTAGATATTGGCGTAAAAACGAATTGTACTAAAAGGCCTTTCCAAATACTGGTTCAGTCATACAAAAAAAAAACCCATAGTTTGGTATATTTTTACAGTGTTTTGTGTGAAGTAAATTGCTGAAATTATTTCACAGAAAACTAGAATAATAAGTATCTATAATACAATTGGCCAAATTTAGACCCGGGCTCAAGCCAAGGTGAAGTTGATAGCTTCTCACATGCATTTTACCAGGTTTGACATTTGGCCTGAAAATTAGACACTGATTTCAAAGATCTTTTTGCCTTAATGAAAATATTGCCCTCGATCACTTGCAAAAAATGAAATGTAGTACTTTTGTTGGTTTGGGTTATTGCTTAAGCACTTTTTTCAGAAATGGTTTCAATTTGGTGTTCTTTTCTAAAAGAAATATTGTTAAATTTCTTATAGCTGCTTAACCTAGTTGTCAGTTAACAAATGCACTTTTTTGAGTATGATGTGTTAATTTATGTTGATTAGTGCCTAGGTGTAATATTAGAACAATAAAACTGTTAAAGGTAAACAGTGAAAACATTCTTCGTATTTGTCTGTGCATATATAAAAGCACAAACACTACATGGTGCATTTAGCTAGTGTGCAATAAAAGTGGCACATGCTGTTAAGTATGGGGAACAACATCGTGTACTTCTCGGGCACTTTCGGTTGTAAATATTTTGTAAAAAATAGAGCACAAATGGGAGAGAATAATTAGGGTATGCACCCAGTTTTAGGTGGGACACAAGTTGTTGGTATTTCTGTTGTGTTTTCCAGACAAGCCCCTCAGAGAACTTTCCAAAAAATTATTAATTATGATTTGGAACTTCCCAAAATATCAGGCAGTTCTGTTCCCCAGAGACTGAGTCACAGGGTGGTAAAAAGATATAGTTTCAGCCAGTCGAGGCCCACCAGAAAAAACTATGCCTAGAAAAAGACGCAGACGTAATTTGCAACAACACTGGCCCCCTGCCTTTCTCCCAGTGAAGAGGCTGTTCTTCAGACGCTCTGCATCTGAAGCTTATGCAAGGGAGAGCTAGGACAATCCTTGGCTCATGGGTGCAAGTCTGCCTATGTGCTGTAGTCCTTTGGAAAGACCCCCCTGCCTGTGGTTGGCATAATTTGCTTGCAGGTGAAGGTTTCTTGTGATGGACTGCAGGCACGCATTATGGCTATATTAAGTAAAAAAAAAAAAAAAAAAACACACAACAGCCACCCACAAACTCAGATTTGTTGTTGTCATTCTGAGCTTGCCATCACATCTTGTTTTGTTTGTGCTGTCTAATGTATTTTAAAGCTCTCTGGGTGAGGATGGTCTTCTACTTGGGTTTTGTACAGTGCTGAACAAGCTGATGTTTAATAAATAATTGTGTTGAGAGATAGAAACAGCAGGGGATGTGTGAGGAGACAGACGGTGGATGCTTCTGGCAGTAAGAGATACTATAAAATCAGGAATGACTCCAAAATAGGATCTGTCTCAGATCTGATTTTGTTCTTGTTAATTTGCCCTACTACATGTTTATATGTGTCTTTTTCTTTTTTCCCCATTACCATCTCAGGATCTCATCCTAAATGTTTCTGGTACAACACATGGTCAGAATACAACACATGGTCAGAACTGTCCAATTTATAGTCTTAACAAATCTATTTATATTCCACAGCATTAGCTGTATTCAAAATGGATGAAATGGAAAAAAAGGTATTTGTTTCAAGGCTGTAATGGAGCTATGTAATAATAATATTCGGGATCAGCATCTTTTGATACAGATTAGCTTCTTGTCAATCTAATAGTGAGTCCACTTGAACTCCCTATCAGTTGCATTTCTTTGTTTCTTAAACCCTGTAGTAAAATTAATTTGATGTAACCTTTGAGCTCGCAAGTTACGTTTCATCCCCAGAAATGTATTCTCCAAAGTAGTCCTTTGTTCCCATAAAAGACATGTCTATTTTTATATATAGTGCATGCTCATACACACTTATAGCCAAATTGTATTACCTACTCCTGAGTTGGGTTCCAGGTGTTTAAAACAGCAGAATCATCAAAGGCAGAATCTGGCATAGTGAAAAGTTAATTTCAAAATCCCAGTTTGCCCTTTGGCCTGTGTCTGCTCTGCTCATAGCAGTCTTGACCTCTTTCAATGAAGTAAATGTATGCTTACAGTCTCATACTGCCAACTGACCAGTTACTTCCTACCTCACCTTTTATACAGAGATCTATTATTCTGCCTTTTAAAATAACTTTAAAAATGACTATTTTGTTCCTTTTCACGTTGAGTCTGGAACAGAAGATCCAGAGATTAACATGATCATGACGTACCCTAAATACAAAATGTTTTGAGAATTGTGCAATTTATTCAGTACAGGCATCTGTGTGTTGTGCACTTCAGATCTGTACTACATGGATAATTATTTTCACTGGGTTTTTTTTAACAAACCCAGTGCTTGAATTTTTAAAATAAGCCAAGCTTTCTAAATGCTGAAGATAGTCTTGTGGCCAAACAGAATTTGGCAGAGATTAGTCATGTTTATAAAGCAGAAGAAATTCCATAATCTGCAGTGTCATATTGAAATGTATGGTACCTATGTATGTACTTTCCCATATATAATTATCTGTTTGCTGGATGTGTTTATTGTAAAGATAACCATGTCTATAAACAGTAGGAGTAATTAGAGCAATATTTGTATTAAACACCTGCCATTTCATAGTCCAGTTATGATGCGTATGAATCCACTCACTAATTCTTGGCACTCTTTCAATGTCTTGTAATACAGCAAGCTGTCAAAACCTCATTAGTAAGAAGCTGCCCTTGTCCTTTTGTGGTTCAGATGTGTTCCTCTTTAATAAGAGATTGCATTTTCTGGCACTGTGCCTTTTTTCTTTAACAAATTTGTCTGAGGATCCTATTTCCTGTATTCCCTCCCGCCCCCTAGGCGCTCAGGGCCTGATTCTGAATTCACTAATTTTATATATATGTAACTTCATTAACTTACATGGAGTTATTCCTCATTTTATACTGATGCAAGACCATAATCGTGTGTGTGTTTCTACAGCACTGTATATCATCCAGTCAGAGTTGTGGAGTAGTTTCTCTCTCTCTCGCTCTCTCTCTGTATATAGTGGCAAAACTCCAGCCGTGCCCCATAAGTCTTGCATTACTGACAGATAGTGTTTGCCTCAGAGGCTTGCTGTGGTCCTCCACGTGGCCTCTTTGGCAGGGGCCATAGCCTACTGATCCATACTCACCACAGGCTAGTTCATGGTTTAGGGGGAAAAACCCATCTGCAGTCCTGGTCTCCCTTTGCGGGGCAGACTCTGCGATGGTGTGAGGTTTGGGGGGGAACCTGGGCCCGCCCACAACTCCGGGTTCCAGCCCAGGGACCTGAAGGCAGTGGCAACAAACAGGGTTGTTTTCACTTCCAGTCTGGCAGCTTTTTCCCTAGGCCACTTCCCTAAATGATCCTTCCCAGTACCTCTCCTCTAGTACTTGCTCATCAGTCTTCAGCTCGTGCGTGCGTACAGACACACACACGCACACACAGCTCTTCTGTACCACATGTCCTCCTTCTGGTCCTTTACTCTTTTCCTTTCCCACCTCCTTACTGGGGGATACCTGTTAAAGCAGCCTCACTGGCTTTAACTGGCTGCAGGTGTTTGATTAGCCTGCTCCTTCAGGCAAGTCGTTAACTAACCTCAGGTGTCTGCTTCCCTTGCCTATATGGCAGCAGGCTCTGGGAGTTTATTGGGGGAAGAAAACTGTTTATCCAGCATCCTGCATACCTGCCCTCCATTAGAGTGCCATAGCCTGTTGGTTTGGGTCTGTCAAAACATATTACTTTAGAGGCATCTGTCTGAGAGAGTCCGTGCATCTGTCTGTGAGTCTGTTTGTTCAATGACTATTCCTAACCCAGGGGTCTCCAACCTTTTTAACCACAAGATCACTTTTTCAATTTAAGTGCAATATAAGATCTACCTCAAACCCAAATACGCTTGCCTGGCTTCCTTCCCCCCTTTTCTGGTCCCCTAACCCTCCTCCACCCCTTCTCTGGGGTCTCACCCTGCTTGCTCTGTTGGCCTTCCTCCCTGAATCTCATTCACTTTCACCAGGCTGGGGTAGGGGTGCAGGTTCTAGTCTTGGGCGTGTGGAAAATGCTGTATCCCCTAGGTCAGTGTTTCTCAATCTTTTTTTATAAAGTACCCCTTTTTCCAAAAAAAAAAAAAAATTAGAGGCACCCCCAGTACCAACAGTTTTCACATACACACTTTTTTTTTTTACTGTTGCAACACATTTGTTTAAACAACTTAATTGTAGCTGGGTGGGTGAAGAAATATTTGGATGTAAAAAGTACAAAAATAATAGTGCTGTGAAATGTAAAACAAATTCAGTTTTCTCCAACTTTCAATTGATGTACCCCCCCAGACTTCTCTTGAGTACCCCCAAGGGTACTTGCACCACTGGTTATGCAGCACTGCTCTGGGCCATTCCAGGGGGTCCCTAATCCTGCCTTCCTAGTGCAGGAGTCTGGTCCAGCCTGCTCCCAGAGCAGTCAAGAACTGAACCCACTGCCCTGTGCTCTGCAGGTGAATGCTCTAGGCCACTCCAGAGCTGAGCTGTGGTGGGTTCTGTATCCTGTGTTGGCTGTCTGGTTGCAGGTGCACAGGGCTTGGGCTGCTGGGCAGAGACTCCAACCCACAACCCTGTCCTCCTCAGGCAGGTGCTGTATCTCCTAGCCCACTCAAATGCCCACCCTGCTTTCAGGGGCTCCCTTTTCCTGTGTCTAGTTGCTCTTGAGGTGGGTTGGGGCTGCATGGGGGGTAGGGGGGGTGAGGGAACTGGGCTTGAACCTGCCACCCTATGGTTCCCCAGGCAAATGCCCTATCTCCTAAGCCATGCCAGAGCCCACCCTGGCACCTTACCTTCAGCAGGTTCCTTATCCTGCCTTCCTAATACAGGAGCCAGGTCCATCCCTTGGGCATCTTGTGTTGGTGGCCCAGCTGTTGCCTGAGTTGTGGGGGGGGGGGGGGGAGAGAAATCGAGCCCACCACCCTGTGCTCCAGAGGCTGATGCCCATCCCCAAGTTCACTGGAGATCCCACTCCACCCCCTCCGCCCACCCTGGGAGTGACCAGACACAGGGTAAGGGACTCTCTGAAGGTAGGGTTATGGGGTGGGCTCTGGAGTGGACTAGGGGATAGGACAGTTCCCTGGGGAGCAGAGATGGTGGGCTCAAGTCCTGCCCACCCTGGGAGCAGCTGGACAAGTGCCCCAGGGATGGAGTAGCAGAGCCAAGGCAGCCCCACCCCACCCCACCACCAAAAGCAGCTGACATGTACAGCAATGGCTCCATGTGTTGCCCCTCATCCACAGGCACCAGCCCCTCCACTAGCCATGATTCTCCATCAATGGGAGTGGCAGGAATGGTGGCTGCTGGCAAGGACAGTATGTGGAGAACCCCTGCTCTGATCCTCTCAGCAGGCTCCAGGGACATGCCAGCCACCTCCAGCAACCAACCATAGGGATAATTACTCCAGATATGACCAGTTAGGCATTTTAGTACTTGAAGAATTAAATTTAATGAAAGTTATGAAATGCACAGTCCAGTCAAAAACTAAAAACAACCCTCTTTGCAAGCAGTAACAGTAGCAGCAGCAACCCCCCATGTACATGTTGGGGTCAGGAGATGAGAGGGAAGGACAGTGTGTGTTTGTGAGAGTGATAGAGACACACACGGTGTGTGTAAGTGACAGAGATTTGCATTGCCAAGTTTCCTCTATCCCCTTCTCTCTGTGGAGATAGGGTACAGGAGTGGCGGGGGAGGGGGGTAGGAGGGACACCCTGATATCAGCCCCCCTTCTTCTCCCTCCGACACCCTGCACAGCAAGCAGGAGGCTTCCAAGGAGCAGCTCCAAGGCAGAGGGCAGGAGCAGCATGATTATGGGGGGGAGGGGCAACTGAAGTGCCAGCACTTGGCAGCTTCCTGGCCAAACCAGTCAGGATCCCCTGTCAGAGGCTCCAAGATCTACTGATAGATCCCAATTTACTGGTTGCTGACCACTGTCCTAAAAAATAACAGTTCGGACCACCACAAGTGGTATGCAGCTTCCTCTTATCCTAACTTAAAGCAAAGTCAGGTTGTGGTTGTGGCAGGAAAATGGGATGTGCCTGGAATTCAGTTGTTTTCCATAACCTGGAAAGGGAGGGGGCTGATTGGAGGGACACGATACTGCACAGTCTCCTGGGGGCAGTGAGCGCAGAGGGTAGCTATACTGCAGAGTTACCACTGGGGGCAGCCACGCTAGAAAAGGAGTGGCCAGTTGGAGACGGGGCTCACCATTTTGCTGGCTACCAGCCTTTGTCCTCAGCCCTTCTCCTCTCCTCCTCCCCAGTCCCAGTACAGGACTGGGGGAAAGACCTGCCAGCCCTACCTCCCCCCTCTTCCCCCCCCCCCCCCCGAGCATCACAGGAGCTGGACAGCACAGCTGTTCCCACCACATGCACCCCTACAAGACCTGCAGATGCCCTACCCCAGCACTGCCGGGCCACCTAGCATGCTCATACAGGAAGGCCTACGCAGCCCCACCCCAGGGAAGCACCACTGAGAAGCCTCCGCACCAGCCCGTGGGGAGTCCTGGTGAGAGGCCTGCATGTCCCGGCCTCTGGGCCGTACCCGGGCAATGCTGGGTAAGTCTTCTAGTATGGACCTATTTATTTCTGGCTGGAGCACTTTCCATACCTGATCATCTATCAGAAGCTTCTTCTCACTGCAGTAGTTGTGTGAAGCAGCTCAAGAAGTCAGACTGCAGCATTGATTCCCTTCCCCCCTCCGCTTAGTTTGTGAGCTAATCGTTATAATTGACCTGTACAATGGGTTTTCCTATGCATTTTAGGATTTAAGCGCTATTATTTTATGTTAAATCAGGAGAGCTCTCGGAAGGTGTCTAAACCTTTACGTGGAATGATTTTAAACTTTTTTTTTGTCAACTAGCACTTTAAGAACGTGCTAGTTGCTTGTGAGCTAGAAGACAATGGGGAAGATGAAGGGGTGGGGCTCACAGCAGTGTGGTTCTTAGGTGGGTTTGCCACTGGAGCATTCCCCTATCTGTCCACCAGCAACTGGATTCCAGCCAGGCTTCTATATATAATGCATACAAATGAGTTACTCAAAATAGTGCAGGTTGCTGCAGCAACAAGTGATACTAGCTTTGGGCTGTCATTGTAGCTTAATCTGTGCACGTCTATCTGCCGTGGGATTTCGGCGTTTTATGGCTACTCTGACAGAATTATGTTATCTATGGTTTTGGCTGCTAAGTCCAGATGAGCTGCTTAGTCACCACTTTTTTACTGTGCGTGATAGGCTAGTTGAGGAATTCAGATAAGCTTTCTATGAAAAAAAAAGTTAAGCTGAAATTATACAAGTTTGTGTGTGGTGTGACCATGTTTCTCATATTCTGTCGTCCCGCCTTACCCCCCTGGAATTACTGGGATTTTCTGTGGATTTGTACCTGTGAGCATATGTACATTAAGAAAAGAGAGAATTCTGTATACCCAGGATTTTGATTAATACACTGACTCATCACTCTCAAGTATTCTGCACTTTTGTGTGAAATGGGATCTGTCAGTGTCTTTCTACATGTGTCTGCATGCTCTGAAATGGGGAGGTATTTTTAACTTCATATTCACTGAAGTACGGCTACACTAGCTCGTTAGTTCGAGCTAGGTAGGGTAATGAGGGCACGTGGAGTTGCAAATGAAGCCCGGGATTTAAATATCCCGGGCTTCATTTGCATGTTCCCGGGCGCCGCCATTTTTAAATCCCCCTTAGTCTGAACTCCGTGCCTGCAGCTACACGCGGCACGGACTAGGTAGTTCGAATTAAAGATCCTAATTCGAACTACCATTACTCCTCACTCCATCGATGGGAGCAAGACAGTGAAGTAAGTGTAGCCCTGGGGCGAGGTTCATTGAATCAACAGGTTGCTGTGTTCTAGACTTGTGTTTGACTTTCACTGGACTCATTCCTCAGCTCTCTCTCAGCTGGAACAACATCTTCCGGGAAAGTCAGTGTTAGGTAGAGACAGCATTATGTTTGCCTTAAAGTCTTTTAAATCTTTTCCCATGGCCATTAATATATATCAGCATTCAGGGACATTGGGGGCGTTTTTTGTTAGTTTGTTTTTTGTTTGTGTTTGTTTTATTTTGTGAATGAACCTGCTGAATTCTGTTTTCCAGAGTGGAGATCCTGGAATTTGATCATTATCTTAAACCAGGTTCAGAGAACACACTAACTTCGTTTCTTTTCACCATTCCTTAGTTCACTTTTTGTACGTACAATGAGGGGAAATGCACAAAGAAGCTGGTCTGACCTCTGACAAAGCAATCTGAATGGGAACTCTTTTGCATTTGACTAACAAATCTGTTTTCCTCCAGCACCTTTGTTCTTTATTTTTGGTTGGTGAGAAAAAATGATGGTGTGCCTAATGTAATCAAATTGGTGTATCACCTGTTCTTGTAGTACCAGAGCACTTTCTAAGGACTGAAATAGTAATAAAGATAATTGCTCTCCTTATCTTCTTCAAAACATATAGGACATATATGTCCACAGTTGTTTCCCAAGGTTTTCGCTGTTGGCGTATTTTGTATTTAATCTTTAGTACTGTAAGATCTGTGACCATGAATTCTGTCCTTGAGTGTTAGTTCAGTAGTCTAGGTCCAGTTCCTTCTGATAATTGTCTCTTGCGCTCCATGAATCCCCCATTTTGTTCAAGAGTTTAGAATACAGGGAGGTAGTCATGGTTGCCAGGGAGAGAGTACCTACTGTTGATCCTATGAGGATTTCAATCAGGACTCAAACTTTGAACTGTACTTCGTGTTCATTGGGGAGCCAGCACAGCTTAAGGTGTATTGGTGCAATGTCATTGTGTTGACCTGTGTTCCTGAGTGCGCAGGCTTTGTGTTTTGTATCACTGGGAGCTTTTTCAGAACGTGTCTTTAGGAATGAAGACACCAGTGGCAATAATCATGTTCAGAGTTCACAAATGTGTGGCTTGAGTACACCTTTAAATACCCTCAAGTTGAGAGAGAATATTTTGAAAGTGTATTACTTTCATGCAAAGTACCAGATATGTGCAATAGTGTGACTGTACCAAGTGCATGCGTGTTAATTACCAAACCACAATGGTGTTGTCTGTTAGATTCTTTTCCTCAAATCTCATACTGTTACATTATTATAATGCAGCTACACTAGTGGTAGCAATTGATATCAGGCAGGTGCTGGCATGTTTGTCAGAATGACATCTAGACTAGATCTGGCAAGGGTGAGATGACATAGTGGTAAAAATGACAGTGCCTTGTCTACATTCATGCTAGCACCATTGTTGTTGCTTCTGGAACTGCAGCTGTGGTAATACAATGCTCTCAGCTCAATAAAATAAGTCTTACAGACACGGGCATGTCAGACTTCACGTTTTTCAGAAAAGCCATTGCAGTTTTCTGACATGTGAAAGATAATGTAGAATCGAATGAAATAAAAATATTAAGTGAATCAACATGCTCAATAGAATCGCTATGGATAGTAATTACATGCTCCAATAATAAGAAATTAGCAGTAGGGATATATTACCGACCACCTGACCAGGACAGTGATGCTGAGGGAGATTAGAGAGGCTACCAAAATAAAGAACTCTATAATAATGGGGGTTTTAATTATCCCCATATTGACTGGGTACATGTCACCTCAGGAAGAGAAACAGAGATAAAATTTCTCAATGGCCTAAATGACTGCTTCTTGGAGCAGCTGGTGCAGGAACCCACAAGGGGAGAGGCAATTCTCGATTTAGTCCTGAGTGGAGTGCAGGATCAGGTCCAGGAAATAACCGTTACAGGACCGCTTGGGAATACTGACCATAATATAATAACATTCAACATTCCTGTGGTGGGTAGAACACCTCAGCAGTCCAGCACCCTGGCATTTAATTTCAAAAAGGGGAATTACACAAAAATGAGGAGGCTAGTTAAACAGAAATTAAAAGGCACAGTGACTAGAGCCAAATCCCTGCAAGCTGCATGGAAACTTTTTAAAGACACCATAATAGAGGCCCAACTTAAATGTATACCCCAAATTAAAAAATGTAGCAAGAGACCTAAAAAAGTGTCACCGTGGCTTAACCACCATGTAAAAGAAGCAGTGAGGGACAAAAAGGCATCTTTTAAGAAGTGGAAGTCCAATCCTAGCGAGATAAATATAAAGGAACATAAACACTGTCAAATCAAGTGTAAAAATGTAATAAGAAAAGCAAAAAAAGATTTTGAGGAACAGCTAGCCAAAAACTCAAAAAGAAATAGCAAAATGTTTTTTAAGTACATTAGAAGCAGGAAGCCTGCTAAAAAACCTGTGGGTCCCCTAGACGATCGAACTATAAAAGGCGCAATCAAGGACGATAAAGCCATTGCGGAGAAACTAAATGATTTCTTTGCTTCAGTCTTCACGGCTGAGGACGTTGGGGAGATTCCCAAATCTGCACCGTCCTTTGTGGGTGATGAATCTGAGGAACTGTCCCAGATTGAAGTGTCATTAGAGGAGGTTTTGGAACAAATAGAAAAACTTAATGTTAACAAATCTCCGGGACCGGATGGCATTCATCCAAGGGTTCTAAAAGAACTCAAATGGGAAATTGCTGAACTATTATCTGTGGTTTGTAACCTATCCTTTAAATCGGCTTCTGTACCTAATGATTGGAGGGTAGCTAACGTGACACCAATATTTAAAAAGGGCTCCAGAGGCGATCTGGGCAATTACAGACCGGTAAGTCTAACTTCAGTACCGGGCAAATTAGTCGAAACAATAGTAAAGAATAAAATTGTGAAGCATGTAGAAGAACATCATTTGTTGGACAAAAGTCAACATGGTTTCTGTAAAGGGAAATCCTGTCTTACTAATCTATTAGAGTTCTTTGAAGGGGTTAACAAACGTGGATAAGGGGGATCCAGTAGATATAGTATACTTAGATTTTCAGAAAGCCTTTGACAAGGTCCCTCACCAAAGGCTCTTGTGTAAATTACATTGCCATGGGATAAGAGGGAAGGTCCTTTCTTGGATTGAGAACTGGTTAAAAGACAGGAAACAAAGGGTAGGAATAAATGGTAAATTTTCAGAATGGAGAGGGGTAACTAGTGGTGTCCCCCAAGGGTCAGTCCTAGGACCAATCCTGTTCAACTTATTCATAAATGATCTGGAGAAAGGGGTAAGCAGTGAGGTGGTAAAGTTTGCAGATGATACCACACTGTTTAGGATAGTCAAGACAGAAGCAGACTGTGAGGGACTCCAAGAAGATCTCACCAAACTGAGCGATTGGGCAACAAAATGGCAAATGAAATTTAATGTGGATAAGTGTAAAGTAATGCACATCGGGAAAAATAACCCCAACTATACGAGTATGATGGGGGCTAATTTGGCTACGACAAATCAGGAAAGAGATCTTGGAGTTATCGTGGACAGTTCTCTGAAAACTTCCACACAGTGTGCAGCGGCGGTCAAAAAGGCAAATAGGATGCTAGGAATTATTAAGAAAGGGATAGAAAATAAGACCCAGAATATCTTACTGCCCCTGTATAAAACTATGGTATGCCCACATCTCGAATACTGTGTACAGATGTGGTCTCCTCACCTCAAAAAAGATATTTTGGCCTTGGAAAGGGTTCAGAAAAGGGCAACTAAAATGATCAGGGGTTTGGAACGGGTCCCATATGAGGAGAGGTTAAAGCGACTGGGACTTTTCCGTTTAGAAAAGAGGAGACTGAGGGAGGATATGATAGAGGTATATAAAATCATGAGTGGTGTGGAGAGGGCCGATAGAGAAGTTATTTATTAGTTCCCTAAATAGAAGAACTAGAGGACACCAAATGAAATTAATGGATAGCAGGTTTAAAACTAATAAAAGAAAGTTCTTCTTCACACAGCCTGTGGAACTCCTTGCCAGAGGAGGCTGTGAAGGCTAGGACTATAATAGAGTTTAAAGAGAAGCTAGATAATTTCATGGAGGTTAGGTCCATAAAAGGCTATTAGCTAGGGGATAAAATGGTGTCCTGGGCCTCTGTTTGTCAGAGGCTGGAGAGGGATGGCAGGAGACAAATCGCTTGATCATTGTCTTCAGTCCACCCTCTCTGGGGCACCTGGTGCTGGCCACTGTCGGCAGACAGGATACTGGGCTAGATGGACCTTTGGTCTGATCCAGTACGGCCATTATTATGTTCTTATGACATGGTTTAACATGCTTATTAAAGTGGGATACTCATTCAAAACCATCATTTTGTGCACAATGAAAAAAAATCATGGAAGGGATCCTTAAGGAATCTATTTTGAGGCACTTGGAAGAGAGGAAAGTGATTAGGAATAGTCAGCATGGATTCACGAAGGGCAGGTTGTGCCTGACCAATCTAGCTTCTATGATGAGGTAACTGGCTCTGTGGACATGGGAAAGTCAGAGGATGTGAGAGATACCTTGACTTTAGCAAGGCTTTTGATACGGTCTCCCACAATATTCTTGCCAGCAAGTTAAGGGAATGTGGATTAGAAAAATGGACGGTAAGATGGATAGAAAGCTGGCTAGAAGGCCAGGCCCAGCGGGTAGTGATCAACGGCTTGATGTCAGGATGGCAGTCGGTTTCTAGCAGAGTGCCCCAAGGTTCGGTTCTAGGACTGGTTTTGTTCAATATCTTTATTAATGACCTGGATGAGGGGATGGATTGCACCCTCAGCAAGTTTGCAGATGACACTAAGCTAGGGGGAGAGGTAGATCCGCTTGAGGGCAGAGATGGGGTCCAGAGTGACTTAGACAAACTGGAGGATTGGGCCACAAGAAATCTGATGAGGTTCAACAAGGACAAGTGCAGAGTCCTGCACTTGGGACGGAAGAATCCCAAGCATTGTTATGGGCTGGGGACCAACCAGCTAAGTAGTAGTTCTGCAGAAAAGGACCTGGGGGTTACAGTGGATGAGAAGCTGGATATGAGTCAACAGTGTGCCCTTGTAGCCAAGAAGGCTAATGGTATATTAGGTTGCATTAAGAGGAGCATTGCCAGCAGATCCAGAGGTGTGATTATTCCCCTTTATTCGGCTCTGGTGAGGCCACATCTGGAGTATTGTGTCCAGTTCTGGACCCCCCACTACAAAAAGGATGTGGGCGCATTGGAGAGAGTCCAGCGGAGGGCAACCAAAATGATTAGGGGGCTGGAGCATGTGACCTACAAGGAGAGGCTGAGGGACTTGGGCTTGTTTAATCTACAGAGGAGAAGAGTGAGGAGGGATTTGATAGCAGCCTTCAACTTCCTGAAGGGAGGTTCCAAAGAGGATGGAGAGAGGCTGTTCTCAGTAGTGACAGATGGCAGAACAAGGAGCAGTGGTCTTAAGTTGTGGTGGGAGAGGTCCAGGTTGGATATTAGGAAAAGCTCTTTCACTCGGAGAGTGGTGAAGCACTGGAATGGGTTACCTAGGGAAGTAGTGGAGTCTCCATCCCTAGTGATGTTTAAGTCTCGGCTTGACAAAGCCCTGGCTGGGTTGATTTAGTTGGGATTGGTCCTGCCTAGAGCAGGCGGCTGGACTTTATGACCTTCTGAGGTCTTTTCCAGCTCTATGCTTCTATGACTCTATGAAACTATCCAGAGAAATGTATATGAAACTATGTAAGAGATACCTGATAAGATGAGGCTTAGAAAGAATATGTCTCTGGCAACAGAAGACAAAATTAAAATGTCTGAACAAGTTCTCCCTCCATAAAATAAAAATCAGTAAACAACTGAACCAATAAATGACGAAAGGGAATACATATACAGTAAAACCTGTTATCCGGCACGGTTCTGGTAACCTAAAAATTCTAGTTATCTGAGGGGGGAGTGGGAGCCGGAGCCGTGTGGGGCCTACCCCGGGGGAGGGGGCAGAGGGGGAGCATGGGAGCCATGCGGGGGCCGGGATGTGGCTTGGTGAGGGGCATGTGGGAGGCAGAGATGGCAAGGATTGTCTGCTGGGGGGAGCGAGGCGGGAGCCACGAGGGGGCTGGCCTGCCCTGCCGGGGGTGCCAGGAGCCGCAGGGGGAGTCGAGATGCTTGCTTCCGGGTGCCATTCGCCCCTCCCCCAGGTACATGCTGCATGCTCGACTGAGTAGTGGCCCAGCACTTAAAGGGCCAGTTTCCTTCCCCCCCCCTCCCCCCCCCGGCGTCAGAAATTTGCCGGTTTTTACAGTTTTCTGGATGCTTAAGTTCCGGATCACGCAGGTTTTACAGTATAACACTTTACAAAAAACAAGTTGAGTGGTGTAGTAGCACAGAGAAGAATGAATGC
Organism: Pelochelys cantorii; assembly: GCA_032595735.1. Taxonomy (NCBI): domain Eukaryota; kingdom Metazoa; phylum Chordata; order Testudines; family Trionychidae; genus Pelochelys; species Pelochelys cantorii. The sequence goes on from CM064330.1 coordinate 120,919,685, forward strand.
AAACTAAATACTGTCAAGGGCTGCAGTACTTCTGTTCATCCTCCTTAACATGTCTTGGGAAAGCTGAGATTGCTATATTACCTTTAACTACAAATGTCTGTCTCCTGCAGAGATGAGTAATGAGCAGCAATGTTTGTGTATGGGTTTTTTTTGAAATATAGCATTGAGATCTTTCTGAAGAACTTTGAGGAATTTTGAAGTATTTCATGGTATTCTTGAATAAGCATGTTTTGATTTTAAAGCTGAGTATCAGTTATGGTGAGAGTAAAACAATTAGTAGTGGCTGAATTTCTCTAGTCCGGCACTCTCTGGTCTGGTAACATCCATGGTCCAGAATGATTTTAGTTAGCCAGATGTCCAATTATCATGGGCGTGGCCAAATTTCCCACAGTCCCATTAAGTTTGTTTACAGCCATTAATCCTGGCTTTCAGTGTTCTGTGCTGTTATCTAGCTTTAATTTGCCCCAAAGTATCTTCTAAGAGACCAGTAAGCACTGGAAGTGTTGGTAATGCTGCTAAACAATATTGACCTCCTGTAGTTCGGCCAGTTCTCTGGTTTGGCACTGGTTAGGTCCTGAGGGTGCTGGACTAGAGAGCTTCAACCTGTCGTTACTCTATTTTGATGGTAGAAAATTATGCAGTTGTTGTGATCAGACTATATGTCATGCTGCAGCATTTAGAGAATTTAGAGGGGAGGTGACATACTTTCCATTTTTGAAATCTGTCTCTAGTTCACAATTATGGATATGAGAGCAGCTATACTACCTTGTTTCAAAAAAAAATATTGGATTATCATGTTGGTACTTCAGAAATTGTTAATATCATTCAAATTGAAAACTAGTTTTTTTTTTCTGAAACAGTTGTTTTGGTGAAAAAAAAATGCATATAATCCCGATACTATAAATGTAGCTATCTCAGTTCCTTTAAAACATCCAATAGGTAACTAAATTACTCAGAGACTGGTTTGAAGGCCATTGGTATTTGGGTGGTAACACTTTCATGGCTTTCTTCATCTAAGCATTTTCTCCTTCCTTCCAGGAGTGACTGCCAGCATGACTGAGATCTGACCAACTGTCTCAATACTTCAGTTCAGTCATCTGCTGAGCTACCATGGCAGTCCCATCTGCTCTGGTGCCCTCCTCAATGATGTCGCTGCCACAGGTAATTGAGGTGAGTGGACTAATACAAAATTCTGGTAGAGTAGAATTGATCAAACTTGTGTGAGCAAAGGTGTTAAGATTGGATTCCTAATCCTTGGCTGGTGTAGTTTCAAGTCATTGATAGAATTCCTCCTAATGTGTTGTACTCTGGATAAACTTGGTATTCATTGCATAATATTGCCCTTTTTTCTGAAATGATACGATTCTTTTTTTTCTATTAATAACATCTAATTCACAGTTCACCACTGTTTGTGTGTTGGTCACACCTCAAGGCCCAAACTGGGGATCAGGGCCAAATTGTTAAAGGCACGTCTACGTGCAGACACATTCTCTCTGTCTCGCTCTTGCACACAGTCACTCGCTCACGCATTCACACTAGCAATTATTCTCCGTTTCTTTTGTTATATTAATGAGAAAACACCAAAATGTTGGCCACAATATTGTTACTAAATTCACATCAGGGGACCAAATACTGCATGAGTAATAGGCACTATATTACCTCAGCATTAAAGAAAAGGAACTAATCAACTACATGTAGGTCATGTCTGAACTTAGGAAAACAAAACCCCAAATAGAAAAACATGGGTTAGTTAACACAAGTTAAGAACACACAGTGTAGATATAATCTCTAAATCAGTGTTTCTTAAACTGTGCGCCGTGGAGAACAGAGTTCAAAATGGCCTTTTTTTTCCTCAATAACTTTCCTTGCCACCCCCCCCTTTTTTTGTTGATCAATAACTTTCTCAGCCCCACCCCCCCTTTTTTTTCTCAACAAAAAATGCTTGGAGTTCCTCATAAAAAAATATTATTGTTTGGTGTCCCTCAGTCTTAAAAAGTTTAAGAAACACTGCTCTAAATATTGCAAGTTCATCTTTTATGTGCCTTTCTTTTCACAACACTATTACAAAACTAGCCCCTTATTCTTTAGTGAGGTCTGGATAGGTGGACTTGTGTGTCTGTGTGAATTCCCATTTGTCACTGGTGCATCTGCATGGATCTGACTTTCAGCTCAGGGGTTCTGGTCAATTTAAAATGAGTAATGACTGTGAATCGACTGGCAGATAGCTTGCAATATGTTATGTCATGCAGGATCACCACAGGTGAGAAAAAATGACATGAGATTTTTGAATTGCTGCTATTTAAAGGCTAAAGGAAGGAGATTTTTTTTTTTTTTTTACAGCAGCTATGAACATAACTAAGAAATCAAAATGGATAATGGGAAGGCCAATCAGGTTGGAACCTAGTCAAAGCAAACTGCAAACGAAACACAGATTTTTCTTTCTCTTGGCTGTTTTGTTTGTGTTCTTTGTAAATCTTTCAAATCTTTAAAACTTTATAAACTGAAATGGTTTGCAGGCTACCTCGGAAATCCTAATGCTTCACTAAAATATTGCTTTCGTATAGTACATTGTCTTGTCTAGTCAGCAGAGGTGACAAAATGATTTGCTGCAGAGGAGATCGAGACTAACAATTTCGAGGATGATTTTTTCTTCTTCTGTGCTTGAAAGTAGGGTTGTATGTCTCCTGTGGGAGCTGAATTCCAGTTAGTTTAAATAAAACATGCTGTGGCTCTTTTTGAAAACACAATTTATGCTCATAATATGATTTAATCATTTTCAGTGGACAGTTATCTAGGAAATACATTGAGAATACTGGACACGTTTCACCCTCCATTCTTTATTTATAACCCTAATCCTGCACAGAGCTGTTTTCACTCCCTTAATCCTGGATGGAGTCTCACTTACCTCAGTTGGTCTCTGTGGGGGGAAAAGTCCATACTTGTAGATGCTTGTATAGCAGTGGGGCCTATAACTTCACTTCATGGCACTTCCAGAGGTAAAATTCTTTGGGCACGTCTACATTGTATGGAAGATCGATGCTGCCACTGTCAATCTGCAGGGATTCAATTTAGCGGATGTAGTACAGACCCACTAGATCAGCCATGGCCAACCCGCGGCTCGGGAGCCGCATGCGGCTCTTGCCCCCCAAAAGTGTGACTCGCGAAGCCACTCCTGTGGGCCCCCCCATGGCCCCTGCTGGCTCCCCGGCCCCCGGCTTCCCTGTGCTTACAGGGTCGGGGCTGCGGGGTTTTGAAAACGGCGCCCAAGATGGCGGCCGTCTTAAGGGGCAGCCTCCTTTTTAAAAAAAATTAATTTTTTTTTTGTTTTTGCTTGACAATTCTGTTCTGGGGAACTTTTAATTAATTAATTTATTTATTTATTTATTGCTTGACAACTCTGATGCAGCTCTTTGCATTTTTTTTTTCCACCGCTGTTTTGGCTCTCTTTGTTAAATGGGTTGGCCACCCTGCACTATATCAAACTCAAAGGGAGTCCCTGTCGGCACCTGCAAAAAGCAAGGGAAGCTGATAGGAGCATTTGCTCCTGTCGACCTCCTGCTGTGTGTACCAGGATTTAAGATGCGTTGACTCTAAATTATGTAACTAGAGTTGCGTATCTTATTTCAACCTTCTTTTTTAGTGTATACTAGGCCTTTGTCTCTCCCCCAAGACTAAGGTTGGTAAAATCTCCTTTCTCAGTGTTTTCTGGAATGGGTAAATATGTGCTTTTTGAAAGTTTTGAAAATTCAGATGAGCTTCCAAAAGTTGTTTGGTGGTACTAGACTTTCTAATCTTTTTGAGAATTGTCCATTGCTAATTTCAGCATAGAGACAGGTTCTGATGCTTTGGTAAAGTCTTCTCAGTTATCAAAACCTCCTCACTAGAGTCCCTTCATAAACTCTCAATCTCAGATTCTCTCTACATCACTGCCTTTCCCCTCCCAGCATACTATTATCACAGATACAACCTGATTTAAGTATATGGGAACATGGCTAAGGGATCTTAGTAAAAGTCATGCCTGAAGGATGGTGAATGTTTAGGATAGTTTGCTCATCCAAAACTGAAACCTGGTATAAGTAATCTCTGCTCCAAGAGGCTGTTCTACACAGTTAAAAAATCCCTTTGTTTTTAATTCCAGTAATCCATGCTTCAGATATTTTAGGCATTTTTATTTTCCCAATGCATTTAAAAAGATAGGCGCATTCCATATATGGATTTGTTTCCTCATACAAAATAGTTAGGCCATTTTATTAAGTCTTACTGTAAGAATTTAACATTCCTACTGAACACTTTTTCTGAAGTTAATTAAGGATTTCTGTTGTTACTCAATATTATTTGAGTCGTCCCTTTTTACTAAAGTTTATCCTATATTAACCCCAAACAACTTTTTTTGGCTTTAGAGGGGTTGCTGAGTTAGTCTGTAACAGGAAAAACTTAAACAACAAATAGTCTAGTAGCTCTTTAAAGACTAACAAAACATGTAGATGGTATCATGAGGTTTCGTGGGCACAACCCACTTCTTCAGATGACCAGAGACTTTTTAACTTTTGGGGGGTCTGTCAATATTTTTTAATATAGGATTTAAAGAGTTATTCCAGATTTAATCTGGTATAAGATCATAGTTGTTCCATAGTCTTTATTTAGTACAAATATAGATTAGCCATAATCTGTCCATACTGTACATTAATTTTGCAATTCAATTTGGTACAAGCTATTAGGTCCTCTTTTCATTATTCAGTATCTTATATAATTCACCACTAACTTTCAAAGTAGGTGAAGTCCCTTTATGCCTTCAGTGCCTAAAATCTATGCCCAGTTTTAATCTTTTTGTTGAATGTGAAATGCATGCGGAAGGGTTATATATATGTATGGTTATGCGTTTGTCACTGTATATAGTACAGTGTTCAGTATAATTGAACCCTCTTTTGTTAAAGCTCATGTGTAACTCTGGCAGGGAACCAGGGAGCCACACCAGAGTTACTCAATTAGGGTAACTGCAAAAAATGGAGCAAACAATTCCCAAAGCTGGTGGATGTTCCAATGCTTAGATTTATCAACTGACCGCAACAACTTCTGTAATACTTTACCGATTACCCAGAAGCCAGCAGTCAGTTCCCTGAAAGTAATTCAGCGTTAGGCCTCCACCACCAGATACCTATGTCAAATATGATAAATATTACTGAAAATTTTATTCATCATATATAAAACTTCTACCAATCCAAAAGGATAGGACACCCTACATCCCAGGTTAATGAATATTTCAGCTCTTACCCAAATATATGCTTACAGCTGATTCCTATTAACTACAATTTATTAAAAAAGTGAGAGAGGGTATTGCTTAAGAGATCAGTGTACATACAGACATAAGTACAGTTCTGATATCAGATTGATAGTACAAATGGTGAGCTCTGTAGTTGCAAAGAGTTCTTTCAAAATTAGCCCATAGATTATAGTCCAATGTCCATATTCAGAGTGAATCCAGTTTAGGTAGGACTGGAGATCTCAGTCTTACGATTTAAGCTTAAGGAAGCATCAGGCAGATCTGAGTTGAAAAGGATCAGGACTCACTGGGTTTTTATACAGTTCCAGGCCTCCTCCTATATGGTTGAAATCCTTAGGCAAGCAATCTGCAGTTACTGAGGTTCTGAAATAGACTTCCTTCCTAATCACCACCAGTACTTAGCTGCAGATTAACATAAGACAGTTGCCCATTTACCACCATTCTAAGTGATTTGTTGTATGCTTCAAAGAGAGATGAATACAGTATAGATGGGAACCATATGGTTACATTGTTAATCTCTAACAATATACATGTAAACAGATAAAAATCACAAACATTATCTACCAGTATGTCCCTAAAGGTTCAATTTGGGTCATTTAGCTTCCAGAATGCTTTCTGGCTATGGGTCACAGTAGCTTAAATGTTCTCCATCTCAAATATGTGCTCACATTTTATGCAAAGATGTGTGCAAATCCTGATGGCAATGCAAATTGACTCTTAGAATTTTGTGATGGTTATGAAGTTTAGGAAAAGGGTGTGATTTAGGAAACATGAATGGCTTTTGTTAAAGCTGCTTAGTGTATGTACCAACACTTTTCCTTCAAATTAAAGCACTTGATCAAGGAAAGAAGCTAAGAATAAATCTCTCGGGTGTTGGTTACTTTGCGCACATACAGAAGTGGATAGCAGTAGGTTGTAAGTTCTTTGTGTTTTTACAGCCTCTAACATACTGAGATCCTGGTTCATGCTTGGGACTCAGAGGCATTACTGCAGTACAAATAATAATAGTAGTAAAAAAAAAAAAATCACCACATGACCAACATTTGACAAACATAATTCTTTGTCTTTAGAGTCTGTCACTTTTGAGTATTTCCCCCTCATCTTTCTATTGGTAAAAATGCTCCATACTGTTATGTTACAGAAACCTTGACAGCTTCATAGTGTAGTAGGTAAAATGTCCAACAGGAATCTTGAGGAAGCATTTTAGGGTGCTTGGAATGCTGTGTATTGTTTGCAAAGGGAAATGATAACCAATTATGCTTTAGATAAGATAATTTACTACATAGAGTGATTAGAAGGTTGCCTTTTAAAGGTGAGATGGCAGATAAGGGAGAGAGGATTATTTTCTTTCTCACAGTGCGAATTAGAGACCAGAAAGATTTCATTCAGTTTACACATCATAGCTTCAAGAAAAAAATCATTTGTTCTTCTCAACTAAGAGCTCTTAGAGCACTTCAAACATGCTTCAAACTTGTTGTGTTTGTTCACATTTCTATTTTTTTTTTTTTTTTTTTTATTTTATTTTGCCAGCCAGGGCTCACCAGTGCTAGATGTAAATGGGGACACACAAATCAGTAGCTGCAATTGTTCTAAAAGGGAATCCAGAAGGCATCTTTCATTGTCCTCTCTGCGCTTGCCAAGCAAGTCTCCAGAAACCAATTCTCCTCCATTTGAAATGGAATAAGTTTTTGTTCCCATTTCCTCTCCATGTATTCCTGCTTCTGCATGGAGGAGACTTGGATTCACATGATTTAACTTCAAGTGGGGCACTGAGTAGGAGGGGGAAAGGGCAGGGAGAATGCAGTGGTAGCTGATACATTGGCCCTGTGTATTTTATTTAAACCCATTTCTAGCAGCCCTCTGGCACTGGCACTTTTCTCTGTAATATTCTTTGAATGTGTTTAATCTGAGTTCTTTTCCCTGTCTCATTATACTGAATAATCCTGTAAAACATGTTGACATGCCAACCTCCTGCTTATATCCTCCTTCTTCATTATGAAGGTGAAATCCTTTAGTTGTGATACCTTGATCTCTAATTTAGGTGATGTAAAACGAGTGTCTGCTTCAGGAAAAGGGGAAATGCACAGCATTGGGCTTTGCTTGTATGAAATGTGCCATACTAGAAAACAGCTGTCACTCGCGTGCGGCTAAATAGTGGTGATGTCTTAAAGTCTTTAATTGCAGTACAATCAGCGGAATTCCACCGACAGTGTTGGAATAAAATGGAACAACAAATATTAGAGGGAGAAATGTTGATACATAAATTAATCCTAGTGGAAAGTGCTGCTGCAATTTAAACGAATAGAACTATCCTAGTAATATCTCCCTAGACTGTTGCAGGATACCTTGGGTTCTGCTGACTCCACCCTGACTATTCCAGATGGGCTGTAGCTCTCAGCATCCTTGCTGAAGTCTGTTACATCTTTTTGGTAATACAAGAATTAAAACTCAGCCTAACTGTTGACTGCTGAAGATGGCCTTAGAAGTGCAGCAGAACTATTACTGTCCCTTCCACTCAGACAAAACAACATTGTTTGTGGTTTGGGGCTGGCTCCCAGTCGCAGGACTGAGCAGAGTGAACTATGTAGCATTTTCCCCCTTCCAGGTGAGTAAACAGATTGAAGCCATTATCAGAACAGGTCTCTGGGAGCACTGGGTACTTTGAATGAGAGCACAAACCAGCAGTGGTCAGACAGGCCAGGAAATGAATAACTAGTGATAGCCATGAATCCACCCAATTATAGGCATTTCTTAAATACTGTTTGGCTTTCTCATTGTACCAGTTAGAATGGACAGTGCAAAATGTGTCTCCATGGTTACAGAGCAGACTAGCATTGTTTTTATGGATTTCTGGTTGGTCAGGTTGAATGCATCATTGATACAGAGCCCATTGTAGCTACTGTCCCAAAAAGAGGGGTTCTATTGTGTATATCTTCATATATTCTATTTACACATCTTTCATGGAAGAGTTCATTAAAGCAAAATAAACTGAGACACAGATCAGTGCTGGCTCTGTATGCAAAGGTCCAGTATATTGCTAGGAAAAAAATATTTGAAGAGGTAAATACTGAGTAGTTTTCTTATTTCCATTTAAAAACTAGTTTTCCTACCCAGAGCTAAATGCCCCACACTAGTAAACATAATTTTGAATAAACATTTACCTCTCTGGATAAGTTTCCCTACATAATTACTTTGCCTGAACACTCCATGAAAAAGGTGGAAGATGCATTTTAGGCCAGGTCTTCACAAGACCTGGAAAGTCGGGTTAAGGTACGCAACTCCAGCTATGTAAAATACCTTAAGCCAGTGGTCACAAACCAGTAGATCGGGATCTACCAGTAGATCTTGGAGCCTCTGACAGGGGATCCTGACTGGTTTGGCCAGGAAGCTATCAAAGTGCTGGCACTTCAGTTGCCCCTCCCCCCATGGTCATGCTGCTCCTGACTTCTGCCTTGGAGCTACCCTTTGCGAGCCTCCTGCTTGCTGTGCAGGGTGTCGGAGAGAAAAGAGGGGGTGCTGTTGTCAGGGTGTCCCTGCCCCCCCCCTTACTCCTGTACCCTATCTCCACAGAGAGTAGGGGATGGAGGGAGCTTGTCAATGAAAATCTCTGTTGCTCACACACACTGTGTGTGTCTTTGTCATTCTCACAAACACACACGGTCCTTCCCTCTCATCTCCTGACCCAACACGTACATGGGGGGTTGTTGCTACTTTTTTTACTGCTTGCAAAGTGGGTTAGTTTTAGTTTTTGACTGGACTGTGCATTTCACAACTTTCATTTCTCTCTCATGCTTAAATTTAATTCTTTGAGTACTAAAATGCCTAACTGGTCATGTCTGGAGTAATTATCCCTATGGTTGGTTGTGCTCCTGAAGATGGCTGACATGTCCCTGCAGCCCCCTGAGGAAGTCAGAGCAGGGGTTCTCCACATACTGTCCTTGCCAGTAGATACTACTCCTGCAGCTCTCATTGATCAGTAATGGAGAGCTATGGCCACTGGGGTCAGTGCCTGTGGATGAGGGGCAGCACATGGAGCCATTGCTGTACATGCCAGCTGCTTTTGGGGGTTGGGTGGGGCTGCCTTGGCTCTGCTGCTCCATCCCTGGGGCAGCTGTCCAGCTGCTCCCAGGGTGGGCAGGACTTGAACCCACCATGCTGTGCTCCCCTATTCCCTGTCCACTTCAGCGCTCACCCCACCTCCCTACCTTCAGAGGGTCCCTTATCCTGTGTCTGGTCACTCCCAGGGTGGGCAGAGGGGGTGGCTTGAAGGTAGGGCGGTGGAGTGGGATCTCCAGTGAACTTGGGGATGGGCATCAGCCACTGGAGCACAGGGTGGTGGGCTCGATTCCAGCTCCCCCGCCCCCACTGACTCAGGCAACGGCTGGGCCGCCAGCATAGGCTGACTGAGGGATGGACCTGGCTCCTGTATTAGGAAGGCAGGATAAGGGACCTGCTGAAGGTAAGGGCTGAGGTGGGCTCTGGAGTGGCTTAGGAGATAGGACATTTACCTGGGGAACACATGGTGGCAGGTTCCAGCCCAGTCCACCCTAGGAAGCCCCAGTACACCCAAGAGCAATCAGACAACCCCCCCCCCCCAAAGGCAGGGAGGTGGGGTGCACTCTTGAGTGGGCTAGAAGAATACAGCACCTGCCTGAGGAGGACAGGGTTGTGGGTTGGAGTCTCTGCCCAGCAGCCCAAGCCTTGCCCACCTGCAACCAGACAGCCAATACAGAACCTACCACAGGTGGGGTGGACTCAGCTCACCTCTGGAGTGGCCTAGGGCATTCACCTGGAGAGCAGAGGGTGGTGGGTTCAAGTCTTCACTGCCCTGGGAGCAGCTGGATAGCCACCACAGGATGGACCAGGCTCCTGCATTAGGAAGGCAGGATAAGGGACCCCCTGGAGGCAGGGGGGTGGATGCTGGAGTGGCCTAGGGCAGTGGTGCAAGAACCTTTAGGGGCACTCAAGAGAAGTCTGGGGGTACATCAACACAACTGAAAGTTGGAGAACTGAATTTTTGTGTTAAGTTTTACAGCACTTTATTATTTTTGTACTTTTTTACACCCAAATATTTTATCACCCACCTGGCTACAATTAAGCTGTTTAAACAAATGTTTTACAACGGTTTAAAAAAAAAATCTGTGTGTGGAAAACTGTAGGTACTGGAGGTACTTATAATTTTTTTTAAAAAAGGGGTACTTTATAAAAAAAAAAAAAAAGGTTGAGAAACATTGGCCTAGGGGATAGGGCATTCGCCACACACCCAAGACTAGAACCTGCACCCCAACCCCAGACTGGTGAAAGTGAATGAGATTTGGGGAGGAAAGGCAACAGAGTGAGCAGGGTGAGGCCTCGGAGAAGGGGTGGAGCAGGGGCAGGGCCCCAAAGAAGGGGGGAAGGAAGCCAGGCAAGTGTATTTGGGTTTGAGGTAGATCTTATATTGCACTTAAATTGAAAAAAGCGATCTTGTGGTTAAAAAGGTTGGAGACCCCTGCCTTAAGCCGAGCTTGGTGCTATCTTCACAAAGGGAAGCCAATGGGAGCAAATGCTCCTGTTGGTTTCCCATACTTTTTGTGACTGCAAAGAATATGCTGCTGAGAGGAGCTGCCCTTAGCGTTTGATTTAGGGGGTCCTAAATCAGACACCAGAAGATTGATAATCTGGTGTGGCAACTGAAGATGTGGCCTAATTTGGAGGTAGAGTGGTCCAAATTGCTCAAGATTGTTAAGACCAAAGCAGACTGTGAAGAGCTTCAAAAAGATCTCACCAAACTAAGTGATTGGGCAACAAAATGACAATTGATATTTAATGTTGATAAGTGTAAAGTAATGCACATTGGAAAAAATAATTCCAACTATATATACAATATGATAGGGACTGATTTGGCTACAACTACTCAAGAGAAAGATCTTGGCGTCACTGTGGATAGTTGTCTGAAAACATCCACTCAGTGTGCAGTGGCAGTCAAAAAAGCAAATAGAATGTTAGGAGTCATTAAAAAAGGGATAGAGAAGAAGACCGAAAATATCTTATTGCCGCTATATAAAACCATGGTACACCCACATCTTGAATAGTGTGTACAGATGTGGTCGCCTCATCTCAAAAAAAAAATATATTGGCATTGGAAAAGGGTCAGAGAAGGGCAACAAAAATGATTAGGGGTTTGGAACGGGTCCCATATGAAGAGAGATTAAAAAGACTGAGACTTTTCAGCTTAGAATAGAGGAGACTAAGGGGGGATATGATAGAGGTATATAAAATCATGACTGCTACGGAAAAAGTGAATAAGGAAAAGTTATTTGTTTATTCCCACAATATAAGAACTAGGGGGTCACCAAATGAAATTAATAGGCAGCAGGTTTAAAACAAACAAAAGGAAGTTTTTCTTCATTCAGCGCACAGTCAACCTGTGGAACTCCTTGCCAGTGCATGCGGTGAAGGCTAGAACTTTAACAGGATTCAAAAAAGAGCTAGATAGATTCATGGAGATTAGGTCCATCAGTGGCTATTAGTCAGGATGAGTAGGAATGGTGTCCCTAGCCTCTGTTTCTCTGGAGGTGGGTGACAGGGGAGGGATCACATGAAGAATACCTGTTGTGATCCCTCCCTCTGGAGCATCTGGTATTGGCCACTGTTGGCAGACAGGATACTGGGCTAGATGGACCTTTGGTCTGATCCAGTATGCCCATTCTTATGTTCTTAAACATCCTATTGTAAAGAACTAATCTTGCACCCAGTGAAGCTAATCAGTATTTTGTGCCATTGATCTGGATACAAATAAGATTGAGCACAAAGTCTACACGTTATAGTTCATTATGAAAGTTTTCTTTGAATGCATTTAGCTGCTGCTTTCATCCCAAAGTACATCAGTGCAGAGACTGTATGTTTGTACAGCACTCAGCACCACCAGGCTTTGAACCTGATTGGGGTATCTGGGAACTGGTGTGATTACAAATATTTAACAGCAGCAGTCAACCTGCAGTTGCCCAGTGAACATCCCAACTTGCTGTGCAATGCAGTCCAATGACAGCAGAGCATAGTGATTTTGTGGCCAAGATTTCCAAGGGTAGTAATGAGTGATTTTTATGGCTTCCTGGCTTGATGTCTTTTAAAGGAGCCTGATCCTCTTAGGGGGGGTGCTCACCATTATCTGAAAATGACAACTTGGCACCTCTTTCATGATGCCGCCTTGTTCTGGGACATAGGTTTTCATTAAAAGCGGTCACTCTTTAGCTGTTATGGTTACTGAAGTGCATTTGGTCCACATTTTCAAGGCTGGCTAGAGCACTGAGGTCTGCCGCCTTTTGCAGAGCCTAAGATATGAGCTGCGGGGGTGGGGGGTCTGGGTCAGTAATCTAAGTGGATGTTAACTCAGATGTCTAATGCATTACTTTAAATGTTACCATTGTTAACTGTTTCTTTGCTCCTCAAAGCATGTAATAATAAAGGACCATATTATGAAGACTGCATAATCAACTGAGTGACAGTAGTATTTTAGCACAAGAGTGGGTTTGCAAGAGTACGAGCCTTGCTCTTCAGACTCCTACTCATTTCCTCTACACTCCCCAGTGCAAGGAGGAGTCAGACAGAGCCTGGGATATCTGCACCTCTTCCAAAAAGGGGACGAATTCAAGGATCCCAGAGGAAGTGTGTGATTTACTGTGACTGGCATCTTAGGAGAACAGAGTTTGTTTTTGCAAGGGGAGCCTGGAAGAATGGCATCCCCTCTCCCCATCTCCGCCTGATGTCCTGCTTTTGGAAGTTGTTGGTTTCCATTTTAAGTTTTCCTCTAAAACCGCTTGCTCATTATGGAGTAGTAGTAGCTCTTCAGAAGTAGGCTTAAGACTGAAGCTAGCTTCTCATTCTGTCAGTCCTCTCTACTTCCCAGAAGGAAAGCATCCACCAGAAACTTTACATATTCCTCACTGCAGGGTAGAATTCTTCTAAGAAGCCTGGAAATATCAGAAAAGGAGCTTTGGTGATAGCGTGTTCTTGTTGGCTTTTTTTTAATTTCCCTTTTTGAAATCTCTTAGAACGCTTTTTTTTTTTTTTTTGGCTTCCCATTTCCCCACACTCTTTGGACAACAAATTCCAAATAAATTTTTTGTTTTGTTGTGTTTTTGTTTTTTGCTGGCCTGGTGGCAGCAAAATGCTTTTGACAGTGATAGAGAGGGCAAGTGCAGGGGAATGGGAGCATGGGGTAGTAATGTTTGAGAGTGAACTGAAACATACTTGCAATTTTTGTTCCTTTCACTATTCAAAATAGAACTTCTGTCACATTGCCTGGTACTCCATAGGTCTTTGGATCCTTTGGCAGACTGCTCAACAGCCCTTTGGTAGGAAAGCAATCTTGAACACTGTTCCCTGTAAGCTGCATGGCAGCACGGCCCCACAGCTGCTTAATCAGCCCCATCCAGCCAGGGCTTCAGGTAAAAGGTGGTAAAAAAACTCCTTTCAGCTGGAGTTCAACCCAGACCTGTGAACCTGAGAACAGAGCCCTGCTGTAACTGTGTCTTGAGCAGCAATGCATAGCCCAGGGTCTCCAACCTTTTTAACCACAAGATCACTTTTTCAATTTAAGTGCAATATAAGATCTACCTCAAACCCAAATACGCTTGCCTGACTTCCTTCCCCCCTTCTCTGGGGGCCCTGCCCCTCCTCCACCCCTTCTCCGAGGTCTCACCCTGCTCGCTCTGTTGCCCTTCCTCCCCAGATCTCATTCAGTTTCACCAGTCTGGGGTGGGGGTGCAGGGTCTCGTCTTGGGCATGTGGCAAATGCCCTATCCCCTAGGCCAGTGTTTCTCAACCTTTTTTTTCCTTTTTTTTTTTTTTTTTTTTTTTTTTTATAAAGTACTTTTGCAAAAAAAAAAAAAAAAAAAAGAGTACCCCTCCAGTACCTACAGTTTTCTCACACACACTTTTTTTTACCGTTGCAACACATTTGTTTAAAAAACTTAATTGTAGCCAGGCAGGTGATGAAATATTTGGGTGTAAAAAGTACAAAAATAATAGTGCTGTAAAACTTAAAACAAAAATTCAGTTATCTCCAAATTTCAGTTGTATTGATATACCCCCAGACTTCTCTCAAGTGCCTAAGGGTACTTGTACCACTGGTTGAGAAGCATTGCCCTAGCCCACTCCAGGGTCCATACACACACACACCTGCTTTCAGGGGGTCCCTCTTCCCACCTTCCTAATATGGGAGCCAGGTCCATTCCTCAGGCAGCCTGTATTGGCGTCCCAGACATTGCCTGAATAGGTGGAGGATGGCAGGATTGAGCCCACTATCCTGTGCTCTAGAGGCTGATGCCCATCCCCAAGTTCACTGGTGAGCTCACTCCACCTCCCTACCTTCAAGCCACCCCCTCTGCCCACCCTGGGAGTAACCACACACAGGATAAGGGACCCTCTGAAAGGGGGAAGGGGGCTGTGGAGTGGACTAGGGGATAGGGCAGCTTCCTGGAGAGTACAAAGTGGTGGGTTTAAGTCCTGTCCACTCTGGGAGCAGCTGGACAGCTGCCCCAGGGATGGAGCAGCAGAGCCAAGGCAGCCCCACCCCACCCCCAAAAGCAGCTGGCATGCACAGCAACTGCTCTATGTGCTGCCCCTCATCCACAGGTACTGACCCCACAGCTTCCACTGGCCATAGTTCTCCATCATTGATCAATGGGAGCTGCAGGAGTGGTGTCTACTGGCAAGGACAGTATGTGGAGAACCCCTGCTCTGACTTCCTCAGGGGGCTGCAGGGACATGTCAGCCACCTCCAGGAACACAACCAACCATACAGATAATTACTCCAGACATGACCAGTTAGGCATTTTAGTACTCAAAGAATTAAATTTAAGCATGAGAGAGAAATGAAAGTTGTGTAATGCACAGTCCAGTCAAACACTAAAACTAACCCACTTTGCAAACAGTAAAAAAAGTAGCAACAACCCCCCATGTACGTGTTGGGTCAGGAAATGAGAGGGAAGGACCATGTGTGTTTGTGAGAATGACAGAGGCACACACAGTGTGTGTGACAGAGAGTTGCATTGCTAAACTCCCTCTCTGTGGAGATGGGGTACAGGAGTGGGGGGAGCAGGGACACCCTGACATCAGCCCCCCCTTCTCCCTCTGACACCCTCCACAGCAAGCAGGAGGCTTCCACGGGGCAGCTCCAAGGTAGAGGTACTGTGATATTGGTAGAGGAAGTTGAGCTTGTTCATTGGGAACAAGTCATTGTCTCTGTACATATTTGGGCAACCCAGTGGGTTTACTAACCTGCATTGAATCCCTTTCTGCTACCTTTGCACTACCTTTGTTACCTGTGCTAGCTAAGTTAAAGCTAGGACAGTATTCTTATCTGTGCTACAGTCACATCTTTGCTTTCGCTGTAGATGTACCTTAGAGAAGAGCAGTATGGTTACTAGTTTGGCCCCTTCATGTACTCAAGCAGTCAGGCTTGTTCAAAGCTGCTGCCTGAGGTGGCAGGTTGCCTATAAAACCAAAGAAGGTGTTGACCTTCCTTCACTGCATCTCTTGAATCTTGCAGGAGTTTAGGGTGATTTGTGATGGTCTGAGCAGTCCAAGCTTATGGACATTCTTGGCGTGATTCTCAAATAGGCTTAGAGCACAGACCAAGTGTCTGTGCAAAATGGATGTAAAGTGCTACTAGAGAGTGCTACACTGCCATTGGAAGATGTAAATAGTTACTCATGATATAAGGCAGTGAAGGATTATTCTCTCTGTTTTCAAGTTCCCTCTTTTGTGGACCTCACAGACAGCATTTTCTTTCCTCTAAGTTTGGGAACTTAATAAGGGTTATATTTTGATGAATAGTTTTATGTAATAATAAGTATCCTTTACATTTTGGCTTTTGTACCTCCTTTTTTTATCTTGCACTCTACAGCCAAGTCATTTTTAGTCTGTTTTCTAAATGTGTTTGCTACTAACCACCAGACCCTTTTCAGCTTGCAACTTTAGTTTTCTGCAACATGGCTTTGTAATTATGGGGTGGGGAATTACATGTTGACTAACCTTTTACCCTGTATTCTGGGACCCTAGTTGGAATTGCTGGTTTCTCTCAAGTCTAGACTTCTTGGTATGTTGGTAAATTTAAAGACATTTAGTAAATCCAGGCAGCAGTACCTTACCCCTGAGAACTCCTGTAGTAAACGCTATATCCAAGTCTCTCTCAATCCAGAATTACACATCCTTCCCAATTCTAAATTTCTGTGGAAGGAACTGTCATGTGGATCTGTCTGAGGGCATACAGATGATTGCTTATTTCAGGGCTCTGCGTTAATTAGGGACCATCATAGTCAACATCTTATCTTGCAAAACCAATCAGGCTGTTCTGAGTTTCATTGGCTTCAAGAAGACAGCACGCAAGTTGAATCGCTTTGCAAAATTTCAGGCCTTGAATTTTACTTGATATTTTATTCTAAGCATGATTTTGATCCCTCTCTCAAACTTCATTTAGAGAAAAAATGCCTTTATCCCTTCTGCATGTTTTCTAACAGCACAAGGAAAAATGGCAAAAATTAATTTTAAGTGGCAAGAACCTTTTCGTTAACTTTTGGGGGAGATTTTAAATGTTTGTTATACTTTCAGATTTTAAAATTTCAAATACAACTGAAAAGCACATAGAAATTGCAAAATAAACCATATTACAGGTCTGAAGATTACACAACGAGGGGGGAAAAAACCCCACACTTGAGTGCGTGGGTTTTTGGGGTTTTTTAGATAGTCTGTGTAGCTAATTAGAGGCTTTCTCTAATGAAAACTAGCAGAGTTTATATGTTGCAATAATTAACCCTTCAGACCCTCCTAGTGCACATGTATTTCCCACTGGTTTGGTGATTGGCTTTCTATATATAATTGACAGACTGCATTACAGGTGGTTATGCTAAGTTTATTGATTTTTATCATAGCTTGCTTGTGGGTGTACATAGTAGGGATGTAAGCGAGTAGTCAAGTACTCGACTACCCAATAAGCCTAAGTTTATCAGGTAGTCAGGTCGAGTACTTGACTACTCACTTCCCCCCACCCTTGCTGCCTCTGTAAAAGAGGCAGCAAATGGGGGAACAGGAGCTGATGCTGGGGGGAGCCAGCTTAAAAGTGAACCAGAGGCTCTTACTACATTTAAAAGGCAGAGCTGCAGTGGTCCCGGAGCCTCCAGGAGTTACCCCTGCTGAGACTCTGCAAAGCGCCTCCCCTTATCGACTAATCATATACTTGATGCTTGCAAGTTGTTGGGGCTTATGACACAAGGGAGATGGATTGAATTTATGAGCTCTATTTTGCAGCATAGCTACAAAACTGCAATCCTGTAACTTCACCCAAAACTATATTTGCGAGGATAAACTGTCTTATCCTTATCAGTTACAGAGGCAACAGTGAAGCTCAGACAGTCAATACCCATATTTATGATGAGAGAGAAATTCCCACCCCTAAACTTGGTGCATGAATGTAACAGAGAACATTCATTGAAGGATTTAAGACTAGAAGGCACCATTCGATCATTTAGTCTCTCCTCCCCACATTACACAGGCCATTGAACTTCATCCACTTTACTCCTGTAAAATGCCCAAAGTCTGGACATTCATATAATACAGATTCTGGCAAAGCTTTTTATTATGTTTACTAATTAAATCCTATGCAACTTCCCCTTCCCCCAAGGATTTTTGTACTTGTCCCCTCCTCACAATCTTTAAACAAAGAATTTAAAGCCATATGTGGAGTCATAGAATCATAGAGCTGGAAGAGACCTCAGAAGATCATCAAGTCTAGCCCCCTGCCCAAAGCAGGACCAATCCCAATAACCTTAAGTCTGTCCTGCTGAAGTGCCCGTTGTACATGAATTGTTCTATTCAGTTGAGGGATCTTGTACTACAGCACCTCTCAAATGTTAGCAACGTGAAGAGCCCCATTTTGATTTTAAAAAATGTAGTGATCCTTAAGTCCCCCCCACACTCCACCCTTGCCCTGTTCCCTGTCCTGAGGACACACTTCTGACCTGCCCCTTCTCCAAGATCCCGCTTCTGCTCATTCCATCTGCCCCTCATCACTCGCTCTTCCACACTGTTGCTCACTTTCACCAGGCTGGGGAATGGGGTTGGAGTGCGGGGAAGTGAGCTCTGGGCGGGTTTGGGGGTTTGGGAGGAGGTGGGGGTGCAGGGTCTGGGAGAGAGTTTAGGTTTAGGTTGCGGGTTCTGGGAGAGAGTTTGGGTGCGGGCTCTGGGCTGGGGTAGGGGGTTGGCCTGCAGGGGAGAGTGGTGAGAGGCTCAGGCTCCAGCCAATCTACACTTACCTCGGGTGCTTCCAAAAATGATGGGCATAGCCCTCTGGCAATGGCTCCTACGCAAGGGGGCCAGGAGATCTCTGCGCACTACGGATGTAAATGGGGAACCAGTTAACTAATTAAATCCTATTGTGTGGTGTGTTTATTTGCATACTGGTCAGTGCACTCACTGCTACAAAGGGTTATGGAGTAGAGAAGCCCTTGCGTTGAGGAATTTACAATCAGAGATCATCTGTTTAAGGAAACTTATGCATTCCACGGAAGAGAGAACTGAAGGATAGGGGAATGTGTTACTGAATGTCGCCGTGTGAAATGTTGGGTTGGTGAGCTTGCTGGGATACATGCTGAAAATCAGGTGCCCTGACAGAAGTGAAATGAGTTAGCCCAAGGCAGTCTAGCTCTATTTTTATGTATCAATAACATGCTTGATTCATTATTTAAAGCTCTCATGTTCTGTGTTATGGGCAGCATCATCTGTGTTAAGTGATTGGTTTTTTTCAGATTGTATGTGTCACAAGCTGTCACAAGTACTGTCGTTTACAGCTACCACAGGGAAAAATTCTGTTTCCAAAGACTGACATAAATACCGTTGGTTCCCTGAAGTCTGAATACCAGTTCTAGCATTGTAATAACAATTGTAATGTCATCTTGGATATGTATTTAAAGGCATTTTCTGCAGAATTATTCATGTTTCCTTGCTTCAGCGTGTGTCTTACCTGCAGAGGCAAGCTTGTCGTCATTGGACTGCTGCTTTGAGTTCTGATTTCTGTTTTCTCTTTTTTTTTTTTTCCAGTCCACAGTCATGAGCGAACCCCAGTGCTACTACAATGAAAACATTGCCTTCTTTTATAACCGGAGTGGAAAATATTTAGCCACTGAATGGAACACTGTCAGCAAGCTGGTGATGGGACTGGGTATTACCGTCTGTATCTTCATCATGCTGGCCAACCTCTTGGTTATGGTGGCTATTTACGTCAACCGCCGCTTTCACTTTCCTATTTATTACTTAATGGCCAACTTAGCTGCTGCGGACTTCTTTGCAGGACTGGCCTATTTTTACCTAATGTTTAACACGGGACCCAACACTAGAAGGTTGACTGTCAGCACCTGGCTTCTTCGCCAGGGTCTTATTGACACTAGCCTGACAGCCTCTGTAGCCAATTTGCTGGCCATTGCTATTGAGAGGCACATAACGGTCTTCCGAATGCAGCTGCATACTCGAATGAGCAACCGCCGAGTGGTGGTAGTAATTGTTGTCATCTGGACTATGGCCATTGTGATGGGGGCCATACCAAGTGTCGGCTGGAACTGTATCTGTGATATCACTCATTGCTCCAATATGGCACCACTCTATAGTGACTCCTACTTGGTCTTCTGGGCTGTTTTCAACCTGGTCACTTTTGTGGTCATGGTGGTCCTCTATGCTCATATCTTTGGGTATGTGCGCCAAAGGACTATGAGAATGTCCAGGCATAGTTCTGGGCCCCGCAGAAATCGGGACACCATGATGAGTCTGCTGAAGACCGTGGTCATTGTGCTTGGTGAGTGGCTACTTCAGCAAAAATTGTCCTTTCCGTTTCCCATAGCATAGCATTTAGTTAGTGGTAGAGGAGAACTGGTGCTCAGCCTCTTTTGAGGGAGGGAACAAGCATGTGAACACCAAATATTCATAGCACTCTTGGATATTATTTATGGCACTGGTAGTTGAGCCTCAAGCATTCTATAATGTTACATCTGTCCTGTTTTATTAAGGGGAATACTTCAACTACTTCAGGATTGATGGGGAAAACAGGACATGAATTACAGTGGTGATACACACAAGACAGCAACAGCCCCTTCCCCTGGAACAGCTTCACTTAATTTCCTGGTCCCTTATAAACCTCCTCAATGCAGACATACCCCCTTCATAGAAACTTTAACCCCTGCATATCTTCCTGGTGCCAGGCCTGTGTATTTGGCAGAGTTAAGTCACTGTAGCACTGAAGTGCCAGAGAAGCACTGATTCTTGCCTCTTGCTCCAAGATTAATCAGTAAGTAGTTTAATCTATACTTCCTCCAATTTATGTTTATGTAACTAATAATATAACAAAGATGTCTGTGTACTTGATCATCCTATAACAGGCACCCGAACCTAGCCAGACATATTTTCACTTCAGTTAGTGAGATTTAATTATTTTTGACAAGAGGGTCACTAAACAGAGGGAATGGTTTTGTGCCACGGAAGCAGGTCAAGCATTTGTTACCCAGATTATCACCAAATATGGCAACAGATACCTGTGAGGCTGTGCCATTTCTTGAGCAACAAAAAAGGGAAACACAGCAGGTGCTTACCTGGGAGATGGAAATCATGCAGGAAGTAGTAGCTACTTTAGTTTCATTAATACAAGCAGGTAAGTGTTGGCATGGTGACTTGGCTAACATCTTGGTAGAAGAGCAAATGTCTGTGTGCCACAACAAGAACAAGCTGGAGATTTACCAGCAGTCCTTGTATTATTGTTTCCTTGCATAATTATCATGTTTTGCTTTTCTCTCTAGAGTTTAAAAAAAAAAAACCTGTTTAGAGTGTTGAGATGTGAAGGATAAAATGGATAAACTTTCCCTTTAATTCATAGACTGCCCTGCTATCTTCAGCACCGTTTTTAAACTCAACTCATCCTCCCTCCCTTTCACCAAGTTCAGACAGGCAGATGGGGTTCAGAAAAAAACTTCCACTCTGAGCATATTATCGGAAAGCAAATCTATGTTTTCTCTTTTGGATGAACTGCCACTCTTTCCAGCTGCGTATCAGTAAAGTATTTCTTGCCAAGTAGCCAGCTGATTAAATCTCTTAAGCCAGGCAAATAGTAAGTGTTTTTTTCTTTGAAATAGTAGAAAATACTGAGTAAATCTCATTTGGTCACTAACATCAGTTATGCATGGGACTAAGATTGTCTGTGCAGATAGAAGTCAGGGGAGATCTCTCTCTGCTCTTCTCCTTTTTCCTCAATGAGAAGTTACGCTGAAGATTTGAGTACCAGATACAGCATGACCTTAACAGCAAGGCTGAACTGAGACCTTTAGCCACCTTCTCTCCTAGGGCATTGCTGAAAACTGTAGAAAGTACCTGGAAGGTTAATTAGCATAAACCATGCTAATTTAATGTCATTGTTAGTATCATTAAATAATAAACACCATGGCTCCTTGTTACCTTGTTTTGAATAATTGCCAGCACTGTAGGCAGCACGTGCAACTTGCTGTATCATTTAAACCGGCACGTAGTGCTTGGCATTACTGATTCCATAATACTGCTGACATCCATTCAGTGATGCTCATGTTGTTCTGTGCGTACACTCGGTCTTAGGCCATGTCTACACTTCCCAGTTTATAACGGCACAGCTATTCCAATACATCTGTGCCACTGTAAAAGCGCTTCTGTCGCTACATTAGGCTGGTGGCAGAAAGTTCTCCCATCAACATAGTAAACGCTTATGCCAGCAAACTTGTCACTCAGGGCGTGTTTTTCCACACCCCAAGCAACAAAAGTTTTGCCAACAGAAGTGCTGTCATAGACCTGGCTTTAGTCCCATAAAACATTTCTTGAGAAGTCTTACAAAATGGCTTTCCTCAGAAAACAATAATGAATGCAGTTCTGAAGTTACCAGCACTTAACTGTGTGGTGTTGCTTAAAAACAACAAATAGTCTAGTAGCAACTTAAAGACTAACAAAACATGTCGATGGTATCATGAGCTTTCATGGGCAAAACCCACTTCTTCAGTTTTCCTGCATGGCCAGCACTTCTATGGAGTGTGTATCCTGTATGTAACAAGATATCAAGTATAGGGCACTTGAAGTAGCCTTTTAAAAATAGATGAGATGCTTACATGAAAAGTAGAAGCTGTAGTTACACTTGCTAGGACAATCTACAAAGGGCTGTGAATCCTCCTGATCCAGGGAATTGGGCTAATGGCCCGCTGGGGTCAGGAAGGAACTCGTATTACTCTGAGGTGCATTATTGCAATGAGGCACACTTATAAGAGGCTTCTTCTGGAGTATCTGACGTTGATTACTGTGGGGACCAAGGCAGGGCCACGTTATGACTTTCGTGGGCCTTAGGCACTTTTGCCTTCGTGGGCCCTTTCCTCCATAAAAAAAAAATATTAAAAATTATTTTTGATATAACTTTAAATACTTCAACATTTTATTTTTTTTTCTGTTTTAGGCAAAATTTAATAGATTTTCGTGGGCCCTAAAAGTTTCATTTTTTTTCTGATGTGAGAAAAAAATTAAAACATTTTCTTCGACCCTAAAAGTTCATTTTTTTTCTTCTGATTTTAAAAGAAATTAAAACACTATCGTGGGCCCTAGGCACTGTGCCTAATCGATAAGTCGGCCCTAGACCAAGGGACAAAGTAGTAAACCACCAGTTCCAGTTATTTTTCTTATCTGTAGAAGCCAATTAAAAGTCAACATTCAGCAGCCATAGCCACACAGTTATGATAGCTATCATCTTTGTGATTGTGGTTTGCAAATGCTAAGTTCATAGTGATGAACCACTGTAAATAACTGAAAAAAGTAAAAATTAGATTTGAACTAAACATATTTGAAATTGGGTCTCTAAAGTTCACCATCAAGGCCCCAGTTCAGCATAGCACGTGAACATGTTTAAATTCTATTGGGTCCTACGTATGCATTTAAGTTCTTTACTGAAGCAGGGCCTTAAATAGGTTGCATGGCTTTCATAGACACTGACCAGCAGTACAGTCACCCATGCAGAGCACCGCTGAGAATTAGCACAGTTGGACTTAGCTTCCTACTTTCATCAGCTCCGTTGGAATGCTTTGGCCTCCAGATGCATTTGGATTCTGGCCTCCAGGTTTGCTTTCCTCTAATTCTCTTGAGTTATTCCTCAGTATTAAGGACAACAGTTTGTTGGCATGGATTAATGGGGTGATCCGTCAGTCCAGTGAGTGAGGCCTTTTATGCAGTGATTGCACAACGAATAGAGGTGAAAGTTCCTACTGGGCTTTCCAATGAGACTATAGTATGTCAGTGTGGGTCTCCATTAGAAGCCAGTCTGTCGAATGGGGTAGAAGGGGGTGAGAGAAAGAAGGTGACATAATAATCTTTACTTTTCAGACCTGTATGGAAAACCTTATGGGATGTTTATCTTTAGGTTACTTGGCTCTTTCCAAAACAGCTTTCTCTTTCTGCATCAGTAAATAATGCAAAAGAGGAGAAGTCTGGGCTTTATTGGGGTACATCTATACTACAGAGGAAGATCGAAGCTGCTGCTTTTGATCTTCCAGGGTTCGAATTAGCAGATCTAGTGAAGACAGATAATTCGAACTGAGAGGGGTGCTTCTGTTGATGCCGACAACTCCGCTTTCACCAGGAGTAAGGGAAGTCAAAGGAAGAGTGCTCTTCCTTCAACTTCCTGCAGGATTGACCGCGCCAAAAGCTGAGTTCAACTTCAGCTACACAATTAACGTCGCTGAAGCTGTGTATTTTAACTCAGTTTTGTCCTGTAGTGTAGATGTACCCTTAGTGGTCTAGCTATTAATGCAATAGAGTGCATTAAAGTCTGAGGCAAAGCTCACCCACTGTACGGAGAAAGGGGAAAGAAGCACCTTGGTTTTATTCTCAAAAGATCTTCTCCCCTGAAATTCCCTGCAACTGACTCAAGAATGCAGTTAGCACGTCAGCCCTCTTGACCTGGGCAATTGGCTTTCCTCAGAATAGAGAGGTGTCGGAGCAATGGGGAGGGTAAAGTGAGAATCAGAATGCAAAATGCGGGGAAGGAAGTGGCTCTAGAGGAACCCTCAAATGTAAATCAGCAAACACTGCAGATTTGCAAAGATGTAATGTTGATCTTGTTTTATAGTCCCCTGAATCCATAAATAACCACCCCGTAAGTTGGTTAACAAGGGATTCTTTCACTTGATTTCTAGACGTCCATAAATTGGGCTTTCTGAAGTTATCCCCTTGCTAGTCAGAGGAAAAATCCCACCAGCGAGCACAGAATTTTTTTTCATTCTCCCTTAGTGCAGCTTCAAGGGAAGGGGGGTAAACAAAAGAACTTGTTTATCAGCCCCAGTAAACACAGTCTGCCGTCCCTGCATCTCATTGCCTTGCTCCAAGAGGACGGACACCCAGAAGAAAAAGAAATCCTCTTCTGATGGCTACGCTGCCAGCATGTGTGAGATGGAATCCAATTGAGTTGCATAAGAGGACTCATTGTTTTCCTAATGACTAAGAGGGCTCGAAGCTCTGACTGGAGCCGTCGGGTGCTGGCACACTGCGTCATCCCACAGAGCGGCTGGGATGTTGAATCCTGGGACTGAGTCAACGCAGAAAACAGATTTTCTTCTCTTTTTTTCTTTTCATGCCCTTTTGTGTTTTTTTTCCTTGAGTAAAATATTTTAAACAGAAGGAAGTGATTTCATAGTTGATTCCTTTCTTTTAACAAGGCTCCTTTTGAAATCGCTAATGCAACAAGAACATAAAGCTCTTTCTCCATAACATGTCTTTTTTGCTCAGTGACTTTTGCAGAATTGATTCATATAACAAACCAACATAAAATTGGGTCTCAGGCTCAGACTGCAGTTATACCAAAAGCGTTTCATAATTGCACTGTGTTGTATTAAAGTAGAAAAGAGAGTTTGCAGTAAGAACCTGCCTGATGCAACAAGCTTAAAACTGGCATCTTTTCCTCTTTATTGTGTTCAAACATTTTTTAAAGATGAAGTTTAACCAGTTTTTCTGTTGGTTTTTAGTTAAATTGCTATCTGAATCTTCTTCACTAGCCAATGCAGGGCTGGAAATATTCACTGCTATATGAGGAAGACCAGTATTAAAACTCTGAATTCAGAGATCTAACTTCAAACCCTACCATCACACTAGACTTGACTGACCTTGGAAAAATTACTCCCAGCAAGATTTTTTTAATGCTATTTAGATGTCTAAGAAGGCAAATAAGTTTTGAGTGGTATTCCTAAAAGTGCTGGGACTGTATCTGCATATTTAGCTGACAAAATACATTAAAAAACCTGCTCCTTAATCTCTGCTTCTCGGTTTTGTGAGCGAAAAACTGTCTTTTCTATTTAAAATGTTAGCTGTTTGTGGTGGGGATTGTCTTGTCTCTCCATAGCCTCTCTGGTAAGCCAAATGAAGTAATAGTGAGGGTGATGGTGCACATTGTAGTGTGCAGTCTCATTAGGGCAGGGGTGGGCAATTATTTTTGCAGGGGGGATACTTCATGGAGTTTGGTTCATGGACACGGGCCATCTCCACTCCTGGAAGGGGTGAGGCCTTGGGGCCTCTAGGTGCCGCGCCCCCTGCCGGGAGAAGAGACTTCATGTGCTTCCCCACTCCACGCCATTTGGGACCTGGGGGTAGGTGAGTGCACTAAGTCTCCTCTTCCCCCCCCCCCCACCCCCGGGACTCGCAGAGTCTAGCGGGAACTGCCAGCCATTTTGAACAGCTGGCAGTTCCCTCTAGGTGCCTCATGTCCCTGGCAGGGAGAGGAGACTTCACACACTTCCCCTGCCCCGGACCAATTGAGAAATGGGGGTGGAAGAATGTGCAAAGTCATTCACTGTACAAAATGGCTGGTGGCGCCATGCACCCATGGTGGGGGGGAGGGAGCTGCCAGCCACTTTGAACAGCAAATGACTTTGCACTCTCCCTCCGCCCTTAGGTCTTGATTGGCCTGGTGGCAGGGGAGCAGAAGGGCAGGCCACAGGCTGGAATCAAACTGCTTGAAGCTGTCTTCAATGCATTAGAAGCTGTCTACAATGCAGTGTTGTATTGCTACCTTGCTTCCATAGGAGGGAGTCATGGGGGCCGCTCGTAGTAGCAAGCATTACAGCCAGTGCTCCTGAGTTTGCAGAATAGGGCTCTTGTGTCTGACATCGAAATAACAGTAACAGCTCTTCCCAGTTCTATGATGGAAGTGTGACAGGGTTGCATATAACTAGGCCACAAAATTATTCCTTCCTTTTTTAGCCTCCTTGCCTGTGCATTGTCAATATTATTTTACCAAAATTAGTTATGTATATTGACTTTAACTCAGGAGCTGCCTTCTGTGACCTAGGTGGTGCAAGCAGTTAATTCCTGACTGCTTGTACTGAGACTTTCCTGGGAACTGGAAAACTCGCACCATGTCTTTTCTCTGAACCATAAGGGCACTGACAGTGTGAGAGAATGATGAGTTTGGTTTAACCTGCAAGACTTGGAAATAGAGGTGGGTGCAGGATTCTAATGAATTGTAGTTAACTATTTTGCCATAAAGGAGCATCATTTTCTGTAAATGCACCCTCCCCCATCGCTTTTACAATGGAGTGATAAATGTGATGGAAACATCTGGAAGTTCAGGGTAAACATCTGGAAGGGTAGACCTGCTTGTTGACGGGGGAGAGAGGATTCTGCCACAGTTGTGAATTGCACAAGAAACATTCATTTTTTGTACGGACTCTGAAACTCTTTCACAACCAGGGTACCAGTTGAAATGAAATGTGGCAGACAATAACTAAGTTAATATAGTGAGCTTTTATGAACCTAATTAATCCTCAGAGCTGGAGGTAATTTTCATGTTGCTTGGTTACAGGAATGTAGCAGGAAGTAAACTACTTCTCAACATATGCAATTGGTTAAAGCAAATTCCAATGTATTATCAGTAACTTGTCCTCTAAGCTGGTGACTGATTGGCTGACATACAGTTGTTACATGGTAGGATGAAAACCAGCCAATACTATGGAGGCAGCCTTTTTAAAAAGGTATATTCAATATGCATGCAGTTTGTCTGCTGTAACTAGCAGACCATTCACCTCATGAGTGTTTCCGCCCCTCTGTGCTATGCATTTGAGAAGCTTTTTTATTTTAATAAAAAACAACCCCCATCTCATTTAGTTTTAATGAGCTAATTTTCCATGCTGGTTACATAAGCACAACTCATAGGATAGAGAATGCTCAGATTTCATGGATGTCTGTTGCTTCCTCACATCTTAAAGACTCCGATATACCTTTTTGTTAGCTGTGTTTCATTGGCACTGAGTTGAGTGGACTCAGGAAATGAGGCAAGGGCAATATTGTCTAAGCCGGAGCAGGCAAAATATGGCCCTTGTTCTGGATCCAGCCAGACAAGCTTCTGGATCTGGCTTATGGGTCACCCAGTCTGAGCCATGAGCTGCCCTGCCAGAGCCCTCAGGCACAGAGCAGCCAGTTGCTTCAGAGCAGTCCCATGTCACTTTAAGTGGCTGGCCGCTCCCAGTGGGTCTCTACTCCAGGCACCAGGGGGAGAAGGAGGCTTTATGGAAACTGGCCAGTTGGAGCAAAGAGATTTTGCTCGAGGCAGGGACAACATGCGAAGCCACCTCCTCCTCCCACCCCCAGGCACCCAGGGCAGAGAGCCACAAAGAGCAGCCAACCGTTTTGAGCAGCTTGGGGCTGCAACAGGCAGGGAACCTGCCTTGGGGTCCTGCAGGGCTGCTGGCTGGGAGCCGCCAAGGTAAACCTGCCTCTGGCACTCCAGTCCTTCCTTCTACAACCTCCTAATTCCCTGCCCCAAGTCACTACCTCCTCATGCCCCAGGTCAGTATCCAAACCTTGTTCACCACCCTACCCTTCTCCCCCAGGTCACAAATCCCTCCCAGACCTTGCTGCCCCTCCTACACCCCACCCCCAGGCCAGAATCCTCTCCTGTCCACATCCCCTCCCTTGACCACTTATCACAATCTTGGAGTAGTCCGCCATGAAAAAGTATTGTCCACCCCTGGCCTACGCAGAGCTTGGCTATGGTTTTAAAGTCTAGCAGACCTTCCTTGCCATTAGAGAGGTTTTCTATAGTCAAAAGCAAACACTAAGTTGTAATAGAGCAACATGTCAATAACAGAATCTTTTGGTAGAGCAGAGATTTAACTTGGCACTCGGGTTCATCTGTCCATCCTGTCCTTGTAGAGTTTGTTGCCACAAAGAGCACTGAAGCCTTAATACCCTTTTCCATAAGATCATTCTTCTTAGCATATGTGCCATGTGTCTCAGGTGGCACATGACCAGGATTCATCACCCAATTAGGTCTGCTGGTTGGATCATTAGTGTCCTCAGCCTCGGTCGGGCACATGAACACTGATCCATGCTCCGCAGGAGATCATTGAAAATGCGTCTCACTTATTAACTGTAAAGCACTGTTCTATTCAGCAGGCATGGCCTGGCTTGGAGGGTTGTGATCTTTTAATATTGATAGAGAAGGCAGTTGTGGGGCTGGTGAGGAGGGCTCTGCTTCCCACAACCACTGTGCAAAGGGCCACTTTAAGAACTGGGGTGCTCCTGGAATTGGGAAGCCCAGTAGAATCTGTTTAGTATGAGAGAGTTGTTCATCCTTCGCCAGCCTTACATAGTAACCCTGCTTCTGTGTTGATTCAGGCCTAAGGAAAACAAGTTCTGTAAACTCAGGAATTGGCATCGGCAGTCTGATTCTGACCATCAATGACCTTCTGTTCTAAAACAGGAGGAACAGTATTTAGTCTCCTGGTGTTTTTAGATAGGTATATTTTAAAAGTGCATAGACTGTGAATTTAGCCCACGGTTGAGTAAACTTAGAAGTCACAACTGATGATCTATAGCCTAAATTAATCATATCTAATGTATTTCTTAAGATGAATTCTCTTACTGCACTGTATATAATTATATATGAGGAAACAATGTGTTTGTAACACATTGTATAATCATCAGTTATAAATGAAGGCTGTATAGTAGAAGTCTGATAACTATTATACCATCAAAGATACTATTTGAATGAAAAAAGTGAAATCAAATTTGATACCTTAAGATTTCTGCATTTGAAATATGTTTGAGGGGGTTGGTTTTTGTTTTTACTTTGAGTTTTTTGTGTTTGGTGTAATTTGAGTTGGGTTTTTTTGATGATTTCATGCAAGCACTTTCAGAGCAATTGAGACTCAAGACCAATACACATCTAAAACTTTGATTGGAGAAAATAACTGCTGTAGTTTCTTGGTTTTTATTAAAATGCTATATGCTGCTCGTTTTATAATGCAGCAATTTGTGCATGTCCTCTCCGTAAAATGTTGGGTATTATATAAAAGGGAGAGCACAATCAATTTATGAGGATGAATAGAAAATCAGACTATGCTATAGATCTTTGTCATACAGTTTGCCATGCATGTCTTTAATTTTTGTTATTACTGTGAGCATGGAAAGAGTTAGGCAGATAACTTACCAGCCCAGGCATAAAATCTTTCCTGATTTTTTTTGCCCCGTGTTATGCAATTATCACGGTTCTCGCATCAATAAACTATATGTTTAGTTTCTCAGCTGTAAATCTGCGTAGCAGCATTCAAATCAGTGGAGTTATTCAGACTTGAGTGACCTGAGAATCTGGCCCATAATTTGTAAATTCTTATCAAGGGCCACAAAAATAACCTGAGTTTTGAAAGTCATATAGTATTCTGATTTGGTTTTACAAAAACACACAATTATTGCATGTACTCTTCCCATAAAGAGTCCCTCTGAATTTGACTCAATGGGCCCTACCTGATGGCATTTAGGATGTGTCTAAACTACAGGGTTTTTTCGAAAAAACTTCCCCTGTGTCTAGACTGCCGCCATGTTTTTTCGAAATTAAATC
This sequence comes from Pelochelys cantorii, assembly GCA_032595735.1. Lineage (NCBI taxonomy): Eukaryota > Metazoa > Chordata > Testudines > Trionychidae > Pelochelys > Pelochelys cantorii. The sequence continues at coordinate 120,949,873 of CM064330.1, forward strand.
AAAAGAACGTGCTGTTTTTTCAACCGCAGTAAACCTAATTTTACAAGGTGGAATGCCTTTTTTCAAAAGAGAGCATCTAGACTGCCTGGGTACTCTCTTTTGAAAAAGTGGCTCACTTTTTTGAAAGAAGTGGTTGCAGTCTAGACGCTCTCTTTCGAAAGAGGCTTGTAGTCTAGACGTAGCCATAGTGTTCTGATTTGGTTTTACAAAAACACACAATTATTGCATGTAATCTTCCCATAGAGTCTCTCTGATGGCATTTATTTCCTTGCAACTCCTTATTGTTCATCTCCTTTTTCAACGAAATCAGCTTTATCATAACTAAATCTTTTAAATAATTGTTTTGGCGATCAGGAATGATATGGTAATAAAAATCAATTCTACTGATCTGCTTGAACCTCAGAATAATGGAGATTCATTCGTTACAGTAAAAACAAGGAGTCCTGCGGCACCTGAAGACTAACAGATTTATTAGGGCATATGCTTGTGGGCTGCAGCTCGCTTCCTCAGATGCGTGAAGTGGACGCGTCAGTGTGGCAGGGATTTATACATATGCACAAGGATTGCAAGGGTTATGTTGCTAAGTGGAAGATCAGTGCTAATGAGGGTATATCTAATAGGTCAAATATACCCTGACTGAATTGGCTTCATTAGCACTGATCTTCCACTTAGTAACGTAACCCTCCCATCCTTGTATGTGTGTATAAATCCCTGCCACACTGAAGCATCCACTTCACGCATCTGAGGAAGCGAGCTGCAGCCTTCAAAAGTTCATGCCCCAATAAATCTGTTAGCCTCTAAGATGCCACAGGACTCCTTGTTGTTTTTGCTGACACAGACTACCACGGCTACCTCTTTGAAATTTGTGACACTGTTAGTAGATGTGTGACTCGAGGCGTCACAACAGTTATGTTTTCCAGAAACAAACCAGTGCAAGCTCACATAGCTGGAGCAACTGTAATTTGACCTTCGAGTTTAGAAAGTGCCATGGCAAATCCTTTCTGTGAACCCTAAATCTGGTTGGTTGTTCTGACAATTTAAAATGAAAGACGTTTCTTTCTTTCCCATTGTCCCGCCCAGTAAAATCTAATACACCCATAAGTAAAATTGATGCATCTTCAGTAAACAACTTTTCTCTAAAATATTCTAAATATCCTTATTAAATTCATGGTTTTACTCTGGGAGAAACCATCTGGAAGTTTGGCCCCTTTGAATTAATACAACAGATTTATTTTCCTTTTGGTTTCCTTTGAGACTATGATTTGAAGAACTTCTGTCAGTGCCTAAAGCAGGCATGTGGTTTTCTATTTGGGAGAGAGGGGACTGAATCCCTGTGAGAGGGCCAATACCTTACAGTGGGAGGAAGTACTGCCTCATTTATGAAAGCTTTTTACCTAAATTCAGTTCAGATTAATACTTTTTGTAGAGAGGCACATATTAAAGGCAAAATGGAAACTCTGGAGCATTCAAAAAAATGCATGGGATAAATATGAATCTTGAGTAATCCTTCAAGGATTACTCAAGATTCAGTTCTTGGTAAATAATCTTGGAATAGTGACTTGTAGGGATTATCTCACAGTTTGTACACTCTCTTTTAGGATTTCTTTAAATAGCAAAATTGAGGGTTTGGGTACTGATTGTCCAATCCATGAACATAGCTAGCATGTGTTAACAATAAAAAAGATTGGGCATCTCCTTGCACCTGGGGTACAGAAAATATTGCTTCTGTTGGGCCAAGTTGAAATAACGAATAGTTGGCAGAGGAGTGGAACATAGCTGCTGAAAGCCCCACCTAAAGGAAATGAAATACTTCTGAATAAACTTCTCTCCTTCAGCAGCATTATAACCAGGGATGTACTTAGAGAGACAAGGTGCGTGAGGCAGTATCTTTTATTGGGCTCACTTCTGTTAGTGAGAAAGACACGCTTTTGAGCTTACACAGAGCTGCTCTTATAAGTTAGAACACGTCCCTCTCCCCAGCAGAAATTGGATGCTGATAACATCACCACTAAGCCATTATGCAGATAATGCATGAAACTTCTATATGACCTAACTCGCAAGCGTTTACTATTGTGAGGGCAAAATTCTGCCTGCAGAGAGTCCATCTGCATGTTATGGGCGTGGAAAATAGCTTTCAAAGTCTGATTTTAAGTGACTTGCTCCAGTTCATGACAGGTAACTCTGGTTCTATTCCTAGCTCCCTATCACATCTCACCAGGCAAGTTTGGGGGGAAGGTGGAGGGGAATGAGAAAAATAAACAGTCATTAATATCCCACACACATCGAAATCTGCAGTGTAGTCAAGACTATATAGGAAGAAACTGTATTTACATGATTCTAAAGGGCAGAAAACATAAACATAAACAAAATAACCAAAGTCCAGTAATGTTTTTTTTTAAATTGACTGTCTTCAATGTTAACTGAAAAAGGAACAATTTATTTTCTATTCTTTTCTATTTTATTCTATTATATAACAAGATTCTGTTTAATAATATTATATTCTATTCTTTTCTATTTCTGACTAATATCAAGGTGTATCAGTAAACTTCCAACTTACATCACAGCAATCAAACATCTTGCTTAAAAGTCTTCAGTTCCTCATCAGAGGAGAAAATATATAAATAGATGAGGGGAGAAAAGTGCTTTTGTCTGTCATTGATAGCGGTATAGTGTGTCTTGTACAATGTATAAGAGATGATCGTTAGTTCACGGTGCAGCACGCAGCTTCTGAAGCTTATGTGATTATTCCATGAAGAACTCTGCCCCTTTATAACAGTAAAACAGCCCGTTAGAAATGAGCTTCTTGTCTACAACTATAGAAGGTAGTCATGGCTCATGAGTGAGAAGACAGTAGTGTTTGCCATAGAATACTCGACATATTACCCATCTAAACAGATGTTATGGACATGTGAAAATGAGGGTGTGTGCTTTTGCAGTTTCAGCTCTTTTGATCCATGTCCATGTGTGCCACTTCTGCAGAACTGAACTTGGTCTGTGTGTACTGGCTGAGGGAATTAAATCCACGCTACAAAGATAAATAGCATGTCATTTTGAAAATTATCACCGTATGAAACTAATTGAATAGAATGAAAATATCCTCGTTAGTTCCAAGCGGGCAACTTTTTTGAATGTTGTGCAACCTTTCCCTCCCATCTCCTCCCCATTCCCAAAGACTGGAAGGCCTTTATTCCAATTAACAGACTTAAGAAGCAAGGGTGCTTACTGCAGAATCAGAGGTGGTCTGCTGAGTTATAGGCTAGATGCACAGACCATGGTGGACTTTCCTGTTCCTTGGCTAGACCATTGCTTTTCTAATTGACTTTAGAGTTACAGTTTGTTTAAAAATGACTTAAAACGTACATTCATTTCTGAAACAGTGTCCTTTTAAATCGATGTTGCAGTCACTCTTCATATTGGTAATTGGGCAATTTTATAAGTAAAGCAATTATTTATTCTCTAAATAAGAATAAATTGAGTTAACAGTGACCAGAAATTTATCTGCTACTAGCTATTTGGTGGTCAGCCTGGAATAAGGTTTTTTAACTTCATTCTAGGTTAGTAATGACTAAAAAATTTTACTATTGATCGTTGTATGGCAGGGGTGGGCAATAATTTTTAAAAGGAGCCACCGTGGAAGGGGTAGGGCCTTGGGCTGAAGGGGCGGGGCCAGGAGCCTTCTTGTGCTCCCCTGACCCTGATTGGCCTGCAGTAGGGGAGCACGAAAAGTCTTCCTCCTCCCTCCCCCACCCTGCTCCTAGGGTTGCCAGATGGTTTCAACAAAAACACTGGACACACTTGACATTAAATCAGAATCGACATTACATCTTATTTAGAAAATACCGGACACTTATCTTTTCTCATTTGTATTTTCTCAATTTGTTTCCCCGAACAGAAAGCTCAAATACTGGACTGCCCGGTTCAAAACCGGACACCTGGCAACCCTACCTGCTCCCTAGAGAAAAACGCCAGCTGTTTTAAAATAGCTGGCAATTCCCTATAGGTGCCTAGGAGGAGGAGACCTAGCACGCTCTCCCTGCCCCCAGGCTGATCAGTGCCTGTGGGTGGGGGAGCGTATGAAGTCTCCTTGCCCCCCAAGAGGGCACGGCAGCTAGAGAGACACGCCGGCAGTTTTAAAGTAGCCGGCATGTCTCTCTAGCCCAGGGGTGGGCAAAGAGTTCTTTGTGGGCCGGATCCAGCCTGCCAAGCCGGTGGATCCAGCCAGGGGCGACCCGAGGCAGGCTGCCAGCAGCTGGCGCCCCAGGCAGAATGTGCGATCGGCGCCCCTGCCTCCACAGCCCTCAGTGGCATGACATCATCATTGGGTGCCCCATTTAACGCGGCGCCTGAGGCGACGGCTGAGTCAGCCTATACGCACGGGCTGCCTCTGGATCCAGCCCATGGCTGCCCTGCTGCTCCCCCGCCCCCCAAGCCAATCAGAGCCTGGGGACAGGGGAGTGCACAAAGTCTTTTCGCCCCTGCAAGAGCGCATGGCAGCTAGAGAGACGTGCCAGCTGTTTTAAAACAGCCAACGTGCCTCTCCAGTAAGGTTGCCAGGTGTCCGGTTCTTGCCCGGACTGTCCGTTATTCAGGTCCCCCGTCCAGTTAAAAAAAAAAAAAAAGAAAATACCAGACGTGAAATGTCCGGTATTTCCTGTTTCCCTCAGATGGAAGCCTGGCGGGGACAATTTTTCCCTGTTGCATCTGGCAGGGGCAGGAGAATAAGGAGCGTGGGACCATTTAAAGGCGCAGTGTCCCTCCCCCTGTTTTTTGTTTGGTTGGTTTTGGTTTTGGTTTTTTTTCTCAAGAACTTTGATCTCCCCCTTTTTCTTTTTCTCAACAGAATTTTTTCTGGGTGGTTTTTTTTTGCCGGGTGGGGGGGTGTTTGGTATTTTTTGTTAAACCATCTGGCAGCCCTACTCTCTAGTTGCTGTGTGCCTCGGGCAGGGACAGAACACGAGAGACTTTGTGCACTCCCCGCCCCCGGGCCCTGATTGGCCTGGGGGCAGGGGAGTGGCAGGGCAGCTGCGGGCCGGATCCACCAGCTTGGTGGGCTGGATCCAGCCTGTGGAGGGCCCTTTGCCCACACCCTGCTGTACAGTGTGGTCTGAGCAGTTTGTAGCGGTAGAGATGTGCATTTAAAATATCTATAAAATTAAACTAATCACTTCCAGGTAATTAGTTTGTTGCTCTGTAGCTAGAGGACTTTGCTCTCCATTCTTGTCAATCCAGCAAATTCTCCAACTCTAAATTCATACCATCCTGTTGTGGTGAGTTTCTTTAAAGAGCAGAAGGCTTCCACAGGTTCAATGTTGCTTTTCCTGTCCTTACTCATAAGTGTAACTGGTGTATGTAAAGTACTTAGAGAAATGTGACCTCTGAAACACATTCCAGAGACTTACAGTAGTGATTGAGGTTTTGCCCCATGTGACTTTTTTCTTTTTTTGGTTTTACTCTCTACCCTTTGTTCTTTGTTCACACTGCCACTCCCTTCTTTATTTTTAACCTTATCTTCATGACCTTGCTCCCTTTCAGATGGCAGGCAAGAGTTAACGCTATTCAGAGCTTGCACAGATGCTGGATGGGAAGTGGGAGAACTGATTACCCAGAGATATTGCAAGAGCATTGCAGTCAACACCTTTCAGCCCAAACTCTGTGTTCCCCTGCTTTGCTGGGCCCAATCGCAAGCTGCTCAGAGCCTAGGAGCTAGACTTGGATGTCAAACTTCACTTTGGTTTTGTCCTGGCAGTGCATAGTAATTCTCGGCCTGTTTTATAAAAGGAAACATAGCTGGCTGCCTTGTTGCAAACCTTTATTAGGGACAATAGCTATCCCTGTATTTCCTTCACACTCAAGATTGAATAGGCATGGAGCATGACTTCTGGAAGTCCATGTGCTAGCGTTGCCAAGTGTCCGGTTTTGAACCGGACAGTCCGGTGTTTGAGGGTTCTGTCTGGGAAAAAAATTGAGAAAATACCGGACATATAAAATGTCCGGTATTTTCTAATTAGATTAGATTAGTTTTATTATTATTAGGAGTATCAGTACTTAGGTGTGAACTGCCTGGCTGGTAGACACGTTCATGCTGTGTGAATGTGTCTACCAGCCAGGCAGTACGCAACTACGCGAGGGGGGCAGGGCTGGGGCAGGAGGGAATCCCCAGGGCCAGACTTGCTGGTGCTTTGCTGGGACTGTGCGCAGGAGGGGGAGCGCCCCGGGATCTGTGTGCACCCGGGTCAGTTCCACTCCCCGCCGGCCGATTCTCTCTCCCAGGTCCCCTTCCCTGGCCAGCCCTGCTCCCCCGACCAGCCTTGCTTCCCTCCGGCCGGTCCCCCCCGCCTTCCTCCCCCGCCGCCAGACCTGCTTCCTGCCAGCCGGTTCCCGCCCCCCAACATCCTCCCGGCCAGCCCCGCTCCCCTCCTGGCCGGTGTCCTCCCTTCCCCAATCTGAGATCAAGTGTGTCCAGTATTTTTTTTGAAGCCACCTGGTAACCCTACCATGTGCCAGTGTAACAAGCTGTGAAGTGAAAAGTGTATTTGCTGTATCTTACTCCATCACCCACTTCATAACCTATTTTGTTCACTGCACATAAGACAAATGAAGTTTAAGACAGCAGTAGAGCTTATCAGTATCAGTAATACCCGTTACGGATTCAGCCCTTTAACAAATAGTTTATGAACTAATTCTGATCTAAGTGTCTGATTCTCAGACCTGAGGAAGAGATTTGTGTAAGCTTGAAAGCTTGTTGGTCTCACCAACAGACATTGGTCCAGTAAAAGATATTACCTCACCCACCTTCTGTCTCCGATGTATTTGCTGTAGAGTTGGGATAAATAATTTTCAGCCTCTAGGCTATTTGCAAACTGTTAATTTTGGATAAAATTTCCAAAGTACCTAAATGATTTAGAAGCTGAAGCTTCTTTTTCAAAAGTGAGCTAGGCACTTAGGTTTCTATGCCTCTTTTGAAAATGAGATTGAGACGTTTGAAAATTTTACTCTTAATTCCTTGCTGTTGGTTATTTGTGGTGACTTTGAAGTTTATATGGCATTGCTTCTGCTCACTGACTGGATGAATTACATTTCTTGAGGAAAATATTGAAAAATATTTTGTCCGTGTGACACTTTTAACAAGTAAAGATTTGTGTTAAACTTCCCTTATTCAATTTTTTTCACTGAGCCTTAGTTGCTCTCTAAGTATATGTGAAAAATGAACAATATAAACTTACGAATCATTTGGTTTTGAAAATATTCATGAATCAAGTGATACCTGTTGAGCCATCTGTAGCTAATAGTACTATGGAGAGTTTGTAAGATGAACTGTGGTATCAAATTATACTATCTGGCAGACTGGAAAAGTGGTTTAATAGCTGCAATATATTTGAAAAGCTCTCAATTGTATAAAAAGCCACTCTTCGTATCAGACAATTCCTTTGGGCTTGCTGTTAGGTTAACATAACTGTCAATCCATCTTTTCTCAGTCTGGAAAATGTTACTACTTAAAAATGAATCATAAACTCGCCGATAAGCTGAAATGCTAAAGAGACCATGATGTCATAAAAAATAAAACCCGGTTACTCTGTGAAGTTACTGTTTCACAGTTGGAACTCATCTAGGTCAGCAGAGCACTGAGAAATGCCTGTGTTTGTGAAGTACCAGTAGAGCTGTGGTAGTCAGTTATCCTTGGTAAGTAATGCCACTTATCAACAGTAATTGTTTTTTTTACAACAATGTATGTCCCATTATTTTTTCTTGGGGTTTAGGCTCCTTGGACACTTCTGACAATTTTACCTCAACTAACTTTTTAAACTTTTTTAATTCCTAAACTCAAAACTTTCATTTGTCTGGGCAACAGTAGCTGCCTGACCCCGATGGCTCCCAGTCAAAGGAACTAATCAAGCACCCACCACAGAGAAAGTTGATCTTGTTAAAGTCAGCCCAGGGACACTGACCAATCAGGACTCATGTTAGGTAAGAATTCTGTCTCCTGTAGCACTCCATCGTCTGTATGACATTCACCTGTGGACTAGCTAGTTTCCTAAGATGTAAGGGATACCCCCAAAACATCTAATATTGAACATTTTACCCTCCTTTTAAGGCAGAACCCAAGATCTGGATACTTTGGGTGAAATCCTGTTGACATCAGTGGAAGTTTAATTCTTGACTTTGGTGGTACCAGGGTTTCACTCCATGCACCTTGATGAAATTTGGCTCTGAAAACGGACCATGGCTGACTTTTACTGTAACTAAAACCCTGGAGTCAGACACCCCCAGAGCTTTATGGTTTAAATCCCATCTCTTTCATAGAAACACCTTTTGAAAGAATGTTTAAAGACTGCAGCTCATGATTTAATGAGTTTGCTGAACCCACTCTCTCTTCTCCTGGCAATGTGGATCGCTGTTGTTCTCAAGGGATTCAGTAGCTAGGAACTTGTAAAGAATTTCAGATGATATCTTTATTATATATTTACACTGAAAACTGGGAATCCTAGTGGGAATAGCATAAGTTTAATGTATTGAGGCGATTGAAAAATACTTCGTTTTTCCCAAAACAAGCATAATCGGTAGGGAGTTAAAATAAAGGGCTTTCTAGCATATTCATGAAGTGAAGAGTAAGTCCAGTGTTTTTCTTGCATTTAAAAAATGCAATGGGGGAAGGATTGCTGTGCTGTTAGGTTCAGTGCACTGTTGCTCAGATTTACCTTGAGAGGTAGCAGCAGGTATTTTGTAAATACAAGCAAAATCTTCTAGTAACTGTGTACGTTTTTGTGAGGCAAGTTATCAGCATGAGATGGATGCCAAATTTACTATTGGTAAAGCACAGAATACAGATTAGGACATGCAGCATTTATTGTATTGAGTGCAAAGGATTTATTTCCTTATTTTAGTAAATCCATGGTATTGTTCTATGTTCTTACAGCCCCAAAGCGTCAAACCTTACTCTTCCACTCCATGCACATCCTCATTTCGAATAAATCTCAAAAGGATTTTCATCTCTCCAGGTCTCTGGGGAAAAAAACTTTTCATCAGTGCATTAAAAATAGAATTGGGGAAAAATAAATGGAAAACTTAGTTGCCAAAGATAAGCAGTTGCCAGTGGTTAAAAACTGCTAGAATGAGAGGGGAGTTTCCAGGAACTCTCATCTGTCACACAGGTTTAGTGTACATCAGAGTTGTGCAGGAGACGAGGTGACAGTCACTGCCAAAGCAACAAACTTAGTGGTGATGTCATCAGCACTGCCCGCAAGAGGTGGTTATATTGCTAGTGGGGCCTCAAAGTTAGTCCTCGGCCCACACCCGACTCCTCTCCATCAGGGATTTTGCCATCCATATTTAGATGGGTTATTTGGATTGAACACTCTAGGAGCCTTCAATCTCAGGAAGGGTTTGGGAAGCAGATTTATGGGAACTAGACAGGCTTAAAGACACACTACTGTGAAGGAGTGGCTATGTACTTCTCTGGTAATTGTGCTTTTTACTGTTTGGTTGGCCTTTCAGGATAGTCAGAGTTAATCTTATTGAAAAGTAGTAGTATTATGGGGTTCTGACATCGAAGGCCTGTTGTCTCCTTACTCTTTTATTCCGTTTCCTTTGGGTTGGAGAAAGACACCAGAAGATAAATAGGCTTATGGACTGGAGCTCACTCCAGTAACTGGTAGAAGTATTGGAAATATAAAATAATTTGACAAGATTTTGGATGCAGCTACTCTGTAAATATTACCACATGCAGAGATCTAGTTATAACATGGTTGAAATCCAGTTCAGTCTTGCACACTTTTAAACTCTATTCCTTCACTGAACTACTTCCCTGTAGTAACTAAAGACTGTAGAAAGGCTCAGGAAAACTGTGTAAATTAAGTCTCTGTTCACACCACAAAACTAACCTGTGATATTTTTTTTTTAACCCTATCAGGGGATCGTCTGTCATTTTATGCTGGGGTTTCTAAAACGTAAAAATTTATATTCAAACTTGCACTATCGGGGGACTGCCATTTTGTAGCAAGGATTTTGCATATAGTGTTGGAGTGTAGAGTAGGGTTGTAAGTGAGTAGACAGCTACCCGATAAGCATATCTTTATTGGGTAGTTGAGTCACTACTTGACTATTTACTCCCCCCCCCTTTTGCTTCCTCCAGGGCAGCAAGCAGGGGGGGAGAGCAGGAGCCAGTGCTGGGGGGAGCCAACTTAAAAGCCGGTTCCCCGCAACACGGTCCTGGCTTACACCTGGTCCTAGAAGCTGCGCCTCTTCTAAGGTTCCCCGCTGCACCTCTGCCTTTGAAATGTAGCAAGAGCTGCAGGTGGCAGAGATAGCAAGCACCCCCCTTATCAACTAATCAAGTAGTCAATGGAAATTCCGCAAACTCAGTTTGCTGATGAATAGAAATTTAACATCCCTAGTGTAGAGGAGATCTTTGTATGGCAATCTCATCTAGCGTGGACAAGGAAGGGTAGATTCTTCACCATAAATGGAAGATGGTGAGAAAATGGCAGTCCGTATTAAGAAGTACAATGTGGGTGTCATGTTGCTGCAAGTTAGATCTTTTGTCATTGATACATTTTAATATATGCAAACTTGCGTGGAATTTGTGCCTTTTGTTTGAACCAATCCCGAATCAATTGTGGAGAATTGGCTCTTTTTACATCCTTTGTTTATAATAGTGATCTCCAAGTTGAATGGGTTTTTGGAGTAGACTCTTTCTGGACTAGGCATGTGTAACTGAAAGTACCCCAAAAGAACAAGTTACTATGGAGAGCTACAGGATTGGCTAGCCTGGCTCCTCTTTTAAAACCCAGAGGGGTGCTTAGCTCACATCCTGTCTTCTCTTGGTTACACGTTAATTGCAGGAGATTCCCTCTCTTCCACCTCAGCTCACATGTGCTAGAGTTTTGCCCTAAAACAGGATGATTTTTTGCCCAGGGAGTTTTCTTGGTGTTGGTAAGAAGAGTGTTTGCACCACTGAAAAACTGCTACAAAGTCTTCAGTTACAGAATAAATCCTCCATCACTAAGTGATTACCAGTGCCATGATAAGGCAAATGTGAAAAGTAAATGAGCCACAGACAAGGATACAAAATGCTAATTCCTTAACCCAAATTCTTCCCCTTCTCCCTACTCAACATGTTGCTGATCCCTTAACTGTAAATGGGAGTTTCCCAGAAAGACTGGCACAATGCTGTTTTGCTGAGCAATCATCTTGTCAGCAGCTGATACCTGACACTGTGCTGTGTCAGCTTTGGGGTTTATATGATCAGCACAGGAAGACAGCTCAGCCTCTTGTGACAATAGATGCATATTGGTACTCATCAGAAAATGCATAATGTACAGCCAGGAAAAATTTAAGGAGGTGGCAGCTCTTAAGTAGGTTTTCACAGTCATATCACTTCAGTTGGGTAATGACATTTTTACCTCCTTTGCTACAGATGTATTTGGTGCTTCGCTCATCTTTTTTCTCTAAGGAGTATCTTCTCTAGACATTTAGCTTAAGGAAGTTAACTAACGACTAATTTACTAGTCGAATAGTCGATGGAATTTCCATCGACTACTTGACTAGTCGATAGGCACTTCCGTATTCCTCCTTTGAAATGTACAAGAGCCCCCACTGGGAGCTCTGGGAGGGCTCAGCTACATGGGCTCAGCACCCAGGAAATCAATTCCCACAAGGGACCAAATAAATCTGTCTTACCATTGTAAAAGTTGTACACAGAGAAATCTCATAAGGTCAGTCCTCTTTATCAGCGGAAGTGAGATATGCACGGTGGTTGCTCCCACCCCCTCAGTTAACATTTATTTACCCTGGGTTTGATAATAATCAAAAGCTTTTATTAAGTATAAAAAGTAGGAATTAAGTGGTTGCAAGTGAAAACAGTCAGATCAAAGTAAGTTACTAAGTTAAAACAAAAACACCAGCAAAGTCTATTTATTGTATTAAGAAACTTGTTACATGCAAATTCTTACTCTAAACAGCTGACCTTACCTCAGGTAATACGCTTCATTAGCATTGATCTTTACTCTGGCTTGAGTCTACAGGTGTGTGTGTGTGTGTGTGTGTGTGTGTGTTTTTAAGAGTTCTTTACATTTCCTTGTTGCCAGGTCTCTTCAAGTATGTCCTCTTAGGACGGTTGAGGAAGTTTCAAAGGCCAGCTGAAGACAAAACTGATTGCCTTCTATTTCTTAAATAGACTTCCTCCCCCAGAGTGGAACCCACTGTTTAGCACTCCTCATCCCCAGGGAGAAACACCAAGTTCACGATGGAATCTAGTACCGGGAGGCATGGTCACATGTCTTCCCAGGACCAACCAAAGCCTGGGCTTTCAGGAAGAATAAAACCATTTACAGATCTTTGGTGTGATACTGAACCATTTAGATCCCAAAGTATTCCTAATGGCCCTCATTAGCACATTCAGAATTCAAACCAGATTCACACTTCATATGTCTAACTTCATATGCAAGAATGATACATGCACAAAAATAGGATATACAGATTTGGCAGAGTGTATCTTTAAAATTGATGTGCTATATGATGCATTTTGCATAAAGCCTATTTGAGTGATGCATATTTGTATACATAACCCAATTTTCGTAAGGCATGAAGGGAGTGTGGGACACGTACCTTTTGTAAATTACTGCACTTCGCATAATTGCAAAAGCAAGAAACACTTAACTTTACACACACACGCAGGGTTGTGTTCCCTTCTGCGTATGTGTGTATATAGTTCCCTTGTTCTGATTGATTTTATAGTTATCAGCATGTACTTCGTTCATTTATTTTTCACAATCATAATATATCTGATACTTTCTTATATATCCCTAATTGCACTGGACATACTTCTGAGATTCCCATCATTGTAATATTGCTGGGTATTCCTACCTAAATTTACCCTTGTGCAAGAGGCGTCCCTCATGCTCTCATAGTCAAAGGATCCGGACCCAAGTGCAACGATGGGGCAAACATTTGCAGGAAGAAGTGTATCTTGCAACATGTCTAAAAGATCACAGAACTCAGGTTAGAAGTAGGGATGTAAAATCCCATTTAATTGGTTAGCCAGTTAAACATCACGGTTATTTGATTAAAGGGGACAGGCAGGAAGGCTGGAGCATGCTCCCCTCCCCTGCCGCAAGTTAACTGGAGCCAGTAAGCATCACCTGTATTTATCAGGGACATTTGGCTAAGAGCTCCAGGCTGGGAGCACAGGGTTTCCAGTGAAAGTCAGTTCCCACACTGGAAAAGCTCTGCTCCGAGTCTGCCCTGCCCTGAGCTCTTAGCCAAATGTCCCTGATTAATACAGAGACCGTTCTATGATGCACAACCGAAGGGGGCAGCTGTTGAGGTAAACAGGCCTCAAGGTTTATAAAGAAACAGGATCCTTAAATGGACTCAGCCAGCCAGCCAGCCAGCCAGCGCAGAACATGAAGCACTAGTAAGACCTGCCACAGCTCTGTCGTAGTTAGTAGATGGGCTACAGAGGGCTTTACCATCTAGGTGGCTTCAGTGATCAGCCCAGTTGCAGTGGATCAGAAGCAGTCTAGCCCGGAACTGACAAGCAAATAGATCCAGTGGCTAGAGCTGCAACTGATAGATGCCGCACTCTTCCAACTGGCTGTGAGCAAGAAATCATACATCCAACCACTATACCTAGCTAGGCCTGTGGAAGCAGACACAAGTCTAGCAGGAACATTAAACTATCCATTTTCCTTCGCAGTAACAGAGAAAACAGTGCTTCACAGCACAGGTGCACAGGCAGAAAGATACAGCTCCAGTCCTCCCCTCTCTCCCCCCCCCAAATCATCCACCGGAAGCACAAGCAATTCGTATAAGGCTAACACTATAGTAACGGATGCACAATATACCATCTCCTCTCCCTCAGTGCAGCAGGGTTGTTTTACATAGTGAATCCATCTGTTAGTCAAACCAAACTGCATAGCCCAGACATCAGCTCCCTCAACCACTATGAAGAGTTGTGTACTTCATTGATGAAAGCAAATATGCATGGAGCTAAGAGGGACAGGAAATACCTCCCCCGCCCAGGTTGTATTATCTGCCTCAAAACCCTGACAGAGTTTGGCCACATTAGACGTGCATAGGGTGACCGTTTTGACCAAGACAGTCCCTTTTTAAAGCCCTGGCCTGACTGTTTGTTTTTTTTTTTTTTTCCAAAAGGCGGTATTAGTCCCACTTGCACTTGCCAACTGATCAAGTTAGCAAGCGCAAATGGAACAAATGCCCATTTTTGTCAGAAAAGTGTAGTGTGTTGTGAAGCAACATGGGGGGGGAGCAAGCGCAAATGGAACAAATGCCCATTTTTGTCAGAAAAGTGTAGTGTGTTGTGAAGCAACATGGGGGGGGCAAGCTGAGTTGTAGTGGGGAGGGGAGGCAGCGTTGCAGCACAGGAAGGGGGGGCAGCAGGATTCTAGCAACCTGCAGACAGCCTCCTGAGGGGCATCCCTGAGGGGTCTAGCTACAGGCAACAGCTTTGCTGGAACGGTGCGGGGAAGCTTGGGCAACTGGCTGAGGGTATTCCATTTCCTTTTTGTAAAATATGATCACCCGAGATGTTGAAGCCCTGAAATATGCTAGACTCACTTTAAAAATGGGTAGTTCTGTGTCACCTTAAAGACTAACAAAAATATATATAGTATCATAAACTTTCGTGGGTAAAAGCCACTTCATCAGATGAGCTGGAGAGGGATAACAGGAACCCGGAATTTATAACAGAAAAAAAAAGGGAGGGGGCACCTGTCAATTGTAGGACTGGAGCTAATGAGGCTAATTAAGTGGGCTGGAAATGTCCCATACTTAGCTTTTGATGTAAAAATGAGGTGTTAAATGCAGGGAATTGAAAGACAGGGTGGGGGAGAATATCTTCTATTGGACCAACATCTGCTGGTGAGAGACACAAGCTTTTGAGCTTACACAGAGCTCTTCTTCAGTCAGTCACCTGTTTCCTTCCAATGCTTAAGTTCTTAGCCTTTTTTTTTTTTTTTTTTTTACTTTTTTTACACACTGACTTTATAAATTATAGTTGTGAGCAGCATGGGCTTTCTGCGTCTGCTACTGAAATAATTGTGTGGGTCGTTTCTCTTTTAATGCTGTTGTGTTTTTCAGAACAGTGAAATTCTGCAATTACTTCTGGAACTTAATGGGGCTGGCAATTCAGTGGGCAGTGCTCAGCCTAAGCTCTGCCTGTTTCATGGATCAGATGTGATCTAGTTTGCAGAGCATGATCAGGTTTAATTATCACAGTTGTAAGTCATGCAAATAGTTGTGGATTTTTTGTAAAGCCCCAGGGATTGGATGCAATGTGTAGAATCAGTTGGAGGTGCTTTAAAAAATCCAGAACAAATGAGGGGCTTTTTGCCATCTCCCACCGTGTGCTCATCAACATTGCTGGTATTACACAGGTGTCAGTCTGTGTATGTATATCTGTTTATTCTCAGGATATTTGGGCTGGGGGACCTTAATGTGCTAGCTGACACATCTGCATGGGTGTCATTCGTATGTGACTAGGAAATGGTGAAGTGTTATAGCATGTTTATAAAGGAAATGAATTATTAGAACATTGTGTAAAATCTGTCTCAACACCTTGATCTCCAAGCACAGAGTGAAACGTTAGAGAACACTCGGCATTAAAATTTCTGAATTGATTACATTTCTTATACACATGTCAAAGGTGCATGCCTTGCAGAGAGGGCTAAATTCCATGACAAGTGGGAAATCTGCAAAATAAGCAGTTTTTGAGTTCTCCTCATGAGAGTCATATCCTACTACACGAGGCTCCATGGCTGAGGGTTTGAACCATCTGAGAGCTCGGGTGACCTATGAAAAACAAGTGGTCTCAGTTCAGTCTGAATCTTGGTGGACAGTAATTGGTGCCTTTAGTGGAGGTCTCAGTGAAGAATTCAGCCATGCAGTGGTCATGGAGGCAACTGCACTTTTCCTTGCCGAGCAGCAGTGGAACCTCCAAAACAAAGCTGAGATAAGTCACTGCCCTGTAGCTGCAACATTGCTGCTCCGTTCCTCACCTGGTCTGGCGATGGGAGGCTAACTTTTCAGTGTCCTCTAGGCTGCTACTTGTTAAGAACTCTATTGGGAAATAAACCCAATTTTGTCCGGCCAGTGTTTCGATCATCTGCTCTACTCTGCTTTTATTTCTAGATTAGAATAATTGTTTTACTGAGTGAAAAGACTGTCAACACAATTTTTATTCCTTTCTGCCACTTCCATTGTGACTCTACTGCAAACAGTGAACCAAAGGTAAAAATAGACATATTGTCAAAAACAGGCAAACTGAGCAGCCCTCCAACTATGAAGATCAATGCCCTTGGTTATTATTATCAAAAGGCTATTTAGATATCATTTTTATCAATATTGTAATGAGGGAAAGAGTGGGGTAATGACCACAGCTGAAAGGCAAATGGGATTCTCAATGTGAGATTTTGTTTTTTGTTTTGTTTGTTACAGACAGGTGGATTTAGAATGTGAGAGCACATAGCTGAGTGACTCAAGAGAAACCTAGGTGAATATTGTTCATGCAGACTAATTAGCAATGTGAAAATGAATTCAGCGCCTGAAGCCAGGTGTTGATATCTTACACTTGTGAATCTGAAGGAACTCTGTTAGATTCACTGGATTTGTTACATGTCTACATGTGAAAACCGAGAACTATCTATAATAGATGGAAGTTTAAATGAATTAAACCTCTGTTAACTCATATGTACTAGTACAGTGTCTCCAATGCATGCCTTCTGGCTGTTGGTTTTAATTGTAGTAAAGGGAGCTTGTCCAAATGCTGCCAATTAGCTGGATCCCAGGAAAACATGAAGGAGCTATGGAAACTATAAAGCAGAGGTAGTCACACAATGTTAGGTGCAGGCTACATACAGGGCTCCAACCCCCGCCCCCCCCCCCTCGGAGTGTTATACTTTGTCATGTCTTCATCTTAACAGAAGTCCAGGCTGGAGGCTATGTTTTTCCAGCATATCATGGTTCAAACTGATCTAGACCACCTACATCCAATGTATGTAGAATTAAACTTGTTACAAGCTGCTCTATTTATGCATATTTGTACTTAGCCTTTGGTCTGCTGACAGGTTGCCAGTACAGTGTTCTTTTGAGCAAAATTTGGATGCCCTTTCTACAGGCTGTCCTTGCTATAAGTCCAAGATATGTTCCAAAAAACTTGAACTTATAGTTAAACAACTTAAAGCATGGAATTTTTTTCCATGTCTGACTTGGAGAATGGGAGGACTTATAATTCATCAGTTTGTACAAGTGTCAATGACTTTAGTGCGGAACGGATGTACACCCGGGCAACTTACAGTGGGGAAGCCCTGTATTAGGGATGTTTGAGTGTAAACAACTAACCATTTAATCAATAAGGGGGATGTTTATCGGTTAACAGTGTCAGAGACCCTCAGCAAAGCCTCCTCCCCAGGAGCCAGACACTTTCAGCGGTTACACAGATACCCCACTGCATGATTTTGAACATCCCTACTTTCTGTTGACTTCTTCTGTGATTTTAAATAGTTATAGCTATCTGTCTCGTCTGTAGGGTTTTATACTGCTGCCAATTACCATAGCATCTGGCAGTCTTCAACATAAGGTTGAGAGCAATAGTGAAATCTGGTCAACTTCATGGAGTCTCAGGCACCTCTCTCTGATTAGGGTAAAAACTCTGCTTGTGGAGTTTGAGTGTATGGGGGTTTTATATGTATTTTAGTTTTGATTAGTTTACTTTTTAATGTAAGATTGTTTGGTTTCAAGATAACTTGGTTGATAGGGGCTTTGAGGCAGAAGAAGGGAGGAGGGGAGTCATGGTTGAGTCTCATTTTTATGATGGCCTTTGTCAGATAGGAAGGTATTGTAGTGTTTTCTGCAAAAGGCCATCAGATTCAGGATCTTCCATATCCCCACTGGGAGTTTATTCCATAATCAGATCCCCTTGTCCAAGAGGGTTTCAATCCCAGCTCTAAACAGGTTTCATTCTGGGTGTTTTGATCTACATTGCCCCAGAGGAGGGCAGCTGTCAGGGTGTGTCTAAACTACACCCCTCTGCTGACAGAGGGATGTAGATGAGACACATCGCTATTGCAAATGAAGCGGGGATTTAAATATCCTGCGCTTCATTTGATAGAAATGGCCGACACTTTTTAGACGGGGATCGGTCGACAAGGAAAGCCTTTTCCGACCGATTGTGTAAACCTCGTTGCACGAGGCATAAGGGATCGGTCGGAAAAGGCTTTCCTTGTCGACTGATCCCCGTCTAGACTGCCACTTTTTGCTGGCAAAGTGCCGCGTCGGCAAAAAGCGGCAGCCATTTCTATTCAAATGAAGCATGGGATATTTAAATCCCCGCTTCATTTGCAATAGCGATGTGCCTAATCTACATCCCTCTGTCGGCAGAGGGGTGTAGTTTAGACACACCCTCAGTGTTTTATAGGTCAAAAATTCAGCTTTTCATGTAAGATCCGTTAATTGCTTTAAAGATGACTAATGTACCTTAACTAACTTGCTGTAGTTGGATACCATTCAACTATTATTAGATGGGAGAAAACACAACTGCATTGCTCATAATTGAGTTGGAATTTGAATCTAATCAATCTGATCATTGCCATTGTCTGTCTTAGGTTCTTACTCTGTTCAGGTTTTGTACTCCCCTCATTGCTATAATGCAGGGCTACTCAACTTTGGAAGTCTGGGGGGCCACAATGATACTCTCAGCACATCCAGAGGGCCGCAACTTAAGTGTGGTTGCATATACGTGCAAATATATATGCAAATAGCTTCTTTCACATTAACGGGCATGAATAAAAAGATTAAGGCAAAACTATTCAACACTCAGGCCCCATTTAAGTCAGTTCTGCTGATATTAATAAAATGCAGTGTTACCTGATTTCCACCCATATGACAGCACTTTTAATGAGCAATGACAGTTCAGGAATTTAACTACTAAAACGCATAGCAACAGAAGACCATTATATTGAGTCGCCATTGTGGAGCGTGTTCCCAGTGGAGGCCATGTTCAAAGGATCCCACCTACGGGTTCCATGTTGAGCCCCACATAAACCCAAACCGCACCATGGGCCGCAAAGAAATGGGCTGCATGTGGCCCATGGGCCGCACGTTGAGTAGCCCTGCTATAATGTCTGAGTTCCTTCCCGGAGTGTGTTAAGTTAGAAGCGAATTTAGCTCTATTAAGGAAACCAAGAGTTTCTAATAACTGTATTTCTGCTATAACTAATAGTTTAATTCTATTTATAGGGGGAACACATCAGCCCCTAATGTTTAAATTGTGCACGCACACGGTTCTGTCAGGAATGTACATTGCAGTGGGAGCTGACTCAATCATAGTACATGTAACATGTAAGGACCTTAACAACAAAAGAAATAACATTGGAAAGATATTAAACAAAACATATTTTTTAAATGTAAATTTATTATTAGAACTTGGAGAAGTAGCAAAATACAAGAACCAGTGGGGAGAGGGAGGGGGACATTTTTAAAAAGTTTTCAACTTCAGCATGAAATAATTTTCTGTGATTAAAAACAGTAATATGTGTGGTACTAAGGGAACATCAAAGCCTTCAATGTGTTACATATACATTACAGACTCAGATGCAGACTAACTCGGCTACCCCTCTAAAGTCTGGTTTGTAAGTGGCTTCATTCAGCATGCCAGCTGTCCACTCTGTGCCTCAGATGACCTCTTGTGGTGAGCCCTAGTCTTTGCATAAGCATGGCTACTGCTGTAGAAAAATTCAGAATAGCTTAAAAAAATCAAGGGGCACTTAGGTGTCAAAGAAATTTGTACAAGTAAAAATTACTTTGAAAATTCCCAGTATAAGTTCAGGTATGTTTAATGCCTTACATAAAAAGACTTACTTGGCTAAATGCTTCCATTTGGATATACATGGATATACATACATCTTCAAACTTGCCCAGTGATTTTACGTACCTACGTTTTTGAATGTCTGAAGAGACCACATTCTCATAGATGCTCAGGTCCATTTAAGGTGTTTCAAGTTGGCACTTCAAGCTCATTAGTCATTTTAAAAAAATCTTGGCCCTAGTAGTCTACATTTGCTTCACACCAACTAATATTAATGACTTTACCTTTTTATTGGGGTTTTTTGGACCAGTTTCTTTCAATAGCCATAAGAAATCAATTTGTATAGTCCAGCTGCCAACAAATAGTCAAATCCAGCCTAAAAAGCCTCAGGTGGGAGGGGATCTGTGGACTGAAAATATTTTCTCCTCCTTCCAGCTCTCCCGAAATCTGAATTCCTTTAATCATAATCTGCTTTTTCCTTGACCCTTGTCCAATGTGTAACACAGTATTACAGTCTATGCCAATGGCTCAACTACTGCAAAGGTCGGACTCTGCAAGACCCCTGTCATCAACAATATTTTATGCCCCCATTCCAGCCAAGTCAGACGTTGAGCTTATGAAAGCATACTAAGGCCATTATTTAACTGTTGTAAGATGATGATAGACACAAAAACTTCCTGTTTGTGTCATGTTTTTGGCAAGCGTGAGGCTCGGGGACTGTCATTTTATTTTATGAAGAGAGAAAAATATTTAAATTTCCTCAGCAACAGCTGGACCTCATTCATGCATCAGCTTCCCGTATCTTCTAGTTTAGAAACCAGCCAAAATCCTGACCATTGTCATTTGATAATCTGTTTTTGTTCAACATGTTTTCCTATAGGTAAACAGTTTATTTTTCTACCTTTAGGAAAAAATGAATTTGGTTATTCACGGATCTCGCTAAATTCAGCCATTGGATTAATGGTGAATTAAATACTTTCCTCTAGAACTTTCAGAGATTGTAAATGCATGTTGTTAAATTGTTTCAGTCCAAGATTTTACAGTTTTCCAAGGAAAAGTAGATTTCATGCACCAACCCTGAAGAATTCCTTTTAATAAATAATGTGTATATGTGAAGCACAGGGCTTTGTGCTCCTTAATTTCAAAAACTATTATAATTGAAATCCCATATGGTTCACTTCCATGTCCATTCAATCTTTGCCTTCTCTTGTAGGAATATCTCAGTCAGTCAGTCAAGATGGATGATGAAGGTGGTCCTTTACAATCAGGACTAAGATCCTCAAATTTATTTCAAGTGGCTACTAAACAGTCACGGTTAGTAATAGCATTGATGCTAGAAGTGAAACCACAACTTAGAGATGAGAAAAATCAAACTTGTTCTTTGCATCTTATTTTCTTTTTCTCTCTCAATATTTTTTCTGGGTTTGGGCTGTTGCTATGAGAAGTTTCAAGGGGGCATTTGGTGATTTTCAAGCAGTAGAGGTCAGGGAGCCACAGACAACATGTGCATATGGCTACTATTTAAATAATCAGGCTGCTGTAGGGTTTCATCCAACTCTCAGCTAAGGGAAAGATTGCTATCGGGCCAAGTCTTCAAGAGCAAACTTGCTTGTGTATTAGTCTGAGAACTACAGCAGACTCACTGTGTATGTGCTGTGTTTTTCCTAGACCTCCTGTGCTTCTAACAAACTAGTAACGGTTCTCTAGCAATTTAAATTGTCACTTGCCAGTCTTCTTCGGGGGAAACAAGAACTGGAGCTCTGCTGTATGTCGAAAGAAAAGAGCGATGTGGTTACCAAGTTGGCACAGCAAACCATGCCGGGTAGTTGCCCAACAAAAGCTTAGTACTAAAAATCTACAGAGGGCACAAAAAGATTTTGCTGCACTGAAAGGCTCTGCGCTTGCCTCAGCTCTTCCAGTCCCTCCATGCCTTTCCCAGGGGTCCGTGGAAGCTGTTGGCTCCCCTGGTTGTATCATTTCCTCTCCTTGCTGTGGTTCTGCTCTGAATTCTCTTACAATACGTACATACTCTTTTATGCCGTAATGGACATGACATGCCTTTTCTGACTTCATTGAAATTCTTGCAGATCACTTTTGCCACTTGCATACGATAGCAGCATAGAATTTTAAAAAATAGCTGGTGGGAACTGCAGCAGAATGTACAGCACAAGGTATCTACGTCAGAGCACAGCCGTGCTTTCAACAAAACACAGCTGCATTGATGTGCAGTAGTGTCAGGCTCACTCAGGACAACACTTGTCAGTCCATGCTCATTCATCAATTCCTACCACAGTCTGCTTGCTCATAGGAACTCTGAGGGTACGTCTACACTTGCACCCTACGTTGAACTAGGGATGCAAATGTAGGCGACCGAAATAGTAAATGAAGCAGGGATTTAAATATCCCGAACTTCATTAGCATAATCTCGCCCGCGTGCTGTTTAGGAACTCAGCTGTTTCGAACCAGGAAGTACACTCCGGGCCGCGTTAGTTCGAATCAAACCCCTTGGTTCGAACTAACGTTACTCCTCATTTTTTAAATAATTTTTTGAGAAGTGACGTTAGTTCAAACCAAGGGGTTTGATTTGAACTAACGCAGCCCGGAGCGCACTTCCTGGTTCGAAACAGCTGAATTACAAAACAGCGCATGGGCGAGATTATGCTAATGAAGCGTGGGATATTTAAATCCCCGCTTCATTGACTGTTTCAGTCACCTACATTTGCATCCCTAGTTCGAACTAGGGTGCAAGTGTAGACGTACCCAGAAAGTGGCAGACACTGTTGGCATGATGTGATGGCATTTACTGCTAGGTAAAACCCTTTTGTCCTACAACAAAGCCGCTGTTCCTGCACATGTTTTTCAGAGGAGGGATTTCAAACCTGGGACTCACTTTCCCTTTGGTTTGCTGGAGCCCGAGTTTGTTGACTTTCTAGGTATTTTGCAAGAGAATATCTATTTCCCTAGGCATTTTCTGAAGGAGTCGGTGGCGGGAGAGGCAGAGCTCTCGTTCTGAGGAGTTGTGGAGAGCTGGAATTGGGTCGGTTAGAACTTGGCCTTTTTAAAAATATCTTCATGGAGTTTGACTGGCACATTTTAGAAACTGAAATAAAAACTAAGTGAAAAGACCGGATGCAAAATTCCCAATCAAAGGTTTAAGCTCAATGTAATAAAGATTTGTTCTTGAGCTGAAGATTTGGGGTGATACCATAAGCATTTGGGGACAAAATCAGGGAGCATTATATCTGGCTAGAAACAAAAGAAAAGTTATTCTTCATATATTTGCAGAAGCATTAACTCTATTCACTATTACTTTTTGTAGATAATAGTATTCAATTTATAATGGGCCATCTGAATTTAGTATTAATGGGAAAAGACACTATGCTATAAATAAATGCTAACATAATTGGGTGCTTAAATCTTCATGCTACACTCAAAAGAATTGCAGCATTAGGAGGCTTACTGATGTCCAAGGCATGAAAAACACATGGCTGTCTAGTGGCTAATTAACTACATTCCGAGTAACTAGAGCTAACCGTTTTCCCTATGGAGAAGTTAATCAAACCTAGCTATTTAGCGTTCATCATACAGTATGGATGCTGTCGCTGTTCCTGTGTTTAACCATGCTTTGACTCCTATAGCATTTCATCTCTCTGAGCCTTGTTTCTGCCTTTTGCTAAATTCAGGTTATTTTCCAAAGACATTTCATGCTATATCTTGCACTGAGTGACCGCTGCAACCCAAGAAAATGTAACCTCTCCTGAAATTTCGTACTGCTAGTGTGAGACTAATTTTCAGGCAGTCGTTTTTTTCCTGTCTTCTACAGGATGCCACACCCTGGTTAACTTTCACATCATCATTCCCAGGCAGAGTCCCCAGCCCTGAGCAGGGGTTTCTCCACTCCTACTAGTCCCACCCCAAAAGATCTTCCAGCCCTGTAATTTCTGTCACCATCCTGCAGAGGGTGCTGTGAGACTTCTTCCCCTCCCCATAACCAGCTGGCTCACCCAGTATCATCCTCACAGCTTCAACACTCCTCTTCTAGCTCTAAGCTCTCAATGTCTCTAGCAGAGTCAGGGAGTGGACTCACCGGGGGTAGTTGCCCATCCAGAATCCTGTGATGGGAACAGGATGAGAGGCTGGCTGGAAAGCAGGGCAGAGGAGACTGATTCAGCAGAGGGGGACAAAGGTGGGGAAGAGCTTGGGTCCTGTGCACAGGAGAGCTGGATGGATATGCTTATGGAAGGACAAATGTGGAACAACTAATAATGAGGAGGGCTTATAGTAGTTTATAGGCAAATGAGCACTTTTCTGGGGTGCTTTTTGAAACATTTTGTTTACCGTTGCCCACGCACAGGGTTGCCGGATTCTGCTGGTTTCCATCCCTCATAGATTATTTTCCTACTGGTATTACTGAAGTGACATGCATGTGAAGTGGGACATGTGAAGTAGGGATGTAAGTGACTAGTCAGCTTTCCAGTAAGTATATGCTCACGCATGACTCAGCTAGTCTCTTCCTCCCTCCCTTGTTGCCTCTGTCAGAGAGAGGCAGCAAGGGTGGGGGGGAGCAGAAGCCCATGCTGGGGGGAGCTGGCTTAAAAGCCAGTACCCCCAACACAGTCTCTGCAGGGGAGGAGGGGGAGGGCAGGGGAGGCAGAGGCGTAGCGGGGGACCAGACAGGAGCCAGAAATCAGCTGTCCCAACTCGTGCCTGGTCCTCCCGCTATACTTGTGCTTTTAAAATGTATTAAGAAGTCTACTGGCCCTGCCCATTCATACAGTGGTTGGCCCGTGACCACTTCTGAAATTCCTAAAGTGGCCCCCCCTTCAAAAATAATTGCCCACCCCGCCTTAGTGGAAGATCATCACTTGCCTTTAGCTGGTTTGTTTCTATGCTGCAAACGTGAGCAGCAGATAATGTGAAAGGTTGAGAATAACCAAAGGCTGGATAAGGGATGGGTCCTATTTTACATTTACTGACCTGTAACTGTGTTTTCTAGTCTCCCTGCATTGTGAAATAGGTCCCATTGTAAGGATGGCATTGTGAAATGGGACAGAATGCCTCTCTTTTTATTATTGTTTTGAGGGAGTGGATTATATTTGTAAAATGTTAATTAAAACTGAGAAAATGAAGCTGATAGTCAAATATTTTAGACTGGTTTTGAAGAGGAACTGTGTCAGGGCCTTTAAGATTTGTCAATATCTTTTTGTTTTTTTACAATGAGCTTTTAAATCTCATTTTATTGGCTACAGTATTTTTATATTGTCATTCTTGGCAAAATGAGATACAAGAAATCTGTGCTGGGGAAGACTCTTAATTCAATGCCACTAAGATATTTTGCAGGGAACATGTAATGAATATTCCATTTCATAAGTAGGAACAAAAGCTGTGTGGTTATGGGTGACTTTAAGTGCCATGTACTGGAGGTCTTATGCTGTCCATCCTTAGCATTCTAAGGGGGGTTTTTGTGGGATCAGATAAAGAGAGACTGATCACTAAAAATGTAATGGCAAATAGACACACATTGATCACATCTATAAAGTGCAAGCAGAATTAAGTCCAGACCATTAATATCTAAATTAGATGCTTTAAGAAGACCATTGTCACAAAAAATTGAGCCAAATCAGCTGAGAGAACCACAAGAACGATAATTGGGAATCATTTTAAGAACACCTTATTAGATGATAATGAAGCAGCTCTTGGGCTGCCTTGAAGCTTCTGATGTAGTTGAAATCTACAGATCTAGATTTAGTCCTTCATGTGTGGCAGAGTCCACAGGAGTTTCCCTGGCCAATGATATGCTTCTGGCTGAGGGAATTTAAAAGTTGTTTTGTTACCCTTGATATCAAAGCATGAATGGCCAATCTGTGGTCACCTGTGGGGGCGGGTGGCACTCCTCTCCAGTGATGTCCTTTCTGAGCTCCCAGGATATGAAGTTCTGCAGAACTTCTATAACAGAAGCTGTGGAAGGAGATGGTGGAAAATATTGGTTCTGCATCACCCTTAAATGCAGAAGAAGCCAGTGCAGTGAACGAAACACGTGGTGAGCCTGCTGAACAGGGCTAATGTAACAAAGAAAGAGAGAGAGAATGCTGCTGTGTTCTCCGTGGATGATACCTCCACGTGGCCTACAACAGTGGTTTTTAAACTTTTTTTTTTCTTGTGACCCAATCGGGAAAAATTGTTTATGCCCACAAACCAATAACTGTATCTTTTTTTTTTTAAGTCCCCCTGCCCCACCCAGCTGCCAGGGAGCTCGAGCTGGCAACCCAGTGCCCCATGTCCTGCGCCCCACTTCTGGGTCACAACCCTAGCTTTGGGAATCACTGGTCTACAACATAATCATCAAATAGAGTGCACAGTTGGTCTGTGCCCTGGATTCCTTACAGAAACCCTTTCTCCTTATAAATCCTCCAAACAGTTGAGCTAAGTCAAGAAAATCAGTTTTGAAATAGGAACTAAAGGAGCTTGGTGTCGTGGCATTTTCAGTAGTGGGGCCTGAATACTAGAATCCTGTTGCCCTCTCTGTACTCCAGAGTCCGATTGTGTGGCATGCCAGGCTAGCCTCTGTGCCTTAGGCCACACATTCACTATGCGGAAGATGGATGCTGCTGCAGTCGATCTTCCAGAGTTTGGTTTAGCAGGTCTAGTAAAGACCCACTAAATAGAACTCAGAGGTTGCCCCTGTCGGCTAGGGATGTCTACGTGTAGACTACATGAGTAACTGATAAGCCTGGGATTTAATCCTGTCGACTACACGCATCCCCCCCATCCCGCCTCTGTGTCAGAGGGAGCCAGTGCCCATGGGGAACCAGTTTTAAGCCAACTCCCCACAAACACTGGATCCACCTGCCCCCCGACCTCTGCGCCCTGATCGAGAGGCAGCAGCAGGAAGGGTGAGGGGAGAAGGCAGGCCAATACATAAGCCAACACCAGCCAATACATAAGCCAACTCTCTGTGCATGCTGGCTCTGCTGACCCATCTCTCCCTCTGTGCTGCCCCCTATAGGGGGGTAAAAGCCAACTCCCCCCAGCACCAGGTCTGTGGTGCCGCCTGTACTCCCCCACCCCCACCCCCCCCACGCTGCTGCCTCTATCAGAGTCAGTAGCGCAGGGGAGGCTGCTGCAAAGCAGCCTCTGTCCACAAGGAGCTCGGACACCCACAGATGACTCTGCACTGCTGGCTCTGTATCAGAGGCAGCAGGCAGCCGGTGTGCATCTGGAACTGGTTTTTAAACCAGCTCCCCTCGCAAACCAGCTCCCGCGTGCTGCCCCACGTTACTGCCTCTGATACAGAGGCAGCAGCGTGGAATGGCAGGGAGCTCCCCGGGAGTGGAGCCAGAGTGCACTGGCTGCTGGCCCTGCCCCGAGGGACTATCAAATAGTCGTGTAACCATGAAAATTTGATGGTTACACAACTATTCAGTTGTATGCTGTCTAATATCCCTATCGTCAGCAGCCGGTACTCCTGCTCTTGCGAGAAGAAAGGGAAGTCAACGGGAGCATGGAAATTCAAATTAAAGTATGTCAACTCCAGCTGTGTAATTTATGTAGCTCGAATTGAGTATCTTAATTCCACCTTCCCCTATAGTGTAGAGCTGGCCTGAGTCTTTCAGTGATGTTCGAAGGGGAGGTGCCTGGTGAACAGCAGTGTCTGAAAGTTCATTTAAAATTTAAATGATGCTGTTGCAGAACTATGTTGCCCCTTGAGTTGCTATGTCCCCTCACAATAGGGGCACGCTACTAGGAACCATAATGATGTGGCTGCAGCAGAAAAACCTAAACAGAATAGAATTGACAAGGCAAGATATGGAAGCTTATACTGTCATTGACTGTGCTAAACCTGTCTGTACACAAGGACTTTATTTTTCCATTGATGTCAATCCAGCAAATCTCAAAAGCATTAAAATGCCCTCATTTTGTCTCAGATTTTTCCACAACAGAGCTCCCTCCACTATGTATATATTGGAAACAACTTTAACAGAATACCTAACTTCACTGCCCCAATTATAATAATAGCTACTTGATTTCATCCCTGCGCTTAAATGCAGAATTTTGTTCTGAGCTTTCCCCACTCTCAGTTCTGCGTGTGGGGGGGGGAGACAGAGGAGGTGGGAAAAAAATGTGTTTTAATCAGTGCAAGATTCTTTGGCAATCATGCTACTAAAGCCTTAGGAGCTTCTGAATTTCTGCTGAATAGAGTTCTAAGAAAGAAAATAAAGCCCTTCAAAGACTACCTTTCAGGGCATGTTTAGTACTTTCCGTTACGTAATGTGCCTGAAATAGATTAGCAAGACCCAAACAAATTCTTTTCCTTGAGAATTACTCCCTGCATCGCGTCCCTCTTTCTGCTTCTTCATTCACAGTGCTAGCAGAAGGATAGTCTTTGTTGTGGTGGTTAGCTTGCAAAGGACATTGCAGCATTTGTCTCCAGGGCGGGGGAGGAGGGGAGGAGGTGAGATTTAATCAAAGGCCTTTATCTGAGGTGGAAGAATGTGCCTCATTTATCACCTTTTACTGGAAATATTTGCCAACGAGGGAATGTTTAGAGGACAGCATGTGTGGCTCTTCTTCTGGTATGAAGTTCTGCCAGAAAACATTTTCAGACTTTGAGAGAAACCTCTCCTTCTATCAATGAACAAATCCTTGCTGGTAGTATATTGATTGTGGCAATATAGAATGAAATATTGCTGGGTTTGGTCAGATTGTGTACACAGCCTTTTATGTGATTGGCGCATTGATCTTTAATTTTTCTTTCTCACTAGGTGCTTTTATAATCTGCTGGACCCCAGGACTAGTCTTGTTGCTCCTTGATGTTTGCTGTCCTCAATGTAATGTCCTGGCCTATGAAAAATTCTTCCTGCTACTTGCTGAATTCAACTCTGCCATGAACCCCATCATCTACTCCTACCGGGACAAGGAAATGAGTGCTACCTTCAAACAGATCCTCTGCTGTCAGCGCAGTGAGAATGCCAATGGCCCCACTGAGGGCTCTGATCGCTCTGCCTCATCACTTAATCACACCATCTTGGCTGGAGTGCACAGTAATGATCATTCTGTGGTTTAAAACAGAACTGAAAGATCCAAAAGGACCAGAGAGCATTTTTATTGATGGATGAACAATAACAGGCTACAAAACCACGTACAAAGAGGGCTGGGCACAAGTAAAGTAACCAACTCACAAGATGGGCTTAAATACTAATGGACTGTAGTACTCTTGTTTTCAGAAAACCCACCCACGCACAACACCAGCTTTGTATGCAGAACTGGCCCCACTATAGCTTTCATCCTTTCTTCTACTTTCTGAAAGTAGAAAACAGATTCCTTGCGAAGGAATTCTTAAGTAGCCCTTGGAAAGTTGTATTTAGGCAACACTAATTAGACTTGGTCAGAATATGCTTTGTCTTGGTGCCAATTGGAATCAACTCTAATTAATTAAGCTTATACCTGCTTCAGTGCATTTACATGTAGACACTTAGTCATCTTTTTTTTAAAAAAATGCATTTCATTTAATAAACACTTAATATTTATCACCATCTGCATGCTTGTGATGGACATTATCTGTGCAGGGAGAGAAAACATGCTGTAGTCTTTGTATTCTTAGCTACACCAAACCAAAACTATGCATCTAATACAGGCAACAGGAAAGTGATGGAAATTCTGACTCTTGCTACCTTTTTTTTTTATTGGTATTAGAGAACACGCATGTTCCGTGTGTTTGCAAATTGTTTTAATTACAGAAAAGCTGATCTTTGTAAAGTCCCGCAGGAAAGTAGAAAACCATAGATTGTAGTGCAGTATTTGTTTAGATTATAAAATAAATAGTACTCTAGTCACAAGGTATTTAACTTTCTTTTTTGAAGTGTGGTATTAAAATATGTAACATACACAAGGAGTCCCAAGTTTATGCATGGTCAGCTCCTTAAAGTAGGGTATGTCTTTAATGCTCTAAAAGAGCTACAGTTGTGAGGCTAAGCTGAAGCACAGTAGTGTTTGGTAAGATGTATTTATGGTATTGGAGGTTTTTCCTCATTCATTGTGGGATTCAAAGGGATTTTTAATGCATAATACAGTGTACTTGTTAAACTTTTAAAAAAAATTTTGCACTGAGATGTTTTTGAGGGTAGCTATTAAATTATTTACCCTTCAACTCATAAACAGTAGTTACTTGGAGCTAAGGTACAATATTATTTTTTAAGGAGATCAAATATATAATAATTTGTCAAACAATTGAAATCTCCATTATGACAAGCCAGCCTAGTATTTGGACATATAATACATGGCTACTTCAAGAGGAGATATCACCCGTCCCAAGAATAAGCGCCTATGAATTATTAAATACTCACGTAACTCGATTGTCCGCCATCAAACAAATTTTAGTGAAGAAGGGAACTTTGTATTAAAGAACTTGGGACATTGGTATGCCAAATTACTTGTTTGTGTGTGCGCTTATGCGGGCATAACAATGTAATGGACCACAACTAAAGTTCATGATAGGCTATTTTCCATGTTGTTAGATGCCTAAATAATAACTTGTTTGAGGCTTATTGATCAGTCTAATGCTCTGGAATGTTCGGTAGCAGGTGTTGGAACACTGTTGTGAGGCTATTGTGCTGAGGTGGCTAGAGGGTGGAGATTAAAGAAGGATGCCTGAAAAGGGGAGTTTAGCTCTAAGGAGGCAAAGTATAAA
Organism: Pelochelys cantorii; assembly: GCA_032595735.1. NCBI lineage: Eukaryota > Metazoa > Chordata > Testudines > Trionychidae > Pelochelys > Pelochelys cantorii. Next base: position 120,980,379 of record CM064330.1, read on the forward strand.
GTTGCCAAAGAGTGTGAAATCAATAGGAGTTTTGCCATTGAGTTCAGTGGAGCTAGGATTTTCACATCTATTGTTCAGCAGGTGTGCAAGGACTATGTGAAAGTGGGGGAAATGGGAGCAAGCAGGTGGGCTTAGAGAGAGCTTCCAGGGGTCATGTGTCAGTTAAACAAGAGACTGATATTTATACTTGCTTTGTACAAAACACACATAGCTATATTTGTTCATTCTTTATTGAAGCTGAGAATAAAAGAATTCGTGGGTTTTTTCACACATGTAACTAAAAAACTACAATAAGAACCAGAAGATGGCTATTTGAACTTAAAAAAAAAAAAAAAACCAACTCCACACTAAGCCACTAATAAAGTTTTCTCAATGAGTGTACAATGTTTGGTGTGCATACTTCAGTGCTCAGACAACAAGGGGGATTCCCCAAAGAGGGGAATGGAGTTGGGGAGGAAGTATCTGTTTTTCTGTCCTTCCAGATCTGCTTTCCCTTCTGCTAGTTGCTTCAGTGAGGAGGTAGAGATGACAGAGGACACTGCACTTTCCAGTGTCTCCTGCAGCAGAATGGGGGATACTACAATATCTGGGTTTAATGCAGGTTGCATTTCCCTAAACTGGGACCCTCTGGTCCAACAATATCCGTGGTCCAGCAGGACCATGAATGTGAAGGTTTGGTAGTGCCACTGGGGGCCCGCCAGCACCACTGCCAGAAGACTGGCAGCATGGCTGGAGCCCCACAGGGCCAGCAGTGGCTGGAGAGCCCCGGCCAGGCCAGCAGCATCTGGGCCCGGGCCCAAGCCCAAGCCCGGCAGTAGCAGCAGCCAGAGCCTGGCAGTAGAGGGGCCAGGGCCTAGGCAAGAAGGAGTCGACAGCAAGAAGGGACAGCGGGCTGGCAACCTGATAGCGGGGGACCTCCTTTGATCTGGCAAATTCACTGGTCAGGTCCCAAGGGTGCCCGCCCAGGAAGGCCCAGCCTTTAGTGGTTTTCCTCCTTCCCTGCAGGTATTTTCTGATGTCATGGGTGGGAGTCAGTAGGGTGACGGAAAGTCAAAGGAAGAGAGAAGTCATCAGCCAACTGGTGAAACAGCCAATTCTAATCCCAGAATGTGATCGAGTAGACAGGTGCCTATGGGCCAGATATAACAAAAGAGTTTTCATCCCCCAAAATATTTAAAATATGGGTGTCTGAAAGTTTTGGGAGGGGGCATGGGAAGGATTGGAGCAGCAAGAATCATTTGCAAAAGACAAGGGTTAACAAGCTTAGTGTGCATGATGGGTGTTGCATGGTGCTTCTGTTTCCCTCATTGCTGGTACAGTAGACAAAAGTCCCTGCCTACATTCTGCTCCAGAGCAACACTAGTCAGTGCTAGAAGCTAGAATTTTTGAACTTGCAACAGCAATTACATCTCGTGTAATTACATCAAAGAGCTTAATCCAAGAGCATTTGTCACACAGGCAGTTTTTCATTACTTAAAGATGAACTGTACAGGTTTGCTCAAAGTTAACAGAGTGCAAAACTTATTTATATGATTGCACTAAAGGAATTAAGCATGTGGCTGTTAAAAAAAAAATTTAATTGGTGCTGTATGTTAATATAATTATCACTATCCTTGAGAAATCTGAGTTGCCAACTACATAGTTTTTCTGGAAGCTAATGTAATTATGGCTGCCATGAGCAAAGGAAATGAAAACAAGAATTTGGAATAGAATGATTCTTTCAACCTCCTGTCTATAATGGTTCTCATGTTACTTATTTTGGCAGAGAATCCTAGCAATCTGTCGTTAAGATTTCTCAGTATCTTTAGAGGGTTGTATAATTGTCTCCAGTATTCAATTCTTTTAAAACAATTTATTTTTTCTACAAATCCTATAAAAGCATTTGGGAGACTTTTTAAAGTTCAAAGTTTCTCCCAACTTCATTAACATACTTGTATGTCTCACCTAAGCAAATATTACCCAAGTTCAAATGCAGAGTTGTTTGTGCACACAGCTGTAAACATGGGAGGAGTTTAGTAAAATGAAATGCTGGAGGAGGTCATTTGTATGTCATTAATCAAAATGTTCCGCCCCCCCCCCTTCATTGATTTGGCAACAGCACTAGTGTTAAGAGTTCTCTGTGGACAAATAGAAAGAGTTAGGGAATTCTTGGGTGTGGGGAGGTGCCACAGATTTCTTTGTAAACTTAAAATATGGAACATTCACTGAACCTTTAGTTTCCTTACCTCTGTTGTGTTCCATCTTCCCTCTTTTTACTGATGAGGCGGGGGAAATTTTGAAGCTATTAACTGTACAAATTTACATTAAAATACAAAATCTATTCTATATTGTGTTTGAGCTGCAGCATCTCTCTTGTTGTGAGCCCAGCCTCTTAATCCAGGATCTATAACATCTATTGAAGAGCTCAGATTCTGTAATAACTAGAGATGTGCCCAAACTGAAAACCCAGATCAGAGCGTAATGAAGTTTAGAACAGCTGGACTTTACCACTCTCTCTCATCGCTAAATCCAAACTCTCTAGTACCTGAAGTCCACATCTGGATCTAGAATTAAATGCTTGGGGTTGCCATCTATGAACCGCCATCAGAGCCAGTTATTAGTCAATAGAGCTAAGGGTGGGGACAAAGAACTTTAGAAGGCAAAACCTTAAAAGTTCCTAAGAAATTAGGGAATTTTTCCCCATCAAAAGTTCTCCAATTTAAAGGCTTGGCAGTTTGCATATCAAAGTCAATAGTTTGTTTTTAAAATATCTGCATAAATTTCAAACAGTATTAAATAGCACTATATTTTAAATGTTAGAGTATGTGCAATGATCAAGAGGGAGTATATTTGTCTACTGTATGTGTAGGCTGTTGCTGGAAGCCCTATCTGAATGCTATCAAAAATAATTTTTCAATTTATGTAAAAAAGCTCTCCAGTGATGTTAACTAGGACACTGGTTTTGAGAGGTTTCAGTGCATACACACACATCGTCATCATCTCCTTGAAATAAATTAGAACAATACAGGATATGGCTGAGAAAAACTTGTTTTCCTAAGACACTTAGCCAAGCCACAACTGTGCTTTGTACCTAGAAGTCTGTTTTGTCCATTTTGATCTTGAAATGTAGTGGTGTTTCTTTAAAAGTATTTTCTTTACTGTTCCATTTCTCATATAATGAATTACGCTAATACAAATGAAATACTTTGCATTTCCTTAGTGGCTTTATTAAAGTTTTTTTGATAAAGGCTTGTCTACACTAATTTGTAATCATATTTGAGAACATTAACTAATGGGATTGCAAATTGTAGTGCAGAGAAGCCCTTAATAAAGGCATAGAAGAAAAGCAAAGTGTTGTTTATGGTGAAACACAACTAGTGAGAAATGTTTGTTCCTTGTTCACTTAAAATCTACAAGTACATTTAAGATATCTTAAAACATGATTATATACTGTACTGTAGACAAGCGCTAAGAGAAGGTCAAAACTCTATATAAATATTAATAGAGTCTCCTAGCATCCCATTTTAGTCTTCCATTCTTGCAGGTAGTGATCAGTCTGTATAATTGCAATGGTAGGTAGCTTCAATCCACTCCATTTTCAACCAGTGCACCCAGGTTTTTACATGTTAATGTAGTTGACCAGTGTTAGAATACTTCTAAAGTGTCACAAGTCTTTCCAAGTGCTCAGCTACCTCCCTTCCAGAGATAATGCCTTGTCCCACCATATATCCCTTCCTCTCCTCTTCTCTTACAGGCTTTTAGACAAAGTTTCTCATTCCCGTAAATATTTTTAAAGCTACTGGGGGGAGGGGGAACCCTACAGTATAAAAATACAGCTGGACAAATACATTGTGGTCATAAACCAACATATTGTCTGCTCCATCATTCTAAGTAAATCCAGACCACTGATGTACTGCCAACACTTTAACAAGAAACTCCCAGTCACACAACATGTTCCCTCCCTGCCTGTAATAAACTCCTTGTAATGAGAAGTGTGTATAGGAAATCTGGTTATTTTTCCCCCTAGTTAAATGAAAGTACTTTCTTGTAAGTCTTAACTACGCATGGAGCCAATGCTAGTGTGTCAAGTTCATATACACATTTATAGGTTATGCCTACTTTAGGAAAGTGTTTGCCATGTGCAATCCAAAGTCTGTGAGATGGCCTTTTAGGGGAAATGTACTGTGGGGATAATCTGTTACAAATATGTGTACAGATATATGCAATCTGCTTCATTCCACTGAGCACTGCACTTGATTTTTGGAGCCCTAGGATGATTTAGCAGCATTGTGGGATGTTTATTTTGGGTGAATCATATTAAAATCAAAGTCAGTTTAATTTTTCTTATTTTTTTGGCATTGAGTGTAGCTCATGCTCTCTCTTCTGTTCCAGACTGTCAAGCTCCCATCGGCCCTTATTCTGGGCTGTTTAAATCCATGATTGTGGCATTTTAATCTCAGGTGCTCTTCATGCCACTAAAGGCATCACCTGGGTACAAGTGTCTTGTGAGGATTGTCAGTAGTGGGGGCCAGACTCAGAATCTGTGGCTCTAAAACCCAGCTCTGTTACCTCTCTGCCAATTGCAGACTCATAAATCTCACTATGTGGTCCAGCTATGAAAGGGGGAGAGAGAGCCACAATGTGTAAATGTGAGTTACGCGAGCATAATGGTAGGTTTGGTTACAAAGGGTTGAGTTTTTTAAGCACTGAGGGAAAGAATCAGGCATATGCTTTTTTTCTGTTGCTGCTCTATTTTCTATAAAAGACCTCATTGGAATTGTTTTGGCTTGATTTTCACAATAAAAATGTAGTTCCTATTTAGCCTTTTGTTTATTATTTGTATTACCATATACCTAGAATTTCAAGTCATGAAACGTCCCCCACCCCCCATGGTGCTAGGCACTGTACAAAACGTAGCCAAAAGGCAGTCCCTCTCACACACGATGACAGAAGAGCTTGGGAAAAGATACATCACAATGGCTGAGAGGGGAAAGCTAAACTACAATAAGACCCTTAGATTCCAAAATCAGTGTGTCCATACCAGGCTTCCACCACAATAAGAAAGAGAGTGGATTGAAATTGATTCATTTATTTTAGGATCAGCTTGTTGATCAGCCCTCAGACTACTTAAAACCCTGGGGGGGGGGGGAGGGGGAGGTTGGTTTTTTTGGTTGGTTGGTCAGGTGGGTTTGTTTTTTTTTAAGGGTTGTGGTTTTTTGTAATCTCTGTTTCTTTGACTAGTTAATACTCTTGCAAAAAAAAATATTTTTAAAGAATTGACAACCCACTCCAGGTATTCAGTTAAGGAAAAAAAGCTAACAGTTTATATACCGTGAACTGAGAAAGTCCTTCAGCAAAACCAGAGTTGACATTCCTGGGGAAAAAATCCTCTCACACTTTTTAAATACCTTATAAAAGATGCAAAAAAGGTCACACTCTCAATTATTTCCAAAAATCCTTTATATGTAATATTTAAAGCTTTAACAATGGACCTTTAATGACATGTCATGTGCAATATAAAGAGGCTTCATAAAGTTTGCGTTGTCTTGACATAAGGAGCAGGCAGCCAAAATAAGCAATTTACTATATAAATCAAGCCTCAAGAAAACATATTGTGGTACTTCTGGGGTTTCTTGTAGACCTGGGTAACCATTTTCTGGGGAAGTCAGACTATTTATATTGCAGTCGTTAACACTGAATAAACAGCATGTGCAGTGATGCAGGGCGCGCAGGAGAGATGTGCACTGGGCACCAAACGGAGCAGGAATTTGGAGAAGTACTCAAGATACCAAGGCCCAGATTCCGAGAACCTATGAAGCTCATAGCCGAAGTCTGCCCATGTGATGCTGGGCCCAAGACTGGAGAACAGGGAGGTGTTATGCCCTGTTAGGTCATCTACTCCATTTCTTTGCTGGTGCGGGAGGGGTTCCTATACAAGGCCTGCCTAATCTGTAGCATTTGGCCAGAACCTGTCATTCCTGTTGTCCCCTGGCCACCTGCCCACCTTTTTTTGGCTGGCTGCCAACATTTTATGTATTTGTTTGTTTGCTTGTTTGTTTGCTGGAGACTGTCAAGCAGGTGAGAGGCTAATGGCGGAGGCTCCTTTTCCATCTCCTCTTGGCCAGCCAGACTGTCACCCATTGTTTCACCCATCTTGGCTTCCCCTTCAGTTCCTGTTGTGTGTGTCAGAGCAAGAAGAGTTGAGGTGAGAAGAGTTGTGCTGGTGGAGGAAGTTGGCCCAGAGGTGCCAAGCAGCAGCTATATGATCAGTCCTGCAGCTTAATCCCCTTGGAAGATTTCCCCACTGTGAGACTGGAGTGGGTGGACTACTTACGCTGTTTCAGCCGGTAGGTACTCCGCATGCACACTGACACTAAACTGGTCCACGTTGAACCTTTTCGCTTGAACCAGTTAATAAGCCAGTTGAAAAACAGTCTGTTTTGACTGGTCAACAGGTCACTTGTAGACTGTTTATGGCCTCTGTGTGGACACAGTATTTCACAAATCGCCTAAGGGCTTTAACCATCATGTAGATGAGTTCTTAATTATGCTGCACTGGACTGTCCTGTCTAATTTTTCCCATTTTTGGATGAGTCTGCCCTTCAACGTTATGCATGCAGGCATGTTCTCTACTTTACTCATCACTTATCCAAGCAATCTGTCTGTGTAGCTCTTTTACTCTTCCCTTATAAGAATGCTCCAGCCCTTTAATCTTCTCTGAACTCCCTCCAGGGTGGCTACGTGATTCTTCATCGTGAGGGGCTCAGAGTTGAGCCCTGAGTTGCCTACTGCCTGGCATGGTACTCTCTGAAACCCTCAGTGCCAAGGGGTGATTTGAAAAATTGAGAGCAGGAGAAGGGAAAAATTAAAGAGGAGTGAAACCCTTTCCTGCAGATGTTAGACTGTGATTTCTTCAGGGGGGTTCTGACAAGTTCAGAGACGGCGCTTTATTTTCCAAAGGAGTAATGCCCTTTGCATGGTGTGGCTTTTTCCAGATGGCGGCTGAAAGACTTTGTGTTGTTTTAGGTGTATTTCATTTACTCGGAGCTCCAAGAGCCAATTTAAATGAGGAGAAGCCTCCCCTGTTCCCATCCACATTTGACATGAAGTTAAACTTTACCACTAACAAACGAAAGGGTGCTGAAAAGCTTGAAAGGCCGTGCCTTTTCATTGCCCCAATGGTCCCCGGAGCACGGCTTCTGGGTTGTGGCTTGGCTTGTTCTTCAGTTATAAACATCTTGCATATTTTTCTCTTCTTCTCCAGTGTCATCTCGGGATCTTTTATATATACACACATTTGGCAGTTCAAGAAAGTTGTTCAAAAATGTGCCTGGGTTTGAGCCATCCCAGCCGCTGTTGCCTGCTAGACCTCTCTGCCATTTGTTAACAATGAGGACGGAGCTGGAGCTGTTGCTGAATGCTAGCAGGCGACACTTATTTTGTTTAAAAAATGTTGTGTCGGGACGATGCCAGCATCAGTTACATGATCTTATAGCTAATGCATTGCCCTGCAAGCAGTCAGCCTCCCTCAGATGGTATTTCTTAAAAGCATATTAAGAAAACATATAGTTTTCTCACTCCAGGCTTGAGGCTTAAAACTCACTGAATTTTCATTTCATTGGGTTGTTTTTCCCCAGGATTTAAATTTCTCTGCTCTTTTATGAACATGCTGGAAAAAAAAGTTTTTTATGGTTCTGTATCCTCTTCTGACATTTCATACTAAAGCGTGTGTGTGTGAGATGAAGTTAGTAAGAATGTGGCTTGAGTAAGAAGTGTTTGAATTGGGCCTTCTGAGTCAAGAGCCAAGGAGGAAGGATTTTCAAATGGGCTCGGTTGTGGCTTATGTCTGGTAAACTGTTGACTTCCTTGGGCACAGATGGTATGTCTACACTGCAGAGTTTTTCTGGGAAAAACGGCCATTTTCCCAGAAAAACCACACTTATGTCCACACTGCAATTGCGTTCTTTCGATAGAAAGTTGAAAGATCACAGGGGTTTTTCCCACAGCGGTAAGCCTCTTTCTGTGAGGAAGACGTCTTTTTCTGAGAGCTCTTTCGGAAAAAGGTGTGTCTAGAAGAAAGAAAGAAGAGGCCTCCAGGAAAAAGCACAGGTGCCCTGGTGGCCACTCCGTCCATAGTAATCACAACTTAAATGCAAGATAGCATCCAATCAGTGTGGATGCTATCTTTCGAAAAAGCAGATTGCTTTTGCTGTATGGACACTCTCTTTTGAAAGAATTTTTTCCGGAAGATCTCTTGCAGGAAAGCTTCTTCCGAAAGAAGTCTGCAGTCCAGACATAACCAGAGTTACTCACTGACTTCAGTCGAAGCTGAGTTAGGCCAGTGCTAGACAGTTTGAAAAATCACAATTGAAATAAATACTTGGGGGAGGCAGCGTGACCTAGTGGATAGGTTATTGCACTAGGATTTAAGATGTTTTAAATCCTGGAATGACTGAAATCCATAGGAGCTTTGCCATTGACTTGAATAAGGTGAAGTTTTCACCCTGGAATTTATTCTCACCTCTGCCTCTAACCTTAGGCAAACCATTTCACCTCTCAATGCCTCTGTTTCCTTCTTAAACTTTGAATCTCTTAATTCTCCAGATGGCAGGCACCTCTATTTATACACTAGGTATATGGACAGCACCTAGCACAGTTATGTCAGCTAGGCACTGATGTTATATAATGATTGCAGAGCCAGCTACAGATGAGGGGGACGAGTTCACACACGTGTGCACTTGAGGAAAAGGGTAGGACTATTCTGTATACAATAGACCATGATCCAGATACATGAGATCTGGGAAAGAGGGTGGCAAGGAAAACAAGTTGTGTTACTTCCACTGCTGGGAGATGAAGGAAGGATGAATGGAAAAAATGCTTTAAGGTTTTTATGTGCTACAAAGTGAAAATTATTTACTTTGACTGATAAGGGGAAAGCTAGGAATGTAAAACACTAGTTTGATATAAACACATCCCTATCTGCAAAATCCAGAGGATCATTACTGCTGATAACTCTCATGCCGCTCATATCCGGTTTACTTTATGCTCTCTTGTTTTCAGGGGGTGACCTGCAGAGGGCAAGACTTAATTCATCTAAAGCGGCCAGAATTGTTTACAACAGTTAAGTGATTTTGGGCTCTGCTCTCTGGTGACCCTGCATGTTTTTTCCAACAATTTACAGATTTCCCAACTAGCTAGCTGACACTCTTGAAGAACAGGCTCTGCAATTTGCATGCTTCATAACTCATATTTAAGCTATCTGCAAAAATAGCAGTCTAAAGCCATGGTGATGAATGTGTAAACCTGCTTATTAATCAACATTAAAATAAAAAGAGTTCTACCCATAGAATGTCGGGTTTTGAATGTGACTATTTAAATATCACACCCTTTCACAACTAGTATAGGCCTCTTCAGTAAAGAAACCTGTTGTAATGAACAACATCAAGCCCTGAGAAAGTATTCATGGTGTGTTTTTTTTTTTCTTTTGCTCCTTAAACAAGAATAGCCATTTGAAGGAACTGGACCACCACAGCTGGGTTCCAATTAGCCCAGTTTTTAATTATATATAACCCAGGGCTGCCTTGGCTGGTTTCTAAAATACAGAATGTGGTGAGCACAAATAGAGGGCTCACAAGCCATATGAAAGGCTACAACCATAGAGCTATATAGTAAAGGTAGATAATGTGGTCCCTTTTATTGGAGCAATAAATAATACAAACTTTCTGGACCAAATGAATTGTCCTTCATATTTAACTTGGCTTTCTCTTATTCTGTTCTCCTGAAGATCTCAAAGCCTTTACAAGTACTAGCCAGCTCATTCTCATTATTCCTTGTCAGCTAGAGATGAATTAATATCTCCATTGGATAGGTGAAAAGATGAGATTCAAAGGATGGCTAAAGGCTGGAAGATGATATACATGTAGGGGAGTAAGAACATTTGAAGTTTTTTATTATATTTGTGGGTGCTCAGGATATAAGAGGGAGCTATATGCTTGCTTGTTTTCTCCTGGAATGAGGCTGCTAGAGGCCAGCAGCAAATCACTGCTCCAATTATTGACTATTTCTAGGTAACAAAATGAAATATTGGTGCAACCAAGCTGCTCTTGATGGAAGGAAATCCAGGCCCATTTTACTCAGCCAAACATCAGGAGTGTTCACAGGATGAGTATTTAAGGGTGAATAGGAAAAATATTAAAACTTTTACAAATATATATGATTTTGGGGAGAGCTGGGCTGAAATCCAGCACTGAATGAAACATCCCCTAAATGTAATTAAACACTCTGAAATTTCTGCAAAAGATTTGATTCTGGAAACCTGCAAAGTTTCAAAGGAAAGCAAAAAAATTTGTTCTTTTATGGCCATCCTTCGAAGATGGCCTAACTTTGAGTGTCTGACATTGTTCTAGAAGGGTGGCAGACTTGCAGAACAGGCTCTCTTGGCTTCTGAATCTGATCAGTGAGTTCCAAAGTGATGTAAGAATAGAATTTGGCAGAGTTCATTCACACGCCTTGCTGTTTGCACTGTTGTAATTGCAGTCACCACGGAAGAGGGGGCTAAAGCATGGTGCTTAGAGTAGGGGAAGAATGGGCCAGAGCTGCATTTCTACCCTTAGGAAATTTAGACTGTATAACATCAGCCACTGTTGTGAAAGTGCCCTTGCCCCATCTCACACGTGCAGTTGTGGTTGTTAAAGACAAAGGAGTTAAGAGTGATGTGTAATGGAGCAGAGCTACACAATCGATCTGCTCTTATTTTTCTGTAAACAATCATAAGCCTCACGAGCTTGCTCATCAATTGCTGTAAATCAATGTAATTCCAGAGATTTTTAAAGGTGTTAGAGTATTTGTACCAGTTAAGGATCTGGCCCAGTATGTTCCTACAGTTTTGCTTTGACAAGGATGAAAAGGTCTGTTGTTGGAAAGTGAGAGCTAGCATGGGCTAAAAGTCAAGTGTACATAAGACACTGTGTGCTTTTAACAGGTGCAAGGTGGTGAGTTGTAGCCTAGCCACCTCCACCAAGTTGCACATGGTAAAAGTACACTGTGCCTTGGCTACACACAACTTAGAACAAGTCAGTTAGAATTTCTTGACCAGCACCCTCCCAGAGCCCATCGTTAAGTCCCTATGGTAAGAATTTCATGTGCACCCAACCGGCCTACGAGCTCAAGTCTCATTGACTTTCAAAGAAACTACTTCAGCTGGAAGTCAGTGGGAGCAGGGTTTTAAGCACCAAAGTCACTTTGGAAAATTAGCCTCTGGGCTTGTCTGTACTTAAAAATGTTGCTGCTCTAATTATGCCGCTAGTTAAAATGGCAAATGGCACAATCCCCCATTGTGAAGAGTTGTAACAGTGTACAGACATACCAAATACAGCGTATTTGTAAACTATGGTAGAAGGCACCTTTACATTAGTATAAGTGTGTCTACACTAGGATTTGTCCCAACATAACTACATTAGCCAAAAAATTCACACTCCCAATGGGCATAGTTACGCTGATAAAACAGCCTGAGGCTCCTAACTGAGGCACTTTTGAAGATGTTACTTCTAGTCAAGATAAAAATAATAAATTAGCCAGTATTTGGAGCAAGTAGCTTTATTAGTAATTTTAACAATATTTGAAGCAGCCTCACCACCCATTTCCACCATCAATGAGTAACTCTATTGTCAAAAATATGGAGAAGTTCCAAATACAACAGTATGCTTTTCATTAGCAGCGAGAAAAAAAATCATACTATGCATAAATTTGCTATGAAGCCCATGTGGTTTGCTATGAACTAATAATATGTGTGATTTTAATTTAAAAAATCCCATGATTTCATTAGCTCTAGCTGCGTGCAACTCGAGCATACAATGGTAAAACACACACACACACACACACACACACACACACCAAAAAAAGGCAGGTTCCACCAGAGCAATGTTCATTGGTTAAGCTGAATGAGCCGTTATAATGAAATCCCAAACAAGGTAGATTTTCCCCATTTGTGGTTTCTTTACCAGTTGTAACCTGATCTGATGTGATTTATCCCAGTGAAACTCGGCTGTCCTGCTTCACACAGCATGACCAAGACCAGAACTGTGCTGTAAGTTTGCTGGGGATGGGCAGATAATTTCTGTTGGCAGGGGTCAAAAGGGAAGAAGGAGAATCCAGGGACCTACAGACTGATCATCCTCACCTCAGTCCCTGGAAAAATCATGGAGCAGGTCCACAAACAAGCGGGAACATGATCAAGAACAGTCAACATGGATTCACCAAAGCCAAGTCATGCCTAACCAACCTGATTGCCTTCTATGGCAAGGTAACAGGCTCTGTGGATATGGAGAAGGTGGTGAACATGATATGCCTTCATTTCAGCAAAGCTTTTGAGGCCATCCCCACAGTAATCTTTCCAACAAATTCAAAGTAGGGCTTGGCTGAATTAATCATAAGGTGGATTGAAAGCTGGGTAGATTGTTGGGCTCAATGGATAATGATCAATGGCTTGGTGTCTAGGCGGCAGCCAGTATCAAGCAGAGTGCCCCGGGGGTTGTTTGCAGGGCCAGTTTTGTTCAACATCTTCATAATTGATCTGGATAATGGGAAGGCGTGCACCCTCAGCATGTTCATAGATGACACTAACCTGTGGGAGTGGTAAATATGCTGAAGGGTAGGAATAGAGTCCAGAGTAACTTAGACAAATAGGTGGATTAGGCCAAAAGAAACCTGATGAGGTTCAACAAGGACAAGTGCAAAGTCCTACACTTAGGATGGTAGAATCTTATGTAGTGCTGCAGCTTGGCTGCTACATTCTATGAATGGAGGGTTGGAGGAAGAGTAAGAGAAGTGACAAGCGGGGGAAGGGCAACAGACTTGCTGGGCCCATGGTCAAGGGGTGTAGCCCTGTTATAGAATCATAGAACCATAAAATCCTAGGGCTGGAAGAGACCTCAGGAGGTTATCAAGTCTAGCCCTCTGCCCAAAGCAGGACCAATCCCAACTAAATCAACCCAACCAGGGCTTTGGCAAGCTGGGACTTAAAAACCTCTAGGGATGGAGATTCCACCACTTCCCTAGGTAACCCATTCCAGTGATTCTGCACCCTCCCAGTGAAGTAGTTTTTCCTAATATCCAACCTAGACCTCCCCCACTGTAACTTGAGACCAGTGCTCTTTGTTCTGTCATCTGTCACTACTGAGAACAGCCTCTCTCCATCCTCTTTGGAACCTCCCTTCAGGAAGTTGAAGGCTACTATCACATCCCCCCTCACTCTTCTCTTCTGCAGTCTAAACAAGCTCAAATCCCTCAGCCTCTCCTCGTAGGTCATGCGCCCCAGCCCCCTAATAATTTTGGCTGCCCTCCACTGGACCCTCTCCAATACGTCCACATCCTTTCTGTAGTGGAGGACCCAGAACTGGATGCAATACTCCAGATATGGCCTCACCAGTGCCAAATAAAGGGGAATAGTTACTTCTCTAGTTCTGCTGGAAATGCTCCTTCCAGAATGGGCAGGGCCTCAGGCAGAATGGGAGGGGCTGGGGCAGCCATCCCTCAGCACTGCCCAGAATGCACTGCAGAACCCCATGGGCCTACTCCCCCTCCCTGATAACCAGCCCTTTCTGCCGTTGTAGTTTGATGTTACAGAAATGATTGCAATGTTACAAACATTTGAAATTCATATGCTGTAATAATATCCATAGGAATAAAAAAGAATTTGCATTTACAGTGTATAGGACTTTTACAATGGAGTTAAAGCACTGGAATACTGTTTTTCAGCCATAGACCCATGCACATTCAACTAGTATTAGAGACCATAGACTCATAGAACACTAGAACTGAAAGGGACTTCGAGAGGTCATCAAGTCCAGTCTCCTGCCCTCACAGCAGGACCAAGCACCCTGTAGATCATCCCTGTTAGATGTCTCTCTAACCTGCTCTTAAATATCTCCAGAGATGGAGATTCCACAACCCCCTAGGCAATTTATTCCAATGTTTAACCACCCTGACAGGAAGTTCTTCCTAATGTCCAACCTAAACCTCCATTGGTGCAATTTAACCAGCTGTAGAGAGGAATGATGCTCCAATGGTTAATTTTTTGGACTAAGACTTAGTGTATAGTTCCCGTTCCTGGCTCAGCTACAGACTTTCTGGGTATGTCCACGCTACAGAGTTTTTCCAGAAACATGGCCATTTTTCCAACAAAACTTGAGGAATGTCCTCACTGCAATTGCATTCTTCTGCAAGAAAATGGAAAGAACGGAGGGGTTTTTCTGACTTGGTAATCCTCATTCTACGAGGAAGAAGCCTTTTTGCGAAAGAGCCCTTTCGCAAAAAGGCGTGTGTGGATGCGGAAGAGGGAGTTCTTTCAGAAGAAGAGGAAAGAGCACAGGTGCCCTGGTGGCCATTCCATCCATAGCAATCACAGCTTACACGTGAGAGAGTGTCCATTAAGTCCGGATGCTCTCTTTTGAAAAAGCAGATAGTTTTTTCTATGCACATTTGTAGGGTGGATGCTCTCTTTCGGAAGAAGTTTTTCCGGAAGATCTCTTCTGAAAAAAGCTTCTTCCGAAAGAAGCCTGTAGTCTAGACATAGCCTCTGTGTGTCCTTGAGTAAGTCATTATCTGTGTTTCTCCCCCTTAAAAAAGACTAATATTTCTATTCCCAGAAACAGCCAGCAGCAGGTTCCCAGCCAATGGGAATACGGAGCTAGCGCTCAGGACAAGGGCAGCGGGCGGAGTCCTGTGCACTCTCTCACTCCCCTTTAGCATCCTGGCTGATCACCCTGCAGCAATGAGACCCAGTGCCCTATAGTTTGAAAACCAATGAACTACTGAGTCCTTCTTTGGTACCTATTGCAGTGAATTCTTTACCCAGACAGGCGGTTGTCAGATGAGTTTGTTTATCCATGTCCACTTATTATAAAGCATTACCAAGCTGTTCCCTGGTTTTCTGTAAGTGAGATTCTTTTCATACCTGTTCCCAGGGGCGATGAAGAGAGTGTCTTCACAAATTAAAATCTTCAGCCTTGAGGGGAATAAGGACTCTGGTTACCATACCAAAGCAGTCCCCCACTAGCCAGCTGCCAAGTCATTGTGAGTGTTTTCTATCAGGCATTGTAGCCCAAGTTGTCAGGCTGCCAGGCCCTTGTTCCCTCTTTTGTTTTTTCCCCTTTGTGTTGTATGGAAACGTGTCCCCCAAATCTTCCACGAAGCCAAGTGAGGATGATTAGTATGCAAGGCAGACAGTATAAGCATTTCAGGAAGACAATCGGTCCACAGTACAGCTGCTCTAGAAGAACCAGGAATTTCTAGTGAAGCAGCTGAAGTCAGTGGCATGACTGTGCGCTCATGCCGTTATTTATGGACAGATCAAAAAGCAATCCCAGCTTCACACAGGCAGGCATAGGAACAATAAAAGAGGCCTATTCTCACAGCAACTGGCTGTGCTACTATAATCAAAAGCCTCATAATAGCACACTCAAAGGTGTTCAAAGGGCTTTGTTTCTACAAACCAGGCGTTTTAATGGAAGGGGATCAAATCTGGTGTACCAGGTCTCACACAACATGTGAGTTTTCTCATTTAAATAATTTTGAATTGATTTTTTTAAATGTAAAGGGACTGCAGGCCTGATTCCAAACCCTGAAGCCAGAGGAAAAACTCCCCTGGACTTGAAAGGGCTTTGGATTGGGGGTGCTATGGCTGGGAAAAGTGTTCCCACCCAGTCCTTAGCCTCTTCTGTGTAGGCTGAAAACACAAACAAAGGTAGTTGTGGCAGCAATGGTTTAACTGATGCCTCTCAGCAGTTGGACTGAGACCGATAAACTGACTTCGTACAGGCCAATGATCAGCCATGAAGTGTGCAACACAACCGGTCTGGCCCTTGTTGCTCTTGCGGTGTTGTTGCAGAGCACCTGTTTCCACACAGCCCCTGGTGCAGTTTTATGACATGCTCTTCCCTTAAGGCCTTTGATAAAGTTTGCACAGCCAGTGCTGTCCTGATTCACTCATCCGTCATGCACTCACACACCAAAATCCTCACTCTCGTGTAATGTCTATGCTAAGCAGAGGCCAAAGGCTAAGTGGAGGAGGGGAGGCTTCAGGAACGTATAGGAGTTTGGTTATCAGTGCTTCTGAAAACAGGAAGGCTGGTTTTGACTTATGTTTTGCTGGCCACGTGACACTTTCTTACCCTGCTGGAGAATTCTCAAAATTCCAGTCATGAAGGCCCTTTGCAAATACCTAACATTCCTGACCTACAAGACCATATGTCTGGCAGTCACAGGAAAAGGCCCCCCTCGCAGTCAGTTCTTTTAAGAATCCCAGCAAACAGTCCCTCCATCTCCAGTTAAAGTAGGAGTGTTAAAAAGACAGAGTTGCTCATTGACCTTTCACCTCTGTAGCCTTGGAAGAAATAAACACTGCATTCTGCCAGGAAAGCTCGAAATCAAATGGCCAAATGGGGTGGCACTGGGAAAGCCCTTCCCAACATGGCTGTCAGCACAAACACCTGAATGCTGTCACTATCCTGCCTCCAATTGCCTGCATAATTTGACTAGTTCCTGTCATTTGTGAATGGAAGGGACTGACTACAGAGGTCACGTGATAGCAATAGGTAAAGCTTTGCTGTGGCATGACTGGAGAGGCCATGCGTGACAACACAGAACATGACTGAAGGGTGCACATACCAGGCAGGAGAGTTATTTCAAGAGTAAAGCGGGGAGGATATAAATAGGAGGGAGAGGTTGAGAGAGGGAACATTGACATTGGCTATTAAAAAATTCCTGAGTGCAGAGTCTGCTAAGCTAGGGACTAGTATCCTTACATTAATGGAGGGGGGCACCACTGCTCTATTTCAATGATCCCACACTGTTTAAATTCACATTAATACATTTTCTAATACAATCACAAAACACGTCCATGTGCTGGCTCCTGAGGGAGGGTTTTCGAAAGTGCTCAGCTTGGTGAGCACTGCTCCCACCCAAGTTAAATGGCCAAATTCCTACTGACACCACTGGCGAACGGGGTTAGGGCAAGGCTGAGCACATTTGGAAATCTGACGCTCTGTGTGCCATTGACAACAATTAGGAAGACGAGGTGATATCCTGATCCCCTCAAAGTCCATGGATAACCTCCCAGAGACTTTACTGGCACCTAGATTTCACCCACTGTGTTTGCTCCCTAAAACCAGTACAAAGTAAACCAGCAACAGCATCCCGAGTCCATATAAAAATCACTGTGCTGTGCCAATTTCCCAAAGCCACCCCACTGTCCACAAAACCCTGCTGGGAGATACGGGCTGTGCCGAGTAGCCAGGAGGCTAAGCAAGTCAGGCTATTTTGGATTCAGATGGGGAATGAAGTCCAAGGTCGGAGATGTCTGAAAAATCTTTTTGACCAACATCCATTCAGCTTCCCCAGAAAGCTTCTCTCGCCAGCACTCACTCTGCCTTCCCTCGGCCTGTATCTTTCACAGGCCATCCTGGAACTGCTGCAGACTGTCAGAACCACACTACAGAAAGGGGAGCCTCGGGGTCACTCTCAGAAGTTCAAGACGAGATCATTATTGAGTTGCCCGGAGCTATTGACAGTGTGGCCGACTGGCCATGTGCTGTTCAGCCCCACAGCAGTCTGGGAGCACTCAGGCCTTACTAGATCCCTAGCAGAGCTGCATGGAGATTTCTGTGGCCTGGGACCAAATCTGAAATGGAGGCCTCCATCCTTCCAAAAAATTGCCATGCAGATGAAAGCATTTAAGAACAGGAGAGAAAAGCAGGTCTGTGGGGTCACTGCCATGCCAAAGAAGATGAGATGTATCTGTCCTGCATGCAGCTGCGAGGCCATTCCCAGTTCACCTGTCCCTGAGCCCCAGTGCCAGTGAAGAGGGATCCCTGGCCTGCGAACCCACTCCTGCCTCCTGGCTTGTGTGGGGGTGGGGGGGTTGCCATGGACCCAGTGGCAATGACAGTGGTATCTGGGCCCTGCCAGACTGTGTAAGTCACTCCCTGAACTATCAAGGAGTGGTGCTCTCAACCCAAGAGCCAGGTTGCAATGACTCTCACTCAAATTCGGCCTAGCCCCTTCTCTGTCATTTTGGGATCCTAGAGCAAATTGCTCCTTTTCCACCCCCTCTTCCCATCCCCAGGTGGTCCTTATTCTCAGCCCCAACAGGAGAAACTCGCCCCGGCTTCAAACCACAGGGAGCAATGCTTGGATAATGATGGGGGTGAGAAGTGTAATTCTTCAATCTCTAATCCCAGTCCAAACGGCAGAGGTAGGTTCTAGTCCAGTGATGGGCGACCTGCGGCCCATTGAGGTTTTATGTGTAGCCCATGAGACATTTTCTTTACTGTTGCCCATGCATGGGGTTGCTGAATTCTGCTGATTTTTGTCCACGTAGCTTTTTTCCTACCTGTATTACAATAGTGGCACTTGCTTAAAGCAAGGGCAGGTGAAGTGAGGTATATGTTAGTGGCACACAACATTGATTGCAAGTACTGTGCACTTTTTCTGCATCCAATCAAAGCGCTGCTATGGTTCAATCAGCACACTCCACGAATTCTAGGTATGCAAGCGCAATAAGCAAAACTGCCCTATCCCGGGAGACTGTCTTGGTTACGACAATATTGCATCTCACTGAGATGGAGGACCACTCATGTGGCCCACTCGTGAGCCTAGGTTGCCCCTCACTGTTCTAGTTCATAGGTACTGTAAGGGCTTTTCCATCATTACCTCTATGAGTCACGTAATGATCTTTGGAGTCTGGTTTTCAAATGATTAAAAACATAACTGTGCACAAAATTCATACCCAATTCTACACCTAACTTGGGAGCACAGTTGCATATGCAAACTGGGGACATGCATACGTCAAGGTATCTAACTGCTCATTTGCATATGCATATCAACTGTTTGCATCTGCAGTCGTGCTAGATGCACATGTGCCCATTAGGCACAAAGCATCATGTGGTATATTGTAGGAGTAGTTACATGCTATACACTTTGACAGTCGTGCTCTTAATTATCTTCCCGATAATATAATCCTCATTAAAATGTGCTGCACAGACACACAATGCAATATTTAAACCGTGATATGCTAGTGTATTTAACACAACTTGCGTTGTGAATAGCCAAAGGAAATCATTTGCCCTGCAGCAACCTGGTTCACTCATCAATTTGCACCATGTTTTTCCCTCACCTATTGAATAAGATGCATAGACTAACATGCTCCAATATTAGTTTTAATAGGGCTATTTGAAAACACAGTTATCCTGAGTAAGAGTCCCAGGATCATGCCTACTTGTATTTAAGAAATCATGGCCATAAAGCTGTAGCAGAGAGTGAGAGTGCCTGCAGTAGGGAAGGCAATGCGGCTAACGGGGTGGCATATGAAAAGGTGTGAGGTCACTTTGTGCTTAGTGTCATTGGAGAGAACTCATATGTCATTCAGATTGAGAACTCATATGTCCTGTGGTGCTGGCTGCAGCAAGCTTCAGGGTGAATGAAGAAATCTTAGAGCTGATCCTTGGTTTCCAGAAAATGGGTCTGGGAGGAATTTTGGGGCAGTCACAAAAGGCATTGGAATTAGATGTACATTTGCTGAAGGGAAATACGAGAGAAGTAGAGAACTGGTAACTTTGGTGGGGGCAGTGCTTTTGTGCAACAAATGTAGGGAAAGGCCATGCTGCAACCAGGAGGAAGGAGAAAAATATTTTTGGCATGGAATATCTTCATATTTAAAGCCAAAAATGACCCTGTACAGAGTCACCCTTGGCAGTCCCACCCTCTGTCCATTAAGCAGCACAAAATCAAATTGTTTCAGGGCCAGATTTTGCCATCTTCCTTCACCCTCAGCAGTGCTTTTGTGCCTCGACTCATTGTTGTCAATGGGGCTATTCACGTAGCGTGGCATTACTTACCATGAGTAAGGCAGGCAAAATCTAGTCCATTATCTCTATTAAACACTATGGCTGTGTCTAGACTGGCATGATTTTCCGCAAATGCTTTTAACGGAAAAGTTTTTCCGTTAAAAGCATTTGTGGAAAAGAGCGTCTAGATTGGCACGGATGCTTTTGCGCAAAAGCACTTTTTGCGGAAAAGCGTCCGTGCCAATCTAGACGCGGTTTTGCGCAAGAAAGCCCCGGTTGCCATTTTCGCCATCGGGGCTTTTTTGCGCAAAACGGTTCTCAGTTGTCTACACTGGCCCTCTTGCACAAAAGCATTTGCGCAAGAGGGCTTATCCCTGAGCCGGAGCATCATAGTATTTGCACAAGAAGCACTGATTTCTTAAATGAGATCGTCAGTGTTCTTGTGCAAATTCAAGCGGCCAGTCTAGACAGCTGGCACGTTTTTACGCAAAAGCGCCTGCTTTTGCGCAAAAACTTGCCAGTCTTGATGCAGTCTATATGACTTTTCCATATAGTGAGGGAAGATTGGCCATGTATTCATTTAGAAATAGCATGATATGAGATAGCTAGCTGGGAACAATGTGGAAGCATTCACTGAGGTCTTAAATAGGTGACTGCCAAGTGGCAAGTCATGAGGAGGTATATAGGACTCCAGATTATAAAACCAACTGTGAGGCCACTAGAAAACACATATGCTTTATAACTAGCCCATAAAACACATGCTGCATTGTCCCTATTGCTCTGTAAGAAACAGGCCTGTCCATCTTCCTAAAGAGAAAATATAAAAGAAGGCGTCAAGCATTTGCTTTATTGATTTGATTTTGAAGAATGTGAGAGCGCCAGCTAGGGTTGCCAGGTATCCGGCTTTTGCCTGGACTGTCCGTTATTTGGGTCCCCTGTCTGGTAAAAAAACCAGAAAATAGTGGACATGTGAAATGTCCGGTATTTACTGTTTCTCTTGGACAGAAGTCCGGCGGGGACAATTTTCCCCTGCCGAGTGTGGCGGGGGTGGGGGAGTGAGGAGCGTGGGACCATTTAAAGGCACAGCGCCCTTTTTTTTGCTTAACAACTTTGATCTCTTCCCCCCCCCTTTTTTTTTTTTTTTGCTCTGCTCAATAACTTTGGTTTCCCCCTCATTTTTTTTCTCAACAGAATTTTTTCCGGGTGTTTTTTTTGGGGGGGGGGTGTTCAGTATTTTTTGTTAAACCATCTGGCAACCCTAGCAGCCAACATGAATTTGGAAAATAGTAAGGTTTGCCTTTCATTTCTGTTTTTTTTTAAACTGGTCCATTTCCCATCCTTTTACCAAAGCAAGTTTCACCTAACAACCATTTCCACAACAAGCCAGCCTCAATACATGCAGCAGGGTGGGCAAGGGGATACAACATTGGAGGAAGGCCTGTGACTGAATGCAGAGGCCTACTCTGACCCTGGTCAACAAGGAGTTAACAGGAAGAGAGACAAGATGGCTGAAGCTACCTACATAGCATGCTACTGTGCAGTTAATAGCCACTCAGGCTCACAAAGCTGCTGTAGGGAGGGGTGCTAGGAAGAAGCTGCCCTAGGAGCAGGAAGAGGGAGCCTTCTAGTGTGTTATCTGAAACTGGAGCTAGGTAAGGTACACCATGCTGGGGGAAACATTTTGTTGTGTTTTTATATCTTTTCTGTGATCCAATACTTCCTGGAAAAGCCATGTGATTTTCAGGCCACCAATTTACAAGGCTTACAAGGTTAGAGTGTGGGAGAGAGGTGGTAGTTGATTAAGAGCAACCCCACAGTGTGTATAATACAGTGTCTAGACCAGCTACTAGGACTGTGAGTGTAAGTATGTATGGTTGGTTGTGTTTATTTCAACTGAAACATGCCTTTCCTACAGTACAACCTTGGGGCCCACTCCTGCAAGTGCTCCCCCAAATCTAGCATCTAGAGTTGCCAGGTGTCTGGTTTTGAACCGGACAGTTCAGTATTTGAGCTTTCTGTTTGGGAAACAAATTGAGAAAATAGAAATGAGAAAATAGAAATGTCGGGTATTTTCTAAATAAGATGTAATGTAGATTGTGATATAATGTCAAGTGTGTCAGGTATTTTTGTTGAAACCGTCTGGCAACACTAGCATCCCCTTTGCCTGGGGCAGTTCACTGTATTGGGGCTTGCAGGAATACAGCCCTGGAAGGCTGTCGCCAGGTTTGTCTTTTTTTTTTTTTTTTTTTCCTGCTTCTATATGTCCACGGTTGCTACCCCAGACGTAGCATTTCCCATGAGAATGCAGATTGACAACCACCAAACAGCTCAACACCAGTAAAGTCCTGGCTCATGGAGTCTTGTGATTACTTTACAAAATAAAGAAAAAGGAAGAAAGAAAAAAAAGTGGGGATACTTAAGTTTCCAGCTTTCAGGGTTGTAGAGAGAGCTTGAAAATCTGACCACTTAAATGATCATAAACAAGAAGGCAAATATGGAGAACCACACACTTCTTTTTTAAAATACCCTGATTTTTTTAAGAGGATCACATTATATTTGCTGGCTTGTGGTTGGCACAGGACCACCTAAACTGGCTTAGAGGGGGTCTCTGACATAATAGTCAGCATCTTAGTGGCTTCCAGGACCCTGTGACCACTAAGTTTTTTCTTGTGGCTGCCCTTAGTGGAATGGCACTGGCCAGAGGAGTGGGAGAAAATGTTCAGGAATAAACATTTAGAGCAGACAAGCCCAAAGTGTGTGGAGCAAAGCCCAAGTCAGCAAAGAGTCTCTCTAAACAGTAGCTCAGGAGAGAGGGCAGAGCCGTCGCTTGTGATTGGCTTGTAATAATCATAGAACAAAGAAGTTGAGTCATTTGTGATGTTCCAAGAAAATCAGTGGAACAATGTCCTTCCATTTGGCTTGCTATACCTCTGTGCCTCCTTAATTCTCCTTGTCTCTTCTCCCTTGCTGTTTTCTCCGAATTTCACTCTCTCTTCTTTGTGATGTGATCTGCATGAAAGACAGAAATGCAAATCAAATTATACTGGAGAAAAGTGGGCATGGAAACTTCCTGCACAGACTTAATATGACATGTCCAGATGGCAACATTTTTTTTCTTTTTGCAAGACACAGCTTTGATAAGTTACCACACAAAACTGGCCAACTATAATTTTTAACATTAAAAACATCCCAAGTCTCCTGATACCTTCGTCCAGCCTTTTGTAACAAAGCATTCCAAAATTGCCCCCAGAGGATCTTTGCTGGCCAGTTTGCCATATAATTGGGTTCTTCCAAAGCACAAATGTTTGTGTTCTTCACAACTTTTAAGTGCTTTTCTAAATGAGGCGTTATTGCCAGCTAGCTATTCCTGATTAACTTCATGTGTAGACACTCTTATTGCAGAACAAGAGTTCTGTATTGCAAATTAACTTAATACATTGACTTTGCTGTGTAAATAGGATGTGTGTGTTTGTGATCTCTTTGTGTGAATTCAGACATACAAGAATGGGGGTACTTTTGCGCACCCCCAATCTTTTAACATACTCTCCTTGATACTGTACCCCAGTATTTTTGCACTGTGGATTTGATCCTACTCCCACTAAAGTTGATAAGTGTCATGTTTTCAGTGGGAGCAGGATTGGGACCAACACAGTTAAAACAAGGCTGAGCCAATCACATTAGATAAAATAAGAACAAATACTTCACCCAAGTCTTCATCTGTCCTGGCCCCAAAGTCTCATAGGTGTTGAAAATATTTGGTTTCCCCCTTTTTAGTCATTTTCTTGTGTCTATGCATTCGGCTGGGACAAGATATTTTTGAGAGGAGTTTCTTGTGATAGTTCTAGCTCATCTGAAACCAGTAATCTCATGCAATAGCCTGATCCAGGTATGGCAATTTAGATAAGCTTCAGGAAAGGATCTGGCCCAACTCATAAAATCTTTTGGGGTTCCCCTATCATCAATATTTTATAGACCCTCTGATATTTTTATACACATGCACCATAAGCCCGAGTCTTTCAAGTTGGCTCCAAACATTTGGTGCTTTATTTGTTACATTCTGTAAAGTTGTTTAAAAGAGCACCTCAGGGCTTTTATATTACGCCTTGTGTGCAAAATCCTGTGGTAAGATAACAAGAACTGTCTAAAGACTTCTGCTTGTTGACTCCAGGGTATTTGTGTTCTTTGTCTGCGTGTTGCACAGCCTCCTTCTTGGAGTGTCTGGTTATTGGGTATTGGTGATCATGTTGGTCTACTAGACAAGCTCATAACCCACAAACCAATAAGTAACCCCTTCTATTTGGACAATTTAAATCAAAGTAAAAAAGCCTTTAAGAAGCATAATTTCTTAATCAATTTATACAAAAGCACAGTAATGGGCAGGAGAGAAACCAGCAGGATATTGGTTCAGTCATAGGGACACAGGAACACGTGGTATTAAGATGGACAGAAGTTACCACTTGGAATCAACTGGTTTTTTGTGGGATTAGCTTTTCTCTTGGCAGGTCATGAGGATCAGAATTGAAGAGTAGTTATGATTAAGAAAATGACCATGGAAAAATATCCCTTTTCATATTCTGCTCGTCTGTCCCCTGAATGTCTTAGGGTAGTCTACACTGCACAGCTATTTGGGGATACCTGACGTATCCCAAAATAGCTACCTCATGTCTACACAAGCCACCTGTTATTTCAAAATATTTTTTGAAATAACAGGTGCACTATTTCACCATCCCGATAAACCCTGTTGCACGAAGGTTAAGGGAGGGCTCGAAATAGCACGTTATTTCGAAATTTGGCACTGCTATTTCGAAATAGATTTGCATAGCGCAAATTGCATATCTTATTTTAAGTTTAGGGTGCTGTGTAGATGCAACCTTACAGTCATATCTGGTTCCTGTTGTGACCAAATTGGTTTTACTCCTGTTAATGCAGTAGGCCCATCGTACCTATGAAAGAATGAGCGGGAAGCTTTCTGGTTCTTGCATCACCCACAAAATTGTCAGCTATGGTCTGACTGCAGAATGTATATTCCTGCTGATGAGGTAAAACACAAGCAGAACAGCCTAATTACTGGAGTCCAGCTGTTTTTTTGTGTTTTTTTTTTTTCAGGAATAGCAATTAGAAAAAAATCATCTCTTGACTTCTAAATGGAAGATGTTTGATATAAGAGTTACCAACCGCAGATTGATATGGAACCTTTTCCCCACCCTAGTGTAGCACTTACAGCATAACTTAAGTGATCTATTCAGCTCCCCTTTTTTCAACAGGAGTTACGTACACATAAAAAACACTGATGAGACAAAATCATTTTTAAAATGAGATCAAAGGGAAATGACAAAATATTAATCAGTTGCAAGTGTGGGCATTTGCCTGCTCCATCCCTGGGGAGGCTGGTGTTGGGGGTGGGTGGGACGGGACTTGCACCCACTTCCATGCGCTCTCCAGGCAAAGGCCCTATTCCCTAGGCCACTCCAGATCTCGTCCCACCTCCCTACCTTCAGGTCATCCCTTATCCTGCCTTCACTTCATCTTGAATGGTCTTTTTAGAATACACACGAATCTTTTCCAACTTGTATTTAGCTGTGATGCTCTGTGGGCTTGTCTACACAGTGCTTCAGTGAAGACGCTATCTATGCCAATGGAGAGGCTCTCCATCAGCATGGGTACTCCAGTTCCCCGAAAGCTGATAGCTAGGTAGATGGGAGAACTGTCGCCAACATAGTCCTGTCTACATCACAGGGGGCAGGTTGGTTTAACTGCATCACTTAGGGATGTGGCTTTTCACATCCCTCAGCAATGTAGTTACACCAGCCTAACTTCCTACTGCAGACCTGGCCTGAGCCCAGGCCTTTCCTTTCCCTGACCGGAGAAAAAGCTTGTCTCTTGCTCCAACAAATGTTGGTCCAGTAAAAGAGATTACTGCACTCAACTTGTCTGTTTAAATTGTGTGCCGCCTGGGGCAAGGATGATATCTTGCTCTGTGTGTGTTCTGTTGTTCTGTCCCCGCTTAAGTAATAATTATTATTGTGGTGTTTGTTACCATGTAATTGGTAGGGGTGTTTGTGCGTGTGTGTATACATGTGCATGTCTCTCTCCCTTTGACTACTGGGGACAGTTCAACACAGATATGGCCACAGTGAGACATAAACCATCTGCTCTCTTCCTCATGGAGACTTGGATGTTTCCCTGATTTCTTTTCCATAACTCGAAAGCAAAATCCAGTCTGACTCAACAGGACACCTGGCTTTCTGTGTCTGGAGAGCATAATTATGCTCACATATAAGGGAGAGAAGCAGAAGCTGAGAGAAGGAGTAAAAGGGGATATCCAGAAGCAGGGAACTTGAGACATTAAATGCCCAGCAAATGGTTAAATTCTGGAAATACATGTTGAGACTTTGAAGTTGTGATGGCTAAGGCTGTCTGGGCTGATTATGCATGGTATCTCTGATGCTGCTAATGCAGTAGGGGGAGATGGAAATGCACTCCATAAAAGTGATTAACAGTATTACCAGCCGGAAATGCTCATAATTCAGGAGATTGACTTAGAAATCATGAGATTATTAAAACAATAAATTCTGGATTCTTTTTTGTTTACACAGTGACTTTTGGGGTTCATGGTTTTTAAGCTTGTCTCTGCAGCCAAGAGAGTTAAGACTTGGTTTTTGTTAGCATAAACAAATTTCTCACTTAATCACATGATTCCTGGAACTGGGGCTTTAAGCAAAACGCCAAATATCCCAAGTCTTGTGATATCATTATGAGTGCTGGGTTGGCAACACTGTGATTGAAACAGGGAAGGGAGCTTGTGGGCTAGGAGAGTGCTCCTTACCCAAGCCAAGAAAAGAAGGTGGAGTTATCTCTCTGCTTTTAGCATAGGAGGGGGAGCTATGTTACTTTTCTTCCCCCGCTTTCTCAAATCTCATTGAATTCTGGTGGGAGATGGGGGCTTAACTCCATTATGCTACTTTAGAAATCCCAGCCTATTCCTTTAAGAATGGTTCAGCACATATTTTTCTGTCACTGATGTTCAGATGGGAGCCTGGAATGCTGGCTACAGCTAGCACGGCATCTAACTTCTCTTTGGTTGCAAAGATGGAGGAAGAAGCTTCTCTGAGCCAATTACACATCTAGAACAGCCAAAGAAAGATCATCACAGTTTGGTTGTAAGTGTACCAACATATTGGTGAAAACAGCAGAGACGTCCCTCAGTAAAACACTAGGGAGATTTCACTTTGCTTCCTTGACCTAAGAGTACCTTTTTTATTTTTGGAGGTGTGTACTCAGAACAAAGTGGGTTTTTTTTGTTTTTTTGTTTTTAAATTGCATTTGACATTGTTATTGTGGTTGATTGTCTGCTCTTTTTGGAAGCATGCCCACAGCACGCAATAAAGATTTTGGGTGGTCCAGCAAGTCATGCAGAGGCCAAGAGATGTCTATTGCTTTTGAAGGATCTTTTTTGACCTCCAGTTTCCTATAAAACATAGGATTTAATTTAGAATCTGGACACCAACGTAATAATAGAAGTCGATAAACTGTGTGGAATGTTTGTTTAATATGGAGGACGTGGAAGTATTGTTAGTCTTTGAGATTTGTTTTGGCTCACTAAGGACTCATTTCTCTTGCTGAACATCTCCTGCCAGATCAGACCCTATTTTGTTTTCAACTGACCATAACATTGATAGTGCTCTTTTCCTTCATGCTGTTAGTGTTGCTTAAGAGGATCTGCTTATTAGAACAAGTCAGGGACTGTCATGAAATGGATACTGAACTAGATGTTGTCTTGAAACTCTTAAAACATTTAAAATTCTAATCTCCATATTTTTGTGTGCGCGCGCGTATGGTTTAACAAAAAGTAATACAAATCACGTCTTCTTTCTTCTCCAGCAAAAACATCGGGTTCAACTGTATGTGTCCAAACGTAAAAATGTGCATGCAATTGCAGATCAAATATATGCACACAGTCATCTCACTGAGGATTTGCGTGCATGATGGCAGTAGCTGGTCATTAACATGTGTAAATGCCCCACTTGCACATACAGTCATGATAATTACCTGCACAAATTAGATATGCAATTGCATATGAAGTGAATGTAGAACACAGATACCATGATAGGTCTTGGAAAGGACTACTGAATTATCCTGATTAACTCATCTGTGGAAAAAAAACAACAAAAGTAGAATCATAGAGCTAGAAGAGACCTCAGGAGGTCATCCAGTCCAGCCCCCTGCCCAAGGCAGAACCAATCCCAACTAAATCAACCCAGCCAGGGCTTTGTCAAGCCGACACTTAAACATCTCTAGGGATGGAGATTCCACCACCTCCCTAAGTAACCCATTCCAGTGCTTCCCCACCCTTCTAGAGAAATAGTTTTTCCTAATGTCCAACCTAGACCTCCCCCACTGTAACTTGAGACCATTGCTCCTTGTTCTGCCATCCGTCACTACTGAGAACAGCCTCTCTCCATTCTCTTCGGAACCTCCATTCAGGAAGTTGAAGGCGGCTATCAAATCCCTCCTCGCTCTTCTCTTCTGCAGATTAAACAAACCCAAATCCCTCCATCTCTCCTCGTAGGTCATGCGCTCCAGCCCCCTAATCATTTTGGTCGCCCTCTGCTGGACCCTCTCCAATGTGTCCACAACCTTTCTATAGTGGGGGGGGCCCAATACTCCAGATGTGGCCTCACCAGAGCCGAATAAAGGGGAATAATCACTTCTCTGGATCTGCTGGCAATGCTCCTCCTAATGCACCCTAATATGCCATTAGCCTTCTTGGCTACAAGGGTACACTGTTGACTCATATCCAGCTTCTCATCCACTGTAATCCCCAGGTCCTTTTCTGCTGAACCGCTACTTAGCAATTTGGTCCCCATCCTGTAACAATGCTTGGGATTCTTCCGTCCCAAGTGCAGGACTCTACACTTGTCCTTGTTGAACCTCATCAGATTTCTTTTGGCCCAATCCTCTAATCTGTCCAGGTCACTCTGGACCCTATCCCTGCCCTCCAGTGTATCTACCTCTCCCCCTAGCTTAGTGTCATCTGCAAACTTGCTGAGGGTGTAATCCATCCCCTCATCCAGGTCATTAATAAAGATGTTGAACAAAACCGGTCCAAGAACTAATCCTTGGGGCACTCCGCTAGAAACCAACCACCAACCTGACATTGAGCTGTTGATCACTACCCATTGGGCCTGTCAGCCTAGCCAGCTTTCTATCCATCTTACAATCCATTTATCCAATCCATACTCCCTTAACATGCTGGCAAGAATATTGTGGGAGACAGTATCAATAGCCTTCCTAAAGTCAAGGTATATCACATCCGCTGACTTTCCCATATCCACAGAGCCAGTTACCTTGTCATAGAAGCTAATCAGATTGGTCAGGCACAGCTTGCCCTTGGTGAATCCACGTTGACTATTCCTGATCACTTTCCCCCTCTTCCAAGTGCTTCAAAATGGATTCCTTGAAGATCCCCTCCATGATTTTTCTGGGAACTGAGGTAAGGCTGACTGGTCTGTAGTTCCCTGGATTGTCCTTTTTCCCTTTTTTAAAGATGGGCACTACATTTGCCTTTTTCCAATCATCTGGGATCTCTCCCGATCTCCACGAGTTTTCAAAGATAATGGCCAAAGGCTCCGCAATGACATTTGCCAACTCCCTCAGTACCCTTGAATGAATTAAATCCGGGTCCATGGATTTGTGTATGTTTATCTTTTCTAAATAGTTCCTAACTTGTTCTTTCCCCACCAAGGGCTTGTCACCTCCTTCCCATACTGTGTTGCCTAGTGCATTTGTCTGGGAGCTGACCTTGTCTGTGAAGACAGAGACAAAGAAAGCACTGAGTACTTCAGCTTTTCCCACATCATCTGTCACTAGGTTACCTCCCTCATCCAGTAAGGGCCCCAGACGCTCTCTGATCACCTTCTTATTGCTAACATGCCTGTAGAAACCTTTCTTGTTACCCTTCACATCCCTTGCTAGCTGCAATTCCAACTGCACTTTCGCCTTCCTGATAACTCCTCTGCATTCTCGAGCAATATATTTATGCTCCTCCCTAGTCATCTGTCCAAGTTTCCACTTCTTGTAAGCTTCCTTTTTGTGTTTAAGCTCACCAAGGGTGTCCCCAGTAAGCCAATCTGGTCGCCTACCATATTTGCTTTTCTTGTTGTGCTTCGGGATGGTTTCTTCCTGTGCCTTTAATAAGGCTTCTTTAAAATACTGCCAGCTCTCCTGGACTCCTTTCCCCTTCATGTAAGCATCCCAGGGGATCCTGCCCATCAGTTCTCTTGCGGGGGGGGGGGGAAGGGGGAGGTCAAAGTCTGCCTTTTGACTCCCTCAGAGAACTAGTAGTAAAGTGGCCTTTTGCATTTAAGTCTGTTGATTGGTTTTGATCTCTCTTTCAGGTAAAAATGTTGTCTTCCGTTCAGCACTAGTACATGAACTGAAATATCCTCCTGTGAAAAAGGTAGCAGTGAAAAATGGCATAGAGGTAAGTGTGAAGGAAGGTAGAAAGTTTGCTGTGGTTGGGGGAAGTGGTCAGCATGGATGAAGAAATGGATTGAAGCAATGGAAGTAAATGTTTTTTATGCAGCAAACTTAATATATGGAAACCATCTGGCTAATGAGGGGACTAGATAAATTTACTACATATTCCCCACATGCAAGGCCTACATGCATATACACAGCTCTGATCTATCTGTTTTCTGAAACACAGAACACAGGGGACCATTACAAGAGGGCTTACAAAATATTTAAAGGAATAATCTCCTATTCCTATACACTACTGATGTACTGTGGAGAGAAAAATGTGATTGGGAGCTTTATTTTGTTGTGCTTTGGGACAGCTTGCTGAGTGTCGGTTGAAAGGTTATTGTGCAAATGTGAAGGGTGAAATCCTGGCCCCAACTGAAGTTGGTGGAAAAATTCCTATTGACTCTAATGTCTCCAGGATGTCACATAAAGTGCTGGTTTTGTCTGCTTTTTCTAAATGCCTGCAATAGCGCTTGCCTGGTCTGAGGCCATGTGAGTGTAGAGCCCACGTGCTTCACTCTTGGCCATTTTGAGAACTGTAACTGTTTCTTAACGGCACTAGGCCGCAACCCTACACTCAGATTTGAAGGGGTTGAGTGTACGGGCTCATAGGCTCAGGTTGTTGTGGTGTAGGAGCTGAAAGAGGAAGAGGCGGGTCAGGCAGGGGTGTGCAAATGTATGCCCTCTTCCACACAGACTTTTAATGGTGCTTCCCAGCTCCTGATAGCAGGGATCCAAACTGCTGGTGATGTGGTTGGTAAATACAGTATGAAAGTGGGATGAATTATGGGATTCTACCTTGAGAGAAGCCTGTCACTTGGAGAAGGTGCCGAGAGAAACCATGCACATGCACACTCAGGGTGCATCTATAAAGCACCCTTACCTCAAAATAAGCTTATTTCAATCTTATTCTGATAGAGCTTATTTCGCAATTTGGCTCTAACTACACAGCACCAAATTTCGAAATAAAGCGCTATTCCGAAACATCCCTTAACCTTCATATAATGAGGGTTACAGGAATGTCGAAATAGTGAGACCATTATATTTCGAGCTAACAGGCTTGCTCTTAAGACGCAGAATAGCTATTTCAGGATCCCGGAGGTATCCCGAAACAGCTCCGCAGTGTAGATGTAGCCTCAAAGGTCTAGCTTCACTTCTGAACTGTAACAGCATTTTTGAAAAGTATGATTTTGGGGTTACTTCTAAATTGTTACTTCACTTTAGATTTGAAGTGCTTACAGTGTTGCTATATTGTTGCTTTAGTATTCTTCTATAAGCTCAGACAGCAGAACTAAAGCACACTTTTACATGCATGAGATGAATATGGAGTATGCTACAACCACACTAATTATAGATGTCTCTGATATGTTCTGTCTGACTTTTTTATTCTTTTGTAATGTTAAACGTGGGTATACAGTTGGCTAAGGTCTCTTCATTAGACTATAATATCTTGCTTGTACATTTAGTTACTGCAGAAAATCTGTAAAATTGTTCTGTTTTCTTTTTGGAATTATTGGCTTACGTCATTTCTTATCTTTCAAAATCCTGTAACACTGCAAGGAATGTTGTGTGCGTAAAAACAAGTACGGTAGAATCCTGCTAATCTGCATGCTGTTAATTTATATACAGCATAATCCACTTCAGAAATGGTGGTTTTCTTCATATCCCGGCAAAGACTGAATAAAAGAGCATTCCAGTTGGGTCTTATAGGCAACAATGATGTTTAGGTAATACAACTTCATAGTTTATTTCTATAGTTTGATTCATTTTTCAGTAGTGTCATAAAAATAGTTGTCAAAATAATTTAAAAGTCTCTTCTTATGCAGCATCCTTGATTTTCTTTATTGTGTTTATTCATTCACTAAGTCATAACATATAGTAATTCACAGTACCATAAATACAAATTGAGTTTCTTCTATATGCTGTCAAGTGATACAACCTTCCCATACATCTTTACATAAAGACTAGAACATGTGTAGTGTTGAAGGGGAAAATGTGTTGCTGGAGGGAGTGGTTATTTAATATTAGGATCCACTTCTGGGGTTAAGACACTTCTTGTCTGCATTTGCTCTATTGCAGAGGAATTGCTTAAACAAAGCCCTAATCTGAGCATTTTGGAACAGTTGAAAAGGCACGTTTTTTGCAGAGTTGGCTTCCCTGTCATATATACAATAGTTGAAAAGAGTACGGTATATTAAATTAAGCAGAACTCAGTTTTTCCCCCATCCATTGGCAAGGACCCTTAATTTCTAGACCACCTTATGAGTCCTCCAGCATCTAAAGTTTCAGTCACTTACCACAATCTCCAGAAAGCTTTTCCTTTTCCCACTTTCCAGTGTAACCGCCACTTGAAAGTCAAAACAGCTGGAAAAAGGAATGAGATTTCAGCATATTTCTAGATTGACCAAAAACATGTAGGGGACAGTGCTAAATTGAGGCATTTCTTGAATGCAAACTATTACTCTAAAATAATGTAGTTACTGTTCACAGTGAATGGATAAAATACCAGGAAATCTCTAATCTTATTATTATTATTATTATTTGTATTATTCTAACACTCAGGAGGGGCCTCTAACTGTATCAGAGCCTGATTATCTTTCGGGGGTTCTGGAATCCCTCAGTGCAATCACTGCAAACTGCCTTTTGCCCTCTTTTCATTCCTTTGACGCCCATATTGAGCTTCCCATGGTTATAATTCTAGCCTGAGTCTTTCGTATTTTTACCGTACATTATGTAAAATATATTTTTAAAAAAACCTCTATGGCTGAAATGATTTATACATACATCATATGAGAAAGGACCTTCTGGCTTTGTTTTTAGAGAATGAACCTATTTTAAAGTTTGTGGCAGGCTCTTGCCAAGGATTTATGGTACAGGCTGAAAAGTCAGCTCCTTCAGACGAGGCCTGTGGCCAACTTCCAGGAACAAATCTCTGATTCTGTGAAGGCAGGGGGAGTCTTTACAGATGTAATATAATGCATACAGACATGTCCCAACTGGAGTGTTCCAAAACTAAATTAAAAGCAATCCCTCAAGCCGGCACAGGCACCAACGTGGTATTACAGCCGCCGGTCCTGGATCATCCTTCTCAAAAGGAACTTGAGCCTGACAGAGCAAGGCTGTAATCTCTGCAAGGGGTACTGGCTGACACCTTCTAGGTATTTAGAGTGTAGTAATGAGGGAGTCAGGTGATGAGTGCTCTGTGTGTCTCTTTGTGAGACTTTTGGCCAGGTACATAGGCCATTGTTTTCAAATGCAGGCGTTGAAAACGAAGTGGCGGACAATCAGCCTCTCTGAAAACTAGGTCACTTATTTAGATGGCTA
Organism: Pelochelys cantorii; assembly: GCA_032595735.1. NCBI lineage: Eukaryota > Metazoa > Chordata > Testudines > Trionychidae > Pelochelys > Pelochelys cantorii. Next base: position 121,014,047 of record CM064330.1, read on the forward strand.
AATATGTATTTAGGAGCCAAATTTTAGGGGGACTACAGTTTGAAAAATGTGGCCAAACTGGGGTATTTTAATCCCTCTCCAAGCCACACAATTAGCCATCTACTTTCGTTAGCATGGGGCATGCCTTCTCTGGAAACGCCAATCACTTGGGCAGGGTGCCCAAGTTGATGAGAGGATGATTTGCCCAGAAATATTAAATGTCTTGTTCCTGTGGTTCTTTCCTTCCACATCCCAATCAAAATTCTGCTGCAAGTTACCAGAACACAGAATTACTGGCAACATCCCACGTTTTGATGAGCTCATGTGCACTTTCTAGAAAAAGCAAATGCCTAAGTCTTTCCAACCCAGCAAACATTGTTCCTGGCCAGAATTGCTCTGATCCAATAACAAAGCAGGAAATGAAAGCCTTACATCTTGACAGCACCTCTGGTGAAAGCCGTGGTAGCTCGTTGATTGCTGAGTGACAGGTCCCCTCGCCCGAAATGTTCTTGCAGAATGGTACTGAAGGACAATGGCCATTCAGATTCTACCTCATCATTTTTCCTGTCCTGGCATTCTTGTTGTATTCTCCTCCCCCCAAATATGCTGTGTGGCCTTCCCTTGTGACAGTACAGTATACTGCCGTGATTGGCGTATGCATCATATTTCAACCCCAGTGCATTTCTAATCCAAACCTCTACAGCAGTGGTTCCCAAACTTTTTGGCATCATGCCCCCCTTTTTTGATTTTTTGAAAAACCCTCATGTTCCCCCCCCCCCAAAATAGCAGCAAAACTTGTTAAGCAAAAAAAAAAAGGAACTGAGCGGGGCAGCAAAACTTGATGGGGGCGGAGGGGAGGCTGGGTCGCCTCACGCCCCCCCCCCTGGAATTTCTTCATGCCCCCCAGTTTGGGAACCCATGCTGTACAGTGTTTTTTGGATTGCTTTGGGAGAACATTCCCCTTCTCCCCGCATTGTTTCATGGGGTTTTGGGGGGGTTTTTGGAGGGGAATCCCCATCCCCAACGTACAGTATTTTTTTCTCTTTGGTCCTTTGTATTCACCACTTGGAGATGTGACATGGTGCTAGAGACAGCTGGGAGCTAATGAATGATGGGTAAGTGATGACACATAAGGATTTTCTGCAGGATCTTGCCGCCTCCCTCTACCCCCAAAGTCCAAAGGTGTGTAATTTGACTGGGAAAGGATATGCACATAGCCTGAGCCTTCTTCCACTAGTGTAAATGGGTGTTTTTAGCACCTCTCAGCATCAAGTCCATGGAGAGGAGGAAAGATACCAAATGTAATAGGATTGTGAAAATTGCAGGCAATCAGCATGAAAACCAATGAATCATTTCATATTTCTCCAGTTTCCTTGAAGGAATCAAAGCCACATCAGACAGAACATGAAGGTAAGAGAGAGGGCCAGGTTCATGACAAGAACAGTATCTTGCATGGATCTTGCACATGGTACAGAGCATTTCCAAGTGATCTATGGCAGTGTTTCTCAACCAGTGGTACAAGTACCCTTAAGGGTACTTGAGAGACATCTGGGGAGTACATCAACACAACTGAAACTTGGAAAAAACTGAATTTTTATTTTAAGTTTTACAACGCTTTATTATTTTTGTACTTTTTACACCCCAAAATTTCATCGCCCACCCGGCTACGATTAAGTTGTTTAAACAAATGTGTTGAAATAGTAGAACAAAATTTTGTGTGTCTGAAAACTGTAGGTACTGGGGGTAATTACAATTTTTTTTTAAAAGGGGGTACTTTATAAAAAAAGGTTGAGAAACACTGATCTATGGGAGCTGAGGTGTCCAAAATTTTGTTAGGCTTTGAGCAGTGTTTCTTCTGCTATGCGTACCCCAGCCCTAGGACTCTTTTAGGTATTCAGAAGTTTCTCTAGTGACCATCTATACTATACTCCTCACTGGAGTGTGCAAGAGAAATGGAGGAGATTCACTAGGGACAGAGGTAAAATTGTGTGCCCAGAGACTAAAGTAACCAGCACGATAATCAGGGGGGAAGAAGACATTGGCAAATGTTACCAAGCAGCCACACCCATCACATTTGAGAGTTATTTTAATCTTGTTTCCTTAATACTGTTCTAATCCACTTTTTTAATATCACCAATCTAGTATAATACTTACACAGAAGCAGGATTGGAACGTCTGTGTTAGAAGAAGTGACCCATACTTGAAAACGATTTTCAGTATCTCATTTTATATACTGACTCACATCCCCAACATTCCCAAATGCCTTACACACTTAGGAATTATTTTGCTTCCCATTGAAAAATGCCAGTGCAACCTTTGAGAGGAAAGTCACAATGATTTAACGGCACACAGCAACGCTTCAAATCAGTACAGAAATAAAGTATAATTATGTTAGTTAAATCAGTGTTGGGAATTTAAACAAAAGGTATTTTATACCTAAATTCAGATTGGACCAGGTCATCAAGACCACCATCTTTAATCATATGAAATTGCCATAGGGCTTTTAAAAAACTTCAGGTCTGCATCTCTGAAAGACAGTGCCATTAGTAACATTGCTCTCTGCTCCCAAACACACCAGTCTGGAGAGTTACTTCAGTACTGATTCTGGGGAAAGTGCATCACTTACGGAATCACCAAAACTATGTCCTACTGCAGGCTGATTTCTTGGAACGCCAAATATCGGCCAGACCTGGACTCTGCTTAGTTCGTGAGAGCAGAGGAGCTCCTATCCTATGGCAGCATCACTAACATGTTCTAGAAACTTATTTTGTGTTTACATAACATTAATCATGATAAGATGCTTCTCATCACTGTCGACTGTATCCAACTCCCATTGAGGCTAATGGGAATTTTTTCACTGGCATGAATGAAAGGAAGTTGGATCAAGCACTAATTTTCTGACTGCAGATTTTCTGACTGTGCAGATAATTCAGATGACTACCACATTTCTGTTTTCAGTTTAGTCCGGGTTAGGCCACAATGTGAGAAGTGGATGAAGAACGTGGTGTATGATACATCCTATTTCTTTGAACACTTATTTCGTAGGCGTATCATTTCCAGGCATCTGTTGATGTGCAGGTTTGAATTGTTCCCTGGTCAAATACTAACCTTTTGTGCTTGAGATGAGTTACACTCCAGATGCTTTCATTTCAATGCTCAGTCAAGCATTGACATCTGTTCGGTGCACAGGAGTGATGGTCAACAACAACTCCTTAAAACTACTCAAATGGGATCAATTATTAATCTGAACTCCATCCATCAATTATGAAGGTGCAGCAATGTTTCTCATAGCATTCCAGCACGCCATATACAGGAGTTTGCCTTATTCCATGAAAAATGCCAAACAATTAATTGACTGTGGTAGGTCTAGTTAAATTTCAATTATGCTATTGTGTGTTCATGTCTCATTGCAACAGACAGTTGGGTAAATAGCTTTCAGATAAAACTGGGCTGTCTGAATGCTGCTGGATAACTGAGCTGAACCCCAATCCCAGCAATATTCCTGTGACACATCAGAGTGATAGATGGACTGCAGACTATGAGAGTCCATCACTCCTTGATTCTTCCAAGAACCAACCCAGTCACATTCCAGCACTTTGCAAACCTACTGTGCTCCACAGTTTCTGAGACTTATCTACTATGCCCATTTGGCTCCTTCAAACGAGGCCTGAAGCCAACTTCCAGGAACAAATCTCTGGTTCTGCAAAAGCCAGGGGAGGCCTTTCCATCACCCAAGTGAATGGCCCTGGGAGTTTAACAGCTGGGAGGTGGTGAATTGACTGATGGTGAAAGGTGCCTGTTTGAACATGGTGGAGGTTGATGTCCACAGGTACAGCATGGTAACCAAGAGCTTACCATACCTCACTGCCAATGTGCTTTACTCTTGGAAATATGCTGCTAGAGCTAGGAAGAAGATGCCTCTTCAGTCCTGGGTCTCTCTGTGGAGACCTCCAACAGGCTACCATGTAATGATGTAGACCTGTTCTCTAGGACTGGATTGAGACTATTGGCCCATTTCATGAAAGCCAGCCCCAGACCCACCACAGGGAAGCAGCGTTCAGTTAAGGCTGGGCTGATGGCTAACCTTGCCAGGAAAGACGTGTTCAGCCTGTGAATGAAGTGCTCGTTCTTCCCCATCCCACACACAGTACATTCCACAACAGTGACGAGCACGATACCATGGAAAGGATAGCACAATGTAACTGCGTTGCCTTGGCTCTGTAGTATATTGGTGTTTATATACAGATACGTGGTGGAAGACTCCAGGAAACATGGTCCCTCTTGACCATATTTCAGACAAGTGTTTTCAAGAGGATACATGGGAGCATATTGTGTTTGAGCTGGGACCAGTGTTCCCTCTAAGCCATGCGGCAACACAGCTTCACAGGCGATTAATCATCCCTGCCCAGTCAGTCAGCTCTGTACAGGGAGCCCTGAGCCTCTGATTGGGCAGGGCTGATTAATCACCTGTGAAGCTGTGCTGCCACGCAGGTTAGAGGGAACATGAGCTAGAGGTGTCCCCAGAGATCACCTGTTGTTCTCCTGGCCAGTCACTGGATGACAGTGTTGTTCCTTACAAACTATCACTGAAAAAAGAGGGGGAACAAACGGAAAAACCTTCCATTCATCTGCCAGTGAAAGCATGTGACTTTCAAGAGAAGCTATTCTAGGAGACCGTTTCAGGGTGTTTGGCTATCCAACTTGCCAAAAATGAATACTGGATCTGGAATTAGACACACTGTTTGGAGCCCAGCATAGACATGTTGCCAGCAGATCTCTAATTACAAGTCAAGGCACTGCCAAGGAAGGCCAGCCACAGGTCACATTTATATAACTTTAATAATAACATGCAGCAATTCATACAGTTGCTTTCACTGATTGAAACCGCCCTCCCTCATATCACCTTACATGGAAAGCTTTATCTTGCATAACCACTGACATTATAAAAATCGAGGTTTAGGGTAGGATTTCCAAAAGTACTCCATACTGGCCTATGTCCTCTATTCCCATTGAAGTCAGTGTTAATTAACTCTGTTCCCACTGAAGTCAATGGAAGTTTTATCACTGGCTTATCGTTGGCTTCAACTGTAGCAGATTTAAACCAAAACTGTGCACTCTTTCAAATCCATGCTTCCTGTATACCATACTAGCAGATTTACCCAGCATTGTCTGAGTCCTTAATTAAGGGGTTTTTTTTAAATAAAAGACAAATGAACATGTTTTTATTTAAAAGATTGTATTTTTTTAAAAATAGTGTTATTTTATGAAGTTAATTTTTATTTTGGATTTCTTAAAGGGATTGTTAAAATTTTTCAATTTAATTTTTTAGTAAAATTTTTTAAAATGGGAATTCCATCAAGTGTATTTTTCTTCGTCGTTATAAACTTTTATCATTCACTGTGCTTTAACAAAAAAGAGCTATTGTCAATTTTGTTTTCAATAACATTTTCTTCTAGTTTTCAAACCTTAAGCATTGATTTAGCTGTGCCAAAACAGAGCACTGCTCTAAATTTCTCCATTTTATCCCCTTTTCTGTAAAGTTAATGGAAAAGCAGTCCTATTCCCGGGTCATCCTATTTTTCTGGCTCATCTTGGTTCAGTCTTTTTCAACATTTGCTCAGTTATGTCAATGTTGAGGATTGCACTTCATTTGGTAATTTGTCTCTCTTTTTCTTATTGGCTTTATGAGAAGCAATCTCATTCCAGGCACATCCTGTTTTCCTAGCACAACTAAACCCTTATGTTACTTAAAGTTATGACAAGGGAAGCTATATGCTGAATTTGGTGGTCCTAGCTCTTTTTGTTTAGGAGGAGTTCTTGATCAAAAAGACAAACTATCTAGATATATAGTAGATATAGGGAGAAAAGGTAGTGGAGGGAGGTAACCACAAAATACTGCCTTACTTTTCTCTCCCAGGGAAATGTAATACATAGTAAGGATGAATGATATAGTCATTTGCTGCTGAGTAATACAATCTGCCTGAAAGATTAATTCAGTCTAAATGTATTTAAAAATTTCTGGTGGTAAATGGAAAACTGAAATTATTCTTACTTTATTAATAGATAAGATCATAGGCATGCACAGCACATTTCATTAGGGTGTGCACCCAGGGAATTTTTTTTTTTCTAAAGGCGAACATTTATTGAATACTCAATCATAAAGGACATGCTGCAAGCAAATGCGGGCTTTCTATACATTTCTACGTTTGGCGCTTAGTGCATAGTACAACAATCCATACTTTAAAACTAAAAGAGTGTATCATGCGATTAAATTAAAACGCAAAGCCACTTTTTTTTTTTTGAGACATTAGGGTGTGCCTGGGCACACCTGGCACACCCCCTGTGCACGCCTATGGATAAGATAAATAATACACAAATCTATTATGAATGTAAGTGTATTACATTACCTACTTTATACTTCTCTATTTTTTGTCAAGCAGAGGTTTAAGGGTTTCCGAAATATATTACTGCAGCTTCAACAAAACCGTTTGAGATTTCCCTAGCATAACCAAACCCTTCTGTTGCTTTAAGTTCTGATAAGGGCTGTTGTTATAATAGTGTCATAGAGGGAGAAACTGAATGCAGGCAGAGGCTTAAGGGTTCAATCCTGTTCCCATTCCAGTGATTGTAAAGACTCCCACTGACTTCAGTGATTCATGGTCAAGCCCTTTGTAACCTAGTTGCCTAATGAGTTCATGGCAGTCAACAAAACCCATAGCAGTCAACAAAACTCCTAGTTCCCTGCTGTAACTGCTAGACACGTGCTTTAAGACTAAAAATAATCATAATTGAAACATTGTGTTTATAATAAAATAATGTCTAGAAATGTCAGTAGTTGGGAGAGTTTTGCAGACCATGAGATTGTATCAGCACTATGGTAACATCCGTGTTGGAGTGTGCATTCATTCTCTGTTTTGGTTCTATGGAGCGCATTGGGATTACCTACTTTTGGGGGTTGGAGACTGAGTGGTGGCTCTATCCAAACAACCATCTGTGGATGAATCACAACGTTCTGTAGCTCTAGCCCAAGGGAAGTTAGAAAGCCAGCTATTTAGATTGACCGCTCCAGGGCTGGGAATTACAGGAATCATACCAGGTCACGAGCATATGAATCTAGCCTCCTCCATGGGACTGAGAGCTCATACCCAGTGATGAAGTACAAAAAGCACTCTGGATAAACGCTATATTGCTCCCTTTTCTTCTGCTTCTACATGGATGTTTTGGTGATATCTGTCAAGATTCAGTAAGAGAAAACAAAATGTTTGACACTCACGCTCTGATCCAGCAAAGCAGTTATGCCCAGGCTTAACTTTAAGGCTCATTGAAATCACTGTAAAGTCAGTTGGACTACCTAGACATGCACAGATATGTAATGTTTTCTGGAGTCAAAGGTTAGGGATGTAAATATCTGTCCTATGTGCTCTTACTGATGGTGGACAGTGCTCAATAGACAGCCCAGGAGATCTGTATCATGCATCCACAGAACAGATACAGTAAAGGCCTCAATTTAGCCCAGAGGACCTACTTCTAGGAGTGAACAGGCCCCTCCCCCCCATGCTCCTTTTGTCTTTGATTTCCCTTCTGAGACCACCAGCCCAGTGTTCTAGTTGTGCTATCTGTTTGTGAGAGAGGTGGAAATTTGTCGTGCGGACACTGGACTGAGCCAGCGACTCATTTCACACAATCCACTACAGTCATTACATGGTAACAACTTTGGGTCACTAGGGACCAATGCTGTATTCACACCAACTGGATAATGTTTTCACAATCCAAGAAACAAGCAAAATCAGAAAACCAGGCAGACAAAAAGAACAAGTTACCTAGTCAATCACATTTAGGTCCATTACCAGTCCATCCAATTAACCCTCCAGACCGATCTACCACAAAAGACTCCTTGTTTTCTGCCTTACGGAACGTACGTCTGCATTCATTGTAATGATGTTAATATAATATCATAATATTTCAGAGTGTACAAAGGTTATTCAAATACTCCCACTATGAGGGAGTTCTGATCCAGATCCAAATTTTGTACCTAAGCCCAACTTTTCATACAGTCCTCTTGAGGTCTCTTCCAGCACTGTGATTCTATGAACTTGAACTTAAATAGCACCTTCCATGTGTGTGTTCTACATAGCATAAGCTAGTGGACATCTGAGAACTCATTCCCCCCAGGTCAGATGAGTAAAATCAGAGTAATGCTGTGGTGATTCTGGCTTAGACAACTCGATTAACCTATCTCCATTAACTGTAATTTTTTTCTCACAGTCAACATACAGTTGTCTTATCCCTTAAATCTGTTGACGCTTCTGAGTTCGTTTAAAGTTTTGGGTGGTATAAAAAGGCAAATGGTTTAGTAGCAACTACTTAACTGGCTGGTCCCAGTCCAAGAAAAATATTTGTACCAAGTCAAGTGAGTCAATGTATGGTTCAGAATAAAGAGCGTGCTCTCTTGTTGACATGGTTTATGTCATGCAAGTCACAGAGGGAGAGGGAAAAAAGTCTGTTGCTTTGCACACATGGGGAGAGTTTTTCCAGCACCAGGCTTGCAAAATGAACAGGGACCCTCTTGTTTGTGTAGCATAATTTACCAGTCGGGGAGAGCCATGTACGCATATGGAGCCTTCTCTGGAGAAAATAAATCAGAAAAAAAGTACTTGGAGTATCAAGAATGGTGCCGCCTGGTACCATGATACCTGCGAGAAGCCATCATTAGATATTTGGTATTGATTTCAATGGGGCTAGGATTTTACCTGGAGAATTATGGATGTTAGGTCGACTAGTCAAATGGTTCCCAAACTGCTTGCTAAGGTGATTTCCCCCATCTCTTTTGTCCTTGTCTCTCTCTTTTTTTTTTTTTTTTTTTTTTTCCTAAAATGCAGCCTATGCCTCAGCACCTCAACTTTGATCTCGGACCAGTGCGAAGGGGAGGCAAAGGGGAGGGGAAATATTGGAAAGTAAGCCTGCCCCATGCTTGTCCCACAGCAAAGGCTCCTGTCCTGCATGTCCCAGCCTAGCTTGTGACCTGGCATGGCACGCAGAATCATAGCTCCAGCTGCCCCGCACCCATCATGATAGACTGAACTGTACCGTATTACAATGCCCAGAGTAGGGAACCAAACCCAGACCCACAGGACAGGAACTGCAGCTGTGTCGTGACTGCAGGACAGGCTTGCTCTCTTAACCCCTGCACTCACCATGTCGGGCACATGTTTGCCCAGATCAGGTCCCACTGGTGGTTTAATCCATCCCTGGATGTGGTGACCCATCTAGAACCGTTCCACAACACATGGGTGGGTCAGGACCCACCACAGGAAACACTGATCGAGTCTGTTCCCTGCCTGTCCAAGGCTGTTTGTTGCCTGCCGTGCGCTACTGCGGCAAATCCACAAACCAGCCAACTTTCAATTGAAGTGGAGCTGAGGTCCCGCTGAAAGGCTCCCACAAACCTTTAAATGAACCTGCTCTGAACTAGTAACGACACCCACAGGCAGGCAACGTGGTGTGGTTTCAGGTTCTGTCCCGAACACTTTGTACAGTGCTAGCCAGGAGCCCTTTCCAAACGAGGAGCCTCCAGGCAAACCCACTGAGAGCTGTAACTCGGTTTTGCTATATGCAGACTCAGAAACCACAGGGAGATCAGAATGCCTGCTGCACAACCCAGAACTGAATAAGAGCTGAGCAGAAACCTCGTCTTCAGAACAGAAACACGCTGAAGGGAAGGGCCATCTTTTAGTGGTGTGTGCACAGAGCATCTTGCACAGTGGGGTTGGGGCCTCTCGGCTCTACTGTAATACAAATAATTCATCATCATCCCAGTAACAAACAACGAGGGACTGTAAGCAGAAGCTATTAGAATCCAAATAAACTTAGAGCCCTGGCTGCTTTGAGGGTGGGGTCGGTATGTTTGGCATTTCGTCTATGAAGAAAATGTCATGTACCTTGAGCAAAGAACTTCCAGTTCCCTGATGTTCCTTCCTCGTGGCGATCCGGTGTCATCCTCCTGCTTTTCAGCAGGACCCCAGAAGCTCCCCAGCCTTTGCTGTAACTAAACCCTGTCTGTCCTCTAGTATCACTGCTGTGGAGTTAATAGGCCTTTACATAAGAAGATAAATTTAGCCCTGAGTGAACTCACCACCCCAGGGAGGGACCCTCTTTCATTCATCCAGTGCTTCTCAATTCAGTGCAATCTCCCTCTTCTGGAATTGTTCGTTTACCTAAAAGTTGTCTTGCCTAGATAAATGTGTGTGCTAGATAGCATCTCATATGCATAAGAGTCCTGGGGGACAGCAGATAAACATACAAACTTTCATACATGCTCACTTACGCATGTTCAGTACTTGCACTCACTCTGCAAAACAAAATTATTGGCCTATAAACAGCATTAGATTGACAACGTATAAGTAAAAAGGCAAATGGTTTTCAAATGTTTGTATTAGGGATGTTAGTGGCTAGTCGACTATTTGATAAGCAAATGCTTATCGGCTAGTCCAGTAGCCACTCGCTTAGTTGATTTCCCCCCCTCCTTACTGCCTCTGTCAGAGAGTGGCAGCAGGGGGGGAAGGAGCTGGTGCTGGGGGAGTTGGTGCTGGGGGGAACTGAATTTAAGCCAGTTCCCCCCAGCACCTTCTCCACGGGGGCCCAGGGAGGCAGAGGTACAGCAGAGAAACGGTGCAAGCAGGGACCGCTTCAGTCCCCACTGGCGCCAGTTCCCACTGCAGGTGCTTCTGCTTTTGAAATGTACAAGAGCCCTTTGGGAAGACAGGGGACACTTCTGGGAAGCAGCCCCTGTCCACAGGAGTCCCAGCAGATAGGGGCTGTTGCCACCAAGCAGTCCCACTGCAGGCAGTGGCCCCTGTCCGTGGCCAACCCTGGCCACAGCCAACGGAGGCTGCTTCAGCACCATCCCCTGTTCACAGCAGCCAGGGCTGGTCACAGACAGGGAGCAGCAATTATCTGGTCTGACACCAGCCCCTGTTTGCGGCAGACAGGACTTTCTGCCATGAACAGGAGCTGCTGGCCTCAGAGCGAGCTGGGACTCAGCGGCTCTTGCTACATTTAAAATGTAGAGCAGCAGTGTGGGTGGCTCCAGAGCTGGCCCCTGGAGCTATCTCTATACAGCAGCGCTTATAGACTAATTGTAGAGTCGATACAAATTGTATTGACTATACGATTAGCCAGATAATTGCATTTTAATATCCTTAGTTTGTATTCTTTTCTTAATGGTGAGTGTTTAGATGATTTATCCTGGCTGTCTGCTGCTGATACAGTGTTTGCTTCTTTCGTTCTCAATTTTGGAAAGGGTCACAAAATAAGATACAGGTTGAACCTCTCTAGTGTGGCACCCTCAGGACCTTACTAGTGCCGAACCAGAGAATTTGCTGTACCATGGGAGGCCAATCTTGTCTAGCAGTTTTACCAACACATCCACTTCTTACTTTGCTCTTAGAAGACATTTAGAGATAAATTAGAGCTAAATAACAGCACAGAATGCTAAGAGCCAGAACTGGTGGTTGTAAATAAATTTTATTGGATACTGGCAAACTTGGCCAGATAAGTGGACATCTGGCTAACTAAAATCATGTCGGACCACAAATGGTGTCAGTCTAAGGATGGTGCTGGACTAGAAAGGTTCACCCTCTATTAGAAATGAAAATGTAACCTTAATATAAAGTTTATTACCTTCATTATAGGTAACATCTGTGTGTTCTGAATATAGATCGTTAAAGAAAAACTCTGGTTATTAGTTCTAGTACTTTAGATAGCTAAGATAATAGCAGTCCATCTTGCATACAAATATTACCAAGTATAGTGCCTAAGGGTGTGTCTAGACTACATCCCTTTTTCGGTAAAGGGATGTAAATTAGGCACGTTGATATTGCATATGAAGCCGGGATTTAAATATCCTGCACTTCATTTGCATAATGGCGGCTGCCGCTTTTTTCCAAAACGGGGCTTTTTCGGAAAGAAAAAAAGGCAGTCTAGATGGGGATCTTTCAAAAATAAACCCCTTTTTCGAAAGATCATGTACTCCTCAAAAAATGAGGATTTGTATTTGCATCAGCAAGGAAGAGGAAAATAACATGCCACTGACTTGGCAAAACACAGCAATACGCTTTGGGTCTTAACTGCTAAGCAAAGAATCTCTCAAATTCTTGCAGTGAACTGTTTCCACTTGAGCCATAGGATAAAGCAGTTTTCAAAAACTTAATGGAGTATACTATCAGAATGAAAAAATTAAAGGAAATGATCTGTTTGTGGATATTCTGTATGCAGAAAATGAAGCTTTTTAGATAAATCATCAGTTGCAAATAATTTGCTCTGCTGTAGCCTGCTAATAAGGATCATGATTCTTCTCTCATTCTACACCCTGGATTTTTTCTTGGGTCACATTAATATACGCGAGCTCAGGATCAGGCCGAAGAATCTTTTATTCTCATTTACATGAAGCTCCCTTTAAATGCTCTGGCAGAATAAACTTGTCATTGTATAAAGGAAAATTAGGCCCTGGATATCTTAAAAATATCCCATCTTAACTACATTTCACTTTGCAGCATTAAGTACATGATAACAGTCTGTTATTGCTAGTCTGGCCTTTTAAAAACTTACTGTTTGTCATAAACTTGTGTAGTTTCTTACTACAAAATATATTTAAAATATCCTTTTTGGTGCCAGTAAGATAGCAAGAAAGAATATGCCTTTCACATAGATGTTTCCTTATTGGCCATTGCCTGTTAGCTCCACCTTTAGTGGCCTCCTAAACATTTAACTATAGTTTACTATAACCGTAATGGAAAAAAAAGCTGTAATAAACCCATTGTTCTGACATTAAATAGATCCTGTTTCAATAACTTCCCCCCTACAAACCCCCAAAACCATGAATTTGAGGGAGGGGGGATAAAGTTTGTCCCAGTTGCTTCTCCTCCACCCCCGCCATGAGAAATGTCACACACCAGAATTACACAGGCTGCACCAGTGTACAAAATTTACTGTGAAATATACATTGCTGCTCCAGATGTCATTCAAAAGCATCATTCACGAAATGTACATCAGATTATCAGACCAAAATAGAACATATATGTAGCCTATTGGAAAACTATCTAATCTATTAGGTTTAGTCTGTGACATGTTTATGAGGAATTTCTTCTTGGCCAAGATTGCATCATGTTGCTGAGAAAAAAAGACCATTAAAATATGAATCCAAGCATACAAAATATGAATCCAAGCATGCAAAATATTTTTAAAAGATTTATAAAAATACAAATAGGTGGATTTCTGTATCCCTTTGATTTTTTTTTCCACCTCATACTATGGGTCTTCAATGATAAAGCTTCATATATACTATGAATGCTCTTGTCAAATACAATGTGAAATCAAATTTACTTATTTAGCTTGGGGCTTTGGATTAAGCCCTTAGAAAATTCTGACTTGATATTTTACTCTCCTTTTCATTAACACTTAAATTCAGACTGGAGACAGAAAAAAAAGTCTTCAATTTGTTTTAAAACAAATTAAAACAATTGCTAACAGAACACTGTATATTCCTCTTAGTAGTAAACATACAGTAACAAAGCTGAAATTTCAAAGGAAAAAACTGAAACGAAGCAATTTCTGTACAGCAAGTTGAAAAATATACAACAGAAGAGATGAAAATAATAGGTCTTTTCCCTCTCTTACATCTCCAAAATAGGGAATCATTTACATGGCCCTTGTACTGGTGGTTCTCTTCCCAGGTCATGGGAAGTTTTCATAGGAAAAGATACTTTTCGGATGTAAAAACAGTGGAAACATTCTTTGTTGCATTTAAAAGAAAAATTGCTAACGACCATAGATTTCAGGGTTACTCTTACACTGCAAAAGCTGGAATGCTGGACAAGAAGAACCAAATACTCCTCCGCTTGTGTGCTGGTACATCCCTATTGAGCTTACAGGGGCTGAAATGGTGTCACTGAGTGAAGAACTTGGTCAGGAAAGTGCAACGAGAAGGGGCACGTATTCTAATGACAATCTGCTTGCTCAGTTGGGAAGTGAGGAGAGGTTACAGTATGTGACACGAGGACAGGCTGCAAATATATCATTAAAGCGGCAGGGAAACAGCAGTCAGGGCTTCAGGACTTCCCGCATGAGGTGAAGGGAAAGGGTGAGGGGCAATTAGCTGAAGCCAGCCCGGTATCTTAGAAAAAGAAAAAAGCATGTTTAGTCCCTCAAGCTTTAAATGAATTTATTTATGTAGAGCACCGCCTTGTTGTAAGTCTAAAGCCACCCGTGAGGCCTTTGGGGAGGAGGGGTAGCGAGGAGAGTACGAGGTGCTTGTTACTCAGAAGGATTCTAACTGATATACAAGGACCAATCCTGCTCCTCCTGAAGTGAATGGCAAAATTCCCATTGATTTGGTCAGAATCAGGCCCTTGACTTTCCAGAGATGAGCATTTACTGCATGTATTACAATAGCACCCCAGTGAAAACAGGGGCCCGCTAGGCCTGGTGCTACATATGCACATAGTATAAGAGAGCTGCTGCTTCCATGAGCTTATTATCTAGACAAAAAGTGGGGAAAGGAAGCCTGGGTGCTTCCATTTGGCTCATGGGGAATTGAGGAGCATCAATATCAGGTTAGTTTGCCCAGCTCACACAGGAGGTATATGGCAGACAGAAATTAGATTTCAGGGACTGATATTACATTTCTTGAATCCTGATCCAGTGCCTTAATCATGAACCCGCCCTTCCTTTTTAGAGCAGGAGGGATGAATTAGCCAGCGGGGGACCAGCCTAGGCCTCAGCAGACCTGGGCACAAGTGCCTGCCCTGCAGCACATACCCTTGGCGTAAGTCGCTTAGTCTCTCTGTGGAGTCTCTGCCTTTGTTACTCTACTGTACAGTGGGCTAATAGCCCTTCTCTAGCCTCAAATAGTGTGGTAATGAAGGCCACCTGAGTAGCAGAGAGGGTCCTACCACAGGAGCAGTGGTTGCAGATTACAACATTAGTATCCTGACAGTTTTCTGTCAGCAGTGTGGCTGTGAGACCTTTGGGTGTACAGGACATGCTGCAAAACTGGTAACTGTGTATCCAAGTGCCCTAATATGGATCACAGCCTCCCACAACAGGGACAGCAGCTCCCTCCTGGAGCCAGAGAAATCAGCTTATTGCTTTGCACTGCTTCTGGTAATGGTGAGCTCCTGGTCTGGGTGAAATAAGCAGCAGTAGTTTAAAAACAGTAAGCCACGTGTGGCTGCAACCAAAATGTTTTCACTGATATTTCCGTAGGAAAGCAAGAGGCTATATCATTAAGAAGAAGAGATAAAACTGCAGTTTATGAAAACCTAGCGCACTGCATTGCTTTTCAGTTTTGTTTTCCTTATTGCTGGCTTTGTTTCTGGTTATTTTCCAACTAATAAATCCCATTTCTGAGAGTCACTTAATGGTCTAATTTCTGTGGTGTCTCCTAAATGAAAACAAACAGCTCTACAAAACAGAAAAGTCATGCTGGCCCATTAATTACACAGCTAATGCTTTGGTTTTGCTGGGAAGAAAAATGTGTCACCTTCTGATTATACCTTTGATATTAACCATGAGATGCTGGATACTTCTGCTTTCTTTCATCTCTGGGAATGGAGAGATAAAAACTGGTGCAGAAAAATATGAAATTTTCCTCAGGAAAAACAACACCTGCTAGGATCTGTATGGAGTAGCTTTAACAGAGAAAAAACTCTAGGGCTATGTTCACATTAGCACGTACTGCTGCATAACTTGCATCCCAGTTCATCTGAAGTTTCCCAGTGACACTCTACATATTAACACTATATCCTTGCTGATTATTTTCACACAAGGAATATGAAAAGGGATGGGAGAGAAGCAGAGCAGAGAAGGAAAAATAGAGATGATATAAAGACTGGGAAGTGGAAGAGAAAACAGGGAAAATGAGGAAGCAAGAGGAAACAAAGGGCAGAAACAATGGCATTGCTAACGGAAAGGTGTGATCAGAAGGCACTGAACCTGTAACAAATGATAATAAGTTAGCATTTAGTTACTACATTGCCAAATCTCAATCTTGACCTGGACCTTCATGCAAACCTCTCATGGAAGTCAGTGGGAGTTGTGCTGCAAACTGAGAGGAGTATTTAGCCCTAAATGTACACCCTAACCCTTGACCTGTAATTTTAAATTGAATTAGTTGTGTATTCTCCACTAATTGTATTAATTGTGTATACTCTGTTGTGTATTGGGTTGTTGTAGATATAGATCTTATTGTTATAGTAATTATTAGGTCACTAGGGGGCAGCCCAGTGGTTTGGGCTGGTTCTAGTTAGTTCTGTGTTATGGAATAAAATGGCAGCTTGCAGACACTACAGCTCTCTGTGTTTCAAGCGATTTCTTCCTAAATTCTCTAACTCCAGACGATATAACACTCTCCATAGGATGAGTTTGACACGTTTGCTCTATAGGTGCTTCCACTAGGGATAAAATTCACCACTGTGCAGTACCAGGGATGAATCTGAGGTGTGATTTCCCCCTGCCCCCCACAGGCACTCAGCATTTGCCACACTGCTGCCATTGTGGTCAATGAGAATTGCACCATTGACATCAACAGGAGCAGAATCAGGCAAAACACTGAACCAACTGAATGCTTGTGAAAATCCTTCCTCCCCACCCCCAATCGTTTCTGGCAATTAGATTTAAACTAGGGATGTAAAAGTGTAACCATGTAAATGTTTAACTGATAAGCTGAGGCTTGTCAGTTTCCATTACAGTTGCAGGTTGGCTCCCAGGGTCCCTTTTGGCCCCACTCCCAGGGAGTATAACTTTAATACTGCAGAGTGAACAGTGAAGCTTCCTGGAAGCGGGACCGGCAGCCCCTGCTGGCTCCACTCTGGGGGGAAGCTTCATTGCGCACTCTGCTGTATAAAGCTTACATATAACCTTTATACTGCAGAGCCCACAGAGTGTGCAATGGCTTTTTACATCCCTAATGTAAACACCCCCATTTTTTTATCCAAGGCATCTGGTGAGCACATCTAGGGCATGTCTACACAGGAGGGCAAAAGTCGAATTCAGATACGGAACTTCAGCTACATCAATTGCATAGCTGAAGTCAAAATAGCTTAATTTGGCTTTTGGCCGAATTACACATCAGGAGTCAAAGGAAGAACACTCTTCCTTCGACTTCCCTTACTCCTTGTGAAATGAGGGTTACAGGAGTCAGAGTAAGAAGGCCTCCATCTCAACATTATTTTGAAATAATGGTTCGCTGTGTAGCACATTTTTTGTATTTTGAAATAACACCAGTTATTCCAAAATAATGCTGCTGTGTAGACGTACCCTTAGTGTATAAGTGGTATGTTTAAACCAGAGTGTAAAATTAGGAAATATCTTACTGGGGACAGGTTTAGAACCTCATCCTGTCCTTTTTTGCATGTAGAATTCATGAAATCCTATTAAGGTGTATGTAAGTGTGACTCAGAGTTTATAATTCAAAGGCTCACACAAATTATACAACCACCCAGTGTGCATTGAAAAAGATTGTAACATCAGTAACATAACAGTTCAATGTTACTTGTGCACATGCCAAACAGGACGTATTGTGAAACGAATGAAGCAGGTTTTTTTTTTTTTTTAAAGTATTCAGTTTCTTTATGAACTCTCAGATAAACAGAATATTTCACAAGAGCTTAACAGGACCTACTGGGACAAAGAGTGAATAGAAAATTTCCATCCTCCGCTCCCGAGGTAACTCTTGTTCTGTTTGAGCTGTCATCCAACTTGCCCTTGGCAGACAATATGATGAAACGATTTGGAAGTTCATTTTGAACTCTGTCTTTTTTGCTGAGAGAGCCCAGTCTGCTACAGAGTTCATTTCATTCCTCAGTTCAAGTGTTTATCACTGTATCATTTTTACATTAGGCAAAATTTTGAAGAGCCAAATACTAAGGTCCTTAATGAGGGCTCACTTGAGCCTGTGAGGCCCAGTCCTTTGTTGGAGGCCCTGTAGACCCGCTTTGCCTCAGACATGGACAGCAGCCACTGCCCTCTCGTACATACGCTCCAGGATGCGATGGATGCTGGCGAAACTGGGCCTGTCCGAAGGCAGCTTGCTCCAGCACAGGCGCATCAGGTTGTATAGCTCCAAAGGGCAGTCGTCGGGACAGGAGAGGACGTTGCCATCTCTCACATAGTAAATCACCTCCTCATGAGCCATCCCATAATAGGGTTGCATGCCATAGGAGAAAATCTCCCACAGGACCACGCCATAGGCCCACACATCGGACTCGGTTGTGTAGCGGTTGTAGAATATGGATTCAGGGGGCATCCAGCGTATAGGAATGGCATCGTTTTCATTGGCTTTGTAATAGTCTGCTGAATAGATATTCCGGGAGAGGCCAAAGTCGGCGATTTTTACCACCCTATTCTCTCCCACTAAACAATTCCTGGTGGCCAAATCCCGGTGTACAAACTTGCGCTCTGACAGGTAGGCCATGCCTGCAGCCACCTGCTTGGCAATGCCGAGCTGATCAGTGCAGCACAGTGCGAGGGGATTGGGATTGGAGAGCCGGATCCTGGTATCCAGGTTACTGTGGCTCAGGCTGCAGAGGTTGCGTGGGGAGCGGGTGCGCAGGTACTCATTGAGATCCCCATAGGCCATGTATTCAAACAGCAGACACATTGGTTTCCCAACAGCACACACCCCTGAATGCAAGAAAATACACCAAGTCAGTCTTGTCTGGACTTTGTTGTTGCTGTTGTATGACAAAACAGAAATAAAACTTAAGAAGAATATTTAAAAAAAGCACAGATACCAATTAGGCCCTCAAATCCCACTAGCTTTCAATGACTTTTTGTCTCTTTTTTAATCTTGTGAAGACAGAAAAAATGTGGTGCACTTGGTTGATTTACGCTGATCCTCCAAAATAAAAAATGTGGGTGCCTTCATTTGATTATGAATCAAAACTTGGTCAAATTGATGCTATTAAGAGTTTTGCCATAGACCGCACTGTGCTACAGGTCCTGTACAAAGACAAAACAAACATGGTCCCTTCCACCATGTTTGGTGGTAAGCTCCTAGGAGAACTCTCATAAACCAAACTTCTGTGCTATTTCTGAAATTTCTGATTTTTTTCCCTTGAGATTTCTTTATAAAAAACTGTACTTGTGCCTCTTTTGGGGGTACACACAACCAATTTCTTCTGTTTTGCCAGATATCTTGTGATGTCTGTCCTTGAACCAAACCAAGTTCCCCTGTTAAGATTAAATGTTTCAAAAATATTTTTATCTACATTTGTATTTTCCCTGGGGAGTTAAAACTATTCTTGCAAACAAATTCACAACCAGATGAGTGAAATGGAGACACACACTCTATCACAAGGTAATGAGTATCTTCTGTGTCTTAAAGAAAAAAACATTAAGTATGAGAAGAGCTTGGTGTGATGCAAAAATGATTGACATGTATTCCTTTCAATTTGAAACTGAATTATTATTTATCGAGGACCAGATTTCCTTAGCAGCTACTATTCTGAATGGGAACTACTGAATGCTGAGCAATTTAAAGGTCTGGCCCCAGATTGTTTGCCCTGTTTTGCTGGCTTTTTTCAACATTCAGTGAATGAATTATTCAGTTAATAGATTTCCAAATTATTCACACAGTTTTACCAAATAACGATATTTTAGAGCTGGTCAAAAAGGAAAGAGCATCACCTGTATTCTACTGCTTGACAGCCACTGAAAACCAGTGCAACCAGAATTAAGATAGCATACATTCATCTGAAGAAGTGGGTTGTACCCATGAAAGCTCATGATACCATCTACATGTTTTGTTAGTCTGTAAGGTGCTGCTAGACTATTCGTTGTTTTTTAAGTTATTCTTAGGAATGCCATTCAGCATAGCATATGGCTTATTGTGAAATATGAAATTCTTGCTGACGACCTCACACTTGACTCTGAGAAAGAACAGACATTTCTCAATGTGATAATATCTGGTTCTAGCAAGAACAAATAATGCAAAAGGTTTATTGGCCAAATAGTGTTCAACAGCACAGCCATTTCCTCACACCCTTGCAATACAAAACTGGTTAATTCCTGTATCTTTGTCTTTCCTAATTTGTTCAGTGAGTTAGCAATAAACAAAAAATTGATTTTAGTTTAGGGCACTTCTTGTTCCTCCTTTCTGTTGCTGAAGTACATACACTTTCATGAAGCCAGATTGCATGCAGAATTCCTGCACTAGGGGTAACTTGCCTGATAATATTCCTGTTGATATGAACAAAGATTTGATGACTAGATGACAAAGACCAAATCTACCTACAGGGAGTTTACAGAAGAACCATCGGATGCCATTGGTAAATGGCCTCTACCACTGCTGAAGGATGACGTTTGTGGGACTAAAATTCTTGCAGTCAGATTGCTTGATGGAAGAATGACATGGGAGCCCATTAGCTCACCATTAGCTATTTTCAAACAGTCTGCAAAGGAGTAGGGGGAAAGAGAAACCCATGAGCTACTCAAGCAATTCAGTGATGGGAGTCAGTGAGTAATGGACACAATCTATGCACTCAAAATTTGCACCCACAGTTTTGTACCTGCAAATAAATAGCCTGCATCTCTAGCCAGCTCTTTTGTACGTACACCCTGGCGGAAGTGTAAACAATCAGATTTGCACCTACATCCTTCAACTGCAGGCAGAGAAATGTGTCTGCATTCCCCTGTAGTCTGCCTGTGCCCAAGGGCGAGTTTCACCCTGAATGCATTGACTCAGTCGTTTCAATCCAGATTTTTCACAACGTACCCATATTTCAAAAATCACCATGATTTGAAACTAACTGGTGCCTGTGTTAAAAGTCTTAGCAAAGAGATACAGAGACCAACCTACGTGCTGATACAGGACCCTCAGTGCAGGATCTGAATGTCTTATTTAAATGGCCCTATGTGAAAACTAGTCCGCCGCAACATAATGAAAATGGTATGAGAGCTAAACATTCCAACATGTGCCAACATAGAATGCTAAAAGCATGAAACATCATGTATATAAAAAAACTAGGGCCTGGCCAAAAACAAATTTCTGCCTCCCAGGACTTAATTTGAAACTTCCATGTACAGGAAGTCCCCAAATTAAGAATGGGTTGTGTTCCAAAAGTTCATTTGTAAGTCGGTTGTTTGGAACTCGGAACGCATTTTCCCATAGAAACAATGTTATAAATAATAGCTAGATTCCCAGGCTAGCCCACAAAAGCCTATTTCATCCATAGTGTATCTGAAATACTGTATATGTGAAATGAAATATAGCTAGTTCTTTAGGAAAGGCAAGTTGAATTAGAGGTGGATGAGGAGATAGATGGAGATTCTGAAGGGGACTTCTGGGCATTCTCCAGCCACACACACACCCCTGCGGGCGCTGCGCTACCACCATCCCCGCCTCCACTCAGCACCGGCTCTGGCAACACCCATCCCCCATCCAGCCCCTCCCTTCACCCATCCCACAAGCTGCATCCAGATCCTGCTCATCAGGGGATGGCCAATGGAGTGAATGCTGACGGAGGACTCCAGAAGAGATGGGGCAGCCATGCAGCCAATGGCTGGAGAGAAGCAGCAGTTCCCCTTCAAACACGTCGCTTTTCTCCAGCCTGTGACTGCCTCTGATCTTCTGGAGTCCTCTGGCCAGCACTTGTGCTGCTCGCCACCACCTGTGCTTCTCACCTGCCCCCCTGAGGCTGCAGGTGAGCTTTTGTTTGCATGTGCGGATGTTCATAAGTCAGAGGTTTGTAACCCGGGGAGCGCCTGTCACTGCAAAGTCCCATGCACTTCACCCAAGTTCATTGCACTTTTGAAATTTTAGACCCAACATGACGACAGACGAATTCCTTGGAAGACCACACCCCGAGGGCTGAGAACTTTGTTTTTGTACCTAACAGCTTGACGATATTCGGGTTATCAAATTCCGCCATGAGTGCCGCCTCCCTCTGGAAATCAGCCTGCATGTCTGCCGAAGCTTCCTCCTTTAGCATTTTCACTGCCACCATTGTGAATGGCTCGTATGGAAGCAATCCAGGAGCCCTTCGAGAAACAGAAAGAAAATCTCAACATAGGACTGGAGATATTGCACAGACACGCCCCATTAGCCTCATTTCCAGAAAGAATTCATGGACCAAACCAAGCGGGGACTGGAGGAGAGGTCTCAAAGACATGCCCCCAACTGGAAACCATTTTGCAGCCTTCAACAGTCTCAGGAGACAGCAAGGACAGAAAGGGGGTGTCTCCTGGGCAGCGGTGTAAGACACATGGCCAGCATGTGAGAGAGGTGGTGTTGCAGCTGCCCTTGTGGTGTCTGAGCAGTCTAGCCTCACCCCCGCGTACTCAGTCCTGAACATTTCACCAGCTCTCCCTTGTGAATGCCCTCTGAAAAACAATCTCATTGGCTGAGCTTTGCAGGCTTACAAGCTTGCCCAAGAGCAGCTCTTGTTATATGCTGTAAACAGAAGACATGGCTGGGTGGATGGAGCATGAGGCAGGCATCAGGAGAGGTAGATTCTGTTTCTGATCTGCTTGGCACTAAGGGGAAATCTCTGTCTTGTCGGCTGAGTGTAGCCACAGTGCCTGGCCCCATAACAATGGGGGTACGTAGCGCTTTTCATCTTTAGATCACAAACACTGTACCAAGCAGGCCAGCGTTGTAAATCCCATTTCACAGATGTGGAGGTGATGTGAATATAAGAACGGCCATGCTGGGTCAAACCAAAGGTCCATCTAGCCCAGCAGCCTGTCTTCTGAGAGTGGCCAATGCCAGGTGAACAGGTAATTATTATGTGTTGCCCATTCTCACCCCTGAGAAGCAGAGGCCAGGGACACCATCCCTACCCATTCTGGCTAAGAGCCATTGTTGGACCTGGCCTCCATGAATTTATCCAGCTCTTTTTTTGAACTCTGACTGTGAGGCTTTGTCTGGCAGACTAATGGTGGAGCCTGGGAACCTGGGACCCCTGCCTTCTGTCCCAGGCCAGTGCTCAAGGCTGCAGTGCCTCCCGTTGAGGCAGCCTTCTCAACTGGAGCCTCTCACCACCACTGGGATATAAATGATAATCTATGGGGCATTCTTCCCTTAATACTTCATTAGAGTGAGTGGATCCCCAGTTCCCGAAGCACAGTAACTTGCCCTTCTTTAAACGATGGCCAAACCGAGGGGAATAGTGCGTGTTTCCCTACCAGGGCCGGCCCACAACATTTTGGCACCTGAGGCGAGGAGCTCAAATGTCGCCCCCATGCCCCCTCACTTGGGCCGAAACTTTGAAAGGTCTCAATTCTGCCTGCTTCCTGTTCTAGTCCTCTCATGGTACTGCAGAAAGAATACATATGCACCAGCAGCAGACACAATTTTCTACATTCTGGGTCCTAGTGGTGTGCCCCCCCCCCACAGTCTGGCACCTGAGGCGGCCACCTCAGTTCACCTCATGGTAAGGCCAGCCCTGTTCCCTACCCCTGGAGATATGGAAGCCTTGCCCTCAGCATTGTAACACAGTGCCTGTATGTAGCCATCCAATGCCTACAAAAGGCAGTGTCCATTTGTGAATTATATTTCTACACCTGGCTTGCTGATCTGCCACTGCTGAAGTGTCAGGTTATTTTACGGTTCAGTAGCCAATGAGAGGTTCTCGTTTCCAAAGCAAATTTCCAGTTTCCTTGTCACCTTCTGCAAACAGATGGCATCGCAACAGATTCACTTGGCTACTGTAAATGTCACATCATTGTCAAATGTCAGAGAATGGCAAAATGCCCATCTAAAAAAGAAATCGTCTCAGGCAGCCAGTTATTACAGCTGAAAAGCTTTGTCTGTTGAGATCCAGCACCTAGGAGCAATAAAATCAATTCTTGCTTTTGCCCACAGTTGCCTTCTTTAAAGCAAAATGCTGTTTTCACCTTCTGGTGGGTATCAGACCTTCCACCATGCTGTTAGGGACTATACCCTTTTAATACATCAGTCAGTGTCACATGTTTCAGTGACTGAGAAAAGGAGGGTAAGTGATCTGTAGTTACTGATGGATAATGCAAGAGTTTGAAAGATAAGGGGGCTCACCTCTTCTGATTAGCATCAGGGCTTCATTACAGCTGATCAAAAGTCAAGAAGTGTTTACAGGGAACAAAAATAAGAGGCAGCGCATACAGGTTTCACATGGTGTTCTTTTGAGTGAGAAATTCACCCCTGTGCAGAGGCCAGCAATAAGCGTAGGCACCTCTTAAATCATGAAAGTGTAAGTTAAGTGGGGCTTAAGCAGTGCATCAGCTTTGCAGTGAGTGAGTTGACTCTGTGGTTCCTTTGGTCCATTTCTTAGCAGATCTATATTGCAAATACCCCCATGATTTGGAACCAATTGCTGCCTTTGTTAACAATTTTAGCAGAGAGGTACATAAGAACATAAGAACGGCCATACTGGGTCAGACCAAAGGTCCATCTAGCGCAGTATCCTGTCTGCTGACAGTGGCCAATGCCAACTGCCCCAGAAGGAGGGAACACAACAGGTAATCCTCATGTGATCCCTCTCCTGTCACCCACATCTAGACAGAGGCCAGGGACACCATTCCTACCCATCCTGGCTAATAACCATTGATGGACCTAACCTCCATGAATCTATCTAGCTTTTTTTTTTGAATACTATTAAAGTCCTAGTCTTCACAACATCATCTGGCGAGGAGTTCCACAGGTTGACCGTGCACTGAGTGAAGAAAAACTTCCTTTTGCTTGTTTTAAACAGAGACAGAGCTCCCTAATCCACAGAGTTCTCTTTCCAGGACAGTATTTGCCACTAAACAAAAGAGCTCAGTTTCCAGGGCTGAAAACTGGGGGCTTCCTCCCCAACAGATTATTCCTTCTGGGGACCAGGCTGCACCAACTGATATTTTGGCTAGTCTATATCTCTCTGGTGCTTGGATTAAATGCTGCGCTGCCCACACACTATGGTGTTTGGGGTCTCAGAAGCGGTCTATGCCTTCGGGTGACTGTGCAGGATAGGAAAAGGTGCGGTTCTTAGCTGAAGAATGTGACTCTTAGGTGACAACCAGCACAAAGCAGGGCAGAGTTACCCCATGCAGACTTGAGCTATGTCTGCTGTTAGGGTGGGAAGGACTTTTGTGCCTGAGGAGTGCAGTTGTTGATCATGGTTTTAATCCCAGAATTTTGGGCAGTCTTTTAGATCTGCTGAGCCATAGCCGCTGAGCCAAACTGAAGGAGGCTGCATGTGGTCTGAGAGCTGTAAGAGGAGTAGTATCCGCAGTGCATAAGGTAGGGCTCATCACTACTTTTGTCAGAAGGTCCTCAGATGGCCCAGCTTTGTGCGATTTACTTGAGCCTGGCTACTGATCTCGTTCCTAGGACAGATATGAAGGTAATTTGTTACATCCTCAATTCCCACTGCAGGAGACAGTTCTTAATACAAATGGCAGCCTTTCAGAAGGATCCAGTAAATAACAGCCAGTCACTTCCTGTCCTGACATGCTGCTTCACCCAAGAATAAGTAAACAGTGAATCAGAATTTTAAGTAAGCCAACTGGCAAAGAGATTATTGGCACTGTGTGTAGAATTATGTTTACAGGGATGAAATATTACACGAGGAGAAATAAGAGGCTTGCTAAATTTAGTCTGAGGCATCCATTAACATACATAGGATCTGTGTATTTAATTTTCTTTCTGAGAACAGAAAAAATGGTTCTTTTTCATGCAGTAGCTTTAGTGTTCTATCCAGGTGTGGGCCTGGCAGTTTTGGAAGCTAACCAAGCCATCGTTTTTCATCCACCAACCCTGTGCAGCAGTGCCAACTGTGAACTTTTGCCAGTAAAAGCTCTGTCTCTGAGACATCCTTGATGAAGCTGCAAGGTGAGAGGATAACACCAACAATGTGGAGGAAACCTATTCAGGAATCAGGATGGTGGACTCTCCATCAAGGTCAAGCCAAGGCCAAAAGTAGTTCCCAAAGCACAGGATATTTCTATTTTGTGTTCATACACATTGCCCCCTCTTCTAAAAATATCACTTAAAAACTTATTTAAAAGAATTGCAAAATGCAATGAAAGTTACACTTGGGAATCTGGAGTGGTAACGAATATTCTGAAGAAATGTACCATGGATAGAATTCACCCATGACAAGAGGTCCTACCTGAAGAGCTATTTAAGGCTCAATTAGCACACTGCTTAACGAGGGTTTGAATTGCCTTGTATTGGTGCTGTTCTGTTTTAGTGAACCTTCACTTCTATGCACAGGGGATAGCCCAAGTGGATGTAAGTGGGGTATAGTCCTTGTGCTGCCTCTCTGCATAGAGGTGAATTATACCCCATATGAAATAAAATGATGGGCTACATTCACCAGGGTGTTCCAGATGCATGGTTTAGCTAGGCAGATATACTGGGTATAGGGCTGCTTTACCTCATGAGAGTGGCAAGTGGCATCCACAGCACAGTTATGAATCTGGTCCCATGTGCTTTGTTGTCGCTTCAAACTCAGCTCATCTAGTTTATCCATCATGCGAACAGTCAATCATAAGCTAAGCATCTGTGATTTTGCTGCGGCTTGCCCTTTAAACTGTTATTTTTAACACTGTCTGTATAAATAAATGTGTACTTCCTCCACATCCCTTCGGGGGGACAACAATCTCTTGCATCCATTGAAGTATTTCCTTGCTCTAACAAATTTAACCTACTGCATAATTCATTTCCTGATTACAGTTGTCAATGATAAAGGTGACCATGGCAGTGCAGACCATTATCATACTATTAAGTTCAAAATGTCTGCTCTTGAACCATAACTTGCAAAAGGAGTCCTTTGACTTGGCAATCAATGAGACAAGTCCCACAAGTACGGTTTGGGGCCCATGTCCATGTTGAGCAACATGTACATTGTGATGTTCATTTTTGTCTCTCTCTCTCATACAGTTCCACATAGAACCAACCGCTTTGCCAGTCGTATTCCATCCCACAGAGGCATCCCAAGTAGCAAACATATCACTGAAATTAACTGGGAAAAGAAAAAAGGGGGCCAAAATAAATACATATTGAAACCTCTCCACCTTCTTTCAATAATTCTGGGGTGGGATTTTCAAAAGAGCTCATCATTGGATTAATTTGTTCTCTCTGGTGGCAGTGGGAGTGTTACACAGACTCTGTTAGAACCAATGGAGGTTGAATTGAGCAAATTCTGAGTTCTTTTGAAAATTCTATCTGTGATTGTTGAAAACATGTAGAGAAACCAAGACTGGAAAACACTTCAGAGTAATTAATATCCATACGAACTAGCACTGGGAGGCTATTTCTATCCTTTGTTCCTCCCTGCCCAAATCCTACCCTGAATTCAACTTTGTTCCCATCCTCTCCCAGCCCTGCTTCTGCCTCTGAACCAACCCTGCTCCTGCTGGGCCTGACTCATGATAACCAGTTTCCAAGCCTCGACTCTGAATCCTGTTTCCAGGACACTCTTGATCCATGGCTCTGGCGTTCAGACTCTGATTTTGGTTCTGACCCTCAGCTCTGATTCCTGACTTTGACTCTGTGTTGGGCATTTGGACTCTGACCACTAGGCCTGATTGCCAACAACCCAGTCTCCTGACAAATAGGAAAAAACTGTTGTCAGTTTCAGGAATAAGGACACACTATGCAAATAAGGGGATTTTTACAGGATCGGGGCCTAACTTTTGGATCACAGCTAGTATAGCAGTGGGGAGTAACCACCAGCAAATGATGACTTTTTAATGCTGGCTGTCATGTACCCACTTCTGAAACAAATGTGACATCCTGGGAAGATATGAAAATTCGACAATGGACTAGTCACAATATAAACAAGCAAAATTCTTACTGTCCTGAATGCATCATAAGCTTAGCTACCACATTCAGCTGAATTCCCAGGAGTAATTGACCCACTATGTCTAATATATAGAAGATGATTATGGACGTTTGTGACAATGTTTTACCAAATAACAACTGAAAGTGGGAAACAGGAGTAAATGAGCCCAGTTTTAAAATTAGTTTTGTCACACTTTCACACACATTTCATTCTGTTTAGAACAATTAATTTCTCCACAACAAGTTGGAATAAACAGATGTCTTCCTGCTTCCAGAACTCTAGCCAGAGGTTAATGTCTTCCAGGTAATAATATTAAAGGGCACGTGCTAGCAGGACACTTACCTTGCTTGAAAGACCCTTCCAAATGCTCCTTCTCCAATATCTCTCACATATTCAATATTGTTTCTTGGATATTCCAGGCTGAGTAATTTAGGATTCAGGAGAAGTGGCATGCGCTGGTACATGGGGTTAGGATGAAGTCTGTCCAGTAGGAGCTCTGATGGAAGAGTGGTAAGTGCTGGTGCTTGTGACTCCCTGAAATGATGGATAAGGAAATGGTCAGTGGGGGAGAGCACGTAGGGTACTATGTTGGGAGAGAACAAGGCTGGAAAATGGAAGAGCAGAAAGACTGTCCACAGGGCCTCTTCGTGCCGTATAGAGGGGCTTGCCCACCTGGCACCTACAATCCACCTACCCTGACATTGGAGTAGAGATTATATATGAAAATGGCTGCCAGGCCAAAGCCTGCCTTATATTTATGTTTTTTCACTTTTGCTCCCACCATGCCAATGTCCTCATTTACAGCCCCATATGACACATATGGGGATATGTACCTGCCAAGTATCCAATGTGACTGCCCAGGCACTTTGCTGTCTGCGCCCCCCTTCTTACCCATTGGGCACTGCCGTGTGTCTCATGACATTGTATCGTTGTTTCTGGGATGCTTACAGTGTGCTTGTTGTTTCTAGGGATCTAGACTGACTATGTTGGTCTGCCAGGCCAGCAGACAATCCAGCAGGCCATTGGGGATGAGAATCACACTTCCATGAACAGTTACAGCAGAACTACTCACATTAGACAGGATTACTCATTTGATTTAGAGTTTGCGGGACCATGTCTTCAGTAATCTGGGGCAGCAATATAGCAAAAGGAGATCTAATGGGTGAGAATCTACAGCAAAAAGTAATGATAACCCTGGAAACAATATTCTCGCCCCTCAGCAGAGCACTCTGCAAAGTTACATTTTTCAAAAACCAGTGTCCTTTACATTCTTGACAATAAAATAAATCTAATGGCTGGAAAAATTCTCTTCTGTCCTGTTCCACAAACAGTGCAGACTGTTAACCACAAAGAGTAAAGTTGAAGCTAAGGAATTTGCTTCAAGTGCATGAGGGTTTTGAGGAGAGAGAAAACCCACAAATATTATTTTCAACCTCATTCAAGTCCAGATAAAATCTTATATATTCTCTAAAGTCTCGCCATTAAGAGTTTGTAGGGTAATGCTTGGGAACAGAAGAAATTTCATTAAGAGTCTTGTTCTGTTTTTGTTTTACTGATAGCCGGTGGGGCTGGTGTTGCCCTTTTTAATTCCCTTAACAATATCTAAATACCTTCTGAATACTTCTCATCTAATCTCCCCAAGGAGGAAAGTTACCTACATCTCGATTGTCTGGGAGAGTAGGTCCTTATATTCAAAGCTAAACTTGAACTCATTCTCCAAACTGTTACTTGCCTGAAAAACCAGGACAGTTGTTTGCTGTTCAGAAGGAAAGCAACCAACCTGCTTAATCTTATACACATGTATTCAGATGCCTTTGTCAAGTGATCCTTACTTGAGGTCCTATGTAGTTACGGATTTGCTACTGTTCATGTGACTCTCTTAGACCTACAGTATATAAGTCAGCAGTTCCTTTGCTTTCTGTGATGAGAATTCAGAATGAAACACTGCTATCCTCAACTGGAAATGTGAAGGAAAGCTGAAGCACTAGACAAACACCAATATCTTCCCTGGTTTCAAGGTCTCATGGAAGACCATGAACAATTTTGGCCTGCATTATTAGCTGCTGTTAATGTGTTGTTTGTTCTGCAGTAGTGCCCAGAGCTTCCATTTAGGATCAGAGTCCCAGGGTATTGGATAATGAACAGACACAAGCTGTCAGTCAAGAAGAAATTTCTGACTTCAATCTTTTCTGCCCATATAATTAGGAACCTGACCTCTGTGAAGTCATTTAAAGTTCCCCCATTAAATCTGAATGTAGTGAGTACTGGAATTACCATTCTAAGCCCCTCATCAAAGCTGTATTTGCTGGAACAAATCCTACCTGGCTTTATCTGTAGATCTCAAGGTCTTACCTCTTTTTGTTTTTCCATTGTTTTCGCCTCCGGCAGCACACAAGAGCAATAATCATGAAAATCACTATCAGTGCAAAGCTGGAGATGATGGAAATGATGACAGTCATGGAGTATGTAGGGGAGAAAGAAGACGAAGGAAGACTCGGAGTCTCTGCACTTGGTTTTTTGGTGCCTGGTGGTAGGGATACTGTAATGAAAACAAAAATTCCAGTGATTCCATCCCTCTTAAATTCTCCAGAACTTTTTGTTGAGGGTCATTTCTAACATTATCCACTGTCATGGAAATTATTGTGATGTCACAAATTCAGCCATATGACTTCAGAACAGGATCATACAGGAGGGGGTGACTGAGAAGGAATAAACCCCTTTTTCATGCCAGTAACTTTGATAAGCATCAAAGGAATACACATCTGATAGATTCAAATGTATTTAAGCTTTTAGTTTAATTATATTTTTCAAAAAATTACCCTGAATCTACATATAAGTATTGGTTTAGCTTTTTCAGAGCCATGCTAACATGATGGTTGGTACACATGATGGCCAAAACTATAAAAGGGAAGCTAAGTCAGATCACAGCTTTGGATCACTAGAGTCCTACAATGCTTCTGGTCTATGCTAAGAGGAAGTGGTGAAAAGAGCCTTTGCTGAGGTATATTTGGACGCTGTTTGAATTGTATTTCTGTGATGGTCATTTAAAATCTTGATATCTATGAAGAAGACAAATGCATGCCTGGGCACCAAGCTTAGAGGTAGGAACTCCTAAATTCTGATCGTGCCTGTGACCTGGATTCCCCAGGGCCATAGAGAAGAAGTCACTTGGCTTCTTCTCTATCTTTACTTCCCCCTCTCTGCCAATCAGGACATCTTAGTTTAGAAACATTAAGGGCCCAAAACCTGTTCTCACTGAAGTCCAAAGAAAATGGCACACTTGTCAGAGCAATCATGGTGACTACTGGGATATGATGATCCTGAATAGTTTTGTGGCTCAGTGTTTAATGATGTTCTAAAACTAGCTGCTACTGTGAGAAGTGGTTAGCCGCTGTCCCTTACCGTCTCCACAGAGAGGCACATTGCAGTATTCCCAGCTTATAGAATGATCCTTTGTGTAACACCAGGGACGCTCGTTTTCCCCTCCTGGATTACGACACGCGTTCTCTGCATTTGACAGCTCTGGGAAAACCTGAGGGGTCCTTCTGTGCAAATGAGGTACCTGGGGTTAAGGAATAAATTGCCTTTAGTGTTCCTAAAGCACACTAGCTCCTTATGGTTTTAAAAACAGCAGCTCCTATGCCACTACCACCCCTGTTGATAGAGGGACCGAGGAAGGGGACTTTTTATACCCAGCTGATCTGCAGCTTCCATAGTTCCCATTTGGGGTTATTGGGCATTTGGCTTTATTTAAGATAGTTTTCAGGTTGCTCTAATGCGAGGGCAGATGCCTAGCACACTTCTGGCCCCTCCAATGTCACCTTTGCCTCTGCTGCCCCATGGACTCGTACACCCAAGATCACATACTTGGGCTGGGATTTTCAGAGATGTCTAGAGCAGGGGCCCAACTTCCACTGAGTTTCTATAACACTCTTTGGCTATCCCAGCATTAGACTGTAGATCCAACCCGGACTCTAGATCTGAATAAACTGATGCCCACCTGCTCACTCCACTTCTGGCAAGGAATTCCTGAGGTTGTGATGTTGACAGGGCCCTGGTAGAACCTGCCATTGCCTTTATAGCACGTTGCTGTGGGGAAAAGCCATTTCAACAAGTGAAGTAAGACAACGGGCTGCAGTACAGTGAATAAAAATGTAAAAACTATTTCATAAAATAGGAGTAAATGACCTCAGTTGTAGATTAGACGGAAAAAAAAATTCTTGGGAACATTAAGGTGGCTAGACAGCTAGTTGACTATAAAGGGACTATCTAAACTCATATTTGCACCTTGGAATAGAGTTTTGAGCTCAGTTGAGTTAGTCCATGTTTACACCACTGTGATGTGGGTTCAGATTCCAGTGTAGCAATTCCATCCATCCAATTCACTCCTCCTCTACAGTGCAGCAAATGCAGCACACAACAGCCTGGGAGTACCTTTCTAGTTGTTTCATGGGCATATATAATAACTAAAGCTGCACAGAATATAAAATTAATTATTCCTTGTTTCCTGTAAAATTTGGTATTAAAAGGGCAGCTCTTAGAACTGTACAATTAAATACCATCCTGCACATCAAAAGGTTTGCTGACCTGATTGGAAGGAGGTTTTTCAAAGAAACAAAAGGAAGATTTTTCCGAAACGCACAAGAGAGTAAGGTGCGCAAGTCCCCCTAAGAGTGACTGGGACTATTCTGAATTCCAGGGCCAAGTCACACCAATCAGTGGCCCTGACACGGCACTCCTGTGAATCAGCCTCCTACCCGCTTAGACTGGCATCTCCACAGGCAGTCTTCTCTCCTCAGGACTAGCAACAGAAGTCCCCACAAGCCCCTGGTGTGGAAGGGTAACAGACTATCCTCTGGCTTCAGAGGGGTGAATAAGGCTCTGAAACCATGTCCCTCTTCTCCCACCTACATGTGGTGCTTGTGTGATGAGAGTGTAAGCTCCTCGGGGCAGAGTGTGTGTGCACGCAGTGCTTAAACATGAGGTGGTATCTGCACACAGTGATACAAAGAATAATAAAGAATGGATACCGTTCAGGTAGGTCATCAAATCTTATTCACACTGGAGAAAAAGTGAGCAGGAAATCTTGTGAGAATAGGTTTAAGTGCAAGGTTTTTTAAACTAGCTGCTTCTGGGAAGGCTGGAAGTGCCACAGGGCACTTCTCTTGCACTATTTAAGTACCATCTAGACCTTCCCTGATAGATGTCTATCTAACCTACTCTTAAGTATTTCCAGAGATGGCGATTCCACAGCCTCCCTAGGCAACTTATTCCAGTGTTTAACCACCCTGACAGGCAGGAAACTTTTCCTAATGTCCAACCTAAACCTCCCTTGCTGCAGTTTAAGCCCACTGCTTCTTGTCCTGTCCTCAGAGACCAAGGAGAACAATTTTTCTCCCTCCTCCTTCTGACACCCTTTTGGATACCTGAAAACAGCTATCATGTCCCTTCTCAGTCTTCTCCTTTCTAAACCAAACAAACCCAATTCTTTCAGTCTTCCCTCGTAACTCATGTTCTCTAGACCTTTAATCATTCTTTTTGCTCTTCTCTGGACCCTCTCCAATTTCTCATCTTTTTTTTTGACATGTGGTGCCCAGAACTGGATACAATACTCCAACTGAGGCCTAATCAGTGCAGAGTAGAGCAGAAGAATGACTTCTCATGAGGGTAGGGGACTACTCAATGATCTCTTGAGGTCCCTTCCATTTCTAGTATTCTATTATTCTACTTCAGCACCCTTTCTTCCATCCCTAGTCAGACACCAGAAGTGGAAAGAAGGGACATTAGGGAATAGGAAAAAATGACACTAACATGTTGAACTTCAGGGAACATTTGTTTGACATTCAGTCTGAGTTTGGAGTGAAAGATTTGGCCTCCTATTTTGTCTGAGCAGGTTTTACCCATTCTTCATCTGTAGAATATATGCAGAACATGGCTTCAGGTGTAAATATTTAAACTGGACATTTACAATACAAGTTCCAAAGCACCCAGTAAATCAAATGCATCATCGATGATCATGTATTCCTTAATCTCTTGCATTTCAAGCCCCAATTATTGCAATAGTTTATTTTCTGTAGTCCCAGTACAGCTCTTGCAGGGCTCTCTACATTACACACTGGGCAGAGAAAAGAAACCACTTGAGAGACCCTACAATGACAATGTCCTAGCAGCACAGAATAAATATTTTAGGAGTTTTCTTTTCAAGGGCACGGTGAATAATATCTGAAACTTATTTAACTATTGATCTGGTACCCAGATGCTGCAAAAGCATTAGCCTATTTCTTGACAAAGGTAAGTGACCCAGGCCCTCCCATTTGGGACTCACACCACATCTGAAATAAATATCCATGTAATGTTTGAGAGACACTTTCTAGTGACCTTTTGGAGTTGGAACCAATTACTAAAAAAAAGTAGCCCCTGCTTTCTCTTTAAGAGTGATGAGAAACTAGGAAACAAGGATGCCTCTTACACAGCTACAGCCCATAGGAAAAAGCCAGGAGAAACAGAGATTTTGTATTTGGAATTTAGTTAATAGTAACTCCACTGATGATGTATGAATTGGAATACAATCTAGCTCATTCTCCCATAGTTGTATGGATTAGCAATGATACTATAAAAAAAGGCACCTAAATCCTACTTTTGTCCTAAAAGCCAGCAGATGTGACTCAAATGTACAAGGAAAGAAGGGGAAATCAGCACAACAAGATTATGTCCTTTGTGAAATGCCAGCAATACTACACAGAAAAGTAGCACATTTTCACAGTCTCTCTTCTGACCTACCACAGCATTTAAAACCCTGACCCAAAAATAACGAAAGTTAATTGCTCTCTCTCATATATACACACACACGTATACATGCCTTCCTCTCTCTCACACACACACACACACACACACACACACACACACACCCCTTCCTCTCTGAGCAGGGGAAGGACTACAGCTGTATGCCTTATGCAAAGATTTGTATCAAGACAGCAGGATTTAGAGCAGCTGTAATGAATCAAGCTATTGTTCATAGCACATTATAATAGGGAAGTGCTCGAGGGATTTGTATGACTGATTCTGGAACCCAAACCGTAGGTGTAGGGAGAGAGAGTATTATATGGAAAACCCTATGTTTGCCTCCCAATTTTTCCTCTGTTTACATTGGGTGCCTCCCAATTTGAGCACTCCCAAGGGTGGAAGCAAAAGTACAGGAGATTAGGCTTCTGCGGGTTCGTTTCTTTTCTCTGCACACTTCTACTGCTCCCCACTTCTCCCTTCCTTTCCTTTGCCCTTCCACATTCTTTCTTCCTCTTCGCTCTGTTTAGTTTATCTGTGGGCAAGCTACACATTCAAGGCACTGAGTTTAACTCAGTCTTTATGAAGAGCGTTTGGCATCACACCGAGGAGTTGCATACACACATTTCAACCCATGCAAAGGCCAAACCGTCACAGTTTATCAAATCAAAAGCTCCACAGGAGGTATGAACAGCTAAAGAGTCCTCGTGCTGCAAAAATCTTGACTTATCATGATGAAAAAGTATATTGCAAATATTCAAAACATGCAACATCTTTGAATTTATCACTCCCCACGTGTTCAAAATCCATGAGTCAAGGCACTCCAAAATAATAAGATTGGCTTTACAAAAATCACAAGATTTAAAAATGAATCAACTATTGGCTCTTTTTATTTGCCTCCTGGTGTTGGTAAGTTTGGGGATCACATTTTTTCCCTAAGCTTGAGAGCTACTTGTTTTAAATTAAAGCTGGGATTTGAGGTAATAACTTAATTCCAATAGGTATATGGGGCTGAAGAAATCCCCCCCACCACAAATATCATGAGAGTAGGCAACATAGGTTTTTAAACAACTAGACCAGTTCAAGGACTCCAGTTCTAAACCTGAAGGGAATCTACTTACTGGTTGTATTTTCTGTGTTAAAATCTGAAAAATAAAAAAACACAAAACAACAAGAAGTAAGCAACAGATATTCTAACTGAAATCGTGGTTCAATGGCACAGCTACTATCAGTTCTCTCACATGTTGCGGGAAAACATTCTTTCCCAGAAGCGTGCTAAAGACTAGTTTCTCAGTAAATATGCCAGTTCTTCAAAGTGGCAACACTATCATTAACAAAATTGGTTTGAGCAACTAGATAGTTTTTGGGACCAGTGTTCTAAAATAGGGCTGCTGGGTTTTGGGTGGGTTGGACATTGGAATCAGACCAGATAAACAAACAACGGTTGTGGCATTCGTTCTTTACTGCACAGAATGTGGCATTTCACACACAGGCTACAGGAGAATGAAAGATGATGCAAGGCTACAATTTGTGGCCAAAGCCCCTTCCAGCTGTATAGACTGATACCTGACCCCCAAAACTGTGATGAATCCACCACAGATAGAGTCCAAGGACAGGGAGCAGGAGTGGTATGGTGCTGGCTGATAATCCCCCTTTCTTTGGGGAGGAGGAATCAGCACATTCTTAGGGCATAATCTGGCTCACACTTTAGTCCTGATTGCCCTACTGGCTCCAGGCCTTCCCCTCCCCAGTCATGACTCCATTTAGCACAGGGTCTATGCAAATGGACAGTAGCAGTTGCAGTTACCAAAATATGGAGTCCTGGTGCAGGCCTTGGGATCCTGGTGCAGGCTGGGAAGTCTATTGCATTCAGGCAGAGTGAGCAGCATTAGTCCTGGTTTGTAAATCCCTTTCTGGGCATTTTCCTCCATTGAGAGCCATTCCTTAAAGCAGTAGAGATCCTTTACCGCAAGACAATGCTCTCTACATTATTTTACAAAGAACAGTGAAATAGACGGTCAATAGCTTGCTGACAAACACTGCATTAACAATGGTGCACAGAAGTTATGCAGACAGATCCTTAGCTGGGGAAAATCAGCGGGGCTCCATTGATTTCCGTGGGGCCATGCTGATTTACACAAGCTATGAATCTGGCCCATAAATGGTAATGGAGACATTGCATAAAACGTGTGCTCTAGGGAAATCCTTGAAGCTACATTTTTGTGAAGCTGCCCTCAGTTCCAAGTACCACTCGTCTCATGGGTTCACACCAGCTTTCCCCCAGACGTTTATTGCAACCATCAAATGACAATGTGTCATGTCTGTGGGTCTCTTTCACCTCTTGTCCCACCTCAAAACTCTCCTTTCTGCTGTTATGCATATAGAAAACCGCAATCTCATAACAGGTGGTCAGCTGCCATTACTGCACCTGATTGTCCGAGAATTGTACACGTCCTATTTTTTTATCTCATCTCCCTGCTCTGGTCTCTTCAATTGTCTCCTCCACCTGCTATGTCTTGTCTTTTTCACTGTAATCTCTTTAGGGCAGAGACCTATACAGAGCACCTAGTACAATGCAACTCCCTCATGGATGAGATGTCTAGGCACGAAGTCAATAGAAGTGTTAATAATAACAACAACAACAATAATAATAATTAATAAGTAATAATAGATAAAAAGCAGACTCGTTGATGCTTGGCATCCTAGGTTACTCTTCGAAAGTGATAGGTAAATGAATTATTGAATTTTTAAAAATGCTTCATATTTTTCAGTTGTTTCAGGAATTGAGGTTCATGGCTTTAGTCTATAAAGTTGCAGGTTCGGTCCCACCTGCTGGTGACCTGGGTTTGTTGGCTTTACACATAGAAGCATGAAAACTGCCAACATTCATGACAAAGACGATGACCAGAATAGAAAGGATGAGATTTTTCCAAGCAGTCTAAATGAGTCAGGCACCCTCATCTCATTGAAAGAGAATGGTGGTTGGGCTTTGAGAATCTCGGGCAAAGATTTCAACTCTGTCCCCATTTACTTGGGTGTGATTCTTATTGGAGTTAACAGGAGTTGCACCCTTATCACTGGGGCGTTTGGTCTCATTTTCTCTGTTACGCCTCCTATTTGCCTGCTAATGCCCAGCTATGAAGCACACAATTATTGGGACTTTTTCAGAGAAAACTCAGTTGAAAGATAGAAAGCAAGTACCTACAACACTCAAATGCCCTATTCAGTGAACTAGAGGCTGTATATCCTGAAACTCAGATAGGAGGAAAGAGATCCAGACCCAGTGATTGGCAGAATTGCATTCCCATTCTTAAGTGGCCAAGTATCACCAACTGTTCTTGCAAAGGTTTAAGCAGTGTTGGATAGGTCCTGAAACTACATTGTAATCTAACTGACGTGGGACAGAGCACACATATCCTTCTGTTTCACCCTAATTTATTCTACATATTTATTGTTTCCATAAGTGTGCAGTGCTTCTGATATATTCAGAATGTAAGCAAGCCTGCTAATGCCCACCTACAAAGCATACAATTATTGGCTGATTTATTTCTGATGTCACAATTTCTTATTTAAAAATGGAATTTGACAAGATTTGAAAAGTGGTGAGGTCTGGCCAGTAGCATAGCTGTTGATAAAGAGCAGACAGCATAATTGGACAAATTAATATATACAGATCAAGAGGACTGCCTAAAATGCAGCCAAGGGCTCAGAACCATTGACAATTACATTTCAGAAATCAAAGATCACACAAGATGTACCAGTATTGCAGTTCTAGAGAAGACCATCGTGGTGCGGCTTTTTGATATCTTAAAACAGGAAGAGGGCGTAGTCTCTGACCTCAATCCATATTAAAATAATGGAATGAGTATATATAAATATTTAATTCTGTGTGCATCTGCAGAGTGGTAATGAAACCATTGGCAAAGACCAGCTGGGATTTTTACATGGATCATTCCAGACCAATCTATTAATCGTGAATTCTCTTGCAAACCCTTAGGCCCACCAAGACAGAGCCTCAGCTAGTACAGGAGTGAGATTGTTGTACCGTAGCTTAGGCTTTGGTCCATAATTTTCATGTGCTGTAGGCACAGAACTTCCATTGAGGCTTTGGAGCTCAGCCCATAGAGGGCCACTTGTAGATGAGGGGAAGGGAATGCAGTAGGTGTAATATTTACTACAGCACCTCAGAAAATTTTATCTGACAAATTCATTGAGACTGATTTGGATATAAATATTGTTGCATAGACTGACAATAGGCTGAGAGGTCTTGCACACTCAGTACTGGGCTGCTACATGGTTAGTGTGTATCATAAAAACATGAGAACGGCCATACCGGGTCAGACCAAAAGTCCACCTAGCCTAGTATTCTGTCTTCCAACAGTGGCCAATGCCAGGTGCCCCAGAAGGAGTGAATACAATTGGTAATCATCAAGTGATCCCTCTCTTGTCATCCATTTCCAGCCCCTGACAAACAGAGGGTAAGGACACTGTTCCTACTTATTCTGGCTAATAAGTATTGATGGACCTAACCTCCATGAATATATCTAGTTCTTTTTTGAACCCTGCTAAGGTCCTGGTCTTCACAACATCCTCTGGCAAGGAGTTCCACGGGTTGACTGTACTCTGCATGAAGAAAAACTTCCCTTTGTTTGTTTTAAACCTGCAACCTACTTATCACTATAAGTATGTACTTTCTTATTATATCAATTGCTGTGTGGATTAGAGAATCCTATAATATATTCACCAAATATAATGCACACTTCATTATCATATTTCATACAGGGATTTCCCTAAATGTCTTGGTTCTAGAGATGCTGAGGGAGTTGCACTGAAAGAGGTGAGTGTTTTGGGTAGATGTATCATTGACAGGGATAGCAGATCCCTA
The DNA here is from genome assembly GCA_032595735.1 of Pelochelys cantorii. Lineage (NCBI taxonomy): Eukaryota > Metazoa > Chordata > Testudines > Trionychidae > Pelochelys > Pelochelys cantorii. Next base: position 121,053,491 of record CM064330.1, read on the forward strand.
CATAACAATAGAGGTAACGGTAATTAGAGAGATCATTTGACTGTATGGCTTAAGTGGCTTAAGCCACTATTTGCCATTCCTGCCAGTGAGAGATTTGGCTGAACAAAGATTTCAGGACTGGGCCCACTGATCTGATAAATGTTAATTTGACATTTTTCCTGAACATAGTTTGACAGATCCAGACAAGCTGGCTGTCACTGTTTAATGGAATGTAAGTATACGGGGTGCTGGATAAACAGTTCTCTATTCCCTGAATAAGCTCCCAGAGACTGCTGCCCTGTAATTAAGGCAGGCAGACACCTGAGGCTAATTAACAGCTGGCCTAAAGGAGCAGGCTAATCAAGCACCTGCAGCCAATTAAAGCCTGGTGTGCTCCTTTGAAAGGTTCCCCCCAAGTAAGGAAGGGGGAAGGAGAAGAGGGATGGACCAAGAGGAGGAAGTGTGTTTGCAGAGAAGCTGAGAGGGGAAAGATTCGGTCAGGTACCAGAGAAAAGACAATAGGGGGAGCGTTTGGGGAAGTGGCCAACAGAAAAAGGCTGCTGTCTTGGGACTATAGGAAAAAACCTGAACAGTTGCCACTGCCTAGGGTTGCTGGGCCAAATCCCAGAGTAATGGGTGAGCCCAGGTTCCCCCCAACCTCCCTGCACCACAGAAAGACCTGATTCTGGGAGAAAGTGGTCCAGGAATTATGGAGGGATCTCCCCCTCCCCATTCATTGACTTTGCCAGTGATGAAAATGGCTCAATAAGCTGTAACCCAGACCTCTAGAAAGACACAAGAGGCAGCGTCTAGGGTCACAGTGAGCCTCTGAGGCCTATAATAACTGCCTAAGGAGTGCAGGACCCCTGGAGTGCAGCCAGAACTTTGCTACAATAGTTAAAATAATTCATTATTATGTGTATTTTACTGGGATAGCCAAATCTTGCAGCCCATGCTCTGACCTTACTTTACTTTGAATAACAACCTCATGATGTGGCCCCTTACAAATAAAATATTTAGCGTTTATGTAGTAACTATGATTCTTTTTCAGACCACTTTATAGGCATTAACTCATTCATTAGTTAAACCTCTTGTGCCCGTCAGAGAGAAACCCAATGGGATATTTTTGAAAGTGCTTTTGCTCTTTAATACTGATGCCTTCCCAGCATTCTCCTTATTACAAAGAGCTCAGGGCCTGATCCTGTCCTCACTGCAGTCAGAGTAAACTTGATGTCTGTATGCAGTGGGGAGGTTCGGAATCTCCATGAGCAGATGAACAAAGCTAAAACTGGGGCAAAAAAAAATCCCATACACCATTTAACCATTCAGAGGGACATTTTCTTGCTCTTCCTTTCAATCCCCACTTCTCATCCTGACAAACCTCCCCCACCACCAGCACCACCCACCCTCTCTGAAATCCGCCCAGCTAGTGAGTGTTTTTTACCTGCACACGGGCTTTGGAGCCGGTCCAACTCCTGAGGGATTGCACTCCTGGAAGATGTAGTTACACAGCAGAGACTCAGCAGCTGGGTGGCAGAATGAACTCACCGTTTTCAGTTCAGTCCAGGCAGTGTGAACAAGTAGCTCTTGGGTCTCCTCTGGGTCAGCATAGGAGGAGTTGAAGAAAACAAGAGCATCCTTCACCAAGATAGCACTACACACCTCACCTCTGTATGTACTGCAGTAGCCTGTATCGCCCTTGTACAGTTTGCTGCAGGAGAAGAGGGGAGGGAAGGTACATAAAAGTAAACGTAAGACAGTATTCATAAGGCTAATTAGACAGTGACAAAGCAGCAGCACAGATATGCCATTAGAATGATCAAGTGGAATCCAAACATGGAACCACACAAGATTTCCACTCTGCCAGGAGCATGAGTGCATGGCACTGCAGGAGACATCTGTGCATGGAAGCCCTCGTACAGCAGTTGTAATTCAGCATAGGCAACCAATTTCAACCACAGCCCAACACTCAAACCAAACCCCCTCTACTCCAATATTTCTCAGGTCTGGAAAAATGTGGTCCCTCACTGATGCAGTTCTGGGCTCTGGTGTGGACTAGAAGCAGAAGGCTCTGGCCTAGTTCAGTGTAAGTGTAATAAGAAAGCATGACAATGTATAGGGTTTATAATTACAGGCCTTTTGGCACAATTAGTTTCTGAAAATTGAGTTTTGAGTCAAAATGTCGTAACTCAGAACCGCAATCCACTCCATTGCAGGACTGAGCGTTGTAAAGTTGAAACCAATATCGTAAGTCAGAGCAGGGTGTCAGTTCAGAACTATCGTAAGAGCCGTTCGTTGTAAGCCAAACATCGTAAATTCGAGAATTGCCTGTATCAATCAGCTTTACTTAAAGGAGCTAATTGAGTAGCTGCCAGATAGGCCGGGATTGCTGTCAAGGAATGCAAACATGTAGAGTCATCCAGTCATGAGAAGTTAGACAGCAGGAGCGTCTGAGCATGCACCTGGGAGCATTTTGCCTTGACTTTAACCAGAGAGATTTCAAAATGCAGAGGGACGGAGCTTGGCGGCAGCTGTCCTTGTTGTTCTTTCAGTCAGTTTAACAGAGGTCAGTGGGGTTCAGTTTGCAACATGCTAAGTATTTGGAAAAGCCAGTGGAGCTGTCTGTATATTTTCCTTTTATTTTTTTCCCCTCCACAAATTACCCATTGCCAGTATGATTTTTCCCCCCTTGAGAAAACTGAAACTGTACTGACAAGGGAATAAACAAGTTAAATGAATAAGCCTTTTCCAATCCTGATTTCAATGGTTTTCAGACACAATTTTCATAGCAATCTGATGACATTTTCTGGCTGTACTCCATTTCTTAATTGCACGGCTTTGGGGACAATCTCAAGCCTTTTTGGAGTTTGTTTAACATTTGCTGAAAAAAAGGTAACTAACTGATGATGGCAGTAATTTGAACATTGCCACCACAACTTTCTGTGCATGATCAGTGGGGTGACCAGGATACTTCTGCTTGCATCAGCCAGCCTCCGCCCATGAATATGCCTTCTGCTAGTACGCTGTTGCCCCTCCAAGAAAATACGATGGAGGGTAGGTTTCCAAATCAGCACTATGTGTCAGAGGGTACACTGAAGCAATGCTTGTTAGAGTGCGAAACATGGCAGGGTCACTGCCTTCTTTGAACACTCGTATTATTTTCTTATAAAATGTTACTATTTTGCTGTTTTTGTGATTAATGGGTGAGGGACTTCCTCCACACTCTTAGTGAGAGAAAGTTGGAAGGGGTAAGTGCACACATAGGATTGCACTGGTCAGCTGTGAAACCAGCTACTGTTATGGCAGGCAGCCCACAGGCATAGCTTGATAGCAACAATCAGTGTAAGTATGACATTTCCCTTGTGTTCAGAGACCTCAGAAGAATGTGTATGCGTGGTTATCTTAAAACTAAGTTAAGAGACACAGACAGACATCTAACCACAGAGCAGAAACAATAACATGTTCATTTGGTGCCTCGTCATGTAGTATAAAATGTGGATTCTGAACTGCAAATGCCGAAAGGAACAGTTGCTGCAAAGAATTTGTGTGGAGACGCAGATTGAAAGATGTACATCTAAAATCTGTGTCCAGTAGAATGCAATCCCAAATGCTGAAAACTAAACTCTTCTCATGGATTACTTGTGAAGAGACAACAAGGGCCGAATTCACGGAGTAAATGTCCAATTCTATGAGTAAGGAATTTGAAAAGGCTCAACCAAATATATCCACAATATTTTCATTCTGGAAATCAGAGGGGAAATCTCAAATTAGATTCTCATATTATTTTCTAATACTCCTTGGTTTCAACTGGATGAGTATACCACAATAATTTTAGTCACTTTCAATTCAGGTTCCATTTATGAATAGCTTACAGAAGTTTGATAAAGATTGATAGATGTTTTAATGGCTGGATATATAATAAATGGTAAAATAATTGTGTGAGAGCACAAGCGGTCCGTATATTATTCATAACTATAGCTTATCATCCCCATTTTACAGATGGGGCGTCTTGCTTAAGATCATTAAGGAGCTGCCAATACTGTGCACCACTGGTGGTGGCAGCATGTAAGATACATGTAGCTACACACCACTGCAGTGTAAAGCAAGCTGTGTCCACACTTGCAGAGAAAGGCCAGGTGCAGCAGTTAGTGGGGAAAGGCTCGGGCAGTGGGATTTGTGCCAGAGCCTTTTCCAAAGGCCTTCCCCTACCAGGGACTCCCCCCTTCATTTTCTGGAGTCTTTCCCGGCAGTGGGGAAATTATTGGAGCGTTTCCCACTGTTCCACCCAGCCAAAGCCTTCCCCCGTGCCAGTGAAAGACTCCATCAGCAGGGTACTAAAATTGTAATGTAGAGAGAGGTGGCACTGCTTGGGCATCTAGAGAGTTGTCGGGTGTATCTTTACTCATGTAATCAATGTCCCACTGTCTACACTGTAGTTTATATTCATGCTGGAGGGGGGCATGCAATGGATGTATGCTTCACGTTGCCATAAGGAGTGTGCAGTGTAAACGTACCCTAAATAAGACAGTGGCAGGCTGCCAGTTTAATGGGCTACAGTTCCGTGGACTACTAGATCATGTTCTATATCTCCCATTAATCCTGGAGTTTTGCTTCCAGTCCTACTTGAAAGCAGGCCATGCAGAAGTGTGTTTAATATTTTTAAAAACAGAGCTAGCCAATGCTTACTAAAAAAAATGAAACCATTAGGCAGAGATCAAAGTTACTTCTTATTTTATCCAAACATGTTTACCCATTTCTAATATTGCTCTGAACAACTTTCTAAATCTTCTGTTAATAGAAGTTTGCAGGACTAGTGATTATATTAAAAATCATTTGTTCAGTATATACACATGGGGCCATATTCTGCTGCTGGTATCATTCGTACCTGTAACAGAAAGAAGTCAATAAAGTTGCAAGTGTTAAACCGAGAACAGAATTAAGTATATTGGCTCTATTAGAAACAGTTTTAATTCATTTAGAAGCCAATTCTCAGTAACAATCTGTGCAACATCAATATGGTTACACATTTGAGAACCTCTTCAAGATGCTGTTCTTGCTTCAATACATTTTATCCTTAGTTTAGGTAATATATAATAAACCCCTTCTTTGTTCATAATTCATCTCTTCTCATTGCCTTCCTAGCCCAAACCCCTCAACAGACAAGAAAACACAATCTTACCTCCATTCTATTGGAATGGCGCATGATCCAGCCACAACAGGGGTCAGGTTTAGGAGAGAAAAGGGAAAAAGTTTGTCAGTGCCTTTTACCCATTTCTCTTGAACAAAAAAACTTACAATTCATCTAGAAAATGTTCTGTTGCCCTCTTCTGTCAGTGATTTCTCTGTTCTAAAGGAAAGGGAGACCAAGACCTTCCTTCCTGGATGTATTTGGAGAAGACAGGAAGAAAAGCACATTAGGAACAGGAAAGCTTTTTTTCTGAGAGATTCTAGCTGAAATGGATCATGGTGATCCAAGTGCCAATGGCATTGACTCTAGCGTTAGGTGTGGGTGGTAGGTCATACAAAATCAGCAGTTGGTGTCCATACAGTGTAATGCCATAAAGATTAAATTGTGACTTACCCTGTGTGCTTGTGTTGGACACCAGCACTGCATGTGGGGAAGAGTACCCACAGTTGGGCAGAGTTTACAGGTGGGGATTGGGAATGAATGGAACTCTATCTTTATCTTCCACAATAAGCCAGTGTACACAACTGAGCTAACACAAAGAGAGAAGTAATATGCTCCTGATCAGGGGCTGTTACAGATCATTTCCCTCCGGGAGCAAGAGGGAACCTTAGATTGAGGCCATGTTTATACTTACCATCCTGGAAATTAATTTTCTCGCATTTGATTTAGCAGGTCTAGTAAAGACCAGCTAAATCAAACGCTGAGGGTACCTCTGGTCAGTGCCAGTACTCATCAAGTCACAAGGAACAAGGAAATCTGATGGGAACATTTGCTCCCACTATGAAGACAGCACCAGGCTCAGGTTATGGTATGTCAACTCCAGCTATGTAGTTTACATAGCTGGAGTTGCGTGCCTTAAGCTGACCTTCTGAGTCTAGTATAGACCTGGCCTGAATTGTGACTGGCTTGTTCCTTGGGCAGTACAGCTACACACAGCCCCTTATTCAGAGCTTATGGTAACTGCCATCAAGACTGAAGTGTTCTCTTGCAAGCAGCTCTAAGGATATGTCTACACTAGCCCCCTAGTTCGAACTAGGGAGGCTAATGAGGGCAACCGAAATTGCAAATGAAGCGTGGGATTTAAATATCCCGCGCTTCATTAGCATGTTCCCGGGCGGTCGCCATATTGGAAATTGACTAGCCCGGAAGAACTGCCTGCGTCTACATGCGGAAGAGAAGGGCAATTCCGAAATAAACCATGAGGTTTAACTGTTAATTCGAAGTGAGGGGTTTATTTCGGAATCGCCCCTCTCTGCCACGTGTAGATGTGGGCAGTTCTTCCGGGCTAGTCAATTTCCAAAATGGCGACCGCCCGGGAACATGCTAATGAAGCGCGGGATATTTAAATCCCACGCTTCATTTGCAATTTCAGTTGCCCTCATTAGCCTCCCTAGTTCGAACTAGGGGGCTCGTGTAGACATACCCTAAGTCTTGCTTTGTTTCCCATTATCCCAACAACTCCTGAATAGGGGAAGGGCCCAGCAAACTGTGGTTTTTGGTTCCTGATGCCAACTCTATACTGGGGGAAAAGTTGACCTAAGATACGCAACGTCCTCTACAAGAATAGCATAGCTGGAGTCGACATTTCTTTGGCTGAATTTCTGCACTGTGGGAGACCAACAGGAGAAACTCTCCCAAAGACTTCCCTTACTTCTCAAAACTCAATGGAGCACCAAAGTCAGCAGGGGCACCATCAGCGGTCGATTTAGTGGGTCCTTACTAGACCTAATAAATCAAACCCTGGAATATTGATCTCCAGAGTATCTATCTCAGCATAAGTGGAAACAAGCCCTGATTGTGCCAGTGCAGGAATGAATTGGGCCCTCAGATTATCCTCCAATGTTCAGTAGTTCCTCCTGCTTTATTACACTCCACATTTCCGAGTTCACCACATAGGAGGTCTTCTCACAAGGGTACAGTTTAGAGTGTGTGTGTATGTGTGTGTGTGTGTGTGTATATAAAACATAAGATGCTAGTGGCTCATTAAGGCTATTTTCACTTTGCTGTTTGGTGATATTAATATTGTGACTTTGTTCCACATGGAATAGCTTACACAGACCTTCTAGGATGCAGCATGCAAGACAACAGCAAGTAAGTAGGAAATGACAGCTGGGCCAGTCTTTGAAGTATAATGATATATCAGGAAATAACCCAGCAGGGGGTTGACGTTGTGGTCAAATTTAACCCACTGTAAATTATTATTACGTGCAGCCCCTCACATCCTCCAAAGCTCCTTCTCCTACTATTTCCTCCTGACAGGAGAACGCTAATGATTGGTAGCAAGATAGTTATTAAAAGCCTTTTCTCTTCAGCATACCTGACACACTGATTGTTGCTGCAGCTTTTGCCGTGCCAAAGGTTTTGCTGTGCTTGTTGGTGGCAATGCAAGTGAACAAGCCCGGCCTGGTGACATATGCTTGCAGTCGGGAGTCAATCACTCTGTCTTTCACAGTTTCGACTATAGAGCCTGTGGAAACCTAAAAGGTTAAAGAATAGAACAATGGGTGAAGGTCTGGTTGGGGGGGCTTTTATTAAGACAGTTTTTAAAATAATGAACCAACAAAGCTGAACCTGGTGGACTAAAGTGGCAGTGAGTTAAAGTACAGCATGGTCAGAGAACGGACTGAATATAAATGGCACCTTCTTAACAAAGCAAGTTTTGATAGCCTGGATTTTCACATGACTGGTGATTTGGGGTGCTTCAATTTAGGGGTGCCGGATATCTTTTAGTGGACCGAAGTTTTTGGCCCAGATGTAAAGAAGGGCTCTGCGTAATCTTGAACACTTGTGTCTCTCACCAACAAAAGTTCATCCAAAAAAGATGCCACCTTGCCCCGGTGTTCCCTCTAAAGTGCGCACCTGAGCAGGCGCACACCAAGAATTTCAGGCCCACCCACCTCCTGAGCAGAGTCATACAATGGTTGCTCAGCTTTTCCAAGGCAGAGCCGGGGGGGGCTGACCTGTTCCAGGAGCAGCAGGGCAGCCCCTACGCAGCCCTGGCCCTAGCTTCAGTCCTTCCCCAGGACTAGAGCCATGGGCCGTGTGGTGGCTGGCTTCAGTGGCCCTGGTGCGGTGGCGGCACCTGCTCCAGTGTCCCCAGCCAGGGCCAGAGCTGCATGGGGGGGGCCCCACTCTGGCGGCTGCTCTAGCAGCCAGGGCCAGAGGGCCAGAGCCGGGGCTGTGTAATGGGGTGTCCTGGGTCCAGCTCCACTAAAGGGCTCAGCCTTGGAATCTCAAAAGGTCCCAACCTGCAGTTATCTGAAGGTTAAAATAGATGGCAAGTGACTAGAGAAATGTTCTGCTCCCTGTTCTTATTTATTTAAGAGCCGGAACCACACAAAGAACCGTTCTCTCTGACCCTCTATATTCTTGCCACTTCTGAAGGCATCAGTCATGTCAATTGTGTTGATTGTGCCAATGACTATTTTTCTCCCTGTGGAAGTTATTTCTCTCTCTCTCTCTCTCTCTCTCTCTCTCTCTCTCTCTCACTCACACACACACACACACACACACACACACACACACACACACACACACACACACACACACACACACACACGCGCACTCTGGATACATCTACAATGCAAATTTCTTTTGGAATGAGCTTTTCCAGAAGATATCTGAAATAGAGCGTCCACATTACAGAGAAGCCTCAAAATTAGTCCGAGGCAGGCTCCCCTAATGTGGACACACTATCTAGACTTAGAGTCCCAGGAGGCACTGGGGAGGAATAACTTTAGAATGGTCCTGATGAGGAACTATTTTGACAGCAGCAGTGGAGCGTCCACACGCACATGCTTCCAAAAAAAGCTTTTTTGGAAGAGATGTTATTCCTCATGGAATGAGGTTTACCAATGTCAGAAAAAGCACTTTGTTATTTCGATTTTCTTTCGAAATAACACAATTGCTGTGTGGACACTGGTATTGTTTTTCCAGAATAATGGCCGTTATTCTGGAAAAACGGGGCCGTGTAGACGCACCCTCTGTGTGTAGAGGCAACTAAAAATTTCTTAATGAATATCGATTATTTATTTATGCAGTTCATGATGACATATGAAAGGGACTTTTCTATGATTCACTGGGGTCTAAAGCATGCAGATACTATAAGAAATATAATCAATAATTACATTGTGTCCTATATACAGTGTAGTAATGTGAACTGAAGAAAAAGAGCTGGATGAAATTTTCTGGTGATATCCCTAAATTCATTAACTTGTAACTGCAGAATAGCTTTAGAGTCAATGGGGAGGGACAATGCATTCATTTTTTTGTGCTCTACAAATTACTACATTTTTTAGACTAGATTGGGCTGGGAAGAAAGTACAGGGGTTGGGATGAAGGGGGCATTGTGCAGAATTTAGGGGCAAAAGGGGCACAATGCAGGGTTAGTGGCAAAGGGTGCACAGGATGGAGGTGCAGGGGTTGGGGAGCCCATGATGCAGGAACGGTGGGAGCAAGGCTGAATGGGAGTGAGACTGGGTGGGTTTTTTTCTGTGTGTGTGTGTGTGTGTGTCTGTGTCTGTGTCTCTGTGTGTGTGTGTGTGTGCGTGCAGGGTCATGCAACTTGTTAATTAACCCTTGATTTAGTATTTTTGCTTCCATAACCATTTAAAGTGTGTGTGTGTGTGTGTGTACTTACTATATACATATTGTAACTGGAAGGTGCCACAGTGGCACACATCTGAACAAGCGCACATGACGTCAATATTGGTACACAAGAAAAAACTCTTTCTGCTCCCCAGGGGTCAGTACTGGGACCAATCCTGTTCAACTTGTTCATCAATGATCTAGAAAATGAGGTAAGCAGTGAGGTGGCCAAGTTTGCAGATGACACAAAGTTGTTCAGGACAGTCAAAAGCAAAAGGGATTGTGAAGAACTACAAAAAGATCTCAGCAAACTGAGTGATTGGGCAGCAAAATGGCAAATGAAATTTCATGTGGGTAAGTGTAAGGTAATGCATGTTGGAAAAAATAACCCAAATTACACGTACTACATGATGGGGTCAAATTTAGCTACGACAGATCAGGAAAGGGATCTTGGAGTTATAGTGGATAGTTCTATGAAGACATCCACGCAGTGTGCAGCGGCAGTTAGTAAGGCAAATAGGATGTTAGGAATTATTAAAAAAGGGATAGATAATAAGACAAAAAATATCATACTTCCCCTACATAAAACTATGGTACGCCCACATCTCGAGTACTGCGTGCAGATGTGGTCTCCTCACCTCAAAAAAGATATATTGGCATTAGAAAAGGTTCAGAAAAGGGCGACTAAGATGATTAGGGGCTTGGAAAGGGTCCCATATGGGGAGAGGCTAGAGAGACTGGGACTTTTCAGTTTGGAAAAAAGGCGATTGAGGGGCGATATGATAGAGGTATATAAAATCATGAATGGTGTGGAGAAAGTGATTATAGAAAAATTATTTACCTTTTCCCATAATACAAGAACTAGGGGACACCAAATGAAATTGATGGGTAGTAGGTTCAAAACTAATAAAAGGAAATTTTTCTTCACACAGCGCACAGTCAACCTGTGGAACTCCTTGCCCGAGGAGGCTGTGAAGGCCAGGACTCTATTAGGGTTTAAAAAAGAGCTTGATAAATTTTTGCAGGTTAGGTCCATAAATGGCTATTAGCCAGGGATAAAGTATGGTGCCCTAGCCTCCATAACAAGGGCAGGAGATGGATGGCAGGAGATAAATCACTTGATCATTGTCTTCTGTTCTCCTTCTCTGGGGCACCTGGCATTGGCCACCGTCGGCAGATGGGATGCTGGGCTCGATGGACCTTTGGTCTGACCCAGTATGGCCATTCTTATGTTCTTATGTTCTTATGCTCATGGATGGAAAATCTTAGCGGGAACCCTGCCTTGCCCATCTTCTTTCTCTGATGTAGCTCTTGAAAACGTCAAGTAATTGTATTTTTACACCTTACAAACTTGCTGTTTAATTTTTCTTCTTGGAACTTGAGATTGTCCTAATTAAATGGATTGATTTTCTTTGTTTACAAAAATCCCTTCCTCCCCACATAGGATTTTCTAAAACTTTTTCAAAATCCATTTTGGAACATATGAAAGAAGAGGTCTTGCCATATCTTTATATTTAGCTTAATTCCCCCTTGCAGTAAAACAGAGAGCTATAGTTCAGTCCCGTGATGTCTTGCAATCACTAACAAGGGGAAACAGAATTGGAACTGTAATTCTGCTAGTTTGGGTTGGGTTTTTTTTTAAACAACTGTTGTTTAGAGGAACTTTCATCTTTCTGCTCCAGGGCAGTTTAATGACTCCAAAGTTTTCATCCTCTTTAAACTTCAGGACAATTACAGATTAGCGTTCAGAGACTACAACAACAGAGAGGCTGCAGGGAGCACATCCTCAAATTACTCGCTGGTGCATGCTTGCAAGTCGGTCTTTAAATACATGTGCTCAATTCCACCTGTTTCCCTGTTTAACTTGACTAAAGGCAGGCACTCATTAAAGAAAGGTCTCCTTACCATATTTAAAGCCATGTGGTCAGGAAGGCATTCCTCTTGGGACTGATTTTGCCTTGCAGGCATAGAGACTGGAGCAGCTCTGACCCCAGCCCAAACAATACTCAGTTAAGAAATGAAACAAAAAGACAGAACTATTCAGTACTTCACAGACTAACAAGAGGGTTTATTAGGTGATGAACTTTCGTGGGCCAGACCCACTTCCTCAGATGGGTCTGGCCCATGAAAGCTCGTCACCTAATAAACCATCTTGTTAGTCTTTAAAGTGCTTCATCGTCCGTCTTTAGTTTCAGCTAGACCAGACTAACACGGCTGCATCTCTATCACAGTTAAGAAATGGATTGAGTAGGCCAGGTGTATTGGTCAGACCCTCCTTTCTCTGGGACAAGTGTGTACTGACTGGATCTACACAGAAGGAAGGCACTAGCAAATCACCAGCTAGGGCAAAGGAGCAGGAAATTGAGGAGAGAGAATACACTGCCGCTACTAGAGTTGCTAGGTGTCCAGTTCTGAACCGGACAGTCCAGTATTTGAGCTTTCTGTTCAGGAAACAAACTGAGAAAATATGAATGAGAAAATATAAATGTCGGGTATTTTCTAAATAAGATGTAATGTCGATTGTGATGGAATGTCAAGTGTGTCCGGTATTTTTGTTGAAACCATCTGGCAACCCTAGCTACTACAGACAAAAGGCATTTGGGATCCTGTGCTGAGAGCTCCTTTCTTAGAGTGAGGCCTACTTAATAAGGGGGCAGAGCTTGCTATTCATATGACTCCTGCAAAAAAAGGCAGAGAATTCTGTCGTTCTACTATTTTCTCAGCTGCTCTGCTGTTCCTCCATGGGAGCTTGATCTCAGACCCAAGAGCGGCAGAGTGCGGCTGTGAAAAAATACAAGAACACACACTGCTCAGCGCCCCAGAGAACACAACGCAGAAATCTGGAGAGTGACTATGCAGGGTGGGGACTGCAGTGATTCATGCTGAAAGCACGAACCACAAGGCAAACGCATGGGAGGATTATGTATGTCCCAAAGCTGCCACAACTAGAAAGATAATGTAGGAGTCATCTATTAGGGCCATTACACATGCTTTTACAAGATCTTTTCCTTTGCATGTGGCCCGGCCTAATCCCTGTAACAATGTTCATCCTTGGGGCAAATTTTCTTCCTAATAATCAGGGTGTGGCATTTGAGCTACTAGTCCTGAAAGAGGAGCTCGCCTTGCATGCTGCTTGTGATCACCTGTGTTCACGGGCTATGGCATACAGTGTAAAATTAACAAATAGCAGTAAAAAATATCCACCTCCTGGGGATACTACAGCAGCGTCTTGTGTGTGGTAAGGCTGCTCTCCCTGCAGTGCCGGCTACTCTCCTCGTCCTGGTGGAGTTTCAGCGTCAACAGGAGAGCGCTCAGAGATCAATTTATTGCATCTAAGCAGATGCAATAAATTGACTGCTGGTGGATCCATCGCTGCAGCATCAATCCCCAGCGGATTGGAGACCAGCCCTTAAAAGAGCTCAAAATGTTTAGTTCAGCAGAAAGAACATCCAGAGCTGGACTTGATTATAGTGCATAACTACCGTCACAGGCAGCAAACACCAGGTAACAAAAGGCTCGCCAATGAATGTAGTACAAAGGCAGAACAGGCATAAAGGATAGACTTTAAAACCAGACAAATTCGTATGAGAGAAAAGCATGCTTGTTTAACATTGAGGGAGATTGGGCTACATCACCAAGGGAAGTCATGGAGTCTCCAATTCTGAATGTTTTCAGATCACGATTGGGTGCCTTTCTGGAAGCCCGGCATTAGCCAAACACAAGCTATTGGGTTTATTATAGGTGGCAACTAGGTGAAATTTAAGGTTCTGTGTTATACATGAGGTCAGACGATATGATCCAATGGTTCTTTCTGGCCTTGGAAATCAATGAACTAGGGATGTTAAAATGAGATTATTTTATTAATCAAGTAGTTGATAGAATTTTTATCGACTACTCGATAAGTTGATAGGGGAAGGCTGCCGGCTCAGTCCTGGCTCGTGCCGGGATCAAACCCTGCTGCAGTTCTGCAATTTAAAAGGAAGTAAGAGCTGGGCAGCCTGCCCTCAGCTCCTACTGTGTTTTAAACTGCAGCGCCACAGTGGGGTTTGGGACCTCTGTGGATAGGGGCTGCTGCTGGAGGCAGCAGCACAGGGTGGGAGGGCGGGGAAGCAGCACCAGGGAGATGGCTTCCCCTGGATCTGGCTTCCCCCCTTGCTGCCTTTGATACAGAAGCAGCAAGGGTGGAGGGAAATGTGAGTAGTTGACTCGACTACCTGATAACCTTGGCTTATCGGCTAGTCGACTAATCGACTACTTTTTTACATCCCTATAATGAACCTAGAACTATTCTGTGTGGGCAGACTGTTTTAAAGACATTTTTTTCCTAATACATCCTGGCACATACCATCCACCACAGTCCACGTTTACAAGAACATCAGCCCGGTACTGATGTCTCCCAGCAGTGCCATGCCATGAGTCTCTATCCTCTTTTCATGAATCTTTTTGCCCTAATATTATTGACCTATTTGGCTGCCAATCAAAGGGGTCATTAAAAGGAAAGCCAGACAAGATGGTGAGAAAAGACCCATAAAATCAAATATGCAGATCTATTTATGCAGAACATCACTAATAACAGCTGTATTGCACTCTTCTATAATGGCCTGTCTCTAAGGATTACTAAGCACTTTGTGATCATTAACAGGTCACATGATGCAACAGCCCCATGAAGCAGATAAACACTGTATAATTATCCACAGTTTACAGATGGGGAAAATGAGACTTGACGGTGAAATGATTTGTCCAAGGTGGCCCGCCGTGTCATTTCAGACAGGAATAGAACCCAACTTCCTGGCTCCCAGTTCTGTGTGTGATCCATTAGATCATGCATCCCCTGATGCCAGCCCTCATTAGTCATAGGTATAAAAGGGGCACTTACAGCTTTTCCATTTTCAAGCCACGTGACAGTGGGAATGGGAATGCCAGTCGCTGTGCACCGCAGAGTCACCACAGACCCAAAGGTGACATTGTGGGATTCGGGAGCTTTCAGGATTCTGGCAAAAACTGTTAAGAAAACAAAGGTACTAGTTAAGTGACTATTTAAAGCTGAAGCTCAGAAACTTTTCCAACATGAGGATGTTTCCTCTGCGGTAAATCTTGGTAGAGGCGTCAGTCCAAGTCCTATAATGAATAAAAATGAATAAGTAGATTCACCAGTGGATGAGAGACCTTCTTACCCCAAGACTGTAATCTCACCAACTACACAATACTACACAGTTCTAGCCAAATGTTGCCAGCTCCAACAGACTGCAGAGGAGAGGGCATGTGCAAGAATGTGGAGAGCAGAGAGTTTGATGTACTGGGATAAACCCATTGATGTGGGGCGATTTACAATAAATGCACAGCAAGCTATGTTGCTACGTGACATAACCTGATCTCTTGTCTACAAATAGTGAAACCTATTTTAAGGGCAAATGAGGGAATGTTCCCCAACAACCATATATGCTCCCTACTCCGACCTCCTCCAAGTCTTTCCTTCTCCTACCCCTGAGCACCCCAAGTTCTCTCCTCCCCCTTCCCCAGCAATTCCTCTTCCAGACTCTCTGCCCACAAACACATCCCAAAAGCCCCTGGCTCCATTCAATAGCTTGATTTCCACTAGGTTCCCAGTGTCATTACGGAAGGAGTCGTTATGAGGCTACTAATTCCCTGCAGATCCCGTTACTTTGAGGTGAGCTGGAATAGGTTCCTGCTTCCTCCAGCTGCTACCACTGACTGAAGAG
Organism: Pelochelys cantorii; assembly: GCA_032595735.1. Lineage (NCBI taxonomy): Eukaryota > Metazoa > Chordata > Testudines > Trionychidae > Pelochelys > Pelochelys cantorii. Next base: position 121,068,965 of record CM064330.1, read on the forward strand.
CCCAGAGAGGGAAAAAATCAGTGAAAGTTTCCCACCATGAAGGGATGTCAACAGATGCACAAAATGTGGCACCCTGGGATTGAACCTGGAGATATTTTAGAATCTGGGAGCCCTGGCATATGGGATTATCAGATCGGATCAGACCATCTACTTCAATAGCCTTGCTACCGACAATGGCCAGAGTAAAGTGCCAGAAACCCCACAGTAGGCAATTCAGGGATAACTTGCCCTCAGCTAAATTTTTCTCCTAGCCTCTAAGAGTCAGAGTCTGACTTATGCCCTGAGGGTTTATAGTTTAGGGTTTATAGTTGTTCCCAACCTCTCGTTTATTTTTAAACAGTATTTACTGTAATAGCTTTGGATATTCCAGGTATTCACAGTGCTGTCTGCACTTCTGTGAATCCCTGCTGAGCTCTGCAGAGGAAGAGACCAGCACAGAACTTGTGGGGATTCCAACACATGCCAGCCGTGCTTACAGGTCCTGACAACTCTGCCACTGTCGAGATAGGGTTAACGGACACAGAACACTGAATTCATAATGTTTGAAAATTATCTAAGGTCTTGATAATGGCAGTTGTGCTCTGGGTTGAATTAAGGGCTGGAAGAGAGCCCCCCTGCTCTCAGCAGAATTCAGGAAACTTTGGACCCAGCCCTCCCAATGGCACAATCCTATAGGGGGACTGTGAGCCAGATCTTCTAACCATCATGAAAGCAGGAATATGAGGCCAAGACTTTGCCTCTTCATTGTCCCTTCTCCTCCAAGCAGATGTTAGCAAGAGGTTGTCCGACTTAGGCACTCCCCTTGGTCATCAGCCAACAAGGGTATGTCTATACTGTGCTGGCAAGTGAGCCGTCCAATCCGGGTAGACAGAGTCATGCTAGAGGGGCTTGAGCTAGTGTTTGTAGGGTTCAGGCTAGCATGCTAAAAATAGCAATGGGGATGTTCTGGCTCAGGCTGCAGCATGGACACTCAAGCCTAGGTACTTGTGTGGGATACCGAGCAGGAATATCCAGATTGCTGCTATTAGTGCACCAGCTTGAGCCCGGCGTGTCCAAGTTTAGCTACCCAAATAGGAAGATTCACTCCCACCTGTCATCTTTCACACTGGAAACCTTTCTTTGCAAGCTGGAGCATTTAACATGCAGCCAGACCTTCCACCGATGCAGTTTGTCCTACTATCCATAAATCTTGGCACACACCCTAGAATACGGTTATTTTGGAAAGCTATTACCTTGCTAAGAAAAAACATACTTTGATATTAAACACTGGAGCTTACAAGTGGAAGGCCTATTGCTCTGAGCACGCTGTGGTTTTATACATTCTTCCTGCACAGAAATGGAATTGTCTGCTCTTCCTGCACATCCTGATTGACTCAGGGGGGTTAATTTGCATAATGACACATTGACTAAGAGGGTCTAATTTGCTTAATGATAATACAGTTAACCGTACTGCCAACCCTAAATATTCATAAGTCAGGAGCCAACAAATCATGAGAGCAATCTTTAAAAGCATGAGATTTTAACAAAAATAATAAATGTGGATGCTTTTTATTTGCTGTATGATTTCTGCGCCTTTAAGGTGCACTTGTCATATTTTCAAGCTTTTCTTCACAGGCAGGGTAAAGTAAGAAACTTAGTTTTTAAATAAATGAAAGCTGACATTCTCACCTCTTCTCACACAGGCACTTTTCTCCAGGAGCTCAGGCTTTAATGGAAACACCAACTATTGCAAGATGCATGATAAAATTGTGAGAGCTGGCAACAGTGGCATTATTGCCTAATAACTTCACATTAAATAAAACGCTGTACTCTAATTGGCTGCATGACAGTAGCCATTCAGTATGGTGGTATTGGCATAATCACTGAATACCAATTTCTTAATAATTATACAATGATTATACACATCATTCTATTCTGATTGGCTATTACACATCCTTTTGATTGGATGGGTTACACGTATGCAACTATCCTGCAGTCAGCACATTTCCAGAGACATGCGTATGAAGAAATAGATGAAGAATGCAGTGGAAATGCATGGAGGTTCATATGCATCGAGATAGGTGAGAAATATAGTAGAAATAAATGGACATGTCTGACTTTAGCTTAGATTGTGGTATTTTGCTACTGCTACAGCAAAATAAATAAATAAATACACAGAATTGGTAAGAAGTATTCACAGGTACAAAGTTGCAGTGATGGTTTTCAATTAATTTATATTACACCAAATTTATATGGGGGTGGTTGTATACGCATGGTGGTTGTGTGTGTATTTGTAAGAGAGAAAGATCAAGCAGATTCCATATGGAATCCATATGATCCATGTTTAACCAGAGTCCTCTTCTGCTGCTGTAAGTCACTGATCACGCTTTACCAAAGAATTGGTTTGGATTGTCAAGGGGCTCTACTCTGCTCATGTGAACTGTGAAGACTGTGCCTCACTTGACTACTTTTGGGGACTGGCATGAGATTGATGACTACATGCATTTTTTCCATGGCAGCTGTGGTGGTGCATGTCAGTGTAGCATAATGTATGATGTTTTTTCAGACATGGTATTTGGAGAATTATTGGGATTTCATGCAGATTAATTTGAAATGTCAGAGGGTAAGAATGTCATAGTTTACATAGCTGACCTTTGAAGAAAAATCTAACTCCAAGTCTCATTGTCTCTTTAACACTTCTCAGTTTAAATTCCTCAGAAAGAATTAATGAATGTGATAGATCGGAAGCTAGAGGATTGTACTTCTTATTGGCAAGGAAAGCAACAGACTTCGCACAACATTTGTATGCTTTTATGAAGCACCTTGTGTGGCAAGCACAAGTTATTTTGTAAAGATTAACAAACAAAACCAAACACTGGAAAAATGCTCAGAGGAAAGGAGACAATTATCTCACATAGGTTATTAAAAGACTGGTGGAAAATATGAGAGCTGGGTTCAGTTCCCACAGACTTCACACACGATCATAAGCAAATCATTTATTCTCTCCCTGCCTCTGATCCCCATCTGTACAATGGAGATATTAATACTTTTTCCCATCCTTTCTCAGTCTTGCTTGTCTTTTTAAAAAAATAACCTTGCTTTAAAATAATTTATGGGTTGGAAGCAGAAATTATTGGATGAGGTTCTCTAACCAGTATCATACAAGATGACAAACTAGATGATCTTAATGCTTCCTTCTGGCCCTAAAAGTCTATGAATCTCCTCTATTTACATAGCGAGATCTTTCAGGGCATTGATTATTTCTTACTATGTATTTGTATAGTGTGGCAGATCTGAGTCCTGGGAAGTGTAAGAAGTTCAAAAGACTATTTGGAAATGTGTCAGAGAGATATGGAATTTCTGGACAATAAGTATTTGAGGGAGGGAATCCCTGAGGTATAGTTTATCCAAATTCCACAGTGTTATACAAAAGCACAGTCTCTTTTGTATCTAGGGCTGAGGAGAGAGAGAGACATTGACTGGTGATTAAAAACTGGAGATAAAAGGTCCAAACTGTATCAAGAAAGAGGTAAACTGTCCAGTCAGGGTTCTGGTTCCTGATCTAAAAATTGACAAGAACTGGTAACCAAGAGAGAAAACTTAGTTGTGAGATCTGAAAGAGTAACACGTACCAGAGTCCTCAGCTGGAGCTGGAGTGGCTTCTGGTTAGCTTTGAAGCATATGTGTAGTGTCTGTTCTTATTTTTAATGTTTTCTCTCTAATGCTTTAACCTTAAGAATCCACGTACTTGCTAAGAAAGAGCTGTGCGGTAACTTGTAACTACTGGCAATACTCTGGCTATAGCCCTCAGAGAGAAAGCAAAGTGCAGGTGTTGGCGTGCAGACAGACTGGCTTGCTGGGGATATCGGAGTGTAAGGCAAGGATCTGTGCAGCCTTAAATCCTGTCAGGAAGGAGAAAGCCATAGGTCTCCATACAAGAGAGCTTGAGGATCCTGAAATCTTAAGTGGATGCCCTTGAGGGATCATGGTGGGGGAATACAGGTGCAATTACCCCGAAACTGAGACATACGATGTCTAGTACAGTGGTGCAGTGCCTATCACCACTAGTGCAACACAAATAAATAAAAATAATAATGAAATGTCATAAGAGAAGCTGAATTGTGTGTTTATAACCATTCTCCAAGGAGGAAAAAAACAATGCAGGACTTTAAGTCTTTCCTAACTTCTCCAGTGCTTTTGGCCAAAGAAACAGGATAAAGGAAGTGAAATAAGATTATTGTTTTGTGAGAAATCACTTCTTGCTCACTACTTTTGGGGTCTGTTCTCTCATTGAATGTCCCTTTGGAATGCAGGTAGTTCTTTTTCTTTTCAGCAACATTAAAAAGTGAATCTGTGCAAGATATAAGTAGTATTTGTGCTGGCTTGATCAGTTTATTTAGCACAATACATTCCCATCAACGTTATCTGTCTGGCTGATTTACAACAATGTCTTCCTCTTGCCACCGTGTCTCCTTTGATAAGTGGATAATTCCTGAACTTTGCCTTTTTTCCTGGCTGGAAGCACTTTGCCAACTACGGGAAAATAAAAGGCATAAAGAAATGAACAGATGTTTGTAATTGGTGCTGTTTAATGGTATGCTATTAATTCATTGCTTGGGTATGAAATGAGCTGTAAAGCACCAGATCAGCAGAAATACCAATCAAGCATAGTCCCTATGGCACTCTGAAAAAATAACAGCAACACGAGAAACACATTGAGATCCATAGTCTGGTTTTGGAAATGAACATGCAGCTCTGTATGGCTTTAGTGGGAGCCATATGTGCACACCCAGAGCCAGTGGATAGCCCTGAAAATTTAGTATTTCTCTGAAGAAACTATAAAGTCAATTCTGAGCTTGGCCCATTGCAGTTTGTGGGGAATTCATAAACAGATAATGTTAATGGAGTGAAACAAGATCCAGAGCAGCAACTGGACCTTTATCTAAGTCCTTATCCTTGAGAAACGACCTTGGGCTATGCCTGTGATGGCTGTGACGTGTACCAGCTATGTTTATAAGATGTGCACCAAGTGTGTAGCTGAACATGCCATACCTGGCTCATCCTGATACTCATTTGTTTCCTATTTAAATTACTAGCATTGTCATACAATACTGTGAGAGGGCCTGGAGTGGGTTCAGGATTAAAGGGACCCTCTTATCCTTTTTGTTTCCTGGTTTAAACTTCATGCATAGGGCTTGTCTAGGGAGTAGCTGTGCTCTGGGGACAGACAGCTTTTTCAACTGAAATGTATTTTAGCTGTTGCCTGATAATGACTTGCAACTATTGGTCATTCATTATGATGATGTTTGGTTCAGAGTTTTGTGTCTCAGGCCAGCAGGAATGAGAAGTCAACAGTGTGCTCTTGTAGCCAAGAAGGCTAATGGCATATTAGGGTGCATCAGGAGGAGCATTGCCAGTAGATCCAGAGATGTGATTATTCCCCTTTATTTGGCTCTGGTGAGGCCACATCTGGAGTATTGCATCCAGTTCTGGGTCCCCCACTACAGAAAGGATGTGGACACATTGTAGAGGGTCCAGCGGAGGGCGACCAAAATGATTAGGGGGCTGGAGCACATGACCTACAAGGAGAGGCTGAGGGATCTGGGCTTATTTAGTCTGCAGAAGAGAAGAATAAGGCGGGATTAGATAGCAGCCTTCAAGGGAGGTTCCAAAGAGGATGGAGAGAGGCTGTTCTCAGTGGTGACGGATGGCAGAACAAGAAGCAGTGGTCTCAAGTTACAGTGTGGGAGGTCTAGATTGGATATTAGGAAAAACTATTTCACTAGGAGGGTGGTGAAGCACTGGAATGTGTTACCTAGGGAGGTGGTGGAATCTCCATCCCTAGAGGTTTCTAAGTCTTGGCTTGACAAAGCCCTGGTTGGGTTGATTTAGTTGGGGTTGGTCCTGCTTTGGGCAGGGGGCTGGACTCGATGACCTCCTGAGGTCTCTTCCAGCCCTAGCATTCTATGATTCTAGGAGCACTGGGTGGAGAATGTACCTTTTTGGCCCAGGCAACATTATCTGAACAAAGCTTCTAAGCATCCAGAAAAGGATAACACAAAGAATAAGGCACTAGACTTGGACATGGGAGACTTCTGTCTACTTCCTTGCTCTGATATAGATTATAGAACCCCCAAGAGAAGCCCCATCTATAGTAGAAAATTCTTCCTCCTAGTCACTATGGTCCCCTGAAGAGAAGAGAGTGCAGCGATCATGCAGAAACTGGGCAAAGGAAGAGAGTGATGGGCTGCACTATATACCCCCAATACAGATTTGAACCGAACTACTCCCATCTGAAAATCCTGTCATGCATTCTGCTTCTGCAACCACATACTGCACATACACGTGAATCTGCATTCCCAACATGCATCTTTTTCAGGTTTGTTTTTGACAGTTGTTTCTGGTGTAATAAATACAAATTTGTGAAATATACAAGACTATCAGCTTTTCTGAGACCAGAAAGTAATGGAAGGAATGTAACGTTATTACAATGTAATGTCCTCAACCTGTCTGTCAAATAGAAAAGTGACTGTACAGGAAGGGGATTGTGACCGGGTGGACTAGGCCCCAATGAAGCTGGAGGTCTTGCTGCACCCTGCCCCAAACACAGGAGCAGAAGAGAGGTCCTCCAAGCAGGTTAGGAGTGGTGGCCTCTGCGGTGGCCAATGAGGGCACAGCAGGCCAATATAAAAGGAACTGCCAGGCCAGAAGCTGCCACTCTATCCTGCTTAGAGAAGCTCTCTTCTGCTCCTGTGGCTGGGGTGGGGTGCAGCAAGGCCTCCAGCCTCCGTCGGGGCCTACTCCACCCGGTCACAAGGATATTCTCTGCAGATACTGAAATAGTGTATTTTTTTAAAATAACCTCTATTTCAGCTTCTTAAAGGTCATCCCCCCTGGAGGAGTGGTCCCCCTATCAAGCCCTTCCTATTTTTAAGGGCAATGCAGGTTTCATAAGTGGCTTGTGGGAGAACATTTTTGTGGACTGTGGCAGGGCACTATTTTAGTAGTTATAAAAAAGCAATAAACTGCAGGCAGCAAAGGGCTTCAGTCTGCAAGGGATGGAACTTTAAAACAAATTTGCTCCAAGTAACAGAGCATGAGGCATACTGCTCCTCCTTTTGTTGATTTGTTTGTCTTTTGTCATGTCAAATAGCAGCAGAACAAGTGGATTTGGAACAGTTTGAATTAGGGATGAATGAATCTGCGTGGATAATGTCTTCGAGGACCTGAACTTTTGCCCATCCTTCAGAAAGAAACATGTTCAGCCTGACTGGAAATAGCTTGTTCTCATGAGATTTTCAATTCAATCCTTCCTGATCAAAGATATTCAGAAAAAGAAATTCAGGGTCAAGGTTAGATCCTGATCAAAGAAATTCAGGTACAGAGCTAGAGCCTGATGAAAAATCCATCCTCCATAGCCACTCAGTGTAGATTGTTGAACCTAACCCCCGGTGTAGACAGTGCTAGGCCAATAAGAGAATTCTCCTGTCAACCCAGCAACTGCCTCTAAGGGTGGTGGAGTAACTACTCTGATGGGAGAAGCCTTCTCATCCATGTAGGTAGCATTTTTAGTGCTTCAGGGTGCCGCTGTAGCACTTTATAAAGGTAGACAAGCCCTGATTAACACAGACAAGCTCTCTATCGCATGAACAATGACTCTAGAACTATAACCATAGCCCCACCTGTTCTATGGCAACCTTGAAATAATTCTGTAGCAAAGATCCCTGATTCTGCAGGACTGTGGGCCCCCCAGATTGGAGATTGTCTGATAAAGTGGCAGCTTTTATTGACTTGAATTCAAATGTAAATAACAGAACTGGCACCCTGCTCCTTTAGCAATTTTATTTGATATTTAATTCCTGTTTATGTGGCCTTTCCTTATATTTTTAATATTCAATGTGTTGCACTGAAATGACATAGCTGGGCTTAATGTGAAAAGAGACTGCTGGAGGTTTTGGCAGATGGGTGGGAGACAGGTAGGGCATTCAGCAGTTGAGAAGATATGGGAGGCACAGGCCACCGCCCAGTTGGGGGAGACAGAGGCTCCAGCAGTTCAAAAGGGCCCTGGGCCCTTAAAACTGCCACCAGAGGCAGTCAGATCAGGTAGAGCAGGTGGCATGGCTCTCAGTGGCAGCAGATTCTGAAAAGCTGTTGGCTCCTCTGGGTAGACAGTTTTGATGAAGCATGGGCTCTTCTTTTTCCAGGAGACAGAAATGTCATTCAGGGATTTTACACATTAATTTGCTTTCAAAGAAATAGTCTCTAAATATTTACTTCATAGCTATATTAAGTCCTTAGGAGGGTTTTTTTTTATGCTATTATTTTTTTTTTAAGAGTAAGAGATATACAGCACAAGGAGAGCATTCTTGAACAATCTTCTCTTTATCCCTTTCTGCACGTGTCCAGAGAGGACCTCCTTTTCCCTAGAGGGTTTTGAATCTGTACAGAAAGTGATACTCAAAAAATGCAATGGCAGCCATATACCAAATTCAAGTATGGCTGTTATGATTATGTAATTAGCAGATGCACTACCCTCAAGGGCTATATTTATCATATGAGGTTACTTCGGTAGTGTATTAAGTTCAAATGCTGCAGATATATGAATGACTGTTTGTTTTTAAAGATTAAAATGACCAAGCTTTTTCTTTAATTTGTTGAATTTATTTGAACATCTGAGTCCACCGTTAATTCCAAAAATATGGGACTAAAATGGCTTTACAACCAGGGCTGGATTCAACCTAAATTAGCCCTGGATCAATTCAAATAGCCTGGCCTGAAACATCCTTGCAAAAATATAAAGAAGGTTCCTCTGACTCTTTCTGTCTACCTCTCCTTACATGGTTTCTGGTATAAATTAAAGCTGCTTTGGGGCTACCCAAATGTATGCTGGCTTGTTGCAATCTCTGGGGACCATTAGATGAGCCAGGAGTTGTTGAAATGTAGCATACTCTGATGTATGTAGGATGACTATGCCACTGTACACCAGTTGGAGCTCTTCTGTGCTGTGCTGTATTGTCTTGTCAGCATTAAGGTTTCTTTGTGGTGCCAGCGTAGAGCAAAACAGTCTCATCAGAGGCCAGTCTGACCCTGGGTCTTTTGGGCTGAGAACCAACGATGAAAGGCCTCTGTGAGAGAGACAGAGCAGGGAGCATGGCTGTGAGTGGCAGTAGATCCTATCGTCTACAGAAATCAGAAGATGGCAACAATTTAGGAGTAGAAGGATCTATAAATCATTTGATCAGCTGGCTTTGGCCTGAATCCACCAAAGTTACTGCATTGCAAAATTTTGATGTTGCCACGTCTGCTATTATTTATTGTGTAAATTCATCATAGAAGGTAATTAGGTTGCTCAGGTATGACTTGCCCTAAGTGAATCCACATTGATTGTTCCTGATCACCTTCCTCTCCTTCAATTGCTTCTTGTTGTTAGCATGCCTGTAAAAACCCTTCTTGTTACCCTTCATATCTCTTCCTACCTGTGCTCCAAGGGTGTGTCTAGACTACAGGGTTTTGTCGATAAAAGTGGACTTTTGTCAACAAAACTATACCTGCGTCTACACTGCCGCTGAGTTCTGTCGACATAATGTCGACAGAACTCAGCAGTTTTTTTCGATGGCTGTAAACCTCATTCTACGAGGAATAACGCCTTTTGTCGACAGATTTCTTTCGACAGAAGGCATTATTGCATCTACACTGTCCTTTGCGTCTACGCTGTCATGTCGACAAAGCAGCTTGCTTTGTTGACAGAACTGGATGTAGTCTAGACACTCTTTGTTGACAGAAGCTTTGTCAACAGTATCTGTTGACAAAACTTCTGTCGACAAAAGCCTGTAGTCTAGACATACCCCCATTGTGCTTTGTACTTCCTGATTACACCCTTGTATAACTGAGCATTTTTATACTCCTCCCTAGTCATTTGTCCAGGTTTCCACTTCTTGGGAGCTTCTTTTTTGTGTTTAAGCTCAGCAAAGATTTCATAGAATCATAGAGCTGGAAAAGACCTCAGAAGGTCATCAAGTCCGGCCCCCTGCTCTAGGCAGGGCCAATCCCAACTAAATCAACCCAGCCAGGGCTTTGTCAAGCCAAGACTTAAACACCTCTAGGGATGGTGACTCCACTACTTCCCTAGGTAACCCATTCCAGTGCTTCACCACTCTCCTAGTGAAATAGTTTTTCCTAATATCCAACCTGGACCTCTACCACCACAACTTGGGACCATTGCTCCTTGTTCTGCCATCTGTCACCACTGAGAACAGCCTTTCTCCATCCTCTTTGGAACCTCCCTTCAGGAAGTTGAAGGCTGCTATCAAATCCCCCCTCACTCTTTGCTTCTGCAGACTAAACAGACCCAACTCCCTCAGCCTCTCCTCGTAAGTCATATGCTCCAGCCCCCTAATCATTTTGGTTGCCCTCTGCTGGACTCTCTCCAATGCGTCCACATCCTTTTTGTAGTGGGGGGCCCAGAACTGGACACAATATTCCAGATGTGGCCTCACCAAAGCCGAATAAAGGGGAATAATCACATCTCTGGATCTGCTGGCAGTGCTCCTCTTAATGCAACCTAATATGCCATTAGCCTTCTTGGCTACAAGGGTACACCGTTTGACTCATATCCAGCTTCTCATCCACTGTAACCGCCAAGTCCTTTTCTGCCGAACTACTACTTAGCTGGTTGATCCCCAGCCTGTAACAATGCTTGGGATTCTTCCGTCCCAAGTGCAGGACTCTGTACTTGTCCTTGTTGAACCTCATCAGATTTCTTGTGGCCCAATCCTCCAATTTGTCTAAGTCACTCTGGACCCTATCTCTGCCCTCAAGCGGATCTACCTCTCCCCCTAGCTTATTGTCATCTGCAAACTTGCTGAGGGTGTAATCCATCCCCTCATCCAGGTCATTAATAAAGATATTGAACAAAACCGGTCCTAGAACCGAACCTTGGGGCACTCCGCTTGAAACCGACATCGAGCCATTGATCACTACGCGCTGGGCCCGGCCTTCTAGCCAGCTTTCTATCCATCTTACAGTCCATTTATCCAATCCATATTCCCTTAACTTGCTGGCAAGAATATTCTGGGAGACCATATCAAAAGCCTTGCTAAAGTCAAGGTATATCACATCCACTGACTTTCCCATGTCCACAGAGCCAGTTATCTCATCATAGAAGCTAATCAGATTGGTCAGGCACGACTTGCCCTTTGTGAATCCATGCTGACTATTCCTAATCACTTTCCTCTCTTCCAAGTGCCTCAAAATGGATTCCTTAAGGATCCCTTCCATGATTTTTCCAGGAACCAAGGTAAGACTGACCAGCCTATAGTTCCCTGGATCATCCTTCTTCCCTTTTTTGAAGATGGGCACTACATTTGCCTTTTTCCAATCATCCGGGATCTCTCCCGATCTCCACGACTTTTCAAAGATAATGGCCAAAGGCTCCTCAATGACATTTGCCAACTCCCTCAATACCCTCGGAAGCATTAAGTCCGGACCCATGCATTTGTGTATGTTTAGCTTTTCTAAATAGTTCCTAACCTGTTCTTTACTCACCAAGGGCTGTCGATCTCCATCCCATCTTGCGTCACTTAGCGAATTAGTCCGGGAGCCAACCTTGTCCGTGAATACAGAGGCAAAGAAAGCATTGAGTACTTCAGCTTTCCCCATATCATCTGTCACTAGGTTACCTCCTTCATCCAGTAGGGGCCCCACACCCCCTCTGATCACTTTCTTCTTGTTAACATGCCTGTAGAAACCTTTCTTGTTATCCTTCACATCCTTTGCCAGTCGCAATTCCACTTGCGCTTTCGCCTTCCTGATTACCCCCCGGCATTCTCGAGCTATACATTTAAACCCCTCCCTGGTCATTTGTCCAAGTTTCCACTTTTTGTAAGCTTCCTTTTTGTGCTTAAGTTTCCCCTGTAAGCCAATCCGGTCTGCTACCATCTTTGCCTCTCTCACTACGCATTGGGATGGTTTCTTTCTGTGCCTTCAATAAGGCTTCTTTAACATACTGCCAGCTGTCCTGGACTCCTTTCCCCTTCATGTTAGCATCCCAGGGGATTCTACCTATCAGGTCTCTGAGAGAGTCAAAATCTGCTTTTCTGAAGTCCAAGGTGTGTCTTTTGCTATTCTCTTTTCTTCCTTTGATCAGGATCCTGAAATCTACCATCTCATGATCACTGCTTCCCAGGTGGTCACCCACCTCTACTTTCCCTATTAGTTCCTCCCTGTTTGTGAGCAGAAGGTCAAGCTGCGCACAGCCCCTGGTCGGATCCTTCATCACTTGTACCAAGACGTTATCCCCAACATTCTCCAGAAACTTCCTGGATTGCCTGTGTACTGCCATATTGGTTTCCCAACAGATGTCAGGGTGATTAAAGTCCCCCACGAGAACCAGGGCCTGAAATCTGGAAACTTCTCTCAGTTGTCCGAAGAAAGCCTTATCTACCTCATTCACCTGATTTGGTGGCCTGTAGTAGACACCAACCACAACATCATTGCTGTTGTTTGCACCTCTAAACTTAACCCATAGACTCTCAACAGGTTTTTCTCTATATATATACTGGAGTTCAGAGCAATCATAGTGCTCTCTTACATGTAGTGCAACTCCTCCTCCTTTTCTCCCCTGCCTGTTCTTCCTGAACAGTCTATACCCTTCCATGACAGGGCTCCAGTCATGCGAGTCATCCCACCAAGTCTCTGTTATCCCAATTAAATCATATTTCTTGGACTGGGCCAGGGCCTCCAGTTCTTCCTGTTTGTTGCCCAGGCTTCTCGCATTAGTGTACAAACACCTCCAGATAACCAGTTGATTGCCCTATCTTCTCCATTCGAATCAGGGGTCCTCCTTTCTTGCTCGTTCCTCTTTGCACTTCTTCCCGGTATCCAATTTTCCCATTCCCCTCAGGGTTTTGGTCACCGTCCCCCAACAAACCTAGTTTAAAGCCCTCCTCACTAGGTTTGCAAGCCTGCCCGTGAAGATGCTCCTTCCTCTCTTGGTTTGGTGGATCCCATCTCTTCCTAACAATCCTTGTGCCCAGAACAGAGTCCCATGGTCGAAGAAACTAAAGCCCTTTCTGCGACACCACCTGCGCAGCCACGCATTTACTTCCTCAATTCAACGATCCCTGCCCATTCCTTTCCTTTCCACAGGGAGGATGGACAAGAACACCACTTGCGCTCCGAATTCTTGGATCCTTCTTCCCAGCACTACATAATCCGCAGTAACCCGCTCAAGGTCCGTCTTGGCCATATTGTTAGTTCCCACTTGGAGAAGCAGGAAGGGGTAGCAATCCGAAGGTTTGATCAGTTTGGTAAGCCTCTCAGTCACAACCTGAATTCGAGCTCCCGGTAAGCAGCACACCTCTTGAGATTCCAGGTCCGATGGCAGATGGATGGCTCAGTCCCTCTTAGGAGGGAGTCCCCGACCTCCACCACCCGTCGTCTTCTTTTGGGGGTGGTGGTCGTGGAACACCTATCCCTAGGACTACGCAGCCCATGCCTTCCAGTAGATGGTGTTCCCTTCCGGTTTCTTCCTTGTGAGGTCCCTTCCAAAGCATTCACCACTGCAGAGCCTGTGGAGAGAGCCTGAAAGCGATTACTTACCTCTATAGCATTGGGGGATTCCTGTGCTGGCCTTTTTCCCCTTCTAGAAGTTACATGTTGCCAGTTCTCTTCCTGGTCCCGTACTGCCCTCTCCGGCTCTTCCGCCTGCCGTGCTTGCAAGATTAAACGCTGCCTTCTATCGAGGAAGTCTTCATCCTCTCTGATCAAGCGTAGGGTCGACACTTGGGCCTCCAGTCCTCTAATTTTTTCTTCCAAAATGGCAACCAGCTTGCACTTTGTCCTGATGAAATCTGTTCTTTCTTCCAGGAGGAAGATAAACATGGCACACGCTGTGCAGGTAACAACAGCAGACCTATCACCATCCATCTCTGCTGTCCTGGAAAAAGGATTTAAAAGAAAGGCAAGAGAACCTCGCGCCCTTCCCAACTCCCTCTCTAAACTCCCTGTTAGCACTCACCTGCTTGCAAGCTCCTTGGTCACTTGCTCACTGCTTTATAAAGCCCTGGACTGCCTGAAAGTCCCTCCCCCTACCAAGGCTCAGCCAATCAGCAGAGGCTTCTAGCATTCAAACTTTAATTAGAAGCCAACAATTTCCACTTGCCACTCACAGCACACACTCCATGAAGGAGAGGGGCAGGGGAAAGGGGAAGTGAAGAAAAAAAAAACCCCAGCCTCACTCACAAACACAGGGGGAAAAAACAAAAACAAAAAAAAAAAACTACACACCAACCCTCACTCACAAACACAAGCTCAGCACGCAGCAAGAAAGCCCCAAACACAACACACACTTCCCTCAAGAGTCCTGTATCTGCTTCTCCTCTACCTGGAGAACTCCCTCTCTAAAGCCTCACTCACAAACACGGGGGGGGGGGGGAAGTCACCTGCCACATTTACTTTTCTTTCTGTACATCAGGATAGGTTGTTCCTGTGCCCTCAATAAGGCATCTTTAAAATATCGCCAGCTCTCCTGGACTCCTTTCCTCCTCATATTAGCCTCCTAGGGGATTTTGCCCATCAGTTCCCTGCGGGATACAAAGTCTACTTTTCTGTAGCCTAGGATCCATGTTCTGCTGCTCTCCTGTCTTCCTTTTGTCAGGATGCTGACCTTAACCATCTCATCCCCATTGTTTTCAGTTGGTTTGTACCAGGCATGAATTTGGTCCATGTCTTTTAGCTGATCCTGTGCATCTAATAATTCTGACACATCCCAGCTGTGGGGAATATCATTGTTACAATCACCTTCTTAAGAACATGCCCTCTGTGAAACCATGCAAAATGCATGCTCGCAAGATCAGCCCTTAGGGCTGCAGAAGGGGTGTGGGTGGGTGAGGTTTTCAACTGTATGTAACAATGTGCACCTGCAGAGAACTCTAGCAACACAGTATTTTCTGGCTCAACCCTGTTAGCAGCATCAGCAAAACAGAACTGATGCCTAGAAAAGTATCACTGCAAATATCATTAATAGTGCAGTCACTGAAAATACAGCACACACAGTCTGGAAATACTTCTGTTGCATTTGTCACATCCAGGGCTGCACCACAAATGAAAATGTTGCTAATTTTTGGTGTATGCATGCTCCCCATTTATCCCATTATCAGGAAAAGGTGAAGGACTGTATTCTTGATACAAGCCAGGGCCATGCCCTGCCTCATTCTGCACTGATGTAAATGGGAAGCCATGCATGCAAGGATACACTGCCTGCATGTGCAGGTAGATCCCCCTCCCCAACATTCTGGGCTGTGTGAAAGGATTCTACTTTGGGACCATCTGTACTGTCCCTGGAATAAAACAGTAAAAATAAGCTCCAGCGTGCCATGATGTCTCCAAAGAGAGTGACACCTGCATTCCAGTCTCCTTGCAGTGTAATTTACTACTGGCCATGCCTGAATTGTAAAAATAGTTTGTGCCCTTTCATCCTTCATTACTATTTCAGCATAGCCTCAGCATTGACTGAGGATCTAGAAAGCAGGCTTTCCGACCTGCACCTTGTAGGCAGTGCTGCAGACGACTGGGAACTTTTCTGGAATGCTGTCTACTCATCTGCACTGAAGATTTTGGGACCCTCTTTGCGCAAGCAGCCCGACTGGTTCGATGAGAATGATGGGGAGATATTGTCTCTACTTGCTGAAAAGCACCGCCTTCATCGTGCACATCGGAACGATCCATCATCAGCTTCCAAGAAGAACACCTTTGCAAATGCTCGCAGGACAGTCCAGAACAAACTGCGTAAAATGCAGGATGCTTGGTTAAGTGACCTGGCAGCTGAAATTCAGGGGCATGCTGACAGGAATGACCTGAAACGGTTCTATGCAGCCCCTCTCTATGTTCCTCAGTCTCTCGGGAGCTTCCCCCTTATTAGTACAGATGGTTCAACTCTGATTACAGAGAAGGCTCAGATCCTGCAGAGATGGGCTGAACATTTGAAGACGTCCTCAACTGACCGTTATTTATCAACGACGAGGCGATTGAGAGGATTCCCCAGGTTGACATCAATGGCGCCGTGGATGATCCACCGGTAGTAGCCGAAGTTTCACAAGCTGTTAGCCAGCTATCCAGCGGCAAAGCTCCAGGGGCAGATGCTATACCTGCAGAGGTCTATAAAGCCGGCGGTCACACACTCACAGAGAAGCTCACCGAGCTGTTCCAGTCTTTTTGGGAGCAAGGATCCATTCCTCAGGAACTCAAGGATGCATCCATTGTACACCTCTATAAGAGGAAGGGCAATCGACAGGTATGTGACAATCATCGGGGAATTTCGCTGCTTTCCATTGCAGGTAAAATCCTTGCAAGAGTGTTGTTAAATTGTTTGGTCACTCATCTGGAGTGTGGCCTCCTGCCGGAGTCACAATGTGGCTTTCGTAAGGGCTGCGGAACTATTGATATGATCTTTGCCGCGCACCAACTTCAGGAAAAGTGTCAGGAGCAGAATCATGAACTTTACACAACTTTTGTTGTTCTCACGAAAGCCTTCGACACTGTCAGCCGACAAGGTCTGTGAAGGATCATGTCAAAGTTTGGCTGCCCCCCTAAATTTATTCAGATGGTATGCCAGTTTCATGATGGCATGATGGCCAGAGTGCTAGATGGTGGAGAATCATCTGAGGCATTCCCAGTCACCAATGGCATCAAACAGGGCTGTGTACTCGCACCTACACTGTTCAGCATCATGTTTACGGCTATGTTGAATGATGCCTTCCACGACAGTGTTGTCGGAATCAGCCTTAAGTACAGAATGGACGGGAATCTTTTCAACCTGAGGAAACTTCAGGCACTCACCAAAGTAAAAGAGACTGTTCTGAGAGACTTCTTGTTTGCCGATGATTGCGCCTTGTATGCTGGCTCTGAAGCAGAGATGCAAGTCAGTGTGGACAAGTTCTGCACAGCTTGTGACAACTTTGGACTCACCATCAACAGCAGAAAGACTGAAGTCATGTATCAGCCTGTCCATTATGCACCATACACAAAATCCACAACCACAGTCACAGGGCGGATGCTACAGGCAGCGGACCAGTTCACTTACCTCGGCAGTACTCTTTCCCATACAGCTAACATTGACATAGAAGTCACATGCAGAATAGCGAAGGCAAGTTCTGCTTTTGGTAGACTGCGCCCCACTGTATGGGAACGTCGAGGAATCAGCCAAGCAATAAAACTGAAGGTCTACAGAGCCGTGGTATTTACCACCCTCCTGTATGCCTGTGAAACGTGGACTGTGTATCGAGGGCATGCAAGATAGCTTAATCACTTCCACATGACTTGTCTTCGCAGAATATTACGCATCGGATGGCAAGACAAAATACCAGACACTGAGGTTCTCTCTAGAGCAAGTTTACCGTCAGTCCACACCCTGCTGATGAGTGCACAGATTAGATGGGCAGGTCATGTCATTCGTATGCCGGACGAACGTATACCTAAGCAGCTCCTTTTTGGGGAACTCTCTACTGGTAAACGCTCGCGTGGTGGACAGAGGAAACGTTACAAAGACACACTCACGGTCTCCCTGAAGTCGCTCGGAATTGATACAACCACCTGGGAATCGCTGGCACACAACCACCCTGCCTGGTGCAGTCTCATTCACAAGGGATGCCAAGTTCTCGAAACAAGGCGCATCTCTGAAGCACAACACAAGCGCGTGCTGCGCAAGTCCAAAGCTACCAGCGCAACGATTGCAATGCCTACACATGTCTGCCTGACATGTTCCAGGACATTTGGTGCCCGAATTGGCCTGATAAGTCATCTTCGGACACACTATATCCAGTCTCAAAGCACTTAGTGGTGTTGAGGTCTTCATCGACCACGATGGACGAACGAACTATTTCAGCTTGCCTAACATTGTTACTTTCAACACTCTCCTAACAAATGCTTGCCACTTGTGTTCCTTTCTACCACCCCCATTAAGATTAATTCAAACCTACCCACTCAGGTGTTTTCCTTCAAATGGGGAGGGGCAGGTTGAATTCTTCAAACCTTACTTTAGTGAACTGATTTGTGTGCCTGTACTAAGCATTCCAGCCACAGCCTTTTGATCTCTACGTGATGATTCATTGTATCAGCATGATTCATGATTAAAATCCTCTGTGTTCTTGCGAATGTACCATTCAATTCCATGGGAATCCCATCATTGCTTATCATTAGTCTATCTGCAACTATTATAAAAATGGTTGAAATATTATGATGAACCAGATGTACGGCTGCATATTAATTTTGATGGCACAACATCCACAGAATCAATATTGGAGGCAGTAGAATTACATTTCTGGAATTGGTTTTTTGATCAATTTCATGGTGTTTTTCAGACAAATTATTCAGTTAACATTCTTCTCTCTTATTCACCCAGTTCTTTTTTTTTTCTCATTCATCTCAAGACAGTGAGCCAACTTATTTTTTTTCCTTATCCTTATTCAGTAAGTCTCATTCTGCGCTCAGTCGCAAAAGTCTAGATCTGGAACATCTTAATTTATTTCAATGGATCTAGTTAGGATTTATGCTAGTGTAAATGGCTGCAGAATCTGGCCCAACACAATAAAGTGTAATCAGTGCCTGAATCACTGTCTTCAAGCTATGTGCAGGGAACTGTAGTATAGATATAATAACTTATTCTGCTACTGAGAACAATGCATTCATTATATATCCAAATACAGTTAGCCAGAGCATTAACAAAAGCTATTGTTAACCTAAGGCTCTGTATTTAGTAGTTCAACGACCTTCTGAAAGTTTGATCCTTGGGGGCTCAGATTCAGAAAGCAGGTGGATTATTTTCAAAAGTTTGTGTGAAAACTGTTCAGCCAGATTTGAAAATGGAAACTTTTATAAAGACTTTTTGTCTTGTTAAAAAAAATTCTTCAGACATGTTTTGAATATGTCTAGTGCTGAAATGGCTGAGGGAAGAAAGCTGAGGTTTGGCAGCAAGCTAGTCCTAAGCAAGGAAAAGTTGTATTTGATGAAAATTGGTTTGGACTTCCCTTTGATTTTTGTGTGGCGAGTGCTTGCAAGTGTAACTCACATACCTCCTGGATGTGGTTGCCTCTAGAAGCACTGAGATGACTTAGGCTGTGTCTAGACTACATCCCTCTTTCGACAGAGGGATGTAAATCAGACACTTCGAAATTGCAAATGAAACGGGGATTTAAATATCCCGTGCTTCATTTGCATAATCGTGGGTAGCACTCTTTCGAAAAAGTGCCATTTCGAAAGTAAAACTGTGGTCTAGATGCGGTTCTTTCAAAAATGGCAGGCTTTTTCGAAAGATCCTGTACAGTCTAGACCGCGGTTTTACTTTCAAAATGGCACTTTTTTGAAAGAGTGCCATTACGCGATTATGCAAATGAAGCGTGGGATATTTAAATCCCCGCTTCATTTGCAATTTTGAAGTGTCTAATTTACATCCCTCTGTCAAAAGAGCGATGTAGTCTAGACACATCCTTAGAGAGAAATTAGCTAAGGCTGTGGAATAGACTCACTAAAGTCAACATGCCTTTTAGCTCATGTAGTAGAGGCTCATGCACTAAGCTCTAGAGGCCCCAGGTTTGATCCTGCCGTCTGACGCCTAGGGTCTGTTGGTGTTACATAAGCACAGTGCAAGTGGTCTGTGGATTTTAGTCCTTTTTATAAAATATACGGGTGAAATGCTGGCCCAATTGAAATTAATGACAAAACTGATATGGACTTCAAGAGGGAAGTATTTCACCTGCAAAATAAAAGTTGGTGGCACTGAACACTGATAGAGTATGCAGTCAGGCCCATGCAGAATGAGGAAGGGTTCCATAGGAACTTTACCTCATTTAGGCCTTTATCCTACTCTAGAGCTCGTCAACTTTTTTGGCTGAAATGTTTTTTGGGAGGTGATCATTATTTTGGGGGTGGAAGGTCGACAAAAAACTAAAAACCAAAATAGGGGCAGGGTGAAGTTCACGTTTGTCTCAAGAAATGGAGAAACTCCCACAGGTTATTTAGAAAAAGAATGTTGAGGGGGAGAAATTACCTTTCCGTGGTGGTGTTAATTGACCAACTCTCAGGGCTGGCCCTACCATGAGGTGAACTGAGGTGGCCGCCTCAGGTGCCAGACTGTGGGGGGGCGCCACTAGGACCCAGAGTGTAGAAAATCGTGCCTGCTGCTGGCGCATATGTAGGTAGAAGAGCAGTACCATGAGAGCAGTAGAACAGGAAGAAGGCAGAATTGAGACCTTTCAAAGTTTTAGCCCAAGTGAGGGTACATGGGGGCATCATTTGAGCTCCCCGCCTCAGGTGCCAAAATGTTGTGGGCGGCCCTGCCAACTCTATCCTGAACTACTGTCATCAATGAGACTTTGCCATTCATTCCAACAGGGGCAGAATCAGGCTCTTCATTCACATCAGCTCGGCCCCCAAATGTGGATTAGCTTTAATTCTTTAGCCATCCAGCACTAGGGGTTCGTGTACACTGCCTCTTTTTTGCAGAGGCAATGCAAAAGAAGCGCTCATTAGCAACTTCTTGTGCTTCCATTGCATATTCTCTTCCGATGCTTTTTGCGGAAGAGATTTTTTCACAAAAAAAAAATCAGTGTAGAGGGTCCGTTTTGCGCAAAATACTCCTTTTGCGCAAGAACCTGTAAACCACATTTTTTTAGGAATAAAGGTTCTTGCGCAAAAGGGGGGTTTTGTGCAAAATGGACTTGTCTGCACTGCTTTTTTTTTTTTTTTTGCACAAAAACCTCTTCCACAAAAAGCATTGGAAGAGAATATGCAAATGAAGCGCGAGAAGTTGCTAATGAGCACTTCATTTGCATTGCGTCTTCCACAAAAAAGAGGCAGTGTAGACATAGCACTAGTTTTCTGCAACTCTGAGGACCTGAAGTTGCCTGGTGCTGATTCCCAGGGTACTTAAGGATGTGCCTACCTTTAAGCACCTAAATACTCCCATTGAATTCAATAGGCATTAGATTAATCCCTCAAGCAGTTAGAAATTTATATGTTGTGAATTGTGCTTGAAACTAATTGCAGGCCCAAGACTCAGCCCATAAAATTAGAAGCTCAAGAGGAGCCTTTTTTCAAAATCAGGACCTACGTGATCTATATTTAGCATGGTATTAAAACATATTAGTACTACTTTTGGAATGTGCATTTGCTCTGGGATTAAATGTTAATAGTACTCCAATCATTCCCAGTAACTACATTTTAATAGCAATGAATAATACACAGTCCAGTAGTTTCAGTGAGTGGCAGTATAAAGTTATCAGCTGAAAATAATGTTTTATTTCTTTTAAGGAAAGGTAATATAGAAAAAGTATTTTCATTACTTTTCTACCTAAACTCCAATGCACTGTAGTAAATACATCCAGATGACCTAGCTGAGGACTGATTGCCTGCACCATGCCATTTTAGATTACTATTTACCTGGAGCTATTTTTAAATTGTGACATAGGGGAAAATACTAAAAATAGTGACAACTAGTATGTGTGTGCCAGGCCATAAATTAGTCTCCTGAATGCTTGAGGGCCAGTAGTGTGAGCACACACAACCCTTGTTAATGTTTGCTGGAGTTATACCCAAACACTGGAAGGAGAAACAGACTTTTATGCCCTGCAGGATTTGTACCTTTGGATTTTGGAAGCTAAAAATTTAAACCAAACTGAAACCTGAAACAAGGTATATTATGATGGTACCTTGTCCAAAAAAGGAAAGCAAGACTAGTGAACAGTCTTTGTTAATATAATATACATGAATGGGATGTGAAGGAAGAGTTTGCTGATAAGCACTGAGCTTTCATTAATTAATTAAGCATTAATTTTTCTTGTTTTAGAGAATGGATGCATGCAGAGTTCTTTGCAATGTGATTTTGCTGATTAATTCTCTCTGGTTGAATTAACAGGCACAAAACAAAATACCAATGCACAGCCCCCAAATTTTGATGCAATTCCAGATTCAGACTTTGCAGCTGACTTGTACAGTCCTAGAGCTTTAAGATTTAAAACAGGCTCACCTGCCCTTTAGATGAAATGCCACTGAACAGCACTGAGTTCCTGTAATCAATTAATTCTTTATAGGACCTCATGGATTTTATCTCTACAATGGTAGAGAAATTTAGACCCAGATCCAAAAGTGTTGGGTGGCTGCATGTCTGTGATGGTTCAGACCAAAACCCCAGATATGAACCCTAGATAAGTCTGGATCTCCAGTTATAACAAAACACTTTTATCTCCAATACTTTCTGATACACTGTATCTGGTGTACAAGAAACTTGCCCAGTGAAATATTAAATGGACAGAAAATTGTAATACTGTGAATGTGTTTGCTAGGCAAACACCAGTCCTTCAATCACTTGTCTCAGTACAATGGGCCATATCCTGCTCCCAGTGAAGTCAGTGGGGAGTTTGGGGAATTGAATTGCATCCTATCTGTGGAAAAATGTCATCATAATGCTAAATATAGCTTGCTGTTCAAAACCATTCAGCCCCAAAAAGTTACTGGGAAAATAGACAGCTCCTTTGCAGGATGGGGGTTCCAATCCATAGGACATGCAGATTAGCTCAAACATGGGATTAATTCTTTCTCCACCACTGACTACCATAAAGCACTGCTTGACCTAACTTGTTACAGTATCCAAAAACTCAGAATGTATTTCATAAAGTCATAGAACACTCGAACTGGAAGGGACCTCGAGAAAGCATCAAGTCCAGTCCCCTGCCCTCATGGCAGGACTGTCTAGAGTAGACCATCCCTCATAGATGTCTATCCAACCTGCTCTTAAATATCTCCAGTGATAAGAGATTCCACAACTTCCCTACACAATGTATTCCAGTGTTTAACCACCATGACAGGAAGTTTTTCCTAATGTCGAACTGAAACGTTCCTTGCTGCAATTTAAGCCCATTGCTTCTTGTCCTATCATCAGAGGCCAAGGAGAAAAAATTTTCTCCCTCCTCCTTGTAACACCCTTTTAGCTCTTTCAGTTTATCTCTGAAGCCACCTATTTCTCTCTATCACCAGTTTCACAGTGCTGTATATACCAGAGATCAAACACCCTGTACACGAGTCACTGACCACCACAAACACAATTAAATCAGTGTCCAATTTAGCAGGAGGAAAAAAAAGAGGTTTCTTCAAGAGAACTGACCTGTTTTGCTGAAGACTCAACCCATTTAAATAAAAAACAGGAGAGAAAGAGGGAGGTGGCCGTAATATTAATAAAGCTGCAGTCCTTTGTAGTAAGCTCAGAACGAGTGCTGCACCATTCTGAACTTGGGGAGAACGCTGAGGCTATGTCTACACTACCGAGTTTTTTCAGAAAAATGGCTGTTTTTCCGAAAAAACTTGCAGAGTGTCCACACCTCAAGCGCGTTTTTGCCCCAAAAAATCGAAAGAACAGAGAGGGGTTTTCCACAAAAAGGTGTGAGCTCTTTCTCAAAAAGTTGTGTGTGGACGGGGAAGAGGGGATTTTGTGCAAAAAGAGGAAAAAGGAAAAAGCACAGGTGCCCTGGTGGCTATTCTGTGCATAGCAATCAGAGCTTACTTTCGAGAGAGCGTCCATGTAGTCTGGATGCTCTCTTTTGTGAAAGCACATCGCTTTTCTGATGCGCTTTTGCAATGTGGACGCTTTTGCAAGTGTGAGCAAGAAGTTTTTTGCGGAAGATCTCTCCCAATAAAAGCTTCTTGCGCAAGAAGCCTGAAGTCTAGACGTAGCCTGAGTGAGCATGCAGCAGCCACTTGGAATCTCTCTGGAGCGCCAGCATTCCACACTCTGGTCAAGCTAGAAACATAGAGGTTAGAACCCTGGTGAAACTTTACAAACCACTACATGGGAATGGCTAGGCAAAGAACAGGGAGATAAATCAAGTACTTATTTCTCTGTAGGGCAACTCCTGTAGTCTTTACATAGCCACAACTCCCATGATGGCAAAGGATCTGCAGGAACCTCCACAAATCATCACTTTCACTATCAGCAAGCAACAAAAAAATAAATGCACTTGCTGGTTTGTTTCCTTTGATTTTCTTTCCCTCATGGGCTCAGAGCCAATATTCTCAACATGAGGGTTGTTTTGTTTTGTTTTGCTTGCCCTTCTCTAGCCTTTTGCACCCCCTTTAACATATACTTTTGAATGACACTATTTAGGTCCCATTTATTTAACTTGAAATTGGGTTGTGTGTGTCTGAAAAATTTTTAGTTACAGACTGACACGGCTATCCCTCTGAGACCTTTAAATGCTGATAGTCTGGGTATGAGAGTCACTTACCTTCCACATCCATTGTGATAGGTTTCGAGTAGGCTGTGCCCAGGCTATTCTTTGCAACACAGCGATAATGCCCCGCATCTTCTCTTTGAACGTTATGGATCCTTAAACTCCCTGACTCCAGAACAGCAATTCGAGCATTGTCCTGCCACAGATGGCAAGTGGGGGAGTTGGGAAAGGAAAAAATGAATATACTTGTAACTTGTTAGGTCAAACAAATAGAAGCTTTCATTTGCTACATGGACTGTCCTACAGGAGCTATTAAGTGAATTCCAAAATACCTTTTAACGGTGCTAGAAGTAATGCTTCCCTTTGCATAAAAATTATTTGTACAGTCCTATGAATTAAGAACTAGAGTTGGTCCTCTAGTCCAGTAAGTTCAGTTTGTACTGTTCAAGCTATTCACTTAGCCACATTTTTGCAAGTCAGTGAATCACTTCAAAAGACTTGTGAATAAATATTTGCATAACAGATCAATTTGTTTTATTCACAGTTAGATTCACAAACTCTTTTTGGCTGTACACGTTGTATCTCCCTAGCCTGACACTCTGGTCCGGCAACATCCAGGGTCTGGAATGATTTTAATTAGCTAGATGTCCACTTATCATGGGTGTGGCCAAGTTTCCCAAGGTCCAGTAAAATTTGTTTACAGCCACCAGTCCTGACTCTCAGTGTTCTGTGCTGTTATTTAGCTCTAATTTACCTAATTAGAGAGACCAGTAAGCAGTGGAAGTGTTGGTAATGCTGCTAGACAATATTAACCTCCCTTGGTTCGGTGCCAGACTAGAAGGGTTCAACTTGTATTAGACCAGATCTACTAGTAATTTAAAAATGAGATATAGCATTTTTTTTTGAGAATTTCTCTCTGTAAATAGAATTATCCCTAACCAAAACCTTTTGTCATTTTCTACATGACGTCTGTGTTTCTTTAAATGTTTATCGGGTAGAACTGACAAATGCTTGGATTGATGATGTATTTTTAGCATATACACGATATATTAATTTCATTCTGTACTCACTCTTAGAACAGTTTCTCCCTTGATCCATGAGACAGAAGGTTTGGGATTCCCCATTGTAGTGCAGGGGAGAACAGCCTTTAATCCTTCTATTACTTTTACATTTACAGGAGGACGAGTTATTTTAGGTTCTAAAAAAAAAAGCCAAAATTAAGTCTGAACGGCAGACAATAGACACAGTTCAAATACACTATTAAACAGACTCTTCCTCTCCATCCCTCTCTGCTTTCCTCTTCACACTAGCTAAGATTTGATCCATGACTTTTTTTTAAATCTGACATTGTCTTTTCAGATTAGAACATTGCAGGCATAATATTTCCATGAGCACAATATATTTCAGGTATTTACTGTAATAACCTTCTTCAGATTTTTAGTCAGTGGGATCTGGCTACATGTGAATTCACATACCAGTGTGACCTGAAATGATAAACAAGACCCAGCCATCTGATGCACACAAAGGTTGTTAAAGTGGATGCAGGTGCTCAGATTTCTTTGCAGTCAGTTTTTTAAAAAATTGAACCTGCCATTGTAGGGGCTGAATGGTGAGTTATGCCATTCAGAGGGGAATATGGCCACTCCTGTGCCCATCTGCAGCGGGTGGAAAGATTGTCATCACATTGCTGTTGAGCTGGGGAGCTTCACCCAAGCAGTAGAGGCATCATTCCCTCCACTGGGAATGGATTTTAAGATTAGGGAGTTGCTGAGGATTATTAATCTCCATAGCGAAAAATGTCAGCTGGAGGGAGGACGGGGGAATAGCCTTTTTGGTCTGTGAAATATTATAAGAGTCTTACACAGATGTCCATCAGGAAAGATAAACCTGCCCTACCTTACGGTTTTGGGAGCACAACATTGTAATTTCATTTGGTGCATAAAGCTTGAATAGCTAATAGTTTTTCTCTCGCATTCCTGTCCAGGTACTGTAAAGATTTGTAGTATTTTCTGTCATGAAATAGCTGGGGGGACTTATTAAGGATTGAATAGTCAGAACAAGAACACGGTCAACAAATTTGCATAAACGAAGACCCAGATATGGTCCCTTCCATGCATGAAACACTGACTGCATTTGCCAGATGTAGAAACCCTATGCATACAGATATACAAAAATGTACATCCAGTATACTGTAAATTGCCCTTATTGTGCAAAAGAGGACCCTGTTTCCCAAATAGCAGCAGAATGGAGACCTAAGTGCCTGCTAGATTAATTCACAAGGTGAGACCAGCTTTTATTGTCCACTCAGTGTAATCTCTCCCCCCCCACCCCCCGCCACACACTTACTCATTTTCACCTGTAAAGCCCCACAGCTTTTTGCAGGCACTCCAACTCCGTTGTCAGCAGAGCAGCAGTACACTCCATCATCTTTGTCCTCTACGCTAAGAATGGTCAGAAGCTGCCCATTTTCTCGTATGCTGTACCGTGTATCAAACAGCCTGCAGGATACAGTTACATAGTAATGAGAGCATGAGGTGCACAGTGTAATTCAGGACTCATTACAAGTTTTGCTTTTTTCTCATCATTTCTCAATTGGTGACACTTTTCGGTGTTTAGTGACACCAGTTTTAGTAGCAGTTCTGAACAGTCTTCTACCTAATCTGTGGTATTTATTAGGGCAGTCGATTTAACTGCAGTTAATGCGCATGATTAGTTTCAAAAATTAATTGCACAGTTAAGCAATAGAACACCAATTGAAATTTATTAATTTTGGATATTTTTTTCCATTTTCAAATATATTGATTTTTATTACAATGCAAAGTACAAACAGTATTGTGCTCATATTATATTATTATTACTAATGTTTGCACTGTGGAAATGATAGACAAGAAATAGTATTTTTCAGTTCACCTCAAACAAACACTGTGGTGCAATCCTTTTATCGTGAAAATTTAACTTAAATAATTTTTTTTTGTTCCATAACTGCACTAAAAACCAAAACAATGTAAAACTAGAGCCTACAAATTCACTCAGTTTTACTTCTTGTTCAGACAAAGAAGTTTGTTTACACTGATGGGCGGTACTGCTGACTGCTTCTTATTTAAAACTAGAAGACTTACCCGGTGTTGCGAGGGTCCTTCAGGGCAGGGACCTGGCAGTGTGGGGGTGCAGTAGTCAGGGCAGGACTTGGGGATGTGAGGGACTCAGGGAAGGAGGCTAGAGGTGGGGGGGGTCGAGGAAATTTTTGTGAAAACATGTTTGTTTTGTCAAAAAAAAACCCAACAGGTTTTGAGCAAGAAAAAGCCAAGCCATTTTAAGAATTTGGCATCCAAAACAGTTTTTATATTGTTTTGAAACAGAGAAAAATTGGGGGGGGGCGGTAATTTTTCATGAGAAAAAAATGTACCATCCAGCTCTGGCCCACCTGCCAGAGAGAAGGAAATAAAATTCCTCAAGGCTCCACAAAGCTGTGAAGAGTTGTGTGTCCTGAAAGGGGACAGTAGCCTGCCACTCTAGGTATTGCTGAATTGTGTATTAACGAAAAATTCTTAGGGGAGAAGAAGGGGCACTTTTGCAAATCTGAAAAATATAACTATTTTTGCAGTCCGTTTCATGGTTCAAGATTTCTCCTGCTTGCGTCAAATATCGTATCTCCATCAGTTTCTGAGTGTTGCATCTTTTTGTGACTGTTTACAACTGCATTCATGAAAATAGCCTTAAGCTCTAACAAATGTTACTGAAATGAGGGATGGTTCTTCCCTGAAAGTTCAACCCTCCAAAAGACTTATTTGCTGCTTTTTAGTAATAAAACATTTTGCACTATAAGTCTAAATTCACCATTTAAGATTCTATAGGCTCAGCTTTCCAAAGTGAAGTTAGATACCTCTAAACGCACCTTTCAGCAAAAGGAGCCATATCTGCTCTCAATTGCTCCTGTAGGTTTGTCTGCACTGGCAAGTTACAATACTGTAACTTTCTCACACAGGGGTATGAAAAAATCCTCCCACCCTGACCAGCAAGGTTAAAGTGCTGGAAAGCGCCAGTGTGAACAGGCTCCCAATGCTGTAAGTTACTCCCCTCATGGAGGTGGTTTACCGACAGCATTGGGAGAGCTCTCTATGCTGCGTAACTCCATCGAAGTGAAGGAAGTGAGTGAAATCTGGACCCCTAATGAAGCCAATAGGAATTTTACTATAGATTTCAAAGGGATCAAGGTTTGATACTTCATGTGGTGTAAGACCCTGATTCTGTATTTACTGATGTCAGCCTAATCATTGCCATTTATTTCTAAATGAGAGCAAAATATAAACCCAGTTTATCAATAGCATTCAGGAGATATATTTGGGATGGCCATCATTGATAGGATATGATATTTGATATGATAAATCATTTATTTTTGATAATATTTTCCTTCATTTGCTGCTTTCCCTATGGCTATCCCAGGACAATGGTACATCACAGATGTTTGTACTTAAATAAAAATAATAATTGCTCAAACAGTGCCATTAGTTCACAGCACATCAGAAGATCAGTATGGCAGGAGAGCTGTGTTGAGCAAATAATCAAGCCCTTATTGTGGGAGCTTAAAATCAGCAGGCAAAAGCTGCTCCCATATGGGACAGGCAGTACAAAGTAAGGATGTTAAATATCGGTTAACTGAATAGTCGAGTAACCTCATGGATTTTTAGTGGTTACTCAACTAGTCTATAGTCCCTGGGGGTGGGGCTGGCAGCCAGCGAAGAGCCCCCTGCCACTCCGCACTGCTTCCTCTGTATCAGAGGCAGCAGCACAGGGCACCAGGTGGGAGCTGATCTGCGAGGGGAGCCAGTATGAAAAACAGCCCACCTTGTGGACTGGCTGCCTGTTGCTCTGCACTGCTGCCTCTGATACTGGAACTGAGCTGGGCTGCCTGCCTGCCTGCCTGGCTCCTAATGCCCTTTCAATGCAGAGACACAGTGGGGGTAGATCCCAGACCCGGCATGAGCCAGGACTGAGCTGGACTGCCTGCCAGCCTACTAAAACATTTACTGGCAAGGGAGTGGGGGGAAAATGCATGTAGTCTGTAGCATTAACCTATAAGCATTTGCTTATCGGTTAATCGACTAATCCCTAATGCATAGCTGAAACAGCACATAGCCTGATATAATCAGTCCAGATGCGTTGCAGAATAGGTGTGTGATTTGGTGTATTTGTTTTGGAGACTGCGTCTGCCGTAGTGGAAGATGTTGTGAGACTAAAACAGTACTTTTCAGGGAGAGCAATTTCCTCAAACTAAGCTTTGCAGTATGATCTATATGCTGGCCAAATACATGTCATGAATAGCTACACTTCGGTGGGTTTTCTGAGAATTAGACATGTTACCAGAACTGCCCTGCCAGAGTTATAAAACTATCTTGGCTGTCTGAGTACTAGGAAAGCTTCCACACTACTGTTTAGGTTGGACAGTGGAGCAGGAGGTGAGAAAATGGAAACTTTTTACGGTTTTCTGGAAAGTTTTTATTTTATTTAAATAAACCATTGTAGTACACGTTGCCATGCTCATAACTGCCAAAAAATTGTTTCAGGCTCCCAATTAGCTGCCTTTCCTCTTTCTCTCCAGGAAAATGTAGGCGTTTACGAAGTAAAGTGAAAGATACAAATTCTGTTGGAGCCCAGGAAGGACAGTTTTATGGCTAAAGCGCAGAAATAAGAGTAAGGAGCTCTGTTTCTGTCTGCCTGACACTGATTTCCTAGGTGACTTCAAGCAAGTCACGTAGGCCTAGATCCTCAAAGGTCATTAGGCACCTATCTCCCATTAAAATCAATTGAAAGCACATAAATGCCTTTGAGGATGGTGGCTTTAGACTCTAATTTTCAAAGACACGATTTTGAGAGTTGTTGAATAGCCACAACTCCATTGAGTGCTCAACTGTTCCTCTGATAATCAGGCCCGAGGTGCTGGAGAATGGGACCCCGATAATTAAAGCAGGGCTACTCAACTTTGGAAGCCCTGGGGGCCACAATGATACTCACAGCACATGCCGAGGGCTGCAACTTAAGTGTGGTTGCATATACATGCAAATATATATGCAAATATATGCAAATAGCTTTCACAGTGATGGGCATGAATACAAAAATTAAGCCTTAAGCCGCGGCGTCAGACCCAAATGTGGCCAGTGTGAGCCAGTCAGCACCTCTCAGGCTCTGCCCACAAGGCTAAGCAGCCAGCACTTCCCACAACGCCCCAGTGCTCCCAGCACCTCCTCCCTGGGGGCTAGAAACACTGACACCCTGTACCCGTCTGTTCGAGCCAGCCTGTGAGCTTGCGTCTTTCAGTGCTCACCCTACCTGAGAGACACCTCGCCGTTGTGGAGCGTGTTCCCAGTGGATGCCATGTTCAAAGGATCCCACCTGTGGGCCATGTGTTGAGCCCAAACCGCACCGCGAGACGCAAACAAATGGGCTGCGGGCCACATGAGGCCCACGGGCTGTGCGTTGAGTAGCCCTGAACTAAAGCAATGTCTTTCAAAAATGTAAACTTATCCCCTAGTGCTTCACTTTCCTTGTGTATAGAAGGGAAATAATGACACATCTGTGCCTCACGGGATTGCTGTGAGATTTAATTCAGTGCTGTTTGTAAAGCACATCATAATTCCTGGAGCAAAAGTGCTATGAAAGCACAAGGCATGGCTCTTTACTGCCTTGCACCCTGTAGCATTGGTGACATGTGCAAGGGGAAGAGGAAAATGCTATACATCAGAATGGGAGCGTTCTACATTCAAGCAGATTAAACAACTACACAGGATTCCTGTTATTCACAATTATAACCTATGACCTCATCTGTCAGGTTTCCTCTCGTAGAGGAGACCCCAACCAATGTCTGCTTGGTTGAAGTTCATACTGCAGTTCCTACAGCAAACATTTGTCAGCTTAGACTATGCTTTGCAAACGTATTAGCCACCTGGAGTTAACTGACCAGCAGGCAAAGGTAGAAAACTCTACAATATATGCCACAAATTCAGTGACCATAGGAAGCAAGGAATACATAAAGAACTGCATGCAATCTAATCTCATAAATCCTTATTCTGGCATCCTTCCCATTGAATTCAGTTGTTTACATATTGTTTTGTTTTGAAGTTAGCTGTCTGTCCCGTGTCCCTGAACCTTCGCAAAGGAAGATTTCCAAAATAAAATAATTAATATTTATTGATCATAATAATTAGCCTCGATGATATCTGATTTTTATAAAGGCCATTGTTTTGGTTCTTTTCTGTTTAGCAACTCTTTCTCCCTCCCTGTGTTTGGAATGCAGTTGAAATAGTTTCAGTTTACATAAAGCCCTGTGTTGGTGCCCAAATTTTGTGTCTACCAGTACCATCTATAAGTGGGAAAAGCTATTTTGTTTCTGCTACAGAAATACCAAGAGATGAACAAAGCAAACTGAAGTGTTTGGTCCCACAAAAAATAGGTTTTTTGGCATTTTTTTGCCAGTGATGTAAACAGACATGCTCTGTCTAATAGGGAAGCTAATATTAATATCATAGTGAAACACCTTTGGGAAGATTACTGGAGAGGGAGATACTGTACCACTTAGTGGACTTGTATACTCACACAAGGTGTATGTACCTTTAAGTGTTTGGGAAGCTTACGTGACCCCAGTCCTGATGTATAAATGGCATCCTCCATGCTGTTTCTCCTTTCAGTACTAGGTTTATCATTGGAGAAGACAGGTGGTTTAATCTGGAGACTCCATCCATCAAGATTTAGGCCCTCAATCTGGAACTGTTTGGCACAAAGATTTTTTTGGTGGGGAGGAAGGACTTTATTACAGCTCTTGCAGGATTGGGTTTTGGGCTAAAGAGGACAGTTCTGCAGTCACTGGAGCATGAATTCTAAAATCTTTTGTGTGGCTATATATGCAAAGTTTTAAACAAACTTACAGGTTATACATATTTTAAAATTATTTCATTAACAGTCAGTTCTGCCTACAGTAATAGCCAGTCTGGAATCTCCTGAGTGTTTCTCACAAGCCCACCAAAAAAAAAGTTACCCGAAAACAATCCTTGAGTACTTTTTTTAAACCAAATGAAATTTCCCATCACTGAAAGAGAGGCAAGGGAGAATAAAGAATGTGAGACAGGGAATGCAAAGGAATTTACCTGATACAAGGTTAAACATGAATGAACTACTTTTTACCTTTACAAGAGATTATCTGCAAAATATAACCACAACAAGAGTAACGAACAGTTTCCAAATCACAGCACATCACTTCCTCTTCAGATGATGCTTTGGCAGGTAGTGAATAATGTGTGAAAATGTACAATACAAAGCAACTATTTTTTATCTATTATTATCTTTACAAGGCAAGAATAATAATACTTTATGATTACTTGACATTTTCTATGCAAGATTCACAAAATACTTCACAAAACATAAATTAAGTCCTGCAACACTACTTTCCATCTGAGAAATGTCATCGCTGATATGGTTATCGGTAAACTGAGGAACAGAACTAACTGTCTTCATTGGAGGTTACACAAGAAATCTGTGGTGGCAGCAATAGCCAGCAGTAGACGCCAAGTCATGTGACTGCCCCCTTCAAATTCAAATGTGTGGGGCCGTATTTGAAAATTAGCTCTAAAATATACAGAAATGAGACGTAAAGAATAACAAGGATCAAATTCTCTTCTGATATGCCCCCGCCCTTCCTCCCCTCCACAACCATATTGAAAATAACTCCAATATTTGGCTAAGAATACACTCAGCCAAGTTCAGGCAAGAAGCTCATAGCAGAGCTGGGCACAGAACACTGATTCCCTGACTCCCTGTCTGACATCTCTTCCACCACTATTAAGCATCAGCATCTGGCACTGTAGCACAGCACTCTTGGCATGTTCTGTGTGCTATACAGTCCCAAATGCACTGTGAGTTCTCAATAACAAATAATAATCCCTAAATAAAACCAAACAGTCACCGTCTTGTCCTCTCCTTAACTATCTCACGCCAATGAAGAGCAGCTGTTTTTCTAACTTTTCGGATCTTGCGCCAAGCCCCAAAACCTGACACATGGCCAGGTTGCTCCACCACCAGCATTTGCTAGTCCACAAAGTTACCAGTCAGCACTGGGTCTAGTGCAGATTAGTTTTCCCACAGAAATCAGTATTGTAACAATCCCTGGGCCTAAGTAGTTTCTCATCCTAACCCTTCTGTGAGTGTACAGAGTTGGAGAGACTGTAAGGACTCCCCTTCCCTACATGGCTTGTGCAGTGCAGTGATTTCATGATGCCCCAAAAGGAGAGGGATAGACCTGTACAAGCTCAAAGAGCAGGACTAATGAGCTGAGGAGAGTAGGCTGCACCACGTAAAGGAGCATAGTCTCAGGCTCCGAGCAGGTCTCAGAGAGACATCCTCCTCCCCCGCGACAGACAGCAGCCCAGTGCTCACCCATTGGCTGATGCTGCTCAAGCAATTGTTTTCCCCTGAAAAAGCCTGACTCTTCTCAAAATCTATATGGAGATATACCTATCTCATAGAACTGGAAGGGAACTTGAGAGGTCATCAAGTCCAGTCCTGCACCCTCATGGCAGGACCAAATACCATCCCTGAGAGATTTGCCCCCGATCCCTAAATAGCCCCTTCAAGGACTGACCTCACAATCCTGGATTTGGCAGGCCAATGCTCCACTTACTGAGTTAGTCTTCCCCGAGGGGTGGAGACTAAAAGCCACCCTGATTTGTGCACAAAATCTGGCAGGCACTGGTGCCGGTAGAAGTCTGCAAAGATATTTAATGGAGATATGGCTCCAGGAACCCGTATAACAGCCCTAAGAAGCATATATAAATACCTTTCTTTTCACCCATCTGTTCCACAAAGTGGAATAGCGTACTCAGCTACCATGCACCAAGCATTCTGTGACTGCCTTAAAAAGCACCCGCTAATACATCCCATCTGTGCTAATTTCTAACATACAGAACCCCTGCACATGTGTTTCTGTTCACATCTCTCCCCATGAGAGACTTTCACCAAAATGCACTAAGGCAGTTTCTGCTATCACAAACCTCTTGTTTTGTGGGAAAACATGTGATTCTCCTGCCAAACAATCTGATCCAGTATTTTTTCTAGAATCACAACAGGTAACATCATTTATTTCCCTCTTACAGGATCACATCTTGTGACATTGCTGTTCTATCAAGGACATGCTAAAGGGGGACATGCTTGACTCTCTGCTAGTACTTTTCATCTATAGTTTTCAACTCAGCCCTCCACATTTTACACCATGCTGTGTTCCTCAGTGTTACATTTTAGCAGAGCTGGTAGGAAATCAGAATTTCCATCCTGCAGAAAATTCTTGTATTTCAAAATTTGTTTTCATCCCAACTTGAGATAAGAAGTCAAAAAAGCCACACCTTTCATGCAATGGAAATAGCCGAGAAATTTTGATTCAAAACATTTTGGGTATGTCTAGACTACATGGCTCCGATGGCGGAGGCATGTAGATGAGGTTTCTAGACATAGGGGAATGAAGCGGTGATTTAAATAATCCCCTATTCATTTACATCAAAATGGCTGCTGCGCTGTGCCAATCAGCTGTTTGGTGGCACAGCACGGTAGTCTGGACACTCCGCGGTCGACAAGGGAAGCCCTTGTTGACCGCCCCATTATGCCTCGTAGAATGAGGTTTACAGGAGCGGTCGACAAAGGCTTCCCCTGTCGACCGATCCATGTCTTGACTGCCGCACTTTGCCGATAATCAGCTAAGCCGGCACAGCACAGTGGCCATTTTTATTTTAATGAAGCCGGGGATATTTAAATCCCCACTTCATTGACTATGTCGGGTATCCTATTTTACATGCCTCTATCAGCAGAAGCATGTAGTCTAGACATACCCCTTGAGCTGTTGTGGTACTTCGTGGAGTTTAGTTTACATGTCACCTGTCCCGTTCTCCTCCATGATCTGGGTCCTGCAACTGGATTGCATCTTCAGTGACAGAGCATATAGAATCATAGAGCTGGAAGAGGACCTCAGGAGGTCATCAAGTCCAGCCCCCTGCCCAAGGCAAGACCAAACCCAACTAAATCAACCCAGCCAGGGCTTTGTCAAGCCAAGACTTAAAAACCTCTAGGGATAGAGATTCCACCACCTCCCTAGGTAATCCATTCCAGTACTTCACCATCCTCCTAGTGAAATAGTTTTTCCTAATGTCCAACCTAGACCTCTCCCACTGTAACTTCAGACCATTGCTCCTTGTTCTGCCATCCGTCACTACTGTGATCAGCCTCTCTCCATCCTCTTTGGAAACTCCCTTCAGGAAGTTGAAGGCTGCTATCAAATCCCCCCTCACTCTTCTCTTCTGCAGACTAAACAAACCCAAATCACTCAGTCTCTCCTCATAGGTCATGCACTCCAGCCCCCTAATCATTTTGGTCGCCCTCCGCTGGATCCTCTCCAATGCGTCCACATCCTTTCTATAGTGGGGGGCCCAGAACTGGACACAATATTCCAGATGTGGCCTCACCATAGCCAAATAAAGGGGAATAATCACTTCTCTAGATCTGCTGGCAGTGCTCCTCCTAATGCACCCTAATATGCTATTAGCCTTCTTGGCTACAAGGGCACACTGTTGACTCATATCCAGCTTCTCATCCACTGGAATCCCCAGGTCCTTTTCTGCCAAACTGCTACTTAGCAATTCAGTCCCCAGCCTGTAACAATGCTTGGGATTCTTCCGTCCCAAGTGCAGGACTCTACACTTGTCCTTGTTGAACCTCATCAGATTTCTTTTGGCCCAATCCTCTAATCTGTCCAGGTCACTCTGGACACTATCCCTGCCCTCCAGCGTATCTACCTCTCCCCCTAGCTTAGTGGCATCTGCAAACTTGCTGAGGGTGCAATCCATCCCCCCATCCAGGTCATTAATAAAAATACTGAACAAAACTGATCCAAGAACAGATCCTTGGGGCACTCCGCTAGAAACCGACCGCCAACCTGACATGAAGCCATTAATCGCTACCCATTGGGCCCGACAGTCTAGCCAGCTTTCTATCCATCTTACAGTCCATATATCCAATCCATATTCCCTTAACTTGCTGGCAAGAATATTGTGGGAGATCAGATCAAAAGCTTTGCTAAAGTCAAGGTATATCATATCCACTGACTTTCCCATATCTACAGAGCCAGTTACCTCATCATAGAAGCTAATCAGATTGGTCAGGCATGACTTGCCCTTCGTGAATCCATGTTGACTATTCCTGATCACTTTCCCCTCTTCCAAGTGCATCAGAATGGATTCCTTGAGGATTCCCTCCGTGATTTTTCCAGGGACTGAGGTAAGGCTGACTGGCCTGTAGGTCCCTGGATTGTCCTTCTTCCCTTTTTTAAAGATGGGCACTACATTTGCCTTTTTCCAGTCATCCGGGATCCCTCCCGCTCTCCACGAGTTTTCAAAGATAATGGCCAAAGGCTCCACAATGACATTTGCCAACTCCCTCAGTACCCTTGGATGCATTAAATCCGGGCCCATGGATTTGTGTATGTTTAGTTTTTCTAAATAGTTCCTAACTTGTTCTTTCCCCACCAAGGGCTGTCCACCCATACTGCATTGCCTAGTGCATTAGTCTGGGAGCTGACCTTGTCTGTGAAGACTGAGGCAAAGAAAGCATTGAGTACTTCAGCTTTTCCCACATCATCTGTCACTAGGTTACCTCCCTCATCCAGTAGGGGCCCCACACCTTCTCTGATCAACCTCTTCTTGCTAACATGCCTGTAGAAACCTTTCTTGTTATCCTTCACATCCCTTGCTAGCTGCAATTCTAATTGCGCTTTCACCTTCCTGATAACTCCCCTGCATTCTCAAGCAATATATTTATACTCATCTAGTCATCTGTTCAAGTTTCCACTTCTTGTAAGCTTCATTTTTATGTTTAAGCTCACTAAGGATGTCCCCAGTAAGCCAATCTGGTCGCCTACCATATTTGCTTTTCTTGTTGTGCATCGGGATGGTTTCTTCCTGTGCCTTTAATAAGGCTTCTTTAAAATACTGCCAGCTCTCCTGGACTCCTTTCCCCTTCATGTAAGCATCCCAGGGAATCCTGCCCATCAGTTCTCTGAGGGAGCCAAAGTCTGCTCTTCTGAAGTCCAGGGTGTGTATTTTGCTGCTCTCCTTTCTTCCTTTGGTCAGGATCCTGAAACCTACCATCTCATGATCACCGCTTCCCAGTTTGTCACCCACCTCTACTTCCCCTACTCGTTTCTCCCTGTTTGTGAGCAGCAGGTCAAGCTGTGCATGGCCCCTGGTCAGTCCCTTCAGCCCTTGTACCAAGACGTTATCCCCAACATTCTCCAAAAACTTCCTGGATTGTTGGTGTACTGCTGTATTGGTCTCCCAACAGATGTCAGGGTGATTAAAGTCCCCCATGAGAACCAGGGCCTGTGATCTGAAAGCTTCTCTCAGTTGTCTGAAGAAAGCCTCGTCTACCTCATCCACCTGATCCAGTGGTCTATAGCATGGTCTCCTTTCTGGTTGAAGTGACACGGCACATTATGTGTAAACCAGGGCATGAAGCATCTAAACTACAGTTCACATGAGGCATCTCAGCAGCTCAAAATGGCACAAAATGAAATGTTTCAATTCAGCACAACCTGACCAAAAAGCAAAACATATAAATGGATTTGGAGCTTGGTTTCAGCATCTGCATTTTCCACTGAAGAAACGTTTTGATCGAAAATTCCTGACCCACTGTAATATCTACCTTATGTACAAGGATACCCATGTGTGGCACTTCCTCGGGTTTTCCTTCTTACCTGATGGGAATGTTGTTACGTGTCCAGGTAATCTCTGGCTCAGGGTAGGAGTCCACCACACACATGAACTTGGCGACCTCTTCTACTAAGGCATCCACAGTTTCCAGGGGAGTGTGGATAAGCGGAGCTACAGAAGGAAGGGGAGAAAACACACCACTTCACTCTTGGGTTTCTTCTGCTAAATCATCAAACTGCCTGGTGACTTCACAGGCACAAACCAATGAGACTGTTCTGCTGTGCAGGGCCAATGTATGTGGTGCCACATTCCCAGCAGGGTCATCTCCTGACCCCTTCCCTTGCGTTCAGTAATTCTCTGATGCGGAACTAGGCCATTTATAACTGACCAGGGGGCTGGCAATTCTCTGCATCTCCTACACTGGTGAGTCAGCACTTTCTTCCAATGCACACGGGGCTTCCCGCACCAGCGCAGCTGAAGTGAGGGGCCCATGGGCATTTTCCAATTTCTTTATCATGTTTTTCCTAACTCTCAAAGGGTTAAACCATGAAGTTACCCCAGCCTCATCTGATTCAAAGAGTCCAGTTTAGCCTCTGCTTCTCCCTCCATGCCCACTCAGCTGCACAGGTTGGCATGTTGGGAGGGGGGATCAGATCCCAGGCTCTGCCCACTACCTATCTATACAAGGGGGACAAGTGGCCCCTGCAGCCGTTGCTCATCCTTGTGTGGACTAGCAATGCTGGGTCTATATATGGGAATAAGGGGACTCCTTGGCTTGCCTGTGTGAGTGTGTAAGGTGACTTGCCACTTATATCCCCAAAAAAGCAAGATACAGGAGTCCTTGTCATTAATACAGACTGATTCAGTTCTACTGTATTTCTTGGTTTTAACAAACGTGGAATACAATTTCTGGCATTTACATTTATTGTCAAGTACCCATCATCAAATGAAATGCCTCTGTCTTTGGAAGGACATTTTCCATGCCAGTTGGTAAAAGCTGGAGCATAGATGTTAGAGATCAAAGAGGACCTCTCAATTATTTTCCCCTCCGCTTGGTGATCACAGTAACCGAAGATGCATAATCAGTTCCTCTCAATGTATGTCTGGCAGAGACATACATCCTGTACTTGGTACATGGGATTTCACTGACCGCTGTATGCTCTGCTGTGAAATACTGCAGTGAACTTGAAGGAGTAGCAAGAAAAATCCCAGGGACCTTTAAACACTGAAAAGAAAATGACCCTGCCTATACATAAATTACTAAATAGACAGACTCTGTTTACTGCAGAGAAGTCTGGTACATGTTGATGTTTCTTCATGGAAAAATCTTGCCTGTACTATGTCGTCGTCTTCTCTAGCCAATGCAATCTGTATTACATATTCCTGAGCATTAAAATACACCCAAGCTATCTGGTGATGTGAGATACTCCAGTATAAATGAGACAGAAAATTGATATGGTATAGTATAGAATTTGTGCCTGACTCTTTTCTCACTTACCTGGGTGTACATTAACATTCTATTGGAGTTATGGATGCAGTTCAGTTGGAGTAAAATTGGGATAACAAAGAGAAGAATCAGATGCTTCATACTAATGATACCTCTCAGGTTCACAATATTGTGCAGCACGTTTCAAAACTGCTACTAAGACAAGCGCATGCTAATAAAATTTCTGTTCAGGATAACTGCACACACACGACTCATAGTAGTCAGTAATTACATATATGTGAAGAACAAATCATAGTTCTGCAACAAAAATAAATGAGAGAGTAGCATCAGGTTATCATTTGGAAGCACTGCTTTAAAGGAACAAAAAACAGGACTGTGTAGCACTTTAAAGACTAACAAGATGGCTTATTAGTTGATGAGCTTTCGTGGGCCAGACCGACTTCCTCAGATCAAATTGTGGAAGAAAATAGGCCTACATTCTTTAAAGTGCTACATAGTCCTGTTTTTTGTTTCAGCTAGACTAGACTAACACGGCTACATCTCTATTGTTTTAAAGGATGCAGGGTGTTTATTACAGGATAAGAAGTCTCTCTTCTGCAATGGTAGCAAGTGATACAATTGGAGTACGATTTGTGGGCTGTGCCACCATTTTGTTTCTGCTAAAGAGAGCTCCCTAAAATGGCAGTGACTGGTGCTTATTTAGACATTGACATAAAAAAAATTCTAATGTTGATAAGAACCAGTGCTTCCTCAGCCAGAAAACTCACATTGGCCCATATTGCCAATTTTTAAATCAGTTGAGAAAGACGCACAGTTCATCGCGCCAAAGTTTGAGAAACTGCCAAGACTTGAGTGTGCTGGAGAAAAAAGATCAGGATAATGCCTGTGACATGTTTAGGTATCATTATGACTTTAAATAGAATCACAAGACATATAACCCTCTCCATCATTAAGGCCATTCAGGTGGCATTTTCCTGCACATCAACTATAAGTTCAGGAAGTAGCAAAAGGATTCAAGGTCAATATTAAATGTTGCTAGTGTTCATTACTGAGGGTACGTCTACACAGGGCTAAACTCGAAATAAGCTACGTAACTTGAGCTACACAATTGCGTAGCTTAAATCAAAATAGCTTATTTTAAATTTAGGCACGTCTACACAGCACTTATTTCGAAATAGAGCACTCTTCCTCCAACTTCCCTTAATCCTTGTAAAAAGAGGGTTACAGGAGTTGGAGTAAGAAGTCCTCCGGCTGGACATTGTGTGTAGACCTGCACTTTGTTATTTCGAAATAACGTCATTTACTCTGAAATAACAGTGTGTAGACGTATCCTTAGTGTTCTAAGTTCAGTCCATCAGAGTGTACTGGATTGTGGGGTGGGGGGCGGGGTTTACTTTTAATCTAAATGTTTTTAAACCAACAAAGTAAACAGAAAAATAAAATTTACGCCCATTCCAGCTGTGTAGACTCTTGGAAATAGTGAAACTTTTCTAACTATGAAACACTCTTGTGCATATCTCTGACCATTACTGGTCCAGCTTTGCTGCAAAACCACATGACTTTGTGGTCTTTTCAGCACACTTGGTTGCCTTCATGAACATGAACATGACATTTAGCTTTCTTAAAAAGAAAATCCTGTGCAGATGTTTCATGAAAGGGTAGGTATCAGAAAAATCACTTCTATCTCTCTTTGTTTTCTTGTCTCTCTAGTCTTGCTACTATCTACCATGCTCCTCCCAAGCCTCATTTACTGTTGCTGCCTTAACACAATACCTTGGGTTCAATTTCCATGTCAATAAATTTGGAAAGCAAGTGAAACAGTCTAATCACTGACTGTATGTATTCATCTTGACTTGGGCAAAGCTACTGGCATAACACTGACTAACAGCTTCTTCTTGGTCCGTATTCCCTTTCCCAAGAGTTCATGGTATATTTTAATTCAGTTCTAATAACCAATATGAGAAGAAGAAAGCCTTCATTTAGCTGATAGTTTGGTTCCCATATGGTAAATCTTCCATTTCCATTACAATAAAGCTCTCAGAATTTTCTGAACAGATTTTTTAGACTCTCATATGGGGAACTAATTATGAGTTGTGTGTGTGTGTGTGTATAATACCAATGACATATAAATAATATACATAAAGTATACGTGTTTGTATTATTTATATAAGTGCATTTATATATTAATATGACCACATTATGAATACATATGTGATACACACACACACGTGTATCATAAAACTTTTGACCCTAACAAAAGTATGCAAGTTAGCAGCTAAGCCTTAGTAGCTTGCTTTGATATGACAAACACCCATCCCACACAAACTGGACTCAAAGAACTTCCTTGTCTATTATAGTGACATTAAGTGCTATTTGTAAATAAACAGTCTTAGATAGATATGCAGGATTATTTCATCATTAGCTGCTAAAGACAACAAATGACCAGCTTAGTAAACAGTCCAATTAATACCGTTTTTACCAAAGACATAAGGGATGCAACTTAAAAGTCTAAATTGTCCTTATAAAAATTCCTTAATCACTGACAAATATGAAGAGAAGATGAAGGCTGTTTAAACAAACCTTTTGGAAGTTTTTCAGCCATGCTGAAGGCCACCAGGGTGAAGATATGTACAAGTGGAATGTGTAATAAGTCTTTCATGGTTAATCCAGAATCATATGCAGCTCCTTTAGGTAAATGCGCTGAGTTCCCTGCCAGTTTCATTTTAAACCATAGTTTGTTTCAAAGTGCCCCAGCTAATGGACTCTGCTATGGAGTGCATGGGATCTAAGTATAATCAGGAATTCTCGGACGTGGCTACAGTGATGGACGTGGCCAGCTGGTATGCATCCACTTAGGTCAGTACGATAACATGGGGCTCATGAAACAAGAGAAAATGAATCCCTTTAGAATTCCTTTTGAGCAAAGATCATGGACTACAATGGCCGAATGCCTTTCCAAAACCATAACCAGACCCAACACAGTGCAAATTGTCAGGCCTTTATCCCAGCCCAAGGTAAAAAAGCTAGTAGAACTTGTGTTTGTCATTGACATGTATTTTCTTTCAACTTGGTCCTTTCTTTTTTCCCTTCTCTCTTTCTGTCTCTCTCTTGTCATAATCCCTGATGAATAGCTGAAATATACCACCTGTTCCACTGCTGATTGTGCTTTGCTTTTGCTTAGTAGATACATCTGCCAGAGCACAAGATGTCTGAATCTGGGAACTGAAATCTGGTCTTGTTTATCAAGGAGACTGTCAATTTTTCAGATTTGTTGCAGCAAACTGAGAAAGCAGCATCATGTCCTGCAAATAGACTCTTGAACCCATACAAGCACTGGCGAAATGAAAGATTAATAGCGATCGGGAATGTTGCTCAATTTCTGCTCTGGAGGATCAAGTGTATTTCACTGTAATCTCAGCAAGAGCGTGGTAAATTCAGGCAACAGTTGATCTAGTCATTTTATGAACTAAACATGTTAAATCTAGGCATGATTATCTCAGTGATTTCTTATTATTTTCCAAGTCTCTGTTGAAAAACAAGACACATTTTCAAGGGAGCCTCAATCCAACACCTACACATTCACCCAATTTTATTGTATATTAGCAGACTTATTCAGCATTGCCCGGGTCTTTCAGGGCACGGCCTTGGGGATGTGGAGGGGGACAGGAGGCTGGGGGGGGGGTCAAAAGCGTGTTTTCTCCCCCCAGTTTCCCTACTCTCCCAAGGCCTGTTCTCCTTACCCCCATGCCACCTCCCCAGCCTGCCCAGGGCCTGTTCTCTCCCCCTTAGGACACCTCCACAAGCCGCAAGGACTTGTTCTCGCCCCACCCCCAGAACACACCCCAACCTCTCCGGGGCCTGTTCTCTCCTCCCCCTCCTCGGTGCTGTGGCCAAGGGCTGGGAGTGGGAGGAAAGGGTTTGGGGCAGGGGGCTACTTACTGGTTTGTTGGCAGGCAAGATGGCGGAGCCCCAGACCTGAGGGCCACTCCTGTGGTGATATGGCTGCCCCCAGAGGACACACTGCAGGACAGCTGTCCCCTGTGGTCTCGCTGCCCCCAAGAAACATTCTTATATCACGTCCTTCTGAAAGCAGACCCTTCCTCTGTATGTTATGGGAAACTGTCCCTTTCCCAGGTCTTCCATTTGTCCTGACCTTGCTTTACATTAGGAGAAGAGGAAACTGCATACCAAATTTGGTGGCCCTCGCTCTCACCATTTAGGAGGAGTTCTTGAACAAACAGTCTTGCAGACAGACAAACCGATACACTCTAATATACATTTCTATCTATCTATCTATCTATCTATCTTATTTATCTATCTATCTATGTGTGCAGATGGCTAGTATTTGTTTTTGTCCCAATAATGCTAGCAGTGCACGTTGAAAAGTCTGGGCCAAAGTTTTGAAAAGTGGCCACTAGTTTTAGATGCCTTATTTATTTATGTGTTGGTTTGTTTGTTTATTTGTTTATTTGCATGCTTGCTTATATCTTCTCATACCCAGAATTTGCTGAAAATCAGGTTGTAGATGACTCAAGACAAGAACTGAAAATTGAGGACCCCAAGATTAGTGGCCATTTTGGGCCTTGACAGCTATTTGACTTGCAACAACCAAATAGCTGGGCTCTTCCTTCATCCCTTACCTTGAGTGCCGGCTGGCTGTAGAAAAGGAGTTGCTTGTAATGAATGTGCTAAAGGGCTGGTCAAAGAAGGAAGAAAACCTCACATTCATTTTTTATTAGTCTCTAACCATCTATTCTACAGACTAACATGGCTACCCCTCTGAATCCTATAACTGAGTTTGCACAGGGTATCTGTGGCTATGTCTACACTGCAGGTTTTTTGCGCCAGAAGCTTCTTGCGGAAGCGCATTGCAAAAACTATGTGCTTTTGTGCAAGAGAGCGTCCACACTGCATAAACGCTCTTGTGCAAGAAAGTTCTGATTGCCATTCACAGAATGGCCATCACAGCACCTGTGATTTTTCTGATAGGCTCTTTTTGCACAAGAAACCCCTGTTGAGTGTCCACACACACAGCTTTTTGAGCAAGAACTCTTGCGCCAAAAGGAGTTATTCCTCGTAGAAAGAGGTGTACCTACACCACAAAAAGCCCTCTTTTCTGCCATTCTACTGTATATTTTCTTGCGCAAAAACGTGCTTGAGGTGTGGATGCTCTGAGGGTATTTGCACAAAAACGGCTGGTTTTGCACAAAAACCCTGTAGTGTAGACGTAGCCTGAGGGAAGAAGATTCACATGCTGCATTTGAGTATAGCTGTCAGTGCCCTGTTCTTACAAAGCACATAGCTGAAATAGGTGTCTCTCTTTGTTCCCTAGCAGATCACTATAGATTAACCCTTTACTATGCATGGGTCTCCTTCAACTGGGAGACTTCCCATTTCTTTTCAGTGAAGTACCAGCTCGCCAGGGGTTAACCTCACTCTGCTGAAAATCTTACAGCCTGGTTATCATCAGTGACAGTGCCACAGGCAGCCATAGTTGTGTTTC
This sequence comes from Pelochelys cantorii, assembly GCA_032595735.1. Classification (NCBI taxonomy): domain Eukaryota; kingdom Metazoa; phylum Chordata; order Testudines; family Trionychidae; genus Pelochelys; species Pelochelys cantorii. The sequence goes on from CM064330.1 coordinate 121,113,845, forward strand.
TGAGCAGCTGGTGGTGATCTTGATTTCTCTACAGAGTGACACCCCAAGCAGGTGCATAAAGTCTTGTTGTTCACTCTTCTCTAGTTTCAGCTCCTCTGACTCTAAATGTAATAAGAGGACTGTAAACTCCTGGGCCACTACGCCCATTGATTTATGAAACCCTCACTCTGTCACATGGTGCAACAGCTCAATGAGTGAGAAATTTGAGACACATTTAGAAATATTTAGCAGGGCCTGCATGGAAGTTGGGCAAGTATACCCAACTTCTTACACTTCTGGTGGGGATGGGGAACATCCCAGTACATTCCTATTTGGCAAAATAAACCCTTGTATGGAAATGGAGCTAAGTGGCCCATTACTAACTGAAGTAGAATGGATTTTATTATATGGAATCTTAAACAGACTAGATGATGCAATCTGATACATGTGAATCCAAGACATAACAAGAAAATCATGTATTAAAACCTGAAGATTGAAAATTCGCATAAAGTCTCTCTTTGTAAAGTAGAATGCTCGTGTGTCTAAAGCAGTGATACTCACAGTTCTGTGATTTGGAAGCCACCTTTGCACAATTGCAGTAGCTCTGGTACAATAACACTTTTGGTATTCACAGATTATCTCAGTTCTTCAATAAGTGATGGAAGAACAGCACCCGAGGACAGGAAACCGTGAGTTAGGAGGAGGTCTGTGAGACCCCTGTTTTAATGATATCCTGTATTTGGGGCATTCTGCCTCTTGTCCTGCATTGAGTCTTTATACAATGCACTTGACTATGGCTTTTTGGCAATAACCTTGCAAAGGAAAATACTTTGACTCACATGCATGATTTTGCACTGTGAATAAAACATTGTGCACTCCTGACCCGTATTCATAAGCTTTGTCCTGGCTTTCCCACTCAGCACTTGTTTATTTCCTTCAGGTACCCACTCTCTGGTAAGATCCTTCATTTTCAACAGGAGTAACAGTGCAGTACTTTGGGGATATGTGCAGCCATTTTTAAAAATCATTAGCAGGGCTGATATTTGCATTAAAACAGATGTTCCAAGTTATCCCTGTGCATCCCCTTTCCATATACCTGCCAGTTGCATTTCCTTCCTGCCCCTACAGCATGTAGGACATGAGCTAAATCCCAGTTATGTCCGTAGGAGCCTTTCTAACTGCAGTGGGTTTTGCATAAGGCCCTTGGAGCCTGGCTGTGGTAAACCAATATGACTTCATTCATATTAATGCAATTAAGCTGCACTAAGCTAAGTCATCTGTCCCTGCAAGGTCCATTGTCTTGGGAGAGTGTCGTGGTCCTGATCTTCATGTGTGGTGGGGGTACCAACCCCACACCAGAGAGGAAGGGCTTATGAAGTTGCAGCTGCCCCTGCACATTATGTCAGGAGCAGATGAAAAGTTCAAAAGGGGAGCGGCCAGTAGGATAGTTCCTGGTGCATGGGCGGGGGGGGGGGGACCTGGGGATAGACAACAGTACATGCCTTTCCTGTGGATGGTCCAAGCATCCCGAAATGAAGGTAGTAGGCTCTTTGTGAACACTGGGCTGTACTGTGGCTTGGCCTGTGAAATAAGAGAGGCCAGTGACTTGTTGTCTGGGACTGGCTATTTATTTCCTTTTCTTTTTTCTTAGTGCCTTTGCTCTTTTCTTTCTTTCCTCATACCCTCGAAGGAGTAAACTCCAGAGGAACTCAGCCAAAGGCGGGCATTCTGTTCCTGGGGCTATGTCTAGACTGCAGCACTTTTCTGGGATACAGGAGGTATCCTGGGAAAACAATGCTGCGTCCAAGGAACGCATCCACTTTTCCAAAAAAAATGCGGAAAAGCAGACATGCTCTTTTGCCACCCCTGTAAACCTCATTCTACGAGGCATAAGAGATGTGTCGAAAGAGGAAGTTTTCCTGAAATTTGGTGCCTCTTCTGAAAGAAAAGCAGAAAAAGAGAAGCAAATTGTGAATGACAATTTTTTCCGACTTTTCTTTGTAGTCTAGATGTAGCCTGGGTGACCGACTGCCCCAGGATGGATGGTCAGAAAGTGAGTGAGTGCATAACCCTGTTCCACCCCATGGGGGTTCTGCAGAAGGACTAGGATAGTGATGTTAAAGGCATTGTGGATGCTTGTGTGATGTATTCAAAGAACTGGTTGGAAAACAGGCTTTTTCATGGAAAGTTTTTGACCACAATGAAATAAATAGTGTTTTCTCCAAATTGTCCATGGAAAACATCTGTTTAGTAAAAAGTGCATATAGAAAAAAAACTCAGCTGCAAGCCAAAATATTCTGGCCAAACAGCAAAAATATTTTGATTCAGAAAAGCTGCTGTGGTGCCTCAGGGAGTTGTAGTTCAAATGCCTAATGTCTCATGAGGCTCCATAATCTCTCCTCTTGGAAGGGGGAGGCAGTTCATCATGGAAGTCCCTGGCCATGTGCATCATGGTAGATGTAGTACGTCAGAGGCACCAAGCCCATGAAAGAGAATGTAGTCAAGAGGCAACTGAACTACAACTCCCATGAGACACAGCATCAGCATTTACTAATTGAAATGTTTCATTTTTCAGTGTTGGGCGGGCAGGGAGAAAAGGTTGGGCAAAAAGACTCAAAATTTTCTGTTGAAAGCTGACACCTTTCACAAACATTTTAGTTTAATTAAAACGTTTTGATGGAAAATTTTCAAGTAGCCACAGTCAACCATATAATAAAAACAAATATTGCACTTTTGCACTTGCCGTACTGTTTTCCATCTCAAATTTACCTTCAGCACAGGAAAATACAACTGACCTCAATGGATCAAATTTTTCCCGGTTGCTTTGCACTCCCATGTAGGGTTGCCAGGTGTCCAGTATTCACCCGGACAGTCTGGTATTTTTGGCTCCTGTCCAGTAAAAAAATTCAGAGAATACCCGACACCTAAAATGTCCGGTATTTTCTGAATTTTTCCCCCGGCCAGGAGGTGAAAATGCCGGGCACCTGGCAACCCTACAAACACTCAGGGCCCGGCCTCCCCCCTCCCCGAACCCCCCCAACCCCCCGACCCCAGCCCCCCATGCTTATCTGGTTCCCCAAGGCTGCCAGCACAAAATGGCTGACGGCCAAAAGACCTAGGGGAAGCAATGCTTTCCCCTGGATCTTAATGCTCAACGGCTCCCCTGTTCCTATCCCTGCACTAACTCTTAAAGGGGACATGCTGTTTTAATGCTGCTTTATTTTAATTTTTTTTTTTTGGCTTACTTGGAGTCCTTTTTTTTCTTTTCAACAACTTTGGTCTCCCCTCCCCTCTTTTTTCCCCCTTCAGCAGAATTTTTTTCCCGTTTTTTTTGGGGGGGGGGAGAGTGTTCGGTATTTTTGTTTTAATCATCTGGCAACCCTATTTGCTATTCTTCACACTATAAAGGTGTCAATCAGAGTCATGCAAAATATTTACAGATCATCATGGAAGCTCAGACAAGTCACAGCTTTTAGGGTTTGTTATAACCTATAAATCCAGACCAGGCTTTTCAAAAAGCTACCCAACACACACAGGGCCAGTTTTTAAAATGTATTTTGGTGTCTAAAGATACAGATAGTTGTAGTGGGATTTTCTCAAGTGCCAACCTCCCACAATGAGAGCTAGGCACTTATGCACTTTTTTGTAAACTCCCTTTGGCGTCTATCTGCATCTTTAGGAGGCAAATATCTTTAAAATTTGGCCTTTTAGAATAAGCTTGTGAACAGTTTTGGGAGAACATGGGCTGATTTCTGGGGGTGCCTCAGAATCTTGTGAAATGGGCAGTTTCTTGCGGTGACACCCTCTCACTTTCACTGTGTTTCACCTTGAGATTTTGAGTTAATTGTAACTCAAAGCCAAACAGAGGTGATGTGAATCCTCGCGGAACAAAACCAGAGGGGAAAAAAATGGCACAGACCAACCAGGATTTGCACAGCTCTGCTGCTAATGTGTTACAATGGTGTTTTTCAGGGAGCATCCAAGATATTTTTATTGTCTCAATTATGTTTATGCTTGGAGATGGAGAAGTAACACTGCACTCTCAATAACAGAAAGCGAGAAATACAAATATGAAAGCATTGCTGTGAGTTGAAAAAGAGAGCTCTCTTTGTAGGGGTCCTTGTACAATGTGGTAAGTGTTGATGGACTTCTAGACTCACCCACATGGCTAACTGATATTTCTCTCTTCTACAGCAACACTTCAAATGGAATCAGGGACCAAGGTGCACGTATTCTTAACAAGGTGAAGGCAGTGCTGTCACAACCCAGAGGAGATTGCTTGGGTAGCTGGTCGTGTAAAGGCGCTAACACTTAATTACCACAAACAAAATTCCCTCATGCTGGAGGCAGGGAGTAACAAGGTGACTTACAGCCCTGGGTACCCCAAGAACCATCAAACATCTTTAAGCAAAATGAACCTTCTTGAGGAGATGCATAACAACTCCTATAGCTTTGTGATGACAAGGGCAGCAGCACCCTGTCCCAACAGGCACATGATGGGTGAGTAATGCTGGGCTTCATTTCCCAAAATAGTTTAACATGAAATCATAGTAAACTGTGCTAAGTGATTCTCCTGCTGCAAGCCTTCAACAGAGGATTTGTCATAATATTTGTCTCTTCTGGGAGAGCTTTGCAGTGTCTTGGCAAATACAAAAGCATTGGGCCTCATTCATCCCTGGTGTAATTGCACAGATTCCAGTGGAATTACATGAGGGCTGATTTTTCCCTCTCCAGCTTTTAATATGCTCCAGCTGCAGAGAGTGGTGCGTGGCGTGCATGTGTGTGTAGCAGGAGGGGACTTCCCAGTGGCAGATTGATAATTTATATGTCCTCTGGTGCATAGGCCACTTCTGTCAAACTGACAGTTCACAAGTCCCTGGCTCACCATCTGTTATCTGGAATCATGGGGCTCCATCTTTGAGAGAATCCTTCTAGGGGGCATGTGACCAAGTCAGCTATGATGACATTTGGGTTTGGAAAAGTGATGGTGAGATTGATCAGATTTTCTGCATGAGCACTGAGGAATCCTACCAGTCAGTAAAAGTCATCAGCATAGGAATGAAGTGTATAGCAAGGATGTTAAGGCACGATTAATTTACTAGTAGAATAGTCGATGGAACTTCCATCGACTACTCGACTAATCGATAAGTACTTCCATGTTCTGCCTTTGAAATGTACAAGAGCCCCAGTGGGGGCACTTGTGCATTTCAAAGTTGGAACGCTGCATGGAGCTGTGAGAGAGCCTGATGTCTGTTTTATGTGAATTGATTCTTTGGCAAAGTGTCTGAGAAGTTTGTCCAATATACATAGCAGACGGACACTTTAGGCACATGATGGCATAAATGCTGCTTGCCATTTTAACCAGACTGACCATTCTCTCAATGACCTTAAAACATGCATATTGCTTCAAAGAGATTTTAACTCCAGACTTCAAAGAGAAGCCTCAGAACTGTCATTCATGTTTAAATTTGACACTTTGCGTATGGGTCTTAACAAAGATGCTAATTATCTCACCCATTACAAAGAGAGCTTCCCCAGTTATCACCCCAATGTCATTACCTCACAGACACTAACCTTCCCCCCCCCCACCCCTCCTCTGTTCTTAAATCTGATTCGTCAATTTTATATGTGTTCACTTTTTTTTGATTGTATCGCTTTGGTATATATGGTCGTGCCAATTTTCTTCCACATATTGATCTGAGGAAGTGGGTCTGGCCCACGAAAGCTCATCACCTAATAAACCATCTTGTTAGTCTTTAAAGTGCTGCATAGTCCTGTTTTTTGTTTCAGCTAGACCAGACTAACATGGCTGCATCTCTATCACTTTAATGGCAGAGTTGCTATCACAGCATGACATGAATAAGTCTTGTGGATAACAAAAAATTACCTCTGATGACAGGACAAGAAGCAATGGGCTTAAATTGCAGCAAGGGAGATTTAAGCTGGCTATTTAAAAAATCTTCCTACCTATCAGGGGGTATGTCTGCGCTAGCCCCCTAGTTCGAACTAGGGAGGCTAATGTAGGCATTCGAACTTGCAAATGAAGCCCGGGATTTAAATATCCCGGGCTTCATTTGCATCTTCCCGGGCGCCGCCATTTTTAAATGTCCCCGAGTCCGAACTCCGTGCCCGCGGCTACACGCGGCACGGAGTAGGTAGTTCGAATTAGGATCTCTAATTCGAACTACTGTTACTCCTCGTGGAATGAGGTGTACCGGTAGTTCGAATTAAAGATCCTAATTCGAACTACCTACTCTGTGCCGCGTGTAGCCGCGGGCACGGAGTTCGGACTAGGGGACATTTAAAAATGGCGGCGCCCAGGAAGATGCAAATGAAGCCCGGGATATTTAAATCCCGGGCTTCATTTGCAAGTTCGAATGCCTACATTAGCCTCCCTAGTTCGAACTAGGGGGCTAGTGTAGACATACCCAGGGTGGTTAAGCACTGGAGTAAATTGCCTGGGGAGGCTGTGGAATCTCCATAATTGGAGATATTTAAGAGCAGGTTAAACAGCTGTCAGGGATGATCTAGATCAGTGGTCTCAAACCTGTTGATTATGATTGACCGGGCAATTGCGGTGTCTCCAGCAGGCAATCTCCGGGTTCCCTCTGAACTGCGCAGCTGTGCACAAGAAGTTTTAGATCCACCCTGCTCATTTGCAGAGCCGTGCAGCAGCACTCACCAACATTTGCTTTCCTGCTGGAACAAAAGGTGAGTGATAGTGGAGGCGGCTTGGTGGGTTCTAGTCGGCCACGTGGTAGCGGGCGGCTGCCCCCCTTTGCTCCGGCTGGAGCCAGGGTGTGGTGAGCCTGTCCCTGCTGGGTTCCAGCTCCAGCAGACCATATACTGACTGGCAGAGAGAAGTGTACATTTGCCTGTTTTTGACCTCTTGCTTTCATGATTTCTTTGTACATGCTTGTGCAATAACAACGATCATATGCACAAATCCCATATGCAGCCCCAAATCCCCAACTTATTTGGGTAAACAATTTGCAACATTTTTGTCCTAGCAATCATACAAGGAGTTTGAACTTTATGCAAGAAGAGACAGGTAGATAATTAAGGATCTTTAGAAATAAAGGAGGGGAGAGATTAGAAGGCAAATAGTGAAGTGAATACAAAACGTTGGCTGCTCAGAGTTGGATATACTGATGAGAGTCATTATGAAGAAGATGTGTAATGTATAATTATAAATACGTGACTTTAGATTTATACAGCATAAATTAAAATTACAAATAGACTGTTTATTCTACAACATTGTCTAAGGGGTAGATCTTGGGTTGCACGTAAATTCAAAAAATGACCTTGGGCTGAAAACGGTTGGTGACCACTGATCTAGATGGTGCTTGATCCTGCCATGAGGGGAGGGGAATGGACTTGATTCTCAAGGTCCCTTCTAGTTTTTGTATTTGTATTGTACGATTCTATGCTTATATGACAGCAGTATATTTCTTCCAAACTCCTTAAATGTTGTTATAGGGAAAAAAGGGAACCAGATGCAGATGGTTGGAAATCTAATCAGTCAGTATTTCTAAATACCTAGCAGCCAAGAAATGCTGGAAACAAAATATTAGACCTATCCTGGATCAAGAGCAATGGAACAAAACGATAAAACTTCTTATATACAGATCAAGACTCCTCCCTGCCTGGAGCATGAAGGCTAGGGGAGACAATGGGTCATTGCATGGGGCCATAAAATGGAGATCCTCCAGTAGGATATTGTTATGCTGATGGGGAAAAAAGGATTTATTTCCTTCCCAGTCATTAGGCTAGCAAATTGTTGTGTGTGAGGAGGGGAAGTAGGGAATGATATGTTCCCACTTTATTACCTCCACCAGTTATACCTATGACCATGTCTACATTAGACCTGGAAGGTCAGGTTAAGGCACACAACTTCAGCTACATAAAATTCATAGCTGGAGTTGGCTTATCTTAAGTTGAGTTCCTGTTGACTTCCCTTACTCCTCATGACTGCCAGGAGTACAGGCGCTGGGTGGAGCTGCCCTCAGGTCATACAGGTCATAACTAGGCCTACTAAATCAAATGCCAGAAGAACAGTCTCTGCTAGAGTGAGTGAGGACATGCCCCAAGATGCCAGATACCAGGAAAGGAAAGATAATTTCTCTAATCGCTGTATTGCAACCAAAGGACACTTCATGGAAAAGTAGTTAAAACGGGCCTTTCTAGCAGTGTATTGTCTTGTGAAAGAGTGATGTTTTGAAACTAAAAACACTTTTGGAAATGTGTTCATTAAGGAATTTCATCTGTTGGGGATGACTCAGGCTTTTTTTGGGAGAAGTGGTTGTTTTTGGAATGTAAGAACTGCACTATAATAAGAACTGCATGAAACATTAGGGAAGAAGAAATTCCTGAATTAAGCAATGGCACCAGTCCTAAAAAACTAATCCAGAAACTGAAATAATGTTTTTGAGCATTCTTGGTCAAAATGTATGGTTAACCACACAGTATTACCAAACCCCAAAAATTCAAACATTGCAAACCAGGCCTTGGAGAAAATACAGTAAATTGAGGTCTTTTTATTTTCCTTCTGGTGCCTTTAGGGTCACATTTTCAAGCTTTTCTCAATAACGATAAGAGATAAGAAATTTACTTAATTGTATTTTAAGTGCAGCGGAGATGCTGTCCTAATCACATGACTCTAGGAGCTCAGGCATTAAACAAAACACCAAATATCACAAAGCTCACGATGAAATCACAAGAATTGACAACACTGTGGCTAAATCAAATAAGTCCTATTGATACATTTGGTGACTGGTTCTGTAATCCTCATTCGCATGAGTCATCCATATTCATGTTGGTCCCATTAAAAATTAATTTCAGTGGAAGTACTTGCATGATTAATTGTTGCAGGACAGAGATATTAGGTGGTGGATTCACTTAAAATTACCTACCAATAGCTCGCCAGGTCCAATGAGTGAGTGGAACAACTTCCATTGAATTTAATGGGAGTTTAATATAACTACAATGAAAAAGTTAACCCAAACCTAAGGGACAGCTCTTTCAAGGGGACTTGTGCTCCTAAATCTCTTAGGCACATCTTTCCTTTCAGATATTCATGTTGGGATATTTATGTGTGAGGTGACATTCAGATTAAGTCATGTGTATGTATGGAAACAACTTGGTTTTTAAAGTAACAAAAATCACTACATAGATCAGAGATGGGAAAGTTGTCCGGTTTCTGATGCTGCCACTAATAGTTACAGCCACTAGCACTGTCCCTGGTGTGGATATGAGCTACTATCACTGCCAGCTAATGCACTGAGGTCTTTTGGCTGCTCTGTGATTTAACTTTCAGGTCTACTTCTCTAACCCCAGTGCTGGGCCTAAGATGGCTCCTGGAAACTGTAGAATCTCTCACCAGACTGAAGAGAAGGTTGGGATGAGTTTCTAGCATTTAGGAAGTCACCTCCTCTCTAAATTATCTAGTCTGAGACAAGCTTTCATCACTGTGACTTATACGCAGACTTCTAATGAGTTTTGCCTTTGGGAAGCACCGGAGTGCACCAAGAGTCATGTCCTCCCTGTGTACTTTTCCGGGGAGGGATAAATATGCATGATCCCCTGCAAAATCTCCTCTCCCACACATCTTCAGCAAGCACACTTCCTAGCAGTGTCTTTGCCAAAGGCTATATCTACACTACACTGATCTATCGGTCCGCAATTTGCCTACCTTTTTCCGATAGTTTTTTCAGAAGAGGCTTTTCCGAAATTTGGCCCCTCTACACTGGGCCAAATTTTGGAAAAGCCTCCTCTTTTGAAAGAGCCCTTCTTACTCATGGGAAGAGGAAGACAGGGCTTCCAAAAGAGCACGTCTGCTTTTCCACAAAAAAAAGTGGAAGAGCAGACGCATTCCTGGACGCGGCAGAGTTTTTCTAGGATGGTATCCCAGAGAAACCCCATAATGTAGACGTAGCCAAATAGTGCTCCTGGTAGCCTAGAATACATTATGAGAGAGAGTGAGTAGGTTCCAGAATCTTGTACTTTTCTCCGTTAGGGGCACAAGTACCCTTGGGACATGTGGAGTTGTTACAGCCTAAGATGGCAGATTGTTTTGTACCCCTAGCTTTTACTTACATATTGGTGGCCCCTCACTGTACAACCTTGTCTTCAGTGTTGTCATATAAGAGCTGATAGGTAAAACAGAATGTACCCTGGGTTCTTCCCCTACAGGTAGTTGTTATAATTTTTGTGCAAGGCATGTCTTGTAAAGTGTCATTTGAAGATTTATTATTTGCTGGTTAATATCATCCTGATAAAATATATGTGGCAACTTTACATACAAAGTCAGAACATAAGAGCAAAAGAACAGCCACACTGGGTCAGACCAAAGGTCCATCTAGCCCAGTATCCTGTCTGCCAACAGTGGCCAATGCCAGATGCCCCAGAGGGAGGGAACACAACAGGTAATCATCACATGATCCCTCTTCTGGCATCCATTTCCAGACAAACAGGGGCTAGGGAAACCATTCCTATCCATCCTACGTAATAGCCATTGATGGACCTAACCTCCATTAATCTATCTAGCTTTTTTCTGAACCCTGTTAAAGTCCTAATCTTTGCCACATCCTCTGGAAAGGAGTTCCACAGGTTGACTATGTGCTGAATGAAGAAAACTTCCTTTTGTTTGTTTTAAACCTTCTGCCTATTAATTTCATTTGGTGTCCCCTAGTTCTTATATTGTGGGAATAAGTAAATAACTTTTCCTTATTCACTTTTTCATAGAATCATAGAATTATAGGGCTGGAAGAGACCTAGGGAGGTCATCAAGTCCAGCCCCCTGCCCAAAGCAGGACTAACTAAATCAACCCAGCCAAGGCTTTGTCAAGCCAAGACTTAAAAACCTTTAGGGATGGACATTCTGCCACCTCCATAGGTAACCTATTCCAAGACTTCACCACCCTCATAGTGAAATAGTTTTTCCTAATATCCAATCTAGACCTCCCCCATTGTAATTTGAGACCGTCCATACCAGTCATGATTTTATTGACCTCTATCTTATCCGCCCTTAGTCTCTTCTTTTCTAAGCTGAAGAGTCCAAGTCTTTCTAATCTCTCTTCATATGGGACCGGTTCCAAACCCCTAATAATTTTTGTTGCCTTTTCTGAACCTTTTCCAATACCAAGATATCTTTTTCGAGATGAGGTGACCACATCTGTACATGGTATTCAAGATGTGGGCGTATCAGGGTTTTATATAGAGTCAGTAAGTGTATGTCTACACAGCAAAGTTATTTCGAAATAACAGCCGTTATTTCAAAATAACTTTCCTAGCATCTACACAGTGGAGCGCTTATTTCGAATTTCGTAAACCTCATTCCATGAGGAATAACACCAAATTCGAAATAACTAAATCGAAATAAGCACAGTGTAGATGCTTATATCAAAATAGGGGGCCTCCAGCCCCTCCCAGAGTGCCCTGGTGGCCACTCTGGGCACAACCAGGAAAACTCCTTTCCCTCCCCACCTCCCCAGAGCCCTTAAAAGGGTAGAGTCTGGGCACAGTGCCTGTGCCAGCTCCAGGCCTGCCAGCCCAGAGCCAGCAGTCACTGCACCTGACCCAGTGGCCCCACAATATGAGCCAGCAAGCCACCGGCAGCCCGCCCTCCACCACTCCCCAGGTCCAGTCCCCCAGCTCCCAGGAGCCTGCCAGGGGCCACAAAAGGCAGGCGCCTTCCTGGTTTAGTGCGGAGATCATGGACCTGATTGAGGTTTGCGGGGAGGCCTCCAATGTCCATGATCTCCACACTAGATGCAGGAACGCAGCTGTCTACAGGAGGATGGCTGACAGCCTGGCCACCAAAGGCCACATGCGCACCCAGGAGCAGGTGCACAGGAAAATCAAAGAGCTGCGGCAGGCCTATGCCAGGGCCACAGGGGACAGCTCCCAACCAGGGGCAGACCCACACACCTGCCCCTATTTCGATGCCCTGGACCGCATCCTGGGGGGGCAGGACGGTCCATGCCCCCCCAGTTGGTCATCAACCCTGGGGCAGAAGGCCCTGACCAGGGCACTGAGGAGGAGGAGAAGGAGAGCCAGGAGCCAGAGGAGGCCATCATCACCACCTGATGAGCCAGGACCCCCAAGCTGCCCCAGTCACCAGTGTCATCTCAAGCCAGGAGGCAACAACATGTGAGTGCCATCACTGTCCCCTTATGCGGGGGGTGGTGGGGATGGAAACCTGGGACTGCGCGTGTGGGCCTTGCAATCCACAGATCACGCAGCAACCTGTGCATGTGCGAGCATGTGCCGTGCCACCCCTGGGCATGTGGCCCCAGCTGGCTGCCACACAGGGGCCTTACCCTCTTAGCCACACGCGTGTGTGAGGAAGTACGACATTCTCCTGACTCTGGGGTGGGACACAGCAGGACACCCTCCTTCCACAAGGCCACTCTACAAGAGGCAGGGGACATCTCCCCCCCTCCACCCACACTATATACACCACAGGGCCATGGGTGTGGTCTCGAGGCAGCTCCCCCTCCCGGGGATAGCAGGACATTCCGAACATGGCCTGTGTGCAAGCACATCGGCTCTGATGGTGCAGGGCACAGTCATCCTCACCTCGCAGAGGGGGGCTGGGCTTCACCCACTGTGTCCCCAGGGAGAACTGACCACTTCTCTTCTTTCTCCACAGCCGCACCAGCTGCACGTGCAGGGTGCACCACCCCGCCCGGGACATGCTCCTGCACCCTAGGGCTCTGCAGGCCCACCTGTGCAGTGGAGGGGTACCAACAGCAGCACCTGGGGGCACTGCGAGCCCTGCACCGCACCCTCCAGCACTGGGTGCAAGAAGACCTGCAGCTCCGGCGGGAGCAGCTTGCCCAGGGCCGTGTCATTTGCCAGCACCTACAGACCCTGGTGCAGAGTGTGCTGCCTCCTGCCGCTCCAGCGCCTGCTGCCTCCCCAGCTACCGCTCCTCCTCTTACTCCTTCTCCTCCTCCCGCTTCTCCCTCCACCTCCTCCACACCCTCTATCCCCTCCTTATCCCCCCGGGGACGCCGAGGCCCCCGCACCCATGGTGCTGGGAGACAGTTGGCCCGGCGAGACCCCCAACCGTGAGCCCTGAACTTCCCCTCCCCCTTCTTCCCCTTGCTTCCCCCTTCCAGCTCCCTCCTCCCAAGTTTCCCCCTCCCCTCTCCCACCCTCCCTCTCTCTTCTCCACCCTCTTTTCCCCAGTCTCATCAGAGTTTCATTCTCCCCCCCCCCCCATTTTGTTAAATAAAGAGAGTTTGTATTTATGAAAATATGTGTATTTTATTTTACACCAGGAAGCGGGTTAGGGATGGGTAAGTGGAAGGACATGAGGGAGGAATGAGGCACAAGCCCCCAGTGGGGCAGACCAGGGAGTCTCTCAGTGCTCCTCAGGGTGGAAGCTCTCCCGCAGGGCCTCCTGGATACTGACAGCCCCCAAAAGACCTCCCGGATGGCAGCCTGCAGAAAGTGCAGCCAGGCTCACAGCAATGCGTCCACAAGAAGCACCAGAGTGCCCAGGGACAGCTCTGGCTCCATGTTGCAGAGTGCTGTGATGTCCCAAGTGAGGGCAACCAGAGCACACCGAGACAAAAATGCTTTGCTGTCCCTCATCAAGGTAGACAAGCAAGCATGGAAACCTGAGAACCGGCTGTCCAGGGGAGGCGGGGGGGCGGCCTTTAAGCACAGACCTCAGTTAGCGTCAGGCAGCAGCCCCACACAGTAAGTCCTGACTTGGTGCCCTGCCGGAACTGGTTCTGGCCAGCCTTAAATGCGATTCAGAGTCCCCTCAGTGTGGACGCACTATTTCAAAATAGCAAAATGCTATTTCGAAATGCATTTTGTGTGTAGACACGTTATTTCGAAATAACTTATTTCAAATTAAGTATTTCGAAATAAGATATTTCAAAATAATACTGTAGTGTGGACATACCCTAAGATATTCTCTGTCTTATTCTCTATCCTTTTTTTATGATTTTTTAATGATTCATACATTTCACTGTACGATATTAACATGTGTTCCAAACCACCCCCAACCATGCCCAGACTGATTTTGGCAAACAAAGGAGTGTGCACTTTGGTTAATTTGCATTTTAGCAAATATCAATCATCAAGCAAAAAGGGAAACAAAGATAGCTCAAACAGGTCAGGGAAAATCTCAAGTTAATTAACTTGTTTTGCTGTTTTATCTAATCCACTATGGTTAGACTGAAGTTTCTGAATAAACACTTGAGATGCTTAGCTGGCATATGATTGCTTTAAAAGACTCCAAAATCTCCATATAGACAGATAGATTGGTTCCACAGTTTTTTGTTATTACATGTGTGAAAATTCTTTGAAAAATAAAGCAACAGTTGAATTATAAAATGCCCCAATAGGTCTCTTATTCAAGAATGGTCTCATACAACCTGATCTGAAGGCTGTAGAAGTCTTGATCTCTTCTCTCCTCCCCACCCTTAACTTCCCCCCCCACCCCGCCACCCAGCAGGGGCCTGTTCTCTCCCACCTCAGGCCTCCCTCCAGCCACCCCCATCACTCTGGCCAAGGGCCGGGAGGTGAGGAAAGGGTTTGGGGCAGGCGGAGCTACTTACTGGTGTGCTGGCAGGCAAGATGGCAGCACCCCAGCCCTGCTAGCCACTCCCTTGGTGGTACAGTTGACCCCAGTGGACACTCATCAGGATAGCTCTCCCCTACAGACTTGCTGCCCTCAGTGGACACTCTCATATTGTGCCCCTCTGAACAGCAGCCCCTCCCTTTGCATGTTATGGAAAACTGTCCTTTTCCCAGGGCTTCCAGTTATCCTGGCACAACCAAACCCCGGGCTTACTTTCAGTTAGGAGAAGAGGAAGCTGCAAACCAAATTTGGTGGCCCTTGCTCTTCCCGTTTAGGAGGAGTTCTTGAACAGAGTGCAGACAGACAAAGGCACTCTAAAATAAAGATCTATAAAAACAGACTAACTCCCAGTGACAGGAGCAGCTCTGACTGAAGGCTCTGCACAGGGAGGACAATTGGAGCTGGCTCTGCAGGCCACATCTTTAACCCAGTGGTGGATGTAGCCTCCTGATCCAATGGGTGCATTTTGCTTCTGCTGTCTCCACCTGCCAAGCGGCCACCAACCACCTGCAGCCTGTGTACCAAACCCCTGATCCCAGCCTGTGGCGGGGGAGGCCACCTCAATCAGGGGGACTGCAGAGCAAGCTAGACATGAACTCACTCTGCAGTGGCAACTCCGATCCCCTAGGTATGGGCTCAGCTCCCAGCTTCAGCCATTGTGACCTGGCAGGCAGGGTCACAGCTCTGGTTTGGCCCAGCCACGGCTCTATCATAATAGAGGAGGCTGGGCCAAACTTGAATGGCACTGCCGCCCCTTACACCAGGTCTCAGTGCACAGAGCAAAGAGCTGGGTCCCACAAGAGAGGAGCCACCCTGGGTGCAGTTGTGCCCATGAGCCTCCTTAATCCACTCACCCATGCTTTAATCTTAAACTTCATCCCAAGTATTATTAGTCATGGAGAACTCAAGTTTTCATATTGCCTTCAGATAGCTGGTTTCTATTCCTGTAAATGCTTCAGCAACTGGTACTCACTTCACCTTTGGCAAAACTTTTAGAATGATGATCTCATCCTTTTCCTTCTTAAGGCAGCATTAAAATATTTTTTTTCTCGTTTTCTCCAAGATCTCAGCAGATCCTAACACATTACAGCCATGTTAATTTTTGCAGAGCTCTGTGTTGGTGGTGCTTCTAGCTGGGTGTATGTCTAAAGAATTATAACGAGATTCAGCCTAGAGGGGGGCTGGGATACTCTTGCACAAGTGCCATAGAAGTGCCTAGAAGGAAATGATGTAAACACCCCTTTCTCTGTACCTATAAAGATTATGATTAGCATCAGGATTGTGACCTAGCCATATAGTGCGGCACCGGGGAGGTGCTCTCTGTGTGGGATAGCAACACTTGGTCACAGCACAGGGTCTGTCTTCACTGTAGAGTTAAATCAGGTTATCCTGGGTGAGAGCAGCCACACTGTGAAATGAATTCAATCTGCATTGTCCACACCGCACTCATACCTGTCTGACACTCACATGTCTAGAGGCCAAGCTCATGGCTTTTTGCCCTGCACCGAGCTGCGTGTCCATATGTAATCTCTCTCCGTGAATTGTGGGAGACCTTGCCTGGCCTTTCTGGGAACACGAGGGCAGAGGAGAAGGCATTGGAGGACGAGTCGCATTCAAGTGGAGTTAGCCAGTATCTGTGCTGCAGAGTGGCTCCGTTAGCAGCAGAGTTGTCGTACTAACTCAAGCTGTAGCCTACACTTCCTGTCAGGCCAGTCAGTGTGAGCAAAGAACCGCCATGCTTGAGTTAATGGGTTTTATGTGCGCAGGATTTGAGCTAAGGACAATACTCGAGTTAACTGCCATGATCACAAGCCTGTCAAGGGGGAAAGCAGCTGCTGAGGTGGGGTCCATCCACCTCCCTATGAAGAAGAGCAGAGAATGGGAAAATAATTGGCAGAGCCTTGATTCTTCAATTCCCCTAGCTCACCCATGGCCAGCATAGCAGAGCTGGTTTGGAGGGGCCATTACCTGCTACTGGTACAGACCAATATCACATCACTTTTCACCTTGAACCAAGCAGGACCAGGGAATTTAATTGTGACCCTCCAAGTCACATTTTATTCTCTGCTCTGCTCCTACAGCAGTGTGGCTACATTTTGCTCTTTACAGAGAGCAGATTGTAATGTCGCCCTCTAGCCCTGCCACAAAGCAGTTTTCCCCATGGACTGCAGAGCCTTGGGTGGAATGAGCCCCACCTGAGGGGAGTCAGGTACTTCCCCAGAGAGAGCCAGGCTAAGGTGGAGAGAGAGCCCAGCTGGGAAGAAGATGGAATCAGCAGGTGGGACATTTCTCTAGCCAGTGTGGCCCAGGAGAAGCCCTGAATAACCAGGGAAGTTACCAGCAGACCCAAGGGCTAGGAATATTAGGGAGGTAGGAATATTGGGGGGAATGAAGTAAAAGTAAAGGAGCCAGAGCTAGCTGCAGGGCCAGAACCCAGAGCTGAGGGTGGAACTAGGTTCCTCCCCCAGCTCCAAGGAAGAGGGCCTACAAGCCCACTATCAAGGTAATGGAGTCTAGCAAGGGGGCTGTAAGATAAACCAAAGGCTGACTGAGGAAAAGCCCCACAAAGAGTGGAATTTGTTTTCTTTGGGCTCTTAGTCCAAACAGTTGAGAACCGAGAGGAGTGGAGGGCTGAGCTCCTGACAGAAAAAGCATAGGAGCAATGTGTTGGTAGAAGGCTCGAGTCTAGCCTAGCGAGAAGCCTGTGATGCCACGAAGGGCTGCTTAGCAGTGAGTGGGCTTTGTTAGAGTGAGTCTACACTGCAGGGCTTAACTTGAAATAAGCGACCCAAATTGAGCTACATCATTTGTGTATCTTATTTTGAAATAGGTAGCATCTACACCGCACTTATTTTGAAATAGAGCACTCTTCCTCCGACTTCCCTTATTCCTTATACAATGACAGTTACAGGAGTCGGAGTAAGAAGTCCTCCAGCTTGACAGTATTTTGACAGTATTTCGAAATAACTGCCTGCTGTATAGATGCAGACTAAGTTATTTCAGAATAGCGCTAGTTATTTCAAAATAGTAGACATACCCTAACTAGAAGCCCTGTGATTGATCAGTTTGGTGTTTTATAATAGTGTTTTAATAATCTAGTTTAAGTGTTGTCCACAAGATTATAAATTACATGTGGAGTATAAGTTTTATAATTGCACAGCTGAATTACTGCAATCATGGGTTTCAGAATCGTTACAGTTAATTGTTACCACTGTAAAACTTCATCAGAAATCAGTTTTTCTTGGGACAACTTCTCTGTCAGCATATGTCCTGTTTTAATTTACTCTCTAAAATATTATAACTGCTGTCATTTGAAACCACAAAAAAAATCCATTTGCATTCATGGAAAATATGTTCTTCCCAAGCACGGGACAGAATCTTCATTAGTGAGGTACATTATCACCAGCAGTGATACTGAGTGTTGGATCCTTTAAAAAAATAGGTGCTTTAGGCTCCCTAGTGCCCCTTGTCCCCAACTCTAACCACTAGTCAATACTGCATCCCGTAGGAAAATATAGGGGAGATCCTCAGTTGGTACAATTAATTTCAGTGGCATTCTGTTGATTTACATCAGCTGCTGTTCTGATCTGTGCAAAAAGCCCATTTGTTTACTGTAAGCCTTTTTTTCTAAATAAAGTATTATGGGGAATGGATTGTTTCCTACAGTACATAGCACACAGGGGCCCAAGTCTGACCCCGCCACCCCTCCATCATAAAAGAGGGGCCGCTGGCTGCTAGAGGCAGCTAAGCCAAAGCAGAGCATCACTGCAACTCAGTGCTCCAGATCATAGTTAAGTGCTGCTGGACTAATAAATGTGCACAAACCGCAACAAGAATTATTTGCAATTTGCTTAGAAACTCTGACTCTCTTCACTGGATGTCCTGACATCTCATGTGCAAAGACAGGAAAAACTCCATTTTGTTTTCTAAACAGAGTGGGGTCTGATTATATTGCTGGAATAGTCATGTTTATTTCCCTGCGGTGTTTGTTTCATGGCAGCTTAATAAAGTCTGTAAATGTTGAGCCAGAGTAACCATTAGCAATGGAAATAATTACAACTACTTCAGTGGACTTTTGTGTGTGTGTGCAATATTACCGTCACACAGTCCCGTGAGTCATAATGACCAGATGGAAATTAATTTGTGTCCTGGCTGTTGGTCTTTTTTTTCTTAATATAATCCAGTTTTCCTTTTCACATTTCTCCCAAATGTCTGGAATGTAACAAACCAGAGTCACATTTGAAAATCCGCTCAGACCCCTCACATTTATGTGTTCAAATAGTTTAGCAGTGGTGGCCATGTAACTACCTACACAGGTAGACATGCTTAAATACATAGGAGACAAATTCTGTCCTCAGATCTATATATGATTTCCACTGACTTGTCTATGAATTGCAGGTATATGCCTAAAGGCTGGATTTAGCCCTTACTAAATGCACCAACGGGCACAAACTATATCCTGTATTTCCTGTCTCTGTTACACCCACAGGAAGTTTGTCATAAGAAAGATACCAGCAAGGAATTCCAAACATTTGGAGTCCTAGAGAATTCCTGAAGCCTCTGGAAGCCTTCCTTTCGAAAGAGTTCACTCTGGCTCCCACTGGGACGCCTGCTTTTTTTCTAGACAATAAGCACTTACTGAATGGAGTATGAAAATCTTTCAGGAAGTTGATCCTGGACCATACACGTTAATGGGAAGATGCCCACAGACTAGAACAGCAGCAGGACCAAACCTTGGCTACCTAACTTCTTGTGATCATTACCAAATCTGCTTTCACTTGTGAGATTTGCTGGGTTAGCAACACTGAAAAATAGAGTACAGTCTGTGCAAGTTTTCCAAGCTGGCCCATCATCAGCATGCCTATACTGACCCAGTGGGGCCATTTCTAGGTGTAAGAGAACAGTTCATTCTCCATCACCATTAACACCATGGCATCCTGGCTGAAACTATTCAAGAGGATGCCAATTGTTGAGTTTGTTTTTGTGCTGGGAATATCAGTCCCTTAGAAACAACACTGAGACCACTAACGCAGGAAAGCCACCACACAGCTGTCAAATGCTAATGACTTTCAGTCATAAAACCTAAGCCAGATCAGAACCTGTGACCTGGAGGGGACAAGCATCACATCTCAGTATAGATCCAGTCTGTCTTCTGTCTTGTCTTAAATATTTCCATCCCATAATTTCAAGCATTCTTACTCTGCACTAATTATTTAGAAAAAGCAGCAGTAATTGGTTTTACTGTATCACAAGAATAAAACACAAATGCAAGAGTCCTTCATTATATTCCCCACCCAACACTGAAGGATTTTAATTCTTCAGCAAACTTTTTCTTGCTAAGTCATGTAATATTCACATGTGATTTCATCCATAGTATGGGCTTCTAAGGTAAGTATAAATGTCATCTTCAGTGTGTCGTCTGCTCTAGTTTTAACACTGTGGCATTATGTTGTTTGTGTTAACACTGACATCTTCTGGTTGCATATGAAACTTTACTGAAGGAATTTTTTTATGAAGAAAGGCAGGTAACCCAGAGATAGACGATGACAAAATTTTTAATACTAAGAAACTATTACTGTTTTGTTTCAGCCTTCTCGTGTCTTGTGTTATTCCAGGAAAATAGAGCTTTGAGTTAAGGAGATTAGTTGGTTTGAAGTACTTTATTCACTGCTCAAAATATATTCTTAGATGTTTAAGGCCTGAGGGAGCTGTTTAAGGCAGTGGTTTTCAAACTTTTCTCATGACCCAGTTGAAGAAAATTGGTGATGCCCATGACCCAACATATTTGACTAGAGTGTGGGCTCCAGGGTGGGGCTGAGAATGAGAGCTTTGGTGCGTGGGAGGGGGGCTCCGGCTTTGGGGGAGGGATCAAGGCTGGTGAAGGAGGTACTTACCTTGAGCTGCTCCTGGTCAGCAGTGCAGCGGGGGTGCTAAGGCAGCTTCCTGCCTCTCCTGGCACTGCAGACCATGCTGTGCCCCAGAAGCAGCCAGCATCAGGTTCCCAGCCAATGGGAGCATGGAGCTAGTGTTAGGTGCAAGGGGCTGTGTGCGGAGTCCTGTGTGCTCTCTCCCCCATATAGGAGCCAGGCCTGTTGCTGTCAACTTCTGGGGCTCAGTGCAGTCTGTGCTGCCAGGACAGGCAAGGAGATACCTTAGCACCCCCACTGGTCACCCGATCCCCCTGCAGCAATGAGACCCGGTGCCTGACATTCCACCACCCAGTACTGGCTAAACCACTGATTTAAAATAATCTAGTCTGAGCAACTGTATAACACAGGCCACAACTTCACTAGTTACCTCTGTATGGAGCCCAATAACTTGTCTGGCTAAAGCATGCCCTCTAGAAAGGCATGTTCATATCACAAAAGCATTTCCACAGAAGATTATAAAATAGGCTAGTAGCAGAGCTGGACAGATGATGGAAGTTCCACTTTGCAAAGGGAGTTAGGGATTTTTGAAATTTTACTTCATTTCAAATGAGAACAAAACCTGGCAATTTCAGAATTCTCCCACATGGAAAACACTAATAGTTTGGGTGTTTTACAACATTTTTTTATTCTATTATACTTTAAATTCAAAATGAAAAATCACTTAAAAATGTAAAGTTGAAACATTTTTCGTTCTGTAAATGTTAACACAGGAGGATGTGACACTGACAGGACTTTTTTTTTTTTCTGTCTCCAAAACTGAATTTCTGAGAAACTGACTAGTTTCAAGAAGCATGTCCATTTCAGTGAAGCTACATTTTCAGAAAGAAAATAGTTCCATTTAGGTTTAGCTCTTCCTAGATATTTAATATATTTAGTGACTTCTTGCCCACAATACAGTCTGTGCCATGTAGCAAAATGAAGCTCAAGACTAAAACTATAAAGGGTGTCAGTTATTTTATTTGTATTGATTTTGTTTGCTCTCTTGCTATTTTAACGAACAGAACAAATGTGATGGAGCAATTGCTCTGGGAACAACATAGCTTTAAAACAACTCAAAAAGGAACTAAATCTTGTTTGTGGGTATAGCAGGAATTTATGATTACATGTAATTATTTGATCTGGCTAAAATGTCAAAAATGAACCCCTAAAGTTTGGATCTGGGAGGCTGAGAAAGTGACTTTATTTTGTTTAAAGCATTGGGCATTCAGAGGCTCCTAATGACCCTAATAAACACTAATGGGTGCTTGGTATCTTTGAAAATCAGGGGTTTCTGCACTGGCAGAGAAGACATGACTAATTGCCACTGTAGGAACTGGTCCTAGGAAACAGAGGAGCAAGGCAGTTTGGGACTTATGGGCAGACCACAAGACAGACCAGATCTAAACAGAGATCTGGGTCCAGAGCTTGTTGTAGAGAGAGCTCATACCCCTCCCCAGACTGTGGTGCCACCTAAAGTGGTGGTACAGACATCTCTAGATCAAGGGAGAAGTGGGATGGAGGAGGAGGAGGAAGAGGAGGACCTCATTTAAGTTTTGGGGGAATTGTGTTTGTTGTGTCAGGGGAATGGGGGTGGACTCTTGCTTTGTCCAAAAGAGCAGAAACACTAAACTCTCCGCTGGAGGAGGCCTTGAATAAAAAAGAGAAACTGAGGCAATGGTGCTAGAAAGTAAGGACTTTGTGACAGAGACTGAAAGCTAAATCAAATGGTTCTCTATGTAACACATCTCCCAAAACACAAATGGTATGAAAGTTGTTGACACAGTGAATAGGTTGGCTCTATCCATGCATGTTTCTTATACAATTAAACAGCTTTGGATTACTCTGCAATGAACTAGGTTTCTCATTCAGAGACCCATTTTCCATGGGGCATCATAACTTAGATATAGGCTGAAAATTGTTGCGTGGACAGGCCGTACAGGGAGGCTGCTATGAGAACAGCATTGCCACTTCTATCAAACTATCCTTTCTGGCCCAAGTCCTCAGGAATCCTGGAGACTTGCTTTTCTAGAGAGAGGCGGATGCGTTCCTCCTGTTCTGCACTGACACAGGTGGGAGTAAGTTGAAGGCACCAAGGCATGTGAAACTGATTGTTCCTTCCTAAGTGGAGTACTTTGCATTTGTCCTTATTAAACTTCATCCTGTTTACCTCAGACCTTTTCTCCAGTTTGTCCAGATCATTTTGAATTATGACCCTGTCCTCCAAAGCAGTTGCAACCCCTCCCAGGTTGGTATCATCTGCAAATGTAATAAGCATACTCACTATGCCAATAACTAAATCGTTGATGAAGATATTGAACAGAACCAGTCCCAAAACAGACCCCTGCGGAACCCCACTTGTTATGTCCTTCCAGCAGGATTGTGAACCATTAATAACTACTCTCTGAGAACGGTTATCCAGCCGGTTATCCAGCCATTTATGCACCCACCTTATAGTAGCCCCATCTAAGTGGTATTTGCCTAATTTATTGATAAGAAGATCATGCAAGACCGTATAAAATGCCTTACTAAAGTCTGAGTACACCACGTCCACTGCTTCTCCCTTATCCACAAGACTTGTTATCCTATCAAAGAAAACTATCAAACTGGTTTGACACGATCTATTCTTTACAAATCCATGTTGGCTGTTACCTAGCACCCTATTATCTTCCAGGTGTTTGCAGATGAATTCCTTAATTCCTTGCTCCATTATCTTTCCTGGCACAGAAGTTAAACTGACTGGTCTGTAGTTTCCTGGGTTGTTCTTATTTCCCTTTTTTGTAGATGGGCACTATATTTGCCCTTTTCCAGTCTTCTGGAATCTCTCCCGCCTTCCATGATTTTTCAAATATGATAACTAAAGACTCAGATACCTCCGCTGTCAGCTCCTTGAGTATTCTAGGATATTCTAGGTGACTTGCAGACATCTGACTTTTCTAAGTGATTTTTAACTTGTTCTTTTTTTATTTTATCTTCTAAACCTACCCCATTCCCACTAGCATCATATATATAGTAGCCCATTGTGCGTCTGTAACGCTGACGTACACAGCCACGCCCCCTGGCCCCCCATACTCCCCTCCAGCCCCACAGCCCCTGATCCCCCCCCAGTTCTGCTTCCCACCCCCCTTCCAGCCAGCTCCGCCCCCCTTCCCCTCCCTTCCTGGCGATTCGGCCCAGCGCTGCGCCGCTCAGCTGGGCCCCGGTGGGGGAGCAAGTGGTGGCAAGTGTGACACGGAGGGAGGGGAAGGGGGGCGGGGCTGGCTGGAAGGGGGGTGGGAAGCAGAACTGGGAGGAGATCAGGGGCTGTGGGGCTGGAGGGGAGTATGGGGGGGCCTGGAGGAAGGGGGGAGGGAAGCAGCACTGGTGGGAGATATCCGGGGGGGCCATGGGGCTGGCCAGCAGGAAGAGGGGGTGGGAAGCAGAGCTGGGGGGGGAGGATCAGGGGCTGTGGGGCTGGACGGGAGGAGGGGGGCAGGCAGCAGACCTGGCGGGGGGGGTGCAGCGCGGACCCCAAACGGCCGCTTGCTGCCGCTTGCTCCTCCAGCGGGAGCGCCGCTCAGCTGGGCCCAGGGCGGCAAGTGGCCGCCGCTCAGCTGGGCCTGGCGGGAGCGCCGCTCAGCTGGGCCCAGCTGAGCAGTGCAGCGTGCCACGGGGGGAGGGGAACGGGGGTGGGGCGCAGGGAGGGGAAGGGGGCGGAGCTGGCCGGAAGGGGGTGGGAAGCAGAGCTAGGGGTGGATGGGGGGCTGTGGGGCTGGAGGGGAGGATGGGGGGGCCTGGAGGAAGGGGGGAGGGAAGCAGCGCTGGCAGGGGGGAGGTGGGGGGTGTGCAGGGGGCCATGGGGCTGGCCGGCAGGAAGAGGGGGCGGGAAGCAGAGCTGGGGGGGGATTGGGGGCTGTGGGGCTGGACAGGAGGAGGGGGGCGGGAAGCAGACCTGGCGGGGGGAGGGGTGCAACCACTGGCCACAGCCGGACCCCAAACGGCCGCTTGCCGCCGCTTGCTCCCCGGCCGTGGCCCAACTGAATGGCGCAGGCACTGTGCTGCTCAGCTGAGCCCCGGTGGGACAGGAAGGGGGGTGGGGCGGTGATGTACATGGCCAGGGGGTGGGGTCATGTACGTCACTGCCCCCCCTTCCTCCTCCCGCCTGATGCTGAGTGGTGCACCCCTCAGCCGGGCCGCTACGGGAGAGGGGAGGGGGGGCAGTGACATAGACAGCCCTGCCCCCTGGCCATGTACGTCACCACCCTGCCCCTCCTCCCCCACGGTGGCCCAGCTGAGCGCGCATCACTCAGCCAAGCCGCCACAGAGGGAGGGGAAGGGGGCGGGGCGGTGACGTACACGGCCAGGGGGCGGGGCTGTGTACGTCACTGCCCCCTTCCCCTTCCACTGTGGCACTCAGCTGAGTGCTGCGCCCCTCAGCTGGGCCGCCAGGGGAACCAGCAGCGCAAGAGGCTGTTTGGGCTCCCCCGGGGTGGGAGGGGAAGGGAGGGCGGTGACGTACACGGCCCCGCCCCCAGCTGTGTACGTCACTGCCCCACCCCCCTCCCTCGCGGCAGCCCGGCTGAGTAGGCAGCACTCAGCCAAGCGCCATGGCAGGAGGGAAGGGGAAGGGGAAGGGGGCGGGGAGAAATGGAGGGGAGAGAGAGGCAGGAGGAGGAGAAGAGAAAGAAAGAGACGGAGAGAGAGAAAGGAGGCGGAGGAGAGCTGAGAGACAGAGGGGGGAGGCAGTAGGAGGAGAGAGAGAGCTCAGGAGAGAAGACCTGAAAATCCCGTCTTATGACGGGCTAATTGGCTAGCTCACTATATTAGGCATTCCTTCATCATCAGACTTCCTGGTGAAGATCAAAACAAAGACGTCATTAAGCATCTCTGCCATTTCTAAATTTCCGGTTACTGTTTCTCCCTCCACACTGAGCAATGGACCTACCCTGTCCGTGGTCTTCCTCTTGCTTCTAATATATTTATAGAAAGTCTTCTTGTCATCCTTTATGTCTGTAGCTAGTTTGAGCTTATTTTGTGCCTTTGCCTTTCTAATCTTGCCCCTGCATTCCTGTATTGTTCGCTTATATTCATCCTTTGTAATTTGTCCTAGTTTCTACTTTTTATATGACTACTTTTTGATTTTTAGATCATGCAAGATTTCTTGGTTAAGCCAAGGTGGTCTTTTGCCATATTTTCTATCTTTCCTACACAGTGGAATAGCTTGCTTTTGGGCCCTTAATAACGTCCCTTTGAAAAACTGCCAACTCTCTTCAGTTGTTTTTCCCCTCAGTTTTAAAATATTTAGTGTTAATCCTCTACACAAGACCACAGACATTATGGGACTTCTAGCAGAATCCCAACAATGTACAGAATAAGAGTACTACTGTCTACTAGCCTGACAGTAGTACCAGTTAGACTGAAATTATCTCCTGAAAGAAGGGGGAAGCTACACTCGTTGCTTATGGCAGGACAGAACAATTAAAAACCGGGAATCCTTTAGGGAACACATTTATAATGAGAATTATGGGGAGTAGGTACATTTTGTTGATTGAAAGGGGAGGAGCTATAGATCACTACACAAGTATGTGTGATGTGACACGTGCAGAATCATGCCGTTAAAGGCTATTTCACCTGCTAAGTCATGCAAAAACTGCCTGGAGGGTTTTGCCTTGATTTAGCTAACTCGAGTTAGGCACGCATCTTTTTTTCCTAGAAAAGATGCAAAGGGCAGAGCCAAGCCTTTTACAGTGAAACATTCTAAGGCTGAAAGTCTGTAGCTCCAAAACCTGACGCATCACATAGAGGAGGAGGATGAAGACTGCTCAACCTGTCCAGATCTTCAGTAGCTGTGATGCACAAGACACTTGCTGCTGTTCTCAGCAGGCACTGTGGTGCAGGTTGTGTTAGGAGCAGAATAAAAATAGTAGTTAAGGAAGAA
The DNA here is from genome assembly GCA_032595735.1 of Pelochelys cantorii. NCBI lineage: Eukaryota > Metazoa > Chordata > Testudines > Trionychidae > Pelochelys > Pelochelys cantorii. The sequence continues at coordinate 121,140,249 of CM064330.1, forward strand.
GCTACAGGTTCCAAGAGTTAGACAAGAACACACAACTGGAGAAGAGACAAGGGTGGGCTTTGCAGAGGGGCCTCTGGCAGAAAAGAGAAGGGGAAAAAATCATTCTGTTCACGCCCCGAATTTCTAACATATTGCAGCTTGACACATTGAGAGTTATGCCAGCCCCTCCTGTGCTCTTACTCCTGTCTAGTTGCTGTGGAGCAGTGCCCACATACAGGAGGGTTTGGCAGGCCTCTCAGGCCACCCACAGCTAAGAAGGCCTAATTGGGTGGGCTCTTTTGATCTGGATGATTGGGAGCAGACGATGAGATGTGCTGAGGGGTGGGATTGATTGTAGGCAAACTTCAGATGCTGCTGTCAACAGCTCTGGCTGTAAAGAAACACTGTGAGGTGAGGATTGCTACTACTGCATGGAGAATATGCTGCAAAATTTGACCCTTCCAGACTTCTAAAGTGGGCATTTGGGATTGTGAACTCTCTTCCAACTCGGTAGCATAGCCTATGATGACTTCTTTCACTTATTGACATGGAGTAGAAATGACAATAGATTACTGTCTTTGCTTTGTTTAAAACCACAACGTTCATGCAAAGATGAAGATAAGTCTCTCAAATATTTTAGGTAGCACAAAATTAGGGCCTTACCTACCAAAAGTTTTAGACTAGCCCTCTAAAGAGCAAGGAGAATCCAGATAGCTATCCTATAGCAATGGACACTTTAAAAGCAATTCAGTTCATAATAAAAAATATATTCACACTGGGTGCTACAGTATTGGCTCCAAACTTCCAATTTAGGTGCTTGAAAACTGATTTGATTTTCTAACGCAGCCAGCAGCAACCACTGATTTCAGTGAGAGCTGCTTTAATGGGTTTGAAAGGTCACTTATTTAAGGTACCTACATTGGAAGTTGGGCGCCTAACTTGCAGCGCACAGTTTGAAAACCTCACTGCCACCATGACTTAATTCCTGTCTGCACTGGACCATATGTTTTAGAAACACATCCAATCTTGATTCAAAAATTCCCAGTGATAGAGAGTTTACCACAACCCTTGGTAAAGTGCTCCAAGGGTTGATTGCAATCACTGTTTACAAACTTGCTCTCTATTTCCAGTGTGAAATTGTCTCGCTTCCACTTCCAGCCATTGAATTACACCTTTGTCTGCTGGATTAAAACCCCCACTATCAAATTTTTGTTTTCCATATAAGTAATTACAAACTATAATCAAGCCACCCCTTCACCTTCTCTCTATTAAGGTAGATAGATAGACTCAAGGAGCTCAGTCACTATATGGCTTGGTTTTCTATTTCTCAGGGGCACCAACAATCTCTGTAGGCCCCTGGGCAAGATGGGGAGGGGCAACTCTGTGCTCCCAGAAGGGGCGGGGCCTCGGACGGAAGGAGCCGAGGTGTCCAGACCTCCATGCCACTGGCAGTGCATCACACCACACCAACCCACCAACCCTTAGGCCCCCCCAGAACACGTGGTGTGATGGTCTGGGAGAAATGTAAAGAACTTGGATCTGCCACTACCGCAGAAGCAGCCACATCAGCTGGGAGCCCTGGGTCCCTTTGACTCGCTGGGCCTCAGGGCAACTGATCCCTTTAACCGCCCTTGGCAGGCCTGCTAATCCTTTAATCATTCTTGTGGCTCTTCTTGGAACCCTCTCCAATCTATCAGCCACCTTCTCTCCTGGCTTGTAGGCACTAGAAATGGACAGTTCCAGCAGAGGTCACACCCAAAACTGCATTGGCTCTTTTGGCCACAAGTCTTGACCTACTAAGTCTTTTTCAGCATCACAGCTTCCCAGGCTAGTCCATTGTTCCCACACTTACTTTTGGTGGTATTAAAATCCATATTGTTGGCTTGTACCCAGCTTACCAAGCAAACCAGGTTGCTCTGTATTAGTGACTGTTCCTCTTCCTTATTTGCCACTCCCACAGTCATCCACAAACTTTATCAATGATCTTATTCTCCTCCAGGTCACTGATTTAAAAAAAGAAAACATTGGTTCTGGCTCTACACCATTCAATCTCTGCAGGCCCTGTTAGAAACACATCATCTTGATGAGGAGTTCCTATTTGCATTTTGAGATCTGTTAGCCAGTTGTTACTCAATTTGGAATGTGCCCTGTCAATTTCATACTAGTTTTTCTTAATCAATACACTATGGGTACCAAGTCAAATGCCTGACAGAAGTCTAAGTATATAAGATGAAGGCTTAAGTCATCTAGTATCCTATCCTATGCCAGCCCACAGTTGGAAAATCTTGTCCAATGTGGACAAGTATTTTCTCTCTCTATATATAAAAAAAATTTCTTGTGGGATGACAGAGTGACATCATCATGTCATCTGTGTCCTCATGCCACTGCCTGCCTCTGCCTCCATCCTCAGCTGTATGCTGTGGCCGACACTGCCCCCGGCCTGCACTGCACAGGGTCCCCTCTGCCATCTGAGCCCGACTCCTCCCCACATGCTGTGCTGGGTACCTTCTGCCAACCAAGTCCAACCCCTCTCCCCTGGGCCGCCCTGGGTCCCTTCTGCTATCCAAACCCCAGCCCTCTCACCCTTCCCATTGAGACCCCAGCCCGCTCCTGGCCAGACACCTACCCCCCCAACCTGCTCTTGCCCCCTCCCTCCATCCAGACACCTACCCCCAGCCTGTTCCTCCTCTCCTGGCCAGACACCCTGTCCCCAGCCCACTCCTGCCCCCTCCCCCCGGCCAGACACCTACCCCCAGAGAGAGCAGAGTTGGCAAGCGTAGCGAGCAGAGGGCGCAGCCTCCTAGTATTTCTAAATAATCATTCCTGCAGAAACGATGCCATAGCTGCCTTCTAACTAGTCTAGAGCACAGCTTCTTACCAAGATTGTAACACAGGGACTAATCTTGCTCCCTTCCTTGCCCACCATAACCTAGATGTGCAAGGAAAGTAGGATTAGGGCCCACGCAGCTTGTTGCTTCGTGCGTGGCTGCATACAATGCTAAAACTGGCTTGTCACTGTGTCCAGTCATTGTGAATATGGCCTCCTGAAGTCATCGTTGTCGTCTTGTGAATTAACGCACTCTGTGCAAATGTGTTTAACGTAAGGTGCGATGCAACATGTTGTGATGCTATTATAGTAACACTGCTACTCCTGTCCCTTACCAACTCCCCTCAGAGCACTCCTCAGTCATTTTATCTGTTGTTATAGGCAGCAACAAATGCCGCATGCTTTGAAGGTACATTAGTACTTTGAATAGCCATCGTAGTGATCACATGTAAAACCTCTCTCGCTGTGCCCCAGGTTGCCAGGCAGCATCTCAGAAAAGAATAAATAGAACTGGCGATTGTCACTGCACAATAGCTGTAATCTAAACAAAATGAGGTATGCCGTAATACACAATGAGGTATGCCGTAATACGCAACAGGGGAGCTGATAGCCATGCTGGGCCCCTGGGAAAGGTTGGGAGGCTGGTTCCACACGCCATGAAGGGACGAGGCCTCCAGTAGAAGGGGCAGGGCAGAGTAACCAGCCCTTTGCGCCACCCAGAGCATGCCACACCCCTCTTCTCCTGTCCTTAGCGCTGCCCAGAGTGGCCGCGCAGCACTCTGGTGGCAATTTAAAGGGCACTGCTGTTGTAGCAGCAGGGGCAGTGGCTGGGAACTTTGGGCCCTTTAGAATCACTGGACCCCGAGCAGTTGCCGCATTTCTCCCCAACCTACCGCTGTCGGCAGGCCTGCACACCACTCATACCTTATGACAGTGAGGTTTACAGCCTGAGAGAGATCAACACAGAGAACACTCCAGGGGAACAAATTCATTGCAGCAGTGGATTCACTAAGTGGTACAAAGCTTACAGGAGGCAAAAGTTAATTTCCTGGGGCCCCAACACATCAAAAAAACTTGATGCTGCAAGTTAAGCGCCTGCTTCTATATAGTCCCATCGGAATCAGTTAAGCACGTGGGTAAGTGCTTTGCTGGATCGAGCCTCTACCCTACAGCACAGGATGGGATTTCCAAAGAAGCCGATGGGGACTGGGATCCCAACTCCCTTATTCCTTCGAAAAGCTCAGTGCAGATTATTTTTGCACATTGCAAGGAAATGTGGCTACCTTCTCACTTAAAACCACACCCTGTGGGTGGACATAGAGACGAAAACTTTTTTCTGTTCTTAGACTCATGGCATGCAGCATCCCATAGCACATGGGCTAACGTGGGTAGCTCTTCAAGAAAAAGGGAGAAGTACAGGTTGAACCTCTGTAATCTGGGACTCCCTCGTCCGGCACCATCCATTGTGCGGCAGGACCACGGATGTTCCAAGACGAGAAAGTCTGGGTGGAGGGCTGGTGGGTGAGATGCCTGCTGCTGGGAACGAGGCAGCCAGGCACAACCCAGCGGGGCTGCCTGGTGGGGCCAGGAGCCCAGTGCCCCAAAGCAGGGTTGCCTGGTGGGGCCAGGAACTCAGCGTACCACAGTAGGGCTGTCCCACAGGGCGAGGAGTTCAGCACTCCACGGTGGGGCTTCCCAGTGGGGCCAGGAGCTCAGACCCGTGCCAGGAGGTTAGTGCTCCACCCGGTGGTGCCAGGAGTCTGGCACACAGGGAGTTGGGCTGCCTGGCATAGCATGGAAGGAGGTGGGGGGACCAGCAGCGCAATGAGGCTGGCAGCAAGGGGTAGCCAGCCAGGAGGCTGGTGGCTGGTCCAGGGCTGGGGGGAGCTGGTAGCAAGGAAGTCAGATATGACGTCCCCTGGCCCAGCAAAATCCCTCATCCAGGACCGGTCAGGACCCGAGGGAGCCAGATCAGGGAGGGCCAACCTGTATTTTAATATGGCAGTGTGTTCGCTATGTAGTGTAGGGTTCTTGGGTTTGGGTTTTTCAAGTATACTAACATGGTTATTGGGAAACTTTTGTGTCAAGCTAATACTCCTCTGGCCAGATGCTGATCTCTGTTAGGCCCATGTAAATCCAGAATAGATCCACTCAAATCAATGTAGGTTTCCTGAATTTACACCAGGGCAAATGAAGTGAAAATCTGGCCCCATGTTTTTAAATCTCAGAGGCTGAGCCTTCACTAGGAGGAAGAAGTCTGCTGTTGACTTGGATTTCTACCTTTAGTTAGTTAAGACTATGCAGTCTGAGGTAAAGACTATAGGAAACCATGCTAACACTTGTGAAAACTACTTTATCTTCATTAGGATTTTACCTAACGTTAGTTGACTTAAAGAAATACTTTTTTCTTACCTAGTGAAGACAAGGCCTCGGGGCTGGTCTACACTTAAGTTTTACAGCATAACTGTATTAGGAGTCTGTGGGGTTGTTTTAGCTTGCTTTTGTTTTTTTCTGTCCCTGACAAAGTTACAGTGGTTAAAACTTATTCCGGTTAACAAACATCAGTATAACTATGGACACTTTGATACTGGTGTGACTGTGCTATTGTAGCTGTGTTGGTTAAATATCTGAGAGAGAAGATGAGAGAACATCTTTTTTTTTTTTTGGTCTAGTAAAAGATATTATATCACCCATCTTGTCTCGCCACAATAGAGGATTCACTACATGGATATGGTTGAAGCTGCAATACTTTAAGACAAGACCTAAGTGTTTTCACAAGGGATTGCAGTGTTAGGTAGAACAGAGGAACCCTCATTTGTGGGTTTCACACAAGGAACCAGCACTGCACTTAAGCCCTCAGGGTTTAGTGTCAGTTGTGCTGTCATCCCTCTCTTACAACCCTTTGGAAACAAACGCCCAGAGCTGATAAACACACACAACTGGTTTCCTGTCACCTGCGTGATGCAAGCTGACAGACACAGGCTGTCGCTTACAGCTGAGATTTTTCAAGCCTCTTATAGGATTTGCAGGCCCAGGCCCCATTAATTTTAATGGGAGTTGGTTGTCAAAGTTTCTTAGTCTGAAAATCTCAGTCACTGTTGCTGTTTGAATATCTCACATCTGCTAAGGTTACTAAAACCAGCCATGACTTCTCTCGTTTTCACTTACTGCTGGCTTGGTGTGGAAAGGTGTCCCACTGTGGAGGACAGAATAAGACAAACCTCCCCAGAAACTTTGTGAGAAGGAGGAAAGAGTTCCTATATGAGCACTTGAAGGAGATGTGCAGGGAGGATTCCCAATCCATCTCCAGAGACATTAACAAGCTGTTCTGCGTAGGCAGAGTGACCGCCACAGATCTCACCCAGCAAAGCTGAAAATCCTGGCCAGAGATGTCACATCAGGGCATTGTGGGACACCTGCTGGAGGCCAAGAACATTGGTTTTCACAATGCTGCCTCTGTGGAGGTCGAATTTACCATTATTCCTCATGAAAAGCAGGAGTACTGAAATCAACTTTAACAGCCCTTAACATTGACAGAATGGGCTTGATGGTGTGCACTCATTCTTTAAAAAATCAACCTAATGCAGTTAAGTTCGACCTAAGTGTAAACCAGACCTTCTTTTTGACCCATCCCAGAATGCAGTGTGCTTAAAATGACTGTTCTTCACTTGACATGGAGTGTAACATCAAGAAGACAGAGTGGAGAAATCTCACTGCAAAATATGCTTCCAGCACAGACAATGTCTGTATTTGAAGATTGCTTAAAAGAAGCTGCTTGTCCTTATTTTGGGCTTTCTTCTAAGAGCCCAAAATGTGTTTTTTCACATGCTCCTTTTCCAAAGAAAACTCCTGCAGTTATAGAAGAGCACCACTGGAGGGAAGCAAGAATCAGTGTTCTCATTCACATCAGTCAATTGCTGCAGCTTTTATTGTGCCTAAACATGGTAGGTCCAATTCAGATGCCCTTTCGTAGGGAGACTGCAATGTTTCTATCTAGACCAAAGATAGTTCGTCTCTTGAATCACTAAATGACCTTTGAATCTTTACTCATTCAAAATTACTGTTAGGATAGCTTTTTTCAGTCCCTATCAGCACAACCTTTAGCACATCTCGCTAGTATTTGGGGCATGCCCTCCATTTCAGAGTTCAGACAGCTGAATCATCTACCTGATTGCATGTATTACCATTTTTGCAGTAGCAAATGTTGTTAATCTGTTTGACTTTCTGTGTGTAATAAAGCATTGATAATTAAATGATGGAAACATATGGGTCTGATTCTTCACTGTATTTTGAAGTTATAATCTGTGCAAAGTGGGAGGTAATATTTGCCATCTTTGAAGCATTTTATAGCCATTTTGTACTTGCTTTATTCAAGGCCCAAGACTGAGTATAGGGCCATATATCTGCAGGAAAGAGTAGAAGAACTTTCTGGAAAGTCAGATCAGTTTTCAGCGGCAATGGTCATGATAAACATGTGCACATACGTCTAGTTAGTTACTGAGGTAACTGGGCCACAAATGTATTGGAATGGCTCACAATTTTTAACATATTTATCTTTACAACATTCCTGTGAGGTAAGGAAGTGCTAAATCCCTAATCTAAGGATGGGGGGGGAACTAAGGCACTGAAAGGCTACACAGATAACCTGTGAGGTGCAGGAAATTGAATCTAAATTTCCCAACTCCCAAGCCCTAGATATCCCAGCATAAACCATAAAGTGATAGGTGCAGACCCTTCTATACTGAGTCAGAGTTGCTTCAGCACCAAAGGCATCTCACTGCTTCCCAACCGAGGGCAAAGCTACCAGTGGTGAAAATTCTTCCGATCTTTCTACAGATGCTTTCTGCAAATTTGATTACTCTGCCATTCCTGCAAAGTCAGAACAGTAATGGAGTCCCCAAAGCTCTTCCCCACAGAGCTGGTAATATGAGTCCCCTCCAAAGAGTGACTTTTGGTTGGTTTCTTTTGCAGCAGCAGGTTCTCAAATTGCGGTCCACAGAGCAGAGGGTGCTGGCTCCATCTTTGCTGCTGATTTTTTCAAGCTTAGAGACTACCTGCCTGTGGAAGCACTGGAGAGGAGCAACTGTAGGAGAAATGGAAAGATGGTCTTGCAGTGACAACGGGGGAGAATCTTGTGAGATCAGGGTTTGATTCCTAGCTCTATCACACTTCCTGTGCACCCGTAGTCTGCTCTAGGTCCCTCCCCTATAAGAAAGGGCAAAAATAGTTCCCTGCCCCTAGGACTGTTATGAGCATGGATGTGTGTTAATGACTGAGGCTTTAGCACAGGGATGAGAACAACACAAATAACTGAGTAGCATATGCTATGTGATGCTGTAGCTATGTGAGGAAGACGAGCCCCTAACTGCCAGCAGGAACAAACTAAGAGCTGAGCAGAGAGATTGCCCCAACCCTCCTGTCCACACAAAAAAACTTCTAACCCCAGGCTAGCAGCAGGGCTGCGAGTATACACCTGAGCTTGGCATTCACTTCGTGCTTATCACGCCAAGGTGCGATTAGTCCTTCAGACTTGTCACACAATTCCAGCTGAGCCATAATTACTGGCTTTCCTCCTCCCTTCTGCACTTAGTGCTGCACTTCCACAGCCGTGGGACAAAGAGGCTGCCCAAGAAATATGTCCAGGCTGCCAGTTGGCCAGAAGCTGATACCAGCTTTCCAGTAAAGCTGTGGTGTGATAACGATAAAACCCATAATGTGGGGGAAAGGCACCCAAAATGATGCCTTTGGGGTTTAAAGAAAGAAATGGCGAGGCAGAAGCCAGCCGGCTACAAATTACTCTGTGGCTGGCAGACTGAATTCTTTCATGACATTCTCATTAAAAGTTCTTGCTGCCAAAGGCAGCTTCCTTTCATCTCCAGAGCTGTCTGCGTTAATGGGCATGTCTGTGCTGCCCCCTCCCGAAAGCCACAGTCTGAACCTTGGTCTCCGGGATGGAGGGAATGTTCAGGCTCCAAGACCCTCTTCCCTCACTGCATTTCAAAGCCCGTTTACACCCCCACCCATTCCCCCCTCCCCTCCGAAGGGAACGACTACTCTGCTCTTTTCAGCTATGGAGTGTAAGCCCCAGTCAGTTCACAGGGACTCTAGCACTTGCTGCCACAAGGTTTTTGTTGGTTGCGTGGCCTTTCCAGCATGGATATGCCCAGTAATGAGCACCTCATCTGGGAGATATTTACAAAAAGTCTAGTTCTCATGTCGTTGCCACAGACAGTAGCACTATGCTAGGACAAGGGGGAGGGACAGAGCACAAGAGCACCCTGTGAATGAATCCAGAGAGCAACCCAGTTTAATACACTGCTAAGAACCATGGACTATCCCACCAGAACCCGACTCTAGCACGTGAGCTACTGGAGCATCACTGTGGACACAGGTCTGGCACTGGGAGGGCTTTGCAGTGGAGATGCTCAATGTGGATTAGGCTAGCCCAGGCTAACGCTGCAGCGAAGACGTACCCTGGCACTCTCAGTGGAAAACAAGCCCATCTTAAGTTGCTGCTGAGTAGGAGTCAAGAGCATCCTCATGAAGGTTGTTTTCTTTGGGGCGAGGGGCATGAGAAAAGCAAAGAGGAGCAGAGGATGGGGAAGAGAGCTGGAGGCGACAAAGCTAGACAGATATAAGGAGTGGCAGCTAAAATAAAGGAGAAACAGGAGACAGTGGGGTTTGGAAAGGGAAACAATTTGATTTTCAAAGCTTAGTAAGTGTTCATTCACTTATAAGATCAGAGACAGGCTTTGATTTCCATGTTAACCACACATACACAAATTCACTTAGTGCCCAGGCTGTTGGAGACCATGGCTGGGATGAGGGGTGGGGAAGTGGCCAGGGAATGCTCATGATCTCTGCAGAATCTGTCATACACAATATACAGAACACTGGAGAGGCCTGTTCAGAGTAAAGAAATAGTTCTCAGGGACCATTTTGTTGGGCCTGAAATTCTCAGACTATTAAGTTGCTGCTCACCCTCTGCCACTGAGAAAGGAAGCAGGGCCTCTGCCCAGATGATGGTGCTAGCCTTTGCCCCAAGCAGCCTTCTAGAGGGTGTGAGGCAGAGTAGTAGGTAGAAAATGTGTGTCTGTTTCCCTCAGCACCAAGTGTGTCACTGGTTCTGCTTTAGAACCCTTCATCTCTGTATTTCCCAGTCTTCTTTATTCCCCTCTGACTGCAGAGTGCTTATTAGCTTTGCATCATTAGTGCTTTTATCTTTCAGAGGAATATCCCTTGTGGAGTCCCACAGACACTGTTGGAACTGCAGGCTGTCACTTTGAAGAGTGTCCAGATGAGGGTACAGTTTTTGGTGCTACTTGCAGGCCAGGTGGGTTCTGTGACAAAGCATGCAATTACCAGAGCAGGAAAGAGCAGGCTTAAAGCAAGGTGACATGAGTTGTGCCTCACTGCCTTGGAAGGTGGGTTTTTGAATCTGTCTTCTTGTAGTCGCATTCTCATCAGGGTTTCTCCATTAGCCTCACAGCACACAAACAGAAAATGTCTATAAAAAAGCACAAATACTCTTGCTGGAAGGTTGCAACATAACACTACTTTATTTCTCAAGCTTCAGTACACTAAAGAACCCATATACAAGAACCCGTATACAGAGAGAGAAGGCTGTTCCCTGAGGAAGTGAGGGTTAAGTCATCCCATCTGGCTTTCTGGTGGCTTTCTCCAGACAGAGTCTAATCACACACTCTGCTATAGAGCCCTCACCTGCAAACAAAACCAGGCATCTGGCCACCCGCTGCTAGAGCAAGAGCTTGCAATTCCAACACAGTTCTCAATGCACCACACCCCATTTTTCTTCTGTCCCCACACCCAAGCTTTTACCGAATCTTACAGCTTCTCCATGGACATCATTTCTGAAATCTACTCCTCTCTCCTCATTCCGCGGCAGAAACCCAGCTGTATCCCTGAGTTATCTTACCTCGATGTCTGTTTTCTCTCCCGTCTGCTAGAGACAGACCTCTCTAGCTCTTCCAAATACCCTACATTCAGCTTCTGACCAGCCCAGCCCCTTCTGCACAGCCTCTCACTGGTTTCTTTCTGCCCGCTTTTATATTGTATCCTCACTTTCAAAGTGCTGCACAGCACCCATTCTTTTAGCAGAGCAAATCCATCATCCCTGACTGGTGAATCTGGTCCACGTTTCTGCTTGACTCCCAGTCCTGCAAACATTTAGGGGGCACATGCAAGATGTCCTGTTGAAGTCAAGGAAGCTAATCAAGTGAGCAAAGTTAAATATATGTTTACATACATGACAGCCTGGGGTATATTGAGTCCTGCAGAGCTGTACATTCCTAATCATTCTAGACAGTCTAAAAAAAGTCAGCCTTTGGGCTGTTTGTGAAGTTCATTTGTTTTTTTCTTTAATTCATTTTTTCACTGTTGCACTAGGTGCTGATTCTGTGGGTGCTCCGGGGCTGGAACACTCACAGGAAAAATTTGTGGGTGTTGTGCACCTACCGGCAGCCACCCGCATCAGTTCTTTCCATCTGAGCAGCACCTGCTGCCCACTGTGATCAGCGGTTTTGCAGCGTTTTGGATTGGGGGGAGGAGCGAGATGCAGCATGCTCAGGGGAGAGAGGGAACTGGGTGGGATGAGGTGGGGCATGGGGGAGTGGGGACAAGAAGAGGAGGGACGGGCAGTGGCCCTTGAGGGGAAAGGGTGGAGTGGGGGCAAAGCCAGTGGTCCAGCACCTCCTAACAGCTTTCAAAGTCAGTGCCTGTGGTCAGCATTGCATAGCAACGTTTCTGCTCCTTGATACAATTTTTTACAATCTCTCCTAATTTCGGCTCTGAGACGACCAGCTTAGTTATGATAAAATGAGTACTTTGATCTGACAATGGTTAAATGAAACAAAACACACCAAACCCACACCACTGATACTGATTCTGCCTTCCTAGATACGATTTAAGGGCCCGATTCTCTAACATTGCTCCATCAAACATGAAATACCTCAGTCCAATTTCTCTTAAAATTTTCATCTCTTAAAACATTTGATACAATGTTAAAAATGTATATACATTAAATGTGTGGTTTAGTAGGCCTAAAACTGCCTACTATCTCAGCAGGAGCAGAGCTAGGCCAACACGAAGGGTGGGATTTTCAAAAGCTGAAAGTAATTTATGTAAGAGGTCTAGTGACTAACACAAAAGTAGTGGAAGGGATGGAGATCCTGGCTGGCCATCCCAGTTAAAACCACTGATTCATGGAGACCCGGAGCAAGTCATTTGATCCTCTTCATGCGTCAGTTAAGACCAGCTGTAAAACTAAGTAAAATGAAAACGCTAAGTGGGGACCAAATGCTTTATATGAGCCGAGTGCTCTTGGGACAAGCACAAACAAGTGGGCTAAGAAAGTTTTGTTTTTCTATCACTCAGCTACTCCATTCAGCTACTCTGTTTAGTTACTCTTACCTCTATTGCAATGCTATGGGTATCGTTGTGCACTATAGAACAGTGCTAATAAAATGCAATGTTTAACGCTATGATTTTCAAACCTGAGTACCTGCTGTTGAGCACCTAAGTAAAAGTTGCTGCTGCTGTCAATGTATGTAAAGAAAGACATGGGAAATGCAACCCAGTTGTGAAGGGTGGGTAGAATACTGGTGTAGGCCCATGTGTGTGTGTATGTAAGAGAAGGCTGTGAGGTAGCAATGGAATCTGCTTTTGAAAGCTGGCTTGAGCTCCCTGATATTAAATTCATAATGTGCCCTCTTTCAGTAGAACAATGTCTTCGCGTTAACGCCTTGAAATGATAGGAAACAGGTATAAATAATCTAATGTAGCTGTGTCAAACAGCTGAAATGTGACGTCCCTGCATCAGAAGGAAGTGATTGATTACCTCACTCCCATCCTCATGCCTTGGGTTGCAAAAAGAATGTACCTTAAGAAATGACCACATGGTAGACAAAGAGTCTTAGACTTTCCCTTGGGAAATAGAGCAGTAATGAGTGAATATGGACGAAAAGGCACAAGTTTAAAATCTTTCCAATTCTCAGACTTGCTAAAGATTTGAGGCTGCATTTAGACACAAAGCCTGGCCAGCCTGCATTGCAGGCTATTGCTATGTGGGGGAAAAAACTCTTCAGCTTGCCTGACATTAAGTACTTTGACAAACTTGAGGAAACATGTAAACTTAGCTCTCATTCAGCTAGGCATTAAAGCATGCACTTAACTTTAAGCCCATGCGTTATTCAGCTGACTTCAGCCGGAGTATCCATGTGCTAAAAATGAAGCATATGCTTAAAGGTTTTGCTCGATCAGAGCCTGTATTAAGAATTATTTCTTGGAGGAGGAACTTGTATCCACTTTTCAATGGGGGTAAATATTTTTGACTGGGAACTCATTTAAATAATTTGAAGGAGCAGTTATGTAGTTTTGAAATCAGTACACAGAGCTCATTAAAATTGGAGAGGGAAATAGAGCTAGAAATATCACTGCAAGGCTGACAACTATTTCAAATTATTACTAGGAACTTGCACACAAAAGTTCACTCAGGCTCAGTACTTTGCTTATAGAGAGATTGGTTTGGTTTGGTTTCTTTCTGTTTTTCCCCCCCTTCATTTGGGAAGGGAGGTTGTTTGTTCGCTCATTCCTGTTTCTTTCTCTGAAGCTTTAACATCCAGTGTCTCGCAATCACTTCTGCTCACTGTAAATTGTTCCTGGACTGTTCTTCTCCCTAGTGCTCTCCCTGAGCCTGCCCATAATTCAGAGGTTTCACTCCGGCAATTGCAAATGTTTAAACAACCCTTTTTGAGACAGTCTCTCTCTGCCCTGCTTTCCTGGGACATCTGGGAAACACAGAAGTACAGACCTCCAACATCTCTTGCCTCTTCTTGCTGACTCTGCCATGTAAGTGAACCCTGCTGGGCTGTACATAGTGCATGACTCCCATGGTGACCAGCTGGATAAAGCTTATAACAGAATGGCTCCTGCTGGAGCAATGGTTTCTTCCTTTGAGACAAAAATTGGAGCACTGTTCTATTAAGTGCTCCAAAATCCTATGTTATCTCAGGGCCATTGCAAGAAAGAAAGCCATCATGAGGCTGTTGGATGTGGTGATAAAGCTACACACACACACACACACACGTAGCTGCACAGTGGCAATCAACAAATAAACAGACATTGCCAGAGAATAAATTGCTTTTTTTCCAAACCCTAACATAAGCTGGGTTTGGCTGCTATTTTTGCAGCTTTAACCTTCTCAACTTGCATTCTGCCTGCTAATTAATTGCCACTAAAACCCCTCTAACTCATCAAAGCCCTGAACTGCTTGAAGTCACTGGAACGCTGGGACTTCAGGCTGTAGCGATCCACAGCAAAATACTTTTGTAAAAGTTATGCCATCATCTTTTTCTCAAAAAAATTGCCACAAATAAAATATAGAACTGTGGCAGCCTAAAGGGTTTATTTTTATGTGAGGAACTAGTTGTTTGTTAGTCACCCATAATCACTCTGTCACTCAAAACTCTTAGGGCACGTCTACAGCCAAATTAAACTACACAACTTCAGCTACGTCAATTGCACAGCGTAAGTCAAAATAGCTTAGTTCAGCTTTTGGTGCTGTGTAAGTAACCGCCACCGGGCTGATTTGAACCTGGGATCTCTGAAGCGGAGTATAGGCACCACTATCCTCTGAGCTAAAAGCCAGCTGGCTCCCAGCCCATGCTGTAGAGGTCTCTTGGTCTTAACTGTTGCTGTGGTCTAGGTACCACTTGCATTGCTCAGTAACCACACTAGGGCTATGTTTACACTGGCGGGTTCTTGCGCCAGAAATATGCAAATGAGGCTAAGCGTGGAATATCGCCAAGCCTCATTTGCATACCTAATGAGCTGCCATTTTTGTAGAAGAGGCTCTTGCGCCAGAAGGAGCTGTCTACACTGCCCCTTCTTGCACAAGAAAAACCCTCTTGCGCAATGCCGCTATGCTGATTATTTTCAGGAATAACAGCATTGTGCAGGAGGGTTTTTCTTGTGCAAGAAGGGGCAGTGTAGACAGCTCCTTCTGGCACAAGAGCCTCTTCTGCAAAAATGGTGGCTCATTAGGTATGCAAATGAGGCTCGGCGATATTCCATGCTTAGCCTCATTTGCATATTTCTGGCGCAAGAACCCGCCAGTGTAGACATAGCCAAGGTGTGTGGGTTACATCTACACAGCAGGAAGTTGAAGGTAGAGCACTCTTCCTCCGACTTCCCTTATTCCTTGGGAAATGAGGGTTACAGGAGTCAGAGTAAGAAGTCCTCCAGTGTGACATTATTTTGACATTATGATGAAGTAACTGCTTTTAGTGTAGCCGCACCCTATGTTATGTTGAAATAACTGATAATAACTGACGTTATTCCAAAATAACACTGCTGTGTAGACGTACCCGGGGGCTATGTCTACTCTGGCAGGTTCGTGCTCAAGAACAGCTGTTCTTGTGCAAGAACCCGCAGAGCGTCCACACTGTCCACCCGCTCTTGAGCAAGAAGATTTACAGTATGGCATCGGAAGACAGGGCTTCTTGTGCAAGAGCTATGCTCTTTTCTAACAAGTGTAAGCCCTCTTGCACAAGAGCTCTTGTGCAAGAGGGCAGTGTGGATGCGCAGCAGGGGTTTCTTGGACAAGAAAGCCCTATGGCTAAAATGGCCATCATAGCTTTCTTGCGCAAGAGAGCATCCATCCTGCCATGGATGCTCTTGCGCAAAAGCACATGGTAGTGTGGACATGTTCTTGCGCAAGAGTTCTTGCACAAGAACCCTTGCGCAGGATGTTCTTGCGCAAGAACCCGCCAGTGTAGACATAGCCGTAAAGTGCCACACTCCATTACACGTAATGCCTAATAGAGCTTGACTCTTCTTATTTCCATTTCTGTGTTAGTCACATCATGTTCTGGCTTCCATGGAGTTACTCATGATGCACAACAGAGATGGGAATCAGGCTGAATTGTTCAGCTTTACATTTTTGTAGACAAATAAGCTCTTTTTTCCCCCCAGTAACCATTCAAGAGCATTGTCAATTATTGGTAGTCTAACCAATCTCACTTTAAGTCCAGATCACAAGTTTGGGCAATCTGTTAAAAGATACCTGCACTTTGTTTGTACTATGCCTGCTAGTGATGCTATACAAGCTTGCAAGTTCTTCAGCTTCTGAAATTCAGCATTGGTCCTGCTAATAAATAACTGATGGATTTTTAAATTTGACTATGAACCCTTCCTCTTGCCCTGTGTCCTAGCCAAGAGTCTTGTGAGAGTCCTGCTCATCAGTTCATCCAGCTCAGAGAAAAGCTATCTCTGGATGCTAGAGATAGGGAAAGAGTGCCCCATAACTGAAGCTAAAATGCATATCTGACAAAGTGCGTCTTTGCCCACTAAAGTTTATGCTCCAATACATCTGTTAGTCTATAAGGTGCCACAGGACTTCTCGTTGTTTATCCCACAATAATAAACAGATGCATGCGATGTTCTGGGTTGCTTTCTTGGAGTTGGAGGACTCTTGGAACATTCTCTGCATTTGACAGAAAAAAAGAAGACCCTCTGAGGCACCACAGAGACACTAAAATAAGAGAAACAAGCACTCCAACAGCTGTGTCAATGTCAACAGACATTGTTTTACCTTTGAACTCATCCATGGGTGAGCCATAGTGTGAGACGAAAATGAAAATGAGGAAATCAAGGAAAATAATAATGCAGAAAGCTTGAAATAATGTGGGTCTCATTTTTTTAAACATAAACACTTTTTCTGTAACCTTGGTTTCAAGCTTCAGTATTTCTGCTGTAGATAACTTGCAACAGTAGCACTATGAAAATCCCAGTTTTGTGTGTGATCCAGTTTAACATAGGACTAGCACGTAGTGAGTCAGGTGTGACACACAGGCTAGAGTCTCAGGCTGGTGTATGTTGGCACAGGTCTTCTGAAGTCAGTAGGAGCTGTTGATAGCTCCCCTTGTCTTCAATGCAGCTGTGTCAAATGTTATGCCAGTTCAGATGCTGGCCCTACATTTATGCTATTATGCAATGCCTGACTTAGAAAATCAATGGGTTGGTGGAACTGTGATAAATGAGACCGTATTCTGCCCTGTCTTTATCTTCTCCCCTTTGCATTTTTTTCATGGACTTTATCTGAAGAACCTGTTGGAACATATACAGTGTAAGAAGCATGTTTTTACTATATAGAAATCAAAATAAATTAACAAGAAAATCATGAGAAATTTCTGCTCCCTACTTACTACAGTCCAGAGCCTGATGCCTTTGCAGCAAATAGCAAAACTCCTTTGGACTTAAGTGGGGCCAGCACTCAGCTGTGTGAAAACCCTGTGGGGAGAGGAAATCCCGCCCCTTCACCCCAACAGGGCAGGCGCCAAATGCTGGAGCAGTATAAAAGAGACTAGCTCAGATCATTCTGGGCTAGCCACTGGAGGAGAAGGACCTACAGCAGGAGCTCCAGAGACCCGGATAGTGGAAACCAGAGACCCAAGAGACCAGCGTAGAAGGAGCCCAAGGTAGAGGTGGCTGCAGGGGAACCGGAGGATCCAAAGACCACATGGAACAAACCTGCACCAATGCTGGTAGGAAGTGACCCAGGGAGGGTGTCAGAGTGGTATCCCCCACCCAGGTGAGCTCAGTATGTTTCAGTCGGAATTCCCACTGAGTGAGTGGTAGAGACCTCTGCCAGTCACAGGGCCCTAAGTCAGGACCCAGTGAAGCAGGGTGGGCCCAGATTCCCCGACTTGAGCTGTTGACCTCTTATTGACTCTGGCCATTAGATTATGCTGCCCTCAACTAAGTGCCATCCCCTATTGACTCTAGTCATTAGACTATACTGCCCTGAGTTAAGGGCTGTCCCCTATTGACTCTAACTGTTGAGATACACTGCCTTGGACCAAGAGCTAGCCCCTATTGACTCTGGCTGTTAGGCTGTGCTGACTTGAGTTAAGGGCCATCCCCAGTTGACTCTGACCATTGGGCTAGGCTGCCCTGAGTTAAAGGACTACCCATATAGACTTGAGCCATTTGGCTGTGCTGCCCTGAAATAAGGGCTACCCTATTGACTCTAACCATTAGGCTGTACTAGCCTAGACCGAGGCTTGTTTTATGGACTGCAAGAGATTGCTGGCAATTCAGCAGCCAGAAAGGTGGCGTCCACACTCCTGGGTACTCACAACCCAGAGATGGGGTGCACATACGCCGTGACAGATTCTAAGTGAAAAACTGTACTTTACACTTAGCTTCAGCTTACTTAAAAGTCCTCTGGACAACCATGTAAAATAAAATCATTATGTGAATGAAGACAACTTGTCAAGAAATGTATTCACGACATCAGAGAAGGACACCATGAAGCCAAGAGACTAGTAAACCTCTTGAACCTGATTTACTCATCAAACAAGTAAATTTCCATCAACAAACATGTTTGGAAAGTTTAATTATAGTAGCTGTTCCATAAAAGAATTTCCAGCTGTGGCAACTGTTTGAATTATATTGAGCATGTATGTCATCCGTTCGGCCTAATTTAATTCAGCCCCTTTGTACATATACGTTCAGATACAGTCTCTACTTACAGTCATATATTCTTTTTATTTTACTGAGGCAACTTGCCTTACTCAGTGTACACAATGAACTCAAAAAGGGCAGAATTATGGTTTCATGAACAGCCATAACTAGACAATTCCCAAATATTAAATACTTGATTTTGCAACCTAAATAATATACAGTACTTCTAATATAGTATTTTTGTCTAACTACACTTTAACACTTATATTGCAGAAGCAGACAAAAAGTCCAGTTGGTATATGGAAACTCTTTTGTGCCTGGCATTGTGTTAATATATTTGGAAAGCAATACTAAAAGACCAGGCTGGAGGATGACAGTTCTATTTTGCAGCCACTTTTGAGGCTGCAGCATTTATTTTCATTCCAATGAGGAACAAAAATAAAACCTTCCAAGCATGTTCACAAAATGGAATTGTTTTCAGCTCAAAAAGCTCAGGGTTTCCATGCTCCCAGCTCAGAAGTAACCAGAGAGCCCTGCAGAGCAGAGCAGAACCCTTCCCGATGAAAACTTTGTCCAAACAGTTACAGCTCCACACACAATTTTTTTGTTTATATGAAACAGCATATTTTGATGAAATTACACTGTCAAAGTCCCATCCGGCTCTAAAAGATTAGTGCCTAAAATATGATGAAGTATAACCTGGCTTTTGACCTTCCCATGCATATTTCTTCTGTTGGATTTGAATACATTTAGCTTGCATAGGGGGAAAGGGATGTGTGGATTAACACACTTGATTGCAGATGACCCTAATAATGTACTAACTGCCCAATGGATTAAAATGCTCCATAGACACATGCAAAATATCATACAGAATTAGCTGTGAGTATTGAAATCCCCCATACAATTTCCTTCATGCAAGATATGTTTTTTTACACCACATTTTATTGTATAGATTTGAGTGGTTCCTTTTTATTGGCTAGCCTTCCAGCTGCAACTTGTTTTCAAAGCATTTTTACATGATAAACACAATGCATCAGATTTTCAGCTGGTGTAAGCTAATGGGAGTCCATTGAGTTCAGTTGATTCTTAACATTCCTTTTCACATATGCCCTGACCCAAAGGCCATGGCACTTAGTGTAAACATGCCTACTGATTTCAGTGGGCTATGGCTTGAGGTCCACAAGGATTTTTGCTAAATAAAACTAATCACACACCTAGGAAAAGTTAACTCTACTCTTATAGCCCTGTAAGCTACTCTTTTCATTGTTCCTCATCAGTTTTCCTTTTCTCATTATTTCCCTCACTCCTTCCTGTGCGGATATCTTTCCCCCTCTCCAAAGCAAAAAGTTTTAACCTTCTAAATATGCTGTTCACTGATCTAACTTTGTAAGTCGGTACACGGTCTGCTTTCACTCTCTTGCCTTCAGTTTCCCCACTGATGAAGAGAGAGGACATAAATAAAACCAAAGAATGAAAGAAAATATAAAATAAACATGAGGAAAGAAATAATAAAACTTGCATTACAATCCAATGTTTGTTATTTTGAGCTAATCTTTTTATTTTAAATGGCTGTTGCTCAGTACTTTGTACAGACTGCAGCTGATAAAAACTTTGTTTTCATTACTTTAAGAAAATTACATAAAATAACCATCAAAACATAACTTTGTCCAAGGGCACATTGCAGTATTGCTTAATACTTTTATTAAAGTTGAGAAGCAGTTTCCATTATAACCTCCACTTTTCAGCTGGACAGAATGTTGCACAGGGGGAGGAAATGTTCTATTCTTGGGGTGCTATGTTCTAAAAGTTCAAGATAAATAAGTTCAGCTGTCACTGAAATTGGCTCTGATTCAGGAAAACACTTAATCAAGAGCTTAAATTTAAGCATATGCATTAGCATCCCTCCCTAATAGGGCTTTCCTTGAGAGAGAAGTGGGGGGATGGGAGGGGTGCATACACACATTATAGTTAAATACTTCCCAGTGTTTTGTTCGTCTCTAACTCAAATTAATAAACTAAAAAACAACAAATAGACTGGTCATCTGAAGAAGTGGGCTGTGCCCACGAAAACTCATGGTACCATCTACGTGCTTTGTTAGTCTATAAAGTGCTACCAGACCATTTGTTGTTTTTTAGTTTATCCTGTACAGACTAACTCGGCTATCCCCTGAAGCTTCAAAAATAAATGAAGAAAATACTGACACTGTCAGTTTGACATGTACATTGCTTATGTCCTCATGTTTATTTCAGTATCTTATTGTTGTAAATCTAATCATCTACAACTTTAGGGTAGGAAGCCCAGAGAAGTTGTGTTAAATTCTCTTATGTGTGGGAATAGGATTTGCCCATGGAAATACAACAGGCTGCTGTCCTACCGAGAGCAGCACAGGCAATGAACATTTTCTGGGAAACAAATAGTTACGAGAAAAGGACATGCAGGCACTGCAGAAACGGGTCTAGCAATGTGACTCGTGACTGATTTGATATACATATTTTTAACCTCCTTGGTTAAACAGAGATTCCTGAGCTTCCCAGCTGGCGCAGTGCAAGGAAGTAGAGGATGCATTACATGACTTACATCCGAGTAAAGATAACGATATGCCAGAGACTAAGAGCAAAGAGCTGCTACTGCCAGGCTCCAATTCAGCAAAATATTTAAGCATGTACTTAACTTTAGGCTCGTACTTACTTCCAAGTGAAATCAAAGAGACTTAAACATGTTCTTAGAGGTAAGCACATACTCAAGCAATTTGCTGAATGGGGATGAAATGGTCCTTTAAAGGGCACATGTCTCTTATGCAATTAGCTATTGGGAGCATGGCCTGTAGTACATCGCCTAGTGCAGCGGGTCCCTGAGTGAGGCTAGGTAAAAAGTGCAGTGTTATAAAAGGGTGTCTTGCAGTATGGGCTGGAGAGCCAGGTACTAAGTCACTTCTCATATTAAGATAAGAGCCACAGCTGGATCAAGTGCTCCGAGTACAGTCAGTGAAGGGGGCGGGACTGCTCCAGCAGGACTTCAGTGAAGTCAGACCTAGAAAGGGATGGCAGAGTGACGCTGCCATGAGTCCCAGAGGAAGGGACAGTTCCACAGAGAGGGAGGGGCTGTGCTCAGTAGAAGTCTAGGTGGAAGATCTTTTCTGTGAGTGCTTTGAGAACTTTGTTAATTTAATGAAAAACCCAGAGCCCAAGAAGGGCTGTGATCAGAAGGGAGATGATACGGAGTTTGTTGAAAGGAGATGATGTGGAGTCTGTTGAAGGGAAGGCAGGTACAGGGAACTGGAGAAGCTCCTTGAGCCACAATGTGTGTTTGATTTGGCAGCCAGCCTAGCTACAGATGGAGAGGTAAATAACTGCTGTTGAAATCCACCAGGGCAATGCTATTATGTGACCATCTCCGCCATCAATGGTATTGGACAAAACACCCTCATCTCCTGGCACACGCGCATACAGCAACAAACAGAGGCAACAGCAGCAGAATGTAAGGAAAAAAATGTTCCTTGTTAAGCAATTTTTCAAAGAAACGAAACAAATCTTGAAAAATATACAAAACTTTTATTTTATAAACAGGTCTAATTGGTACGAATAGTTTAAAGCATATAAACATTTGTTTGCACTCATAAAGATAAATGTTTTAAACCTGTTATATTCTTTCACAATATACTGACTTACTCTTGCTTTAAGTCCTATTGTAACACTGTATTGTAACAAAGTCCTGATAGACTGTGAGGATCTATCAGGAAAAGATACGCAAAATGCGCTCTGCACTTTGCATATCTTTTTCCGATACTTTTGTCGGAAGAGGCTTTTCTGAAATTTGGCCCGTCTAGACTGGGCCAAATTTCGGGGAAAAAACCCTCGTTCGAAAGCCCCCTTTTTCCTCCACGGGAAGAATGCGTTTGCTCTTCCACAAAAAAAAGCAGAAGAGCAAACGTGTTTCCTGGACGCAGCGGAATTTTTTCAGGATACCTCTGGTATCCCGAAAATCCCCCACAGTCTAGCTGTACCCAAAGTTATTACTTTGATCTGTCTTCTGTTTAATGTACAGTTATGCCATCCTACCAAATTATGTAGACATGTTCAATTCAAAGTTGCTCGGGATACATTAAATATAGCTTGGGTTCATTCTGTTTTGAACTTACTTGTAGATTTTCTGTCCATCTAGTACCTGTATGTCTGCAACAAGCTTCTAAAATAGGGGCATGTATTCTAATTATGAATACTGATGTCAGGGTTTAACATAGGAGTCCAAAAATGGCATTGTTATAATTATGTATAAAGTATGTATTGTAAATAAATTTGAGCACCTGAGAGAACATAAGAATGGCCATACTGGGTAAGACCAAAGGTCCATCTAGTCAGTAGCCTTTCTGCCAACAGTGGCCTATACCAGATGCTCTAGAGCAAGGGAATACAACAGGTAATCATCACATGATCCCCCTCCTGTCATCCATTTCCAGACAAACAGAGGCTAGGGACATCATTCCTACCCATCCTGGCTAATAGCCATTGATGGACCTAACCTCCATGAATCTACTTAGGTATTTTTGCAACCCTGTTAAAGTCCTAGTCCTCACAACATCCGCTGGCAAGGGGTTCCACAGGTTGACTGTGCACTGAGCGAAGAAAAACTTCCTTTTGTTTGTTTTAAATATGCTGCCTATTGATTTCATTTGGTGATCCCTAGTTCTTATAGTGTGGGAATAAGTAAATAACTTTTCCTTATTCACTTTTTCCACACCAGTCATGATTTTATTGACCTCTATTATATCCTCCCTTAGTCTCCTCTTTTCTAAGCTGAGAAGTCCAAGTTTTTTTAATCTTGCGGGACCCATTCCAAACCCCTAATCATTTTTGTTGCCCTTTTCTGAACTTTTTCCAATGCCAGTATATCTTTTTGAGATGAGGCAACCACATCTGTACACAGTATTCAAGATGTGGGTGTACCATGGTTTTATATAGAGGAAAATAGTCAAATTGCAAAGATGTGGGAAGGGTGATGGGAGGGTGGGGACAAAGACAAAGGACAATGGTCTCTTTGTTCTGTGTTTGTACACCACCACATACAATGGGGCAAGTCCAGGACTGGGGCACCTCTACATTGCTGCAACTCTATCACTGTGAATAATGAAAAAATGAGGAGTACAGGATCTTTCGAAAAAGGGTTTTATTTTCGATTGATCCCTGTCTAAACAGCTGTTTTTCTTTCAAAAAGCCCCTTTTCGAAAAAAACCCCACAGCCGCCATTATGCAAATGAAGCATGGGAAATTTAAATCCCAGCTTCATTTGCAATTTTGAAGTGTCTAATTTACATCCCTTTTTCAAGAAAAGGGATGTAGTTTAGACACAGCCCTAGGGCTTGTACCCTACATGGCACCTTACACAGCCAAGCTGTGGCTGTTGAGTATTACTCCTTGCCACCAGCCAAAATCTTTCACTGCCACAGGAAAGACTGAGGCTACAGGAAAAGGCTCTGGCAGCTCCCTGCTACTTGAACTTTTCCCTTGCTACCAGAATCTTTTGCTGTGGTGGGGAAAGTTTTGGCAGCAGCCCTGCTTGTAACTACACACCACAGTGTGGATGCAGTCTGCTTTTCACTGTCCATGTAGGAACCAAAGAGACCTCTGCCAGTGTAGACATAGCTGCTGAGAAGTGAACAGGGGACCTGCAGTGCTAAAATCATGAGCTAAAGAGTCAGAGCTCTCTCACTGGGGCCCATAACAGCTCAAATCCTCTGTGGATCAGCAGAGAGGAGGATTTGTAACAAACACTGACTCGTGGGTTCCACTTTGCTTTTGTTACAGGAGGGAGACAATATGTTTTTACGTGAATTTCATGCTTTCCCAAATGCACCTTGGGTTATGTCTACACAGCAGCATTCTTCTTTATTTCAGAATAACTGACATTATTCCGAAATAACAAAGTCCGCCTCTACACTACAAGCAGTTATTTCAACATGATGTTGAAATAATGTTGAGCTAGAGGACTTTTTACTCTGACTCCTGTAACCCTCTGTGACAGGGTCCTTGCCTTCCACTGGTCCTTTAATGGCAAAAACCCCAGCCCTGAGTGAGGGCTGAGAGTGAAGCCCCAGCTGAGGCAGTTCTGGCTAATGAGGGCCCAGCTGGGGACTATATAAAGAAGGGCTAGTGAGTAGGAGGGACCTGGCTGCTTGGGAAACAGGAGGCTTCCTAGAGGAGGAGCAGTGCTGGGGAAAAGTAGGTAGGTTTGGGAAAGCTCTGGCTAAGCAAGCCCCCAGGCTGCAGGGCCTGAAGCTACTGGGGCTGCAAGGGGCAGCTATGCTAGGCAGGGGCAGCAGGACCACACCCCTTGCCAGTGATGAGTGGCCATTACAGG
The DNA here is from genome assembly GCA_032595735.1 of Pelochelys cantorii. NCBI lineage: Eukaryota > Metazoa > Chordata > Testudines > Trionychidae > Pelochelys > Pelochelys cantorii. The sequence goes on from CM064330.1 coordinate 121,164,893, forward strand.
CTGCAGTCTGTCCTTCAGGCAGGGGCTAGATGAAGACTGGCAGTGGGTCACTGAGGCAAGGTGAGTAAGGGGGAACTGGGTGTTCCCTGGGACGAGAACAGGGTGCCCCCGGGAGGGGAGGACACTGGAGTACAAGAAGGATAAACACCAACATAAGAATGGCCATACTGGGTCAGACCAAAGGTCCATCTAGCCCAGTATCCTGTCTGCCGACAGTGGCCAGCACCAGGTGCCCCAGAGAGGGTGGACCGAAGACAATGATCAAGCGATTTGTCTCCAGCCATCCCTCTCCAGCCTCTGACAAACAGAGGCCAAGGACACCATTTTATCCCCTGGCTAATAGCCTTTTATGGACCTAATTTCATGGAGGTTATCTAGCTTCTCTTTAAACTCTATTATAGTCCTAGCCTTCACAGCCTCCTCTGGCAAGGAGTTCCACAGGCTGACTACATGCTGTGTGAAGAAGAACTTTCTTTTATTAGTTTTAAACCTGCTACCCATTAATTTCATTTGGTGTCCTCTAGTTCTTCTATTTAGGGAACTAATAAATAACTTCTCTATCGGCCCTCTCCACACCACTCATGATTTTATATACCTCTATCATATCCCCCCTCAGTCTCCTCTTTTCTAAACGGAAAAGTCCCAGTTGCTTTAACCTCTCCTCATATGGGACCCGTTCCAAACCCCTAATCATTTTAGTTGCCCTTTTCTGAACCCTTTCCAAGGCCAAAATATCTTTTTTGAGGTGAGGAGACCACATCTGTACACAGTATTCAAGATGTGGGCGTACCATAGTTTTATACAGGGGCAGTAAGATATTCTGGGTCTTATTTTCTATCCCTTTCTTAATTCCGAGCATCCTATTTGCCTTTTTGACCGCCGCTGCACACTGTGTGGAAGTTTTCAGAGAACTGTCCACGATAACTCCAAGATCTCTTTCCTGATTTGTCGTAGCCAAATTAGCCCCCATCATACTGTACGTATAGTTGGGGTTATTTTTCCCGATGTGCATTACTTTACACTTATCCACATTAAATTTCATTTGCCATTTTGTTGCCCAATCGCTCAGTTTGGTGAGATCTTCTTGGAGTCCCTCACAGTCTGCTTCTGTCTTGACTATCCTAAACAGTGTGGTATCATCTGCAAACTTTACCACCTCACTGCTTACCCCTTTCTCCAGATCATTTATGAATAAGTTGAACAGGATTGGTTCTAGGACTGACCCTTGGGGGACACCACTAGTTACCCCTCTCCATTCTGAAAATTTACCATTTATTCCTACCCTTTGTTTCCTGTCTTTTAACCAGTTCTCAATCCAAGAAAGGACCTTCCCTCTTATCCCATGGCCATGTAATTTACACAAGAGCCTTTGGTGAGGGACCTTGTCAAAGGCTTTCTGAAAATCTAAGTATACTATATCTACTGGATCCCCCTTGTCCGCATGTTTGTTAAACCCTTCAAAGAACTCTAATAGATTAGTAAGACAGGATTTCCCTTTACAGAAACCATGTTGACTTTTGTCCAACAAATTATGTTCTTCTACATGCTTCACAATTTTATTCTTTACTATTGTTTCGACTAATTTGCCCGGTACTGAAGTTAGACTTACCGGTCTGTAATTGCCCGGATCGCCTCTAGAGCCCTTTTTAAATATTGGTGTCACGTTGGCTACCTTCCAGTCATTAGGTACAGAAGCCGATTTAAGGGATAGGTTACAAACCACAGATAATAGTTCAGCAATTTCCCATTTGAGTTCTTTTAGAACCCTTGGATGAATGCCATCCGGTCCCGGAGATTTGTTAACATTAAGTTTTTCTATTTGTTCCAAAACCTCCTCTAATGACACTTCAATCCGGGACAGTTCCTCAGATTCATCACCCACAAAGGATGGTGCAGATTTGGGAATCTCCCCAACGTCCTCAGCCGTGAAGACTGAAGCAAAGAAATCATTTAGTTTCTCCGCAATGGCTTTATCGTCCTTGATTGCGCCTTCTGTAGTTCGATCGTCTAGGGGACCCACAGGTTTTTTAGCAGGCTTCCTGCTTCTAATGTACTTAAAAAAAACAGTTTGTTGTTTCTTTCTGAGTTTTTGGCTAGCTGTTCCTCAAAATCTTTTTTGCTTTTCTTATTACATTTTTACACTTGATTTGACAGTGTTTATGTTCCTTTATATTTATCTCACTAGGATTGGACATCCACTTCTTAAAAGATGCCTTTTTGTCCCTCACTGCTTCTTTTACATGGTGGTTAAGCCACGGTGACACTTTTTTGCACAAGAACTGCCAGGGGGGTTCAGACACTGGAGTGGGCACTGCCAGAGGGCAGTGTCCTGAAGAAGATGCCGAGGTCCATAGATGACATGTGTATGGCCTAGAGGAAAGAGTGTGAACATGGGGGGACACCAGCTAGAGGGACGCATCCAGTGAGTCAACAAGCTAATTCCCAGAGCAACCAGCTGGAGGCACCAGGGTGGTGAGTCTGCCCTCTGACACCCTCATTGCAAGAGGCGTAAGGGACATGGGAGGAAGAGTGCTCTTTCTTGGACTTCCTGCTGTGTAGACAGCACCAAAAGCCCAGTTAAGCTACACAATTGACATTGCTCAAGTTATGTAGCTTATTTTGGCTTTAGCCCTGCTGTGTAGACGTGCCCTCACAGATTTGGTATTTTGTCACTTTTATATTGTCAGATGTTACAAACTGTATCTATTTAAAAAGAAATTGGGAGTGGAGCCCTCCCCATTCAGAGAACAGGTGCACTGCTCTACCACAGTATGTCTACACTACAGAGACTCTTTGACTTCCTGCAGTGTAGATAGCGCCAAAAATCAAGTTAAGGTACTTTGACTTCAGCTACACAACTTCAGCTACATTGAGTATCTTAATTTGATCTTATCCCATAGTGTAGACGTGCCCTCCAGTGTGCTTCAGTCCTGATCTGAAAGGACTACATCCAGGCTATGTCTACACTGGCATGATTTTGCGCAAGAACTGTTTTGCGGAAGAGTTCTTGTGCAAAAACTCTTCCAGAAGAGAGCGTCTACACTGGCACGTGCCTTTGCACAAGAGATGTGCTTTTGCGCAAGAGCATCCATGCCAGTGTAGAAGTTCTCTTGTGCAAGAAAGCTCTGATGGCCATTTTAACCATAGGGCTTTCTTGCGCAAGAAATTCATGTTGCCTGTCTACGCTGGCCTTTTGCACAGAACAGTTGCGCAAGAGGGCTTCTTCCTGAGTGGGAGCATCATAGTTCTTGCGCAAGAAGCCCTGATTTCATACATTAGAACGTCAGTGTTCTTGCGCAAGAACTCGTGGCCAGTGTAGACAGGCAAGTTTTTGCGCAAAAGTGGCTGCTTTTGTGCAAGATTGTGCCAATGTAGACCCAGCCCCAGAATACCAACCTCAGAGTCAGAAGGAAACTTGCTCTCCTTTGCCATTCAGTTTGTGGCCTCGTTTGAGAATTTTGGCAATAAACCCCAATTCAGAAAGCACTTTAGTGCTTATGTCCCTCCCTATGCAGCAAAGCACTTAAGAGAGTTCAGTACTTTAAATGAAGTACTGTGCTTAAATTTCCTTTGCTGAATTAGAGCTGAGAGGAGTGGGAGGCATTAACTCACAGCTTTTTGCTGAGTGTCCCATAATGAGCATTAGGCAGGCCGCAGTAATAGCACACACATGGGTCCATATGTCCTCTGTCACTGAGCATCACCCGCTGTCAACTGAGAGCAGGGTGTTCTCAGAGGGCATCCTATCCTCCTTTGGTTTGCTGCTGAGCAGTGTGCATTCTGTGTCCCCATGATGTCCAAACAGGAAAATCCCAGAAGCCAGGATACTACAACCTTTTTATGAAATCACAGAATTACCTGTTCCCATGCTGTACAGCCTTTAGGGGTGGACTAAGGCAATTTTTGAATTGCTGTCAGACAACGTGGACCCAGCAGTGTTCAGCACCACTATACTGGCAATCTTGCATGTGCAGATGCTGCTTGGGCTGTGTTTGAGCTCTGAGAGCTGGATGGTTTTGATTTAGGACTTTGTCTGCTGCACAGATTACATGGCAGCAACAGAGGCTGCTCTAGCGGGGGGACCAGAACACAGACAGGGAAGAAAAGCAAAAAAACCCAAGGAACTATTAGAGGACTGGTTGCTGGAGCAGCTTCACAGCATTCCCTGCCATGCTGGGCTTGGGAAACCAGTGCAGATTTGGCGTAAGATTGACCAACCATCAGGTCATTGGCATGCAGGCACAGGATGCTATGGAAAAGATACTGTTGTGCCGGGTTTTACAGTTTGGTAATGCTCAGGAGGCAATTGATGGCCTTGCGTACTTAGGATTCCCCGCCTGTACCGGGGCAATCAATGGGATTCATGCCTACTGTTTGGTTCCCCAACACCAGAATTCAGAACTCATAAACAGAAAGGAATGTTCCTCCACATTGTCATTAGCAGTACTCTTGAACAGAAGCAAAAAGCTGTCTGTCTACTGCTTCCATAGCAGCAAAATGATGGAGTGTGCATTTGGCTGTTTGAAAGAGAGATGGACTGTTTGTGGAATAGATTGGGAGGAGCTGAAAAAAGACATCCCAAAGGTTATAACCGCATGCTGTGTTTGGCACAGTATTTGCAAGAGAACACCTTAGCGATGGGCGGAAGACTGAGGTGCAGAGACTTGTTCTGTTTGAGCGACCCAGGAGGCGTCCAATGCAAACAATTGGGGCAAGATTATCAGGGAAGCCTATTCTGAGTGCCCCTGTCTGAAACCGGGCAGCTGTTCATCCAGCTGTTAATCTGTGGAAGGGGAGGAGGAGCTTTTTGTGCTGTTCAGTGTTTAATAGCTGGTGGAAGTGCAATGCTGTGGCAGTCCCTACTGCATCTTGGCTTTGCCTATATGTGTTTGTAAACCTTCTGAATTAGAGCAAACGTAAATATTTTCTGTGTAAATTTTTGTTTAACTCCTTACAACCATTTTAAAGGCTTTTATTTTTAAACAATCTATGTAATAAAACAGGATAATGGGGGGGGGGGAGCCTTTATTTAGGAAACAGCACTCTCCAGTCCCCCTCCTCCAGGTTACAACTCCCTCCCAGACCCTGCACCCCTTCTGACACTTCTCCCCTAGGCCAGAATCCTCTCCAGCACCTATATCTCCTTCCTGACCCTGCACCCTAATCTCCTGCCTGGGGTCACAACCCCATCTTTCACTCAAATTCCCTCTCAGACCCCAAACTCTCTCCTGCACCCAGTCCCTACCCAAAGCTCCCTTCCCCACCCAACCTCTGTCCCAGACTCCACAACCCCTCCATAGAAAAGTGCAGCCCTTGACCACTTTCCAAAATCTTGGAGTGCACCCCTCCCATCCAAAATGATTGCCTGTCCCGGTCTACAGGGTCAGCTTCCTCAGACCCAGTCTGGGAATTGTGGTGATTACTGTAGGGTAGGGATCAGACTTGCCTTCTCCCTAACCACCATCAGGGGCCTCAGTCTCAAAGAGATCCTGGCCTTCTAGGAAGATGTCTTCACTGGCCTCGTATTGCTCATTCCTTGATGGATCTTGCTGCTCATCTGTGGGTGAGGAAGGCAGCCACAAGCTGTCTAGGTTGGGTGGCCATGTAGTAATGTATCCCCTGAGGGATTTTTTTCCAGTTGTCTGTCTTTAAGGTAGGTACTCCTAAGCTGTTTGCTGTTTATCCAGCATGGCTCAGCATTCCTGTCACGGCTCCTACCAGACAGCTGCCTCGCAATGTCCACAAAAGCCTTTATTCCCATGGCTCACCCCATTAGCTTCCTGTGCTAATGCTTCTCTCCAGATGGCAATAAGATCCAGGATCTCAGCATGGCTCCAAGGGGATACTTGATGAACTGGAACACAGGAGAGAATTGACCAAATCTAGCTATGTGCCTGCCTACAAACAGGGGAGGAGGACACACAATCAGCTTGACCCCTGAGCAGGGGAGGGCACACAGGTAAACCAGTCAGTAACAGTCTTTTGCAAAGCAGCTCTGCTGGAGGGGTGGTGGTGTGAGACTGCCAAAGTAGTTTGCAGCAACATTGCATGCACACAAACAATAGAACAGACTAACTCCCTTTGCAGCAGTTAGTTCACTTTGCAAACTCTAGCATTCTCTTTCAATCAATGCAGAATCCATTGCACTATAATTGTGTTGTTACATAAGCCTTTTCAAAGTGGATTAACTCAAAAAGCTGCAGATTAACTAGCCTGGGTAGGCAAACCCTTAGGCTACATCTACACTGCCAGTCTCTGCCCACCCCCAGCAGAAAATATGAATCCCTCATGAGCATTAGCATAAGTCATGATCTCATTAACATATTTTATGCCAATCCATTTTTGCGCTGGGGTTTTTGCACAAAAACAAGCAGCGTGGATGTTTTCTTTTTGCGCAAAGACCCCCTTTTTCCGCAAGATCCTTGTGCCCCAAAAAAGGAGGTATAATCTTGTGGAAAAAGGTTTTTGCACAAAGAAAATGTCCACACTGCTTGTTTTTGCGCAAAAACCCAGCGCAAAAACGGATTGGCAGAAAATATGCTAATAAGATTGACTTATGCTAATGAATCCCTTATGAGCATATTTTCTGTGGGGATGGGCAGCATGGATGTTTTCTTTTTGCACAAAAACCCCTTTTTCCGCAAGATCATTATACCTCCTTTTTTTGGGGCACAAGGATCTTGTGGAAAAAGGGGGTGTGTGTTCTTTTTTTGCAGAAAAAGAAAATGTCCACCGTACTTGCTTTTGTACAAAAACCCCAGTATAAAAACAGATTGGCAGAAAATATGCAAATGAGCTGACTTGTAGTGTAGAGGTAGCCTAATGTCCACTGTGCCTGTGGGTTTTGAAGAGGTGCAGAACTCTACCTGCTCAAAGTCACCAACCACTGTTAGAGGCAAATACTTTTGGTAAATAACATAGTGTATGGTAAATGGCTGGTAGCTTTTCCAGGGATGGTTGTATTTCAATGATAAAGGGGTTATATGTACAAATGATGTGAAACACTTTAGGTGGTAAAGCACTGTCCAAATGTAAAAGTAATATACTTGCATGTATGTGCTACTTAAGGAAAAAACCTATTTAGAATTAATCAAGTGATAACCTTACCCATACCCAATCTCGAGAGCACTAGTGCCATCAATTTCCCCTCAGCAGAGCCCTGATGCCTGGACAATATTGCCACCAGAACACTGCAGCCCATGACTAAAGTTGCTGCATGGAGTTGAACATTAAATGCATCAGACAGCTGTTCCTATGTCATTGCACCTAATGGAAAGTGAAAGTGCACAAGGAGATTAAATGAAGGCATGTGTGAATTTATGCAAAACTCCCATCTATGGAAGTTTAGCGCTTCCTTTGAGTCAGTGGTTCTAAAACTAAGCTGTGTCCACCAGTGGTCCCAAGAGTGCAAGCTGTACAGTAAAGGTGTGCAGGGTTATGGTAGGGAGAGCAGGTTTATGAGGGAGTCTCTCTAACAATCTGCTCCACAAAGTAGAAAAGCTGCTGAACTCCTGCAACCTCCTTACTTCTGGGCTTCCTACTTAATGGCTGGGCAATCTTTTCACTCCAGCAAATGACAGAGTAGCTGCAGCCAAGCCAGAAACTGGCTTCAGGAGGCCTAGGTTCAAGTCCCGTGCCAAACCCCCCATCTTTCCCAACAAAACACTTTCTGAAGGGGGTGCCAACAGTCAAGCTCATGCCTGTAGAGAGAGAGAAACTTGCTCCCTCTCGCCTCCACCCCAGCGCCGGGTGTTATGTCTCTGCACCGTGTTTCCAATTAGCGTGGCACTCCGGGTGCCGCTCCACGCCAGACAGCTGGGCTCAATCAGGGCTCTCGGTGCCGCTGTGGGAATGCGGCCAGGCTGAGCCGCGAGGGGCCCTGGGGCCCTGGGCTCCCGTCAGCAAGAAGTGGAGTCCAGGGGAGGGGAGAGCCGGGAGAAGAGCCGCTGATCTCGCCTGCCCCCTTCCCTTCCACCCCTCAGTAGGCGGCGAGCGAAGGGCTGAGGGCCGGTCTCTTTGCAGGCGCGGGGGTGCCGCGCGCCTTGAGGGGCATGGGGCAGCGCGCAGGGAGCTGATCCCCGGCCCCGCTGGCTGCCCGAGGCGCGGAGCGCGCAGCCCGCTTTGCCTGGACCACGCGGCTCCTGCTGGCGCGCTGCTGCTGCTGCGGCTGCTGGGGGAGGGAGGTGGCGCTGGGCTAGGGAGGCGCGTAGCAGCCCCCAACTTTACCGCCGCCGCCTGGCGGGGAGCGCTGCAGGCGCCGGCGGACACCACGGCCGCCAAGGTTGAGCGGCTGGGCCGCGCCTTCCAGCGCCAGGTGCGGCAGCCGCTAGAGCTGGTCTTCCTGGTGGACGAGTCCTCCAGCGCGGGGCCCGCCAACTTCCTCAGCGAGCTGCGCTTCGTCGGGAAGCTGCCTGGCTGCCGGAGAGTGAGGAGAGCACTCCCGGCTCCCCCGCCCTTAATTGCTTAACCGGTTAAACACTCGGTTCACATCCCTACTTCATGTCTGCAGCTGGGTGTTTGACAAACTCTCTAAATAGGTCACGTATTTAAACAGAATTCTTCCTGAGTTCAGTGGGAATTTTGCGTTGAAAGGAAATCAATAAGGATTGGAGTCAGTGTGAGGCTCAGCGTTGGCAGGTTCAATTATTTCCTCCTCCTTGCTCCATATATTTGATAACAGTATATAATGTTCACCTTCTAGTGTGCTTTAGAGTAGTATGTGGAAATAACATTAAAAAAACCAAATCTGCAAGGTAATGCTGTAGTTGTGAAATTAAGCTGTGCGAGAGGCTCAATATCATAAGAATTTTCTAAAAAGTTTAAAAATTAACCTTAAAGTAATTGTTATAAATACAATTTAAATATGTTACAACTCCATAGAAATGATAATCAGTTTTCCTTCCCCTGTAATCCTGACAATCTATTTTTAAAAACAAGCAAAGAAAATCTTTGTTACACATAGATGATTTAGTTGTACAAGCACAGCTAAATAAGGTATTCCATGGATACAATAAGGCGACGTCTACACTGGCATGATCTGGCACAAGAACTCTTTTGCAGAAGAGTTCTTGTGCAAAAACTCTTCCAGAAGAGAGCGTCTACACTGGCATGTGCTTTTGCGCAAGAGCATCCATGCCAGTGTAGACACTCTCTTGCGCAAGAAAGCTCTGATGGCCATTTTAACCATAGGGCTTTCTTGCGCGAGAAATTCGTGTTGCCTGTCTACACTGGCCTCTTGCGCAAGAACAGTTGCGCAAAAGGGCTTATTCCTGAGAGGGAGCATCATAGTTCTTGCATAAGAAGCCCTGATTTTATACTGCAGAATGTCAGTTTACTTGTGGAAGAACACATGGCCAGTGTAGACAAGCAGCAAATTTTTGTACAAGAGCAGCCACTCTGGCGCAAGATTGCGCCAGTGTAGACACAGCATAATATTGCTGTCTTCTACATTTTCTTTATTGGGCTTGATGATAACTTGGAAAGTATCACTTCATGATATGGCAGTGTATTGAGAAGGAATGACAATACGATGCGTTCACTGAACTAGCAGCATCCTATCTCTCGGTTTAAAAGATTAAGTTCTGTTAAGTTCTGTCTTCCTTCTTTCATACAAATTACAACTTTGGGATATGCTTTTTTCTAAGAACCCAAAAAAGAAGATTTTGTTTAACTTAGGAAAATACACATCAATGTAACAATCAGCTTTCTTTTCTTCATCTGAACTATTATGTTCCTGTTCTCTATAGTTAACTGCTTTCTCTCACAGCTATGATTTTTTTGTCTTTTTTTCCCCGTTAGCCCCATTTTTTTCTGTCCCAATATGTGTAATAAAATGAAATCCAGAATCCTCATTTTCTTTTCCAATTGGCAGAGTTTATTAAACAAATAAAACCAAGAGCCCTTGAAATAATTAATGAATCCCAGGTAAATCGTTCCAGGCTCCCAGAAATAGTACAAGTCATGTGTGGTGTTATCTGTAAATACTATAGATTTGAACAGTGATGGGCAACCCAGGCTAGTGAGTACACTGCATGAGTGGCCCTCCATCTCAGTGGGCCACAAGATTATCATAACCAAGACAGTCTCCCAGGATAGGGTAGTTTTGTTAATTATGTTTGTGTACCTAGAATTTATAGTGTGCGCCGATTGAACCATAGCAGTGCTTTAATTGTCTGCAGAGGGAGCACATGGCTCTTACAATCATTGTTGTGTGCAATTTGCATGCGCCTCATGACCTTGCTTGATGTGTGTGTTGTTTCAGTAATACTGGTAGCAAAAAAAACTGTGAAAGGAAAGCAGTGGAATCTGGCAATCTTGCACGTAGTCAACCATAATCAAAATGTCTCATGGTCCACATGTAGAATGGGTCTCCATGGTATGACGTAATTGTCACTAACTTCACTTGTCTGCCTCCACAAATAGAGTACCTGAAGCATTGCTTTAGAATCTCGTGCAAGGAGTGCTACACCTTTAATATATGGTAGGTCGTGTAATGCTGCCTCCAACAGATGCTGAGCCTTCCTCATTCAAAAAGTGAAAGGGTTCTCTTCTGTTCTTTAAATATTTGCACTGTCTGTGGAGAGATCTCTGGAAGATGTTTGTCACAGAGTTGCTGTCTCTGCTGTGCTATCATCCCGGATGCTTACCATGACTTGAACATTTACTAGACACCTAGCAGATGAAAGACTCATGATATGTGGAAATATGAAACGTGCATTAATTAGCATAAGCCAAGAGTGAGGGCCTGAGATAAAGCCTTTGTGAGAAGTTCAGCTCCATCATCATTCACAGCTGCTGGGATTTTCACCAAAGTGCTGTTCCTGGATCCTATTCCATACTTTCCAGATGTCTGTCTGGTGGGTCTTTTTCACACGTTCAAGGTCTAACTCAGTGGTAGGCTACGTGCGGCCCATTGGGGTTCTGTGTATGGTCCGCAAGACATTTACCATTGCAGGGTTTCCAGATTCAGCTAGTTTCAATCCATGTTGATTTTTCTCTTCCAGTATTACTAAACCGACTCACCTGTAAAGCAAGGGTGTGTCAGTGAGGTGTGTGCTGGTTGCACACAACATTGACTGTGAGGGGAGCCATGCCCGCCCTCTACATCCCATCCGAGTATGGCTGTGGTTCAATCGGCTCACCCCACAAGTTTTAGTATACAAAGGCAGTTAGCAAAGGTACCCTATCCCAGGACACTGCATTGGTTATGGCAATCTTGTAGCCCACTGAGATGAAGGAGGGACAGCCATGCAGACCACTCACTGGCCCTGGTTGCCCATTGCAAGTCTAACTGATTCCCATATTTTGAGTCAGGAAGAATTTTCTCCCCAGGTCAGATTGGCAGAGATCCTGGAGGATTTTTGCCTTCCTCTGCTGCATAGAGCATGAGTCACTTGCAGCTTTAAACTAGTGTATAAATGGTAGATTCTCTGTAACTTGACGTTTTAAAATCATTACATGAGGACTTCAGTAACACAGCCAGAGGTTAGGGGTCTATTACAGAAGTGGATAGATGAGGGTCTGTAGCCTGTAGTATGCAGGAGGTCAGACTAGGTGATCATGGTGGACCCTTTTGGCCTGAAAGTCTTTGAGTGAGTCTGTATCATATCAGCTCTTGTCTAGTAGGTGTTTGGTACATTTGAAGACCCATACCCTTTAGCTGCTGAAAAGGAAAGGATCCAAAAGCTTCCTGATGCCACTTTATTAAGCAGTCACTCTGTGAAACTCTGGGTATGTCTGCACCGCAGGCTTGTTTCAAAATAAGCTATTCTGGAATAATTATTCCAAAATAGCTTATTTTGAAATAGCATGTCTACACTACAGGCAAACCTCAAAACTAGTTCAAGGCAGGCTTCCCTAATGTAGACATGCTATCTCGATTTAGAGCCCCAGGAGGCACTGGGGAGGAGTAACTTAGAATGGCCCTGGTGAGGGGCCATTTCAAAATAGCAACAGTGGAGCATCTACCTATGCCTTATTTTGAAATAGCTATTTCAGAATAGACGTTATTCCTCGTAGAATGAGGTTTAGTCACCCGTTGGATAAGCTCAATCACTTACAAGGTCCACCAGCCTGATCGAAAGAAAACGAGGCAAGTTTATCATGTCAACCTTCTGAAACCATGGCGAGCACGGGAAGGGTTACTCATTAACCCCTATCCCCCGGAGCCGGCACTGGGACCCCAGGTACTGGAGTTAGCCAAGGAGGAAGGACCACAGCTGGGCGACACACTGTCTGAAAGTCAGCGGAAGCAGGTTCAAAAATTGATAGAAGCTTTTAAGAACACCTTTACCACCTGCCCTGGCTGGATGATGGTCATAACCCATTCCATTCAGACACCTCCCGGCCAAATAGTGTGGAAAGGGACCCACACCCTACCAACATGGATGAGGGAGACCATGGAAGGTGAAGTCCAGACTATTTGTAGACCTAGGGGTTATTGAGAGATTGGCGAGTGGAGGAGCCCTCTGGTTCTTGTCCCAAAACCAGATGGTAGTCGATTCTGCATCGACTTCCGCAAGATCAATGCAATATTGAAGTTTGATGCGTACCCGATGCCTAGAACTGAAGAGCTGCTAGACTGTCTTGGAATGGCTCAATATCTTATCACCCTGGACCTGTCCAAAGGATATTGGCAGATCCCTTTGGATTAAGAGTCCTGGGAGAAAATGGTGTTCTCCATGCCCTCAGGCCTGTTTCACTTCGTCTGGATGCCTTTTGGCCTTCATGGGGCCCCAGCCACCTTCCAGAGGATGATGGATCGATTACTGAGCCCCCATGCAGCCTACGTGGCAGCCTACATAGACAATGTGGTAGCCTACAGCATAGGCATGAGCAGCACATTTCATTAGGGTGTGCACCCAGGGAATTTTATTTATTTATTTTTTTAAAGGCGAACATTTATTGAATACTCAATCATAAAGGACATGCTGCGAGTGAACGTGGGCTTTCTATACATTTCTACATTTGGAGCGTAGTGCATAGTACAACAATCCATACTTTAAAACTAAAAGAGCGTATCATGCGATTAAATTAAAATGCAAAGCCACTTTTTTTTTTTTTGAGACATTAGGGTGTGCCTGGGCACACCCCCTGTGCACTCCTATGGTCTACAGCCAAGACCGGAATGAACATTTATTACAAGTGGCGGCTGTCTTTCAAACACTCTGAGATGCCAGCCTCATGGCCAACCCTAAAAAATGCCATATTGGATGGCAGGAGATTACCTAACTGGGGTACTGGTTGGGGTGGGGATTGTTGCCCCCCTCATAAGCAAAGTAGAGGCTGTCCAAAAGTACCCTGCTCCCACCACGAAGCATAAGGTATGGCAGGTCCTTGGGCTGGCCAGTTACTACCATCGCTTTGTGGTTCAAATCTTCTGGCGTGGTTGACCAAAAATAGACTGCAACGAGTAAGGTGGTCATCGGAATGTGAGGAAGTCTTCTGGACCCTGAAGGACGCGTTGTGTAGGGAACCCGTCCTTTTCAGCACTGACTTCAACTGACCCTTCGTTGTACAAATAGACACTTTGGAAGTCGGGCTGCGGGCAGTATTCTCTCAAGGCGTGGATGGGGAGGAACACCCTGTCCTTTATATTAGTCGAAAACTCTTTCTTTCCTAGGGAGTCGAACTATTCCGTCATCAAGAAGGGGGCTCTGGCCATTAAGTGGGTGATTAAAGCCCTATGCTATTACCTCCTGGGGACTCGTTTATACTAATTACAGTCCACGCACCCCTCAAGTGGCTGCACAACATGAGAAATGCCAACGCCTGGATAATGAGATGGTATCTCACCCTGCAACAGTACGCTTTTACCGTACAACACCAAGCCGGGGAAGGTGAATGTCAATGCTGATTGCCTGTCCCAGGTGGGGGAGGATCAAGTGCCCAGCCCCTTGGACCAGGAGCTGGACTTAAGTGTGGGGGGGTATGTAGTGAGCAGGGGTGGCCACTCACTGACCCCAAGGAGGAAGAGCCCCTCTTTGAGCCCGGGTGGGCTGAGATGGAGCCTGCCTCTTTAATTCCACAGAGGCCCAGGGGTGGGGCAGGAGGCATAAAAGTCCAGCCCAGGAGCTCAGTAGGTGCCCAGCTGCCGGAGGAAGCAGAGGCCTGCCCTGAGCTCTCATGCCAGGAGGGCCCTGAGGATCTGGCAGAGGTCGAGGACTGGCGTGGGCTGTCAGGCCCTGGTCCTGAAGAGGAAACTTTCTTTATCCTACCCCAGACTACCAGGACCGTGAGAACCCGAAGCGGACCGAGAGCCAGGTAGAGACTGAAGGGGAGGTTGGAAGTGGCCCAGGGGAAGCAGACAATGGTCCAGCTATGGTGTGGCTAACCTAATAACCCTTTAATCTGTGTCAGCGTGTTACGGATTGGAGTCCCCGCTGACCCCAATAGCCACCAAGGCTGCCACTGCTAGGGCTCTGGGCCGGGACGCGGTGGAGTAGGGAGGGCCCACATTCCCCCCCCCCGCCACCCCATATACCAGGTGGCGGTCTCCCTTTCCCCATTTGTGCCTGAGTACTCTCTTGGTTTGCCTACCCCACCCTGCACAAGGTCCTGGGCTATATTGACCTTGGACTGGCACATACATTGCTGCCTACCACGCCCTCTGGCCCTACAGTCTGAAAGGGGCCACTGGCCCATTACTTACGGAGTTCAGCACAGGCCAGGGGCCCAGGATTAAGCCAGACAGCTTATAATGTACTGCCTCATTGTCCGATCCAATACCAGTAATGACTCTGACTCCTGCGCGTGACCGTTCTTAAGACCCAATGCTGCATGGTAAAATGTGTGTGAAAGAGAAAGGTGCTTTAGTGGTGTCTCCTACAGAATAAAATCAAACCTAAATTATGAAACAGGCACATCTTTTATGGTGGTTTATTTAAAACATAGTGAAACATAAACTTGTACAAAATTCAATTTAAGATCTATAAAATCTCTTGGAAAGAAAATTCATGTCTGTGGTTTAAAGAATATTTCTGTCTCATTTACATTTAGAGATTACATCATAGGAAAAACAGATTATACAATATATTATACAAAATATACTGTACATAGCAAAATGTACCTAATCATGATTGTTAGTGGTATCAAAGTAAGTTTATATCCAGTAGTCCTGTGTTTGGAGAAATGTATAACAAAGTGGAATATAACAGTGTAAAAAATCTTTCACCCACCCCAAACAAACAATCCATTTTACCAAAAGACAACAGTATGCCTCATACATAATTATCCCCTGATGGAGAGGATGAGAGAAAATGAACGACACAGGATAGATGTTACTTAGTAGTCTACTGGAAGGTGCTCAAATATTAAGGTGAGATTAATTCAGTAGGAGAATTTGAACAGAATAGTAAAAATATGAACCTTCTTTCAATTTTTGTGTTGAAAATGCAACATATGCAAAATAAATAGTGTTATTTTCTTGGCCTTTTTCATGCATTTAGAACTTGGTGTGAATAGTTTGGACCATGTAGCTTTTAATTAAGATATTTTTCCATGAAACTTCCATGTTCTTCTGTTGCTTTCTATTAAAAATATTGGCTTACATCCTGATCCAAAGTGACAGCTTTTAATTCCCTTGGATATTAACCAAAATCTGTTTTGCATATTAGATAAGGTGTCTCCATTATTATTCAAAGGTAGTAAATTGTTAAATTAACTTTTTTTAAAAATATGCCATCCTACCTTAAAAAATATTTTGATCTTTAATAATTGTTACTAGTTAGCATTACTAGACCATTAAATTCGACCCTACTTTCTTTCCACATATGGAAATCCCTGTTTGTCAGTGATAGTTGACTGCAGATCAATGGCAAGATATGCCTTTTTAAAAATGACAGCTTCAGTGGTGTTATGTTAGAGAATATAATATTTTAGAGATTATGAAGTATCAAAAAATTGTCTGAAACACAGTGTCATGAGTGGGTTTAGTCTAATGCAGCGGTTCTCAAATTTCTGGTTAAGCCCCCAAGTGGTCATGACTCTGTTTTTAATGGGGTTATCAGCATTAGACTTGCTAGGGCCCACAGCCTGCCTGTGTGGCACGTCGCCGCAGTAGGCAGCTCCACGGCATGCCTGGGACCCTGCTGCTCACACATGTCCTGCCCGGGGGGAGGGAGGGAGGGAGGATGCCGGCTGGAAGTAGCCAAGCCCCAAGGGCACAGGCCGCACATCCCAAAGGGTGCTGCCCACGGACAGCATGCAGGCATGCCTGCCCGTATGACAGCAGCTGCTCCTGGGAAAAGCGCAGCAAGCCACCCCTGTGAGCATGGGCCCCACGGAGCCCCCAGGCTGCTCCCAGCCCCTCTGCTGCCCCCCGAGGGAATCCCCCCACTGCAGCCACACAGGTTCCTAGGCTACTTGTCTGAGGGCTGGGCAGAGGGGGAGCGGGGAAGCGGGCAGCCCGGGCCTCTGGCCCCATGAGTCCTGCTGCAGGGACAATACGCTCCCAGTAGCCCTGGCTCCAATCCATGGAGGATCATTTCACTCCCAGGATTTTGAGCTAGTCCTTATGTGAACACCCACATGGGGGACCGATTGGGCCCAAGCCACAGTGTGTGGTGTAATGTGAGGCTCAGGGAGGAGGGCATGGGGCTCAGGGTCACTGTTTTCTGTGTTCTCTGCAGCAGGACCAACCGGGAGTGAGGGAATCTCCAGCCCCGCGCCGGTGGCACTGACGACCCAAAGTTCAAGCAGGCAGCGCGACCAGCTCCTCTGGCAGCACGTGCAGGGCATGGAGTGGTGGAGGAGGCGGTCAGCAACAAGACCCGGGCCAATCTGGAGTGGAGGCAGCAGGTGTGGGGCCAGTTCCTCCAGCGATGCGACTGTATGTGCAATAGCATCTCCACTCTCACGTCGCACATCGACCATGTCATCCACTATGGCATGGCCTTGCCCCTCCCTGCCATGCCCATGCCCCCTCTTCCCCCTCCCTCCTGCCGTGCTCATGCCCTCCCCTCCCGCTGCACCCCATCCTGCCCACCTCCCCATGCTGCCTGCCCCAACCCGGGCTGAAGGGCGCCGAGGCCTCTGCACCCGTGGATGCGCTGGAGGAGCCATCCCTCCCAGCAATAACACTCTCTCCCAGTTCAGAGCCCCTTCGTCTTCCTCCTCCTCCTCCTCCTCCTCCTCCCAGTTCAGATCCCCCTCCCACTGCCCACCCTTCGTGTATGTAAATAATACAGTTTATTGCTTGTTAAACAAAGAATTGTGTTTACTGGGAGGGAAGGGTTGGAGATAGGAGCGGGATGTGGACGCGAGACAGAAGCAACCTAGCGTGGAGCCTGGGAGAACATCTCCTTGAAGGCCTCTCGGATGTGCACCCCATCGTGGTGCGCCTGCTGGATGGCAGCTGCCTGGGGCTGCTCAAATGCCCGGCCCTCGCCTGCCATCCACCCCGGGAGGAAGGCCTCTCCCTTCCTCTCCACAATGTTGTGCAGCACACAACACGCTGCGACCACCTCTACTATGTTCTGCTCGCCCATGTCAAGACAGGTGAGCAGACAACGGAATCTCACCTTCAGCTGTCCGAAGGCCACTCCTCCTGGTTGCGGGCCCAACTCAGGTGTAGGCCGGGGTCCATGTGTCTGTTATGTGGCTGCATCAGGGTGTAGGCTGTGTCCCCCATGATGCACGGTGGCATGCGGACGCCCCCAACCATCAATTCCCATTGGGAGAAGAAAGTGCCCACCTCCATCATGCGAAACAGGCTGGAATTTCAGAGGATGCAGGCATCCTGTGCCCTGTCTGACCACCCCACATATATGTCTGTGAAGCAGCCTCAGTGGTCCACGAGGGCCTGGAGCACCATCGAGAAGTACACCTTGCAGTTGATAAAGTGGGCCGCTCGATGCCCCGGTGCCCATATGGGTATGTGGATCCCATCCACAGCTCCCCTGCAGTTGGGGAACCCCAGGGCAGCGAAGCCAGCCACGGTTGCATCCACGTCCTGCAGGCGGATGACCCTCTTGAGCAGGATGTCATTGATGGCTCTGACAACCTGTAGAAGGGCACACAAACACAGGGAACACACAGAATGAGGCATGGTGGGTGCATGAGCCCTTGGGGGACGGGGTGCCCGCCCCCCCGATGCCCTCTCCCCTCAAACACGCAAGGGCCCCCTTGACCCTACCGAGACAGCGTAGAGCAGCAGCTGCATGCACTCCAAAATGGCTGTGTGGGGCCAGAGCAGGCACAGGGCCATCCCTGGCTCCATGGCACAGCAAGGAGACGGCAAAAGTCCCCAAAAGTCCCCAAAGGCATTAGGGCACAAGCTGTGGTGTCCAAAGAGGCTCAGGGCCAACCACAAGAAGCGCTGCTACAGCTTTCAGTCCCTACAAGAGGTCCCAAAGCACGCAGCAGCACAGAAACGGCTGTCCAGGGAGATCCCTTTAAGCACGTGTCTGAGAGGCTCCAGCCCCCACCCCCAGAAGGTCCTGGTGTCCTTTTGCCCTGTCCTAAGTGGTTCCAGGAGGGAGGTCTTTGCGCAAGAGCGTCCTGCCAATGTGGACACTCCTATGCAAAAGTGCTTCGCTTTTGCGATGCGCTTTGAGCAGTGTGGACGTGCTCTTGTGCAAGAACTCTTGCACAAAACAGTTCTTGCGCAAGAAGCCTGCAGTGTAGATGTAGCCCCAGTGTAATGCATGCTTGTGTAGTGCTTATAGCAAGAACATGTATTGGAATTTGAAAGACATTCCTATACATACGCTTGCACACACAATCACACACCACATCAGAATGTTCATAGGAGGGTTTCTGGTAAGATTGTGTATCCCATCATAGCCAAAACCTTACACCAGGGCTACTCAACATGCAGCCTGTGCCTGTGAGTCACATGCAGCCCACGTCCTGTTTGTTTGCAGCCTGCGGTGTGGTTTGGGTTACACAGGGCTCAACACACAGCCCACGGGTGGGAGCCAAAACAAAAAAGTAGTCAATATAATGGTCTCCTGTTGATATGCTTTTTAGAAGTTAAATTTCTGGACTGTCACTGCTCATTAAAAGTGCTATCATATGGGTGGAAATGGGGTAAATATTGCATTTTATTAATATCAGCAGAACTGACTTAAATGGGGGCTGTGTGTTGTGTAGTCTTGCCTTAAACTTTGTATTCATGCCTGTCAGTGTGAAAGAAGCTATTTGCATAGATATTTGCATGGCTATGCAACCACACTTAAGTTGCGGCCCTCAGCATATGCTGTGAGTATCATTGTGGCCCCCAGGGCTTCCAAAGTTGAGTAGCCCTGCCTTACACTATCAACGTTAATGGCAAAACTCCTGTTGATTTCAGCAGGAACCGAATTTGGCCTAAAATTTTACATTATTATTATCACTGTAAAGAATAAATTAACACAAAGCATAGAGTGTTCAGTATTGTAAGGTATTTAGTGCCTTTGTAATCTTCCGTGGGCTAGACTTCACTGCCCTTCTCCAGTGTCTAAAAATCCCCACTCCCATAGAAAGTACTAGATCCAGATTTCAGTCTGTGAGGAATTTCAGCAAGAATTGCCCAGTGTCCGCCTCCCTACATTCCAGCTCCAAAAGAAACTAAAGAAATGAATTTAATTAAATAACGTTATAAAATCTTATGAAGAAACAAATAATCTAATTCTTACAACAGAACACAGCTATTATATAACCCACAGATAAGGTCCTTAGTTACAGTAAACATCTGTAAAGAGAAAACTAAAAGTAAAATTTGAACAGTTCAGTCCACACAAACACAGTAAGAAGAGACTGAGAGATCCCAGAAGCTTAGATTTAGTTCACTAAAGTCTCAGTTTGTGACTCTGATCTTCAAATCTGCACCATATGCTGAGTCTGAATCATCTCTCAACTTGCTTGTAGGAAATCCTCAGCTGGAGTCCAGGCAGACTCTTCCTCTGCTATGGATCACTGCTAGGCAGCCAGCTCACTGATTAACTAGTCAGTTAACTCACCAGTGAACAGACTTAAAGAAAACCCTGTTACAAGAAAATACAAAAACTGAGAATAACAAAATAGAAATGACTCTTTTCCCATTGCTACATTTACAGAGAAGCTGAAGAATCACACTGCCTGAGAAAGTGAACTAAAACAGTCTGGCTAACATCACAACAGCATTTAAAGCAGACAGTTAACACAGAAGAAGATATTTTACCTCCCAGGTTTTCCCTGCTAAAAGTAGCATTCCCCGTAATCCCTGGTAGAGGGTTAATAATGTCGTTACCTGCTGCAGAGTGAGGAAAAACAGTCTGCTTGCTTGTTCAGGGAGTGGAGGGAGTAACACTCCACTCACTCCTACCTCCCCCACGGGGATCTCTTAAAGAG
The DNA here is from genome assembly GCA_032595735.1 of Pelochelys cantorii. Taxonomy (NCBI): domain Eukaryota; kingdom Metazoa; phylum Chordata; order Testudines; family Trionychidae; genus Pelochelys; species Pelochelys cantorii. The sequence continues at coordinate 121,185,203 of CM064330.1, forward strand.
ATAGCTCCCTATTAGGTGCATGGGTTACACCTTCTGGAAGGTACATATCACTTTTAACTCATTCATTTGAATGAGTTCAGGACACTAGGTACTGTGAAGGGTTGAGTCTGAGAAGTGACTGAAGTCCAGGCAAGTGGACATGTTAGGATGTTAACAGAAGTTAGCAGACACGTCAGAGATGTATTCTCTTCTCACTGGGCATACGTAGAAATGTGAGTGGAAGTGAGACGCAGGAAGCGAAAGGAGCACAGACACACACTCCCGGTGCCTGGATTCATCCCCCCCCAGCACCGCTCCACGCCAGACATCTGGGATCAATCAGGGCTCTTGGTGCCGCTGTGTTTGCTTTGGGAATGCGGACAGGCTGAGCGCGCTGGGGGCTCTGGTGCCATGGAATCCCGTCAGCAATAACTGGAGCCCTGGGGAGGGGAGAGCCGGGAGAAGAGCTGCTGATCTCGCCTGCCCCTTTCTCCTTCCACCCCACAGTAGGCGGCGAGAGGCAGCGAGTGAAGCACTGGCAGGGCTGGTCTCTTTGCAGCCGCGGGGGTGCAGCGCGCCTTGAGGTGCATGGGGCAGCGCGCAGGGAGCTGATCCCCGGCCCCGCTGGCTGCCTGAGGCAGGGGAGCGCGCAGCCTCTGCTGGCAGAGGGGCCAGCAGCCCGCTTTGCCTGGACCATGTGGCTCCTGCTGGTGCTCTGCTGCTCCTGGGGGGGCTTGGTTATGGGCTGGGCAGGTGCACCGCAGCCCCCCTCAACTTTACTGCCCTTGCCCTGGCCGCTGCCTCACGGGGAGCTCTGCAGCTTCAGCCGCCGCCACCAGCGGACACCACGGCTGCCAAGGTTGAGCGGCTGGGCCGCGCCTTCAAGCGCCAGGTGCGGCGGCTACGGGAGCGCAGCGGGCGGCTGGAGCTGGTCTTCCTGGTGGACGAGTCCTCAAGCGTGGGTCCTGCCAACTTCCTCAGCGAACTGCGCTTCGTCAAGAAGCTGCTCTCCGACTTCCCCGTGGTGCCGGCTGCCACGCGCGTGGCCATTGTCACCTTCTCCTCCAAAAGCAACGTGGTGCCGCGTGTGGACTACATCTCCCAGCGCCGGGCACGCCAGCACAAGTGCGCGCTGCTCAGCCGTGAGATCCCAGCCATCACCTACCGCGGCGGCGGCACCTACACCAAGGGCGCCTTCCAGCAGGCGGCGGTAAGGTCTGGGGCGTGTGGGGTGGTGGGCACACCCCTGCCGGGCACCCACCCAGCTCTGGGCACGCTCCTGCCGGGCACCCAGCCCTCGGCACACCCCTGCCAGGCACCCAGCTGCCAGGCACCCATCCCATTGGCACACTGGGCACACCCCTGCCGGGCACCCACCCTGGATGGGCAGCCGCTTGCCGGGCACCCACCCCATTGGCATGCTCTTGCTGGGTACCCACCCAGCTCTGGGCACATCCCTAACAGGCACCCAACCCTGGATGGGCTGCCACCTACTAGGCACCCCTCTGGATACGTCCCTGCCAGGCACCTAGCCCTGAGCAGGCAGCCACCTACCAGGCACAACAGTCACCAATCGGGCACCCGCCTCTGAGCACACAGCCACCCGGCACCTGCTCACCTGTGCATGCACAGGGTGCACACACTAGACGCGCACACCCACGTGGGCACATAGCTACTGGATACACCCATCTTCAGTGGTGTGTTCGCACCTGTGCACATTGCCAATAGAATATTCAATATAAACTCACGGGTGGTTGTAAGTGCATAAATATACTATGCACTCCTATAACTAGGAAAGAGATACATACTGTATGAAATCTGCCATCAATTAACATACATGCACATTTTCTTCCTTACCAGATGCTGTTCATGTGTTTCCAATCATGTAACTGATGTATTCTTATATAAAATAGAACTCATTTGTGTAATGGTTGTAAATTGTCTCAAATGCTATGGATGCAATCTTTGACCCACTGAAGTGAATGGACTTCATTGGGTCGAGGATTTCCCACATCGTGTGCACGAACGAACATGTGCAAGATATATACCCACAAAGACAGTAATTCTGTACTATGTTACATAGGAGTATCTACTATGGGGTTTTCAGAAGTGTAAACTAGGGCATATGTATGAATGTCTGTGTGTATAAACTTACTGATTAGAGGCATGTGCATTCATTTCTGTAAGGGGCTCTGGGTTATAAGGGGTTCATAGGTGTTACTGCAAAAGTAAATAATATATTGTGTAAATGATATTGATAATGACATATTTCTACATAGGAATATTCATGTTTACACAGCTGTCTAATTTTCTGTTATGTTGAAGTACACATCATGGGTAAAATTTTCAAAAGTACCTAACTGAGCACCTTACGCTTCTAAGTCCGATTGCAAAAGTAACATAGGAGACGACTTAAGTGTTTAAGGATACAGCTATAATGTGAAATACATAAAATGTATAAATACAGCTCATATGCGTTTGCATGTGTTCAGGGCACTAGGTACTGTGAAGGGTTTGAGTCTGAGAAGTGACTGAAATCCAGGCAAGTGGACATGTTAGGATGTTAACAGAAGTTAGCAGACACGTCAGAGATGTATTCTCTTCTCACTGGGCATACATAGAAATGTGAGTGGAAGTGAGACGCAGGAAGCAAAAGGAGCACTGACCCACGAGGAAGCTACTTCCTTGTTGTCAGTCTGAAGCAGTGAAGGATTTGCATTCATTTTTGTTTGTCTTGAAGTTATCCTGCAAAGGTTTCTCTATAGAAAATAGTGGTAGCAATTAATCACTAAGGGTGTGTCTAGACTACATCTCTCTGACGACAGAGAACCTCATTTTTTTGAGGAATACAGGATCTGTCAAAAAAGGCTTTATTTTTCGACAAATTCGCGTCTAGACTGTCGGTTTTTTTCGAAAAAAACTCCATTTTGAAAAAAAGCGCCGGCCATGTTTATGCTAATGAGACATGGGATATTTAAATCCCTGCTTCATTAGCAATTTCGATGTGCTTGATTTGCATCCCTCTGTCGACAGAGGGATGCAGTCTAGACGTACCCTAAAGATAAAACTAGGGATTGTAGTGGTGAGATGGATAACCATTTAACCCATAAGCAATTGCTTGTTGGTTAACAGTCCTGGTTAACCGCGACAACCCCCCTTCTCCCGCCCACGTGCTCTGCATTTAAAACTCAGATTGGCAGGCTGACTCAATCTCAGCCCTGGTCTGCCGGTCTGAGATTTAAATGAAGAGCATGCAAGGGAGCCGCCTGCCACTCTGCGCTCCTGGCTCTACTCCCAGAGAGCCCCGCGCTGCTGCCTCTGTAAGAGGGGCAGCAGCGTGGGGCAGCAGGCAGGAGTCAATCTGTGCGCAGAGCTGGTTTAAAAAACAGCCCCCACCTGTCACTCTGTCCATGAGGCACCTCAGCTCACCGTGGACAGCGGCTGCTCCATGAGATGCTGGAGCAGATTCTGTCTGTGGGGAGCTCCGGGCCCCCCTGCAGACAGGGGATGCTGCTGCCTCTTATACAGACATCTGGGTACTCGTCTGGCTCTGTCAATCTGTTTCTTCACTTCCCCAGGTGGGTACTGAAGTTTTAAGAATGCCTGATAAAGACCTTGTAGGTGTTTGTCTCTGTCTGTGGGATTGGAGCAAATCCGGTTGTATCTTAGGGCTTTTCTGTAGACAACAGATCATGTGATGTGTCTTGGATGGAAGCTAGAGGCATGTAGGTAAGAATAGTTGTCAGTAGGTTTCCAGTATAGGGTGGTGTTTATGTGACCGTCACTTATTTGCACTGTAGTGTCAAAGAAGTGGATCTCTTGTGTGGACTGATTCATGCTGAGATTGATAGTGAGGTGGAAATTGTTGAAATCCCTGAGGAATTCCTCAAGGGACTCCTTCCCATGGGTCCATATGATGAAGATGTCAGTATTTTAAGGGAGTTATTTAGAAGTATTTTATGCTTCTAATTATTAAACTAAAAAAGGACAGATCCTCAGCTGCCGTAAATCTGCTTTACTGCAGTAGAAATGTTGGGCCAGTGTCGGCAGAATTATATGTTACATCCTATCTCTTTCTAGACATCTGATCTTTTTTAAAAAATCTGGTTTTCTTCTAACCTGATCTTGATAGTGTGAAACAAGACAGTATGTCAAATTCAGTGTTCTGTTGTTATCCAATTAACAAGTACGGCAAACAGTGGTTTACAAAAGAATGTAAGCACATTTATTAGTGTCAACAATTTTAGTGCTTAGTGTTTGTTTAAATAAGTGTATGCTGCTTTTGTTTCTTCTTGATGTCAAAACATAGACTTACAGAGTTATTCTTATCCATTGGGCTGCCCTTGCTGATCAGACTTTAATTTCAGCATGTTTAAAAGATAATTATTTTCCAGTTTAGTTTTAGATATTTTTGTGCTGTATTTTAAAAATGCAGCTCTGCTCTGAAAACTAAAGGGTGAGGCTTACCAGTTAGCTAGTTAATCATTTACATCCCTAACTATGACAGTCACTTTTCAGAGTACACCCATAGTTGAAATTAATTCGGTGCTGTGATTGAGAGCCCTGGATACTGAAGTTCTCTGTGGTATTTATTCACAAAATAAGTACTGCATGGTTAGTGGCAGTGTGACAGGGTCTTTGCTCTGCACTGGCCCTTTAAGGGCCAAACCCCCAGCCCTGAATGAGGACTGAGAGGGTAGCCCCAGCTGAGGCAGTTCTCCTTAATGAGGGCTCAGCTGGGGGCTATAAAAAGAAGGACTCCTGGGGTGTGTCTAGACTACAGGTTTTTTTCGGAAAAAGTGGCCTTTTTTCAAAAAAACTTCCCCTGCATCTAGACTGCCTCCACGTTCTTTCTAAATTAAATCAAAAGAACGCAGCTTTTTTTTTGACCGTGGTAAACCTCATTTTACGAGGAAGAACGCCTTTTTTCGAAAGTGCTCTTTCGAAAAAAGGCATTCTTGAATGCAAACAGGCCTTTATCGAAAGAGAGCATCCAAACTGCCTGGGTGCTCTCTTTTGAAAAAGCGGCTCGCTTTTTCGAAAGAAGTGGTTGCAGTCTAGACGCTCTCTTTTGAAAGAGGCTTGTAGTCTAGATGTAGCCCTGGAGGGAGGGGAGAACTGACTGCAGCTCGGGTTGCCAGATGGTTGAAACAAAAATACCGAACACTCCCCCCCCCCCCCGCAAAAAAAAAACCATTGGGAAAAAATTCCGTTGAAAGGAAAAAAAGGGGGGGGGGAGACCAAAGTTGTTGAGGAAAAAAAAAAGGACTCCAAGACTTATTAAGCAAAAAAAAAAAATTAAAATAAAATAGCATTAAAACAGCATGTCTCCTTTAAGAGTGAGTGCAGGGAGAGGAACAGGGGAGTTGTTAAGCACTAAGACCCAGGGGAAGCATTACTTCCCCTTGGTCCGCAGCCATTTTGTGCTGGCAACCTTGGGGAGCCAGATAAGCATGGGGGCTGGGGTGTTGGGAGCCGGGAGGGTTCGGGCGGGGGGGAGTGTTTGTAGGGTGTTTGTAGGGTTGCCAGGTGCCTGGCATTTTCGCCTCCTGGCCGGGGAAAAAATCAGAAAATACCGGATATTTTAGGTGTCGGGTATTCTCTGAATTTTTTTACCGGACAGGAGGCGAAAATACCGGACTGTCCGGGTGAATACCGGACACCTGGCAACCCTAGCTGCAGCTAGGGACAGAGAGCAGGAGGGACCTGACTGCCAGGGAAGCAGGAGGCTTCCTGGAGGGAGAGCAGTGCTGGGGAAGGAAGGTAGGGCTTGGGAAGCTCTGGCCAAGTAAGCTCCCAGGCTGCAGGGCCTGAAGGAAGGCCCGAGGCTACAAGGGCTGTAGAGAGGCAGCCATGGTAGGCAGGGGCAGCAGGTTCACACCCCTTTGCCAGTGATGAGTGGCCATTACAGACTGCAGTTTGCGCCTGAGGCAGGGGCTAGTTGAAGACTGGCAGTGGGTCACTGAGGCAAGGTGAGTACGGGGGAACTGGGTGTTCCCTGAGAGGAGAACAGGATGCCCTGGGGAAGGGAGGACCCTGAAGTGTAAGCAAGATAAACACCAACCCCCAACAGGGGGCTCAGAGATGAGTGGGCACTGCCGGAGGGAAGTGTCCTGAAGAGGATGCCGGGGACAAAGAAACACGGGGAGACACCAGCAAGAGGGAGGCATCCAGCAAGCTAATTCCCAGAGCAACCAGCTGGAGGTGCCAGGGTGGTGAGTCTGCCCCATGACAGACAGCACATACCTTTCCATACTATTCATTAATGATCTTAAGTGCTGCCCCGGAGGAGCCAACTCAAGGAGTGAAAGGGTAATTCAGGCTCCATGTCAGTTCAGATCTTTGACCTTCCTGCTGAGACTGGCTACAAATGAGCTATTCAGCATCCTTTGGGAGGCCAGGTTGTGTAATGTAGACAACCCATCCAATAGGAATCAGTGCGTTAGCACCCTGATAGGATAGGATATAACCATCACAAACATTTGTTGCAGAATAAGAAAAATCAGGTATTTAACAATGTCCATTTTTTTTAAAGTTCCATTTGTAAATGCCAACATTTGTATAATACCAATATGCAAACTCAGCCATTGCCCTCCCACACACTTCACATATCTTGCAGGGCCAGCCAGATGCTCAGAAGCTTTTCTTTTGCATATTCAAAACTTGAAGCTGATACGTACTTGACTTATATTGCCTCATCTTCTCTTAGGGCGTGTCTACACTGGATCTGGAAGATGTAAATTCCAGCTAGACGAGGCTTATTCATGCTAGCTCTGATTGAGCTATTGGATAAAAATATCAGTGTGGCTGTGGTGGTGAGAGTTGCTAACTAGGGAGTGTTCAAGAGTGGTGCCATTTCAGCGGGTAACCGATAAGCATGAGCTCAGGCTTATTGGTTACACACAGCTCCTGGCCTGGCTCCTGGGGAACTGACTACTGCCCTGCACTGCTGCCTTTGTATCAGAGACAGCAGCGCGGGGTGGCAGGGGGGAGCTGGTATGCATGGGAAGCCGGCTTAAAAGCCGGCTCCTGGGAAGATGGCTGCCGTCCCGCGCTGTGGGTATGTGTAACGGAAATTTTCTGCGATTATACGGCTACCAAGTTACTCACATTGTAACATCCTTAGTGCTAACTATCATGAATGCTTATGTTGGGTCTGGGTGGGATTGTACCCGGGGCAGCTAGTCTACCCTGCCATTTACACCACCGTGGTGACAGTACTATTTTTAGCACAGTAGTTCAATCAGAGCTATCATGGGAATGTCTTCTCAAGCTGGAATTGACTTCTTCTAGCTCTGGTGTAGGCATACCAGATATATCTATTCTGCAGTCTGGGTTTAATTGGTCATTCTGGCACTATAAGGGTAATCTAGCTAACTTGGGTACCAGGAGCACTGAAGCTGTAGCAGCACGGTTTTCAGTGCAGCTAGCTGCCAGAGTAAGTAACCAGGGTGTGAGGTGAGCTTGAGCAGCCTGTACTGAAGGCTGCACTGTTGTGGTTTCAATACTACTGATGCCCAAACTAGCTACACTAAGTTCTCTGCAGTGTTCTTATGCATGCTGCAGTCGCATCCTATGATTGCAGTGAAGATAAACTCCTAGACCACACAAACCAAGTTGAGTATCTGAGTACATCTGCACAGCAAAACAAAAACCCTCACATGGCAGCAGGTTTCAGCCCCCTGATTAATTGAGGGGTGTGATGGGCCAGCCGAGGCCCGCACTGAAACCGGCAGGGCGTACGGAGCGGAACCAATCAGCGCCGGGAGATAGTGCCTGCTGGTAGCCCGGGGCGAGACACCGCCCCACGGCCCCGGAGCGCCAGGACGTAACACCGCCCCCTGAGACCCGACACTCTGTATGTCGGGATGTCGGGGGAGGGGAGAGGAAGGGCGGCGCGGCCTCCGGCGGGCAGTTTAAAAGATGCCGAGAAGGCGGAAGCAGAGGGAGGACCGTGGGGAAGCGATTCCTCCCTCCGCACTGGAGGCGGGAGCACCGGACCCCGGAGAGCCAAGAAGGGGAGTCCAGGACCCACACTGGAGCAGTAAGACCCGGGGTTCTGGGACTGGAGGCCCTCAGGCCAGGGGAGGCTAGGAAGCAGCCCAAGGCAGAGCACTTTTGGTGCCCGTGGGCTGACGTGTTACGGGGTGGGACCCCGTCAGCCAGGTAAGGGTAGTACCCGAACCCCATAGGGCCCCAGGCTGGGACCCGGTGGAGATGGTGGGCCCGGGTCCCCTAACCCCCCACCCCGTTATCTCGCATAGTGACTGCATAAGTAAACTTGAGAACCTCGAGAAGGACAGTCACCCCAGTGGGACGTGACTACAGAAGGTCGGTGGGGTTGAAGGGCCACGGGGTTCCTTGGACAGAGGGCTCGCTGGGCCCTACTCAACCCAAAAAGGGGGGAGCTGGGAGCTCGCGCCCGTCTAGCCGCCGGACCCCGGGGGCTTTAAGACGGTGGGCTCGCTGGGCCTCACCCCCGAGGCAGGAAGTGGGGGCTCGTGCCCAGACAAAATCCGTCACAAGGGGGCTCATGCTTACAGGGCTAAACATAACATTTGGGCTCAGGCTTTCTTGGCTAAGCCAATTACAACCTGTTTTGCACTGCCAGGACCAGGGGCACTATGTGCACTTCTAGCATTTGACTACGAGAGATCATTACAATCAGTATCACTTGGCAATGTGTGTTTGAGTTTCCGGAATAAGGCCAAAGATCTTAATGCACTAGACATCTTGTGGAGGTATCGGAAATTAGCGATCTAGGTGCCTGCCATTCACGTGTCATGTGTAGTACAGAAGCTTTTTCTAGATTGTTTCATCCCATTTGGTCTATCCGCTAAGCCAGTAATGTTCTCATAGAGTTTAAGGCCAGAAGGGGCCCATCATGAGCATGTAGTTTGATCTTTTGCATATCACAAGCCATAGAACCTCCTCTACCCTGTTAGTCTCGTGACAGACTCATAATCTCTGGCTAGATTACTGAAGTGTTCAGAGCTTGATCTCAAAACTTCAGGTTACAGAGACTCCACCATTTTCTCTAGTTCAAGCTAGGGATATAATAGTGTAGTCGATTAACTGATTAACTGATAAGCAAAAGCTTATTGATTAATGCTATCGATTAATGCTATATCGATTCCCCCACCCCCCCAGTAAATTTTTAGCAGGCCAGCCAGCAGCCCAGCTCAGTCCTGGCTCATACCGGGTCTAGGACCTATCCCCACTGTGGCTCTGCATTTAAAGCGTATTAGGAGTGAGGCAGACAGGCAGCCCGGCTCAGTCCCAGCTCACGCTGGGTCCAGGAGTTCAGCTCCCCACCAGACAGGGCCTGTTGCTGCCTCTGTAACAGACGCAGCAGCACAGGGTGACAAGCAACCGGTTCTAGGTGGGTAGCTGGTTTTGAACTTGCCCCCTCACAGACCAGCTCCTACCTGACACCCCACTCTGATATGGAGTCCTTGGGGACTATAAAATAGTCAAGTAACTAATAAGAATTCATGAGGTTATTCAACTACAGTAATTCCTCACGTAACACTATAGATGTGTTTCTGAAAATGTTCGTGCTAAGCGAAAACGTGCTATCCAGGGTCAATTTTCCAATTAAAAATAAGGGAAAAGGTGGGGGTTGCGTTTCAGGTGGTGGCGGCGGCAAAGTCAATTTTTTGTTGGTGCTGGGTGGTCAATGTCAGCATTCGATATCTAGCAATACAAGTCGCCGCGGTTTGTTAAAACACAAAGATAAACACGTGAGTGAGCGGAGGAGCGCTGTGACCACGTCTGTTCATCCGCTCATGCATATTACCACTGTTTCTGCCAACTTATACCACCACGTGAAGTAATCCGCCACTTGATTATTTTCGTGTTATTTCAAGGACGGTCGTGTTATTCAAAAAACATTCCCTAAAAAAAAATCGTGCTATTGTGAAAACGTGTTAAGCAGGCACGTGTTAAACGAGTAATTACTGTATTCAATTAACTGATATCTAACCTCCCTAGCTCAAACCAGCAAGGGACCTGTGTCCCACGCTGCAAAGGTAGGTGAAAATCCTTCCGGGTCTCTGCCAATCTTACCTGGGGCAATATTTCTTCCCAGCCCAAAATATCAGTACAAGCTGGAAACAGTGCAGAACTGTTTTTTAAGAAGAGATTTGAATGAAGAGGGGGAGATGAGATGACTCAGAAGAAAGCAAAAAGATGAAAGGACAATAAAGGAAAAATGCATGTGTAGGGACCCATTTTGCTTGTACATGTACCAATCAGAATTACTGTAACAGGTGTCAGATTAATTGATTAAATCTACATAAGTGATTTGGTTTAACTGAAATAACTTCTCTGTAATAGAACATTGCAACAAAATTAGCCAATCCCTGTCGGAAAATAGTAGTTGTGCTGGGCTTTTATCTAGAAGCAAGAGCCCCTTTCCTATGGCACTAGTGTTCCAGTCTATGGTCATTTAAGGCATTGTACCATCCTTAATTCGTGCATGCTGCTCTCATTTTGGAAATGTGGAAAAGAAGCAGTGTGCCTGCAATTATGTATTGGGCAAGAATGGCGTGCATTAGAGTAACTATCTCCCTGGATAATTCAGGGAAAAAATCTTGAGAGAACCAAATAAAACAGACCTGCCTGACTTCATTTATTTCCACTGTTTCTGTCCAAATGTGTGGAGAGCAGCAGTCTGTCTGAGGTCTTAAAACAAAATTACAAGCAGAGGTCAGAACCACTAGCTATCAACATTAGCCCCTCTTGAATGAGAAAAACCTCAAAAAAGTAGAGCAATCATTTTCAACCAGAGGTCTGGGGCCCAGGTTCATGACCAGGTTTAAGGGGGTCTGCCAAGCAAGATCAGTGTTAGACTTGCTGGGGCCCAGGGCAGAAACTCTAAGCTCTGCTGTGTAGATCTGAAATCTGGGGCCCTAAGCCCACCACCTAGGGCTGAAGTAGAATCCTGAGCAACTTAGCTTTGTGGGGTGCCCTGTAGTGTGCAGCCTTGGGTAACCGACCTGCTTGCTACTCCTTAATACCAGCCCTGGCTTTATGTGTAGAAAACAGTTGTGGTACAGGTGGGCTGCGGAGTTCTTACAGCTGTTGGGCGGGGGTGCATCAGAAAGAAAAAGACTGAGAAACTGTAAAGAAGAGGCTGCATCTTCTAACAGCCAAAACAACAGTGACAAAAAAGTGGGTGAAATCGGGTGATAATACTTTGAAATTCTATTGCCTCTCCCATCCAGCAGCCTCAGAGCACTTTAACAAATGTCATGCAAGGCACTCTATGAGGTTGAGAAGTATGACTCCTAATTGACAGATAAAATAGCAGAGTCACATGGCAATTAGATTACTTCCCTACACAAAGCAATGTTTTAATATCTCAAATGACCTCATGACAGGGATTTTGAGACTACTCTAAATTAGACCTGTGTGCATCTTTCTGTTGCACACAGGTTACAAATGAAGTAAACATACAAGAGGGTTGGTACAGAAGGGACAAGTGGCTCTGTGGATTGGTAATGAAATGCAAAGAAGCAGGGTGATTGCTCTCTAAAAACAGTTCATAGTTTCTACAATTGATATTGGTAGCTCAATATTTCCTAGGTATTCTCTCCACTACTTTTAAGGTCCTGTAAATGTTGGCAGCAGGAAATACTGTAAATCCTGGGGTAACGTAATTTTGGCATGTAAGATAACATTGAAACCTAAGGGCAACAACTCTGCTAGCATGACTCCATCCCAGCATGCCAGAGATTATCTGAGCTGAATTAGTCCGTCTCAGCTCAGTTCTTCATAAACTAGTGTCTTAAGCAAAAATGGCATTTTAGCTGGCAAAGGCCAGCTATTGAATGGGCGCACACACACGGAGCTACCCTCTCACTTCAGAGGCAAGGCAAGCAATAGCAGTTCCTATGCTGTACCTGTTCAATGGATAAGAAGTCTTTAGTCTCAGATGCTGCCAATCCCTTACCTTTCACAAGCCGGAAGTTAATATTAATAATATGGTCAACTAGCCCTGGAATTCTTATAAGAATTATCTGTCCTAACTGCTGAATTTCTAAAGCTGGATTTTGTGTACTAGCTTTGTTACACAACACTACATTTTTACAATTCTGAGGGCTATTCCTGGCACAAGGGAGATGGCTCATCTGCCAGATACTTGTACACACTGATCTGAGACTGAATACAATGCAGATGGTAATAACTTTTTGCTAATGTGAAAAGAATGTTGAATTTTATCGTAGGAGTAAAAGGATAATCTGTTGGATGCATTGGATTGTTTCACTCAGTGCTTAAACCTGAAAGAAGGGTAAAGAGAAAAACTTACTACTGACCCAACACAATAATTAACTAGTATTTTGACTAGTTAGTTATATTTTTGTTCGCCCTTTAAAATTACTTTGCTGTATTTATGTATGGGCCACGTTTTCAAACAAGTCATTTGAGACCTAATTTTCAGAAATTCTGAGTACAAAGTCAAGGGCAACTATGTGTTTTCAGTGCTTCTGAAAAATAGGTCCTATCCAAATCTCCAGTAAAACTCATGGGATCTTGTGCTCAAAAACAAAGACCTGATCTAGAAAAAGTACTCATGCCTTAACTTTACGTGTGTGGATAGCCCCACTGAATTAACAGGGATTAGTGCATGGCCGGCCCACAACATTTTGGCACCTGAGGCAGGGAGCTCAAAGGACATGCCTATGCCCCCTTGCTTGGGCCAAAACTTTGAAAGGTCTCAATTCTGCCTTCTTCCTGTTCTACTCCTCTCATTGTACTGCTCTGCTACCTACATATGCACCAGCAGCAGACACCACTTTCTACACTCTGGGTCCTAGTGGCGCCCCCCACCCCCCACAGTCTGGCATCTGAGGCGGCCGCCTCAGTTCGCCTCATGGTAGGGCCAGCCCTGGATTAGTGACATGAGTAAAGTTACTTGTTATAGGGTAAGAATGGGATTTGAATCATTGTACTTGTTGGATTAACATTTTTAGAATAAAAGTGATGTTTACAGGAGTTTTCTGGGAGGGCTACTGGGAGAGGATGCTGTTACAGATTTTTATGAAATAAAACTGATGAAAAATGTCTGACAAATGTTTTGGGGGGGGGGGGCGGGAAAATATAATCCATTTAGCCTTCTCAGTGACCACAGAGAAGGGTAAAATTTTCCAGAAAATAGCCAACAGTTATAGATCTACACAGGAATATCAAGCATTCCTTTAAGTAACCTGTGTTTAATGCCATGTTCATAAAAAGAAGCAAAGCAACTAATTGGAGGAATGGGATTTATCACAGGGCTACTCAACACATGGCCCGTTTGTTTGTGGTGCGGTTTGGGTTGATATGTGTTTTAGTAGTTAAATTCCTGGACTGTTCTGAAGCCAAAACAAAAAAGTACTCAATATAATGGTCTTCTGTTGATATGCTTTTTAGAAGTTAAATTCCTGGACTGTCATTGCTCAGTAAAAGTGCTGTCATACGCGTGGAAATAGGGTAAATATTGTTTTTTATTAATATCAGCAGAACTGCCTTAAATGGGACCTTAATCTTTGTATTCATGCCTGTCTGTGTGAAATAAGCTATTTGCATATATATGGAACCACGCTTAAGTTGCAGCCCTCGGCATGTGCTGTGAGTATCATTGTGTCCCCTGAGACTTCCAAAGTTGAGTAACCCTGGTCTATCATATGCATACAACTAGATTTATCCAGTGTTGCTCTGGTCCTTAAATAAGCTTTGTTTTTCTTCATTTAAATCCTTGTTCTGGGGTTATGGTTGCGGGGTTCCGTATGCAGGCTGCCCTGGGAAGAGAGGGCTGTTAATTTTTATATTTTATTATACATTAAAATTGGCAAGGACAGCTACTGCTTAGCACAGATTTAAATATCTAATGTTCTAGACCAGGGTGAGTCCTGTTTGTGTTGTAATGAAACTGTCTGACACTTTCATGAAGAAAGTAAGATAAAGATTGGGTGTATTAATTAGCACACCATTTGTTGTCAATATCCTAGACAAATAACTCCTGGTTAATGCCAGGAGAGGAGAGAGCTGTGTGGTGAGTTGGGGCTAGTAAGCTAAGTGCCCTGGGATGGTGTAGAAATTTGAAATTAGTCCAAAGGTTGCTGCTGCTTGGAACACACCCAGCTGCCAAGTCAACACACCCAATGCTGAACTGGTGCTCTGACATGATGCTGCTGCCATTCACTATGTAGCCAGGCTAGGAGCATGACCCACACGTGTGGGTGCCCGTTTCCACCTCTATGTTATTGGAAAAATCGCAGCCATTTGAGGGAGGGGACTCAGCAGTTGTGCATATTCCGCAAAATTCTATTGTTAACCCACAACACTGCCATGATTTTCTTAGGGCCCTAGGGTTCTAGGTCTTGGGATGAATGAGTGGTAAACAAAAGGAAAGCTGGCCTGAAAGATAGGATATTAAACTTGATTCCTGTGCCAGCTCTGCTACAGACTCCCTGTATGGTCTTGGTTGAGTTACTTAAAGTCCCAGTTCAGGACAGTCACAATAACTTCAGTGGGACTTACATGCTATAATAATCAAAAGCCATGTTTTCTTTTCTGAAGTGGTTTCTGAATCTCTCTGGGCCTGGGCAGATAATAATTATTATTACTGAGCAGGGATAAGAATTCTGCCTTGCCTGTTTCTCTCAGGGATTGTCTCTCACTAGGTATATGTGCAGTGACCACCACAATAGGGTCTTGATCTTGTCTGAGGCTCCACTTGGCTACAAAGAGCGAAACGGAGCCAATGGGAGCTGCGAGGCTCCGTGGCTGTGGCGCCAGTAAATAAAGAAACCAGTTATTGTGTTTCTGAAAGTGCTTTCACAGAGCACTTTCAGAAACGCTGATCTAGATGGTACTTGGTTCTGCAGTGAGGGCAGGGGACTGGGCTTGATGCCCTCTCGAGTTCCCTTCCAGTTCTAGTGTTCTATAATTCTATGACTTTATGATTCTTGCCAGCAAGTTAAGGAAGTATGCATTGGATACATGCAGGGGCGGCCCGTGGTCGGCCATCACCTAGGGCGCCGCCTTCAACGGTGCCCAATGATGACGTCATGGGGAGCCTGGGGCGCCTGACAATGACGTCACCCCATTGATGGCCTATTGACGGCCGTGCAGGCGAGGGCGCTGATCGCGGGTTCCACCTGGGGCGCCAGCTGCCGCAGCCCGCCTCGGGCCACTCCTGGATACATGGACTGTAAGATGGATAGAAAGCTGGCTAGATTGTCGGGCTCAGTGGATAGTGATCAGCGGCTTGATGTCAGGTTGGCGGTCGGTTTCTAGCGGAGTGCCCCAAGGATCAGTTCTAGGGCCGGTTTTGTTAAACATCTTTATTAATGACCTGGATGAGGGGATGGATTGCACCCTCAGCAAGTTTGCAGATGACACTAAGCTAAGGGGAGAGGTAGATACGCTGGAGGGCAGGGATAGGGTCCAGAGTGACCGATAGAAATTAGAGGGTTGGGCCAAAAGAAATCTGGTGAGGTTCAACAAGGACAAGTGCAGAGTCCTGCCCTTAGGACGGAAGAATCCCAAGCATTGTTACAGGCTGGGAACTGACTGGCTAAGTAGCAGTTTGGCAGAAAAGGACCTGGGGATTCCAGTGGATGAGAAGCTGGATATGATTACACAGTGTGCCCTTGTAGCCAAGAAGGCTAATGGCATATTAGGGTGCATTAGGAGAAGCATTGCCAGCGGATCTATAGAAGTGATTATTCCCCTTTATTGAGCACTGATGAGGCCACATCTGGAGTATTGCATCCAATTCTGGGCCGCCCATTACAGAAAGGATGTGGACGCATTGGAGAGGGTCCAGCGGAGGGCAACCAAAATGATGAGGGGGCTGGAGCATGTGACCTACAAGGAGAGGCTGAGGGACTTGGGCTTGTTTAATCTACAGAGGAGAAGAGTGAGGCGGGGGATTTGATAGCAGCCTTCAACTTCCTGAAGGAAGGTTCCAAAGAGGATGCAGAGAGGCTGTTCTCAATAGTGACAGATGGCAGAATAAGGAGCAATGGTCTCAAGATGCAGTAGGAGAGGTCTAGGTTGGATATTAGGAAAAACTATTTCACTAGGAGGGAGGGGAAGCACTGGGATGGGTTCCCTAGGGATGGGGTGGACAAAAGCCCTGACTGGGATGATTTAGTTGAGGTTGGTCCTGCTTTGGGCAGGGGGCTGGACTCGATGACTCCTGAGGTCTCTGCCAGCCCTAGGATTCTATGATTACCTACATAGTAATACACCCCACATGTTAATGCATTATCCTTGTCTCAGTCCAAAGAGTTACAGTTTGTGGCTAGGAACCCTGAATGGCAGCGCAAAATGCTACCTCTGCACTATGGACTTGGGATCTTTCATTATTTTCTGAGTCATTGTTCACATAGATTCCGCTTTTGGTGCCTGTGCTCTGTGCATGCAAGATCAGAGGTTTTGGCCAGCTGTGGGGGTGGTATAGATTAGACAGGTTTCAGTTAACCTTGACATCCTTGCTCTGAACAGAAGTACTAGCATCATGAGAGATGTTGAGTCATTGGGATTTGATACCTGATCCTTGTGTGATGCTTTGATGCCAATTAATGATGGATACTCCTGGTGCCCGCATATTACAGTAGGACATGTCCTGGGACAATGTCACTTCCTCCAAGTGCACCCAGGGAGAGAGCGCTAGGGGGAGGCTAGGTTGAAATGGGGACTGACAGAGAAGGCTCTGCAAGCCTCCTTGGACTCTGGAAGTAGAGCAGCACCAATGGCTCAGATTTGGGGTCTGTCATTCTTGATTAGTTCCTGATGAGCCGTGATTCTACTCGGTGCTCCTGACCCACATTCACTTAGGTACGTCTACAAAGCAGTGTTATTTCAGAATAACTGACGTTATTTTGAAACAACAGTGCACGTCTACACAGCGAGCCATTATTTTGAAATGTCGAGCTGGAGGACTTCTTACGCCGACTCCTGTAACCCTTATTTCATGAGGAGTAAGGAAAGTCGAAGGAAGAGTGTTCTTCCTACTGTGTAAACAGTGCCAAAATCTGAATTAAGCTATTTCGACTTCAGCTACACAATTGACGCAGCTTAAGTTGCGTAACTTATTTCGACTTTTGCCTTGCAGTGTAGACATACCCTGAGAGAGCCCATTAGACTGCCATTATGTTGGCATTGATGTCTGGCAGGGGCAGAAATTTCCTGCTAAATAACTATACTTCTAAAGGCTTCTAGTCTGTATCAGAATATCAAGTTTTAACATTGTAAGCAACCAAAGTTTCTGAAATTTTTCACACAACTGCAGTGTTGGTGTACAGCTGAGCTCTGTGTGGTGATGTATCTATTTCAAAGTTCTCAAAGGACTGGTGACTCTTGTATTATCCACATGGCAAAGGATATTTGTCTGCCATTTGAAACATATTTGCATTATGGCGTCTGGTTACACTCCCACCTGCGGTTGAAGGGATCTGGTAAATGGTTTTGCTCTGGACAGTGATTTTTCAGGTGTGAAACCTGTGATAAACTGCAAAGGACCACAGCCAGGTTCTCAGCTGCTTTAAGTAATCAAAACTCTGTTGCCATTTTCCAGGTTTACACCACCTGACGATCTGGCCCAATGGGTCTTAAGTTGCATCTATAGTATACTGGCCGTCCTACTTGTTACCTAATCAGAGTTGATGTAACACTAATGAAGGACTTCTCACTCTATTAAGGACTGTGTGTTTGAATTTGATTTTTATTTGCCCTCTGCCTGAGCAGATGATTTTTACGAATCACTGTAAAAAGTGGCTTATTGGCCCAGGCTCATGAATTCACATTTGGATCATGCCAGGAGTGTGAGCATATAAAAATGAGTCAGTAGTTGGCTTAATAACCACCATCTCTGCTTAAAGATTGTTGATCTTCTTGTGCTAATACTGGGTGGTCTAGCAAAACTGGATTAAATCAGAAAACAATAAAAAAAGGAAGTGCATCATGGAAGAAAGGGCTGTGTATAGGTCAGCTGTTTCTAACCCTTTGCTTTGTACTGTTTTATACTCTGTTACAGCAAATACTGCATCACTCACGTGGAAATGCTACCAAGGTGATATTTCTTATTACTGATGGATATTCCAATGGAGGTGATCCTAGGCCCATTGCAGCATCTTTACGAGAATTTGGAGTAGAGATCTTCACATTTGGAATATGGCAGGGCAACATCCGAGAACTGAATGACATGGCTTCCCATCCAAAGGAAGAACACTGTTACCTGCTTCACAGCTTTGCAGAGTTTGAGGCTTTAGCTCGCAGAGCTCTTCATGAAGGTATTATATTTAGTAGCCCTAGAAGTATCATTTCAGGTTCCATAGAAAGTGTAGGGTCTGGCTGGAAATAAAAGGCCTTGTGAAATAGTCAGGTCTCTTTTCTTCTGTATTTTTCTTGCATTTACTTGTATTACAGTCAACAGAAACCAGTAGATTTCAGGACTTAAGGTAAATAGTAGATTTCTCAACAGATTGGGAGAGATTCTTCTCGTTGTTGTGCATGTGCATTGCCCTTTGCACCAGTTTCAAGGCTCCATTTTACCTGAGTAAGAACTGGATAAGAGTGTCAGGGTTTGGTCTGGTAGAGATTTTGCCTAAATAAGGACTTAGGGCCAGTTTACAATGGCACCTGGTGCGGACATGGTACCCTAGTAAGGATTCCAGTTTTTGTCTCAGTATTAATAAAAAGCCTTTATATGTTTTTTTTAGATATAAAAAATCTATGAAGTGGAATGTTTTCTGATGTTTACCTTTACGAAGAATTGTCACTGAATCAAAAAAAAAAAAAAAGAAAAAAAAAGCATTAGAGTAGCTGTTAACATAGGGAGGATCTTCACCTGGCGTAAATAAGTGTATCTACGCTTGCTTGGAAGGAGCTATGCAGTTGCGTATCAACTGAGGATCTAGCCATAAGTATTTATGTAGTTGTGATCTAAGTAAACGTTCTGCTTTAACATGAATATGATACATATCTATGACCAAATTGTTTTGGTGTAAGGTGGGGTTTTTTTCTTTTTTTTTTAATGGGGTGGGACTTTATACAGAGGCATGGAGGAAGAGAATTTACCTGTTAGTAGCAGTTACATGTTCAGTGACAAATTGATCTCTTAGAGTCATCAAAGTCAGATTCATTTCGATGGGATCTAATTTGGGCCCTTGTTTCCCTTTTAATTCTTGTGTTGAGATCAATGATAATTTTACCTAAGTAAGGACTAAAAAGAAACTGAGTAAAGACTTCAAGATTTTTTCCTCATACTTTTCAGTGAGCATTTTAAGAATTTAAGGATATACACCATACATTTCAAAGAACTGAAGTTTAATGTCTATCAGTTTGGTCCCTCCCCCACTACAGAAAGAATGTGGACAAACTGGAGGGTCCAGAAAAGGGCAATGAAAATTATTACAGGGCCTGGTGCACATGACTTATGGGGAGAGGCTGAGGGAACTAGGGTTATTTAGTCTGTATATTAGAACAGTGAGGGGAGATTTTATAACTGTCCTCAATTACCTAAAGGGGAGGGGGCCCAAAGAGGATGGACCTAAGCTATTCTCAGTGGTGGCAGATGACAGAAAATGAAGGAATGGTTCCAAATTGCAGTGTTGGATATTAGGAAAAACTATGTGGTGAGGCACTAGGGAGATAGTGGAATCTCCATGTTAGAGGTGTAAACCCATGCTTAACAAAGCCCCATCTGGGATGGTTTAGTTGGGGTTGAACTAGATGTCCCCCTGAGGTCTCTGCCAACCCTAATCTGATACTGTGATCACCAGAAATGACCATAGATTTGGAACTATAAGGCTTTCAGCAATGTTTCACTAAGTTTTAACTTTGTGATGTTTATGATTGATTTGTTATACAGATCTGCCCTCTGGCAGTTACATTCAAGAAGATATAGCCCAGTGTTCATATCTCTGTGAGGCAAATGAGAACTGCTGTGACATCATGGCAAGCTGTAAATGTGGCACTCACACAGGCCAGTTTGAATGTATCTGTGAAAAAGGGTACTACGGTAAAGGATTACAGCATGAATGCACAGGTCAGTCTCCATTTTTCAGATTCCTCAATTTGTCTATATATCCTAAATGTAAATACAATTCAGATCATTTATTATATCCTATAGGAGAAATGTGAAGGCAGTATTTTTGAAATCCTAGATTCCATATAGTATTGTCCATGAACCAATATGAAATAGGCACCATATGTAGCTTCTTAATAGACATTGATTTATTACTTTATTTTCATATATATATATATCCTGAACTGCTTCAAGGGAAACAAGGAGGAAAATTATTCCACTGATGTTTTGTGCAATTGGCTGTCAACTCTGATAAGAGCTACTATAAAAATATTACTGGATGGCTATCAGCCATTTTGTCACTATGAAATACCTTTTTACAAACAAAACTGAATTCAATTTAAAGTTTTCTTTCAAACAAAAGATCACCTAAGGAAGTGCTTTTTTAACTAAATGGAATGATTACAGTAAATGTGTGGGAAATATACTTGAAAAAAGGATATACAAGTTTTGTCCAGTCTCATTAACTTTTATGGGAATTGAATGTCACAATTATCAAAACTCGTCTTAATTATTTTCTCTTTAGTTTATAAACTAACTAAAATAAATGTAAGATAAAGTTAAAACTGATTTATGCCAATCTTAATTGTCTCCAACTCTCACATGTGTAATCAAATTTTTCAGCAGCTGCCTCATGAAATGTTAGCCTGCTCTGCAGAGTATACAAATTACAACATGATGACCATGCTGCTGTTTGCTTATTTTTTTAAATTAATGTTCTGTGGTTGCTCATTATAATTTGTAACTGTTGTCAATCTCAATGAATAGAGTGGGAAAAGTCATTGCCAGATCTGGGACCTAAGCATTATGGGTTTCTTCTCAGATCTCTGTGAAAAGGATGAGCAAAGTATAGCATGATGTTCTGTCTGTATCAAGAGGAATAACAGAGAACAGTGAGGGATCTGAACTATGATGGGAAGGTTTATGATGTCTGACCTGCATGTGAAAACTACTAGTGATATCATAGTCTCTGTGTTCCCATAAGAATAGAGTCTGCTTGATAGTGGAGGCTCAATCTTACTGCATTTGTTGATTAGTAGCTTTTTGAGCAAGTACAGCACATAAGAGTGTTGGCAGGATGGCTACATGTTTATGAATGGCATTACAAGAGAAAAAGATGGGACTGATGGTGTTGACCAGCGGCAAAGGGATTTTTGGGGTTATAAGTGCCTGGTGGGCAATGCTATGTGGAAGAGCTAAGGTTGGTGTTGGGACTCTGGGCTGGATCCTGAGTTTGTGTAAATGGACGAGACTTCATTGATTTTTACACAGAGCGTGTCACACTTCAAATTTCTTTGCTTTCAAGAATATTTCAAAGTTATTTAAGTAAAATATAGTCTCAATTTAAACTTTTTTTAATCAGAATTTTCTGGTTCTGCTTCGCAAGAAGGAGCATGCCTTTCACTGCATTCCTAGGGCAAACACATTCAACACTTATACCTCTCAGTAGTCTGTAGAGTTAAATACTGTTTTTATTAACTACTGTGGAAGTCAAATGCATTTTCCAGTTGGCCAGGCATTACAAAACTATCCCTACCAGATCCTGCACTTTGCCTCTTCTGCAAAAAAGCGACTGCTCTAGTACGAATGTGCCACTGAACAAGAATAATATAAACCTATGACTTCTATGCATGTGCATTTGGCAGCTGCAGAACAAGGTGTTAGTTCAATAGCACATCAGCAATCTTCTGTTAAATCAAAGTTTTATGAGCTGTCCTGTATGACATGCAATACCAGTGAAGTGCCAAATTCTGCCATCTGCTGTGCATATGCGTCATCTGGCATAGTTAATGAAAGTTGCACAATTGTATTTTAGGATAGAATTGGCCTGTTCTTGTAAATATAACTTAATCTGCTGAAGTGTTGTATTACCTCTTAGGAAGAGAGACAGACAGAAGGGCACATGTGTTCCTTAGAAGAAAAACATTTCTTGAAACCTTGTTTTCTGAAACAGATTCCAGCATTTTTTATTGAACTTTTCCCTGCTGAGTATAAGTATGGTTTTGTAAAGCACAGGAATTTACAAACTGGATACTAATTTGTATTCATGGCAAAATGCACGGGAAGGCTACTGGCAAGTTTGTTTTGGTGGGACTTAATGATGAACTATGATTCATTTTGTTGCCTTTAATTTTCAATATTTTAAACTTATGTATACCTCTATGAATCATGTTTAATTCAAAGATAGGAGATTATTCTCTCCTCGTGTGTGTGTGAGTGTGTCTCTCTCTCTTTCATTCATATATAGGCTGTGTCACTGCCTGTCCTGCAACCTTGGATGCCTCACAATGCAGTGCTGTTGTAGCTTCTAACTTCTAGCTTCTAAGGAAAGAGGCGACTAAGGGTGGATATGATAGAGGTTTATAAAATCATGACTGGTATGGAAAAAGTGAATACGGAAAAGTTATTTACTTGTTCCCATAATATAAGGACTCTGGGTCACCAAATGAAATTAATAGGCAGCAGGTTTTTCTTCACGCAGCACACAGTCAACCAGTGGAACTCCTTGCCAGAAGATGTCATGAAGACCAGGACTTTAACAGGGTTCCAAAAAAGAACTAGATAAATTCATGGAGGTTAGGTCCATCAATGGCTATTAGCCAGGATGGGTGGAATGGTGTGCCTAGCCTCTGTTTGTCAGAGGCTGGAAATGGATGACAGGAAAGGTATCACGTGATGATTACCTGTTGTGTTCCCTCCCTATGGGGCATCTGGCATTGGCCACTGTTGGCAGACAAGATACTGGGCTAGATGCACCTTTGGTCTGACCCAGTATGGCCGTTCTTATGTTATGTTCTTATTATTGGCTGGGGCCTGGCACAGGGCGCACTTCCTATGGCCAGGATATATGAGCAATATGAGTATTAGAATAAGGAACATGCCTGCCACCCTGTACCAGGCCTCCCCAGTAATCCTGAAGGCCAGGTCCCTTGCAGGATGCCATGAGGGAAGAGAGGGCAGTGCAGTGAAGAAAGTAGCAGGGATTGGGGAATAGGGTTTCCTAGGGCCAGATTGTGAATATGCTCTGGTACGTAGATGGCCTGTGGGCTGGGCGTTTGAGACCTTTGGTTCAGATTAAAAAATAAAAGAAGTTTATTAACAAAAGTATAGGCTTTGAGTTCAAGTGTAAGAGAAAGTTAAAAATGGTTACAAGTAAATAAAAGTGAAAACATGCATCTAAAACGCTAAAACTTAATCTACAGATTTTGGTTCCAAGCTTTTTGTTCAGCATGGCCTTTCTCACCTGCAGTCATCCAGGGGACTGACCCTTTCCTTGGTCAGGATCTTTCCCAGAGACCCTTTGGTACAGTGCATTCGTCATCTTAGGTGAACGAGCAAAAGAGATAACGTGGGTTATCTGTCCCCTTTCTTTTGTAGTCCAGTGTACCTTGAAAGTGGATTCTTCTGAAGATTGCTCCTTCAAGGCAAAGATTATTCAAATGGTAAAGGAAATGACATACAGTCTGGTGGTGGAGGAGTGTCTATGATCTTTCTTCCCGCTTGTGTTTGCTGATTTGCTTTGTCTTCTCTCATTTCCTCCCCTTTCTCATTAATACCCGTGAGGTGTTAGTTTTCATATGGCACCTCACAAGACGTATTTTGTACAAAGATTATTACAATAGTGTGCAGGATGTGAATGCAGGAATGCTTTGGATCACAATGTGCTTTTTATTACAATTATTTTATTTATGCCTTGGTTAGACATGTGGTTATATGGCATTATATATGGGGCAACAGAATAATTGAGTAAAGGCAATGAAAGCAGTACTTTACTTCCCTAATGACCCGAAAATGTCCTTTGGAGGGTGTGCATAATTAAAAAATAGAGCTCTGTGCTTAGCGTCAGACAGCAGAAATTGGCCCAACACTATCTCGAGTATTGTGGCTGACATGCCATATAAAGAATGGCAGACCGAGTGTTCTCTGCTTTATACAAACAAACGAAGTTGAGTGAGTCATGGTCCAGACAGGAATCACACTCATTCAGAGATTTCCATGCCAGCTGTGACAAAGAAAGTCCATGGAAGGCAAAGTATGTAACAAATGGTGGGAGAAAGAGACAGAGAAATGTGAAAGTGCTAAATTATACTTGGAGATATACATCATTAGGAAGCCTCTAATATCTCGGCTGGCCGAGGGTATTGTATGACTCTAGGTATTGTGCAAACCTAGTGAAGAATATTTGATTTCCATCCCACAAACATCGCCAGATGATCAAAGCAGATATCTTATGTTTCCTCCTTCTGCTTTTAGGTGCACCTGTCTTACATAGACTCTCAGATAAAAACACAGCAGCGGTCAGTCAGGGAAAAAAAATTGCCATTACGCTCCACCAGTGTACAGAAATAGACCTAAAATGTTGCTGCCATCCAATCATTCTTAAGCTAACCTATTAAAGCTTATTCTCTACAAAGCCGCACTGAATGCTAAAATGTAGCCTCTTTATCTGCTGCTGCTCCTCTCTGTGGCTGGGTTAGGGAATGTATCGTCTTCACAGCCTTCCTTCACTGGCAATGAAGCTCTTTAGAGTTAGGCTCTCAGGAGCAGGACTCTTTGGCAACTTGAGTTCTTCACGGATTGGATCTCCTCCCAGAGATGTGATGCCACCTAAAATGTGGTGCCCTAGGTGGCCACTTTACCAGTTAATTTTAATCATGCCCCTTTAAAGTTGTCCTGTTGTCCATGACATGACAGTTGTCTACCATCAATAAGACAAATACCTTCTGTGGTGGTTTTTAATTGAAAAATATGGACTTTATTTTTACAGCACATGCAGTTCATGAAGATGATGTGTGGTTGGCAAAGCATGAATTAGTAAATAGAAGATTTATACCCATGTTAATTTAAGTGCACATATTAACTGTAGTCAGGATGGTTTCTTTAAAGTTTTGGAGGATTTGGGTTTTTTCTTTAATTTGTTGCATGAGAGTGGAATGTGAATAATTACAGAAGTAAGGAATTTAAATACTGCCATCTGGATGAACTATTCAAGAAACTGTCTACGCTTCAAACTTGTTTTTAACAGGGCTACAACAAAGCAATTATAATCCAAGCATATGACAGCTCAGTTTTGTGAGCAAATACCATGTTAATGAAAGCTGTGCAAAGCCTTTGCCATGAAATCTGAAACTCCATAAAATTTTGGCTTCATTACAAGCTTGAAACCCCAGATCAAGTCCATTGAAAGATTTGCAAGCACATCTGAGCCAGCGTGAGTGAGCTTGAGCAGACTTTCAACCAGGAGCAGCCCAAGGCGGGCTGCAGCAGCTGGCACCCCTGACGGAACGACAATCGGTGCCCCCGCCTGCATGGCCGTCAATGGAGTGACGTCATCATCGGGCGCCCCGGGTGTCCCGTGACGTCATCATCGGGCGCCCCGTTGAAGGCGGCGCCCTAGGCAATGGCCGAGTCAGCCTATAGTCACAGGCCACCCCTGCTTTCAACTTTGTGCTGTCAATGGGCAAAAATCTTGGTTTCTCAAGGTTTGGACCCAAATGTGGTGAGCTCAACTGAGCTTTTGGTTATCAGATTTTCAAGTTGTTCTAACTTAGAAATCCAAAGGAAAACTTTGTGGGAGGAGGGTAGTAGTGGTGTGTGAATGAGATTAAAAACAAGAACTTATTTTTGAGGGGCTCCTGGTGATTTTTACAAAACTTAATGTGTACATTCTTTTAGTAACTGTTTACTCAGTAGGACAGGAAGAATCTTGATACTAATCAAAATTCCAGTAGGCTGTCCAGAGAACGCTAGACAGCTACTTTGGCATTTTATGTTGTAGGAAAGATTCTGATCCTCTGGGTAGCCCTTTCTCTGCCCAGTGTAGTTTTCTGGAAGAAGTTCCCTAAATTTCCACCTTGCTGTAGTAGCAAGTGATGGGCTGGACCAGCCACTGTCCATTCTTCATGCTCTGGGTTGTCATGCTCCAGAGTGTATGGGATTTCCAAGGCATGCTGTGCATTTTGCCTTGTAACCATCATGAAAATCACCCTGGAGAAGCATCATCAGCTGGCTGAGATCCCACCAGTAAAAGGAGGGTGAGGAAAGAGATTCAAAAAAAGTGGAGAATGGAAAAATGGGTTCTAAGATACTTCTATTCAGAGAATTTTCTGAGAAATTTTGGCCCATTTTGCTGGTTGGGCCAAGGTGTTATTTGGTTCCTATTTTGTCCAAATGGTTCAGTCATCTCTAGTTTAGACCTTAGTAAAAAAGAATTTCTGCTGAGGCCAGAGTTAGCAGGTGGAAGAAGGAGCATCTCTTTAGAAAAAATATCAAATGCATGGGAGCAACAAATGGTGTTGTGTTATAAGAACATAAGAATGGCCATACTGGGTCAGACCACAGGTCCGTCTAAGGCCAGTATCCTGTCTTCCAACAGTGGCCAAAGCCAGGTGCCCCAGAAGGAATGAACAGAACAGGAAATTAAGTGATCCCTGTCATCCATTTCCTGCCTCTGACAAACAGGCTAGGGACACCATTCCTACCCATCCTGACTAATAGCCAATTATCTTAGATTATTTTAGTATCTTAATCTTAGTATCTGAGATTAATTTTAGTGTCTGAGAGAGAGAAAGATAAGGCCTAGTCGAAAAATCAAAAAATCCGCACCAATTTCTATTGTCCCTGATTATTGTTGTTGTGAAGAGTTCAGGGTTTGAGCCTGTTCCACTGAAATCAAGTGATTTATAGTTCTGGGAATAGTGTTAGACAATAAACCCATAGTTTTTACAGCTGATGTTAGCCTAGCCCATACATTTACCAGAGAAGATCCTCATTGCATCATTACATGATTAGACAAACCAAAGTCCATTGCGGCAGATGCAGCCAAGCCTAAACTGGAGAACACGTTTTCTTCCCCAGACAGTGGCTACTAGACAGAGTTATAAAATGGCCGATTCTGATTTTTTTTTAACCCCAAGCAGTTCTCTCACTGACACATTTCCAGCCCCAAATCCAGTGAGCCCATGTCTAACTTTCATGCGGTGAAGTGTGGCTTGAGGCCTAGAGATTGCCCCTTCCACACCTCATCACACTGCCAGGGAGGGAAACTGCCTATCACCCCCATTGGGGAATGGAGTGCCCAGGCACGGATCCAGCCTGAGCTCCCTTAGCAGGCCCAGAGCTGCCTGAGGCTCCCTGAGCAGTGTGGCTGCAGCAGAACCATGACAGCGCCAGGCTTCCCCCGTCGCCTGCTGAAACCCTGGGGGCAGTTCCGCCACGCGCAGTGGGCTGCCCTTGGAAGCTGCGGAGAGGATGGGCCAGGGGCCCACCCAGTCCCTGGCTGGAAGCAGCAGTGGCAGGGAAGGTGGCCGCGGTGGGCTGTGGGGCTGGCAGGTGCTGTAATTCTTGGTAACAAAAATGCAGTAAATCAAAAGCTGAAAAAATTTCAACTTCAAATTTTGTGCTTTGACATCCACATTCTACACTTATACTCAAATTGGCTCAGATGCACCCTTTTGTCCATAAGCACCCGTCTGAGGGACCATTTATGGGATTTTGACATTCTCTTCAGACACCTGTGTCAGAAAATTGGGTCTTAAAAGGTAGTTATAGTATAGACTGGGTGAAGGTTACTTTGGCCAGTTTAGAAACCTGTGCTGCTGCTGCTAATAGTACTTTGCACTTATTTAACACCTTTCCTCTGTTGAATATATAGTATTTTACAGTGAATTAACTTTCCAATATCCTTAGCAATCAATTCTGAGTGTGTTTACTTATTTAAAAATGCTCCTCTGTAGTGGAGCTTACACATGCTATGGATTATTTTATTTAATTTTTGGTTTATATATTTCATGATAATGCACATTTAATATACTGTATTGAAATAACCAAATGTAACAGAGAGCAGAGAAATACACTAACTTAAACAAGTGAGAAAGAGGTAGGATTTCTCCAGCTAACCAGCTAGAGATCCGCACCTGCTTTTCATCGGTGCAAATGCTCATAGTTTTCATTCTTCGGTTCTTTGTATTGTCTGACTTTTTTTTCCCAAACAATGGCTTGAACATGGCAGAATGAATAAAAATGCAGAAAGAATGCAAATAGAGGTGTGATATCATGAGAGTACTGAAGGTTAAGCACAGAAATAAAGTGATGAGAAGACGTGTGAGAAATTGACAAATGATGCAGACAAGTGTGTGCATGACTTCAACTTAGATAATAGAAAGGTAATTTCCATTTTAAAATAAGAATATTAGGAATTTAAAAGAATAATAGACAACTATTTTTAATCTTTATTGTTATGTTTGAAAAAATCAGGTGATAGCCATTTTGGCTGAAAAAGGATAGAATATAAGTTATCCAGTATTTGGGTTTTTTAGACTTAAATGCTAAAAAAATCAAAAGTTATTTCTATTTTAAATAAACATTTGCCCACATGAACCCAACTTTTCCTGAGGCCTTTGGAAACTGATTTAATAATGTGTCACACTACTTGTCAGAGTAGAAAGCAAAGGACAGGCCAGTAGAAATATTCCTTTGTTTTGACAAATATATGCCAGTAAATCCTTGATTTCAGATAATTTACTAGGAAATACTAGTTCAAAGAACAGTGTGGGCGCTTTCATTCTATTTTTCATTACTGTATGCTTTGATATGGTAGGAATGGCTCTGATTCAAATTATGAAGTCAGATGAGCAGAATCTTGTACTCTATTACCGTAATAATTTTGCTTACACTACAAGAGATTCCTGGCACTGAAGTAACTTATGAGCCACACGTAAGTAACTTTTTTCATGAAGATTGGGAGTTTTGGATAAAAGCTGATTTTGTCTTACACACACACACGGTAAAAGAGGCTCATATGGCACTGTGTGGCTACGTCTACACTACAAGGTTTTTGCGCAAAAACAGCTGTTTTTGCACAAAAACCTGCTGAGCGTCCACACCTCAAATGAGCTCTTGCACAATTAAATGGGAAGTTAAATGGCAGAACAGAGGGCTTTTTCTGCTGTAGGTAAATCTCCTTTTCTGAGGCATAACTGCTTCTAGCGCTACAGCTATTGCACAAGAAGGCAAGTGTGAACTCTCCAGAGGGGTTTCTTGCACAAGAAACCCTTATGGGAAAAAGCACAGGGGCCTCTCATGGCCATTCTGTGAATGGCCATCAGAGCTTTCTTGCGCAAGAGCATCCATGCAGTGTGGACGCTCTCTTGTGCAAAAGCACATCGCTTTTGCGATGCGCTTTGAGGTGTGGACATGATCTTGTGCAAGAAGTTTTTGTGCAAAAACTCTTGCGCAAAAGGCTTCTTGAGCAAGAAGTATGTACTGTAGATGTAGCTTGTATGTGTAGTGATTAAAGGGAGGGTTTGACATATTTCTGGAAAACGTTGTTGATGCTAAAATAAAGTCCATGTGAACTACTCTGGCTACATAAACTTTGTGAAAATAAGACTATAGTAAAGTTAAAGCTTTATATGAGTACAGATGAAAGAATGAATGGAAGGTTGTTGGGTTTTTTATTAGTGATCTAATTACCATCGCTCAGAGGTGGGGTTGGCCACACAGACCTATGCAGAAGAGAAAGATATGTGGATCTCATCCTCTTCAAGACAGAACTTGTATCCAGACTCAGTCCTTTCAGCACAATGAAATAACAACCTCTGGAGCCAAACAATTAATTTAACACCATACACTGGCAATGTGATAGTTTAATCACAGCAGAGGACTTGGCCTGTATCACTGTAAAGAGAGAAAATTGATATTGTGTCCATCTGCTGTGGTTCCCATCCCATGCCCTACCTTTATGTTTACCCTACCAAATGAACCATGATTTTGCCCATAGTCATATTGTGACAGATATTAGGCCTGATTCAAAGCCCATAGAAGTCAGTGGGAATCTTTCTTGTTAACTCTAATGTGTCTTGGATCTGTCCCTTTGAAATGAGTGACTCATTCCCTTTCCTTCTCTAAGGCTCATATATCAAGCTACATATACCTTGTGCCACATATGTAATAATTACAAAGCAACCTAGCACCTTCAAGAAAATCTATGGTTATCCCAAATCCTTCTCAATGTACACTGCAGCACTTGGCTTCTTTAGTGGCCAAAATCGAACTGTTCTTCCACCCCTTCCCAACATGACTTTTATTAAATGTTGAATGTTTTTGCTCAAAATTTTAATCTGTAAAAGTAGTAAGAATAAATGAGTATTTGGTACCATTAATAGGAAAAGTTAAGAATGCATAGATATTTTTGTTGAACTGTATAGAACTTTATTGGAATTTTGAAGTTGTCATCTTAAAAACAAAAGGCAAAATCTTTACACATAAGGAGAGAGTGTTTGGTTAATATGCATGGATCTTAGAGGTACTAGGCCAAATCCTTAGCTGAGGTAAATGGGTGCCGTTCCACTCATGTAAATGGAGCAGCACCTACTTACAGCAACTAAGAGTTTGGCTCATTGTTTTGCAACTCTTGTGTTTTTCCATGAGCATTAAAGAAACCTACTGTGAATACCTAAAAAAAATCCCAACAGGATATAAGGCCTGTAAAGTTCAAGAAATGGGTGTTCCCTGATAAATTGCCACAGTAAACATCCATGCAAAATTTCCATCTTAATTTAGTGTGCAGTTTGCTTCTGCAACAATGTGAGAAGGTAAAGAACAAGGGTTTGCCTTCATTATTCTGGCTATTAATTTTGCAGATGTCTCTCTTTTCACATTGATTTTTTGCATATGTAATTGTTGGAGGGATAAGGTCAAGACAAAACTAGAAGCAGCGTAATGTTGCCCCTGACATGTCGAAAGAAAGACAGGCCTGAAAAGAGTCTCATGCTGGAGGGGTTGGGTTAACATAACCTCTCTCAAGTGCACAGGGACCAATGACTTAACCTGAGCCCCACCAGCTCTCAAGAAAAGCTTCTCATTCCCTCCCAATTCCCAATGGAGCTACTATCCTTTTGTCCCCACCAGAAAAAGCCTTCTTGCCTTGAGGTGCGAGGATTGCATTTCCATCTGCATTCTCAGGGCAACACTGCAGATTTCCTCTCAGAGTCATGTCTGTGTGGACAGTAGCAGTAGAGCACTTTTTTTTAACTTTATTTGAATCATTGCCATGATTTAGGGATATTAATGCCACAAAATGCTGTATTAAAAGAAATGTTTGACAGTAATATAAAAAAGAAGAGCAGAAAAATTCACAGTTGTGGGTGGAACATAGCAACGCCTACACACACAGCATGTGGGCAATTTAAATTAATAGGACTGCCACGATTTTTTTAAAGACACGTATGTACCTTCTGTTTTAAATATCTGCATAGATGTGCTCAGCTCCACAGGAAAGAATAACTGACAAATTACTGTGTTTTCTTCTCCTGGCCATGATGTCATTCTGCTCTCTCTCCACCACTGTGCCTCCGTCTATCCCATCAAACCTATGTATCTCTGGAACCTTCCCTTTGTTAAAGTCCGGAGTAATAACCAGACTTCTCAAACCACCCATGCCCACAGCCAAAACAAGGGACACATGAGAGTTCTCTATGCAGGAAATTTAAAATGCTGTGAGATTAAATCTTGCACAGGTTGAACCTCTCTAGTCCGGTAACATTCATGGTCTGTCATGATTTTAGTTCGCCGGATGTCCACTTATCATGGGTGTGGCCGAGTTTCCTGAAGTCCCAATAAGTTTGTTTACAGCCACCAGTCCTGGCTCTCAGTGTTCTGTGCTGTTATTTAGCTCTAATTTACCCCAAATGTCTTCTAAGAGCCCAGTACACAGTGGAAGTGTTGGTAGTACTGCTAAACTTCCAGTGGTTCAGCAAATTCTCTGGTTTGGCACCAGTCAGGTCCCGAGGGTGCTGGACTAAAGAGGTTCAATCAATAGTCCCCAGTGGAGGCTCTTGTACATTTCAAAGTTGGCTGCCGCTGCGCCCCTGCCCCCTCCCACGGAGCTGGAGCTGGAGGGAACCGGCTAGTGTGTCAACTGTCCAATTGGTCGTTTACATCCCTAATCTCCACTCAAGCGAAGCTCACCACGGACTTCATTTTTTGCAAACTGCGGTGAGCTATAAACTACCAAAGATCCTATCTTGGATCTGTGTGGTCAACGTGAGCTAGAAAAGGGGGGTAAACAGTGAGGTAGCAAAATTTGCAAATGATACAAAAATTTCTCAAAGCAGCCAAGTCCAAAGCTGATAGTGAAGAGTTTCAAATAGATCTGTCCGAGTGCATGAATACTTAGGGTTAGGTGGCCTGGCAACTAAGGGGATACAAGGAACTGCTATTGGTACTGACTGACAGCCTCACAGCATCTAGAAGAATAAAATCACTAAGAAGCCGATGAGGCTCCTGGAGGAGCCAGTAAACCAGTGTCAGAAGATCCTGCCAGCCAGCTGATACAAAGCAGCTCCAGGGAGACGACAATCCAGAGAAGGAAGAATGAGCGTGACAAGCTAAGTATGTTAGTCCCCAGAAAAGACAATAAAGAAAAAACAACGATGACAGACAAAACTAGAAGCTAGAACCTCTTTTGGTGCTAAGACGGTGGTTGCTTTCGTAGATATTTTCTAACCCAAGCCACTGTTACTTAAGATCAGAGGATAGTGGATCCCTGCAGGCCCTTTTAAAAAACAAAATCTTTTTTTTTTTTTTTGATAACTCCGTTGTTCAGGTCATTTTAAAAACTCACAATGTTATATATTTAACGTAATCAATAGAGGATTGCAAAAATTCAGAAAAGCTAGGGACGGCTATACAATCAGGACAACAGAAGTTTATTGAACTATATACAGAGAAAAACTTGATACAGAACAGTTTCACAATATTGTGCAAAACAACTGGCAAAGGCACCACTTCTGTTTTACAATTACTGGCCTAAACTCAGTGCACATGCCTCAGCACTTTCGAGTTAACTAAAAACTTTGACACTTCTCTTCGGCTGCTTAGTAAATAAACATAGAAATAGTGGCGTATGTTCTCAATCTGCATAGCCATGTACTAGATCTCTGGTGTGTGGAGTTATTGCTTAATAGGGTTATAAACATTATTGTTGAAAAGTATATCTAAGGGTGTGTCTAGACTACAGGGTTTTTTCGAAAGAAGTGGTCTTTTTTTGAAAAAACTTACCCTGCGTCTCGACTGCGGCAGTGTTTTTGACCGCGGAAAACCTCGTTTTACGAGGAAGAACGCCTTGTGCTCTTTCGAAAATAGGCGCTATGTAAAGCAAACTGTGCTTTTTCAAAAGAGAGCACCCAGACTGCCTGGGTGCTCTCTTTCGAAAAAGCAGCTTGCTTTTTCAAAAGTACTGGTTGTAGTCTAGATGCTCTTTTTCGAAAAAAAACCTCTTTCGAAAGAGGCTTGCAGTCTAGACGTAGCCTAAGTGATAAAACAAAAATAACGGACATTGGAGAGAGGGTAAACTTGGTGCCTAATTTGGAGTGGCAGTTTGTTGAGTGTCTGGCAGAAATGACTTAATTGCCCTGCTAAAAGTTTAAGATGCTACATTCCCAAATTGTGATTCAGCAGCTGGAGCTGCTCTGATCTGCGAACTACAGGGATCTGTGGCGCACAGTGTCTGTTATTGTCCATGGGATTTACAGAGGATGCAGAAAAAAAAGAAATGTCCCAAGAGTGAAATAGTGCTGGGCTGCAATTCCTTATTCATGCAGAATTATTAATACCAGTGCAAGAAGAAGGAAATCCCAAAATCAGGAGTCCCTTAGCTATTGCGGATCTTCTGTGTTAGTTGGACCTCCCTGGTCCAGCTCCCCCCCAGACGTGACCGGTCCCGGACAAAGGAGTTTTCTGGACCAGGGAAGGTCTGGGAGGGGGCCGCTAGCATCCCCACTGGGCTCCTCTCCCCAGCCTCCTGGCCCCGCAAGCAGTGGCAGCCTTGGCATTCCCAGCAACCCCATCAGCCTCATGGCAGCCCCCCAAAACTGCTATCGGTACCATTGGCCTCACAGCAGCCCTGGCAACCCCACCGGCTATAGACTCCCTGCCAGCTTCTATGCCCCACCAGCTATGGGTTCTGGTACCCCACTGGCCCTGCCTTCTGGCTCCGCTCTGAGCTGCCAGCAATCTCTGCTGCTGGGGCTCTCTAGTCCTGCAACATCTGTGGCCCTTCTGGACCACCGATGTTGTTGGACCAAAGAGTCCTGGACCACAAAGATTCAACCTGTACTTTTGGCGGAGCGGCTGTCAATGCCAATTTCCTCATTTGGGTTAATGGGAGAGTTTGTGGTAAATGCTTTGAACCATACATTCTGCTTTCTTAAAATAGCATTGCCAAGGGTTCAATTTTCAATTGGAAAATGTAGTTGAAAGTCCGGTCTTTGGGTGTCCAGTCAGATGTATTGACCGTACACCAAACGACTGGTAAGTATGGGGGAGGAGGAGAGAAGGTGTTAGGTCATTCACCCATGCCAGCCCTTACTCAGCCAGGGCTGCTTCCTACCTGCATCTCCTGGGCAGGCAGGCTCTGTGTCAGTTCTGGGACAGAGGGAGCCCAGCTGGGGGAGGCTGGAGTTATGTGCAAGAGGGAGGTGGGAGAGCAGAGAAAAAGGGGGCAGGGCCTTGAGGATAAAGCAGGATCACCTGTGTTTTCAAAAATTAGAAAGTTGATAACTCTACCTTTGGGGGGAAAAAAATTCTCAAACTGCATTCTAGAGTGAAGAAAGGGCAGCATGGGGACAGATGGAGACTTTGGAAACCAAGTCTTGCTCTCTTGAAGTAAAACTTTTGTCCCCGGCATTTTAAAGATTAACACCAAAGATTATCTGAGTTCTGCTGTGAAGGTGGCTGGGGTGCTTCTGTAGGGTGGTCTGAGTTACATGATGGTGACCATACTGTTTACAGTGTGGGTTGTAGATTGTGGGATAAATAGCTGATTAGGGTTGTTTATAGAGCCAATGTTTCATTGCCCCTTCCTGAGTCTCAGCACACGTTTGTTAGAAGGTTGGGGAGGCGGGAGAGGGAGGTTGGCTGTGCATTTAATAAAAGGCCAGATTCTGCCTTCAGATGTATTCATGTGGCTTTCAC
The DNA here is from genome assembly GCA_032595735.1 of Pelochelys cantorii. Lineage (NCBI taxonomy): Eukaryota > Metazoa > Chordata > Testudines > Trionychidae > Pelochelys > Pelochelys cantorii. Next base: position 121,220,241 of record CM064330.1, read on the forward strand.
TAAGATAATGCAAGTAAACTCATGACACTATATATATATATACATATATTTTGTTAGTCTCTCAGGTGCCACAGGACTTATTCATTGTTTTTAAAGTTTGTTTTTAATGGGAGACATGTATCATCCATCCAGAGGCAAAGTTTGATCCACAGTTAGGAACTTCTATCTCTGTTTTAACTCACTGAGAATCAAAAGACTTACTCTAAGGATGGAATTGTCCCACTGGTAGGTTTGTAGCTATTTTTCAGTCTGCCTTATTAAAGTACTTATTGATAGATTTCTTGATGTAGTGTGTTTGCTCTGTTTCTGGTCTGCATCTCCTCTGCAGCTGTCTCCCCCTCCCTTCCTACAAGTTTACTCCCAACCCAGTTTAGACCTTTCCTGAAAAGAACTGGATTTCCTGTCCCAGTCTATGCTTGTGAAAGTGTTAATATGTGGGAAATTTTTATTGATTGAATCTGTTTAAGGGACAAAAATTGTGAAACAACAAACAGGATAACAGAGCAAACATTTGATGTTACTACAGGAATAGTAAAGTGGGAACTGAGTGCACATGGGGGACACAGAGACATTCCTTTTGCATGTTTATATATTTAAATTCCAGGAAGCAGCCCACAGATCCAATGCACTTAAAACAGGATTATTTACAGTGCTTAGTACCAAATGCTGTCATACCATGGATGATGCAAGATTTACTAAGGAACTTAAGTGTGTAATTATGTAAAGACCCATGTCCAGAAAAATCTTTTCTAACAGTTACATGTATGGAAGCAAATGCAGCATTGCTTTAGTTCACGGCTACTGAGTCAGGGTCAAACAGTAGGCAGGGATTTGAACAGAAATGCCTGTTTTTGAAAAGGCTTTTTATGTGGCAGAACAGCCGAAGTTACCTAAAACAATGACTTTACACACCAAAATAATGTCATTTCCTGGTGTGACTGCTTGGTAAGCCCAGAATTTGCTATGCACAGTTTCCATGCCATAAAAATGTGTGGGAAACCATGGAATTAGCAACAGAGAGAAGCTATTGAAATCAAGCTACTGTATGAGATGGGGAAAGGGCACACTCCCTATCCTCAGCTAATGGAAATTGACATTGCCGCATCAAAGCCAATGAGGCTGTCTTAATATACACCAACTGAGGGGTTGACTTGGTGTACTTCATTTTAAATCCTGCATATTAGGCCTGCATGAAGGTGACATTCTGGCTCCATTGAAGTCAGTGGGAGTTCTGTCATTTTTGCTGGTCAGGATTTTGCCCCCATTTATTAGTTTAGGCCTTAAATAAGGGCAAATCTTTCTTCAGTGCCATGCCTTATTCACTTTTGGTTTAAATGTGAGCCAAATGGGTAGTTGCATGATTGCATTACTGAACGCAAGTGCCCAAATATTGTACTGTATCAAAATACTGATATTCCTAATGGTCTCGGAGGCTTCCTTTCCCCTCCCCTACTGTGTATTTTTTTTAAAAAAGCTGGAATGCACCTTTGTTTTTTGTGAGCAACTAAAGTATTCAAATGGAATTAAAAATACATGTTTGCTGATATCAGCCTGTATTTAAGACTGTTCACAACAATAAAGTGACATACAGGATCCTTTGGAGTGATAAATGTTTTGTTTAATATTTTGCTGTCTAGCGGTGACAACAGGAATCAGGATTTCTGTTTTCCATTTCTGGAAAAAAATTGTCATAGTGCTTCAGGAGTTCACATTTGTTATCAGGTTGGTGAAATCTAACTATGGAACATACAACCCATGCAGGTTGTGTCTCCTGCTTTTTGACAGTCTGCCTTGAAGTTCACATTCATGCTCGTGACCTACTCCAGACAGCATGACTGTGAGATTTATTGTTCTAGAAGTTTTTGCCTTTAACTTGCTACTGCCAAGGCATTAGGAGAATTTTGGGATGAGAATGCAAACTAACTACTCACAGAAGGCTGGATTTTGCAATTCTTATGGTTATTTGCTGTCACAATGTAATACTAGTAATTCTTAGTCACATTGGTTTCAAGATACTACAGATTGGACCTCCCTGGTCTGGCACCATTGGGATCAGAGTGGTCTCAAACCAGGGAGTTTGCTGGACTGAGGAGGTCAAGACTTCCCTCTGGGCTGTCCACCCTGTTCCTGGCCCCAGCTGGGGCTGCTCTCCTGCCACACCATCCCTGCTATTGCTGGCCAGCTGAGGCTACACTTCCCACTGCTAGCCCAGCGCAGGCTACATCCAGACCCTGGCCGGTCAGGGTCTCTGGTCCAGCAGTATCCATGGTCTGCCAGATTACAGATGTTGCCAGACCAAAGAGTCTGGGATTTCAGAGATTCACCAGTATTTGTAACAGAAAGGTTGCCCATAGTAGGCCTGATCCTGCTCTCGCTAATTTAGGTGTAAATCAGCAGTAATTCAGCTGAAGGGAGTGGAATTGCACAGGCATAAAACTGATGTAAGAAAGGAAACCCAGAATGAATTAAAGTTGCAGATTTAGAACTGCAATGATCAAAATGATTTCATCCCTTTAATGCAGTTCTTTGAGCAAAAGCAAGTTTTTATATCACCCACTGATTCTCAGCTGAGCCCAGTGGAGTTGAGAACCAAAGGTGGTTGGAGCCACATCATGTATGGAGAGTGTTCCCATTTCAATATCTAAATGGCTCAGGTTCATTTTGGACAGATGAGGGTATATTAGCAAGTTCCTCAGTTTCTAAAGGATTGTGCAAAGCAGATTGCTGTGAAACCCACTCATAAGTAAACCTTTAATCTGATCCGTTATTAGCATCAAATGTGGAAAGTATGGTTAGCAAAAGGGATTATTTATGAAATGTAATTTAGTTTGAAGAAATTATGCATTTTAAACTATGTGAATCTATTAAATTAATATTTTAATCACTGAGTCTGATTCTTTTCTCTCTCACACTGGAGTAAATCAGGACTGACTCGCTGAAATTGCTGAATTACACTGGTGTTTCTGAGAAGGAATTTAAGGACCTGTCTTTCTCTGGCGTTTAGTAGATTTAAAAATTTAAAGCAAAATTACTTATCCACAATTTTATTCATATATTCAAATAAGAGACTTTGATGCTAACATACAGAAATATATATTTTCTCCAAACGAGCTTCCATATTATCCTGTGCATGTAGATATGTGTTGGAATGTTACCTTTTACAGACTGGCTTTCATTTGTCACTTTTTATTTTTAATATTTAAAAAAGTGACTCAATACTGCACCCTTAAATGTTCAATGAAATCTGTGAAATGAATGTTTTATATTTGCACTTGACCATGCTAAATTGTTCCAGATGGATGATTTAATATATTAAGTTAATAAATATAGCAGATCACCATATGCAACCAGAGCAGAATAATTTCTATTAAAGTCTGCCCTTAGATTTTTTGCAGCTCTTACTAGGTTTCTGTGTCTCTAGTTCAGCTTCAGGTGGGCTTTTAGCCTATACGTCTGCCTACTTAAATGTTGCGGCGTTATGATTTTCTAGCTATCATATGCCAAATTTTCTTGCTTGCTTTTCCAGGGGAAAAAAAAACATGGATGCAGAGTAAAAGTAAGCAGTTCATTTATGACCTTGAATATCATAAGCAAGATGTAGAGGATTCACAAACATAAGAGGCATATGGCACTTTCTTTGTGCGAGTTATTTGCACAAAAACCCCTTGCACAAAAAGAAATGGCAGAAAATATGCAAATGTGTCACAATGTATGGTAATGAGTCCCTCATTAGCATATTTTCTGCCAAAAAAACTTGTAGTGTAGATGTAGCCTATCTAAAGAGCAATGGTGCTATGGCTATTGTAATAGGTTATTCCCAAGGATGGGTTTAAATACATACATGCACACACACATATAAATTGGCAGGTATTGATCATCACTTCATTTCTGCTAGTTGCTGTTAGTTATAGCTGCAGAATTAACAGACTCCTTCAATTGTTACAGAGCTAGAGGAACGTTGTTTGGCACTCTCTGCTTGCCTGCACGTGACCAAAGCTTTTCTGACATTTGTTAGACAAGTGTGTCCTACCTCCCAGTCATGGGAAGAAGAGGAAAGAGAGGACACACTCACTCATTTCCCTAGTATACACTCCCCAGGTTTCTTAGGAAGAATTAAATCCAAACCCTATAGTTGCTTCTTAAAAAAAAAATCCCAATGGTGGCCCAGTGCCTGTCATCTGCTCGTCTTCTGGTGAAGGAAAGAACAACTCACCACCAACAGGAGCTGAAGTTTTTCAGTCTGAATGATAGAGCAGAAAGTAGGGGGAAGTGAGATCAGCTACCTATTTGACTGTCTGTTTTCATATCAAAGTGAGATGGGGAAAGTAACCCAACTGGTTGGCCCCTGAAGATGTCAGGACCAATAAAGATTTGATTTACCCATGGCAATTAATATGGTAATCTTAATAGCCCAAGGAATATTGCTATCAATTAAGCCTTAGGGTACGTCTACACTGCAACGCTATTTGGGGATATCAAAGTATCCCGAAATAGCTATCCCGCATCTTCACAGCAAGCCCATTATTTCGGGTTTGCTTTTCTGATGTCCCTGTAACCTCATTTCGTGAGGCGTAAGGCACATTTTGGAATAGCGCTTTATCTCAAAATTTGGCGCTATGTAGACAGCACCGAATGACAAAATAAGCTATTTCAAAATAGCATCGAAATAAGATACGCATATCTTATTTCAAGTTATGGTGCTATGTAGACATGCCCATAATGACCTACCCAGAGAAAGTGCACATATTTTTACAGTGGTATGCACTGTGCAGAATGACTACACTGTGTAAGCAATGAAAATACATGTCCTGTTATCAGGAAATACGTTTTAAAAAGAAAAAAACAATTGATGACAGCAGAACTCTTAGGTGTAATTTCTAAAAAGATCATCTTTTACTTGTCCCCTTCAATTCTCTGCTGCAAACATCTCTTTTTTCTTCTTTTGTCAGAGAGAGAGGTCATTCAGATTACTTCCCCATGACTGAAATTCTCTCTTTTTCTGTTGCTCTTGTGCAGTTATAGTCATCAGAGACCTTTCAGTTATCCAGTCCTTTCTCTGACATGGGCAGTGACTGAACTGAGTAATGTGATAGCATAAGGAGAGTCCATGTCCGGCAGTACATCTACATCAGTGCCATTTACAGTTTAAAGGATGCATTCACCTTAAAAATTACACCAAATTACATAAAAAATTATGAGGGGCTGATACTCATTTATACTAAAGCCCACTTACACTTACTTGAAGGCTCCTTTTTATTGCCAGAGTAGTAAATAAGATTCAGGCCCTGGATTTTTATTGAATTACTGCCAATACCGGTAAGACCAAAGTTTATGCTCTAAGACTTCCTTCTCAGCCTCCATCACAGAGGTTGTTGCAGACAGAGCTGAAGGAAAGGCTACGTGACTGAAATGATATTTATTATTTATATTATTGTTGCACCTCAGAGCCCCAGTCTTGGCTTAGGACCTTGACCCCATTATGCTAGGTGCTGTGCAAACACAGAACAAAAAGATAGTCCCTGCCTCAGACACCTTACAATCCAGCCTGTGGATAAGGACAGATGGAGATGTACAAGGGAACAGTGAGATGATATTGGTCAGCATGGTGGGCTATGGTCTCAGCACACCAGCAGTCTTACCTGTTGTCCGTTCTTGTGTAGGCCTTGTGGCAAAGGAGAGTTTTAAGGAGGGTTTTGAAGCACTACACAGTGACTTCAAGCTTTGTGGATGTTTACACAGAGCTTCTCCCAAGCATGAGGGGCAACATGAGAAAAAGCAGGAAGGCGCTTGTATGAATATTTACAAGTGGGTGATGGAGCCAGCACCATTGGCCAATCATAACTCCACAACAGACTGGCTGTTCTCGGTTGCCTAAAAACCCTTGTGTAGTCTATTGCAGCTGGGCTCAGGCCAGTGGTATAGGATGTGTAAATGACACCGGTGAAGTTATTTCAGCTAGAGACTGGTGGCCATGTAAGACCAAGAGAAGTTTGTGCTCGGTGTGCGGTTTCACAGGTGAAACAGATAAAGATTGAGGCTTGTGCCCTCACATTGCTGAGTGATAATTCTGCCTCTGGAACAAGATATGAGTGGGATAGGTCCTGTCACAGTAGCAAATGTTTCAGTTATAAAGAAGACATAGAACAGTTGGTGATGTTAGCTTTCCCAACTGGGAGAAACTCCCTTAACAATGCTGGTAGTCATTTACAACTGTGCTGTCAAAAATCCATGGTGAGTACATTTCTATTTTGAAACTGCTGTTAAAAATAGGATTGTCATTTGCCTAGCCATTTTTTAACAAACAAACCAAACTATTTGCTTATGGCTTTGTCTCAGCTATCTTTGGGGAAATGCTTAAAAACAACAAATAGTCTAATAGCACATTAAAGACTAACAAAACATGTAGATGGTATCATGAGCTTTTGTGGGCACAACCCACTTCATCAGTGCCCACAAAAGCTAATGATACCATCTATATGTTTTGTTTGTCTTTAAAGTGCTACTAGACTATTTGTTGTTTTTTAAATTTTTCTTGTTACAGACTAATTCAGCTACCCCTCTGAAGCTTGTGAGGAAATAGTTCTTTCTAAGATATAAGTACTAGCTCTTCACACAAGATGATTGAACATTCAAATTTCCTTTAAAAGGAAAAGTCAGAATTTTTTGCAAATGAGCTATTTTTGTTAAGATGCTGTTTTTACGGGTCCTGAAAACCTAAGGCTGGTAGCTTTAGCATCCCTGAACAGATATTAGAAAAGCTTTTCCACATAGCTTGGTTCAGGCACTGCAAAATAATTGGCTAGCAAGCTTTTTTTTTTTTTCTTTACACCTCTGTGACTCACCTGAGCAGGAGCTGCTGGCTGTGTATTAGTTTGCATGATGATGCACATGAAGTTTCACAAATGACTGAACTGATATTACCAGTCCACAAAACACAATTTGAACCTAACGGTGAAGCAATAGTAGCAGTAATTAGCCTGACAGAAAACTGTCATCTGAAGACCAGTAGATTTCCGAATGGTCTGATGCTCTCAAAGCTTATCTCCAACTTAATGGGAATGGACAGAATGAGTAAGGGGCCCAGGGGGAGTGTTTGAGGGTATATTACTTTGAAGGTCAGTATCCATATAGTTATAATGGCCAGCCATTCAACCAAATGGGATGGGAAAGCCAGCTAACAAACTATCCCCTGAATTGCTCAGGCCATAGGGACCAATGCACCCCTCCCCCACCCAGAGCATAAAAGGGGGTTGCCTGGAGGTTGTAAGAGGAGGATCCTTTTGCAGATTGGAATGCTGTTTATTGCTTCAAGGCCAGAAAGGGCCATTATGAGCATAGCGTCTGACCTCCTGTAGCACACAGGCTATAGACTCTCACCCAACGAATCCTGCATGGAGTCCAGTCAAGGATGTGGAGTGGGGATGTGAACAGGAAACCAGTTAACCAGTTACCTGGTAATCATCACCCTTAGTGGTTAAATGGTTCCCCAGGGAGCAGCCCCCCCCAACCCCATCCACAGAGCTGCTCCAGCCCCACTGCAGAGGCTGGGAGCTTGGAGCCATCAGCAGCCCCAGGGCAGGGCAGGGAGTGGGAGCCCCACAAGCTATGGGGCTGGAGTGGTGAGATCCTTCTAGTCAGTTAACCACTTAAACATTAGGTTAACATCAGTTTAACCGGTGAACTGATTAACTGGGATTTTATATTCCTAATCTGGAGGAAGTAGGCTAACGCACATCTCTTGGGCGAGGTCTACGCCAGACCTAGAAGGCCAGCTTAAGGTACGCAACTCCAGCTACATAAAATACGCAGCTGGAATTGGCACAAAATGAGCTAAATCTAGCTAGAGGCATAAAGGGTAACAAAAAGATGTTCTACAAGTATATTAGGAGGAAGACCAAGGACAGAGTAGGCCCGTTGCTCAGTGAAGAAGGAGAAACAATAACAGGAAACTTGGAAATGGCAGAGGTGCTTAATGACTTCTTTGTTTCCATTTTCGTCAAAAAGATGGATGGTGACGGAATGCCTAACGTAGTGAATGCCAGTGGATATGGCGTAGGTTTAGAAGTTAAAACAGAAGAACACGTTAAAAATTACTTAGAAAAGTTAGATGGCTGCAAGTTACCAAGGCCTGATGAAATGCATCCTAGAATGCTCAAGGAGTTGATAGAGGAAGTATCTGAGCCTCTAGCTATCATCTTTGAAAAATCATGGAAGTCGGGAGAGATTTCAGAAGACTGGAAAAGGGCAAATATAGTGCCCATCTATAAAATGGGAAATAAGAACAACCCAGGAAACTACAGACCAGTCAGTTTAACTTCTGTGCCAGGAAAGATAATGGCGCAAGTAATTAAAAGAATTTATGTGCAAACATCTAGAAAAAAATAAGGTGGTAGGTGACAGCTAGCATGGATTTGTAAAGAACAAATCATATCAAACCAATCTGTTAGCTTTCTTGGATAGAATAACAAGTTTTGCAGATAAGGGAGAAGTGGTGGACGTGTTATATCTAGACTGTAAGGCATTTGACATGATCTTGCATGACCTTCTTATCATTAAACTAGGGAAATACAACCTAGATGGGGGCTACTATGAGGTGGGTGTAGTTATTAACGGTTCACAATCCTGCTGGAAGGGCATAACAAGTGGGTTTCTGCAGGGGTCTGTTTTGGGACTGGTTCTGTTCAATATCTTCATCAGTGAATTAGATGATGACATAGAGTACAATTATTAAGTTTGCAGATAAATACCAAGCTGGGAGGGGTTGCAAGTGCTTTGGAGGACAGGGTCAAAATTCCAAATGATCTGGACTAACTAGAGAAATGGTCTGAGGTAAACAGGATGAAGTTTAATAAGGGAAAATGCAAAGTACTCCACTTAGGAAGGAACAATCAGTTTCACACATACAGAATGGGAAGCGACTGTCTAGGAAGGAGTACTTCCTAGGGGTGTTGTGGAATTTCCATCTCTGGAGATATTTAAGAGCAGGTTAGACAGACACCTGTCAGGGATGGTCTAGATCAGGCCTGGGGAAAATACAGCCCGCGGGCCACATCCAGCCCGCCAAGCCACTGGATCCGGCCCGCAGAGGCAGTGGGGAGCCCCAGGCAGGCTCTCCTGCTTGCCCTGCAGCCCCACACCCCACTCAGAAACACGGCTGTGGGACGCTTTCACTTTGAGTCAGGAGGGGAGGGGGTAAGATTCAGACTCTGCTCCCACCCTCAGCACAGTCCCATTGGCCTGTTTCTGAACAGACACTGGCAAGTGGGAGCTGCCTGTTTGAATGACAGGCAGCCACAGAGCTCAGCCCTCCTGCTCACTCACTTAAGCACGTGGCCGAGCAGGCAGAAGCATTTTAAGCTCTGCAGGCCTTTAGCGCTGAAGGCAGGCAAGCTGGTAAGTCTCCTGGCGAGAACCTGCCTCTGGCACCTCAGCCCTTCCCTTCCTCAACCCTTTGCCATACACTCCTGCCCCACTACTCCAATGCACCCATACCCCCTCCCAAATCTGGCACCCCAATCTCCTGACCAAGATCACAATCCCTTCCTACCCTAGGTCACATCCCAAAACCCTGAACCCCAGTTCCCTGCCCTAAGTCACAACTACCTCCTTCACCTAAACCCCCTCAAAGACTCCATTCTCCCTCCTGCACCCCAATCCTTTACCCCATGCTCCCTTCTGCACCCAACCTCCATCCCACACTCTTCACCTCCTCTAATAATACCATGGAAGCGTGTGGCCCTCAACCACTTTCCCACATCTTGGGAGTGGCCCCTCATCAAAAATTATTGCCCGCCCCTGGTCTAGATGATGCTTAGTCCTGCCATGAGGACAGGGGACTGGACTCAATGACCTCTTGAGGTCCCTCCCAGTTCTAGGATTCTAGGATTCTAAGCCAAGCTTGGCACCATCCCCACTGCAGGACGCTACCGAGAGCAAACACTCCCTTCAGCTTCCCCTGCTTCTCATGACTTCCAGGAGTACAGATACTGGCCGGGGCTGCCCTCAGTGTTCGATTTACAGGTCAATACTAAACCTGCTAAAATAATCACGTTGATCTCCGGCACGGCAAGTGAAGGCATGCCCTTAGAAAGTCCTCCAATCTTGTTTTAGAGAGTCCCACTTATGAAAAAGCCACCTCGTCCATTACTGATCTATTCCAATAGTTAACTTCTCTCTCTGCTAAAATTTGAGTCTGTGAAAACTCCAAAGTATTAAAATGGTCAGGATATTGGGCTATTCACTTGTATCTGCCAGGAAGCCTATTAAGAGAATTGTACTTCTGTTGTTGTTGCACAAGGTAGTGCAGTTTCCATTACAGCAGGTTGACAGTGCCATGAATACTGCAGCAAAGGCAATTTAATTGAAGTGTCTTTAGCAGTGGTGGATAACTGTACTACAAAATTGTTCATTTTCAGTGATAAAGATTCAGTTTTTCTAAAACGCTTAATCTGGGCAGATATCATTGGCAATCAGGAAAAAAAAGTGTAATGTTTCTTTAAACTATTTCAATGTAATGTCAGTACAAATCCTGAATATAGAGTAGATGGTGCACTCTTTCTCATTTTTATGCTCTCATAAAAGAGAATCTTTTTTTTTTAGTGAAGTCACGGAGGAACTAGAAGTGGCTGACTGCAAAAACATGATATAAGTAAATGGCATTTTTGAAAGTGTTGTTTTCAAAAGTCACTTTAAAAAGAATCCCTGCTCTAGTTGTGAGTAGATTTGCCTGGCCTTTCCTTAGCAAGATGCAAATTGACCTTCTAAAATATTTTTATCTTTAATTCCTTCCTTATTTAGGTGCTTCCATTTGGAATAATAATGAGCTATTCTACAACATAGACCCAGCAAGCTGGTTTACAAAACGCATATTTTGCACCACTAGTCATTTTATCATCTAGTTTGAATTGAAACTGCATGTTTTCAAAGAGAAACATAAAAAATATGATCTGTGGGATATATTTAAGAGGCAACCAAGTTCAAGAAAATAAAGCTCTAAACGTTCTAAGTTATATTTTTCAATGGATTCGTCCTCAGATGTCGCTGACTATGTGCGCGTGTGAGAGAGAGAGAGAACACACTGTTTGTCTTAATAAGACATATGTCTAAGTATTTACCTTTAAATTCACTCAAAGTACAGAATGGATCCAATTCTGTTAAAAAAAGAAAGATATAGGCACAATCTGAGACCCTCAGAAATTAGACCTCTAATACTTGAAAAAGATAAATGACAGTTGGTGCTGGAAACAAAGGACATATTTTAAAGCATATAAGATTGGGCACAGTTCTCTTGAAGCTACAGAGCCAAATTCTCCATTTCTTTGTATCTTTTGCACCTGTTTACATCAGTGCAAAGAGGCTGTAAAACACTTGTAAACCAGACTGGTATGTTTTGCATCCACATTGCACTGATGTAAATAACATAAAAGTGGCCATACTGGTCAGATCAAAAGTTAATCTAGCTCTGTGTCCTGTCTTTCAACAGTGGCTAGTGCCAGGTGCCCCAGAAGGAATGAATAGAACAGGCAATCATCAAGTGATTCATTCCCTGTTGTTCATTCCCAGCTTCTGGCAGGAGTATGCTAGGGACACCAACCCAATGCAACCTTTCGCCCCATTTCCATAGTATTTGGGTACCTCACAATCTTTAGTGTATTCATCCCCAGAACCCCCTTGTGAGGTAGAGCAGTGCTGTTACCCCCATTTTACAGATTGGGGGATGGAGACAGAGATTAAGTGACTTGTCCAAGGTCACACAGGTAGTCTGTGACAGATTAAGGAATTAAACCCTGATCTCCTAAATCTAATGCCCTAATAATTGAACTATCCTACCTCTCCTATTTCTACCTCAGTTAGTCCATATTATTTGTCTGTCTATTCTCTGTTGACAATATCTCTTAAATATTTCTCATGCATATTTGCATACAGTTCAAATTGTAGAGTAGGATATAAACTACTTTAAAGGCTTTGGGGAGTAATTGTTTAGATGAATTGCTCAATGTGCTATGATTCACACCATGTATATAGCATAGCCTCTAGATAATAAAGTCAGATGCCAGATTCTGTGAATTTGGTATGCCAAGAATTTTTTATTTATTGAGCCTGATCCTAATTTTGTCATGTTTTGGAAACCTTGGGCATTAGTCTGATCTCATTTATGCAAGTATAAATTATTAATAGCTCCATTACATCAGTGGAGTTACACAAATGTAAAACCAGAATGAGGCTCCTTATATAGAAAGTAAATTATGGGTCCAAAACCCACTGAAGTAAATGGAAAGACCTCTGCTGAGTTCAGTGGGCCTTGCTTCAGATCCTCTATGCATTAATAACTTTATAGACATACAGGAGAGACAGAGGTTCTGTTGTAGATTTGAATTAATGACATATAAACCGAGCAAGAAGTAGAGCAACTAAAGCGTAGCAATTAAACACGAAATGTTGTCATTTCCGCATCTCAAGATACACTAAAAAGGAAGTGGACGTTAAAAAATCCTTACAAAAAAAATTAGTCCAGGGAATTTTCAGAAAAGATGGAGTCTCCCCTTTTCTTCTTCTAAAAGTTGTCTTTTATTTGATAGCTTGCCCATCTGGAACATATAAGCCTGACGGTTCACCCGGTGGAATTAGCACTTGCATCTCTTGTCCTGACGACAACCACACCTCTCCCCCTGGAAGCACCTCCATTGAGGACTGTGTTTGCAAAGACGGGTATCGTGCTGCAGGACAGGCCTGTGAACGTAAGTCTTTCCAAACAGAGAAGATGAGTAGAGATGAAAGGCACATTAGGACACATTGACATCTTAGCCCTTCTTGAACTGTTTTGCTGTAAATGAGATGGGCAGGCGTCTGTGGGGTTTATTACAATGTTTCATATTCATGCCCCCCAAACCATAGATACTATAAATGGTTTTTTTTAAAGCCGTGTTAAAGACCTAAACAAACTGAGTGGGAAATAACACAAACAATGCTAACCCTGTTGTTGTATGATTAGTTGTGCACTGCCCTGAGCTGCAGCCCCCTGAAAATGGCTACTTTATCCAGAACATCTGCAACAACTACTTCAACGCTGCCTGTGGAATCCGATGTAAAGCAGGATTCGACCTAGTTGGGAGCAGCATACGGCTTTGTCAACCAAATGGTGTCTGGTCTGGTTCAGAGTCCACATGCAGAGGTAAGGAAGCCATTCCTTTGGAAAAACCTTTTGACACAAGTTATGTTGTTGTTAATAAGGGTTTGAGGTTTGTTAGTTTTGCTGGTTGACAGTCCTATAAACTCCAGATGAAGGAATATTCAAAAGAAAAATCCCATGCTGTGGATTTCATCTTCTGATTTACTAAAATGGGGCAAGAAACCTTCAATAAGAAATGCAGAGTGATATAAACTGCTAGAGATACGAACCCTGGTAAATATTCTCCATTGTCCTTTTTTACACACCTATCCAGTTTATGACTAACTTTATTCAACTAACACCAATGGAACTACAAGAATAAAGTTAAGGTTTCAAGTAAAGTTAGGGTTAGTAAATAAGAGTTTGCAGGATGAGGGTTTCAGAATATTCATGAGGGATTCATATGATGGATTAGATGCACATTGGCATTGGAACCTGGGGGCAAAAACTTCAATAATGAATATCCTTTCCAAATTTCTGGTTTATGATCCTTGGGTTTATTTTGTCAAAGGAAAAAATGGAGAGTTCCAGGCCACATGTATAATCTCAGAAGAGTTTTGACTGTGGTTCATTGGAGAATGACTATTTCCTGGAGATTGAATGTGAAGATATATAAACCGGAAAGGAGATAATCAGAAGGAATGAGTGAGGATGACACGACTGGGAAGAGGGAGGGGGCTGAAAAAGTATCCCCAGAGGACCTCTTGCAGTGCTAGTAACTTTATTTGAACTTTCCTTGAGTAGGTCAGTTCGCAATTACATCTTGCTGCTGACTGTTGCCTAGTACATGATGTTACAGAGGAAGGAATCCACCTTCTTGTTCCACCAATGCACACGCAGGACATTTTAGCCAGTTATGCAGGTCTACAAAGAGTGTGGGGTTCCTTTCTGACTTCCTACAGGCACTTATGCACTGAGACTGCTCTTCCATCTTCCACAGCCTGTTCGGAGAAAGAAAGCTTGCAGCCACTCGGTGGCTGGTATGCAGGTCACGTTACTCATGGGGTACGTCTACACTTGCTCCCTAGTTCGAACTAGGAATGCAAATGTAGCTGACCGAAGTTGCTAATGAAGCGGGGATTTAAAAATCCCTCATTTTTTTAGGAGTAACATTAGTTCGAACCAAGGGGTTTGATTCGAACTAATGCGTCCCGAAGCGTACTTCCTGGTTCGAATCAGCTGGTGAGCGGAATAGCGTGCGGGCGAGATTATGCTAATGAAGTGCAGGATATTTAAATCCCCGCTTCCTTAGCAATTTCGGATGGCTACATTTGCATCCCTAGTTTGAACTAGGGAGCAAGTGAAGATGTACCCTCGGGAAAGGATGTGTGGTGAAGACAAGGGGAATGGACAGAGCCAGAGACATGCTCTCATGGCATCCCACCTTACATTGCAAATTGCTACATAGTCTGATGCAGAATATTGTTGCTGACCTTACTCTCCCCCTACACCTTTACATGACCCTGGAAGGGGTAAGAACTTGCAATGGGAGGGAAAGGGGGTTTCCAGTACTTTGGGAGAGGTAAGCAAGATCCCTGGGGTATGGCCCTGTCTTTCCACTATGCAGGCTACAGAGTGATATAGTTTGAAAATCCAGCTGTGGGCTGATTGGAGTATTGGGAGAGCAGGTCCCCATGAGACTCTCTCTTACAAAAGACTCCTCAGAATGAAAAAGCTGGAGAGCCCCTATACGGAAGGAAAGGACTGATTAATTTTCACTCTAATCATCTGTAGTATTGTAGTCTCCACACAGAGAAGAAGAACAATCTCAAGCATGTAAAGTTTAGAGAGTCCCCCTCGCACACTCACTTTTGGGGGAGAAGCTATTCTGTCTTCTGTTTTTGGGGTGCAGGTGGTTTCTTTTTTTCGGCAAAGTTTCAGGTTTCCTTTTAATGAAGCATTTGATTTTAATGTGGCAAAAGAAGTTAGCCTTCTGCTTTGAGCTGTTATCTTCATGTGGAATTAATTTCCTTTGAAGCATGTGGAAGATATCCTTTCTTTTTTTTCCCCTAGCAAAATACATCATGTTGAATATTTTCTAATAAAAAAAAAAGTCTAGCGTATGCTTTGTCTGCTCTACTCCATTCATTCACGAAATAATGCTTTAGAAAAGAGCAAGATCAAAGACACAATTTATGGACTGTCTCATTAATCCTATCAAGTATTTTATCACGTCAATTATGAAAGGGCACCAAAGGATTTTAATCCTTCACACTGCTTTAGATTTCTACATTGAACATTCAACATTTTGGTATGTTTGCACTATGTAGCTGAAATGTGCCATGAGTGTGATAAGTGATGCTTAGCCCCATCAAACGCACCTTCTGCAGTTTGCAGCAGCTATATAAAATTAAGCTAAATACTGACCAGCTACAAAAAAACCATTTAATCACGAAAAATGTACTATGACTAAATATAGAGGATATATTTTAATGTACATTTATGGGAATTTTTAATGTTTGTGGAAAGTACCAGATTGATAGTCCTGCCAAGTGGATGGTCTTGTGGTTAAGGCACTAGTCTGCAATTTGGAAGAGCTGGATTCTGTTTCTGGTTCTGCAGCACAAGGTTTGTAGCGTTGCTTTGTGTAGCCACATCACCCTGAAAGGAACAAAACAACGGCCATGCATTCCTTCCACACCACCAGGTGAGCAGAATCTGACAACAAAGGCAAGGAGGCAAATGCTACCACCTGTCAAGATGTATAGCAGTAATCACTTGGTGACCATTTCTCCATTGCTTCCAGCCTCTAGGAGTCCCCTGCTGGCCACATGCTCCCCACAGCACTTTTGTCTTTGAAGTGTAGCAATAGCCCCACTGTTGCTACACTTCAAAGGTGGAGGCATCCTTATCGACTAATCAAATAGTCGATGCAAATTGCATTGACTATTCGATTAGCCAGTTACTCTAAATTTAACATCCCTAACTGTACTATGTTTACTTAGTGCAATTAAGGTAAAGAATAATTGAACTAGACTGAACAATGCTTTCTTGACTTCATTAAGAGTCTGGTGACTCTACTCTAGAATAAGGCCAGATCTTTGCTGGCGTTGAATATCGGTGCAAGAATAGCACATGAATTTGGAAAGAGTGGCAGTATTCTGAACCTGAGTGAATATGAGGCAGCCATAATGCCTAGATGTGAGGCAGCTAACTGGGTTGCCACCCATTATAGTCTGGTTAATAGCTGCTACAAATCATGCAGTTTTTTCTGATGTGTTTATATTAAACTCTCTCTGCAAGGAACTTGATTTTTTTTTAAATCTCTTTAGGTTTGTAATCCTGACTGTTTGTACAGTTGGATTTCATTTGATTGATAACTGATTAACTTTGTTCTCTTACTATCTTTAGGAAGTTATGTAGTCTGTACTCTTACACGCACATGTTTTCTCATCAATATATGCAACAGACTACTGGAAAAAGGAAAGAAAGCTGCCAAGTTTGCTTAACTTTGAACTTGTTTGGAAAGAAAGCTAGTAGTTTGACTCCTACATTGGCAGAGGGGAACTTGGTAAAATGAACATTCTTAAACACAATATAGAAGTTACCCAGGCCATTACAGTCATGATTCATTCAAGCCTTCACCCTCCCTCATCCAAGTCAGTGGAAGTCATGGAAGCAAGTTCTAGCTCTAAAAAAACCCCAGTAGATTGGAAAACAGCCGCTTCTTTTTCTTTTTTCTGGTCAGTGGTGCTACTGCTGAATTTGTTAGACAAGACGGATGCACAAGATCACATTTAATTCCATGTTTTTCTGGAGTTCATCTTAATTATGGAATAAATCAGTGTTGAGATACAGCATTATGAATTCCACAAGTAAGAAAACAAAACAAAACTTCACACTCAGTTAAAGCTAATCCTGCCCTTCCAATGCAGAATCATTCATCAGATTCTGCCAGAGACTAACTGAACAAATCTTCCTGAGTTACACTTCCTTCAAAGGAACTTCTTTCACTAGATATCCACCCAGCTTTCCCATGTGACATCGTAAAGAGGCCTGATTTTTCAGAAAGGGGTAAGCCCCCACCTTGTGAAAATCAGGCCCCCCGTAAGGTGTCTCCACATGAGCACCCAAAGTCACTACTTGTTTTTGAAACTTTAGCTCTGTTTATAAGCCCAGATCACCAAAATGTTATTTTCACTGTATCCATTTGAATGACAATGCATCTGAGAAATGACATTGAAATTGCCTGTTTTAACTCTGGGTTTATGGTAAAAATGTAACATGATTGTTTTCCCATTTGCAGTTCGAACGTGTCCAAAACTTCACACACCTGAAAATGGACGAATTAATTGTTCATCTGGTGATGTCTCCTACAAGACCGTGTGTTTTGTGACCTGTGATGAGGGCTATGAGGTGGAGGGAAACTCCAAACTCACCTGTCAAGGAAACTCTCAGTGGGATGGAAAGGAACCAACATGCGTGGGTATGGGGTTTTTTGTTGTTGTATGTCATACCCTGGGGAGGATTGGTACTAGGAAAAGAAAACCCTGACCTCTAGATGGCTGGTTGAAATCCAACCAAGATAGGTCCCTCCTCTTCTGTGGATGTTTGGTAACATGTATGAAATAAATTAGTGATCACAATCCAGTTTCTAGTTTGCCATGGCTCTCCTGCAGGAGAGAGCATGGCTGAATCTCAGTTACCCTCTGGAAGCTAGAGATGATCCCTCCAGCTAAAGCCCTGAGGCATGTTGACAGCATGGAGGGAGTTAAAGCTACTGCTGCCTCCTTTGTTGGACTTCCCAGTATAAAGGCGAGGAGTTCAAAAGGCTGTGGTTGCTGCACATTGTGTCTGAATTACATTGGCAGAGCAGTGTGGGGAAGCCTCCACTCCTAGTGCCTGCACGGGACCTGTTATGTCAATAAGTAGAGAACTTTGGATGCCAGGGTTACCATTCCAGCACTTTTCATGACTGCTAACTTCACTGGACAATGTTGTTAATTTTTAAAACCCAGTGGAAAAAATCAATACAGAAATCACAAGCATAGGTCCTGACTTTTCAGAAGTCGGGCTTGTTTGATACGCCTGAAAATTGTGAGTGCGGGCAATGTTATTGGCCAATTCTGTGTCCAAATGATCTATATTATGCCTAGAATTGTTTGCAGTTCAGGAACTCAAACACAACAATGGGGATCCTGCGAGGACCAGGTTGAAATTGAGCCCCCGTGTAGATACATGATTTAAAAACATCATGAAGATGAAGTCCTACATTTTGGGTTATTTACACTAAGTCTATTAAAAGCCTGATCTTGCTCCCAAATTAATGGGAAGATTTAATTTAATTTCAAAAGAGCAAGTCTGGGCCCTGCAATGCTCTTGGATAATTAGTTTTGGAGGATTTACTGTACTCATCAATAGAGGCTTTGTCGTTTCTTAATTTTTCGATGTTTATACTTCAGTTCAATTGTATGTCAAAAGGCTGCCTCTTGCTGTAGGATGTTGTTTGATTCGTTTTGCATAATCAAGCAGCTTATACGAAAGGTTTTGCTGGATTTCTGAGTTACCCCTGGCAAAGCTTTGTTTTTGATGGTCCCAAAAATCTAGTATGAGCTTTCTTTTGATTGTCCCATTGCAAAAAGTGTTAGATGAAAAATCTGGGCTCATTCCTGCCTTGGCTGCACTCAAAGGTCACTTGGATAGACTCCCCATGCATGGAAAGCAGATGTGGAATTCTACTGATGGGATGACTACAGGGTCAAAAAATGCTAACTAGATTCCACAATAGCACATTTTTAAATATTATCCTTACTGATGTTCTAAATTACTCTCACTATTAAAAATGTGCAGCTCGTGTCTAGTATGAATTTGTCAAGCTGCAGCTTCCAACCACTGGGTCTCAATATGCTGTTTTCTGTAAGATTAGGGAAGCATGTACTAGCATAAATACGTCCCAGTGTAGGTACTTGTGGGTTGTGATTAGGTCTCTTGGTAAACTAAAAAATATTTTACTCCTTAAGTTTCTCACTATAAATCATGTTTTCCAAATGTCAGGCCCTATTCACAGCTCTTTTCTGAACTCTCTCAAATTTTTCAACATCTTTTTTTGAAGTGTGGATATCAGAACTGGACATAGCATTCCAGTAGTAGCTTCACTAATACTGTATTACAACAGTTATTTTGGGTTGTTAGGGCCCAGCTACTTGTATTTGCCACAAACTATAGGTATTTTTCCCAAAGGGGTGTCTGTGCGTAATGCGTACTCAATAGCAGCCCTGGCCCACACACTGAACCCTCCTTTTTTGCCCCCCCCCCAGAGCTCGGGGGGGTGGGGGGGGCAAAAGATCCATTAACAATTAACCCTGGAACCTGAGAATAGTTAATCTGGCCTATGGGAAGCCTTGAACCTCAGTCTTCCCTGTCCCCTCCTCCCCTTATGGGGCTGGAGTGCCAGGGGAATGAGGTGTCTCAGTTGGGGCCCACATTAATGAGGATTGGGGTATTTTGGAGAGGTGGGGTTTTTTTTGGGGGGGGGGTTGTTTGTTTGTTTGTTTGTTTTTGCTTCTCACTTGTGTGGTCCCCAATTGATTTTTTTGTGGGTCGGTGGCCACACAAAAAAGGTTTCTCACTCATGCCATAAATAAAGACCATGTTTCAACCATTTGTGTTGGACATCAATTAATATTTTACTTAATTTAAAATGAAGTTTGATAAACTCACAGGCAAAAGTTAAAGCACTTAATCTGTTTAATAATGTCAACTGATCTTTCTTTTCTTACTGGTTAAATTAAACTGTTCTTCCTATCTACTGCGCTAGCAAAATGGCTCGGGTGTAATTATATAATTAACAGCAAGTTTCCATTAACAGCTGGTAGTCCGTGGAAAGATTTGTGTTCAGCCGGGTGGGCCCCGGGCCAAAAAGTTTAAAAACCACTGTGTTACATTATGTTCTGTTATCTAAAATTAAAATATTTTATAGGCATGAAAACTTCTCTCTCTTTCTTTCTAACTTGCATATAAAATTAATATTTTCACACCACTGAACTCTTTTGTCTCTTGTCCTCTTCTATTCCATAAAGAATGGTTTATAGCCAATATCTTAGATTTAATTTACATCAGGAAATGTTAGTCTCCTTGTATTGTAATTCTCTGTACAGTGCACATGATTGTTGCAGGAGTACAAAACTACTTGGCATCAATGCCATGGGCAGTCATGCCATCTAGTGTTGAAAGAATTAGTGGGCCCTCTTTTTAAATGTATTTTGGCCAGTCTGCCTCCCCAAGATTTATGTTTAAAAGGAAGAGGGGAGGGAGAGAGACAGAGGTCAGTTAGTATCCGGCTGAGCATTATTCTTTTGTCCTTTATGTCGAAATTCATTTGTTAGTCTTGTGAACTGTGTACTCTGCTCACTTGGTTTCAGTCAACTTCATGTGCTGCAGTGTTTTACAGACATGGGACAGATTCAGCTTTCTTATATATACCTGATTTTCACCCTGCATTTTCATTGGCATGAGTAACTGAGATCTAACTCTGTCGCACCCAGTGCTAAATTATTTTATATTTATATATACATAGACTGATGGGACCCGATTACGCTTGTATGTGCACCCGTTAAAATCCAGATTTATTGGGTCAGATCCTAAACCTGTGTAAATCATTGTAGCTCAGTGGAGATCAGTGGTGCTAAGGCAGTTTCTATCAGCTGAAGATCTAGCCCATGGAGAGCAGAGGACCTGTAGATTTGTAGACGTCTGAGAGGAAAAAGATCTGATAGGCCGTCCAGACTTGTTCCTCCAATAATACAGGATTGCTTCTTATACAGGCTAGTGTTTTGTCCAGTTCAATGATATATGTCCTAAATTCTGGGACTACCATCATTTCCCCCAGAAGACTCTTCAACTTTTCTTCCTATTCAATCTAAACTTTCCCTTTTTCATTTTCTTCACTCCCAGTTCTAGTCCCCTTTGTACCACTCTGCACAGTTCCTTCTCCTCTTATGTTTGTGCCTGTCATTAAATCGTTACCATGTTCCTTTCCCTAAATTGCCACTTATCCAACCAGCTCATAATTTAGCTTCTTGAATTTTTACTCCCTGATTTTTTTTTTCTGTTTGAACTCCCTACAGTTTGTCAACAGCTTTCCCGTAAAGAAGTGCCCAGAACCAAACATCATTTTTACTAGTGGAAATAGTTTCAAGTTTCAATGCAATTATTCTGTCTAAAATAAACGTGTAAACACTCCAGGTGTCTGCAGATTGTCAAAATGATAAGATAGGAAGTATTATGAATAATTTAAATGTTAATTGTTATTTTTCAAAAGCAGGCATTTTGAGTGCAGGAAACGTTTATAATACTTAGATGCTTTCTTTGAAATACATTTTGTAGAAGTGCCAGCTTTTCAAGGACTTGACAAAATTATTTTTTGTTTATCTATTAACTGTTCTGAATCTGAATGTTTTCTATACCACCAAATGCCATTTAAGGAAAGAACAAGACTCTACCATTGCTATTTGTCCTGGGAATCAAGTCCCATAAGTTTCCTCTCTGTGAGTTGTGTTCACATTGGCTACCCAGTGACATGGCTGCCATGTCAAACTCTTGGTTCATACATGTCTCAACACATGTCCCAGACATTTCCATCTTCTTTTTTCATTAGTTTTGGAGATGAGATAAGTTGTTGAACTGTATAATGAATCTTAGGCTATGTCTAAATTAGGCAGATTGAAAGTGCAAATGAAGTGGGGATTTAAATATCCTGTGCTTCATTTGCACAATCACAAGAACGTCACAGTGTTCTTTCGAAAAAGGGTATTTCAAAAGTGAAACCACCATCTAGACACGGTTCTTTTGGGGGAAAAAACCTTTTTTGAAAGATCCTATACTCATTTTTCATATGGTTGAAAAACAAGATAAAGTGTTGGTCAAAATGTAATCATTCCCTCCCTTCTGCCCCCGCCCTTTGTTTGTGTAATTTCATATTTTGATTTTTTTCCTTCACGGTTTGAAAATATTTGACCTCCCCTCATAACAAAATATTTCTTAATATTAAGGTACATTTTTGGTCCCTGGAAATCCATAGTCAACATTTGCTAAACTTGGAAGTTTAGGTTTACATGGAAACCAGCAAATTGCTCTTTGTTTGCCATGAATGGTTCCTTAAATTCCAGTTCATATTTTAGATTTGAACAAAATGGTAAGTTTAAATTGGACGTAGGTTCACTTATGAATCATTTCCCAAATCCAAGGTGATTTAGCATGTAATGAAACCTGAAATAAACATGTTTTTCATGACTTTTGGGGATGTTAGTAACATTGTTGTATCTCTCTGGTTCTCATTTCACAAAATTGTATAAACTGTTCTTTGTGTGCAACAAACTGCTCATAATGCCACACCAATGTCTGTATTGTGACAATGAGACAACAAAGTAGGAACTTAGGTGCATTTAACAGGTTCTTGTACAATGCTGTGGTGTGATGCCAGCAGACAAAAAACACCTGCAATTCATCACACATTTCAAATGCCCTTAAAAACCCAGTCTCAGTTTTACCTATTCTTGTCACAGTGGGAAGTGTCAGTCATAAAATCAGTGTCTGGCTTCCAAAGCACAATATAACTCATTCAATGCAAGGAAAATAATACATTTAAGAGGATTATCCAGCCTATCTAAAACATTTCATCCTTCATAAAGACTCAGTGAAAAATACCTTATTGGTAGCAATCATCAATGATGTTGAATTGCAGTGAATTTTAGAACAAGTTTCATATTCTCTTCTGCATCATATTATGGGGTTCTTGTTTGCTGGTAACTTTGGATTTGTGTATTTTCTGTATCAGCTGACATTTGTGTATTTACTTCCTATAGAGGTGCATTGCCCCATCTTCCAGAAACCTAAGAGTGTGACAGTGTATCCATCAAATTGTGGACAGGAACCATCAAAATCTGGAACACTATGCCAGTTGAGCTGTGCCCAAGGATTCATTTTGTCTGGAGTTAAAAAAGAACTGAGATGTACTTCTTCTGGGAGATGGAGTGAAAATGCCCAAAAGGCTGTTTGTAAAGGTATAGATCTGAACAATAATTTCCACTTAAAATTAGATGTAGTTTCACAGGGAAGGAGATTGCAGAGACAGATAAAGATGCGTTGGAACCCTAGGCAAAGCCTAATTAAAATGGTCTCCAAAATGTACTGCTTCTACTGTTGCCTGACCATAGAAGTCAATATTTATTAGTTCATTACAATTTTACAGCTCAGAAAGATTGTTTAGGTACATTTGTGATGCACCTCACCATTAATCAGCCCTGTGGAGACCCATCCCAGATACCCTGCTGTGTGACTTTGTCTTGGGAGAAAAGTGAACTTACAGATCAAAGAATGAAGTTGAGAAAAACCTAGGCATTAGATGTCAGTGGGAGCAGAGATAAGATGCCATTTCAATGAAGTGCCTTGAATTTTTCAGGTGAAAAGGTGTTATAGTGAATAGTTGGAATAGCACGTGATTTCTGTTCACATCTCACTCCCTCATCACCATGAACCCTTTCTTAACAGACCGCCTGTTCTTTCCACCTGTCTCTGGCTATCTTCCCCTTAAAGGAGACTTAATTATGGGGCATTTTAATTCATCTGATTTAAGGTTTCTTTGAGTACAGGTTGTTCTTCCCTGCTTGGGCACCCTCAGGACCTGATTGGTCCCAAACCAGGGAATTTGCTGGCCTAGGGATGGTTAATGCAGTGTGTGGGGGGGTCCGTTTCCCCCCGGTCCTTCAGGGGTTCTGCTTTTCCCTTTTCAGTCAGCTTCGCTGCCACACAGGGCTCTGCTCTCCCCTGGGCTGGGGGAAGAGAATTGTACTTTTCACTTGCAGCTTAGCTGCCACGCAGGGCTCCACTCTTATGCTGGGGTTCCACTCTCCCCACAGTGGCCGGGGACTCCACTGCCATCCGGAGCTCCACTCTCTCCCCGATGGCTTTGCCTCCACCCAAGGCTCTGGGCTCCTGCTGGTGGCTGGGCCTCCTCTTTCTCCCCAGCGGCTCTGCTGCCGCCCGGGGGCTCTGCTAGTACCCAGTAGCTCCATGCTCCCCCCAGCATCCCTGTTGCCACCTGGGGCTTCGTGCTCCACCTAGCAGCTCTGCTGCTGCCTGGGGAGCTGCACACTGCACCCAGCGGCCCCGCTGCTGCCTGGGAGCTTCGCACTCCACCAAGCGGCTTTGCTACCAGTTGGGGGTCTCTGTGTTCCTTCCAGTGTTTCTGCACTCCCTCCCCCAGCATCCTCGCTACAGCCCAGGGGGCGCCGTGCTGCTGCTCTCAATCGTGATAGGGAGCTATCTGCCCCTCACTGCCCAGGGAATCGGTGTTCTTCCCAGCTGCTCTACTGCCCCCGGGGCTCCATCTTGGCCCCTTAGTTTGACAACACTCCTTGCCCCAGCCCCATGGTGCTCTCACCAGGGTCACTCGAGGATACGAGACCAGGGATGTTGCCAGACCAGGGAATTCCGGATTACAGAGTTTCAACCTGTACGCTGAAACATATCAAGATTTGGCAAATCTCAGACTTATGCTAGTCTGAATTATTTTCTTCTCCAGTAGCAATCCCACCAACTCTCTTGCCTGTGCACTCACTCGCAAACTTATACACATACACGCACACACACGCTCTTTAACATGTCTTCTCAGGGAGACCCTGATATGCTCCTTCCCTAATAATGACTGTGACAGGGTGCAGTCACAGACAACCCCTTAGGGTTGCTTCCTGGTGTGACGAAGCCACTGACACTCACCTTCTTGCTTTCTGGGGCTTCTCACCACCCTGTCCTGCTGGGCCAGATCTCCTGGTCTCCCCCAGCCAAGGCACAGAGCTGAGATCACTGCCCCCCCCACAGAGCAGTGCAGACACAGCATCCAGGAAACCAATCCCCAAATAGGATCAGAACCCCAAATGAATCTTTCACTGTGTGAAAGTTTCACACATTGAAAGCACACTCAGGCAAAAGTCTCCTTTTACAATGAAAGGAGGATGTACACATTGATTGCTCCCACAGGTAACAATTATTTACACTGGGCTTGATAGTAAATAACAGTCATTTTATTAAGTACAAACAGTATGATTTAAGTGGCTGTAAGTGAAAACAAACAAAGCAAATTACAAATGTAAAATAAAAGAAAATGCATAGCTCGTTCTAACACACTGAAACAAACAGGTGCAAAATGAAATAATGAGATGGTACTAGTGACCTGGAACAGTGCACGCAGCAAGGCAGCTGAATAACCATTATTGATTTCTCTTTCTCTCTCTCTCTCTCAGATATTGAAGCTCCACAGATCAGCTGTCCAGACAATATTGAGGCCCGGACTCTGGAACATCAGAACTCTGCTAATATTAGCTGGCAGGTTCCTGTAGCAAAGGATAACTCTGGAGATGAGGTAGAACTAAAACATGTACATTTCATTTTGATGCAGTCCCTTTTTAGATGCAGTCCCTGTTTTTTGTTTCAGCTAGACCAGACTAACACGGCTACATGTCTATCCCTTTTTAGAGATCTGTTTTACAGATCTGGAATATCTTTATATCACTAAAACATCTTGTTTCTTGATGAGAAGAAGTTGAGAGATCTGTTGTAAACTTAGTATCTTCAGAATTCAGCATTTTCTCTGTTAGGTTTATGAGGTTACTGAATATCCTCCATGGTGTTTTATAGGCATGCAGTTTTGAACAGTTAATTCATGCAGCCAAAAGAAAGAATGGGTCCTTGTTTATCAATTACAGACTGGCTCTTGAAAAGGGAGCTCTCAGAATCTGAAGGAGTTTAGTAATCTGCCTTCCATACAGTTAGGTCCTTCCTCTAAGAAGTAAGCCAGCCTGTAACACTCAAAGGCTAAAAAAGAACCCACTGAAGTAAGTAAAATTCACTGCAGCACCATACAAGAAATACAGTCCCATTTCCTTAACACGATCAAGCTTTAAATACAGGCCAGCAACTTCTACTGAATTTATGGGCTAAAGGTGCCAACATACTTCAGTCAATGTCCAATGTTAAACAACCTCCAAGGCTCGTATGCAGAGATTTCAGCCTGCTTGATACCATGGCGAGCACACCATTAAAATCATTCTCATTTTTTTAGTTAAAGGTAAAGAAAAGAAGGAAAAACTGCTAAAGCATTTGAAATGTAAAGTATTGAGCAAAGCTTTTGTTTTAACAGCATCCCTTGATCCCTTTCACTGGAGAGAAGGAAAAACCCCTTTAGAAGGAGAAACCCCTTTGTCTGACAGTTTCTTATTTTCTTTCCAGACTACTGTACTCCTTTCAGGAGTCCAAATTACCTTGTGTGCCCTCAAGTTCCACCTCCCTTGAAAACTACTTACTTACAAAAATGGACACAAACAAACAAAAATGTCATAGCACACTATTACCAAAACATTGTGTACTTCCTCATTTTACTATATAATTATTAAGTACATCAATAGAAGTATTAATATTGAACTGACATTTCCATTTACAGCATATAGAGCAGTATAAACAAGTCATCGTATACATTTTAGTTTGTACTGACTTCACTAGTGCTTTTTATGTAGCCTGTTATAAAACTAGGCAAATTTCTATTTGAGTTGATGTACCCCCTGGAGGGCTTCTATGTACCCGTAAGGTACATACACCCCTGGTTGAGAACCACTGTCTTAGATGGCGTCAAAGATGGTAATAACTGTCTTTTTGGGGACAGGAGAAGAAATTAGTTGAGATGGGATGGAGCTGTTGTTCTTAAAGTCTAAGCCCATTTCATCCCATCTGGAATTCAGCTGAAGCCAGCAAAGGTGGTGATGTATTCTGGCCCAGTCTGATCAGGTTAAGGAATACCTGAGGTCTTCATGGACATGGTGAGGGTGGCTGCCATGAGTATGAAACTCACTCCTGTAGCCAATTTTTCTCCACAAATCTTGTTTTTTAAGGACCCCCCACAAGGGAATGGTGGGTGGAATAGATCATCCATCATTATTTTGTTCACTAGTTAGGTCTACATTCAGGTACCCCAATTTTGGTTCACTGATATCTGGTTCCACGCTTTTCTTGTTTACCAAGCATGATCTCTTGTGCTATATCAGTAGGTCTTTTTGTGGGGACTAATTCTTTCCTTCTTTCCCTTTTTATATATTTTCCCGTCAACATTTGTTATGGGTTATTGTAACAACTTATGAATTTTCATGTACTTCTATAGTTAAGCTCGCAATTGGGCTAAATTTGTAGCCCAGTGATTACAACAATGGGAGGTATGTGTTAGTTCCGAATTTTTCTCCATACTGGTATTTAAAAAGTAATGTTCTCTAAGTTGTAGCTCTGGTCTGTGAAAACTTTGGTTCCCAGCTGAGCCACTTACGTTCATGTGGGCCTGATTCTCATTTATACTAAGGTCCCTTCCATTACTTTGGCTATTAAAAAAAGTCTGTAGAATGGTATAAAGGTAATTTATGCCCATTTTGTGGCTCTTCTAATCTGCTAACGGATGTAAAGTACTCTTAGTATAAATGAAAATCAAACCTACTCGGAAGACACAGACATTTAATTTTAAAGGATTACTATTACATGCACATTTTGTAAAATAAAAATACCGGATTACTGACCTGTGTTTGCTCTTAAACATTTGTTCCTCTAACAGGTCTCAATTCACGTTACTCCAGCTTTTGTTCCACCTTCTTTCTTCCCCATTGGAGAAGTTGTGATCACTTACATAGCAGTGGACAAGTCTGACAATCAGGCAAGCTGCACATTCAGTGTCAAGGTTATCGGTAAGTGCTATTCAGAAGGACCTGGGAAGGATTCTGACAAAGATAACATGGTTTCATTTGATCAGGAGTCAGAGATTCACCATTGCATTTAAGCACGCACCTGATTTTAAGCATGTTGAGTTCACATGCATAAGTGCTTTGCTGAATAGAGGCCATCATTTGCATAATGTGTTGTAATTGCTGTCAAATGCTGGATTGTCAAATGCTCTGTTTGGATTGGCTGCAGCTAAAGGATTCATTCTGAATTTGGGGCTTCCCTGCATTTTGTAAATAAAGTGCATTATTCTGTCAAAACATAAGCAGACATCAATGGTAGTTATATGGCATGCGTCCCGTGTTTACTCATTGGCCATTGTTTTTAATTCCAGACCGAATGTTTCCCAAACCCACAGAGAGACTACACATTTCTGATTAAATAAATCATGCAAGTATTTGTTTGCCCAAGGATTTCAGACATGCTCTCTCAGTCAATGTCCTAGACACATTCACCCTTTGAAAAGTTTACAGAACACAAACGGATAGTGAATACAGTTGATGCCAATGTGCAATTTTTTATGTGAGCAGATGTTCTCAAATACTTTTTTTTTTTTTTTGCAGTAACCAGTTAGTTTTAGTGATGCTGCTATGAAGAGGTAAGGGAGTATATTTCTCTGCCAAGTTAGCTGGGAAGTTATCAGTGACTGGAAACTCTATCTTAGGTTTATAAAGGGAAAGATGACTTTCTACCTTCTGCAGTTTGGCTTGGCTGATGAGTTTAAAGAAATTGTTAAATAAGTACACGACATTAGATGGTTTTGATGGATAAATATGCATTGGGGCATGTCTGATGGCACCTACCAGTGTTGTTTTCTGTTGAACCTAATTCTCTCACACCAGTTTTCTACCAATTTCAAGCAGACTTACTCCTGAAGTATACAAGAGCATGTGACAGCAGAGTCTGGCTGTTGTATTTCTAATTATAGACTCAACTAGCAGTATGACTGACGCTTTTCTTGTTCACTTTGCTAGTAGTTTATTTAGGCAGTTCAAACTTGATGGGATATATTTAGCAATAATAAAGGTAATAGTTCAATATCCAGTGCATGTTGGTTAGCAAATGTGTGCATTTGACATTCAGCTGTATGCAGAGCAAGTGTTACTTACTCCAGTTTATTATTCTGGAGACCAGATTCAAACTTGTATGTAGCTCATTTCCCATTGACTTCAGTGGGTACTCTTCCTGTTATGCCTAGGCTGAATTTAGTCTTCATTGTGGTGGGGATATTGCAATGTAAGCTACAGTAAAAGGGTGGCTATTTATATTACACCTTCCTGATGGTTGATTTTTCTGATGCTCTCCTGCCACTTCTACATATGAATTACACTCACTTTGAATACTTGTTCAATGATAAATCAGCATAAATTGCACTGCTTTCCCACTTACACGATTCTCTGAAACACATATCTTATGTCTAATTTAAATGGTATTTATGTCACTTACTGAATTTTGCCCAGAGTTCTAATGGAGTAGCGTCTGCTTATCAAGTCTAATGTACCCTGGAATACTTTGGTGTCTGCTGTTATTTTTAACCACTAAACTCAGTGAGAGACAGTGCTCAGAGAAATTCAGTGAATTAAGTATTATGAATCGGTGGCTATATGTGTTTTATGAAGGATAGCTCAGTTGTTTTAGGACAGTGGTTTTTCAAACTTTTTTTATTTGAGGACCTCTAAAAATGTTCAAATGGAGGTACAGGCCTCTTTGGAAATATTAGACATAGTCTGTGGAGTCCATGGCCCATAGCTTGAAAACCACTGTTTTAGGAGTCTTAAGTGGCTGTTTACATAGCTTGAGTCAAAGTCTTGTTGGTCATTTGGAGACTATTGGTAAATTTTTCTGACAGAGGAACAACCTCAGCTGCAAAGTAACAGTAAAGTATTCATTATTTAGTGGGTGTAAGATAGTGTAAGTTGCACAACAAGGAGGCCCAAGAGTGATACTGTGCAGGAAAAAACAATCAGTTAGTAAATTTAAAACAAAGCCACTCTCCCTAATTTACTTTGCTTTTCCTAACCTGGAACTTTTATTCTTTTGACATATGTATTACAGTAATTTACACTCAAATATACACCCACTTATGCAGATTTACAGATGCAGAACTTAAAATACCCTTTACATCATCTGTGAGTTTGACTCACAACTTGTTCTGTAATCAAATTTCATGCTGTCTCTTCAACTTCTCCAGATGTAGAGTCTCCAGTAATTGATAGATGCAGATCTCCGCCTCCAATTCAGGTATTGGAGAATGAGTACAGAGCAACATGGGAGGAGCCACAGTTCTCGGACAACTCAGGTGAGATAATGCACCTCAAAAATACACAAAACAGCCAAAGAGTGGATAGGTCCATACAGTTCTTACATGACACCTCTGAGATTAGGCTATCAGTTTTAGCAAGTTTGAACAGGTCTGACTCATTCCTTACTGTGGTTGAGAACATCTTGTTCCTGAGAAAATGAATAAGCCTAAATTTTCCATTGTGTAGTTGGCCTTTAGAGATAGTTGCAATATACGAGGCCGGAAAAACGTTTTCACTGATTTTTCTAAACTGTTCTAGGAGCTGCACTGACTATCCGTAAAAGTCATTCACCTGGAGATCTCTTCCTCAGAGGTGAGACAACAGTTCAATACACTGCCACAGACCCTTCAGGAAACAACAGGACATGTGAGATCCACATTATCATCAAAGGTTTGTTATTCTGATTGTCTTCTGGCCATTGACACACAAGTATTTAGTACTATTAAAAATGCAGTTATACCTGTCAGTCACCACTGGTAAGTAACCAGTGTGTGTGTAATAGATAATACTTGTTGTAAATGAGTTTATGTATAACAGTGCCAATGTGCTTTTGCATTTCAGTCTCACTTTTTTTTTACACTAGTGTAACTCCAGTGAAATCAGGTCCATCCATAAAATCTAAACTCTGGACTGACAAATTAGTATCCTGCATACATTCAAAACAGATATAAAAGCCACGAAAGGTTTTACTCAGCAGTTGAATAAAACTTCAGGAAATGAGTCCAATTATTTGCCAACAAGGAGCATAGCCTAAAATGTTATCTACTATCTGTTCACCAAAATGGAAGATTTCTCTGGCCAGATTTTTTAATGGACTGTTACTATCCCATCAGGAAAAGGAACACTTTCTAGCCTTTAGAAATGTGTCTATATCTATATGTATGTATGTATAAGTATGGGGATATGTGTTATATGCACAAACAAAAAGGGGGGAAGAAAGCCCCAACCAGCAGGCTATCAGTTAGGAAAATCAATCACTCAGAAGTTAGCAAATGTAAATTTATGGTTGAAAATTCAACTTTAACTCTGCCTCCTAATATTTGTGCCTTAAAACAGGTCCCATTTCTACAAGTATTTAATTCATATTGTATTTAACATTGTATAAACTGGAATTTTATGTAAATCCTTACAAAGAGTAAGTTATAGGAGAGCATACATTTGGCATGATTTTTCAGTCTCAGTGAGATCTACAGAACAAGACAAGTTTGAATAATACAGATTTGGTTGTCTTAAATATTAAGAGAGACTTCTAGGTGAAACTTAATTCCATTTTAAAATTGTTTAAAAGATATTGTGGTTTAGAAAATTAGGCTTACTTGTTCTCTGACTTGGCTTTATTTCAAGTTTTTGCACATTTCAAACTTGATATCATCTCAAACTCTAGGCCACTGACCATCTAACACTAACAATTTTAAAACTACCATGAACCTATTTTCTTCACTCTTGGCTTGGTAATTATATCTTACTGATGCTTTAAAAATCTGCCCAAATTTGAAGGTTATAGGCCTACTTTTGATCACTTATACACCAGCATGTATTAGGAGTAACTCCACTGAAATCAATAGAATTATATCAGTGTAAAGCTGACTGACATCAGAACCGGGTCTTGTAACTTACTGTGTGTATGGTTATATACAAAATTCTAGTTAATATTATACATTATGTTAATAGATGAATAATTTAGAAGGCTCTAAAGAGAGAGACCAGTTTTAAGCAAAAGCATACAGAGCTTTCAATTTTGCATTTCCACACTTCTGAGTGCTTGATTTTTTTCCCCAACCTTTACTTTCCTGGATTTTTAACTCCCAGGATGGGTTTTTCAAAAGTATTACTTATTGCCTAATTTTCCTTCCATTGAAGTCAGTAGTAATACTCCTGTTGACTTTGGGTGGAAACAGAGTTAGATGACGTGCTTTGAAAATTCTGTTCTTATGGGTTTCCTGTGTACTTGTTTATATTACTCTAGAAGCTATCCATATGTGAACTGAATATACTTTTTCACAGGTTCTCCCTGTGAAATTCCCTTTACCCCAGTGCATGGGGATTTTATATGCACAGAAGATGATGCAGGTGTTAATTGCACATTACGCTGTATGGATGGTTATAACTTTACAGCTGAATCAACTGAAAACTACTATTGTGCCTATGAGGATGGTATCTGGAAACCACCATATTCTACTGAATGGCCTGATTGCTCTTGTGAGTTTTTATTATTAACTTTTGTTTTTCTGCTGTAAAATGAGCTTGTAGTGTTTAGTTAGGAATGTGATTCAGGAATTAGAAATTATAACTGTTTTTACATGTTAAATTTTGTATTGACCCTTCCTGTGAACATTTAAGAGTCTTGTACAAAAAGGGCTTTAGGATTATAGTGTATTGTTTCATAAACTGAATAAAATATAGCAATACATTTGAATCCTTGGGATTTGCAAAATGTATACAGCATGTTAAAAAATTGAAATAATTTGTCTGCAGACTCAACTGCCAGCCTTGTTATAACTGGAGGAATGGATAAGAAAACTTTAGTAAGCTGTTTGCAAAAAAGTTTTTTATCTATGGCAAGCCAGACTTTCTAAACCTATCTAATTCGAGTAAAACAGTGCAAATTAAAATGCATTTAAAAATAACTTTACAAAAAATAGTCCATTGAACTTAAACAATTGTGATCCAACCAGTGTTTGCTAGGCATTCCTAATTTGAAATATGTTCAACCAAAACCTCAGTTTGGACAGGTCCAAACTCTGGAAAGCTCATGATACTATATATATATATTTGTTAGTCTCTAAGGTGCAACAGGACTACTCGTTGTTTTTAAAGTTCCAAACTCTGGTGTCATTTGAAATCCAAATCTGGATATAGGTCCAGATACTTCAAATGAATGCCATCTTTGTGATAGGTATATTTAGCACACATACAAACATTTCTTACACAAGTAGACCCATAGACATGAACGCAGGTTGAGGATGTTATAATTATGGGTCTGAATACCCCAGAGTTCTGGGTTGCTTGAAATATGAATCAGAATTTTCCATTAAGAAATTGCTGAATTATGGTAACCAACAGATATTTAATAGCTAGGAATGTCCACAGTAAGCAGTTAAATACTGTGAGCGTATTGGAAATGTAAATTTATCAATGGATGTTCAGCTGTTGCCATGTTCTGCTTTATTTTCTAAAAGTAGTGGGATACATTTTATTGGAACAATCAAGTTTACTAGTTTTTTCTTCTATCCTTATTAGTCCTCTTTTGTGATTTCCAGTTAAAGATAACCTACTGAGTCCAGATAATTTTAGTATAATCCTGACCACAGTATTTGTCTGAAACTCTTACTATAAAATCACAAACAATAAAATTACATTTCCCTAACTAATAGAGGCCCAACTTAAATGTAAATCCCAAATTAAAAAACACAGTAAGATAACCAAAAAAGTGCCACCGTGGCTTAACAACCAGGTAAAAGAAGCAGTGATAGATAAAAAGATGTCTTTTAAAAAAGTGGAAGTCAAATCCTAGTGACGTAAATAGAAAGGACCATAAACTTTGTCAAATTACGTGTAAAAATATAATAAGAAAAGCCAAAAAGGAGTTTGAAGAACAGCTAGCCAAAAATTCAAAAAGTAATAGTAAAATGTTTTTTAAGTACATCAGAAGAAGGAAGCCAACTAAACTACCGGTGGGGCCCTTTATCACACAAAGATGATAAAGTCATAGGGGAGAAGCTAAATGAATTCTTTGCTTCAGTCTTCACAGCTGAGGATGTTAGGGAGATTCCTAAACCTGAGCCATTCTTTTTAGGTGACAAATCTGAGGAATTGTCCCAGATTGTGGTGTCATTAAAGGAGGTTTTGGAACAAATTGATAAACTTAACAGAAACAAGTCACCGGACGGCATTCACCCAAGAGTTCTAAAAGAACTCAAATGGGAAATTGCGGGACTATTAACTGTGGTTTGTAACCTATCCTTTAAATCAGCTTGTGTACCTAATGATTGGAAGGTAGCTAACATGACGCTAATATTTTAAAAAGGCTCTAGAAGTGATCCTGGCAATTACAGATTGGTAAGTCTAATGTCAGTACCAGGCAAATTAGTTGAAACTACAGTAAAGAATAAAATTGTCAGACACGTGGATGAATATCATTAGTTGGGGGAAAGTGAACATAGTTTCTATAAAGGAAAATCATGCCTTACTAATCTGCTAGAGTTCTTTGAGGGGGGTCAACAAACATGTGGACAAGGGGTATCCAGTGGGTATAGTCTATTTAGATTTCCAGAAAGCCTTTGGCAAGGTCCCTCACCAAAGGCTCTGAAGTAAAGTAAGTTGTCATGGGATAAGAGGGAAGGTCCTTTCATGAATTGATAACTGGCTAAAAGACAGGAAACAAAGGGCAGGAATAAATGGTAAGTTTTCCGAGTGGAGAGAGGTAACTAGTGGGGTCCCCAACGGTCTGTCCTGGGACCCATCCTATTGAACTTATTTATAAATGATCTAGAGAAAGGGGTAAACAGTGAGGTGGCAAATTTTGCAGATGATACCAAACTGCTCAAGATAGTTAAGACCAAAGCAGACTGTGAAGAACTCCAAAAAGATCTCACCGAAACTAAAGTGATTAGCAAAAAAATGGCAAATGAAATTTAATGTTGATAAATGTAAAGTAATGCACACTGGAAAAAATAATCCCAACTACATATACAGTACAATGGGGACTAATTTGGCTACAACAACTCAAGAGAAAGATCTTGGAGTCATTGTGGATAGTTCTCTGAAAACATCCACTCAGTGTACAGCTGCAGTGAAAAAAGCAAATAGAATGTTAGGAGTCATTAAAAAAGGGATAGAGAATAAGACAGACAATATCTTATTGCCTCTATATAAAACCATGGTACACCCACATCTTGAATACTGCATACAGATGTGGTCGCCTCGTCTCAAAAAAGATATATAGGCATTGGAAAAGGTTCAGAAAAGGGCAACAAAAATTATTAGGAGTTTGGAACGGGTCCCATATGAAGAGAAATTAAAAAGACTTGGACTTTTTAGCTTAGAAAAGAGGAGACTAAGGGGGGGGGATATGATAGAGGTCTATAAAATCACGACTGGTATGAAACAGTGAATAAGGAAAAGTTATTTACTTATTCCCACAATATAAGAACTAGGGGTAACCACATGAAATTAATAAGCAGCAGGTTTAAAACAAACAAAAGGAAGTTTTTGTTCACTCAGTGCACAATCAACCTGTGGAACTCCTTGCTCTGGCAAGGATGCAGTGAAGGCTAGGACTTTAACAAGGTTCAAAAAAGAGCTAGATAGATTCATGGAGGTTAGGTCCATCAATGGCTATTATCCAGGATGGGTAGGAATGGTGTCCCTAGCCTCTGTTTCTCTGGAGGTGGGTGACAGGGGAGGGATCACGTGAGAATTACCTGTTGTGATCCCTCCCTCTGGGACATCTGGTATTGGCCACTGTCAGCAGACAGGATACTGAGCTAGATGGACCTTTGGTCTGACCCAGTATGGCCATTATGTTCTTATGCTTATGTTCTAACTCTTTTCAGTAAATCGTTTTGCAAATCATGGATTTAAATCCTTTGAGATGTTGTATAAAGCATCGCGATGTGATGACAACAACCTTCTAAAAAGCTTCACTGAGGCTTTTCAGAGTGCACTTGGTAAAATGGTAGGTTAGTAATACTCTTAAATTTTTCATAAACTCTTTTTACCAATGTGTTGTCTTTTTTTCTCAATTGTTCTTTATTCTGTATATCTCAGAAACTTGAAATTGAAGTCTGTTTCATTTCAAAATATAAAAAAGCCTCCACTGTAGGCAAAAAACACTGATATATTATTGTAATGGTTTCTGTGCAAACCATTGTACTATTTTTTGCATCCACAAATGGGGGAGTTAACCTCAGTCTTTTTGTCTTGGAGTTGTGGTATGGTTTTCAATAGTGCCTTGTGACTTAGGGCTGATCTATTTGATTATTTAGTTTCTACCAAGTGGGGGTTTAAATCTAATTTTCACTAAGTGTCTGTGTGGACTCTGTCCCATGAGCTAGGTAGACATAATATTGATGCTTTTGCAACCCCCAACCAACCTCCCTGGAATAGCATGTTTCTTGAAATTGGGGGACCATGGCAAAAATTCAAATTTGGGGTCCAAATGTAGGCAATTTTTAGCCCACTGTTCCAACCTGAGGCGCCCACTTGCTGATATTATAATAGGTAAAGAGCTCCCTGTGGTTAGCGCCTTTGAAAGCCTGGCCACCTAAACATAGAAGCTGAACTTTCTTTGAGATTGTGGCTGAATGTCTGGGTGACCTGTTCAGACTACAGAGCACTCTGTTATCAGACCTGGTGCTCTAGTGAATAGCTGACAGCCACTGGGGCACAGTCTTGAAGTGGGTGACAAGAGATTGCAAGTAAGTTGCACAGTTCCATCTAAGAAAGCAGCAAACTCACTAGGACCCAGTGGTGTGCTGAGTGCAAAGGGGTAGCATGCTCCTTATCTCTCCCTCTGTGACGGCTGCCTCTACCCCAGGTCTATACACTTCTGTCCATCATCCCAAAGCAGCTCCTCAGCCTGTTTCTTCCCCCTCCACTTGTCGATTGCATGGCTTCAGGGCAGAAGAAGCAGCTCTTTGAGGAGCGTGGAAGTGGCTTCTACGCCTCTTGAAGCTGTGCTGCCCCAGAACTGAGGGCTGTTCGGGGTAGAGGACAATGAGGGGTCGGGGAAGGAAAAGCAACAACACCAAAAGCATCTTCTCTGCACAGACACAATAGCAACACCCCTCCCCAGCGGCCTTCTTTGTCATGTCATTTTATTTGGCTCACAAACCCCAAAACTTCTGCACTGCTGCGGTCACCTGAGCCACACTCCGAATGGTGCAGGACAAACACAAGACTTCAGTCATTCTCTGATTGAGGACATCTTTGTCTTTCCCTCCTATTT
Organism: Pelochelys cantorii; assembly: GCA_032595735.1. NCBI lineage: Eukaryota > Metazoa > Chordata > Testudines > Trionychidae > Pelochelys > Pelochelys cantorii. Next base: position 121,257,409 of record CM064330.1, read on the forward strand.
TCTTTCTATAGAAGATCCTGGTTGGCTTTCCTTCCATTCCTCCTCTTTGATAGCATATTCATCAACTGTTCTTGAGCCCAACATGCAGAGTACAATACAAATATTAGCTAAATTGACAACCTTGGAATACGGGTGCAAAATACTTGAAGATTTACCCAAGCATAAGCATAAGTGCAATAAGCTGGAAAAAGCAAATCCACAAGTCCATTTAAATGTGTCCAATCCATTTCCAAAGTCTCCTGGAATCACAGCAGTGATCCAATGGGAAAAAATATCACTAGCTTCCAAAAAGACAAGCCACAGGGATAAATTCTAAGCGAGAGACGAGGGGGAGAAAGTAAACACTAACCAAAGCCACTTCTTAAAACGCTTCCTACAGGAAGGAGATCCTGAAAAGCAACAGACGGGGTTCAAAGAAAACTTGGGTGCCGCAGCATTCAGCTCTGACGTGTTCACCACTCCCTTCGCTAAGGGAGCAATTCTCCCTTAGCCGGTCCATATTGTATGCAAACTGTGGAGAGTACATCACTTCACTTCACTTTCATTCTTCTCCCATCCATTACCCTGCTACGGTTATACTGAATTAACTGTAATGCAGAAAATATTTTCATCTTAAATTGTATAGCATATTTTCTTTTGTACAGCATGATGGTATAGTATGTTGCAAACTACTCTGACTGTAACACCGTCTTTTAGTGTCTAGTTTTATTGAGGAAAGGCTTACAGTTTTGTTTAGAATTAATAAAAGCTCACCATAAGATCAAATTACTGTAAATTTTCATGGAATTCTCATAACCTACTATATTCAGCAGGATTTCAGTAAGATCTTTGTTTATAACATTATAAACCCACTTAAGTGAAACAGGGAATTGCATTTTAAAGCATATAACAGTGGGGAAATCAAACTTTTGAACAATAAATTGCCCAAGCTAGAAGCACAGAGTTCTGCACTTTTATAGCGCCTTCCATCTGGGAATCTTACAAAACTTTACAAACATTAATGAGGTAAGCATCTGTGGTGGCATTGAGAGGTACTGTTATCCCTGTTTTGTAAAACAGAGGCACAGAGAAGTTAAGCGATCTACACAAAAAGCTGGAACTGAGACCTAGGTCACTGACATCCAGTTTTGTGCATTAATACAAAACTATCCATCCACTCCAGTGATTTTCCTTATCGTGCATATGCCCATGCACAAGTTCCCATAAATGTGGTTTGATTATAATAGCTATGCAAGATGAAATCTGATGTCAGAGAGAGGGCAGGACTGGGTACCTTGTCCTGTGATTAGATTATATAATTTGTTTGTTTTGTTCAATGGCTTTTCTTATTTCTGTTTACAGGTCCCATCATTCTGCAGTGATGTTGACGATATTGACTGTAGATTGGAGGATTTGCCACAGAAACATTGCCTAGAATATAATTATGACTATGAAAATGGATTTGCAATTGGTAATTTAATTACAGTGTGTGGAACATTCTAAGAAAAAAACAGAGCACTTGAGAAATTAAACAGTTAAACAATAGTTCTGAGAAGCTACTACCCTAGCCTGTCTATTTCTTATACTGCACATGTATGGAAAAGATGACTAAGGTACCTCAGGGTATACAAGAACAATAAAACTATGAAAGTGTTTGGCTGGCCTTGCAAGGAAAGGGTTTTTAAAAACTACATTTTGAAACCAAAACATTGGAGAAGGAGACATAATGACCCTGGGAATTGTTAATGTAACTGAGGGAGTCTTTTCATTTTTGTCACTGGTTTAAATCAAGCCTGATTTATGTGCACAAGTTTACATATTAGCAGTGAGTAAGAATAACTATGGGCTTAAAACTTCATGATCAGGGCCGTGGTTAGGGTTAGTAGTGGCTGAAGGTAGGAGGAAACCATGATGGAATCTCCATTTACTTCTCTGGAATATCTCCAAATGTACATCTGTGTAGCTGAGATCAGCATTTGGTTCATGTTCTTTTAAGACAATAGTTTTAAAAGATCAGTTCTGAAATAGTCCCGGAACATATTTCAAGGTTCTGGGGTTAATTTTAGATTCAACATTTATAATCTAAATAACAGTGCTCTGTTATAGGCAAATATTTATACTTCCTTTTTTTTTTCTAAAAAGAGATGCTGAATGGAACATGCAAAAGTTCTTCAGTTCCAGACTTTATAAAAAAAACACATTATGTACAGAACCGCTTCTTTAAACAGCCCAGGCCAAATGAATGCATGGTACAATTTATGACACTAGGTGTTGTCCGCCAGATATAAATTGGACCCAATATGCTAAATATGCACTGGATAGCTAAGAGGATTGAACATGGAGGCTTTTGCTACAGAGGATTTATGAGTGAGACCCACTTCACCAGTGGTCAAATGTGTTAATCTCACAGCAGTTCCATCTCCTACATGAAATAAGTGTGAGGGTCTAGTCCTCCTGGACAGATGCCCACATTTCAGAAACCACTACAGGGTGGCACTTATTAGCATTCTTGGAATGAGCTGAAATCCAAAATAAGTGTGGAGACAGAACTTCCCTCCTACCGCTTTTGCTTCTTGTTGCAGGACCCGGTGGCTGGGGCGCAGCAAACCGTCTGGATTATTCCTACGATGACTTCCTTGACATAGTGCAGGAAGAACAGCTACAAACGCCTCTCTCTGGCTCTGCGAAAACAGCACCTTCCCGGGTCAAGAGGCACAAAAAACTCAACATTCCAATGACAGATCACAAAATTAAGTTAATATTTAACATCACTGGTGAGGAAAAACTTCCCATTCCTCCTCCTTTTAAAATTTATTCTTAACAAAATATTGCATTTTTTGCAGTTTGTGAAGCTGGCAGGAAATGCAGCCCACAGGTTTCTCACTGAGTTTATATCCACATTTTCTCACTTACTCATATCTTGGGTAGCATTTTAGCGGGGTCTGCACTAGATACATTGTGTGGTTTGTGTGGTCATTTCCCATTGACCATAGTAACAATGGTCACAGCTTTTTTTTGGGGGGGGGGGTCCATTTTTATAGACTCCTACAGCCTGAATGGCAGTAAAGTCTGTAACACATTTTGTATACATGTGTTTTATTTTTAAATCCCAGCTAGCGTGCCATTGCCTGATGAAAGGAATGATACTGTGGAATCAGAAAACCAGCAGCGACTTCTTAAAACTCTAGAGACTATCACAAACAGGCTGAAAAGGACACTCAATAAGAAGCCCATGTATTCTTTTCAGTTTGCCTCTGAACTGGTTGTTGCTGACAGCAACTCCTTGGAAACTGAGAGAGCCTTTCTGTTCTGCAGACCAGGTTCAGTGCTCAGAGGGCGAATGTGTGGTAAGCCAAAAGCTCTCTATCTCCTGGGCCTTATATCCTGTATATGTGGTGGGGAGGGGATTTTAAATAAGGTCTTGGGGAGATATTTGTGTGGGGTGGAATATTGTCACAGGCATGCCATAATCACAGTAGCCAAGACCCACTGAAGCAACTTGTTGTATAATGCTTTATGCGGTCTGCCTTCTGAAGGGTGGTCTGCTCCAAAAAATGGCTCTGTGAAAAGGGCACCTTGCCTAAAACCTCTACTCCGTATATGAACTTGGTTACATCGACTCACACCGGTGATGAAAATGATTACCCACAGCCTTCTACTACTGTTATCTCTGCCAGCCCAGCATAGCTGAGAGAGACAGAGTGAACTGGATCTGTTCCTTCTGTTGAGGGGCACACCCCCTCAACAGACCGGAAGTCCCCAAAGTTTGGCTCGCTGCCCCATTTCCCACAGCCCGTAGGCTCAGTTCATAGCAAATTTCCCTCTATCAGAGTAAATACGGCCTACAGGCCTAGTTCAAAGCAAAATTCCCTCTCTCAGGGTATATACAGCCCCGAGGCCTAGTCCACAGGGAAGCCTCCCAGACCGCTAGGGAGTAGGGTTGTTGTGGGGAGGGGAGGGGAGGGGCCCGGGCCCTCCCATACCACCAGGTCCCAGCCCAGGCCCCATTGGCAGTGGAGGATTCCGCTGCCTGCTCGGCGGGGATTCCGGCCAAAGCGCACTGAGCTCCGGGAGGACAATCCCGCGCCCTGGGCCACTTCCTGCCCTTCCCGGTGCTCTGCTCTGCTCCGCTCTCGGGTGTCGCTCTGTGGGTTGGACCCTCCCGGACGGCCTCCCTGGCTGGGCTGTCGCAGGGGCTGCTGCTAGGGCTGTTCTGGAGCTCAGGCGGGCCTGAGCTCCTTCCTCTCTGGTGGTCAGCCTCAACTGAGCTGCTCCAGAGGCTTTTATAGTTTGTCTCCAGTGGGAGCATGCCCAGTAGGGCTGTGGGGGCAGGGCCTTCTCGGCCAGTTGGGCCAAGGCCATTCCCTTAGCTTCAGTGTGGGGCTGGGGTGCCCTGTCACACCTTCCTATGCATCATGCACATGAACATTTACAATGTTCCAGTCAGTTCCCCCTGGGCAGACCTACTCAGATCCATGCAATTGCAGCGATATCACTGAATCCACGTAGCCAAGATTCTGATAAACTGTCTTAGGTTAAATGGAGTTGCCTTGAAATACCAAGAGGACTGTCTATCTATTTGTCAAGTATTCCATGGCTAAACTGAGTTTTTTATTTTATTTTCCCTTCTCTGAAATCCCAGTTAACTGCCCTTTGGGTACGTATTATTCTCTGGAGCATCACACTTGTGAAAGCTGCTGGACTGGATCATATCAAGATGAGGAAGGGCAGTTGGAATGCAAAAGTTGCCCATCTGGGAGCAACACCGAATACCTCCACTCCAGGAGCATCTCTGAATGTAAAGGTACAAGCTCAGCATTCAGACCATAATCACTTTTAAAGAAATAAAGACCACTGTTTACTTCTAAAGTTTGGAACTGTCGAGTATTGCAAAATGTTACTAGAATAGCACCATAGAAAATTCAATGGATTGTTGTGCTACTTTACGGCTCATGCCTAGATCCTGTATTGGTACGTGTTGGGAGGGAAGAATACCAAGGTATTGAGAAGATATCCACAGTGCCACTGCTGGTACTCGTAAGCATAAGTGGAACAGGCTGTTGAGGCCAGCAGCACTTGGCACCTGAAAGGCAGAACAGCTCAACAGGCTGTGAATGAGGGACCTCTTTGTCCCAGTTAATAGTCCCAGGCTGAGAGAGTGACTGTTGCAATACTAAAAGGGAAGTGTACGCGTGGGCTAAGTCTACACTGCCATTTTACTGCACTGCAGCTTTCAGGCTCAGGGGTGTGAACCCTTCCCTCTCCCAAATGCAACAAGTTACAGTGCCCTAAAGCACCAGTGTAAACAGGCTCCTGGCTGTTAGCTCCTCCCCTTGTGGAGGTGATTTACATAAAGAGCACTGAGAGAGCTCTCTCCCAGCACTTCGGACATGGCCACGCTTTCACTTTAAAGTACTGCTGCAGCTACATGTTAATTTTAATTTTTCCCAGGAAAAATATCTCTTGGCAGTGTCACTTCTGTGTGCCACCTTGCACCATTCTGCCTCTCAACCCTAGGAGACAGTTCTCACTTTGCAGCTGGTTTATGAAATAAAGATTGGTATTTGCCTAGTTACTGTTATTTAATAGGCTTTGTTAATCGAAATTTGAATTGCTAACAAGAAATAATCTGTGTAGCTAGGGATGTCAACGTGTAGATGATTACACAACTAACTGATAAGCCTGAGTTTATCGGTTAATCTTGTCAACTACATGCACTTCCTCCCCTTCTCCTGCTGCCTCTGATACAGAGGCAGCAGCGCAGGGGGGCAGGTGGGAGCCAATACGCATGAGGAGACAACTTTTAAGCCAGCTCTCCACACATGCCAGCTCCACGGAGCCACCTGCTCCCCCTTGCTGCCTCCCACAAAGGCAGCAGCCATGGTGGGCAGTGGAGGCTGCCGTGCAGCAGCCTCTGTCCGTGGCAGGCCCAGGCTCGCCACAGACAGAGACTGCTCCATAGGATGGTGGAGCAGCCTTTTTCCCTCAGGGAGTTTGGGCCCTCCCACAGACAGGGGCTGCTGTTGCCCTGCAATGCTGCCTCTGTATTGGAGGCAGCAGCATGAGATGGCAGGGGCTTCCCCAGGAGTAGGGCCAGGAGTACACTGGATGCCAGTCCCACCCCCGGGACTATCGAATAGTCAAGAAACCGTGATGAGGTTACACAACTATTCAATTATATGCTATCTAACTCCCTATGTGCAGCAGTAGGTTGGAATATAATAAACTATAGCGAGTTTATGACTTGTAAATACACGAGAGGTAATTTACAGCCCATCAGCCATAACAAAATTGCATAGTGTGATTTAGATGTGTTCATGAACTATTTATAGTGAAATTAACAACCCTAAGAATGAAATACATCCATTTGGAGAGGGAATTGCTGCTATGTTCTGTCTGTACATTGTGAAACACTGCATAGAGCACTGTCTCTTGGCTTACAAATGTCTTAGTAGCTCTTTCTTTCAAGGGTTGCCTTCCAATATATTATCAGGCATAGCCTCTACTTTTAGGGAACAGGGAACGTGCTTTATGTTAGATATATGTTAGCCTTACGCCTAATCAGTATGTATCATTTTGCCTTTTAGCTCAGTGCAAGCAGGGAATGTACTCCTCTAATGGTCTCGAGACCTGCGAATCATGTCCTCTTGGCACATACCAGCCTGCATTTGGATCTAAGAACTGCATCTCCTGTACAGGAAACATGTCAACAGTGAAAAGAGGAGCTGTGGATATCTCAGCATGTGGAGGTTTGTGAAGACAAGGCCAGGGAAGTTCCTGAAAACAAAATGCTACTAAAGGCCATCCACTGTAGCCCCACTTATCTGACCTCAGGTCACCAGAAAATCCTTGACTGCAGTGCAGTTGTGTCACCCAGCAGCAGTGTCCATGATTTTTTACCGCAAATCAAACACATGTTTTTCAGAAGGATTTCAGAGCTAGGGCTGGGCTGTATGCACACAGAATTCTAGCGTAAGCCCTTTGTTAGATAGCCAGATGGTTATGTGACTGTAAAATCTTTCCTTTTTTTATAGAAAGCATTACTAGATGTTATGTAACAAGCATCCAGGCACTAGACCGTGGGTTAAAATCCTGAGGTTTTTATTGGGTCTGCTTTCAAAGTAAACTACCATTAATGGGTTCTGTCTTGGCCCAGGCCCCAAAGATTCATGAGGAGAAAAATCTATAGTGAGAGTGGAACAGAGAAGAGAATCTGTCTCACGGTCTTGACCTTGTTGAAAATATGTTTGTGCATTGCCAGGGCCGCAGTGGGAGGCATCTGGCTGAATTTGAAAACTGTCTCCGTAGGAACCAAGATTACATGGTTACATTTCTCTGGCCTTAGGTTTTATAAAGAGTTTATTTGGGGCATTTTTAACCTGAGCGGCCCTTTAAATAAGAACACGTTTTGGTTGTGAAAGTCTCGTGATTATTGGCCTAGTCTTGTTGGACTGCAGCAAAAACTGCCTTTTGATGGTAGGAAAAAGACCATGCCCTGGGATCCAGCACTCATGAGAGTTTGTTATGCCCTTTGCAGTACCTTGTCCAGCAGGGGAATTCTCTCGCTCTGGTTTAATGCCTTGTTATCCCTGCCCCCGGGACTACTACCAACCAGACCCAGGAAAGTCCTACTGCTTATCTTGTCCCTTTTATGGGACAACTACGATCATTGGTGCCAGATCCATCACAGACTGTTCAAGTAAGTTGATTCATTTTCTCCAGAGAATGTGACTGAGGGTTGCAGGATGTGGCCGTTAGTGAAAATGGGATCCATTCAAAAAAATAATTTCGACCAATGCAGCACCCCGGCTGTTCCTTCTCTGGGTTATCTCTGCGTTATCAGAAGCTGCCAGTCACGCAGAATTGTGGATCATTGTGCGATATGGACTCAGGGTCCCCATCAGTGTCTAGATCGTAACCCCGTTGAAAACAATGAGAGTTTTGCCTTTGGCTGATAGAAACTATTTTGAGGGAGACAGACTAATGTATTTTTTGTGATGATCTAAGCTCTAACTCAGGACTGGATAGAAATAAGTCCAAAGAGTGAGTTCACAGCAGTGAACTCTTTCTTCATTTGATATTGATGTGCATGTCTTGAAATTGGATATGTTTTACTGTAAGTTTTGGTATTTATTCCCACAAATCCACTTCTCTCATTTTTAAATGCATCAGTGCAATGCAATTAGGGTCTTGTCAAGCTGTATTAACAGCTGCTTTCATAATAACCCTGTTTAGGTTTTGGCTCCACTTTCGCAGCGGCCGAGGAGAGCATAATGGTCCCAGTCTCTCCAGAAAATATCAGCAAACAATACAAAGTCAGCAGTCAGGCAAGGACAAGATTTTTTTTTATGGTGATAGCTCTAATGGAAGAAAAAGAGTATCTGATGCCAATATTAAATGGATAAGGCCATCCATAATATAATTGTGATACTGAGTTTATTTTGCAAACTATAATTACCATATGGACTACAGTTAGTGGACTAAAGTGATCAAACATTGTGCACTATAACCCCATAGCTGGCTAATACATAAATATATTAGTCCAAATTCACAGCCTTATGCAGCAGAAATTAAAAAAAACTTGTATTTGCATTTTCTAATAAATTACCATTCAGTGGAAGAGCTTAATAACGATTTACTAAAATACTGCATTTCAACATTCTACTGCAATAATAGAACAGCATTCGGGAGGAGATTTGATCCAATCAGAGACAGGCTTAGATTTAAACTTAACCTGACATAAAAAGTCACTAAACTTTTAATTTAAAAAGTAACAAAAACCACCCAACTCCTTACAGTTTGTAGGTCTGCCCCTAATCTGATCAGTAGCACCTATGTTGGAGTCATCTGTGTCTTTCTTTTTTATTTGGTCTCTCTTTCATTTTAGTCTTCCAGAAGACTGCTGGCTTCCAGGTTCTGGTTATGAACTATTTGCATTTATTTGTTTTGATTCATACAAATTTAAGAAGAGATGCCAGATAAGTCTTGTATAACCCAATTCTGCAAATCCTTTCTCCTGTGATTAGCCCTAGTGAAATACATGGGACTGCTCGTATGGAGACCATTCCCATGGCTTTAGGTTTGCGTGAAAGGGCCCTATTCTTGTAATTCAGAAAAGACCACTCTGTTTCATAACAAAGTTGTAAGAAGCTACATTACAAGAACAAAGTTGGTAAGTGATAGGTTAGACCTGAACTCACATGCTTGCTGTTTCCCATTTAAGTCAGTAGGACCATTCATGTACTTAAGTACATGCTTGTGTACTTTGCTGAACTAAGGCCTGCTACCAAAGTACAAATAAATAACAATAACCAGGATGCAAATGAAAAAGTCCCTTTCGTGCCACTAGCTTCCTATATTTCTTTCTGTATTCTTTAGATTAGGGATGGCCAAATGCAGTTCATAGTGCACTCATCTCTCGCAGTAACTAGAAATGGCTGATGGCAGGGACAGGTTACCAACCTCTGTGGATGACAACAGGTTGGAAAAGAAATGCTAGAGAACTGTGATGTAAAGATTTTTTTTCAAATGCTGTTATGGTGTTAGGTTCTGTGGAGGAAGAGCTGCAAACATCTAGTAACTTGTAAATAGAGCACCTAAAATACCCATTACAAGTATTAACTTCAGCTGCTTAGATGTTTCCTCCATAGAACAAAGAATGGAGAAAGGGAAAATTGACTTCAGTCTCACAATTTAGCACATCACATATTTTTTATGTTCATAAACTGTCAGTTGAGAATGTTTTACATAATTACAGAACAAAAATGGACGTACACTGCAAAGAGAGAGCAAGTCAATGAATAAAGATAGAATTAGTGTAACAGATATAAAGAGAGCTAAAAGTTTATGACCATGAGTTAGGTTTGCAAGGTACAATGAAATAGCTTGCTGTTTAGATTTGGAAGAGATATTTGTCTATGTAATACACATGGTGTATCTCTACTTCTTTGATTACTGTATTGTTCCCATCTGTGACAGGTTTTTCATGAGTGTTTCTTGGAACCATGCCATAATAATGGCACATGCAAACAACTTGGAAGTGGATACATTTGCATATGCCCACCTGGATACACAGGTAAAGTGTGTGTATGTAGAGGGGACATAGTCTCATCATACTGAGGTTATCAGAAAGTACTGTTCTAAGGAGAAATTATGAAAGAAAATGATACTTCTAGCAGAAAAAGCACATAATATAATTAATGGAAATCTCTACTGCTGACACAGGATATTTATTATTCTTCACATTTAAAAAAAATTAACTGTTTCCTTCATTGTTATATAGTTTATCTCAGTGTTTGCTCTCTAAGGCTACATCTATACTTACTGGTGGATCGGCTTTCCCGAGGTCGATCTTCTGGCATTTGATTTAGCGGTTCTAGTATAGATCCGTAAATCGAACACTGAGGGCAGCTTCAGCCGGCACCTGTACTCCTTGCAGTTGCAAGGAATAAGGGAATCTGACAAGAGTATTTCCTCCCGTCAGCCTCCTGCTGTGTGAACGGCATGGAAATGCAATTTAAAATACGCTGACTCCAGCTACATAATTAACGTAGCTGGCATTGAGAATCTTAATTTGACCTTCTACTCTCATGTAAACCAGGTCTAAGAGAGATTTTCAAAAGGCTCACAGTGGCCTACACTGCACTCCTGGAGTTAATGGCAACATCCACATTGACTTTAATGGGAGCAGTGTCAGACCAAGACCGACTACATTTGAATTTCCCACCTGTTGGCTACAACTGTGATCTGCAAGGACTGAGAAACTCACACTGCAGTCCATTAATCCCATTAGGTCCACCATTGCATGAAGTCATTGTGATCTCTGCAGTTGCTCCAAAGCAACTGGATATGTTATAGTTGCCAAAGATTATTTTTTAAAGTAAGTAATGTAGTAAGTTTGGAGATCTGGAGCTGATCATTTAGTATTTTATTATTACCTGATCTGTACCTTTCTGATAGCACTTGTCACAGGTCTCTAGTAAATTGCTGTGTGTTCAAGCAAAGATAGTGGTCTGTAATGCCCTCCGTGTTTCAGTGATATAATCAGACTTTTCTTCTATGTTCTCAGTTGTGACCCTGCTTTGGTTTTCATTTTAGGCTTAAAATGTGAAAAGGAGATTGATGAGTGCAAGTCATCCCCTTGCTTCAACAATGGAGTTTGCAAAGATGGGATTGGGGTGTTCATTTGTCAGTGTCAACCAGGCTATACAGGTGACAGAAGTGATGTAATTGCTTTATAACTCCTCTTCGAAAGAATGTCAGTTCCTTGTTGCATAAATAAAACAGACCTATCAGGGTTATGCTCATTGCTTCACTCACTTCAATGGCATTATAACAGGGGTGAATCTGGCCCATTAGACAGAAAACCTTTGGTGTAGGTGAATGTTTTGTGAAGTAAAGGAATTAATATTCAAGATGCACTCTGTGTGTCTGTGTGTGTGTGCTTAGTAATACTTCTGTTCTAAAAAGAAAAGGAATAACTAGTGCTTTTGTGGAAAAATGCTAATGAAACCTAATCATATGGCCCTGATTCAGCAAGATTCTAATGCAGATGCCTAACTTCAAGCATGTGAGTAATCTTATGGGTACCTAATTGATATTTTTTTAAATTTTTATTTTTTGTCTTAGAACAGAAACATTATCGAAAACGCAGTCTCTCTCTCTTGCTGTCTCACTCTCGCTCTCTCTCTCACACACAAACACACACACACACACATCATTGCTTAAAGTCTGGCAGCTGCTTTCATACCTTGCTGAATCGAGGTCTTAATCAACAATTTAATGATAAAGTTACTTATCAAATAAGTATCCTCCTACGCCGATGCACAGATATAAAAAAAACTAATACTTTTTACCAAAGTAGTCCCTCACACATTAGTGTGTAAAGAGCTTTTTACATCAATATGAATAAAAATTATACATGCGCTAAATGCTTTTTTAAACCTTGAGCTCCACCACATACAAAGTCTCTCTAACTGTGTGTATGGATGGGCAACTGTTCACACTGAACTGCATCCTTGAGAGACTTTTATCTCCTGAGCAATAACCTTTTATGACACAAAAACATTTGTGCATCTGACGAAGTGGGTCTTTGCCCATGAAAGCTTATGCTCCGATACATCAGTTAGTCTATAAGGTGCCACAGGACTCCTTGTCGCTTTTGCAGATCCAGACTAACACGGCTACCCCTCTGATAAAAAATATTTTGCCATTATGGTTTTCAAAACCAATCACTAGATGATATGTACCATGCATGTATTAAAATACTATGTCTATCATGTCTTGTTACTATTGTTGTGTGAAGGTTTACTGTGTGAGGAAGATATAAATGAATGCAGGTCCAACCCATGTGTGAATGGAGCACTCTGTGTTGATGACATCAATGGTTATCACTGCACATGTGCGGAAGGATTCACAGGTAAGTTATATTTCTCAATTGATTGAGTTTTTATTTTAGTCAGAAAAGTTTTACCTTATGCTCACTAAAGAGTACAGTGTTAAGAGTTGAAGTTACAAACTAACATGGCTACCCCCCAAGAAAGAGTATGGTAGTTCAATGTTGTCTTAATATGTTTGCTATAGTTATGCATTGATCTGAGCTTGTGTAATATCTAGATGAGAAGAGGTGGTCAGGGTGCTTCAGGGACAAGACTGGAAATCAGATGATCTGGTTTCTGTTCCCAGCATTGCATGACCTTGAGCATCCACCTTGATGAAATATTTTTGATATACAAATGTCAAATATTATTGTTATTGTTTATGTATTATTATATAGCATAATTGTGAGCCAAATCCTCTGTGTCTCTATTAGAAATTGCTTCCTATCCCATTTAGCTATGCAACTCTCTGTTGCTTAGTATTTTGTAAAAGAACGATGTTCTTTTCCTGGGTTTCCAAATTGCCACAGAGCTATGACTTTGAATCTTACGCAGTTTCTGCAATTTTGCATATTTCACAACGTGGAATTTTATGCACAACTAAACTCCTGGACAGTCATCTTAAAAAATGAAAAGGTTCCGACCTGATGTCCTTTGTAGCAATATTTTGTCTCCCCTATATCGCTCATCATTTGCTCAGAATGGTCTCTTAGCTTCTGATTGTGTTTTTAAACTATCCTTAGGGCCCATCCTGCACTCTTCACACACACAATTGCTAGGGAATGTATGGGTTAATGGGAATTTTGGTGATGAAAGATCCAGCCTTTAACTCCTGAATACAGTAATTCCTCATTTAACGTGAGATGCATTTCTGAAAATGTTCGTGCTAAGCGAAAACGTGCTATGCGGAGTCAATTTTCCCATTAAAAATAATAGAAAAGGTGGGGATTGCGTTTCAGGCGGTGGTGGCAAAGTCAATTTTTTGTTGGTGCTGGGTCGTCAGTGTCAACTTTAGATGATGTAGATGGAACAGGCCTATCTTGTTCATCAGCTGATATTTTTTAGGTTGAACATGAAAAAAAAATTTGATAGAGAGCTGCTTTGCTGCTTTTTGTTTTTCTTTGTAAAATTGCTTGTAGCAAGATATGGCGCTTTCTAAGCTTTTCGCTAGTTTTGAGCTCCGTTCACAATCAGGATCATTCTCATTAAAAAATGTTTATTACATCACTTATAAATACAAGTCGCCACGGTTTGTTAAAACACAAAGATAAACATGTGAGTGGAGGAGTACTGTGACCATGTGTATTCATCCGCTCATATGTATTATCACTGTTTTCACCAACTTATACTGCTATGTGAAGTAGTCCGCCACTTAATTATTTTCGTGTTATTTCGGGGATAGTCATGTTATTCAAAAAACATTCCCTAAAAAAAAATCGTGCTATTGCGAAAACGTGTTGAGGGCACGTGTTAAACGAGTAATTGCTGTATTGTGACTTTACCACTTGCAAACTGACAGATGTGACAGACTTCTTACTTGAAGAGCCCAACTAACCAAGTTGATTGCACTTGTTTCTCTACATTCCCAGTAAAAGCTTTAGTTTTTAAAAATATTGACAATGTGTAATGAGGGCTTATTTCTTTAATGGTGAAGTTCATTCCTGCAGGTCTTCAAAAGTTGCATCCTATCAGTGCAATTATTTTATGCCAGCTACTCAGTTAATCTGTTGTTTGCCATTCCCCAAAGAATTCTGTGTAATTTTAATTATCTTCTAGATTTGTCAGAGACGCGGAACCCTGGAAATTGCTCCCTGATTGTTCCTAACAGATTTTGAATCTTTAAATTGAATATAAAGCTTTGATTTGGTCTCTCTCTCTCTCTCTCTCTCTCTCTCTCTCACCCCTCTCCCATCCCCAGGCACTCGCTGTGAAACGGAGGTGAATGAATGCCTTTCAAACCCATGTCTAAACAAGGGCATTTGTGAGGATCGGATCAGGAGTTTCCACTGTAAGTGCCTTCCTGGGTTTACTGGCATCTTGTGTGAAAAGAACATTGATGAGTGTCTCAGCAGACCCTGTAAGAACGGAGCCACCTGCAAAGATGGTATCAACAGCTTCAGGTGAAAAACTACTTACAGACCCCATAATATGCAAATCTAGATGTGCTGCAGTGTCTGGGTTTCCAAAGATTCTAGCAAGGGCTTTAGAGCTGATCTGCCAACTAGTCTCAATAAGCGCCTCAGGGTGGGAGGAAGACGGATATTTAAAAAGAAAAAGAATGTGATGGTGTTAGTTTAGCTATTGTTTAAGGTGTGGTAGATACTGAGAAGAATGTGGCAGAAGAGGGGTAAAAAGTGAAATTGCAGAAGGGCTGCAGTACTTACAGTGTGAGGAAACTTCCAGGGTACTGTTTTCCTGAGTCAGTTTTCCCCCATACTGTGGCATGGGGCAGGGGACCCTTGCAGGCATTTTTAACCTTCTACTATAGCGTTGAGCGATGATCATCAATTTGTATATCCCATATGAACAAGCTTCCTGTGATTGCTAGGCTGGAGTAGATACAAGCTTTGATAGACCTCTGCTCTTCCTGTCTTCTGTTTTTATATTTCATCAAGATGAAGTGAACCAAAAAAAATTGTTTCTGGATGCAAATCAGAACTTCTCTGATGTTTATGGAATATTCTGTTCTGGCCCATTTTACAGAGAGGCACCCATTGTAAATTTCAAGGTTCCATCGTATTAGAGTGTTTCTCAAATGTGCTGGTGTTTTGTAACAGAAACAGAGTGCCGCCAGTCTACAGATATGTGAGGGTTGAAAGTGGATACAATAGCAGAGTGTTTTTGTTTTCATCCTCAGGTGTCAGTGTGTAACAGGGTACACGGGACTGCACTGTGAAGTGAACATCAATGAGTGTGAATCCAATCCCTGTTTAAACCAAGCAATCTGTGTGGATGCCTTGAACTCGTACGTTTGTAAATGTCCCCCTGGCTTTACAGGCAGCAGGTGTGAAACAGGTACACAGGACCAGAGTGTCAGCAAAAGGTGGCGTGGCAAAGCTTCTGGGCAAGAATTATGCTAGTTGAGTTAATGCCACATGGCTTCTCTATACAACAGCTAGCACAGTGGGGGGTCTGGATCCTGAGCAAAACTGTTGCGTGCTACAGCAACAGAAACAATAACAACAATTTCAAATGCAGCCCATAAATACAAAGTGACATCATGCAAGCTATTGCACGCAACAATATTCTGATAATGATTTTCTTTGCTTAAAAGCACAGTGCCCTTTTTGTCATGCATTGTAGGCCTGTGAGATTGTGCTTCCTTCACATGTCCTACTTAATTAGCTCATTGTACTTCATACATTACTCATGATGCTTTGCATCAGAAAGTCATAGATATTGTGGTAACAAAAGGATATATGGTTTCCACTATACAGTTTTAAAGATAACTGCTCAAATTCAAACCTGGTGAAATTCCTTTGACTTCAGTAAAGTTAGCAACAAAGATAAATTTGGCTCAGTAACATTTCTGGTCATCTATGCATCATCCCCTCACTCAGTAGAACAGTTTCTAATGTCCAGGTCTTTATGAGAACTACTATTGAACGCATAATGGGTGCTGTATTTGCACAGAGTATGCATTTGACTTCCTTGTAAAGCCCCTTGCAGTAACTTCAACATGAAAGACACAAATTCTATTCTGTATGATTTTAACACCATAAATAAAGAACTGTATCTCTATTTGGTCTCATTTTAGCCACAGGTCCAGTCAGGCACTTTTGGATATAGGATGGCTATATGGACAGGTTAGTTGTTTGACAGAGGGCTGAAAGGAAATCCAGTGTTGTAAAAGGTTCATGTTCATTATCCTACCAGAGATTTTTTATTACACTTCATAAACCCTGCATCTTTTCTAGATATTGAAGGCTCCACATGAATACCTTGTGGGCTAGAAATAAAGTATTTCTAGTTCAGTCCAGTTGAAAGCAAATATTTTAGCCTGGTTCTGTTTAGTTTTATTGCAGTTGATGAAGCTTCATTTAATTTGCTGATACATTTGGAAGAATGTAGATCTGAAAAATGTTCTTGTTTGCTGCAGAACAGTCCTCTAGTTTTAATCTGGATTTTGAAGTGTCTGGTATCTATGGCTATGTCATACTTGACAATATTCTCCCATCACTCGGTGACATCTCCTGTGCATTCTGGATGAAATCAACTGACGCTACTAATTATGGGACTCCAATTTCCTATGCCGTGGAGAATGGAAGTGACAATGCATTTCTGCTAACAGATTACAATGGGTAAATCAACCAGTAATAGTATAGTCTTTCTTTCTAGATTATAACCGTGTTTTAATTGATAGAGAGGAGTCTGAGCTAAAATGCTAAATTCCAATGAGTCCTGTCTTTGGGAGAGTTCATAGCTGAATCTGGATCAAAACTGTGTACTTGGAGTTGCTCTTTCTTACTGATTTCTCCCTGCGATTAATTCCAAACCCACTTTTTGCCATTGGTGTCTGCAACAAAGTAGCAATGCTCAGAAGACAGAATATTTCTTCCTAGTCTTTTTTACACAGAATAAAAAAGATGCATTTAACACAGTATTTACAGTAAAAGGGAGCTTACAGATAGGCACATTGATTGTTGTGACCCTATGGCCAATGGGCTGTGGGATACCAAGAACAACTCAATTTTAGGAATCCACTGAAAAACATGACTGAAACTCATTTTTTGGTAGTATTTACAGAGCTTAACATGTGGAACTTCCCCCTTATTTCCCGGTCTGATCTTGATGATTCCCAGATCTTCTCTCTGGGATCAAACATGTTGGTAGGGACTTCCTGTGTGAGCTGGAGAAACTTAACCTTCTTCAGTAAATTACTTTTTGTGTGTAGGGAGTAGCACGCAGGAAGAAAATGTTATTTTCTTGGAAGAGAATGTTGCATTTATTAAACTTCTGAATGTGAATGTGCCTTGGTATCTGTTTTTTATGCAGCTGGGTTCTTTATGTGAATGGGAAAGAGAGGATCACAGATTGTCCCTCTGTGAATGATGGCAACTGGCATCACATTGCAGTCACCTGGACATTTACAGATGGAGCCTGGAATGTGTATATTGATGGGAAGTTGTCTGATGGAGGCAATGGTCTATCTGTAGGATCAAAAATCCCTGGTATATCTTGTTAACATTTGTTGTGCTCTGTTGGCTCTTTTCTCTTGTTAGTATAGGGCTTGTGAGGCATTGGAGGCTCTGTTTATTTCTATGTTTAACATGTTCAGCATTTATATAGAGCCAAATTTGTTCATTCTTCTTCAGGCTGGGTAGTACCTTAGTCCATACAGCCAGTGGGAATACAGGCTGCGTAAGCATGGCAGAATCCTACTTATAGAAGAAATGTATGCTAAACTGATTAGAGAATGTTTTAGTGAAAATTACTCCTGGTGTTAAACTCAGGAGTGATTTTGATTTGGAAGCATGTACTTACAGACTTTTTTCTCACCCTATTTGAAGTTTCAGTAGTACCTTTACTAATGGTGTGTGGCATGTTTTACATTCGCTAGAACAGTGTTTCTCTACCTTTTTTTTCTAATAAAGTACCCCTTTTTCACAAAAAAATTATAAATACTCCCAGTACCTACAGTTTTCAGACACATAAATTTTTTTCTACCATTGCAACACGTTTCTTTTAACAACTTAATTGTAGTCGGGCGGGCGATGAAATTTTTGGGTGTGAAGAGTACAAAAATAATAAAGTGCTGTAAAACTTAAAACAAAAATTCAATTTTCTCCAAATTTCAGTTGTGTTGACGTACCCCCCAGACTTCTCATACCACTGGTTGAGAAACACTGCGCTAAAATATGAATGACACAACTGTTCTATGTCCACTTCTTTCATTGTTTCCTTTGATTTGAGGAAGAAATTAGGATTAGTTTATTGTTAGGCCCTGACTCCTTCCCTACTGATATCAGTGGCAAAACTCCCTTTGATTGCAAGAGGAGGATGATCAAGCCTCTTGAAAACTACCTGCTTGAAAATGGGAGACACTTAACAGGTTGCATGACACACAGTATTTGTGGTGTGTCCCATTCAGAGCAGTGACAGCTCCAGGCTTTCCAGAGATAAGCACTGATCATTTAAAATCTTTTAACTTCACCACCCACAGAATGAATATTCCATTTTAGAACAGTCTTCTTAGAAACATAGCAAGGCTTCTGTTTTAAATAGTGAAGCTCCCTTAGGGTTCTGTGCTTCCTCCCTCTATTCCCAACTATGCTGTGTTTCTAAAACCTGGGTACAAGGAAGGAAGACATCTGGCACCTCTGTCATCACTCGCATGCCCACGTGGTGCCACCCACAAACTGCTCTTCAATATTAGTGCTAATATTTGATGAGCTATAACAGAATTAACTTGTGTGGGGCATTAGGTTTTACCATCAAATGTTAATATGTGGTTCTGTTGTTTGGAAGCAAGTGCTTCTTTTTTCTACGTGGTATTTTAACTCTTAGTATAATTTTGACACTCTGATAAGGCATAATTTAAAGCAACAGTTAACCAGCTGTTACTGTGCAATCTGTTATGACAATTCATAATTCCCTTAATTGTGCTGTCATAGGCTTCACAGTAAAACCTAGTTTAAGGGTAGCCTCTAAGAGGAAAAGGTTTTTCTTAAACAACTACTTAAGAGTATCCTCAGTTTCCAGTAGAGGTTAGTTTAACCTTTAAACATCACTGCTACTAGGTGGCCAATTTTTGTGGGTTCTTTGTGTATTTGACAGTTTTCACTGTAAAGTGTTTACTAGCCTCAACCACTATACGGTTGATAGCAGTCACTGCCAGAGCAGTAACATCTTCATTTTTCTTTGTGCTTAGGTGGTGGAGCCCTAATACTTGGACAAGAGCAAGACCAGAGAGGAGAAGGATTCAATCCAGCAGAATCTTTTGTGGGCTCTCTTAGCCAGCTGAACATCTGGGACCGTGTCCTGTCCCCACAGGAGGTGAATATTTACTTAATAGTTTGGAATCCAAAGGAATCAAAACTTTAAACTAGTTTTAAAACATTTTTGCCTAATGGGTGTGATCCAGCTCCCACTAAAGTTAATGGGAATCTAACTTGCCCTGTGTTGAGGTGATATTTTTATAGCTGTATATCAGTGTCTATGGTATAAAATTAAAAATTGAAGATTTTGGCAGAGCAGTTCTTCAGTAACCGTGGAGGAGAGAGAAAGGGAAGGAGAAAGCATAAACAAAATGTATTGTAACCATAGTAGAGTCCTCTCTACCAGAGAAGGGAGGAAACCATGAAATCTACAAGAGAACGTGCTCTGTCGGTCACATTTACATGGGAAGCACTAAGGGCTTGATTCTGCTTCTACTTATGTCATTGACAAAACTCCCATTAACTTCGGTGGCACATGATCCAAGTCTAAGATACTACAGTGCTAGGCTCTATGGAAAACCCTAAGCTATGCAGAATGACAGCTGTAAAAGCTCAGGAGCTCTGACAATCAGGCCACTTTTATTTAGGTTCCAAAAATATGGATTTAGGTGCCTGACTTTAAGCCCTGAGGTTCTGATCCTGCTGTCAGAAGATACAGTCAAAGGATCAGTGCTTGATATGAGCTGGGACCCACAGGTATAAATACATCTCTAGATGTTTTTCCCCTCAGAAGAAAACAAGCACCTGCTCTTCGTCAGATTTTGGTTTTTTAGATTTTCTCAACAGGAGGTCGGTATTATCTAGCAGCATTACCAGCACTTCCACTGCGTACTGGGCTCATAGAAGACATGGAGAGGTAAATTAGAGCTAAACAACAGCACAGAACACTGAGAGCCAGGACTGGTGGCTGCAAACAAACTGGTTGGGACTGCGGGAAACTTGGCCACACCCATGATAATTGAGCATCTGGCTAACTAAAATCATGCCAGATCATGGGTATTGTCAGACCAGAGAATGCCATATGAAAGAGGTTCAACCTGTAATAAGTTTTTCAAAGGTACAGGAGCTAAAAAAAAATCAATCTTTTACTCCAGTGTCTGACTGTCCCTATTCTGATGGGGTGTTTTTTTTCTGCTGGTGACTTTCTGATGTTTTCCTTTGTTCAGCGTTACCCACAAGTTCTGCCATACACTTTTTGCACTTTGTGTGCTGCGGAGGGTTGCATTCTCATCTCAAATCACAGGGATTTGGGTGCATTGCAGTAACGTGGATGTGAGTGCGAAGAAATAGTCATTTCCTGTGCTTGAAGTCTTCACTGCTATGCCATACAAGTAGGATTTCCAAAAGTACTCTCAGCTCTGGCCTGACTCCAGTCCCAGTGACAGGAATGCAAAACTTGCCCCCCACACTGACTTCAGCAGGGGCAGAGTTCAGCCAATGAAAAGTGCTTATGAAAATCCTACCCTTCAATTATGGTACGCACCATAATCCGTGGTCTTAATGCTAAAAAACAGATGTGAGACCACAACAGGAAAACTAGCCAAGTAAACTTCCCATAAACTTTACCTCTTTTGTTATTAGAGCTTGAAATAGTAAATCATCTTCATTGTCTGTTTATTTCAGAGTTATTTTATACACTAGAGCCTTAGCCCACTGAGATTATTTGGTAAGACTTTTCTTCCGACAAGCCTCCATGAAACAGGATAGAGTAATGTTGTATGGAATCTGTTGCCAATTGAATAAAAGAGAGGCTAAATGAACACTTTTTAAAGACTTCTTTATGTGTACTCTATTGACATGTCCATCTTCTTCAGCTCAAACCCAGAGTTCTTTCATTTTTGCTGGAGTCTGGGTTGGGGTTTTTTGGTTTGGTTTGTTCTTCGGTCAGGTTAATGCTCATAAAAGATGTTGACCTGACAGCAGTGTAAAATGAAGGTCTCGTACATCAGTCAGTGCAAAGTTCCCTTCCACTCTTCCCTTCCCCATCCAAGAGCTTCTCACCTTTGATCTGCACTAAGGTGATTTCCCCTCAAATTCAAAATGGTTCCAGAACAGATTCACACACCAGTCTGGACCAATTGCAGCAGTTCCTGCTTCAGGAAGGAATTGTTTGAAAGTGCTTCAGTAAAAACAGGTCCGGCAGCTGATGCCTGTTCATTGCACCAGCTCCATGCAGTTGTTCAGTCTTTTATACTTCAGTATAAATCAGATCAAAGGCGGGGGTGAGAATAGTTTGGTCACCATAATCAGTGAATGCCTGCCCTCCTCCCTCAGGCTGCCAACAAGATGCTGAGATGTGTGTTGGTGGTGCAGACACTTATCCTTCAGAAACAGGACAGAAAGCAACCACTCATTTCATGCAGGCCACTCACTTTTTATTTTCCATCCAGCAGGAAATATCCCATCAGACTACCTTGTCTCTTCTTCTAACCAGGCCAGTCCCCTCCCAGTCCATCACTGTGCAATGAGAGAGGGAATTAAAGCCACATTAACACCTTCCTCCTTGGGCTGTTCTTCCTTATTCTTCACAATTTTCAATCCAACTTTGGTTGTGGCCATAAAAACCATCCTTTTTTCATCACGGAATTACTAGAGTTGCTCTTCAGCACAGTCATGGAATGCACAAATTCCATTATCAACATGTTTTCTTAAATAAATTACCATCTTCCTGCAGAGGAGTACTTCTGCCCTGCATATTAGAGGGATGAAAACCCTTAATCTTCTTTTACTGCACATTTGTCTCCTGTAGGGCATTTATCAATTTAAACAGCTTCTTGGCTGACAGCAATGCTTCTGTCTTAGGCCAGTTAGGGAGAGCGTTAAGACATTGAATAGGGCCTTTGCAGTTATTCCAAGAACTAATTTAATTTTGTTTCCTTTGAACCACAGTGAAATTGGCGAAGGCTGATTCTGAGACCTTACTTTCCACTTTCTTTATTCTATTGTCTAATCATCCCCAGTTTTATGTATTGTTTTACAAAGCCCATAAATACCCTCAAGTTTAAACAGAGTTAAAAATCTGTGTGTATAACACAACCAGCAGCCTCTCCTCCAAGATGATGGAGTCAGCACACTAGGGCCATTGTTTTTAACGTTATAGATGGGGTGAACGGAACTTACATTTCTTACAGGTCTGTCCTATTGCAACTCAGGTGCCTGTCAGCTCTTTAAATAGCTCCCTCCTGGCTTTTTCCCCAGCTCAGCCAGTTCTTGCTTGGAGCTGGGCACTCCTTTAGAATCATAGAATCATAGAGCTGGAAGAGACCTCAGGAGGTCATCGAGTCCAGCCCCCTGCCCAAAGCAGGACCAACCCCAACTAAATCAACCCAGGGCTTTGTCAAGCCGAGACTTAAACACCTCTAGGGATGGAGATTCTCTCACCTCCCTGAGTAACCCATTCCAGTGCTTCACCGCCTTCCTAGTGAAATAGTTTTTCCTAATATCCAACCTAGACCTCCCCCCACTGTAACTTGAGACCATTGCTCCTTGTTCTGCTGTCTGTCGCTGAGCACAGCCTCTCTCCATCCTCTTTGGAACCTCCCTTCAGGAAGTTGAAGGCTGCTATTACCTCCTTAACTTCCTTAACTTGCTGGGAAGAATATTGTGGGAGATCGGATCAAAAGCTTTGCTAAAGTCAAGTTATATCATATCCACTGACTTCCCCATATCCACAGAGCCACTTACCTCAACATAGAAGCTAAGCAGATTAGTTAGACATGACTGGCCCTTGGTGAATCCATGTTGACTATTCCTGATCACTTTCCCCTCTTCCCACTGCTTCAAAATGAATTCCTTGAGGATCCCCTCCATGATTTTTCCGGGGACTGAGGTAAGGCTGACTGGTCTGTAGTTCCCTAGATTGTCCTTCTTCCCTTTTTTAAAGATGAGCGCTATATTTGCCTTTTTCCAGTCATCCGGGATCTCTCCCGATCTCCATGAATTTTCAAAGATAATGGCCAACGGCTCAGCAATGACACTTGCCAACTCCCTCAGTACCCTCCGATGCATTAAATCCAGACCCATGGATTTTTGTGTTTAGCTTTTCTAAATAGTTCTTAACCAGTTCTTTCTCCACCAAGGGCTGCCCTTACGTTCACCTCTGGTTACAGACTAATGTGGTTACCCCTCTCAGACACTGTATTTACAATTTTATTAAAAAGAAAAGACACCAAAAATAAATCAGTTCTCTGTCCAACATTTACCAGGCATGTACAGGTCACAACAGCAAATTTTAACTTGATTCTCATTACCTCAATTGTCTATGATTCCGATTTTAGATTCAGTACTGCAAATGTGAGAGGAAATTTTTGTCTGCATTCTTTTCCGTCTGTTAGCAAATTCTCTCTAACCACGTGTTTTGAACCTTAGGTAAAATCCCTGGCTACCTCCTGTCCAGAAGAACTGCGAAAAGGAAATGTATTGGCTTGGCCAGATTTCCTGCCGGGGGTTGTTGGAAGAGTGAAGATAGATTACGGGAGCATATTTTGTGCTGGTTAGAACTTTATCTCCTAGAAGTGTTTTTGGTCCACATAATAACACAGTAATACTGCTTATAAGGTTGAATGTGCTCTAATGTGACCCCGGTCATACTAGCCTTGAATAAATTATTTTGATAATTTAATAGTTGGAACATTCAGACTTCATTCCTAAAATTCCAGTGTTTTGTAACAAAAGTTCATTGGAATCTTAATACAGATTTATGGCTTCCTCTATTGTGATGTTGAAAGACTGATAAATCATGAAATTGGATCAAAGGGAGGATTTTTCCACTCATTCACACTCACAGTTATTTGAGTAAATTATGGTACAGTTTTGTTTCCTCCTTTTGCTTGGAAATATCTTTTAGTTCGTCTATGTGGACATAGTGAAGCTCTTTGAATTTGAGTACAATATATGCATTTTATCATAAAATACTTTCCATTGATTTCACTCCCAGATAAAGACGCTCAGCATCACAGATATTTAGATAACAAACACATGTGTTATGTTTCCAGGCCTTACTCTGCTGTGTGTGTGTTTGTTTTGTCCTCAGATTGCCAGTCCTTAGAAAGATCCATACCTCATCTGCGGGCCTCGTCGACTGATTTAAAGCCAGGGTCAAAAGTGAGACTTTCCTGTGATCCAGGCTTCCAAATAGTGGGGAACTCTGTCCAGCACTGTCTAAACTTGGGACAGTGGACTCGCCCTCTTCCCCGCTGTGAAAGTGAGTGGATTGTTGCACTCGGCTTGTTGTTATGCTGTCAGTCACAGGCCGTGAAATCTCAACTTTGGTTTGGATGGAATTAAAACAAGGACTCCTGAGAATGGATGCTTTATCCAACACTTCATAGCCTTCCAGGTCTTGCCCCTTAGATCATAAGCAAATTTTAGGGAAAGAAAAAGCTTAAAAATCAACTATATCTGACTTTTTTTTTCCAGCATTGATGAGACTGAGGCAGCTATTTGACAAAGCTCTGCTCCTGCTGACATCTGATTTCATAACATTTGTGGAGGTGGTGCTGTGTAATAGATAGCGCACTGGACTGGCACTCAGCAGAGTGGGTTCACTTCCCAGCCCTGTCACTGACTTACAGTGTGACCTCGATTTACCCCATCTGTAAAATGGGAATAATTATATTCCTTCCTTTTGTAAAGCACTTAGAGATCTCTGGATGAAAAGCACAATATAGGTCTGATCCAAAGGTTGTTGGAGTCCATAAGGATCAATAAGCTTTGAATCAGGCTCTGTGAGAGCTGGGTTATTACTATTAGCTTGATCACTGGAAGTCGTTCCTTCCTTAGTGCTGTCAAAGGCTAATGTCTTTTTCCCCCCTGACATTTCTTCTTTGGTATTGTCCTGCATGAAATTGACAGTAATCCTATTTAACTGTGGCTGTTATATGGCCTCTGTTACCATGCTGTTAAGCACTTCACAACATCCTTGTGAAGTAGGGACTTGCTTTTGTGCCATTTTACAGGTGGGGATCTGAGTCACAGACAGACTATTAGCCAGACTTTTAAACATATTTTAACTGCCATTACAGTCTGGCCACTAAATGACTTGTCCAAGGTCTCACAGTCTGTGGCAGAGCAGAGAATTAAATTAGGTAAAAAAACCTATCCCCATACCTGAAGCAGCCTTGCTGGCAGCCTCTGGCATAGTGTGTGAAATTCCTTTTCCCTTCTAGACATGTCCCCTGTGCACCGGAGTTGAGGCACAGTGACAAGGGATGTGTGGAGGAGCATGCCTTTTTGCTGGTGGTGCTGAATTTAAGCCTGTGGACTCAAAGAAGATTCAATCTTTAGGCTGTCAGCCCTTTGCCTTTATGAACATTCTAGTCCAGTGTTTCTTAAACTATGTTCCGTGGTACACCAGTGTGCCTTGGGGCAGTCGGAGGTGTGCCGTGGAGAAAAACAGAGTTCAAAATGGCTGCCCTTAAAGGGGCAGGTGACCTTTTTTTTTTTGGTCAATAACTTTTTCCTCCCCCCCCTCCCCCGCTTTTTTTTCCTCAACAAAAAATCCTTGGTGTTCCTCATTAAAAAAAAATTATTGTTTGGTGTTCCTTAGTCTTAAAAAGTTTAAGAAACACTGTTCTAGTCACATGCACACGTTAATCCTCAGAGGCTCTTCCACTGCAGTCTTCACTGTGCATTTCTTATTTACTGCCCGCCACTAGAAAATCCTAACTGTTTGCTGACAGACACAGTAAAAGCTGAACCAAAATCATCTTCGATACCATTTCTCTTACCTCAGTGGTGCTACGTCACACATGTATTTGGCTCTGGGATTTCTTCGGGATTTCTGTCTTAACTGCACTGGTGCCAAGAGGTGATTCATGGAATGTGTCTGATCAGCTAATGGGTTTTTACTCTTCTTGCCCATGGTATGCAGGAATCAGCTGTGGAGTGCCTCCGCCTCTAGAAAATGGCTTTTATTCTGCAGAGGACTTCTTTGCGGGCAGCACAGTTACCTACCAGTGCAATAATGGCTATTATTTGTTGGGAGATTCAAGGATGTTCTGCACTGACAATGGCAGCTGGAATGGCATCTCTCCATCTTGCCTGGGTGAGATACATCACTTGCGTGGCCACATTATTGCTGTTACAGGCTAAATCCTGCTCCCCTTCCTCTCTCAAAACTCCAGCTGACTCCACTGGGACTTTGACATGAGTAAGACTTGCCAGATAGGGCCCACTGTGGTTTGCATTTGATTTATGTTTATTTGAACTTGTATAAGTTAATCTCACACTCTAGGCTCATTAAGTCATCAAAAAAACATGAAGTCTATGTTAAAAGCAAAGCCCAAGATCTTTCAATCCAGCATAAGTTCCCTTTATAAAGTTTATAACATGACTTCGGCTGCATAACATGGCCTCCAACAAACTCCATTATGACCTCAAAACCGATTGCCCTTCTGTTGTTCTACCCACTCACTGTCCTCTCTCTCTGTCAGAAAAAGCTTGTGAAAACAGGTCCATTTTATAACTGGTCCTAAAGTTCACCATATGTGGGCCCCACCAAATTGCACAATTTCTGGAGGACTGGGAGCTCAAGTCATAGACTCTTAAAAACCAAGACCTTGCACTACACACCAGGGGTCTGAGTCTCTGCAGCCTACCATGTTGTGTAGTCATTTACACCTGTAGAAACTGAGTGTGCATTGAGTGGGAAACACGGTGTGCCTGATTCTTCATGCCCTGCACCTTATGCAGTCATTAATGCCAGTTTATAGTGGATGTAAAATGCAACAAGATCAGAATGATAACAATTTGCATGCCCTTTGTTGTAGTGTAAATAACTGCACACAGTGGGGAGCAATGGACGATCAGTCCCTACCATTCTTATTTCATAGCATTTTATAGTCACTTTGCACTGTCTTGAAATGGGTGTAAGCTGGTGATAGTTCATGCAAGTCAATGGGGAATTAGCCTCCTCATGTGTTTTATCTGTTAACATTTTTCATCACTATCAGCCAGTGTGAAAAGCCTTTTCTGTATAGAATTATTGTTTGCATTGGATTGTTTGGTTAAATGGTTAAGAATAGGAACACACTCCTCAGGAGTAGACAGCCCTTCTTGGGTGTGTTCATTTGTTGCCCAGTTACTCCAGTTTTGTTGTGTTGTTTGCAGGGGTTTGGATAAATGCTTTGCTCACAATAATCACAGCAATGTGTTTACATTTATGGAGCCCTTGTAACATCTGTTCTGTCGAGTACTTTTGAATGAAGAATTGTCCTGTCCCAAAACAGTCTGGTTTATGTAAAGACTAATCCCTGGTGCTGCGGATTTTTCAGGGAGATAGTTTTGAACCATCCCCTGCAATATGTAACTCATTGTATAAATACCAAGTGTGCTACTCCATGGTAGGAAGTCAGCGCTTAGAATATGAAATGAAACAAACTGGGATAGAGCCTGTCTCTTTTGTTAGATTGTTGGTACAGTACCTAGCGTTATGGGAGCCTAGATTTTTGATAGAGATTCTTATACACTATCATCATTTACATTCTTAATAATAATCATTATACATTTCTATCTCATTTTAACCTTTCCAATATCAGACAGTAACTCCAAACATCTTAGTAGACTTCTAATACGGTAACAGTCTATTCAACAAAGGAAGGATTCTTTCTGTGTTTTATGGTCAAAGTGCTTACCTTCTGGGCTAAGTAGTAATGTCCCCCCACTTTACAGATGAGAAAGCTTAAGACCTGAAGAGGGTGTAGAGTAGATCTTGGAGGGCACATCTCCACTACTGCATTATTTCGAAGTAATGTGATTTATTCTCATTATTTCAAAATAACAAGGTGAGCGTCCACACAGCAAGCCTGTTACGAAATTATTTTGAAACAGGCTTCTTATTCCGGAATAATAAACCCTCATTTCACAAGGAATATGCCTATTTTGAAATAGCAGCAGTGTGGATGTTCCACTGCTGCTATTTTGAAATGGCTTCCCCCAGAACTATTCAAATTAATTACTCCTCAGTGTTTCCTGGAGCTCTAAATCAAGGTAGTGTGTTCACATTAGGGGAGCCTGCCTCGGACTAATTTCGAGGCTTTCCTGTAGTGTGGACGTACTATTTCAAAATAGTTATTTCGGGAGTTATTATTCCGAAAAAATATTTAAATTCACGGAGTAAAATAGTCTTCACTTCTAACCCATCCTTTTGCCCAAATCACTAGAGAATACCCCTTTCTCAGTATGAACTTACAATATCTATTCATTTGCCTTCCTGGAAAAAGTAATTAGCATAACAGGACATTTCTTGGATTTGATGGGAGTATTGCCCGAGTGTGGAGTAACAGACTTTCCAGTTTCTCCACCTGTTTGCCATCTTTCATTTTACAAAAAATTAACTATTAGAATAATAAATAATATTTATGCAATTTTTATTTCTACTGTTATAGTGCATCAGAGAGGTCACTGAGATAATGGTGGGTTTTTAATGATGCCATTTTAAATGATTCTGCCAGACATTCTGAGATGTAAATTGAAAGCGATGTTCATTACATTTCAGGACATTTATTTTTGCAGATGTCGATGAATGCGCTGTTGGATCAGATTGTGATGAGCATGCTTCTTGTCTTAATACAAATGGATCCTATGTATGTACTTGCATCCCTCCTCATACGGGTGATGGCAAAAAATGTGAAGGTAATGAAATAAAATTGTCAACTACCTGGGGATGTGAAAGGTTAATCTCCCTGTGTCGACTAACTACTTCTTTGTGGTAAGGGGTGGTGGGTAAACAAATAACACACTTTTTTCTTGCAGCCTAGTACATTTGCTTTAAAATCATGAGACAGTGAACCTGGATCCCACTGCCAATTTTTATAGTCTGGTAGCACTTTAAAGACTAACAAAATATGTAGATGGTATCACGAACTTTCATGGGTACAACCCGGTTCCTATGATACCATCTACATGTTTTGTTGGTCTTTAAAGTGCTGCCAGACTATTTGTTGTTTTTTTAAGTTTTTCCTGTTACACACTAACTCGGCTACCTCTCTGAAATTTGTATAGTGTGACTCTTCAAAGTAGACCTGTGCTTTCAAATGCACAAAGAAGTACATAAAATGTAGGTGCCTAAATATGTATGGGGACCCTAACTTTTGGCACTGAAGTTTGAAAATTTTGACCTAAATAACTTGCTGAGGTCAAGTGCCAGCATAATGCTAAATTTGGAAACAATTCACCTGAGTCCCAGTACAGTGCCCTATATTCCGGGACCACGCTGCCTCCTATGAAGGGGGAAAGTGAGATTGGAGCTGGTTAATGATGCCAGTTTAGTCCCAATGCAAGAGGGCTCAACTGCACTGAAGTTAGTTCACTTACATAAGCTTATAATGGACCCAGTTTACATCAGGAAGAAAGAAAAGCTGAGGAGACTCTTAAAATACAGGGCTTTCTCCTCTCCCCCCCCCCTTCTTTTATGTCTGATTTTCACAAAATGTCCAGACAGATGTCATTACCCTCGTTTGCAACTGTTTTACTTTGGTGATGCTGCACTGCCTGCCATGGTATGTCTGCTTTTACAGAACCAGTAAAATGCAAGAACCCAGGAAATCCAGAACATGGGCATTCTTATGGCAACAATTACAGTGTGGGTGGTGAAGTTACTTTCTCCTGCAAAGAAGGTTTCCAGCTGATCGGAGCAACTAGAGTCACGTGTTTGCAGTCTGGAGAATGGAGCCATCTGATACCCTATTGTGAAGGTATTGCTCTTTGGGACTACTGTGGTGTGCAACATAAAAGAAAACTGGACAATTGGTGGGACAACTCAGTGCAGGAAAAGAAAGAATGGGGATGATTTTCTATGTAGAAATGGATAGCTCTCTAGAAGAACAACAAATGGTCTGGTAGCACTTTATAGACTAACAAAACGTGTAGATGGTCTCATGAGCTTTCGAGAGCACAGCCCACTTCTTCAGATGACCGGAGTTTTGAGTTTAGGATGTGCAGACCCCAAATAAATAGGGGATAGAGGAGAGGGGGGAAGGAAAAAAAAGGAAGGGGAAACAAGGAGCAGAGGGTATGAAAATATCAAAGGGAAAAACAAGTAGGCAGACTGGTAACCTATAAGCACCTAAAGATTGGATAGTTAAAAGAAGCAGATAAGGATCAAAGAATAGCAATTAGATAGGAAGGGTACTAATTCAAGAATCTACACAAAGAGCTGTTGGCACCTTCATTGAATGTTAGGTTGATAATGTCCCAGCCATCCCTTATCTTGATTGAGGAGGTCATCAGTGTGAGAATTGAATTTGTGGATGAATTGTAATTCCAAAGCCTCTCTGTGTATTTGGCTTGTAGAATGGGTTTGTGACAAAAGACTGCCACCTGGAGATCTTTTAAAGAGTGATTAGGTAGATTGAAGTGTTCTCCAACAGGTTTCCATATGTTCCCTTTACGTATATCTGATTTTTCATCAGGCTTATAAATCGGGCACAGTCAGAATTACCCTCCTCCAGTCAATCAAACTTTTGGTTAACTGAAGGTGGGTATTGTCCCCAGAAACAGTGTATCACTTCCTGCTTAGCAACAACACTATGCTTACACAGCAGAGGTCCATAGTGCTGAATATTTGTGGCCCCATTGTATGGCATTACTCTAGGCATGTGAAAGCTCCAAGGGGTTTTTACTGATGTGGCATAGCCAGGTTAACTGCAGAAGACTACATGGTTGCCACCATCCTATGGCCAGCCAGTGTCCTCTCCTGACCTCAGGTCTGATTTAGAGCTTTACGTGCAGGGACTTTATCTCCAGGGTGGCCAAAAAGTGACCAGAAAGTGCCAGCTGGCAGTGACTGAGGAGGCCTTCAGTAATCTGGAGGCCAGTTCTCACTGACGCATCCCTATTACTGATAAAATAAAACCATAATTGTGCTCCAGGAGCACAACCAGCCATAGGGATAATTCCTCCAGACATGACCAGTTAGGCCTTTTAGTTCTCAAAGAATTAAATTTAAGCACGAGAGAGAAATGAAAGTTGTGAAATGCACAGTCCAGTCGAAAACTAAAACTAACCCACTTTGCAAGCAGTAAAAAAAGTAGCAACAACCCCCCATGTACGTGTTGGGTCAGGAGATGAGAGGGAAGGACAGTGTGTGTTTGTGAGAGTGACAGAGACACACACTGGCACTGCCAAGCTCCCTTCATCCTCGTCTCTCTGTGGAGATGGGGTACAGGAGTGGGGGGAGGAGGGACACCCTGACGTCAGCCTCCCCTTCTTCTCCCTCCGACACCCTGCACAGCAAGCAGGAGGCTTCCAAGGGGCAGCTCCAAGGCAGTGGGCAGGAGCAGCATGACCATGGGGGGAGGGGCAACTGAAGTGCCAGCACTTTGATAGCTTCCTGGCCAAACCAGTCAGGATCCCCTGTCAGAGGCTTCAAGATCTACTGGTAGATCCCGATTTACTGGTTGGTGACCACTGCCTTAATCCAAGACTAGAGCCTGCAAAGGGCTCTCTCAAGCAATGCAAACCATCTGTGTAGCAGTCCTCCTGTGCAGTCACATTTTCAACTGAACCTAAAAGCAGGCCTCTAAGAAGGCTGGCCACTTTTTCTGAAATGTTATATGAAAGGACATTATCTAATTAACTTTGATGAAAAAATTAAAATAAAAAATCCAGTGGAAACAGCTGTCTTCAAATGAATGTTGCTCTGTGGTTCTTTTATCCCCCTCAACACTGCAGCACTTAAAACCTTCACATGAAGCTAACTAAAAACAAAAGTGAAACTGACATCATTGGGTTTCATTAGCCAAGCTGAGAGACATATAAAAAGCAGAAGGCATAAATAATAAGTAGATTAGACAGTCTACAATTCTATCTAAACAACTAGAAGTCCTGTAGCACCTTATAGACTAAGGGTATGTCTACACAGCAAAGTTATTTCAAAATAACAGCCCTTGTTTCGAAATAACTTTCCTAGCATCTACACAGCCAAACTGCTATTTCGAAATAAATTCAAAATAGCGGAGCACTTATTTCGAATTTGGTAAACCTCATTCTACGAGGAATAACGCCAAATTTGAAATAGCTATTTTGAAATAAGTGCTGTGTAGACACTTATATCGAAATAGGGGGCCTCCAGCCTTCCCAGGGAGCCCTGGTGGCCACTCCAGCCTCAACCAAGAACACTTCTCTCCCTCCCCAGAGCCCTTAAAGGGGTAGACTCAGGCCACAATGCCTGTGCCAGCTCCAAGCCTGCCAGCCCAGAGCCAGCAGTCACTGCCCCTGACCCAGTGGCCCCAAAACATGAGCCAGCAAACCACTAGCAGCCAGCCCTCCACCGCTCCCCAGGAGCAGTCTGCCAGCTCCCAGGAGCCTGACAGGGCCCGGAGAAGGTCGGCGCCTTCCTGGTCCAGGGTGGAGATTGTGGACCTTATTAGGTTTGGAGGGGATGCCCCCAGTGTCCATGATCTCCGCACTAGACAGAGGAACGCAGCCGTCATTGGCAGGATAGCTGCCAGCCTGGCCACCAAAGGCCACATGCGAACCCAGGAGCAGGTTTGCATGACAATCAAGTTGGTCCAGCGAGACCCCCAACCCTGAGCCCTGAGCTTCCTCTCCCCCTTCTTCCCCTTGCTTCCCCCTTCCAGCTCCCTCCTCCCAGGTTTCCCCTCCCCTCTCCCATCCTCTCTTCTCCCCTCTCCCACCTCCTTTCCCCAGTCTCACCAGAGTTTCATTCCCTCCCCCCCCCCAGTTTTGTTAAATAAAGAGAGTTTGTCTTCATTAAAATACATGTATTTTATTTGACATCAGGAAGGGGGGTTAGGGAGGGGTAAGTGGAAGGACGTGAGGGAGGAATGAGGCACAAGCCGAGGCTCTTAGTGCTCCTCAGGGTGGAAGCTCTCCCGCAGGGCCTCCTGGATACTGACAGCCCCCCGATGGACCTCCCGGATGGCAGCCTGCAGAAAGTGCAGCCAGGCTCGCAGCAACGCATCCAAGAGAAGCACCAGAGTGCCCAGGGGCAGCTCTGACTCCATGTTGCAGAGTGCTGTGGTGTCCCGAGTGAGGGCAACCAGAGCCTGCAGAGACAAAATGCTTTGCTGTCCCTCATCGAGGTAGGCAAGCAAGCAGGGAAAGCTGAGAACTGGCTGTCTGGGGGGGTCCCTTTAAGCACAGACCTCAGATAGCCTCAGGCAGCAGCCCCACACAGTAAGTCCTGACCTAATGCCCTGCTGGAACTGGTTCCGGCCAGCCTTAAATGTGATTCAGAGTCCACTCAGTGTGGACGCGTTATTTCGAAATAGCAAAATTCTATTTCGAAATGCATTTTGTGTGTAGACGTGTTATTTCGAAATAACTATTTCGAAATAAGATATTTCAAAATAACACTGTAGTGTAGACATACCCTAACAGATTTATTGGAGCATAAGCTTTCGTGGGCAAAGACCCACTTCGTCAGATGCATCTTCAGACTAACACAGCTACCCCTCTGATACAATTCTATCATTTGTTATACTAGAGTAGACAGTGATATTAATAAAATAAGTAAAGGAGAATGTCTTTGATTTTGCAGCAGCATCAGTAAGTGATTGTGCCCTTGACACAAACAATTTACCTCTTAGAAATAATGTATCTAGATTAGCCATTTCATAATGTTAAGGCCCCAATTCAGCAAAGCACAAAGAATGTATTAACTTTACATAGCTTATGAATCCCATCATTACTTGGCCGAGCATGCATTTGAAGATAAGCACATGTGTAAACATTTTGCTTAACAGAAACAAAGTGCTTTTCTGACCTGGTGCCCGAACTACTGACTACAAAAATCGGCCTGTGCTGCGGCCATTACCCCTACTTTCACAAAGCACTAGTGTGCCTGTGCAGAAAATCTGGACAGTAGCATGGAGCAAGGTTGTATTTTAGACAATGAAGCATTTGCTTGCCTGGATGATATTTTCTTATAGGAAGACAAGAGGCCCTTTCAGCTTCTTGTTCCTGAATTAGGGGGAAAGCATGACAGGAAAGCAAATAAGATGTTTCCAATAATTTACTAATAAAGCTACAGCAAAATCAATTACTCCTAGAAGGGCAAATCCTCCTTCCCTGACTCCGGCAAGTCCTGACTCTGTCCTCATTACAAATACTTGTGTGAGTAAGGCCAGTGGGACTCATCCCTAGTAGGCATTTCCACAGAAAATGGAATTTTCTTCTCTGTATCTTAGATCAGTGGTGTCTGAAGAACTGTTTTTAATGTTCTCTCTTTAAAGCTGTATCCTGTGGCACTCCAGTTATTCCAGAAAATGGTGCCATTGAGGGCTCGAATTTTACTTACAGCAAGAAGGTGCTGTACAGGTAGGAGATTCATTATGTTTGGAGCAGTACTGTAGTAAGAGTCTGGAAGGAAATGAGAAAAACAGCAACTGTATTTAATAAGAGAATGACTGACCTGCACAAGGGAGGAAGGGGAGGTGATGTAATATTATTTTGTATGTATTGAGGTAGCATCTATGAGCCCTAATGCACAGACCCTGACTTCAAACACAAAATAGGGCCCTGTCTCAAAGTGCCCAGTCTCAGTCAAAAAACCAGCAGGCGGATGCAGACAGACAGATGGGAGAGCAAAAGGAAAAATGCAACAGTACAGCCAGCGTGATAGGCTGTGGTCTTAGCACACTAGCTGCTAATGTTTGTCAGGTATTTTGTAGGCATCATGTTAAAGAAAAGTTTAAGAGGGTCTTTGACTGGCCAGGATAGAAAATATCACAGAAGTTGCTGCAGAGTAGGAAATGTGTTTTTAGTGGTATCCACTGTACATGCTGTAAAAGACACATAAACACTAATACTATGGCATAGTCCCCTTTTGCTTTGCAGATTTGATACAAAACCTACCTTTTTTGTGAACCTTTGAAAATTGGGCCCAGGTACATTTTTCCTGTTTTCCCAGAGAAACAGCTTTTTTAGTGAAATCTCTTTGGTGTTTCTACAAATTCTGAATAAAATATTCAGCATTAGCTCAAATACTACTCCATCCATGCTGTCTCCTGGGATATGGGATATGTCCAGTGGCCAGTAGAAGGGTGAAGGGACTTAAGGACACATCCACAAAGTGGAAGACACAGTGTGTCTCTGTGTTTTTGTCCTTTGGCTTCTATTCAGGCGTCAGCCTGCAAAACCTAACCGATCTAGGATCGATTTTCCAATAGAGGCTTGGCAATTTAGGAGTCCATGTCCTACTTTGAAAAATGAGACGAGCACTTCAGAGCCAAAATCTCATTGGAAGTACATGGGACTTCGATGCCTATGTGTCTGTCATTTTTGTAAATGGGACTTAGGCTCCTAAATCACCTGGGTGCTTTTGAAAATTTGACCTCCTAGGAATCACATAGATATTTAGTGGGATGTGGATGAGGCAGAGTTTCCTTAGCTACAGGGGGGGAGGGGCCTATAAAAATCCTGAGCCTATAAAACCATTTTAGATCTCTGAGAATATTTAAGTTGAAACCACAAGTGTTCTCTTTTGCATAAAACTGGTGGAAACTTGGCTGTTTATCAGTGAAGCCAAATGTTTGTAGTCACACTAATCCTGTGCACTTTGTAATGTGGGTGGGTGGGCAGGAGGAAAGGGATGCTTTGGGAGAATTCTGTACAGGCAAGAGATGTGTAATTTATGGTGATTTTTCTTCTTTTAATGCAGATGTAACAAAGGATACAATTTGATGGGTGAAAAGGAAACATTGTGCCTTGCTAGTGGTGCTTGGAATCATGTTCCTCCTTCCTGTGAAATAGTAAAATGTCCTAGCCCACAGGACATAAACAATGGGAAATACACACTCAGTGGCATGACATACCTTTCTACTGTATCATATGCATGCAACAATGGATACAGGTAAAAGTTGTAGAGTCAACTCACAGACATTTTGTGCTGTGAAGACTTGCTGGAATAGCCAATTCGTGTCTGGTATAGATTGTCAGAGGAACACAATAGTGGATTTAAAGATTTTTTTTTCATCTTTGAGGTACTTCTTGTGTTTCACACAAAATGCAAACACTTGTAGGAAGCTCATGGAGCATCAGTCATCTTATTAATATTTAATTTCTCTTTATCCCCAAGCCATAAAGCACATTTCAAACATATGGAAATTAACCCAACATCAGAATCATATTTAAAAGTTCGGATTTGCACCGGAAAGGCAGCAGTATGCTTAATTAGCTTTTCATGTTGATGCAAGATTATTTTTATTATTTTACAGTGATCTTAAAATGCCAGCAGAAAAAGGACTTTCTGTACATTAAAGTGGCCTATGCAGCCATTCTAATGAATGAATAAAATCAGTACAATAGTGATTTATTTTAAAAACGTACTTTCATTTTTACATTTGTGGATTGATTTTTTATAATAATAATTAATATAATAATAATTTAAAATGCACAAACCCCATTATATTAAAATAGAGAGCCTTAATCATATTACCTACTGTGCAAATTAAAAAATCCTTATCTATATCTGTTGTAAACACACACTTATATTGACATATAAGTATACTCTGAGCTTAACTTTCCTATGCCTTTCACCTTGTGCAATTAGTCATATCTGTCCAAATGAGGGCAAACAGGTGTGAAATGATAACACTGGTGTAAGAGAATGGAGGATTCTGATTTGGTAGTGTTTTTACACAGTGTTTGTGCTCACTTTGTTGGTGTAAATACAACTTAAACTACAAGGCAGGGTTGATGAATGCCCTCTAGCTATAGTACAGGCTCAATCCTGCATGCCTAACTTGGGCATAATTCCTACTAACATAAATGGAAGCTTTGTCTATAACTGCAGAATTACACCAAGCAGCCAATATATGTCATATAGATCATGGCTCCCTTTATATATGAAATCTATTACATGAAAACCACAGTTAATGTGTAATGTTGTTTCAAAAATACCAGTTCCAACAATGTATTTTGAAGGTTCTTTTGTATAGTATGGATGATTTTTTTTTTTAATTCCTGCATAAAGCCTAAGTAATTGGGCTTTTTGTGGACATGTTCCCTGGGTGTTTGGGAGAGGGACTCCACTGTCCTCTTTTGTAGTCACCACTCCAGCCAATGACCCTACAGCAGATCTGACCCCCGACTTGCCTGGATCCGGCCCCTGAGACTCAGGACTCCCCTCATCATTGGGGAGGTGGCACTTCAGCCCTGTGGCTCCCCCTCCCATCCAGACCCCACACCCTCCCTCCATGCCTGCACCCTATCACCCCCCCCCAGGCCTACCAGCTCCCAACCCACTCCTGCACCCTCCCTCCCTCACACCCAGACCTCACACCCCAAAACTGCTTCCCAGCAGCCCCTACCCCAGAGCAGGGGGGACACAAAATCTACCAGACTAGGCTCTGGTGCATGAGGGGAATGTGGGGAGAGTCTGTCTGCTTCTCAGTCAGGGTTTTTTTAGTTTTGTTGTTGTTGTTGTTTTTTTGCTTCTCACTTGTGTGCAGCGCCCAACCCAAAAAAGGTTCCTCACCCCTAGAGGGAATGAAAGACTTTTTGAAAAACGAATCTAAACATCAACATTTCCTTTAGCCTTTTGGGTAAATCAAGTTTCGGTTTCTACAGACAGGCATTGTGATGACTGCATATAAATAAATCATTTAATTCAAATACTCATGTCCTGATCTTCCAGACTATAGGTGGGCAAAACTTCCATTTGCTTCAGGGGGCATTTTATGTGTGTAATTTGAGTGCTCCAGACCAGAATAGACTCTTGTCAGCTTTCTCCTCTAATAGTTCTGGTCTGCTGCTGCTCTGGACAAAACCGTGTATTTTGTGAATAGAGGGCAAAATCCTGGCCTCAGTGATGTTAATGCCAAACTTTCCCATGATTTCACTGAGGCTAGAAGTTATTTCCAAGGAGCTCCTGACTTCTGTCTTCACCCCCAAACAAACTGTAGATACAAATTAATAATACTCTTTAATTCTCTTAGCCTGCAGGGTCCCCCAGTACTTGTGTGTGAAGCTTCGGCGAACTGGAACAGCACACCACCAGTCTGCAAAACTGTCTCTTGTGGATCCCCTCCTGCCATCAAAGATGCCGAGATCAGAGGGAATAACTTTACTTTTGGCAACACAGTCACTTATACGTGTAAGGAAGGGTATGTAGATCGGTGCCACTAGAATAAAGCCCCCGATGAGTAAAAATTGTCATGCCGCACCGCAGCTTACTTCTTGTAAGGCTTTGCGCTACTACTATTCTTTGATGCTCTTAGAAAGGTGGCAGTTCTATAAATGCTCGTTGTTGTAACTAAATGAAAATGCAAGGAGCTTTGCAGTTTTGGTGAACGTGGAGGTTTGTGCATGACACAAATAGCCCATTTGTCAGGTTTCACAGGCAAGCTCAAGTTGGAGGGGATACATACTGGAATGGGGGCACAACAGGGAAATCTGGTTGCTGACATCAGTAATACTGGTGATTCAGTTGGAAGCCCTTTCCCTCTAGTCACTGTGGAAACAGTGCCCGGCGTGGTGTGGTGCTAGTAGTACTATGTTTCAGAGGAGACATTCTGTAAAACCCAGGGCTCCATGGCTCTCTTCGCTAGAGAAATAATAAAATAAATAGAGAATGTTTTATCAGTAGATCTAGAAGCTCATCACAGTCTTTTAATGTGTTTATCCTTGCATCACCCCGGAAGACAAGGCAATGCCAACAGTCCCTGGTGTCCCGGCCAAATTCTAATTTGGGTGAATTACATTCTGCCTTTATGATCATCTCTCTGCAGTTTCAGCTGTGCAGTTTCCTCCTTCACTTCCAGTCTGTGTAGTATTTCTGTACATTTGTAAACATATGCCATATTTCACCCCAGAATAGGATGCAAAGTCCCACAAAGACTTTCTCATACATGCTTACTATTACACACTGTGAGTAGTCCTGTTGAACTCAGTAGAGCTACTCAGTGCATATAGTTAAGCATCCTCTTAAGTCTTTAGAAGTTCGTAGAGCATTTTGTTCTCCTTCTTGATGAAAGGAATGAAATAAATGTACCATCATTCCCCTTCCACACTGAAATCTTCAATATTGTGTGTTATATAATTGCCTTAAATCCTTTGATTTCTTTTTTTAAAGTATTTAGACTCAAAATGCTTTGTTGTTGACAGTACAAGTATCTTAAACAGATCAGCTAAAAAGCATTTGAAGAAAACAAATGTCACCTGTATGGCAATGAATAAAATGATGGATCATATTAAAATTTGGCCCTTGTATGTTCTGCTTTTCCTGGAATCCCAACCAACAGTGTCTGAAAAAACAAACAGTGCAGACAATTCAGAGTACTTTCACAGATGTGGGCAACAAAATCTAAATAGACAGTTCCCAACTCAACTGCAAAGATTCATTAGAGACTTTCACAGTGGTTTGCTATTCATCCTCATTTTGTATGAACTCAGCACAGAAAATGCAGGACTTTAAATAAATTCAGACAACACGTGTGTTTAAACAGCTGCAGTTTAAGTGGGACGATTGGCAGCATGAAGTGCTGCTTATGAGCCAGTCCCAGAGACTGATTAGCTAAATATTATATTACTCACCAACTACATATTAAAATTGCATGTTTCTAAAAAGATTAGAAGCAAATTACATGCCATGCTGAATTTTAAAAGTATTTTTTTAATATATGTGGGTGGTTTCTTATGGAGCCGTTATTACCAAATGACAATATACCCGTTAACAACAATAGCATTTTTAGCCAACTAATGCAGGATTTTGTACTGGTACTTATTTCCATAGTATCTGAGCACTTCATAGATCAATTAGATTGACATAGCAAGAACCCCATGGAATTTCATAGTCTTAAACTCTTCTTCCTTCTATAGTTATAAGAAGCTCTGTACAGCATAGGAGTTTTTGATTTGTTTCCATTTGGTGGGGAACATTGATGGTTATTGTAAATGTGGTTCTGATTATGGTGGAAAAGCTTCACCAAAGGGTAAAGTCTTGCTGTATGTCCAGGTAGCCACACTATCTAACCTATTTTTCCATAGATAACAGGCTTATCCATAACCAGGGCCATCCCTAGGTGGTGTTGGGCCTGGAACAACCCCCCTTCCTGCCCCTGCTCCTCCCCACCTGCCCCCATTGCACCCCTTCCCCCAAGCTCCCTCTCCTGAGTGACATGACCTGGCAGATTACTGGGGGGGGGGGTTTGAGGTCCTCTCACACTCACCATGGTGGTAGGGAGCAGAGCAACTTGACCCTAGACTGTTCCACTCCCCCGAGCCGAGCTCCCAGCCACATCACGCCATGCAGCAGGCTGGGTCTGGGTCATTCCACCTCCCACTGTCACAGTGAAGTAGGGTTCCCCAGCTGGGAGATGACAGAGCAGGATAGGGCTGAGTTGCTCTGCTTCCCATTGCTCCTGCCACCACTGATAAGTGTGGGCCTGACCCCTGCTGCTAGCACCAGGCCCCCCAGCAATCCCCTTTGGGGCTGCCCAAAGCATGGGGATGGAGCAGCTTCCCCAAACCATTCCAGAGACAGGGTGGCTCTGTCTATAACATCCATTGACGTAGTATCTAAGCAGTAGACAGTCACACTAGAGTTGCATGCTATTGTCTAAAGTGGACCCCTCCCAGTTATAGGAAGCTCTGCTTGTAGTTTTTAAGGGCATGTGGGGTGGCTGGTGACTTCAGTTGTCAGTCTAACTCCAGATGTTGTTGATCTTTTCCTGATCCACAGCTACACGTTAATTGGCCCTGACACAGTAGAATGCTTAGCCAGTGGTGAGTGGAGCATGGGCCACCAGCAATGCCTGGCTGTTTCCTGTGATGAACCTCCCTATATAGAACATGCTTCCTCGCACAGCGCCCATCGGTTGTTCAGAGATGTAGCCTATTACTACTGCTCAGATGGCTATAGCCTGGAGGACAACTCTGAGCTGTTTTGCAATGCTCAAGGGAAGTGGGTGCCCCCTGCTGGCAAGAAGATGCCTCGCTGTATTGCCGACTTTTGTGAGAGGCCACCCACAGTGTCGTACGCCATCTTGGAATCAGTTAATAAAATAAAGTTTCCTGCTGGTTCAGCCGTGAGCTTCAAGTGTATGGAAGGCTTTGTCCTAAACACGTCTGCTAAGGTTGAGTGCAACAGAGGGGGCCAGTGGATTCCATCTCCTTTGACTATCCAATGCATCCCGGTTCGCTGTGGGGAGCCGCCAAGTATTAAAAATGGCTATGCAAATGGAGCCAACTACAGTTTTGGAGCAGTGGTGGCTTACAGCTGCAACAAAGGGTTCTATATCAAAGGAGAAAAGAAAAGGACGTGTGAAGCCACAGGAGACTGGAGTGGGAACATACCTACCTGCCATCCAGTGTCTTGTGGAGAACCACCCAAGCTCGAAAATGGATTCATTGAGGTATGGTTTAGGGGTTTTCTAAGCTGCTTGCTGCCCTGGCAAAATGGGGGTGTCTGAAAGATTCCCACTGGCTAGCCCACGCGAGTTGAAGTAAGCTGTAAGCCAGTTTGATAAGCAAAGGAATGATTGGGGTGGCCTTGTATCAGAATTAGGCTTCTCAGAAACACAAGCCGATGAACAGAATTTCCTGGTATGAGCATGGGTCTGATACAGGAGATTCGGAGTTTCTATAACATTCATAAAGCACTCTACCAGTTGATTTTTCTAATGTCTCGCTACGTATTCATCCTCTCCAGTCTGTGGGCCAATTCACACAGCTCCCTAGAGATCTGTCCAGGTGCTGCAGCTAGCTCACAAACCTTGCTTTTGGGGGGCTTGATACTGGAAACATCTGATTTGAAATAAACACATAACTCTGGGATGAATTCTTCCTTTTGGATGCACACACAGCTCCCACTGAGGGCAGAATTTGGCCTAACTATCACATTAATTTGAAATAAATAAAAAAAACTAAAAGTCAATAACCTCATCAGAGCTAAAAGGCGTAATGAATGCAGCTTTCCTCTTATTGCTGGCCTCGTGTTCTACTCCAATGTATGAAGAAATGTTTTCATGGTAAACTTCCTGGGTTATGAGGATAGATGTAAGAGCAACTTTTTTTTTATTTTAAAGATCTAGCTTCAGTTAGATTTGAGGCTGGAGGGGGAACAAACATTCTCTCTCCATCGATGATGGTGCAATAATAAACTATAGGAAGAAGGGGAAGGATGCATCTCAGAAATCAAGATTCCAAGAATGAAATCTCGCAACCCGACGAAAGTGCCTTTTACCACAACTGTGATTGTGACATAGTGGCCCCCATGTAATTAGGTTAAAAAACCATTCTGTGCGGTCCACCCACATATTGTAGGGAGCAGGGCTGATAAAAGCGAGACAGTTCCTCTAGGAAAAAGTGGAGAGTGCATAATGGATCTAGAACCATTTTAAATACTTAAGGGAATAAACTCTTATTAAAATAAACTTGTGTTCTTTCTGTTGTGAAGGCCAGTTTTACGGGAGTGGCTATAACAGCTGAAAAAAATGAAACTCCTCCCCTAGTACAATTATTATCATGTATTGTCATTAATATTGTGTTTCCACCATCGTAAGTATACATTGCGCTTATAAAGTTTTCTTTGAAGTTTTTACTTGCAATCTCAGTTCTATCCCTGGAGAATAAAGCTTAAATTAAAGAGCCAGGTCAT
This sequence comes from Pelochelys cantorii, assembly GCA_032595735.1. Classification (NCBI taxonomy): domain Eukaryota; kingdom Metazoa; phylum Chordata; order Testudines; family Trionychidae; genus Pelochelys; species Pelochelys cantorii. The sequence goes on from CM064330.1 coordinate 121,300,266, forward strand.
TTGCAGAGGTCGCCTCTGGCTACTTCCAGCCTGCTGTTGCTCTTCTCTCTTTTTGTGTACACGGGTTTTTTTGTTTGTTGGTTGGTTGGTTGGTTGGTATTTTTTGCATGTACGGCAAGGAAAACATTTTCTAGCTTTAAATTATTGAATGTTCTATTTACTGCAACTCTGTTGACTTCAGGGGCTGCAAGTCAAGGCAGAACTTGCCCCCTATCTTTCATTTCAGACATTTCTTTCTTTGCAATCAATCCTCAAGTCTGATTTATGTCTGGTTAGCAATTAGATACAAAAGACTAACAAAATCAAAATTCATCTGCCAGGCTCAGGAGTTTTTCCATCCTACTTACCATTTCTTTCACCCATTTTACAGAACACGACTGGCCGTTTCTTTGAGAATGAAGTGCACTACCAATGCAATGCTGGCTACAAGCTTGTTGGAACCTCAGTATCAGTCTGCCAAGCAAATCGTCAGTGGCACAGTGATTCGCCAACTTTTTGTGTTCCTCTCAGTTGTGGCAAACCACCTCCTATCCAGCACGGATCTGTCAAGGGAGAAAACTTTGATGTGGGATCCAAGGTTGAGTTTTTTTGTGATGAGGGCTATGAACTGATGGGAGATGCTTCTTGGACATGCCAGAAGTCTGGGAAATGGAGCAAAAAGCAAAGCCAAAAGTGTGTGCCAACAAAATGCCCAGAACCACCACTGATTGAAAATCAGCTAGTCTTGAAAGAGATGGTTCATCAAGTAGGTGTTGTACAGTTTTCCTGTAAAGAGGGCTATGTCTTGCATGGTTCTTCGGTGCTGAAATGTTTGCCATCGCAACAGTGGAATGATTCCTTTCCAGTTTGCAAGGTTGTATTGTGCCGTGGGCCTCCATATGTTCCCTTTGGTGAACCTTTGGCATCCTCTCTTCATTTTGGTAGCACCGTGAGGTACACCTGCATGGATGGGTTTTTACTCAAGGGAGAATCTAATATTCGATGCCAAGCTGATGGCTCCTGGAGCTTTCCATTGCCAGAGTGTATTCCTGTAGAATGCCCCCAACCTGAAGAAATTCAGAATGGCATTGTAGATGTGCAGGGACTGACTTACCTCAGCACAGCACTGTACACTTGTAAACCAGGCTATGAATTATTGGGAAATACAACTATTTTCTGTGGAGAAGATGGTCATTGGCTAGGCAGAAAGCCAGTTTGCAAGCCTGTTGAATGCCCTAAACCTAAGGAGATTCAGAATGGCAAATATTTGTACACAAACTTTCACTATGGGCAGACTGTTACGTATTCATGCAACAGAGGATTCCAACTCAAAGGGCCGAAGGTACTGAGCTGCTTAGAGTCAGGAGAGTGGGATGCAGCTGTTCCTTCATGCAAAGCCATAAGCTGCGACCCACCTCAGCCCATTGAGAATGGTTTTGTGGAAGGCGCAGACTACAGCTACGGTGCCATGATCATCTATAGCTGCATTCCAGGTTTCCAGCTGGCCGGGCATTCCATGCAGACTTGTGAAGAGTTGGGCTGGTCTAGCTTTACTCCAGCATGCCTACCGACAGACTGTGGCCTGCCTCCCCATATTGACTTTGGGGAATATGTGCAGATTAGAAGTGAAGAAGGACATTTTGACCAGGAAAAAGAACATCTTACCGAGAGCCCTCCTCTTTCCCACATGTTAGTTGCTAGTAATGGGAAAGATATAAAAAGTCCTTTGAAGGAAACTAATGCAGTACAGTTGACCAACTTTTTATATGGAACAGGAGTTATGTACACATGCTACTCTGGTTATGAACTGTTAGGAAACCCCATACTAGCTTGCCAAGAGGATGGGATGTGGAATGGCAGTGCCCCTGCCTGCATATCAATAGAGTGTGACATACTCTCACCCCTAGAGAATGGCTATTTACATTTTACTGAGAACACACTAGGTAGCTTAGTGCAATATGCCTGTAAACCAGGGTATAAGCTAATTGGTTCCAACACGAGGCTGTGTTTGCCTAATCGACAGTGGAGTAATGCAGCTCCATATTGCAAAGTGGTATTGTGTAGCACCCCTAATAAACTCATGAATGGAAATATAAAAGGAGAAAACTACACTTATGGGAGTGTGGTCCACTACGAATGTGATCCTGGGTACCAGTTAAATGGCTCAGATAAGAGGACATGCCAGGATAACCAAAAGTGGGATGGGAATGAGCCCATTTGCATCCCTGTTTCTTGTGGCCACCCACCAGTTCTGGAAAATGGCCAAGTGACTGGAGATGAGTTCACATTCCAGAAACACATTGAGTACCGCTGCGGTGAAGGCTTCCAGCTACATGGGGATGGGAGTAAAGTCTGCCTTGCAAATGGGACCTGGAGTGGGATCTCTCCAGTTTGTAAACCCATCAGGTGCGCAGTGCCACTACCTCTTCCCAATGGGGCAATTATTGGATCAGAATATGGCAGTGGGAAAGACATTCACTATCGCTGCAATGAAGGCTACATATTGCATGGCGCATCCATACTTACCTGTCAGGCTAATGGCACCTGGGATACAGAGGCTCCATACTGCGAGCCAGTCAATTGCGGCCCCCCCGAAGACATCTCCCATGGGTTCTTGAATAGTTCAGGCTTCAGCTATGGGGAATACACACAGTACATGTGCTTCCCTGGTTATGAGTTGCATGGAAATCCCCTGCGACAATGTTTGTCCAATGGTTCGTGGGGTGGAAACCTCCCCTCTTGCCTCTCCTGTGAATGCCCCATGCCACTGATTCAGAATGGGGTTGTTATTGGGCATGATTTCCACTGCGGGAAAAGGGCACAGTTTCAGTGCCTGGAGGGCTTTAAACTACTAGGGCCTTCTGAACTCTTCTGTGAGGCAGCTGGCAAATGGAGCTCTGCTTTTCCACACTGCGGGCGGATTTCATGTGGCTCCCCACCGACCATCCCCAATGCATTTATCCTTGGACGCAGCTCTGTGGATGAGAATGCAGTAATATATAACTGCGCAACTGGCTTTGTCCTACAAGGAGGGCCAGAGCTGACTTGTACGGAGAAGGGTGTTTGGAGTGAGCCGTATCCACGCTGTGAGCTGGTGTCCTGTGGACCCCCACCTTCCATTCCTAATGCAATGGCTGTGGGAGAGGCCCACACCTATGGAAGTAGAGTCCAATACAGGTAAGGAGGCTGCTGTAATTACATCTCCCTGAAATGTCTAAGGAATGAACATAGGATCTTTAAAGCAAATACATTCAGTTAACGAAAGGCTGTGGGGCAGATGTCATGGGGGAGGTTAACACACAGTCTGGAGATTCCCCCACCTCAAGCAACTCCTCACTCCAGCCTCGTACTTTCCCCACAGACACACAGTGCATCATGCATGTAAGGAGTGTAGCATACACAGCATAAGAATTTGTGTTACAATTTCCAGTGTTGTGTCTGTGAGGCTGAAGTGACTGTATTAGCAGCAGGGTGGATTCTGTCAGAGCATGTGGCTAAAATGAGGGATGGATGGGCAGGTGGGACCTGAAGGTACCTGAACAGTACTCTGCTTTTAAGGGTTTGGCTGGATGGGTTTTCACTTAAGCACACATAACTGCGGGGAGGAAGGGTTGCACATATACATACAGACAAACCATATGGAAGGCCAAATCCTCCAACCCCATTGCACTCATTGCAGGACTCTGTGGGGTAAAGCAACTACATCTTTGCAAAAGTAATTTAATCTCCCAATATTGGGATTTGGCTATTCCCTGGAGCAAGCAAGAGCAGCCTGAAGGCTGTGCACGGCCCCCAGGGTCAGCTCCAGCATCTGGGGATCCCCAGAACGTTACACCTTGGCCACCTCCCTTTCACCCAGCCAGTGCCCCCTCTGCCCAAACTGTAGGAATTGCTACTGTGGCTTTACATCATATGGAGGTTCTGCCAGGCACAATGCAGCATCAGGGGGATGAATCCATCCTGGTCACTTTGTGCTGCTGGGGCAGGGTGGCGCAGCCAGGGATGGACTCAAGATCAGACCAGGATGTTCAAACTCCTGCCATGAAACAAAAATGCCTCAACCTGTCCCAGCAGGTTGTCCTGAAGTGACTCCTAGACTCCTAGACTCCTAGACTTTAAGGTCAGAAGGGACCATTATGATCATCTAGTCTGACCCCCCGCACAATGCAGGCCGCATAATCTCACCCACCCACTCCTAGAATAATCCTCACCCCTATATCTCAGATATTGAAGCCCTCAAATAGTTTGAAGACCCCAAGATGCTGAGAATCCTCCAGCTGTGATCTGTACCCCATGCTACAGAGGAAGGCGAAAAACCTCCAGGGCCTCTGCCAATCTACCCTGGAGGAAAATTCCTTCCCGACCCCAAATATGGCGATCAGCTAAACCCTGAGCATGTGGGCAAGACTCCCCAGCCAGACACCCAGAAAGTTCTTTATAGTAACCCCTATCATCCCTCCATTGACCTATTTACCACTGATAATGACTAGTCAATTAGTTACCAAGACCATGTTATCTTGTCAAACCATCCCCTTCATAAACCCATCTAGTTTAATTTTGAAGCCAGGTAGATCTTTTGCCCCCACTACTTCCCTTGGGAAGGCCATTCCAGAACCTCACTCCTCTAATGGTTAGAAACCTTCGTCTAATCTCAAGTCTAAACTTCCTACTAGCCAGCTTATATCCATTTGTTCTTGTGTCCACATTAGTATTAAACTTAAATAATTCCTCTCCCTCCCTAGTATTTATCCCTCTAATATATTTAAAGAGTGCAATCATATCCCCCCTCAGCCTTCTTTTGGTTAAGGTAAACAAGCCAAGCTCCCCGAGTCTCCTTTCATAAGACAGGTTCTCCATTCCTCGAATCATCCTAGTGGCCCTTCTTTGTACCTGTTCTAATTTGAATTCATCCTTCTTAAACATGGGAGACCAGAACTGCACACAGTATTCCAAATGAGGTCTCACCAATGCCTTGTATAATGGCACTAACACCTCCTTATCCCTACTGGAAATACCTCGCCTAATACATCCCAAGACCATATTAGCCTTTTTCACAGCCATGTCACAGTGGCGGCTCATAGTCATCCTATAATCAACCAGGACTCCGAGGTCCTTCTCCTCTTCCGTTACTTCCAATTGATGTGTCCCCAGCTCATAACTAAAATTCTTGTTATTAATGCCTAAATGCATAACCTTACACTTCTCACTGTTAAATTTCATCCTATTGCTATCACTCCAATTTACAAGGTCATCCAAATCTTTCTGTATGATATCCCGATCCTTTTCTGAATTAGCAATACCTCCCAACTTTGTGTCATCTGCAAATTTTATCAGGACACTTCCACTTTTGGTGCCAAGGTCAGCAATAAAAAGATTAAATAAAATTGGCCCCAAAACTGATCCCTGAGGAACTCCGCTAGTAACCTTCCTCCAACCTGACAGTTCCCCTTTCAATATGACCCGCTGTAGTCTCCCCTTTAACCAGTTGCTTATCCACCTCTCAACTTTCATATTAATCCCTATTTTTTCCAATTTAACCAATAATTCCCCATGTGGTACTGTATCAAATGCCTTACTAAAATCGAGGTAGATTAAATCCACTGCATTTCCTTTATCTAAAAAATCTGTTACTTTCTCAAAAAAAGAGATCAGATTGGTTTGGCACGATCTACCTTTTGTAAAACCATGTTGCAACTTATCCCAATTGCCATTAACCTCAATGTCTCTAACTACTTTCTCCTTCAAAATTTTTTCCAAGATCTTGCATGCTACAGATGTCAAACTAACAGGCCTATAGTTACCCGGGTCACTTTTTTTTCCTCTCTTAAAAATAGGAACTATATTAGCAATTCTCCAATCAAATGGTACAACCCCTAAGTTTAGAGATTTATTAAAAATTTTTGCTAATGGACCTGCAATTTCATGTGCCAGTTCCTTTAATATTCTTGGATGAAGATTATCTGGGCCCCCCGATTTACTCCCATTAAGCTGTTCAAGTTTGGCTTTTACCTCAGATATGGTAATATCTACCTCTATATCCTTAGTCCCATTTGTTATATTACCATTATCCCTAAGCTCTTCACTAGCCTCATTAAAGACTGAAGCAAAGTATTTGTTTAGATATTGGGCCATTCCTAAATTATCCTTAACCTCCACTCCATCCTTAGTAATTAGCGGTCCTACTTCTTCTTTTTTTGTTTTTTTCCTATTTATATGGCTATAAAACCTTTTACTATTGGTTTTAATTCCCTTTGCAAGGTCCAACTCTACCTGCCTTTTAGCCTCTCTCACTTTGTCCCTACATGCTCTAACCTCAATAAGGTAACTTTCTTTACTTATCCCTCCCATCTTCCACTCCTTATATGCTTTCTGCTTTTTCTTAATCACCTTTCTAAGATGCCTGCTCATCCAGCTTGGTCTAACACACCTGCCTATAATTTTTTTCCCTTTTCTTGGGATACAGGCTTCTGACAGTTTCTGCAACTTTAACTTAAAATAATCCCAGGCCTCCTCCACCTCAAGATCATAATTTCTTTAGACCAATCAACTTCCCTAACTAATTTCCTTAATTTATTAAAGTTAGCCCTTTTGAAATCAAAAACCCTAGTCTCAGATTTATTTTTGTTTATCCTTCCATTCAATTTGAACTGTATTAGCTCATGATCACTCGAGCCAAGATTATCCCCTACAACCATTTCATCTATGAGGTCCTCGCTACTCACCAAAACCAAATCTAAAATAGCATCCCCCCTTGTAGGTTCAGCAACTACTTGATGAAGGAATTCATCAGCTATCACATCTAGGAAAATCTGAGCCCTATTATTATTACTAGCACTTGTTCTCCAATCTATATCTGGAAAGTTGAAATCTCCCAACTTTCGGTGATACAGAAGTCTATACTCACCGCTAATAAGAAACAAACATTGACTGTTGAGCCACATAGTAGGTTTTGTACCTTGAGGCATTGTACACACGTACCACAGCCATCCAATGATTGTGATGCATTGCAGATGTCTGGACGGCTACATGATGGAAACAGAAATGGATACCTGCACTTGTCAAGAAGATGGACAATGGTCTCCTAAGAGTATTTCCTGTTGCCTCAGAAAATGCCCCATGCCTGCAAATATAACCAATATAATTATTTCTGGTGATGAGTTTACTGTGAATAAGAGCATTACTTTGTCATGCACAGAAGGCTATACTTTGTTGGGAGCAAGCACATCTGTATGCCAGGTAAAGAGCGTCAGCCTTTTTTTTCTTCTTCTTCTTCTTTTTAAGGTGCAGATTTCTATCTTGTACTTGAGGGTGTATGCTCATCTTTGGGTGACCCTGGTTGTACAAAATACAGCTGTAATGCACTGCAAAATATATGGTAGGCCTTGCTCCTTCCTTAAGGAAAAGAGACAGGCTTCCAGATTTGGGAAACAGTCCTCGCCTCTAACTACTTAACTGTGGCTAAACATTCTTTTTCACTCATTGAATTCTATTTTAACTCTTAATTCCAATTCAACTCCCACTGAAATTAATGGGGATCATGCCTCTTGGAATCTTAAAAAATCTCAGCCCTGGTATTTGTAAACAACAATCTTCTTCAGCGAGGTTGCTAGTAACACTTGTGGCCCCGATCCTGCAAGCATCTATCCTTCTGTTCACCTTCAGGTTTGTGAGTCGTCCCATTAGAGTCAGGGAAACTGCTCATGTGAGCCACGTTCAGCAGGGGCATGTGCAAGATCAGGGCCTTCCAGTGTTAAAACTAGAAGAATTTATAAACCGTCTGCTCCAAGTTTGTGCTATTTTTTGGCTTTCTGGTGAGCCTACATTTGCAGGGGTCCGTTTGCTCCTGCTTTCTGGCCCACAATAGACAAAAACATAAGATAAAAATGTAAACTGGTGAGAACAACAGTTCTGCTCCCCGATGTTTGCTGAACAGTTGTGTGGGTGTTCAGATGCATTAGTACATTGGAGAGGAGGGTTAGGGCACGGAGTTAAGATTTAAGGAAGCTGGGTTTTGTTCCTGGCTTGGTCGCTGACCTGCTGTGCAACCTTAAGCAATTCTCTTCGCACCTCTCTGAGCTTGTTCCCTTCCTGTTCTTTCTCTGTAAACTTCTCCATGCGAGCATGCCGGGTCTAGCACAATGAAGTCCCAGTGCAGGTTGGGACCTCAGAATGTTACATCAGTGCGAAAAATAAAGAATGAGAATTATTGCCCATCTCTGTACTGAGAGATCTCTCTCCCACAGGTTTTCTGAGTTCTTCGTGTAATCATATAAAATGATCAATTCTTTTCATTATTTCTACATTTGCTAACAAGCCTTAAAAAGACTTTTTTTTCCCCTCTTTTTAGCACAATGGCAGCTGGGTGCCGTCATTTTCAGATGATATCTGCATTTCAGTGTCTTGTGGGAAACCAGAAGTCCCAGAACATGGAGCTGTGCTTGGTGCTAGTTACAGCTACCAAGATGCAGTTCTTTATATATGCAATGCTGGCTATGATTTACAAGTAAGTCCATTGAATCTATAGCGTAAGGACCAGTGTTATTAAGATTAACCCTTGAATTATCATCTTTATTGTTCTTACCTCTTTGTTTAATAGAATGTATCGTGACTGTTCCTTACTAGATTAATGTATTAATTTCTAGATGTGTGCCTTTCTCTTGTTATTGCTGTGACCTGTAGCATGGGGCATGTAGGCACAGGACTTTACAAAACACTTCAAAAGTCCACTAATTATCCTTTCTTTAAGCACTTGCCATTCAAATACCAAATACAGCCCAGCAATTCACATGCAAGAAATGGATGGAGGGTGGGGAGGGATTTGTAAAAAGAAAATGCTGTTTTGGCCCTTTGCAGCTCTTTTTTAAATCAGGGGATTCTGTTAAAGTATTGGAAATGGAAACCAGAGCAGAGCTGCTTTCTCACCTTTTGGTCTGCTGAATCGGGTCAGCAACCTATGGCTCACAAGCCAAAAATATGGCTCACTAGGGAGCCAGATATGGCTCTTCTGGAGCTCCAACTCAGCCTCTCCAGCTCCCCCCCCACAGCAGGGAGTCAGTGCTGGCACTACAGATTTACACACACACACACACACACACACACCCGCGAGACTGAAACACCAGAGATGGCTTCCTGCAGGAGGGGTTGGGGCAGAAAGCCCTGAGCCGCCCCATGAGATCTGGCGTGCAGGGAACAAGTGGGGAACATGCGCTGCCCTTTTCCTTCCCCCAGCATGCAGGGAACAAGCGGAACCAAAACTGGCTCCATGCACGCTGCCCTTTTCCTTCCCCTGGGATACGATTCCTGGAGGCTTCCTCTGTGAATCCTTCCTGGAGGCTTCCTTCTGTGATGTGGTGCAAAAACAAGTGCACCCCCCTCCTCCTCATGCCCAGACCCTGCACTCCCACCCCCTAACTCATCTCTCCCCCCCAGCCAGACACCCTGCCCCCAGTCTGCTTCTGCCCCCTGGCCAGACACCCTGCCCCCTGGCCAGACAGCCTGCCCCCGACCTGCTCTTGCTGTAACTCCCCGACTTAGTGCACCTTCCCCCTGACTATCTCAGAACACTTCACAAGCACTTAGTGATGCCAGCCTCACAGTATTCCTGGGATGTAGATAAATAATATCTGTGTTTTACAGATAAAGAAACTGAAGGCCAGGGCCAGACTGAGGGGTGGGCTAGCCGGGCAGCTGCCCAGGGCGCCAACATACGGGGGGCGCCCGGCTCCCAGCGGGCTGCAGCGGCCACCCGAGGCAGGGGCCGTGTTAACCCCCGCAGCACCAGCCAGCAGCGCCCTTCCCCCTGCGGCCGCAGGGCCCTGCACGGCCAGGCACAGCCCGCCCTGGGCGGCCCCAGGCTGTGCGCCATTGGTGGTGGCTGGGCTGACTGGGCAGCACATGTGCCATGCGTCTGTCCACATGCCCCAGGCGCGGGCCCACGCATGCGTCGTGCGCCCAGAGGTGGGGCCATGCGTCCCAGGGGCGGACCCGTGCATGCGTCATGCGCCCGGAGGCAGGGCCACACATCCCGGGGGTGGGCCCGCGCATGCGTCGTGCACCCAGAGGCGGGGCCATGCACCCCAGGGGCGGCGCCACACGCCTGGGGCCCAGGGCACCAAAATGGCTCTGGCCAGCCCTGACTGAGGCAAAAAGGTTGCAGCAGTTTGCTCATATTTACACCAGGGCAGAGCAGGGAGCAGAGTCCAGTGGTTTGGGCTCTATCCAATGCTTTTATAATTAATCCAGACTCTCTTACTGAAAACAGCAAGTGCCAGTGGCACTTTAGACTAACAAATTTATTAAGGAATTAGAGCATAAGCTTTCATGAGCTACAACTCATTTCCTCAGATGCTGAAGAGAAAAAGAAAGAAAGAAAAAAGGCTAATCTCTAACAATGGTGAGAAGGTGAGAAGTACCTTGGTCTAAAAATATGGAGTGGTTCTCAGATTACAATAGGTAATTTCCCATTCAGATATTCTCATCTTCTCACCACTATTACCAGGGTTCGACAAACTATAGAATCTACTTGCCTGTAGATTTCAGCCGCGTGCCCCGTTTACCGGCGGTGCGCACATGCGCAATGCGGCTCTTGCGCATGCGTAGCGCGGGGCTGGAGAGCAGCTTTCGCCGCCGTTTGTCAAGCCCTGACTATTACACTCCCATCTCCGTGTCCTTTTTTTTTTTCCTGTCTTTTTCTCTTCAGCATCTGAAGAAGTGAGAAGTAGCTCAGGTGAGCTTATGCCTGAACCTCCTAATAAATGTGTTAGTCTTTAAAGTGCCACCAGACTCCTTGTTGTTTTTGCTGAAACAGACTAAGGAGGCTACCTCTGTGAAACCGTTCTTGACAAAGCAATGATTATAGAGAAAACAATAGCAAGTCATAACCATAACAAGTTACATCCTTCTGATTCTTCCCTAAGTTATGAAAGTGGTCTTTTAACTTTGCCAAATCCCACCCTGAGTCTGGGAGGTGTGCGATGGTAATGTGGGAAAGAGCCATGATAAGCCTGGGGATAGTTCTGAAACAGAAGATACTTAGATTGTGAGCTTTTTGAGGCAGAGACCTTTTTGTTGTTCTCTATTTGTACGTGGTCCATGACTACGGCTCCTAAGGTTTACTGCAATACACATAAAAATACAAAATTTAAGTCAGCCTGCCAGGGCTCAATCCTACAAGATGCTGAACATTCTGGTCTTCCCCCAGACAAGTATTTATGCACACACTGTACGTTGGGGGGTGGCGGGAATAGTCTCATTTGTATGAAGAAGACAGACAAGACTGCTCTTGTGAATCTGTTCAAGATATTGTGAGGTTAGCCAAAAAAAAAGGAACCTTGCAATAACACCATTTGTATATACTGACAGCATATTTTGTGGTGCTGGCGGGATAAAAGTTCAGCAGTGGACTGATTTGGGTACAGGGGCTACCTCTCTGTCAGAGACAGAAGAAATTCACTGTAAAATTTTTCCAAATAAATAATACTGCTGCTCGTAGAAATTATTCCACCTTCACCCTCTGGTGTTAGTCTTGCATCCCTGCTATTAAACAGAAGTCCCCTACGCTCCTTTGAAATGCATTGCCACAACATAATGTCCTAAGAACAAGCATAGTTTAAAGTAAGCAGCTGCCCTTGATAATAGATGCTGTTCATGTGACTATAAATTGTAAAAGAAATAAGACTCACACTAAGGGTGCATCTACTCTGCACCCATAGCTGAAAATAAGCTATGCAATTTGAGCTACGCAAATTGCGTCGCTTATTTCAAGTCAATTTTGAAATAGCTTATTTTGAAATTTGGCACTGTCTACACAGCACTTATTTTGAAATAAATCACTATTCTGAAACGTCCCTTTATCCTCGTGGAATGAGGTTTACAGAGACATTGGAAGAGCAAGCCTGTTATATTTTTAAATAATGGGTGTGCTCAGAAGATGCAAAAAACCTATTTCGGGTTACCTCCGGTATTCTGAAATAGCACTGCAGTGTAGATGTAGCCTTAGAGGTTAGACTTAATGTCCTGTAACCAAAGAGGCAGTTTATATGTCATGTCCTGAAAAATTGCTCATAACAATTAGAGTGGGTAATGCTACTAGAATATATAGGCAAGAGAACGAGTGATGTGGCATAGAACATGTGAGTGGGATTGGATAAAAAATGTAATATTTAATTGCAGAACGCACCTCTGTCCAGCTACTTTTGAAGGAATAAGTTAGGCCATTTTTCCTGAATTGAAAAATGAGTATTGGAATGAGGACCCAGCTAAACCATCTTGGAAACAGATGGGATACTGCTGGCAAGGATGCAGAATAATCTTAGATTCCCATCCCTGTGTTTAGCACACAAAGGTGTGGGGAGAGGCTCCCCAGATCCAGCAGGGGTGATGCTACCTGGCTGGTGGTGGCTCCCCTGGAGCACCAGGGCTCGTGCTGCCTGGCCGGTGGTAGCTCCCTCGGGCTGCCCTGCTTGCTGCCCCCTATGGTCATTCTGGAGCATAACTGTCCTTCATACTTGCTGCCTCCCTGTGGTCATGCTGGAGTGTAACTGTGCCTGTTATTGGACCCTTCCCTTTCCATTTGATGAGAAACAATCCCATTCCAGGCACATCCCATTGTCCTGGCACAACCAAACCCTGACCTTGCTTTAAGTTACAAGAGGAAGCTGCCTACCACATTTGGTGTTCCTACCTCTTACCGTTTAGGAGGAATTCTTGAACAGGCTCACAGACACACAAACTCTCTCATATATATAATTGATTATTAGATGTGACAATAAGAATTCTGGGTATCTGAGTGCATGCTGAACCTTCTCATCTACTAAGATTTGACCCCCTTAACATGGCAGGATGTGCCTCACATTGACATTAACCTGCTTCTTTCTTGGGAGTTCTGTTTGATCCAACCCTAAATCCTGCATTCCTACCTAGTTTGTGGTTGCTTGTGCTATCAATGCAGCATCAGCGAACCCTCTAACTTCCTCTCTCCAGGACTGAGAATGGCATGTTCTTTGGCAAATTTGTTTTTCCCCATTTCCTCCTGTTGAGGACAACAACAAACTAGTGCATATGTAGAGCAGCTAAGGAATTGCAGCCAGGTACAACGATTTTTCAGTCAGCCTCCCCTCCCCCATTCTGAACTCAGAAAATCTGTCACAGATGTTACCCAATTTTAGGACAGAATTGTGCTCTGACGTTCAACTGGTGGCACTTGGTTCCAACATTCCTCTGCCCCTCGCTATGTGGATTTCTATTGCAGGGAGCATGTAGCAGGATAGCAGAATAATTAAGTCAAAATTGGTCATGAAAAAATGAGAGCAGCTTTGAGTATCTTCTCCTGCAGTGCAGTAAGGGCACAATCCTGACGATTTTATGCCCTTTCGTGAGTCTTTTCCTTTTGTCTGATAGGGTGATGCAGAACGGATCTGCCAAGGGAACAAACTGTGGAGCGGAGCAGCACCAGCATGCGGAAGTGAGTTCTAAATTAATTTTGCCTGTCTGGTTTGCTTTGGGAATGTTTTATATGGTAGGTAAGTATTAACCTTCAGTTTGTTTTGTCTGTTACTTAAACAGTCACTGCACACTTAAAACTTTAATGTGACTGTTATGACACATTTGGCAAAATTGCTAGCATCTGAAGATAATGTTGTTATTAAATAAACCACAAGGCATACTTTTTTTTTCAAGAAAACAACTCTGCTAGACAAAGCATTTTGAGTTCACAACTTGAGACACCCTTAAAGGGTTTGTTTGAGTGATAGGACATGGTTGTTGTTTTCTGTCACCTCGTCTCTGCAGTTTAATTGAGTGAAGCCTTGGGTAACTTTTAAGTCTTTATTTTATTTCTACAAAAAAGAGACCAGTATAGGGCCCTTTCTAAAACTCCAAGAAAAAGATATCCATTGTGTTATTTATGAGTGCAATTATATAAAAAAACCCATTAAATTTTTACGTTGCACTTTTGTAATAGATATTGCACTATTGTACTTGTATGAGGTGAATTGAAAAATATTATTTCTTATATTTATAGTACAAATATTTGTAATAAAAATAATAATATAAAATGAGCATTGGACACTTCGTATTCCATGTTGTATTTGAAATCAATATATAGGTTGGACCTCCGTGATCCAGTACAACTGGTCCCACATGAGGGATTTTTTGGCACCCCTGCTGTCGGCCCCCTATGGGGCCCCCTCCAAGCTTTCTGACTCCCCCCACAGCCCAGCTGAGCTATGTGCCAGCTCCTGCTCCCCCGGGGCGGATGAGAGTTTTGCGGAGCCCAGGGCAGCACAATTTCGCAGGGCTCCCCTTTGGAGAACAAATAGAAAAAAGGCATCCCCCCTGTGCCCACTCCTCCATAGCCCCACTCTGATCATGTGAGCTACCCCTCCTCATCCCCTCTCCTAACACCTCCCTCGACACACCTGCCCTGCCTCTCTCCTCTGGTGCTGGTCCCTCCCCTGCAAGTGTCTGCCCTTCTGCTTCACCCTCAGAATCCCCTGGCACCTGCACCTTCCCTTACCCCTGCACCCTCCTGGTGCCTCCCCCTTCCCTCACTGCCCCTGTGCCCTTTGCTCTCTTTTTCCCTGATGCCCACCCCCTCACCACCCTCTGCCCCCATTCCCCTCATGCCCCTGTGCCCTCACACATGCCTTGCTCCATCCCCACCTTCCTCATGCCCACCCCTCCTTTCAAGCCTTCTCCCAGCACATCCCCCCACCCCCTTTAGCCCCCAATGCCCTTACCCTCTCCTCTCCCAGCATCACCCTGTCCCCCCTCCCACTGACACCTCCTCTCCTGCCCTTTTCCTCATTATCTTCACTTGGCCCCCTGGCATTTGTCTCTCCTCCACCCTGTCCCTTGGTGCCTTCCCCTTTCTTCTCCTGACCTGCCCTCCTCCCCTCAGCACAAGCCTCTTCCTCTGCCATCCACCTTCTGCCTTCCAATTTGCAGGGCGGCTGCGACCCCGGCCCAGGCTCCAGACCATGTGCCGAACCAAGTGGTGCAACGCTGGGCCACACAGTTTTAAAGTCCTGGGCTGTGACATCACGCCACGCCCGGGCATCTCCCCTCTTAGCTGTTGCACGGCGTTTCAGCACACCGCGCATGCGCTCCCTCGGCCCCACGTGGCCCGTACTGGCCGGCGCCAGGGAATTTAAAGTGCGGGGCTGGGGCGCCCCATCATAATCCCCCTCCTCCTGGAGCAGCCGCCAGCTGGCCCTTCAGCAGACGGCCCACCGGGATATTCCCGGTATCCCGCCAGGCCAGTCTGCCTCTGGCGCTGGCGCAGGGCCTATTGGAGCGCGGGGCCCGGGGCAGCCACCCCACTCGCCCTGCCCTATATCCACCGCTCCGCTCCCCCTTCCCTGCATTCTTGCTGAGCCCCACATTGCCCCTTCTCCCCCAGCCCCGACATAGCACTCTTCCAGACCATGGATGTTGCTGGACCAGAGAGTTCTGGTTTATAGAGGTACAACCTTTATTTGAAAATGTAGAAAACGTTCCAAAATATTTAAATGCATGTTAGGCTGTTACTGTTTAACAGCTTCAGAGGGGTAGCTGAGGGTATGTCTAGACTGCATCCCTCTGTCGGCAGAGGGATGCAGATTAGGCAGGTCGACATTGCAAATGAGGCAGGGATTTAAATATCCCATGCCTAATTTGCATAAAAATGGCTGTCACATTTTGCTGACTCAGCACTGTGTCAGCAAAAAGTGGCATCTAGAGGGGGATCTGTTGAGAAAGAAAGCCTTTTTCGACAGATCCCTTATGCCTCCTGCAAGGCAGACAGAGTTAGTCTGTAACAGGAAAAACTTAAAAAACAACAAATAGACTAGCAGCACCGTAAAGACTAACGGAACATCTAGATCTATCATGAGCTTTTGTGAGTGCAACCCACTTCTTCAGATGACAGGAGTATTAGAAGTCCAGATCCAGTGCGATTGTTCATTTGACAGCTCTAGTAGTTATCTATTGTAGACACAGCATACACCAGCAGAAGGAATTTGTCTGGCAGTGTCGGAGCAACACTTCCTGAATGTTAGCTACATTAACAGAAGCTCTCTTCCATTGGCATAGCAGTATCTGCATTGGTGGTTTTGTTGGCATAGCTATATTAGTCAAAATGTATGTTTTTTTCACACCTTGACTGATGTAGGTATGCTGTTGTAACTTTTAAATGTAAGCCAAGCTTAAGGCACTTGCCTTGAATCTTGATTTTGCTTTTTGTTTTCCTTTTCAAGTTTATCAACATTCAGGGAGACTATAAAAGGATTTTGTAATGCCTTTGGCTAAAGCCAACCTGCATCACATTTGTTTTCAGGGGTACCTGGCAAGGCCCAACAGCATTCTGGGCAAGTTGTTATGTTGTCTATTGCCTGTGAATGGAATAGTCTGGGAATGTTTGCATTCATACTGCACATATGAAAATTATATTTCCTCCAATCTAACTGCTCTTCCTGGGCTCCCAGGAGAAGATTCAAAACGGGCTGTGACCGAAACAGGCAATTTGTAAAGGCATTTGACTAAAACAGTATATTTTCTGTCATATAGGGATCTCCTGCGGACCACCAGAATCAATAGAGAATGGATCCGTTCATGGGGAGAAGTTCCTATTTGGAGATGAAGTTTTCTACAGCTGTAATCGGGGCTTTGAACTACAGGGACCCAGCCGAAGAATCTGTCATGTTAACAAGCGGTGGAGTCCCTCAGCCCCTTCATGCATGAGTAAGTGCAGATCAGAGTGAGATGAATGCCTCTCTAGAGCAGCAGTGCTAGATGGCCTAAGGGAAAAAGGCCATTGGTGGTTGAGTGCACCAGCAGTAGTGCGTTGCAGGACATGTCAGGAAAAATGCCGGTGCGGACAAGGCCTAAATGAGTGGTTATAGTTTGTATTCCTCTTTGACCCTGATGCAGGTTCGGTCTGAAAGATACTGCAGCAAATTCTCCATCCAGTTGCACCACAAAATGGCATGGCCTGGAGTTGCGCTGGTTTAAATGAGGGGAAAGCTTGGCCTGTAACGTCAAATTTTTATTGTGTCATGGACTAGGATCTTGCACTTTGCATTGATCTGTAGAAAGGGTGCTGGTACTGATCTGTTTTGTTGTGTTGAACTCAAATCACTGCAGTGAGGCAGTTTTGCCGTCAGAGCAATGGGGGGTGGGCAAAGTAGATATAATTGCTGTGGGCATTTCATAAATGCATTCTGGGGGCTTCGTGTACATTCTGTAAAGATGATAAACTCCAAGACTTCTCTTCTAGGGATAACATGCGAGCCACATCCCTCTATAGAAAATTCAGTGTCCGTGGCCTCTGGAAGCACATACGGAAGTAACGTAACCTATGTGTGCAATTTTGGATACCATCTTATTGGGCCCCAAAATATCACGTGTCTTGCCAATGGGACCTGGAGTAAACCCCTCCCATCATGTGAAGGTAACAGCTACGTTTTATGCCCTGGTACCCATTGACCTACGAAAAACAATCATTACCATTCTTATTGTGCAACCAGAGAATCAAACCTCTTTCTGGAAGCATTCTTCTGGGGAGCAATGAAGTGCGGTAGCTCTTTTTATATTACTACATAACTGGCACCCAGTCAGCTAAAAGTATTATAGGAAATGGTTCCCCAGAGTGGAGAGCTGTTAAGAGAAGAAGGCTTCCCAGGCAGAAACAATATTCCTTGAGGGTCTTAACGTGCAAGGTACCCTAATACCTTTATAAACTTCAGCGAGAGTTAAGGGCTCTTACCGGTTTAACAAAGATTGTGGACAATGAAAACAAATTATTTTTCTCCAAGTGGCTCAGAAAATCCATTTGAAAAACAATTTTTAATGATTAATTATATTTTAGCTGGTTGACTCCCAGTGCTAAGAACTTCAGGATGTTTCTCACGACAAATTTAGCATGTGCGCTCACTCGCTTTCTCACATACACACCACCTTACTCAATTCAGGCTGCTTAACTATGCCCTGTTATTCCAGCTGAAAACCAGAGTAACGTACAAGTGTGTTTGTGTTTATAGCTAGGAGGCAGAGCTGTCCACAGAAAAGCAGAACATGAGCCCTACCACAGATGTTCTCTCCTTCCTGTCAGCAGGCATCACTTCTGTCTCATGTGGTTTCAGGTCCCATCCACTTACTCTTGTCCAGGCCCCTAGCTCATCTGGCTGCTTGGGTTGCTGGGAGTCAAATGGAAGATGAGCCATGGAGCTGCCTGTCATTTGACTGGAGGTGGCAGCACAGCACAGCTCATCTGACTGCTTCTCCTTCTGGCTTTGTGCCATTTGGAGAAAAGCAGTTGTCACACCCCATGAGACCAGTGATAGCTCTAGCCAGTTCCAGCTGCTGCAGCGAAAGAACATTGCTCTCTGGGATTTTGCTAAGTGGAAAGAAGGGGATCACTGAAGGTCAATCCCCTTCAACTAACCAATGTCCAAAGTCTCATGGCCAACTCCCTGTGATCCCTTGAAAAGCGTGCCTGGATGTTTGCCCTTTCTCCATCACTAGGAGGAGCTCATCCACCAGCGCTACTGATTTTTTTGTTAACACTTTGTTTCATTGCTCTGCGGTTGCTGTTATAAACAGGGCATTACTCTAATGAAAGAATGGGCCTAATATCATTTAAATTAATGAATTTATTTCCTTGCAGAGACCAGATGCGAAGCTCCGGTTTCCGTGGCGAATGGAAAGGCCGTATATGAAAATAACACAATTGGCAGCAGAGCAGCATATTACTGCGAGAGAGGATACAGCTTGGAAGGGGAACCCATAGCAGAGTGCACAGGAACTGGAGCCTGGAGTCACCCCATACCACTGTGCAAAGGTAAATGTTTGCTAACCCAGCTTTATGCTAGTGTGACTGAGCAGAATCGGTCGAGTTCAAATCAAATGTATTTGCATATCCCAGTTTTTCCTCACTTGATGAAACTCTGTAACTTAAGTGAAACTTTCCCTACATAGCGAAACATAATATTCTGCTAAAGCTGCATTTTTGGGAAACAGCTACGTGCACAGTAAAGAACTGGATAGTACTGAGACACATTAAAAATAACAGCCGTCTGCAAATATTTGTGAAAACGAGAGAATGATGTGTTCAGCAGCTGGTGGTTTTATTTGGAAAAGAGCTTTCAATGGATTCAAATATTGTTATTTTTCCATGTAACTTATTTGACTGTAACTGATCTGAAATCTGTCTTGAGTTGCACTAGCTGGATCATCTCATTTTTTAAAACAAGAGACCAACATGTCTCTAGTTTAATAGAAAAGCACCCCCTCTGCTGTTGTACATATACTGCTGTATCTTTGCCACATTTGTCATGCAACTCGTCCTATTGAAATCAATGGAAGTGCTCCCATGAGGAAGGCCAAGAGGGTTTAACCCAAAATTACAATATGCAGGAAAAATAGGGTAGAGTCCCACAAATCCATGGATATCCTCTTTATATCTGCACCCATGGGTGACAGTGTGGATATCCACGGCTCATTTTTGCACCTACAGGCACGGATGCAGATACAAATAGGTAACCTGTAAACTCTATTGAATATTAATGCTCTTCACTGTGGAAACCCTTTGGGATAGATTCCCTGGCACTCTGCCACTGCTTTACACTGCTCCAGTTCCACTAACCAGACTCAAGTCCCACTGAACCCATAGGATCTGCTTCCGGTTTACATTGAAGCCTTTTTACATGGCCCTAGCCATGCCCAGGGGTCTTAAAGCAATGTAAACTACATTGACACCCTCTTTAACACCTGCTTCTATTGCCAGGGTGAAATCAACAGGAGTTTTGCCATTGGTTCAAGCAGAGTCAGGTTTTCATCCCTAGCACATGGTGTGAAGTAACATTTGTGTAAATGGGAATCAGGCTTGTTATCTTTATTTTCGGATCCCAAACCTCACAACATTACATCTGTTTAAAGATGAAACTTGGGAGCAGTCAGTCCCTTCATTCTGCTGGTTTTGCATTTTGATAATGAAAAGAGGAAAGACTTTGCAGACATGCTTTACAATTATTTTTTCTCCCCTCTCCTCCCCTCCACTTGTACAGCAAATCCTTGTCCTGTGCCTTTCGTAATCCCAGAGAATGCCCTCTTGTCTGAGACAGAATTTTACGTCGGTCAGAAAGTATCTATCAAGTGCAGGGAAGGTTATCAACTTAAAGGACCAGATGAAATCACCTGTAACCCTGATGAGACTTGGACGCCAGCAAGAGCTAAATGTGAAAGTAAGCGAACAGACTGAATTTGTGGGAATTTGTGGGCAGGGGCGGCCCATCCATATAGGCGAACTAGGCGGTCGCCTAGGGCGCCAAGTTAAATGGGGCGCCAAATTCAAGCACAATATCATTGAGGGGTTTGGAGGTGGGGGCGCCGATTGCATGGTTTGCCTAGGGCACCAGTTGCTGGCAGCTAGTCTAGGGCCGCCACTGTTTGTGGGAGATGCATCGTTGTCTTATATCCCTCTGGCATATTTCTTTGTTTGTGGGTAAACCTAATGACAGGGCCTAATGTCACTCTCTTCTACTTGCAACTTCTAAGCACCAATATGTAAAAGCTATTGTCTTGAAAATGGCTGCCATGTGCATTATACATAGTCAGTATTTGATTTGCTATGCTTCAATTAAGCCCTCTTTCCTGGTCGCCCCTTTCCCCCTCCCCACCATGCCTGGTTTTCCCCTTCTCTCCAGTGCTCAGTCTGGTGTTAGGACGGAGGCCTGTTTTCACTGCTGGACACTGCGTACATAGAATCCTAGAACACTAGAACTGGAAAGGACCTTGGGAGGTCATCAAGTCCATTCCCCTGCCCTCACAGCAGGACCATTTCTCTGCACCATGCAGGAGCCTCTGTCTGCAGAGCTTTGCTTCCCCACACTCTCCTTTTCAGTGTTCTCCATCCTGCAGATTCGCACTCTAAGCCAACAGGGAGACTGTGTACTGTAATGTGAACAAGTCCCCAGATGCTGCAACTCACCAATTCATCGTGGCTTCTTCTTCTTTTTGTTTAGAGATTTCTTGTGGGCCCCCTGCTCACATCAAAAATGCCTTGGCTCGTGGTACATTTTATCAGTATGGAGACATGATCACCTACTCATGCTACAGCGGGTACATGCTGGAAGGGTCCCTTAGAAGTGTGTGTTTAGAAAATGGAACATGGACAAAACCTCCTTCCTGCAAAGGTAAGAGTCACTGGTGGTTTTCCTAACCTCCCGTAGAAACACATGTGGGGTATGTCTACACTAGCTCGTTAATTCGAGCTAGGTAGGCAAATCAGGCAACCTGAGTTGCAAACGAAGCCCGGGATTTAAATATCCCGGGCTTTATTTGCATGTTCCCGTCCGGCCGCCATTTTTAAATCCCCCTTAGTTCGAACGAACTGCCCGCAGCTACACGCGGCAGTTTAAAGTTAATCCGAACTAAGTCCTTAGTTTGGATTAACTGTTACTCCTTGTGGAATGAGGTGTAACAGTTAATCCAAACTAAGGACTTAGTTTGGATTAACTTCAAACTGCCGCGTGTAGCCGCGGGCAGTTCGTTCGAACTAAGGGGGATTTAAAAATGGCGGCGCCCGGGAACATGCAAATAAAGCCCGGGATATTTAAATCCCGAGCTTCTTTGCAAGTTCGAATGCCTACATTAGCCACCCTGGTTCGAACTAGGGTGGCAGTGTAGACATACCTGGGGAGAAATTCCCATTTGACTTTCCTGAAGCCACAGTTTAACCCATAGCATATAAAGGACAAACTCAGCCCTTTCTGCTTTACTCCTCAGTTTCCTCTCTCAAGGACTGCATATCCCATACTCTAGATCCTCTCTCTCTCCAAAAAGTCTCTCCCACATTAGTTATAATCAACTGGGGTAGCAAGTCTGCTAGTACGGATGTGAGCTACTAGTCGAGTAAGCCTAGGCTTATCGGGTAGTTGAACCACTACTCGACCTCTCGCTTTCCCCCACACCCTTGCTACCTCTGTATCAGAGGCGAGGGCAGGGGGAGAAGCAGGATCCAGTGCTGGGGGGAGCCTCTTACAAGCTGGTTCCCTCCCAGCAATGCCTCCGCGGTGCAGGGAGGGGCAGGGGAGGCAAAGGCCTCTGGGAGAAGTGGACTGACTACAACAGAGGAAAAACCCCTTCCATTCATGTAGAATGCATCAACCCTACTGTGCTCCAGTGGCACAGCTCCAGCACAATAACTGCTGCTGTCGCCTCTGAGTAGTGTAGCACTGCCTCGATCCCACTGAAAGGGATGTAATAACAAATCAAACTATTGAACAGTTCTGGCTGACATGCAATTTGTTAGTTCCATCATTCTGCTCTCTTTCTGCCCTATGCTTATAAAAGTGAGTGGTTCTGGTATAATATAAACCAATTACACTTTGGCACTAAAAAAAATACGGCCTAGAAGTCCTGCTCCAGATGAATCTGGATCCCTATTGCTCACTGTACAGCAATCCCCTACCTTTCCTCTTTCCTTCTCTCCTTTCTCCAAATACCAGTGGCTTGGAGATGAAGGAGTTAATGCACAAGCACACAAAGCACTGTCTGAGATCTGGTAACCCTAGACATATTAATGCAGTATGTTAATAGATTCCCGCCTCCTTCCTTAAAAGGGGGGGAATAAAAAGGACCAAAGACGTTTGTGAGAGAAAAGGCTCATGTTTCCCTGATATACATGTGCAAGTGATCTTTTAGAACTGCTTTATAAACAAGGCTGAATATTTTCCTAACAAAAGGCCTACAGTATCTAAGGCTTTGTGGTCTACATCAGGAGCAACATGAAAGCAACCAGCATAATGAATCACAGCATTTGTAGCTTTTGGCACCAGTGGTTAGCTATTAATGTCCCAAGCCTGCACGAAATGTCTAACCCAACTAAACAAATTAATGTGAATATTATCATTAAAAATACAGGCTGTGTTAATAATTGGGAGTGCTGAAGTGCACAGCTGCACTTGTCTGAACCACATCTCGTTACAGATCGCACGCCCTACTCCGATCTCAGTTTCCTTAGGATAAGCTGGAATAATTCCACTGAACTCAGTGGAGTTACGCCACCATAAGCTAATGTGAGTGAGATCAGAGTCAAGTTGCCAGTTGGGAAGCCAGTGCAGTATTCATGGAGCCTATAATCTGCCCACTACTAAATACAGGACAAAAGAGCTAGTATGAGATCCAAAAAGAAAAAAACCCAAAAAAAACAATGCATGTTGTTTTAAAGGACATAAGTTGAATTTCCTGAACAAAAAACAGTGTTATGTATCTTTTGTTTTTCCTCTTCAGCACTTCTCGTATTAGTAATTTCCAAGACATGAGAGCACCAAAAATAGGTGTTTTAGAGCTTCATTTGGCTCTAAAGCAAGGGGCTTCTTTAAAATGCATAGTTTGAGAGATACAGTTATAGTCTTTTCTGTTCTATTCTGGATCTTGTACCATGCTCATCACTATGGTATCTCTTACCTTCTGTCGCCAAATGAATTTTGCACTTACATATCACTTTTGGTTAGCAACACTTGTACAATTAAGAGATCTGTGTTTTGACTGGATTGTGGTGTTGTTTTCCAGCCATTTGTCGATTCCCGTGTCAGAATGGTGGAGTCTGCGAGCGACCAAATGCATGCTCCTGTCTAGAAGGCTGGATGGGCCGTCTCTGTGAAGAGCGTATGTACATTATCTCACAATGTAGCTCCCACAATATTCTTGCCAGCAAGTTAAGGGAATGTGGATTGGATAAATGGACGGTAAGATGGATAGAAAGCTGGCTAGAAGGCCGGGCCCAGCGCATAGCGATCAACGGCTCGATGTCAGGATGGTGGTCGGTTTCTAGCGGCATGCCCCAAGGTTCAGTTCTGGGACCGGTTTTGTTCAATATCTTTATTAATGACCTGGATGAGGGGATGGATTGCACCCTCAGCAAGTCTGCAGATGACACTAAGCTAGGGGGAGAGGTAGATATGCTGGAGGGCAGGGATAGAGTCCAGAGTGACTTAGACAAATTGGAGGATTGGGCCACAAGAAATCTGATGAGGTTCAACAAGGACAAGTGCAGAGTCCTGCACTTGGGACGGAAGAATCCCAAGCATTGTTACAGGCTGGGGACCAACCAGCTTAGTAGTAGTTCTGCAGAAAAGGACCTGGGGGTTACAGTGGATGAGAAGCTGGATATGAGTCAACAGTGTGCCCTTGTAGCCAAGAAGGCTAATGGCATATTAGGTTGCATTAAGAGGAGCATTGCCAGCAGATCCAGAGATGTCATTATTCCCCTTTATTCGGCTCTGGTGAGGCCACATCTGGAGTATTGTGTCCAGTTCTGGGGCCCCCCCCACTACAAAAAGGATGTGGACACATTGAAGAGGGTCCAGCGGAGGGCAACCAAAATGATTAGGGGGTTGGAGCATATGACCTACGAGGAGAGGCTGAGGGAGTTGGGTCTGTTTAGTCTGCAGAAGCGAAGAGTGAGGGGGGATTTGATAGCAGCCTTCAACTTCCTGAAGGGAGGTTCCAAAGAGGATGGAAAAATTATTTCACTAGGAGAGTGGTGAAGCACTGGAATGGGTTACCTAGGGAAGTAGTGGAGTCTCCATCCCTAGAGGTATTTAAGTCTCGGCTTGACAAAGCCCTGACTGGGTTGATCTAATTGGGATTGGTCCTGCCTAGAACAGGGGGCTGGACTTGATGACCTCCTGAGGTCTCTTTCAGCTCTATGGTTCTATGATTCTATAAGATACACAGTAGATAAGAAAGATGAATTTATGGGATTTCACAGTAGATGTGCTGGGAGATTTATTGAGTCAAAAGGCCATAATCTATTGTGTCTGGCAAATGAGATATGGACTGCGACAGAGGACATATATGATCTTGCCCAGTTGTATGGAACTAAGGTGTTCCAAACAGAAAACAGCATAGTGCTAAATTAATGTTGATATGGAGGTTGTGTGTACACATAAACATGCACTGGTCCAAGGGTGGGCAATAATTTTTGAAAGGAGGCCACTTTGTGAATTTCTAAAGTGGTTGAGGGGCCTTGGGTGGAAGGGGCGGAGCCAGGAGACTTTGAGTTCTCCCTTGCTCACAGACCCTGATTGGCCTGGGTGTGGGGGAGCACGTGAAGTCTTTGTTCCTGCTAGGAGCTGCATGCCCCTCGTGGTGTGAGGAGACTTCCCGCATTCCCTCTGCCCCCAGGTCAATCAGGGGACACACTCCCCCCCTGCCAAGGAAGAACACAGCAATATCAGGAGAGGGGGCTGAAGGGAGGCTTTCCCCTTAATTTGGGAGGCACCTCCCCTCCCTTGCCCACACCATGTCTCCCAGCCGCTGAGAAGGGCCTAGGTGTGGGGGAGCGGACTTAGTCTCTGGCTCTCCTGCCCCACCCCACCAGGGGAGCGTGGTTCCCTCCTGACAGGGCGGGGCAGGTAGCAAGAGACTTCGTGCACTCCCTCTCCCCCAAGCCTGGATTGGCCTGGGGGTGGGGAGAGCATGCGAATTCTCCTCCCCCCGCCAGGGGCGCATGGTTCCCTCTGGTCCCGCATGCCCCTGGCAGGGGGAGGAGACTTTACGTGCTTCCCTGTCCCCAGGTCTCAACTGGCCTGGGGTGGGAGAACTGCAAGGCGGCCAGCCCCTTTGACACCTCTGTGTTAGTCTCTTGTTTTGGTTTAAGAAGGACATGCTTCAGTTTCATTTAAACTTTCCTAATAAAAGGAAATCTGTATTGTCCAAACCACAATAGGTATGTCCATATAACTTTTTGTACCAGTTTAACTAAATTAGTTTAAAATCACCCATGATATTTAAAGAACACAAATTTGCAGACATACACAACTCCAACTGACTTCTTTGGAAATCTTCTTGAACAACAGCTAGCCAAAAACTCAAACACTAATAACAAAATAGCTGCAGGCACCCAAAGCTACCCAGGCACGCACAACTAGCCAAAAACTCAAAAAGAAATAACAAAATAGCTGGTGCCCACAACTCCAAATGGCATCTTTTGAAATCTCTTTGAAGAACAGCTTCTTGAAGCACAGCTAATAAAAATAAAAAGTTATTGCAAAAAAAAATGTTCAGTAAATCTGAAGCTGGGAGCCTGCTAACCAACCAGTGGTGCCGCTGGACAATCTAGATGCTAAAGAAGCATTCAAGGATGATAAAGTCATTGTGGAGAAACTAAATGAAGTCTTTGCATCAGTCTTCATAGCTGAGGATATGAGGGAGATTCCCAGACCTTGAGCCATTCTTTATAGGTGACAAATCTGAGGAACCGTCCCAGACTGAGGTGTCATTAGGGGAGATTTTGGAACAAAATGATAAATTAAATGATAATAAGTCACCTGGAGCAGATGGCATTCACTCAAGAGTTCTGAAGGAACTCAAATGTGAAATTGTGGGACTACTAACTTATTCTGGTTTGTAACCTATTCTTTAAATGATTTTTTGTATTAAATGACAAGAGGATGGCTAATGTGATGCCAATTTTTAAAAAGGGCTCTAGGGGTGATCCTGACAATTACAGGATGGTAAGTTTAACATCAGTACTGGGCAAGTTGCTTGAAACTATAGTAAAGAACAGTATTGTCAGACATGTAGATTAATATAATTTGTTGGGGAAAAGTGAATATGGTTTCTGTAAAGGGAAATCATGCTTCACCAATCTACGAGAATGCTTTGAGCAGGGCAACAAGCATGTGGACAACAGGGATCCAGTAGATATGCACTATACCACTAGATCCCCTACATACTATAAATACTATATCCACCAGATCCCCCATCTCCACATGTTTGTTAATCCCCTCAAAGAATTTTAAGAGATTGGTGAAGCATGATTTCCCTTTACAGAATAGCTAGCTAGTGTATTTAGATTTCCAGAAAGCCTTTAACAAAGTCTCTCACCAAAGTCCTTTAAGCAAAGTAAGTTGTCATGGGATAAGAGGGAAGGTCCTCTCATGGATTTATAACTGGTTAAAAGACAGGAAACAAAGGATAGCAATAAATGGTAGTTTTCAGAAGGGAGAGAGATAACTAGTGTGGTCCTGCAGGGATCAGTACTGGGACCAATCCTATTCAGCATATTCACAATGAACTAGAGAAAGGGGTAAACAGTGAGGTGGCAAAATTTGCAGATGAAACTAAACTGCTCAAGATAGTTCATTCCAAAGCAGACTGCGAAGAGCTTCAAAAGGTTCTCGCAAAATTAGGTGACTAGGCAACAAAATGACAGATGAATTTTTCTGTTGATAAATACAAAGTATGCATATTGGAAAACAGAATCTCAACTATGCATATAAAATGATGGGGACAAAATAAGCTGTTACCACTCACGAGGGAGATTTTGGAGTCATTGTGAATAGTTCTCTGAAAACATCCACTCAATGTGCAGCAGCAGTGAAAAAAAGCAAAAGACAGAGGAATATCTTACTGCCTCTGTATAAATCCATGATACGCCCCTATCTTTAATACTATGTGCAGATGTGATCATCTTATTTCAAAAAGGTATCTTGGCACTGGAAAAGTTTAGGAAAGGGCAACAAATATTATTAGGGGTATGAAACAACTGCCATATGAAGAGAGATTAATAAGACTGGGATTTTTCATCTTGGAAGAGAGACAACTAAGGGGGGAGAATGACTGGTGTGGAGAAAGTGAATAAGCAAAAGTTATTTACTTATTCCCACAATATAAGAACCAGGGGTCACCAAATGAAATTAATAGGCAGCAGGCTTAAAACAAACAAAAGGAAGTTTTATATCACACAACACACAGTCAAACTGTGGAACTCCTTGCCAGGGGATGTTGTGAAGGCCAAGACTTTAACAGGGTTCAAAAAAGAACTAGATAAATTCATGTAGGCTAAGTCCATCAATGGTTATTAGCCAGTATGGGCAGGAATGGTGTCCTAGCCTGTTCTTCCGAAGTTGGGAATGGGAGATGGGGGTGGATCACTTTTATTGTTACCTGTTCTGTTCATTCCCTCTGGAGCACCTGGCATTGGCCACTGTCAGAAGACAGAATAAGCTAGATGGACCTTTGATCTGACCCAGTATGCCTATTCTTATGAAACTAGCCAATTAGCTCGTCATAAGATGGGATTTTCAGGTCTCTCCTCCACATCGGTCTTCTCTCCTGAGCCTCCAGTCTCTTGCTCCGTCTCTCTCTCTCTCTCTCTCTTCCTCCTCCGCCTACTGCCTCCCCCTCTCTCTCTCAGCTCTCCTCCGCCTTCTGCCTCTCTCTCCGTCTCTCTCTTTCTCTTTTCCCCCTCCTGCCTCTCACTCTCTCTCCGATCTCCTCTGTCTCCATCGGGGATGCACGCACCCGGGTGAGTCCAGCTCCCCACCAGCCAGTTCCCTCTCCCCACCCCCCACCAGCCAGTTCCTCCTCCCGATTTCCCATGGCCAGTCTCGCTGCCCCCGACTCCCACCCCCCGACCAGCTTTGCTTCCCGCCGGCCAGCCCCGTGGCCTCCGACCCCCACCCCAAACCAGCTTTGCTTCCCGCCGGCCGCCCCTCCCCTGTTCTCTCCTGGCCAGCTACGCTGCCTCTGACCACCCCTACCCTCCTCCTCCCAGCTAGCCCCGCTCCTCTCCCGGCCGGTCCCTCCCACCTCCGGCCCCCGATCAAGGGTGTCCGGAGTATTTTTTACCCTACCCTAGTGACGTACACAGCCAGGGGGTGGGGCCGTGTACGTCACCGCCCTGCCCCCCTTCCCCGAGCGCCACGGTGGGAGGCGAAGGGGAGCGGGGCAGTGACGTACACGGCCGGGCCCTGCCCCCTGTCTGTATACGTCACTGCCCCGCCCCCTTCCCCTTCTGCCGTGGCGCTTGGCTGAGTTCTGCACCGCTCAGCCGGGCCGTCACAGGGGAGCAAGCAGCCATTTGGGCCCCGCACGCCCCATGCAGCTGAGCACCACGGTGCGAGGCAACAGTGCCCCCCAGAGGTGACTCGTAACGCTACAGCATTACAAAGTCTCAGACATTGGGCTACTGTATATATATGATTGTGAGGGCCCAGCACCTGTCAGGATCAGCATTAGGCTGATAGTTAATCTTGCCATTGGGGGAAAATTTGGACCTAATTCTTCAGTATCTTTCAGCTGATGTAGTCATACACACCTGTGGAAAAAATAGATTTAAAATTCTACCATTCTGATTTGGTTGCAGCTTGGTCTGAGTTTATCGAGTTACATAGATGCAAGGCAGTGGAGATCTGGGTCCTTTATTTATATCTGCAGCAGGCAAAGGAAGGCTAGTTGAGAGAAAAAACATCTCCCGTCTTTGCTTGCCTCCACTTGAACAGGATATCCTGGCCACGTGGCCTAGGCTTGCAAACACATGGGGTTTGCATGCCCTCGTTCTCAGAAATTTTGTTATTCCCCAGTCTCTCCCCTGCGTAGCAAGTGCAGTGCGGCATATTCTCTCCTGTCAGAAAGACGGCCGAGGCCTCCTTTGGTCAGTCATTAATAGAAGTTGTGCCTGGCAGAGGTGAAGTAGATAAAAATCTGTAACACACTTGGTTTTGTCCATGTCCTGGGAGGAGAAGTCTGACAACTGAATAGTTGAAAGAAAAACACTTTTCAGTTCCTAGGAATTTAATTACATATTATGCCGGTGATTAGACAGCTTGGGGCATCTGAACAGGCTTGCCCCTCTTGCCCCCTGGTTCGATTCCAGCATTGCTTGGAAATGGCTGAAATCTCTATTTGTGATTTGTGTAACTGGGACCTGTGCCATTAATTGTCAGATTTGGCAGTCTCAGCAGAGAACCTAAGTACCAAATGACCATGAAGACTCTAACAAAGCCACATCCTGAAATCTTTATTTAGCCCCCAATAAAGCAAAATTCCTA
The DNA here is from genome assembly GCA_032595735.1 of Pelochelys cantorii. Taxonomy (NCBI): domain Eukaryota; kingdom Metazoa; phylum Chordata; order Testudines; family Trionychidae; genus Pelochelys; species Pelochelys cantorii. Next base: position 121,330,064 of record CM064330.1, read on the forward strand.
GTAATTGCATGAGAGTTTTGCCTAAATAAGACACTGAGTAAAAGCTGCATAGGGATTTCAGGACTTTGCCCATAATTATTATTTATACAGGGCCATAGTGTGTTCATTGTGCTCTACAGACAAAACAGACAGACAATTGCCCCAGGAGGTTTACAGGCTAATCCCAACATGACTCAGCATGGCAAAGCAGTAAACTCAAGAAGTTGTGGGTTTGTTGTGGGAAGAACAAAAGTACAGCAGTAAAAGACTGACATTTAGGCTTTGGATTATGCACGTTTGTTTACTAATATACTTACAAAATGTACCAAGTAATTTGCATAGTTAGACGTTGTTATGCCCTTATGGGGGAACAACACTAGGGAACTAGGGAATACCTAATTAGCCTAATTATAATTGTAATATTAAGATCTTACAAAGGCAGATGCGACTCCGAATACCGTATCTGTTCACCGGTTACATAGTGCCTCTACCCAAAGAGGTGGCGTGTGAAATAAAAACTTAACAATTTGGGTGAATTTTATAACAACAAGACTATATTAAAAGTGAATCTCAAAGTTAGCAATAGGGGGAAGTCCCCTTTTAAAATAAACAATTATACTACCAGAGTCTACGACGCAGCGCCGATAGATGGGTTGCTGACGACCTCAATCCTTTGGCTCTTTCCAAGCCTCGGGAGAGAAACAGTCAGGAGTCCCTCGTCAGTAGACCGAGGATGGCGACCTGCAACCTTTGGGCTAGTGAAAAGCCTTCAGGGAGGAACTGCCAAAGCGATCCCTCGGCGGATGGTTGAGTGCGAAGACGGTTGATTCACCTTCCATGAAACTCTCTGGTCTCTGTCCTTCTTCTTGCTCTTCAGAGCAACAGGAACTGGCGATGGACGCTAGACTCCCTATCTATCCTACACTTATCCTATCCTAAAATAAAACCCTAACTACTTCCCGACACACCCGCCGAACAGACGCGATGACGGCCGATATGCGGTACCGCGACGCAGCCTGCCGAACAAGCACAATGATGAGATCTAACCTAAATTAAAGTCTAAACTAAATAACTAATCTAACCTAATTCTAAAAAGAAGGGAGGATAAACCTTCCGTTTATCTCCGCATCAAAGACTGCTAGACCTCTCTCATTCCTTTAATTAAACTACCCGGGACCAAGACTCTAGACCTCATTCACACCCTCCTGACCTAGAACCATACACAAGCCCGACGCCCCGACACAATGCAAGAAACGGGCGTTGCAAAGGCTTATAAAGCAGGGCTTATGCATATTCATGAGCCTGCGATCTTTAAACTGATTGGTGTGCCAGAATGCTCTTTTGCATAAGTTCAAACTGATTGGATAACACCTTGTGGTAATTCCATATTCATGAGGAACCGTACCTTCTAATGAATATGCATAGGTTTTCAAATTTCCACAGTCAGTTTGAGCCTACGTGCTAAATCACCTTACAATGATGGTTTCTTTGATGATTGACAGGTATATGTATTGGGTGATAGCATAAGCATTCAGGCATCTTACTTTAATAAATGACATTTATAATGATGTGATGTGTCATTTACATCATTATGCACACAATATAATAATTTGCACCTTACAATTAACAAATGAGGTATTATTTGTAACAACGTGTGTAGGTCAGATACAGTGAAAACCCTCGGGCATCAGTGGTAGACAACCTGCGGCCCATTGAGGTACTATCTGTGGCCAAAGACATTTTGTTTACTGTTGCCCATGCACAGAGTGGCCAGATTCTGCTGGTTTTCATCAGTGTCGTTTTTTTCCTACCGGTATTACAAAAGTGATGCACACTTAAAGCCAGGGCACCTGAAGTGAGGTGTGTACTGATTGCACACAACACTGAGAGAGCCGTGCGCTCCCTCTGCATCCAATCAAAGCGCTGCTTTGGTTCAGTCAGCACATCCCCCAAATTCTAGGTACCCAAGCGTAGTTAGCAAAACTGCCCTATCCCAAAAGACCCTCTTGCTTACGACAATCTGGTGGCCCACTGAGATGAAGGAGGCCACTCATGCAGTCCACTCACTAGCCTAGGATGCCCTTCACTGCTCTGATTCCTTCTCCACCTCCTGACCTTCTGCAGTCTGTCATGCTCTGCACTCATGGGAGCTGATGCCAAATTTCCCCCTGTAGTACAAAGAATCACTCTGTGAGTAAGGGACTGGTCTAGGGCTGAGTTTGTAGCTCAGGTCTGCCACACACTCTCTGTAACCTTGGGAACATCATTTAGGCCCACCACCTCCACAAGGGTATTAGAATCAGTAGAACTTCTGAACCTGACCCCTTTGTGGGTCTGGCCTTAGGCTCTTTGTCTCCATTCTCCATCTGTAAAATAGCACTTCCCTTCCTCTTTGAGGGTGTTGGGAGGATACATTCATTCATGCTGGCGACACTGCAGTTCTGGGGCCCATGAATGCATAGCTATTCAGATATATAGAAAGGCAAATATTTCCTTCTATAGTTAGTAATCAGAGATGAGCCTGAACCAGGGCAAACACTTGAGGACTTCAGCAGACCTGCCAACAGTGGAAGTGCAAAGGGGGCAGTTGCCCCAGGGCCCAGCTATTCAAAGCAGTCTGGGGCTCCTGGCCGTTGCTGCTGCATTGGCGGCAGCTGGAGTCCTGGGCCCTTTAAACCACTGCCAGAGTGCCACGCCATGCTCTCTGGGCAGTGCCAAGGGAAGCGGGGGGCTGCCATGCTCCAGACGGTGGCATTGAGGGCTGCCGAGGGGCTAGCGTGGTATGCTCTGGGTGGCACTCAGGGCTGGCTGCCCTGGCCCCGCCCTTTCTGGAAGCATGAAGCGATCCACTCCCCACCTTGCCCAGAAGCCTGCAGAGGCTGCTGGCGCCCCTGGACTTCAGGGTTTTGAAATCCCAATCCGAGTCATGCTCCTTGGGACCATCTGTAGTTAATACATTGTCAGTGTACCTAGGAGTGTTATAGGTAAGTGGAAACCCCATGGAAAAGAACAGCAGATCCCTTTACAGTTAACTAAGGTGAATTCAGTTAAAGTATTAATATTGTTTGTCCTGGCCCCCACACCATACTTAAAAACAATTAATCAGATCCACTTACTTCCTGCAGCTGCTGAGTCTATGCCTGGGCTGAGCTGCACTATATGAAATGGGCTTATGAAAATGAGGAGAAAAGATCTGGCAACCCAGTAGTTTGGCCTTCCAGATAAATAATGCCTTGACGTGTAATGTAGTCTCTTTTTTGCATTTCTGTTTCCCTTCTTTTCCCCATGCCGGTCTGCGTATGTGCATGCACGCACGCACAGGCACATCCCCCTCTTCCAGGTTCAGGGTGAGGTGAGTGTGCCTAGCACCTTGCAAAGTCGATGAAACATCATAACCGATTTCCTTACCTTCCTGATAACAACGATGCCTTCCATAGTCTCAGCTTTGGAAAACTAATGTTACGCTCCTGGTCATTTTGATCTGCCATTCCAATTCATACCCAGCCTCCCTGTCGACACAAAGGAACAGACAGCTGACTAGCTAGATTAGCATTCCTATACATACACTGCGCTCTCTCTTGTTTACGCAACAACAGTAACTGAGTGCCGAGTCACATACAATGGGTTTTAAACGGCCTTACCTCACGTTGTGGCATTGTTTTCCCATGCAGAGAGAGTCAGTAAATAATGCATAAGAATCTAATCCTTACTGGTGCTGTGTACCACCTGCACAGCAGATGCCCATGCTGAGCAGCCTCTCGCAGTCAGGCTTCAGCTGAGGTTACAAAACTCTGACAGGGTCCAGTAACCTAATATGTCCTGGTACATTTCACTCTAGAGCAGTAGGGGGGAAACTTATAGCATGACTGGGTCTGCCTCCTGAGAAATGTGGAGCGACACTAATTCCTGGAGCATGGGGCTGGAGCCCCGCAGCTGCCCCCACATGTGCGGGGCTGGAGCCCCATTGCAGGAGACCCTGCTGCCCAGGAAGCCAGCCAGGGTGGGGGTGGGGAAGGGGGATGCAGGGTGCCTGCTTGGGAGCCGGTGGCAGGAGACCTCCCCTGGTGTGGCAAATTCTCTCGTTTGGGACCAGTCAGGTCCCGATGGTGCCAGACCAGGGAAGTCCAACCTGTATCTAGCTCCAGATGTAATGTTTCTTGAGCACCAAGAAGCACACAGTTGTTCTCATCTATTTGTTGTTTGTTTCTTCCTCCCTTTTTCTTCCTTCTCTTTTCTCCCCACTGGTACATAAAAATCTTCAAGAATGAAAAATGTGCATGAAGAGAAGGGTGGTAATTGTTCAGCGTATCCACTGAGGACTGGACAAGAAGCATTGGGCTTAAATTACAAGAAGGGAGATTTAGGTTAGGCATTCAGTAAAACCTGCTAACAGTAACAGCAGTTAAGCACTGGGATAAATTTCCTAGGGAGGTTATGGGATCTCTGTCATTGGAAGTTTTTAAGTGCGGGTTAGACAAACACCTGGTGTCCGCGATAGTCTAGATAATACTTAGTTCTGCCTCAGGCACTGGACTAGATGACCTACTGAGGTCTTTCCAGTCCTGTATTTTCTGTGAACGGTATTGGGCCTCTCATGCACAGTAGACAATGCAAGTCCGTCTTCTCCCTTTATTTTTTCTCAGCAATATGCATCCTGCCTTGTCTGAATGGAGGTCGCTGTGTGGCCCCATACCAATGTGACTGCCCAGCAGGATGGACTGGATCACGCTGTCATACGGGTAAAACTACTTTTACTCACCTATGTTTCCTCTTGTCATCAACACCTAGCATGTCCATACTGAGGCATTTTACAAGAGGCTCTATGGTAACCACTGAATGGCTCAGGGAAAATAATTACTTAATATTCTTAGAGGGGTTGAGCGTAGAACAAGCTTATCCGACCACAGAAAGAGCCGAAAGAATGAATCTGAATTACTGCCCGAATGTAAAAGTTGCTGAACACCTGCAGTTCACACTGACTTCAGTGGGACTGCAGGTTTTCCCCACCTTTCCGAGCCCCAGCCTTTGCATTTGCATTTATCACTTTGATTAACCCACTGTCAATTTGTGAGGAAAACAGAACCTCGCACAAATAATTCTGGGCAGAATTTGACCCTCACCATTGAAGAGTCTTGTCACCTCGTGTTCATTTGTCACTTGCTGACAGCGTGGAAGAAAGGCAGGGGAAATGAGTTGGACGACTTAGTACTTTAGACAATATAAACTCAAGTGATTCAGTTTGTGCCTTGTGTGCAATATATTATCTGACGGCCTCAAACCTTCCATGCTTCCTGCTCATTGTTGGTTTATTCCTTTGGAATACTTGAGCATTTGTCCCTACCTCTCGGGGTAAGCCATGTTGTGTAGGTCCAGGTAAGTTGACGGCAGCGTGCTGGCTGTGAGAGTGACGGATGCTCTGTAGAGGTCCAGCACCCGCACAACCGTTGCCAGAGGCATTTGGTCTTCAGAAGGCAGAGGAGAGAGGCAGCCCCACTCGTTATTAATTCTAGGTCAGAGTCTTTCCAGGAGGAGCCCAAGCCTCTATGAGTGCTCCTTTAAAATGGTGTAGCACAAGCTCCCCTCAGCTCTTGCCTGTGCCACTAATGAGGTGCTTGAACAGTTCAGGGACCAGACTGCATGACCCCCAGACTTGCCCCCTGGAGTTCTTCTACCGGGCAGCAGCTCAGGGTAGGCTCCCCCTTCTCTGTGCTGTCATCCAAGGAGCATGTGTACTGCCGTTGTGGGTGCCCTATGTTTTGGTGAGGGAAGCATTTGCCTGCAGTTTCTCTCCTCACTTGTGCCAATGGGGGGACTAGAATGCCAGCCTGAAGTATCTAGTTTAGACAGCCCAAAGGATGGAACACTTGGCCTATTTTCAAACCTCCAAATGGATTGAAACAAAGGAGAAAAAAATTCTGTGCCTTAGGCTCGCTGAGCTGCACTGCTCCTGTGGAAATGCATTGAAGAATTGTGGGTCTCACGCTTCCCTCACACTGGTATAAATTAAATTGAATTGCACAGTCTTCAGCAGAGCTACCCTGGAGTGTGAGTGAAAGGAGAATCAGGCCCAGTTTATATGAACATATCGCACACAGGAGCAGAATGTGCTGTAGATGTATATCATGGATGTTTATAAGTAACCTGTTGGATTGGATAACACTCTATTAGTCACTTTATAAAAGATGTATTCATTGTGAATTAACCCTTTATCAGCAGTTTCAAATGGAAGCTTAAGTGTGGCACAGTTTAACCAGCGTATAGGGCCTGATTCTGCCCTCATGTAGCCCTGTACACCAGTTAATTACATTGATTTCAGTAGGATTACTCTTAATTTATGCTCATGTAAGTGGGCATCATTGCTGGGCCATTAATTAATGTAGTGACTATGAGGGAGATGCCACGTGATATGCTGCAGCCCTAAGCCTTCTTCTGAAAATCAAGATGCCCAAGTAAAAATTTTAAAATAAATCTAAGAGTAAGAAAACGTAATGTTTTCTGAAGAAATATTGGTGTATGCAGCAATATTCCCTCTGATGATTTTCAACGCACTGTAGGAATTATTGCTGATGTGCCGGATGTCTTAGGAGATTGGAGACAGGACACACAGCATTTCTCTTCGGCCATTTGATTCCGTGCCAGATTAAAAATAACCCAGAATTGTTATCACCCTTCTCCAACCCATATGTCATTTCTAGAGGACAGTTCTGCCCATCACAAAATCCACCATCAGAACTGGCATTGTCATGAGCGTTTTCAGTAGAAGGGCCAATATTAGATTGGTTATGGAGATACTGAACTCACCTCCCACCTTTCAGTCGGTTTGTTAAACTTGGGGTTTTGAGACACATTGGTGGCATGAGAAAGTGTGTACTACTGTTGCCTGGCGGTACCTATGCTGTGGATAAGGAATTAAATACAGTTGCATGGTTTTTTTAAAGAATTTAAAATCATTTTCAATGTGACCTAATTCATGATATTTAACATGCAGAGAACGGTCCATTTTTGTCATGGCATGCCATAATTTTGGTGCTGTATGGATTCCCTTTACATGGATGAGGGCAGTGTAATTCCAACTGCTTTTTGCCTATTCCTGCCAGGTGCTCTCCTTTCTGTCTTCTCTGGTTCCATTTTTTAATCAGTTTGCAGACAGTAGTGCATTGTCAGTGCCTATGTGTTGTCAACTGCTGCTGTCTTCCTCACTGTGTTTTGCTTTTCCTCCCCAAGACTGTATCATCTGCTTAGGAGACTCTACATTTTTCAGCTGTCCTGTGCTATAACTTCCTCCATTAGATGAAGCTCATTAAATGTGTCTTCTAGTCTGTCCTAGTAATCATATCACACTTCGTCTCGTGTTAAGGTTGACAGGAAGACGTGGGGCTTTGTCTTTTTCTCTCTGTCTGATGTCCATTTGGATGACACAGCTGCTTTGTGTTGTCCCCCACACTACTCTGCCAAATAAATAGGCAGGCCTGGTATGTTTTACTTTAAAAGTGCCCTGTGTAGTTCACTTACACTTAGGGTTGCCAGGCATCCGATATTGAACCAGACAGTTCGGTATTTTCGCCTCCTGTTTGGTAAAAAATTCAGAAAATACCGGACACCTAAAATGTCCAGTACTTTCTGATTTTTTCCCGGCCAGGAGGCAAAAATCCCAGACTGTCCAGCTCAATAAGGAGACAGCCTGGCAACCCTAGTGCTTACCGGGTTCCGCAGGGGAGCTGTCCGGCCCGGCACAGGGAGGCAAGATGGCGGGTGGCCCCTGGCAGCCTACTAGTGCCAAAAAGCCTCACCACACAGTTTTTAAAGGGGCCATGGTGGGTTTTTTTGTTTTTTGGAGGTGGTGTTTTTTTGCTCAACAAACTTTTTCCTGGTGTGTTTTTTTTGTTGTTGTTGGGTATTTTTTCTGAAACCATCTGGCAACCCTACTTACACTCTCCTCGTGGCTGTGGTCATTCTTTGCTTCCCCTCTGTTTCCATGTTCAGCTGTTGCTTTACTGAGGATTATTCCACCTCGGAGGCTAGTTTTTAAGTGTCTCTTCTGCTACTTTCTCCTTTTCATCTGTATATTTCCCCTGTTCCGACTATGTTGAGTTTCTGTTTTTCTACACTCAGTTCTGGATATTGTTTGTCTCTCCCATTCCTAGCAAACAATAGCATCCACGTTTCATCTCTGAAAATGAGGCTGCCTTTCCTATTGATCTCTTTGATGTGCTACATTAACTCCTCCTCCTGCTTAAATTTGCATTCTACTTTGCTTGCTTGGAGCAGAAACACGTTTTAGAGCCAATATACAATATTCCATTGAATGTTTCGTGCTGTTATGCATATCACTGCAGCTAGCAGAAATAATCAAGAAGGTTGGTTCACACTTAGCAAAAATCCACTTCTGAGCTTACTGTTCCCAGAGCAAATTGTCACTTACAAACACATTTTCAGGCTTGGGATTATTTTAATGATAAAGTTTTGAGAAAAGGGAACACCTGGGCCCCTCCTGTTCTCTGCCTGTGGCACACAAGAGTTTAGTCTCCTGACAACTGTAAATACTTTAGCCTAAGCCAGGTTATTGGGTTTAGTACAGCTGGGTGGGGTTTACTGTGCTCATTCTGTGACTAACAGAATGACACATGCAGGGCTAAATGGATTTTAAAAACGTGTGTATTTGAATGCAGCTGTGTGCCAGTCTCCCTGCTTAAATGGTGGGAAATGCATACGGCCAAATCGGTGCCACTGCCCCTCATCATGGACTGGACATGACTGCACAAGGTAAGTGCTGGTGAACACACATCAGGTTTGTGTCCCAGGCTACAATGGAAGGAAACATTAAATAAAAAGCAGACCCCATCAGGAGCCCCCGTAGAGATGAAAACCATTTGGCGTGAGTGAGGTGGGGCATGTAAGCAGCATGCTCTCTACCTGTGCAAGGTAGTTATAGACAACCTCTCACAGTCATAGCTAGGCACTAGACCAGTGCTAGCTAATAAGTGGACCGGGGGCCAAATCCAGACTGCCAGGTGCGTTTGCACAGCCCCCTAAATCTTTATATTTACTCAGTGTAGTTGTTATTTTATATTCTTATTTTCTCTGGAATCTCGATCTTGACTAGACCTTGCCCAAGAAATTTGGACCTTGACAAAAAATAATTGACTACCCCCTTACTAGGCACTGATTGTTCACTACATGCATTTCTCCCCCCCCCCCTTGCTGCCTCTGTATCAGAGGCAGCAAGTGGGGGGAAGGCAGGAGCCGGTGCCCCCTCCAACCTCACGCTGCGGCCTCTGTTAGAGAGGCAGCAGTGCGCAGGGCGAGGGGGGCAGGCAGGAGCCAATAAGCATGGAAAGATGGCTTTTAAGCAGCTCGTTGCATGTGCTGGCTCCACGGACCTGCCTGCGTCCTCCTGCTCCGCACTGCTGCCTCCTACAAAGGCAGCTGTGGAGGGGGCCCAGGCAAGAGCCTGTACTTGGGCCCAGGCAAGAGCCTGTACTTGGTGCCCCAGCACCAGCTCCATGGTGCCTCCTCCCCCTCTCCTCCCCCTCTGCCTCTATCAGAGGCAGCTGCGGGTGGAGGGGAGACAAAGGAGACTATTCTGCAGCAGCAACCCTGTCTACGGGGGGTCTGAGCTCCCCTGTCTGTGGAGCAGCCTCTATCTGTGGGGAGCTCGGCCCCCCCCATGGGCCAAGGCTGCTGCCACCCCACACTGCTGCCTCTCTGTCAGAGGCAGTAGTGCGGAGTGGTGGGAGCTCTGCAGGAGTGGGGCTGGGAGTGCACTGGCGGGGATTATACACAAATAGGCATGTAACTGCTGAAAAATGATGTGGTTACACAACTGTTCAATTACATGCTATCTAAGGGTATGTCTACACTGCAAAGTTAATTTGAAATAACAGCCGTTATTTTGAATTAACTTTAATAGCGTCTATACATGCAAACCGCTATTTCAAAATTAAGTCAAAATAGCGGAGCGCTTAATTAGAATTTGGTAAACCTCATTCTACGAGGAGTAATGCCAAATTTGAAATAGTTATTTCGAATTAAGTGCCGTGTAGACATTTATTTCAAAATAGGGGGCCTCCAGCCCTTCCCAGGGAGCCCTGGTGGCCACTCTGGGCACAACCAGGAAAACTTACTCTCCTCTCCCCCAGCCCCGGAGCCATTAAAGGGGTAGACCCTGGCCACAGTGCCTGTGCCAGCTCCAAGCCTGCCAGCCCAGAGCCAGCAGTGGCCATTGGGGCCCCTGACCCAGTGGCCCCAAAACATGAGCCAGCAAGCCACTGGCAGCCAGCCCTCCACCGCTCCCCAGGAGCAGTCTGCCAGCTCCCAGGAGCCTGACAGGGGCTGGAGAAGGTGGGCACCTTCCTGGTCCAGGGTGGAGATCATGGACCTTATTCAGGTTTGGGGGGGATGCCCCCAATGTCCATGATCTCCGCACTAGATGGAGGAACGCAGCCGTCTATGGCAGGATAGCTGCCAGCCTGGCCACCAAAGGCCACATGCGAACCCAGGAGCAGGTTTGCATGAAAATCAAGTTGGTCCGGCAAGACCCCCAACCCTGGGCCCTGAGCTTCCTCTCCCCCTTCTTCCCTTTGCTTCCCCCTACCAACTCCCTCCTCCCAGGTTTCCCCCTCCGTCCTCCCACTCTCTCTCTTCCCCTCTCCCACCTCCTTTTCCCAGTCTCCCCAGAGGTTCATTCCCCCCCTCCCCAGTTTTGTTCAATAAACCCAGTTTCTATTTTTGGACATACGTGTCTTTTGTTTGACATCAGGAAGGGGGGCTAGGGAGGTTGTAAGTGGAAGGACGTGAGGGAGGAATGGGGCACAAGCCCCCGATGGAGAGGTCCTGGGAGGCTCTGAGGGCTCCTTGGGGTAGAAGCTCTCCCTCAGGGCCTCCTGGATCCTGACAGCCCCCCGATGGGACCCCCCCCCCGGATGGCAGCCTGCAGCAAGTGCAGCTGGGCTGATGGCACCGGCGTGCCCAGGGGCAGCTCTGGCTCCATGTGCCTGAGTGCTGTGGTGTCCCGAGTGTAGGCACTCAGGGCACTCCAAGACAGGACTGCTTTGCTGTCCCTCATCGAGGTAGACAAGCAAGCGGGAAACCCTGAGAACTGTCTGTCCGGGGTTGGGGTAGGGTCCCTTTAAGCATGGAGCTCAGTTAGCCTCAGGCAGCAGCCCCACACACTAAGTCCTAATCTGATGCCCTGCCGGCACTGGTTCCGGCCAGCCTTAACTTCGGTTCACGGTCCACTCAGTGTGGACGCGCTATTTCGAAATAGTTTTTGTGTGTAGATGCGTTATTTCGAATTAGCTTAATTCAAATTAACTATTTCGAATTAAGATCATTCGAAATAGCGCTGTAGTGTAGACATACCCTAACATCCTTAATTATTTGCAATATAGTGCTCACTGTCAAACTCTGATATGCTCCCTCAAGCTACCTGGCTGTAGTCACTTCTGCTTTCATTTTGATGTGTCTCACCCTGCCGATTCATTCTTTGTATTACAGAACACTAATAATGTCATTTTGTGTGTTTGCTAATGCAGGAAAAGGAAGGCTGGACTCTATCCCTTTTAAGAACCAAGGATCTGTTTTATACTAAGGAAATATTTCTTCAGCATAGCCACTGGGGCTTGAAACCTAATGCATTGTAAATCAAATTCAGTGCTTTTTTTCTCTTATGAACGTTTTTGTTTTGTATTTTATTTTGTGATATATTTTTCAATACTTTTCCATTTTTTAAAGAAACCATCTGTATTTTTTCGTATGCAACACTATAACAAATATATGCTGCTACACACACAAACAAATGTACAAATTCTGCTGTCCATTGAGGAAATAGCTTCTATACATTTTGGTCCTTGCCATTCTTTGAATATGAATAGTTAATTAAAATACACTTTACTGCCAACCAAGAGTAAACAGGATGTTGCAATTCTGGGTAATATTTTCCAAAGCCATTCTGTAATTTGGCAGTTAGTAGACAATAGTCTATATAGGCTAAACTGAGCTGTGGAACTTTCCATGGTACTTTGAACCTGATCTTGCATACAGCAGTGAAAATTAGGAGCAATTTGACTAAAGCCAATCTCAGCGTGCTGGCTCTCCGGTACAATAGAGTTATACCAATGTCATGTCAGTGAAAGAGGAGAATCAAGCCCTATAATTTTTGCCAAAAAGAATTAATTTTCTTTGAAAATGGTTTAATGTGAAGGTGTTTGTGTTATATTTATCTTAGATTTACTGGTGAAACAGTCAAAAGTGTAGACTAGGTGGGAGAATGTGTGTAGCTCAGAATGAAACAGACCGACAAAGCTCCAAGGGGCATATCCATGGAAACAGGTGAAATTGACAGGTGATATTTGTGGAGTGCAGAACCATCAGTGAGCCAGAAAAATACTCGCTCTTACACACACCATCCACACCAAGTAAGAACTACAAAGTGCACAATCCACATGGGAGTGAGTTATTCAAGCCGTACATAAAATCTGTCGCACATGCTCTCAGACACGCTATTGCTGAATAAGTTACCATCTTAAGAAACATGCACATGAGTGTCCTTGTTAGAGATGCCCCTCGGTATTTTACACTACTGGTCCTAATCACTGATACTTATCTATTGCTAAGTAAAAGGAAGGGGGTGAAAGGAGTGCTTAGGGGATGGAGTGTGTGTGGTATCAGCATTAGAGAGTGAAGGTCTGATGTATGCATAGGCATGTGCAGGGGGTGTGCCGGGTGTGCCCAGGCACACCCTAATGTCTCAAAAACAAAGTGGCTTGATACGCTCTTTTAAGTAAAGTTTAGTTGTTAATTTTTAAAAAATTAAGTTTAGTTAAGTTTTAGTTTCTTTAGTTTGTTTGATGAATAAAAATAATGTCCTTTATGATTGAGTATTCAGTAAATGTTCGCCTTTAAAAAAAATAAAAAATAAAATTCCCTGGGTGCACACCCTAATGAAATGTGCTGCACACACCTATGGATGTATGAAAGGAATTTCTGAACACAAATTTGGCTTAAGACCCTTACCTGGCATGTCTTCCTACAAGCACTTTGCTCACCATGTTGAAAACGCTCATGTAATAATGCAAAATTAGTATAGCATTAGGAAAGAAGAGGAAGTTATCTTGTGCAACTTTACATACTCTTACACCACTTGTGTGCACTCTGATTCCACTCCCATTTCTTTTAGATTTAGGTTTCCCTTATGAACGCGTCCAGGGAAACGTAGTAAAAAACAAAGAGGAGTTAATAATTGTGTACGTGCAACTGCTATGGCCACCAGTGAAAGGAAAACTTACTATGATTGTGGTGCTAAATATAGAGACAGAGAAAAATGACAATTGGATCCTGTAATGATAGCAGCTGCCAATTTTTTTTAAAAAAAGGTAGATTGGTGAAAAAAGGAGAGAATTTTGTAAAATGGTTTCCTACCTCAGTTCTAATGCAAATTAAATTCCATTCTTCAACTTGCAACAACAGCAATCAATTGATGAAGATTTCCATTAAGATTGTAGCATCCTCTAATTGAACAGAAGCAATTGGAAAAATAAAGGAACTTATCAAGCTGAAATAGTACCAGGGAACTATACTGTGGCACCCAACTCCACTACAATGGGTTTCCTTTACAATTTTGATTTAATCACTACTACAGAATATGATAAAATTGTGATAAACTATAGTCCGCTCCAAAGTCAAATAGCTGCAAGCATGTGTGTGTTAAATGAATTCTGCCTTTGGGGACGGTCTCTGAAATGACTCACCACCATTTATCACTACACATTTCCTTTGCCTTTCTCTTTGCTATCACTGCAGCTCTTAGTTTTCAGTTTATATTTTGTTTAAAATTTCCTTGGAATTTAGCAGAGTTTATTACAAAAATTTAAAAACTGACAAAAGTCAGTGCAGAAAATTAACTTCACAGTTGTGTGGGTAAATATGGAGAGATGGGAGAATAGAAAAAAACAATAGAGACGAGTAAAAGTAAAAATGGTTTAATCCTGTGGTTAATTTCATGAACTTTACATTAATAATATGTACACATCTGCACATCAGTGTATCTTCTGCTACATTACTTTATTTTGACAGGGAGCCTAATATTTACATTTAGACAGACTTATTGTTAACACAAACACATCTACCTAATGTATTGCGTTTGCTTAACACAATCAGTATTTTCATGGACTTGAGAGTTCAAGCTTTCTGTGAAAATCAGTAAAAACCGAATAATTGCTTTTTTAAAACCCAAGAATTTTTCAGTAAAAAATCAGGTAAAACTGAAAACAAAAGGCCTTAGCTGTCCCACACAGGGTGTTACTGGGGGCCTTCTGTTCCACATGACCTGTTTTGCAGTACACTGCCAAGAAACTACAGACAATGGAGTGAGTAGGAGGAAACTGAGCGATCTTTTTATATACATCTATATATATTGTTCTTGTCTCTTTACAAAAACCAAACTGTATCTTTTCTACTGTGTTTGTAAAGTGTGTGCACTTTCCTTGTGGTGCCTGGATTCTGTTTTGCCCTGATACTGTCTTTGGAGTAGAACAGTGTTGTATATGGAGGCACTTTGTGCTGATAGGAGATTGCTTACGAGGATCAGCACAGCCACATGGCCTGCTTCTGGCACTGGAAGTTCATATGTTAAACAGGACTCACAGACCAGTCCAGAAGAACCAAGTCCTTAGCAGAGCTGCTGGCAGGGCACAAAGGCTGTTGTAATTAATGGTATTTCGCTATTTACAATAAGGTACTCTGAGGAGCAATCTTTTTGCAAATACTGTATTGTCGTGTATGTCACTGCTTGTGGTGTGTGTTAAATGAGTTCTGTGTGATGCACTTTACACTGTAAATAAAGTTGCACCCTGTTTAGTACCTGTAAATATAACTTTGCATTCTGAATTCCTAACAACAGCTTCTTGTATCTGCCAGCTCTGCATGACAATGTATGAGTTTGGATTGGTAAGAGAAGTGGATTTCCACTCAAGTGCAATGATTAAATCACTAATAATCGTCCTGAAAGACTAATCCAGAATGTCCAAACGTCTTCTTTTTTTTTTCAATGAAGGCGTAATTAGCAATGTTTTTTTTAAAAAATCTTCTCCTCTAGTTGGAGATGTATTAAATGTGCATGGGCCAAACTCAGGACTGGTGGACTGGTGTAAACAAAATTGTCATCAAAGTCAACATCTGCTCTTTGCTACCTATGAGTGAGATGGATTTCTCCCAAAGTGCTAAGCCAGGCTTCCTACATTATGCACTGAGAAGGAGTTTCTCAGGGGAATTTAAGGCAATTTTGAAAAGTATCCAGTTTACTGAAAGGGAACTGGAAGGCAGACTCCCTTAAACTCTCTTGAAAATCCCAGGATATTGTGGAAGATATGCTATAATAGAATGTTGCCACTATTCCATAGAAGGAAAGCATAGAACAAGTTAGCAAATCATCCCACTAGTTGCAGGTCACATGAGAAATTGCACTGAATTTGCTGAAAGTCAAGTCAGCTTATGGATACTTTTGGTTTATTTGGTGGCATTGGTCATCTGTTTTCATGCAGTTGTGGTCAGTGGTTCTTCCCACTTGTCCCTGGAGTCTGCTGGGGGGGAGGGATGGAGAGGTTTTTGCCTCAAACTCCACCCAGCAACAGGGCCATATGACCCAATTTTTGCCCAGTGGCATTACACACCGATGCAAACCCTTTTCCCGCTTATTTCTTACATTTTATGCTGGCTTTTAGACCAGTCCCGCTTCCAGGTTTTAACAGCAAGCGTTGCCATAAACTTCCTAGGGGCTACGTCTACACTGGCAGCTTCTTGCACAAGAACTCTGTTGTGGAAGAGTTCTTGTGCAAAAACTCTTCCACAAGAGAGTGTCTACACTGCCATGTGCTTTTGTGCAAGAGATGTGCTTTTGCGCAAGAGCATCCATGGCAATGTGGACACACTTGCTCAAGAAAACTTTGATGGCCATTTTAACCATAGGGGCTTCACGCGCAAGAAATTCATGTTGTCTGTCTACACTGCCCTCTTGTGGAAGAGCTCTTGCGCAAGAGGGCTTATTCCTCGTGGGAAGAGGAATAACTCTTCCAGAAGGAGCCCGGTTTTCCAACGCTGTACTGTAAATTTACTTCTGAAAGAACGCTCGTGCAATGTAGACACCCGGCAAGTTTTTGCGGAAGAACAGCTGTTCTTGCACAAGAAGCTGCCAGTGTAGACGTAGCCTCTGTGTATGGTTGCTTTTGCAACAACTTTTTGTTTTCTTTTTAACCTAGAGGAGGCAGTGTTGTCTTACTGGGTGATTGGGGCAAGTCCCTTCATCTCTTTGCAACCCCTCTGGAAAACCAGAAACCAGGGTGATGTGAAAACCTTCTTTTGCGAAGCGGTTTGAGCTCTGCAGAGGATAAAGAGTCAATGAGTGAAGCATCATAACTAAATGGGAGGGTTGGCCTCTCTACATTTAAGGGAGTATGAAGCATCCAGAGAGAGACCATTTCCACACTGAAAGGGAAAGGTCACAATTTCACGTACTCGACTCAGTCCTCCATGATGATTAACCCTTTCATACCTTCCCTTTGGACTGTTGTTCCTTCCCTGGACTATACCTGACAGTAAAACCACTCAATAAAATTTATAAAGGAAGAGAAACAAATAACTTATTTTTTAAATCAGCCTCCCTGCAGTTATGTATTTTTCTTGCACGCACCCATCCACCCAACACTGCCATTCCCATCTGGCTAGTCATCTTTCCTGTGCTATCGGAGCCATCTGCACTGGCCGGCAGACCTACCCCACCTACATTCACCCTTCTGTTTATTGCAAGGTGTCAAAAGCAATCCCAGTTCTCTCCTCCCAGGCAGTGCCCTGTTCTTGAATCATTTGCCTAGGGAGCACAGAGTGGTGGGTCCAAGTCCCACCCACCCTGGGAGCAGCAGGACAGCCAACACAGGCTACCCTAGGGATGGAGCTGGCTCCCACATTTGGAAAGCAGGATAAGGGACCTGGTGTGGAGTGGGACAGGGCATCAGCCTCTAGAGCACAGGGTCAAGGGCTTGATCCCACTCAGGTAACAGCTGGGCAGCCAACATAGGCTGCCGCAGGGATGGACCTGGCCCTGGCATTAGGAAAGCAAGCTAAAGGACCACGGGCTGGGCTCTTAAGTGGCCTAGGGTGGTGGGCTTGAATCCCACCCCCCGGGAGTAGCCAGACAGCTGCCCCAGGGATGGAGCAGTGGGGTTAAGACAGGCTTACTCCTGCCCTGGCCCTGCACCACTCCTGAAAGCAGCTGACATGTACAGCAGTGGATCCATGTGCTTTCCCTCATCTACAGATACTGACCCCACAGCTTCTATTGGCCATGGTTCTCCATTATTGATCAATGGGAGCTGCAGGGAGGACAGCATGTGGCGACCCCCTGGCTCTGCCCCTCTCAGGGGCTGCAGGGACAAGCCAGCCACTTCCAGAAGCTCAATTTCCATAGGGATAATTACTCCAGACATGACAGGTGAGGCATTTTAGAACTCACTACTCAAAGAATTACATTTAAGCATAATAGAGAAATGAAAGTTGTGAAATGCACAGACCAGTCAAAAACCTAAAACTAACCCACTTTGCAAACAGTAAAAGTAACAACCCCCCATGTACATGTTGGGTCAGGAGATGAGAGGGAAGGACAGTGTGTGTTTGCGAGAATGACAGAGACACACGCACTGTGAGAGTGACAGAGATTTGCATTGCCAAGCTCCCTCCATCCCCTTCTCCTGTGTGGAGACAGGGAACAGGAGTGGGGGGGGAGGAGAGACACCCTGACATCAGCCCCCTCCCTTCTTCCTCCGACACCCTGCACAGCAAGCAGGAGGCTTCCAAGGGGCAGCTCCAAGGCAGTGGGCAGGAGCAGCATAACAGTAGGTGGAGGGGCAACTGAAGTGCCAGCACTTGAGAGCTTCCCAGCCAAACCAGTCAGGATCACCTGTCAGAGGTTCCAAGATCTACTGGTAGATCCCAATCTACTGGTTGGTGACCACTGGTCTAGGTTCTCACTCTGCTGCCATCCATGTGTTTTCTGAGCACCTGACTTGTTCATTAAAGTGAACGCAAAAATCAGACAGCCTAACTGTTTCTTCGAACTGTAGTTCTTGTTGACTCCTTTCTGCTGAATGGCTCCATAATCAAGGATTCGCATTGTCCACACCCCAGGTTCCCTGGGAGCATCACACACTCAGGGTTCTGCTGGCTACAAGCTGCACAGGAGTGACTTTTTTTCTGGTTTATATAGCACCAACCCTGAACTGGACCAATCCATACTGTGGGCTGGATTCTCAGTGGGTGTAACTATACACAGCGCCAGTGACTTAGTGGAGCTCCACCAATTCCCCCTAGCTGAGAATCCTATTACACAGAGACAGTCCTGCTGAGGGAGGGCAGTTTCTCTGCCCAGGGTAAGGTAGGGGTCTGTAATGTTTGGCAATGAAAACGAGTCCACGTGCGTGTCACATGCGAGGTGAGTGTCAGTTCCAACGGTAATCGGTGCTATGGTCATTTCTGTGCTGTTGTAGGAGACGTTGGAACGTTCTGTGCAAAGGACTCAGCAACTTTTTGCTCTTGCTACCTCTCCAGATGCCAGTGCCATGATACCAAAGCTGCGCTAGTGTAAGGAGGCCATCTTGGCTCCCTGGAGCATCCCTGGTGAGTGTGCACGGTGGCAGTCCCGTGACTGAGTCGTGAAAAGGCCCCCGGGCCTACCGTTTGGGTGCAGTATAGGGATGTTAAATTGCGATTAAACAGCTAATCGAGCAGTCGATGGAATTTCCATCGATTAGTCAATGGGGGGAGGGGCACTCGCTACCCCTACTGCAGCTCTGCAGTTTGAATGTAGCAGGAGCCAGGTGCACAGCAGCACAGCTCCTACTACATTTAAACTGCAAAGCCACCGCGGGGTTAGCACCTGGGGGCAGCATGGAGCCCTGGGAGCTAACCCCCACTGTGCCTCTGCCTTTTAAACGTAGGGTAAGCAGGGTCTGAAGCACTGCTTTCAGTGCAGCCTGCCGAAGGGGGAGAGCAGCCCCGGGGGTGGGTGTGCTCACTCAGTTGTGTAGCCCTGCAAGATAATTAACTGTTGACATGTAAATACAGCTCATGCTGGGATGGGGAAGGAGACCGGGGTGTGGTTATGTAAATCCAGTTCAGCCAGGGCTATAGGCCCAATGGATGGTCAGTTGTTGGAATGGAATGTGGTGTATTGTAACTAATTTGGCTGTTGTGGGGTCACAAACCATGTTAACCCTAAATGTAGGCATTGTAAAATATGACACCAGTGCTTGCAGGAGAGACACTGCCATTGTAAAGAGTCTTAGATGGACAAGCCTCCCCCCTTCCAGATTCAAGTGGACTGAGGGGGGAAGGGGCTTGAGCCAGCCAGCTACATGCCCACCAGGTGTGAGCTGTAAGATTGGTTCAACCTGTCTCCTTCCCCCCTGTTCTAAGGATAGATCTAAAACTGACTCTATAAGGAGTCTCTCTGTTGTTCCAGTGGAAGCTGGAATCTTTTGGCCAGCCTAGGTGGTGGCTAAGAGCTGAAGTCACTAGTTTGGCTGGAGCCAGACCCATTGTGACCGGTGGCAGTGACTGATGAGGGGCCGGTAGGAGAAGTGGCAGGTGGCTGGTAGGAGCAGCAGCAGGCGGCCAGCAGGGCGGCTGGCAGAAGCAAGCGGACCACAGGACCAGTACAAAGGTGGCATTGCCTCAGGCTCAATGAGTGGAATCATCAAGGTGATGTGTCTGGGTCTGCACTGACTGGAGCTGTAAGTGCGGCGTTTGAAGTTGGAGAACGTTTGGGTATCTGAGTGGGACACTTACATTGCTGGACTTGTGAGCCTGAGAGGCAAAGGACATTGGTCAATCTGCTTGAGCTGGGATGGTTACTCGTGGGGGTTATGAACTCTAGTTGTGGTATTTTCCCAAGTTAATGCCATGTGACTTCTCTCCCTCTTTCATTAGAAGTTTCTTTTCTATGCTCAGACTCTGTGCTGGCGAGTGTGGAAACATTGTCTCTCAGAGGCACCCAGGGGTGTGTGGATTTCCCAGATTACTGGGTGGGGGCTAAGCCGGTTCTGTGTGAGATGGATGAAAAGGAACCCCTAGATACTGAACCCGGCCCTGGCTGCTGCCAGCACTACCTGGCAGAAGGGTTACAGTAGTAGGAGCCACCCAGCTCTTATGACATTTAAAAGGCAGAGCTGTTGCACTGCTGCGCCTCTGCCTCCCCTTCCCCGCACACTGCAGAGACGGTGCTGGGGGGGGGAACTTGCTTTTAAGCCATCTCTTCACAGCACTGGCTCCTGCTTCCTGCCCCCCGCTGCCTCTGCTAAAGAGGCAGCGGGGGGGGAAATGCGAGTAGTCAACTCAACTCCCGATAAGCCTAGGAGTATCAGGTAGTCAACTATTTGGCTACTCTTTTACATCCCCGATGCAACAGTCATGGGAATGCTCCTGGCAGAGCTGCCCCTGTTGTGCCAGAGGGAGGAGGAGCCAAGAGGCTTTTCATCTCTGAGCCAGAAAAGGAACAATGTGTGGATCTCCTGCACCCTTCCCCTGAAGAAGAAAACGCCTCAGAACAGGTGAAGCAGAGGAAGACCTGACACTAAACCAGCCAGATTGCCTTGTCCCTGCAGGAGGCCATGCACTCAGCCTGTGCCATGGGGAATGGCTGGAGGTGTCCTCACTGCAGAGGGCAGCATCAGAGGATCTCCTCCGGAGACCTGCAGGGGAATGTGCTTTCTAGTAGCGGCTGCTGAATCTGTAAAGCCAGGACAGGGCATCACAAACAGGATCTAAAGAGGGTACTATGATGTTTTAAAACAGTACCAACCAACAGCCACCCTTCATGGTTTGAAAAATTAACCTAATCATAGATTCTAAAGAGAATGGACTCTTTCAACTATTATATTACCTTATATTATGACTGAGCTGTAGTAGGGGTACATCGTAGGCACTGCTACCAGTGTTCTCTGTAAGCAGAGCACTTGGGCTGCCACCTGGGAGAGATTCAAATGCCAGCCAGCTGATTAGAAGAGCGCCCACAGCAGCAAGTGTTTCTGCATGTGGTACACATCTACACATGCCTCGGTGCACATAACAAAATTTATTCGTGCACATGAATGTAAAAAATTAGAGGAAGCATTGACTGCTACAGCTGACATGTCATGACACAAAGGGAAAGTAATACCAAAATGAACAAATCCCATAACATAAAAGCAATATTTCAAAATTTTGAAACAAACCTATTCCAAAACCACAGTTTGTTGGGTATTCCATTCCATGAGAACAGCTGAAAGTCTCTGTTTTCATTCTGGATCCGAACAAGAACCAATTATGAAATGTCAACATTTCCTGCCAAATGGAAAACCCGAGTTGTGACTGGCTTCTTTGGCATCACCCGGGGCAGCGTCCTCTTTTCAAAGGCAGTTCTTGTGCAGAGGATGAGAAGTTAGCCACAGCCTCCCGTCACCTGCAATCATGTGGAAGTCAGTCACTGGGATTTATGGACAGTTTGGGATACAAGTAAAAGGGGACATTGAAGTTGATTTATAATGTATTTTGAGTTTATTAGTGCTGGTCCCAAGCTTCAGATCTGATCCAAAGCTGGATCAGAAAGTTCTCACAGTTAAAAAGTGAGCATCCTTAGGGCATATCTATATTGGGGAGTTATTTTGAAATATCAAGGTAAGTGTCCACACTACCAAACCCGTTATTTCAAAATAATAAGTCCTGCTTGTGCAGAGGAATAGCTTATTTTGAAATAGTTATTTCAGGAGTTATTGTTTTGAAATAATTTATTTCAAAATAATTTTCCAGTCTAGACATAGCCTTAGTGTTTTGCTAGGGGCCTGTCATCAGGATGGTTCCAATGGGTACATTCAGATCCAGAATGAAACCTAAACTTTTCCACAGTTCCTGAATATTCAGAGCTGACAGTTTGGCTAAGCCCTTTATGGATTTTCATAAAGTTTTAGGGCTTGCCTCCACTGAAAATGTTATAGCAGTGCGGCTGCAGCTGTGTTACTGTAGCACATCAGTGTTGTAGACAATTGACAGGAGGGATTCTTCCATCAGAGGAGGTAACTCACCTCTTCCCCCAGAGGTAGTAGCTAGGTTGACAGAAGAATTCCTCCATCTACCTAGTGCTGTCTACTTAGCCTGGGATCTAGGACTGTGTGTGGGGGGGGGGATCCCAGAGCTCAGGTTCCAGCCCATGCCCAGACATCTACACAGTAATGAAACAGCCCTGCTGCCCAACCCTTCCCACCCCCCACCTCCCCAAACCCAGGCCCATGGTAGATTTTTCTTTGCTGTGCAGACATACCCTAAGGGAGTTGGTCTTGGCCCCACATGGGCCTAGTTATCTGCAGGCCTGCTGCTGGGTTTGATTGATTTCCTTGATAAGTACTTGCACAACCATAACATCACCAGGGCATAGATAACCTAAACAAAGTGCCCTGTAATTGGACAGGAAGGAAAGAACCCTATTTTTCACAGTTCAGAGCAATGACATCTGTATTCTCCTCACTGAGCTAGGATGGGTACCTCCTCTAAACTTCCCAGCTCTGCATCTGGCCCCTCTCTTGGAGGAGAACCACATCTCTCGAGGTCCCTTCCAGTTCTAGTATTCTATAATTCTCTCTCCCTCATGGCTGGCGTTTTTCCAGGCTGCACAGTTCCCTGTATTATTCTCCAGCAAATCAGCTTCACCAAGCCAGCAGCTTTCTCTTCAGAGGCTAGTACAAACAATTGTGCTTGCCCATGCTTTCAAATTAACACACAGCTTTTCTAAGTCTGTCTATGCTACAGAGTTCTATCAACAGTTTGCCTTTTGGCGACAAAACAGTGAGCATGTACGCCCTGCTGCAGTGTGACTATTGTGGGGGGGGGGAACGCCCAGTTTTGGCAACAAAAAACTTCCACCCCTGCAAGAGACTTTTTTCATTTCCCCCTCCCTTTTTTGTCAACAAAGAGCCAGTGTAGACTCTGCTCTTTGTTTTGTCCACAGAAGAGGCTTCTGCCAGTATCCCACAATACCTGCCCTGATGGCTCTGCTCAGTGTTTTGTGATCTCTGATGCCCTACAGGCATTCACCCCTCCCCTTTCAAAGCTCCAGGAAGTATCTGACAGCTGAGTGAGATGTTCTATTTGGGGAACAAGCAAGCAGCAAGTCATAATAGTGCTCCTGTTCGGCCGTGCACTAGAAACACAGAAGCAGGCAGACTGTGTGAAGACAGACTGCTGCACTGCTTTGACATTTGTAAGCATGGAGAGCTCACACTGCTACTCAGGATGCTGCTCCCAGCAGCTGTTGATGCTGTGGGAGAATTCAGAGGGAATCCCAAGATGTGCAGGGATCAGCTCTGCCTTCCCACCACACTGCATTGTGGGATATTTACCCCACGGTGCATTGCTCACACTGTCAGTGATGGTGCTCCCAGTGTGGACATGATCTGTTGACAGAGAAAGCAAGTGTGAACACCCTCTGGTGATTTTTGTTTTGTCGACTTTTGGGTGTTGACATACGTTTTGCCGACAAAACTTGATAGTATAGACATAGCCTTAGTCTTACAGTAAATCCATTACAACGAAAAAAATAAAAGAGCCTAGACGCATCCTACTATGCTGATAGAGCTCACCTCCTGACACCAACAAAGACTGGCTGGTAAACAGTCCTTCAAACTCCAGCCAAAAGTGGTCACAATTTCATGACAGGTTCAGCTCAGAACAGTGTACGCATGACACTGTGAGTCATTCTATTAACAGGCAATCAGCCAGACACAAAATGCCCTCAGAAGGCAAAACTTGAAAGGCTGTGGGGGGACGAGGTAGGAGTTTGCAATACTCTCCTCCCAAGTACATCCTTAATTTGTGGACTAGGTGTGACTCAATGTCCACATGCACAACGCTGGCCTGCAGTTACTCCAGATCACATTGTCAGTCATCTAAGGCCGCCAACGCTCCTGTTGACAGAGTTATCAGACGAAAAATGAGGTTTACAGGATCTTTTGAAAAAGCATTTTATTTTCAAAAGATCCCCGTCTAAACTGCCATTTTTCTATCGAAAACCCCCATGTCGAAAAAAAACGCAGCCACTATTATGCAAATGAAGTGCAGGAAATTTAAATGCCAGCTTCATTTGCAATTTTGAAGTGTCTAATTTACATCCCTTTTTCGAGAAAAGGGATGTAGTCTAGACACACACCAAGATAGTACAGTCCCATGGGACAGCTGGGAAGAGACCTCCAGCTGCACAGCGTGCACTGTGGCATTCAACTGGCTGTTGATCGACTGCCTTCTAATGAATACAAATCTGGGCCCAGACGTAAGTTTGCGTAAGTCAGTTTATAGATCGGGACTAAGCCTGTTGATGCCAATAGGGGGATTTTGGTGCAAGGTCACATTCAGGCTTACACAGTGAGTGCAGCTCATTTGTCCTGGTCCAGCAGCATGTCCCCCAAAGCCAAAGGGCACCAGCTCATCCAGGATGAACTGAAGGGACACTTCTTCCACATGCTTTGGAGGACAAGCTGCTGCCTGGTGCCTGAGTTCCTGGGTAATGATCAACTGAGCCCCCAAAGGGCATCTAGCTGTCTTCCCACTGACCTCTGCCTGACTGGGCACATCATATGCTTCCTCTTATGACCCATCAGCCTGCGGTTACACTGACCCTACCCATCGAGCATGGAAGACAGATTGGGCAAGGGAAGAAGGTCCTTGCACCCAGGGCCCAGTCAGATGGCTGTGCATGTGGCCTCACCTGGGGCTGAACCAGCACTGCACCAGTGTAGAGATGGGGACTTGGCTTGGTGCAGCTGGTTAGTAGCTTTGTGCTACAAGGGGTCATGTTAGTTGGAAGCAGTTGTCTATGGGTAGGTACACAGAGGGTGTAATGGGGTGGACAAAGCCCTGAGCCCAGAAAGAGCCATAGAGAAGTCCTCCATGGCTAGAGTGGAGACAAAAGAAACCGGCCAATCAGGAGCAGGGAGGTCTACAAAAGTAGCTGCAAAGCTTAGCAACTGGTCAGTGTCTCTGGAGCCCCAAACTGGTGAAGAGTGGGTGGCTGGTGGCTCAGGAAGCTCTGTGTGGGAACTTAGGGTGCATCTAGACAGCACCCTTCTGTCGGAACAAGCTACGCAATTTGCGCTATACAAATTGCATAGCTTATTCCGAGTCTAAATGGAAAGAGCTTATTTTGAAAGTTGGGGCTGTCTACACCCAAATTTCAAAATAAGGCATTATTCCGACAAATCCCTTAACCCTCATGGAATGTGTGCCTGCTATTTCAGGAAATAGTGGGAACTTTTAAAGACACGGCGTTGCTATTTCAGGATACTTCTGGTATCCCAAAAGAGCAAGGCAATCTAGACGTACCCTAAGTGTGGAATAAGGTGTACTATATGTTGAGGCTGAGGTAAGGGCAAAGGAGTTGTCTCCAAGAGGGGAAGCTCTCTCTCATCTGGACTTGGCCAACAGACTGAGAGACAGAGACACTCCACTGAGGGCACCTGGATGGGCCCCTGTTAGAGGTGTGCCCCAGAAGGGGGTTGCGATATGCGGGGTGTGACTCAGCCGGAGGGCTGAGTTGCCAAAGAGGCTTTTGGTATCAAACTGAGGCAGTGCAGGAACCCACACGTGGCCAGATGGGGAGCGCTTGCATGAGCTGAGTGCCACCCCATTACAGAGGGTCTCTGCTGGGATTCTTCTCATATTTCAAGGACATTGTATTATTTGTTATTGGGCTGTTGCTATTTTTAACAAGTCCCCTCGGAGATGCTCTGCTGGAATTACAGCTTCTTGCTTCAATCCCTAGGGCGAAGTCAGTCACCTGTTTAATTTGTGAGCCTGAATCTCCAATGCAGCTGTCTCCACACCCCGCTCCCCTGGCTGCCTGCGGCAACAGCCAAAGCGTGCAGGCGCCTGCCGAGCCAGTCCACCATCGAGGTTTGCTCTTGGGGCAGCCAAGAAGCAAGATTTCAAACTGCCCTCTCACGGTCCTGTGCCAAGTGGTCCTCAGAGGCCCTGCTCCTGCTCCTGCTCCTGCTCCTGCTCCTGCTCCTGCTCCTGCACCTGTTGAAGCCAGTGTGAATTTTGCCTCAGTAGGATCGAGCCCCAATTCCTGCCACCTCCTGCCTGCAAATCTTCCATTATGAGGAAGGAGCAACAGCCCCCTTGTTTTCGCAGCAGACCTTGTTTATCACACACTTTTACAGTGGGGTGTAAAAGTGTGTGATAAAACCAGTGAATGCTGCGGCAGCGGGTCTCATAGCTGGACAAACAAGAATTAAGCCAGAAATCCACATGCCAGCAACAAGCTGGTCCATGACTAGCCAGCTGCATAACTGTGTACTGGAGCTGTTCAGATGGACATCCCAGACTGCATTGCTTCATGTGCTGTTCATGTTGTTCCGTGTGCATGTCCTCCGGGGACTCTGTCTCCTGCCAAGGCCCCATAGAATAGCTGCCCCCACTTCCCCGAATTCACTGCCTACCCACATTTGCTTCTTTGAGCACAGATGCCTTTCTATTAACAGAAAGGGACAGTATTGATCACAGCAACGCCTCAAGCCCAAAGAACACCTTCCCTCAGAGGGGCTCCATAGCATGGAGCTTCACCTCCACAACAGAGAGGGGGGAAATATTAGTCCTCTCATTTTACAGATGAGAAAGCAAAATGAGACTTGCCAGAAGTCTCACGGGGCATTGGAGCAGTGCCAGGCAATACAACTAACTTGCTTTAGCCAAATCAACCTTTAGCCAAATTGGCCCAGGGCTTTAGCCAAATCAGCCTTTTTCTTCAGACTGCCTAGTAACTTCTGACTTCCGAGAATCCTGTTCTGTCATTTCCCTTTAGCCTAAATGGTCTGAGTCTGAGAGCACTGATAAGAACTCCTGGCTCACCACAGTCTAACTGTTATTACTACACAAAGCACAGGTGGGTTTTCCTCGGAAAATAGGTGGGGGGAAGGAGAAAAGAGGGGTGCTCCTAGGCTAGTTCTTACAGCTGGGTACAAGTAGCATTTTTGCTGCAGATCCGCTGTGCTTTTTCCCTCCCCTCCAGAGCAGGACACTGATTTGCCAGCCTTTAAAACATTCCTTCATTGTCTCTCTTCTAGCATTGTTCTGACTGAGCTCTGTCACCATCACATTCTCTCACATCTCTTTAGAAGTCTCATGCGATATTTTTCTATTTCAGCTTTTTCCTCTTTCTCCTCTACATCCTAGGTCGATGCCCGAGAGAGGAGAGGGCATTCACAACCCTGACCTTTTTTTGTTTGTATTTGTTTGGTCAGAGAAAATACAGACCATTTACATCAATAGGCGACAGAAACAACTCCCAGGCTGTCTGTTGAGGCTATATTAATAGAGGCCATCTGTTCCTGGAACTGCTCACAGACTGGCAGAGGAGAGACATTTCCAGAGCAAAATGGGCACTGGCTTGGAATTTTTCACAGAATTATTCATCTTTAGCAGGGGAGTAGCTCACTCAGAGAAGAGGAGACAGGCAGGTTTCATTCTCAGGGGTCATCTCCAAGGCCAGTAGAAAAAGCAGCGCCCCAGACAGCCCCTGCCAGTAGCTTTCTCTGCTAGAAGGAAGAGGGCCCAGACTCACCCATGTCCCTCAGCCATTCTACTATATTGTACACACCAGCAGGTCAATTTTATAGTGGTGCTGTGGTTGCCTGACCTTTGAGCACCAGGGGTGACAAAAATAATGATGGAAGGGTCCAATCCTATTCCTATTGGAATCAATGGGGGATGGGAGAGGAGATGACAACTAAGTTCAATGGGAGCACAACTGGACTCATTTCTGTGTATGGGGGGGGGCTATTTATTTACATTGAAAAGCAACAATCTTTATTTTAAAAGAGGTTTTCCCTATCAAAGTACTTTCTTAATTGCTCATTAGTCATCTAATGAGTCTTCTGTATGTTTCTTGGATATAAGAGTTCCCACTAGCATTCCAGTGGATGAATTTAGCGGTGTCTAGAGCCATAGCCCAAGTGACATTCCGACAATTCAGGAAAACTGTTTCATTTGGATGACTCTCACCCAAAACAGATTTCTCCTTGGGCCATGGATGACCTTAAAAAAAAATGGGAAGGACAAAAGAGAACATGCACTGTGCCAAGGCCTTCTATATAGCTAATCACACCAAAAATACACTGCCTGCCCTTTCTTAGTCCTTAAATGAACACTTTGGCTTCACACGGTTCAAGACAGGCTTGTGAAATGTGTTTGCATAAAGGTGCAGTTTCATAGACCCAGAATAATGCCAGGCTGGAAGAAGGGACCTGAAAAGTACAGCAAGTCCACCCCCTGCATTGGGACAAGCTCCAGTCTACCTAGACCATCCCTGACAGGTGTTTGTCTCACCTATTCTTAAAAACCTCTGAGTATGGAGCTTCTGCCACCTCCCTTGGTAACCTTTCCCAATGCTCTGCTATCCATACAGTTGGAAAGATTTTCCCTACTAACCATCATAAATCTACCTTGCTGCAAACTAAGCCAATTACCAATTCTACCTTTGATGGCCATAGAGAGCAGTCACTGATAATGACTTTAATGTATTTGAAGATGTTGTCATGTTCTTCTTCAGTTGTCTCTTCTCCAGACTAAACATGCCCAATTCTTTCAACCTTTCCACATAGGTCAGGTTTTCAAAGTCTTTTATCATTTTTGTTGCTTTCAATTTGCTCTCAGTCGCTCCAACTTGTCCACATCTTCCCTAAACTGTGGTGCCCAGAACTAGACACAACTGAGGCCTCTTACTGAGGCCTCACTAGTGCCAACTAGAGTGGGACGACTGACTCCTGTCTCTTAGTTTTTCACAAT
The DNA here is from genome assembly GCA_032595735.1 of Pelochelys cantorii. NCBI lineage: Eukaryota > Metazoa > Chordata > Testudines > Trionychidae > Pelochelys > Pelochelys cantorii. The sequence goes on from CM064330.1 coordinate 121,358,894, forward strand.
TGCATCACAGTGTTATCTCCTATTCAATTTGTGATCCAGTCTAGACACACCAGTCTAGACACATCCAGTCTAGACCCTCCTTCTCCCCCCAATCCTTTCAGCAGTACTATCATCTAGCCAGTTATTCCCCAATTTGTTGTTGGGTATTTGTGTTTTCCTTTCTAAATGAAGTACTTTGCACTTGCCTTGTTTACATTTCATCATGTCAATCTGAGACCATTTTCCAATTCGTCAAGGTCACTTTTCATTCTAATCCTGTCCTCCAAAGTGTTTCCAAACCCTCCCTACTCGGTGTTATCCACAGATTTTATCAGCATACTTTCCACTGCATTATCCAAGGCATTAATGAAATATTGCATGGTACCTGACTAAGGCTGCCAACTCTTCTGACCCAATGGATCGGCTGCCATAGCATCCAGTTCTTGAGAGTTGGCAACCCTACGCCAGCCTAAGGACTGACCCTTGTGGGATCCCAGTAGCTACACCCTCCTAGTTTGACAGGAACCATTGATAAATACTCTGAGTACAACCTTTCAACAAGTTGTTCACCCACCTTATAGTTATCTCATATAGACTGTGATTATGAGAATGGCATATGGAAGAGTGTTGAAAGCCTTATTAAAATCAAAATTACTGCTTCCTCTCCCCATCTAGTAATCCAGTCAAAGAAGGAAATTAGGTTTGGCATGACTTATTCTTGACAAATTCATGCTAACTATTCCCTTATAAAACTATTATCTTTTACGGGTTAAATCTCTCTAGTCTGGCATTCTTTGGTCCACCAATATCTGTGGTCTGGCATGATTTTAGTTACCCAGTCCACTTATCATGGATGTGGCCAAGTTTCCCGCAATCCCATAAAGTTTTTTTATAGCCATCAGTCCTGGCTCTCAGTGTTCTGTGCTGTTATTTAGCTCTAAATTACCCTAAATGTCTTCTAAGAGCCCAGAAAGCAATGGAAGTGTTGGTAATGCTACTAACAATATTGACCTGCTGTGGTCCGGCAAATTCTCTAGTTCAGCACCATTCAGGCTCTGAAGGTGCTGGACTAGAAAGGTTCATCGGATATTTACTAATTAATTGTGTAATAATTTGTTGCAGTATCTTTCCAGGTATTAAAGTTAAGCTGATTGGTCTATACTTCCGTGAGTGTTCTTTGTCCTCCTTTTTAAAGACAGGTATTATATTTGTCTTTCTCCAATCTTCTGGAACCTCTCCTGTCTTCCATGAGTTCTCTAAGATAATTGCTAATTGGTCTGAGATTGCTTCAGTGAGGTCCTTAAATGATCTAGTATAAATTTCATCAGGTCCTGTCAATTTGCATAACTTACCTGAATTTTTAAACCTGTTCTTTGCCTGTTCTGACGAGTGTTCCTTCCCCCTTGCTGTTTTAATTGTGTTAAGTACTGGTCATCGTTATTAACCTTGCTAGGGATGACTAAAGCAAAATAGGCATTAAAAAAACACCTCTCACCTTCTTGATGTCATCAGATACTAATTTTCCTTTCCCGCTAGGTAGAGAACTTACATGTGTTTTGGGCTTTTTCTTGCTGCTAATGTACTTAAATAACCTCTTCTGATTGCATTATATGACTTCTGCCACTAGACAGGAATCCAGGCTGAGAAGCTAGGAAACCTCAGGAGATTAGGCTGGTGGTGGGGAAAATACCAACAGAAAGTGAGAGCTGCTTAGAAGGAATGTGACTGCTTACCTATGCAGAGCGACAGAGCACTCCTGTAAGGAGGCAGCAGCAGTGGAAAGGAACACAGGGAGGAGTAGGAAGGGTATCTGGGCCCCAGGTTGCAGGGAATAGTAGACTATTCCAGACTGCGGGTGTAGCAACATGAAGATGTGGATTGCTCAGAATAATTCTGGAATGGCTGCTATGTTCTCAATTGCAGTGTGCCCAACCCATTGCAACAGGCCATACCTGCTCTCACCCTTGGCTTTGTGCGCTGCATTGTCCCTGAGGAGCGAGTGTCACAGTGGTCTGGAGAGTGACTCTTGGGTATTCGCGTAGCAGGGCTTGCTCCGTGAATTGCTTTGAAGAATAACACTATGAAGGCCTTAAACTGCCAGCAGAAGCTGCCTGGTAACTCAGGGAGAGATGGAGGGATGTACTCACAGAGGCCTTACCCACACGGGGGAGAGTCTGGGAGCCTTTGCAGCGTGTTCAGTTTCAAATACACTTACACTAATTCAGCTGGAAGGCAACAAGTGTGTGTCTCACTGTGCCCAGATCCTCTGGATCAAGGGAGGCCATCTGATTGAATTGCTGAACACCTGTGAAGCACTTCTTGATCCGTGCATGGAAGAAATCAAACCCCAGGGATTGCATCAGTGGTAACCGGAGGAAATTTTCCCCTGCAGGAGGGACAAAGAAAGCTGCTGATATTTTCAAAGCTGCTACGGTCATTAAGCACCAAAACCCAATAGTTTAAATGGGAATTGTTAGTCTAAATCTTCTACGTGAAATGAAAATCTCAGCCCCATACCCTTAATATACAAGGAAAAGAGAAAGTTTAGTGAAAGGACCAAATATAAACTGACCAGGACAATCATGTTTAAATATAGTTGTTGCTATTACAGCTTCTGGTGCAGATGAAGGAGTAGTTTCTAACAAAATTTTTTTTTTCGATGAATTTAGCTGCTTTTTCTGCACTCAGAATATCCAGGAGCAACTGTATTCTGGGATACTCAGATGGGATTTTCCTTGTACATTTTTTGGACCTGCAAATGTACTGTAAATGATTGACTGTGAATATGCAGTGGGCAAGCTGTGTTGTTTACTTGTGATGAGTCACATAAAGCACATAGTGTTGTTTATATGCCCTGACTGGGTGATTGAGCAAGCACTGCTGGTGGAACAGGCAATTCAGATTTGATTTCCTCTGGCTACTCACTCACAGGACTCCAACAGTCACCTTCTGCAAACCTCCATGGCACTAAAAATGGAACCTTGAGCAGTGACCAGAAAAGGGGGCATGTGCCGGCCTCAAACCAAAATCATTCAAAAAACCCAGAAATTCACAGAATGTTTTTGCACTATTCACCACTGGCCAATTTCTTTTGTGCTTGTACAGCACCTGGCACAAATGGAGCTCCTAGGCACTATAGTAATACAAAGGAGTTATTAATAAGAGAGCATGCTTCACCTAGCTGAACCTGTGTAAACCAAGGCCAAGATATCCACCTTTGAAGTAGTTTGAGGTCATCAAAGGCCAGGATATCCGCCTCTGAAGTAGTTTGAGGTCCAGGGATAAATAGTACTATTAGACACGCTCCAAGTATGTTTGTTAAGTATAATAATGTGTGTAAATAAGTGCCTGAGGGAACACATGATATAGGTTCAACCACAGGTCTCCTTCTCCTATTGTGCGCTTGGGTAGCCATTGATGCATGTGCTTAGTGAGTGTGCAAAGCAATCACTCTCATCCAATAGAATCTGGGTCCCATTTGGCACAGATGCAAAGGATACCACACTGTGCAGTGCAGTGAGGTCTCGGGCCCAAAGAACTCTGCATTTCCAGGATGCAAAAGAGAGGACAGCGCTTCTCTGTGAAGTGAGGTGAAGGAAGTATGGGCCACCTGCCACAAAAGCCTCAAGGTCCATTTCTAAGCTGCTCCTGGGAAAGGGCTCACCTGGGCGGTAATTCATCACAGGCAAATGTCAATCAGTAAAGAAAAATGATGAACATAACATAAGAACATAAGAATGGCCATACTGGGTTAGACCAATGGTCCATCTAGCCCAGTATCCTGTCTGCCATCAGTGGCCAATACCAGATGCCCCAGAGGGAGGGAACACAACATGTGATCATCTCGTGATCCCTCTCCTGTCATCCATTTCCAGAGATACCATTCCTACCCATCCTGGTTAATAGCCATTGATGGACCTAACCTCCGTGAATCTACCTAGCTCTTTTTTTAACCGTTTTAAAATCCTAGCCTTCACTGCATTCTCTGGCAAGGAGTTCCACAAGTTGAAGTGAACTCTGAGTGAAGAAAAACTTCCTTTTGTTTGTTTTTAACTTGCTGCCTATTAATTTCATTTGGTGACCCCTAGTTCTTTTATTGTGGGAATAAGTAAATAACTTTTCCTTATTCACTTTTTCTATACCAGTCTTGATTTTACAGATCTCTATCATATCCTCCACCCCCAGTCTCCTCTTTTCTAAGCTAAAAAGTCTAAGTCTTTTTAATCTCTCTTCACATGGGACCCGTTCCAAATCCCTAATCATTTTTGTTGCCCTTTTCTGAACTTTTTCCAATGCCAAGATATCTTTTTTGAGATGAGGCGGCCACAACTGTACACAGTATTCAAGATGTGGGCATACCATGGTTATAGAGGCAATAAGAGTCTCTGTCTTATTCTCTATCCCCTTTTTAATGATTCCTCACATTCTATTTGCTTTTTTGATGGCCGCTACACACTGAGTGGATGTTTTCAATGAACTATCCACAATGACTCCAAGATCTCTCTCTTGGGTAGTTGTAGCCAAATTAGTCCCCATCATATTGTATATATAGTTGGGATTATTTTTTTACAATGTGCATTACTTTACATTTATCAACATTAAAATTCATTTGCCGTTTTTTTGCTAATCGCTTTAGTTTGGTGAGATCTTTTTGAAGCTAAATTAGTCCCCATCATATTGTACATATAAATGCTCTGGATGCATTTACAGGGTTCCCTGGCCAGCATTCTTATAAGAACTGTTCCCTGTGAACAGCTCCATTGCCGAAGTACAGCAAAGCTAGTCTTGGGGAAATGGCCGGGAAAATTTACCCCATAAATAACTCTCCTGCTCTTCACATTGATGATGATGATAATAATAATCCCAGACTAATGACTAATTACTCACCTGTCAAAATAATTACTAGCCCCTGAGACCTGGAGCTTTCTCTGGAACATTTTATGATGCCATCTATTTTCTTAATGCCCAGAATTGACCGAGTCCAAAATTGATTCACTTTCCCACCCTGCCAAGTTGCACTTAAAAATAACCATTGCACTGCCATTCCTAAAGCAGTGTTAGTAATTGCAGTATGCCAATAGCTCCCATAGGTGAGGGTGTTGCATTAATCATGTAAATCAGCCTTCTGAGGAGGGCTTTATGCTACAACTCTACAGATTGAGTTTGACGCCCTGCCCAATACCTTCTGGGAAAGGGGCTAACTTCTGCTCCACTGTGAACTGTGGGTTCAATTGTACCATCAGGGCTCCATACTCCTCTCAGCCCAGAGCAGAACTCCCATTGACTCCAATGGGAGATTTGCACAAAGGCTTATGTAATAATTTAATTTGCAAAAGTCTGATTTTTCTCTGGTGCTGAGGACAACTCCATCCAAAGTCCTGCAGGTGCTCAGCATTTCTACACTTAGGCTGTTATCCACCGTCACTCAGGCTATGTTTAGACTACACTGATCTATCGGAAAAAGTTACACAAATTGAGCTCTGCAATGTTTATACCTTTATCCATTGGTTTTTTTCAGAAGTGGCTTTTCCGAATTTTGACCCGTCTACACTGAGCCAAATTTCAGTTAAGACTCCTTTTTCAGAAGAGCCCTTCTTCCTTGTGGGAGGAGAAAGACAGTGCTTCCGAAAGAGCACGTCTGCTTTTCCGCAAAAAAAAAAAAGCGGAAGAGCAGATACGTTCCCTGGACATGGTGGAGTTTTTCCAGGGTATCCCAGAAAAGCCCCGTAGTGTAGACATAGCCTCAGTGGGAAAGCCCTCTCCATTTAGGCCCATCATTCTTCCTGCCCTTTTCTTCCTTCCCTTCCTAGACTGCTTTCTGTTTCTCCCTCCTTCCCGCTTTTGTGATTTTCCTCCTTTTCTCCCCGCTGTACTTCCATTTCTGTAGCAATTTTCAGCTCCCTCCTGTCAGCATCACTTCCATCACTTTCCCCCTCTCACCAGCTAGCATGATCAGCAGCAGTGTTCCCTGTAGGCTGAGCACTTTGGCAGCCACCGAGGAGAGATTCAGGTGCTGGTGGTGCACATCGCACATGCCATGGTGCACAGGCAAAATGTATTCTGTCCACAGATGGAAAAAATTAGTGGGAACACTAATCAGCAGTGACATAAAGTTGCCTTTTAGAGCATCCTCATTAAGCTTTAGAATTACAACCAGCAGGGCTGTTCTCTACGATATTGTTTTGAGCTGTTTGTTTGCAGACCAGGGCAGACATCACACTTCTCCACAACCATGAGGTCTGAAAATGTCCTTTGGTTTTTAAATTAAATCCTGATTCTGCAGCTGCGCAATGAGGGTTCAGGGTAGAGCAGGGCCAGACACAACGTGGCCAGTGGATGAGGACTATAAGCGTGCATCTATACAGTGCCCTGACCTTGAAATAAGCTACGCAATTTGTGCTACACAAATTGCATAGCTTATTTCGATCTTATTTCGAAATAGACTATTTTAAAATTTGGCGCTGTCTACACAACAGATATTTTGAAATAACAGGTGCACTTAAAGACACAGAATTGCTATTTTGGGATACTGCCAGTATCCTGAAATAGCCTCACTGTCTATACATAGCGTAATTGAGAATACAGGTCATTTTTCTTGATTACTATGCCTTCATCTGCTCTGGAGAGAGACATTGCAGCAATGAGCTTACTACTGTCATCTGGGACAGCATTTCAGTTTCCAAGCTGTGTATTTGTATTCCCTTCAACACCTCTGTGAATTGTGGCCTTGCCTTTTCCATACTCAACAAGGTGCAGTTACAGATATTCCAGTCATCTATGTACAATGTGCCGACCTTTTTAATGTACTGAGTGTAATTGCTGAAATCATAATCATAGGATGCTAGAACTGGAAGGGACCGCGAGAGGTCATCAAGTCCAGTCTCTACCCTCACAGCAGGACCAAGCACCATCTCTAGATCATCCCTGATAGATGTCTATCCAACCTGCTCTTAAGTATTTCCAGAGATGGAGATTCTACAACCTCCCTAGGCAACTTATTCCAGTGTTTGACCACCCTGACAGTTAGGAAGTTTTTCCTAATGTCCAGCCTACACTCCCTTGCTGCAATTTCAGCCCACTGCTTCTTTTCCGATTTGGTAATTAAGGAAGTGTTTATACAATTGTCATGATTTTACTCGCTGCTTTATAAACGTGAGTGACATCTCTAACCACAGGGCCAATCACTTCCTTCTTGAATGCAGAAGCAAGCAAGAAAGATGTTAGCCATTTACTCCTTTCAGAGGAGGGGGGATTTCCAGGCCAGCCTGACTAATCCTGAGGCTGGTCAGCCCAGAGGAGACTGGCTCCTGACAGCGGTGGGAGGTGCCTGCAGATCAGCTCTCCACTGCTGACCTGAATGGTGACTTCTTTGGATACTGCCCCAATCATCTATTTCTGCAGCTAGATGGCACAGCCTTGGGCGGAACCACCTGAGAGATAAATCTCTTCCTTGTTGGGTCAGTGTTCTGGGGGAGCTTATGGGGACCCTGCCCTCTAGCTCTATTAATCAGCGATGTCTCATCATGTCTACATCAATTGTATTTCCTGCTCTGTAATTTAGTTGCTGTCACCACACCCACTAATACAGCAATTGCAGAAGCATGTGCAGACCTGGCTTTCAAAGGCATGATGGGTTGCTGGCTCACTGAATTGTCTCTGTGCCAGAAGTCTGCTTAGAGCAGGGGTGGATGATAATTTTTGCAGGGAGGCCACTCAAAGAATTTTGGTAAGTGGTCACAGGCCATTATATTAATGGAGGAGATGTGTGGGGTCTGGGATGGAGTTTGGGTATAGGAGGGAGCTCCAGGCAGGGGATTGGAGTGCAAGAGAGGCGCGTGGGGTCTGGGAGGGAGTTTGGGTCCAGGAGGAGGTTCTAACCTAGGGCAGAAGGTTGAGGTGTGGAAGGGGGTGTGAGGTGCTGGCTCCGGCCCTGGCCGAGAGGTGCTTATCATAGGTGGCTCCCAGCTTGTGGCACAGCACGCAAGCTACCTGTATGCCAGGGTGGCCCTGCACCACTCAAAGTGGCCAGCTGCTACTAGCAAATGTGTCTCTGCATTCCCCTTGACGGGGGGGGGGGCAACAGTTCTCCACATGCTGCCCATGCCCACAAGCACCACCCACTGTCCCCTTCCTCCAAAGGTGCACACAGAGACATGCTTGCTAGGGGCAGCCGGTTGCTTCTGGGAGTAGCATGGCCAGGGCTGCAGCAAGTAGGCAGCCTGCCTGAGTGACACCCTGTGCTATGGGACTTTTAGCAACCCGGAGGGTCATGATGGGCTGGAGGGAAATGTTTGGTGGGCCAGATCCAGCCCACAGGCCGTATTCTGCACTGTTTTAGAGGGTTTGTTCACCATGTGTCTCTCTACAGTGCATCCTGGCCCATGGACAGTGTAAGAATTTAACACATCCTATCTGTGCGCATGTCCATAGAGTCAAAGATGTAGAGTCCAGACTCATCTAGTCTGACCTGTGGCATGACACAAGCCACAGAACATCGCTCACCAATTTCCCATGACTCCTGCTTGAGCTACTGCAGAACTTTCAGAAGATATCCTCTCTTCAATTATAGATTCCGAGTGATGGAGAATTCGACACATCTCTAGGCAAGTCATTTCAAGAGTTAACTAACCTCACTTTTTTAAAAAATTGTACTTTTTTTTCTAGTCTGAATTTGTCTAGCTTAAGTTTCCAGCTGTTGGATTTCACTGTGTCTTCTTCTGCTATCTGTATTAAGAATCTCTGCCACGGGTGTAGGTACACTTAAAGTATGATCAAGTCGTTTAACCTACTCTTGGATAAACTCAATGGATTGTGCTTCTCAAGCGTCTGGTTTTTTTCATGTTTTCCATACCTGCATTGGGCCTTATGTTTTTCAACTTCCATGCCATTCATGTAGCTCTTTACTGAAGCCTTTACAATGTTTCAACATCCCTTTTGATGTGTGATCCCAAAACTAGACACGGTGTTCTAGGTTTACTGCTGTTGTACACAGAGGTTATACCACCTCAGTGTTTTGACTTAATATATCCCTGCTTAACTTTTATAGTAACATCCTCTCTTGTTACTGCCAGCATAAAAAATATTTCCTTATCACTGTACGAGCATCCTACTTCCTTCCAAATATGGAACAGACATGTGCAGTGAATACTGCTGCCTTTTCTGAACCATGAGTGGCAACTTTGCCATCTTTACCTAGCATCAGACCCATATCACTGTTAGAAATTCATTTGATTTTGACAAATAGGAAGGAACTAACTAGTTGAGAGTTTGAAAGTGGAAGGCAGCTTGGGTGAAAATGAAAATGAAATGACAGAGTTTATGATTCTAAGGAATGACTGGAGGGAATACAGCAATATAAAGACAACCGAGTTCAAGAAGGCAGCTGTTAGCAAAATCAGGAAGTTGGTAGATAAGATCCTCTTAGGAAGCAAGCCTAAGAGGAAAAACAATTTAAGGCAGTTTTTCAAAGAGATATTATTAAGGACATAAAAACAATCTATTCCACTTCATATTCATTTTTATATTTAAGCTTTCACCAAGGTTGTTTTCTTTTTTCCAGATGAGATCTTTTGGCCTGGGCTTTGATAATGTCTGTATTCTAGCAATGTTGAGTTGCATCTTTTCCTTCCATGTTTCAGCCATCTGATCTGAACTATAATTGTTATAGTTAAACCATTTAAATGGGATTGTTCATGTACCTGCTACAACCATCACAATTCATTATTTACAGGCTCATTTGTTAGGAAGCCCCCACTTCCTTCAGAATGACTGTGAGGCCTCCCATGTTGCGTATGGCGGCAAATCCCATAGTGCAGGGGTGGCCAATAAGCAGATTGTGGGACAAAGACAGCACATTGGCACTTAGGGTCAGCCATCATAATAAAGATGGGTAGTGAAAGTGCTGGTTTAACAGTTCTTTTTATTCCTTGTGACTGGGAAAGGGCTGTTCTAGGGTTCTTTCTTCCATAACATTTTTAGCAATGGGGGCACACATCCGAACTGGTGCACATGACCTCAATACTGGTGCACAAGACAAAAGTCAGTCTGGAACACTGTCTTCATGCCTTGATTCTTTATATTCAAACTACCCTGAGTCTGAGTTTTATGTTTGAGCATCTGAATATATTTGCCCCCTTAGCTAATTTAAAAGTTTAAAACCTTTCTGACTTCTCTAGCAAGTCTTTCACTTCAAAGATTGGTTCCTCTACTACTGAAATTGATGGGGCCCATGTCATACATCCTGCTTTCCCTATATAAAATGGCCCAGTGTTCACTAAAACCAAAACACTCTACATCATTCTCTGGCTTACTTCCAGTATCTTTATCTTCTCTGACTCATGGGATAAAAAATATCTTTGAGAAAATCACCTGTACTTTCCACTCCTGCTGCTTTCAAAGAGCCCTGAAATCTTTGGTGTTCTCTGCAGAGACTTCAGAGGCCGTGTCATGTGTGCCAAAGTTTAATGTTAGCAATGGACCCCTCCTTGCAGTCTGCAGAATTCCAGCCACTCTTTCAGCGATATGTATTGTCTTCGCCCCTGTGGGACAGCACTCAGTCTTGCTATCCTTTTCCCCACTGCGGAATGTTTTGTACATTCTTTGTATTAAGTACTTGATGAAGATTCTCTGTCTTCTCTCTGGCTAGTCTGTTGTTTCCTTTTAGACATGGTCGACATTTTCCAGGATTGGTTTGAGCACCGTTCTCAAGTGTGTCTTGTGGAGATCACTGTTCCTTCCTTCCAATTGACTCTCCCAAGACTTTCTCTGCTGGCACTGCCCTGAGTCCCTGAAAAGCAACTAGGTACTTCTGCATGCATTGAATTTTTCTTGACCTCTTTCTTCTGTTCATCACAGACTGTCCCATCTCCTGGGCACTCATTAATGGATCTCAAAGTCACCATATTATTGCAAACCAATTTCAAAAGCCAGCTGAACAGAGAAGCTACAGAACTTAATTTCATTTACGAGTTTGATTCCTACAACAGAAGTCTAAACAAAGACATAAGCTGGATGGCCTGCTACATTCCACATCCTAATGACATGAAAAAACAAACAAAGGGTACTTCAAGTTGGTACTAAGTATTCTTATCAGCTTCATTTAGCATGGACACTCTAATTGACGATTTCTCCCCCCCCCCCCTTTTTTAATTCTTTTCTATCCTCCCCCCCCCACCCCCATTCCCTCCCAGGCTATTTATTTGAAAACTGGACCCCTTAAACTCCATTCATCTGAAGAAGTGGGTTGTGACCACAAAAGCTCATGATACCATTGACATTTTTTGTTAGTCTCAAAGGTACTGCGTGTCTCTGCTGTTTTTTTAGTTTTTCCACCTCTAACTAACAGCCGTTAGTTCAAATTAACTTTCATAGCGGCTATACATGCAAACCGCTATTTCAAATTTAATTCGAAATAGCGGCGCGCTTAATTCGAACTAGGTAAACATCATTCTACAAGGAGTAATGCCTAGTTCGAATTAAGTAGTTCGAATTAAGGGCTGTGTAGCCACTTAATTCGAACTAGTTGGAGGCTAACCCTTCCCAGGTTGCCCTGGTGGCCACTCTGGGCCAAACCAGGGAAACTCTTCTGCCCCCCTCCCGGCCCTGGAGCCCTTAAAGGGGCATGGTCTGGCTACGGTGCTTGTGCCAGTTGCAAGCCTGCCAGCACCCAGCCAGCAGACCCTGCACCTGGCACAAGATGAGCCAGCCACCCGCTGCCACCCAGCCCTCCACCGCTTCCCAGGACCAGGCTGGCGGCTCCCAGGAGCCTGCCCGGGGCCGCAAGAGGCGGGCGCCCGCCTAGTCTAGTGCGGAGATCGTGGACCTCATCGAGGTTTGGGGGGAGGCCTCCAATGTCCACGATCTCTGCACTAGGCACAGGAACGCAGCCGTTTACAGCCGCATGGCTACCAGCCTGGCCACCAAAGGCCACATGCAGACCCAGTGGCAGGTCCACTACAAAATTAAGGACCTGCGGCAGGCCTACTCCAGGGTCTCCCAACCAGGGGCCAACCCAGAGGCATGCCCTCACTTTGAGGCCCTGGACCGCATCCTAGGGGCTCACGCAGTCCATGCCCCCCGGGTGGTGATCGACCTTGGGGCAAAGGGCCCCGTCCCTGACACGGAGGAGGAGGAGGATGCCGAGAGCCAGGAACCTCCATGGAGCCTGCCCAGGACCCAGGACATCCCACAGAGCACATCGGCTGTGTCGTCCGAGGCCGGGGAGGGCTCCACATGTGAGTGCCATCATGCTCCCCTTATGTGTATGGGGTGTGGGTGGAGAGGGAGCCCAGGGACCGTGCGCCTGGGCCTTGCCCACCATGGAGCAGCAGCTGGGTGTCATGCAAGGGCCCTGGCCCATTCCCCACACGCCGACCTTGCCTTGCAAAGGGGGGCTGGGTTTCACCCACTGTGTCCCCAGGGAGAACTGACCACTGCTCTTGTTTCACCACAGCCGCAGCACCTGAGACTGCAGGGTGCACCACCCCGCCTGGAACAGCCACCCGCACCCAGGCCAGCAGGCACACCCGCAACCTGGAGGACTACCAGTGGTGGCACCTGAGGCTACTGGAGCACCAGCTCCTCACCCAGGACCACTGGGTCCGGGAGGACCTGCGGCTACGGCAGCAGAGCTTGGAGGCGCTGGAAGAGCAGGGCCATGCCCTCAGAGGCCACCTCCAGACCCTGGTGGACAGGTTCCTGCCTCCTCCTGCTCCAGCCCCTGCGGCCGCCCCAGCTCTCACTGCTCCTCCCACCCCTGCTCCCCCTCCCGCTTCCTCTGCACCCCCCATCCCTCCTGCCCCACCCTCCACACCCACTCCCCCCCGATGCCCCCGCACCCGCAGTGCTGTGAGATGGGAGAGCCAGCAGGACCCCGAGCACTGAGCTTTCCCTTCCCTTCCTCCCCTTCCTCCCCCTTCCAGCTCCCTCCTCCCAGGTTTCTCCCTCCCCTCTCCCACCCTCATTCCTCCCTCCCCCCACCCCAGTTATGTAAAATAAAAAGAGATTTTTGTTGCCAAAACAGGTGTCTTTATTTGACATTAGGAAGGGGGGTTAGGGAGGGGAAAGGGGAAGGAGGGGAGGGTGGAAGAAGGCCCCAGTGGGGCATGCAGGGAGAGTTCAGTCCTCCTCCACCAGGAAGCTCTCCTGCAGGGCTTCCCGGATCTGGACGGCCCCCTGCTGGGCCTCCCGGATGGGGGAGGTGCGGGGCTGCACGTACTGGCCAGCCATGCGGTCAGCCTCAGCCATCCATGCTGGCAGGAAAGCCTCCCCCTTCCACTCACATAAACTGTGCAGCACACAACATGCTTCCACCACGGGAGGGATATTGTGCTCGGCGAGGTCAAGGAGGGTGAGGAGGCACCTAAAGCGTGCTTTCAGTCGGCCGAAGACCCCCTCGACCACGATGCGGGCCCTGGTGAGCCTGGCATTGAAGGCCTGCCGGGAGGGGTTGAGGTGTCCCATGTAGGGCTTCATGAGCCAGGGCTGTAGGGGGTAGGCCGCATACCCCACCAGGCAGATGGGCATGTCCACGTCCCCGACCCTGATGTGGCAGTCGGGGAAGAAGGTCCCGGCATGCAGCCTCTGGCACACGGAGGAGTTGCGAAACACCTTGGCGTTGTGTGCCTTGCCGGACCAGCCAACATTAATGTCCGTGAACTGGCCCCAGTAGTCAGACATGGCCTGCAGGAGGTCAAAGAAGTACCCCTTGTGGTTGATATACTGGGAGGCCTGGTGTTCCGGGGCACGAATGGGGATGTGCGTTCCATCAATGGCCCCCCCGCAGTTGGGGAAGCTGAGGGCACCGAACCCCTGGATGACCGCATCCGGGTCAGCGAGGTGGACTACCCTGCGGAGCAGCACCCGGTTGATGGCCTCGACCACCTGCAGAGAGACACACCAAACCGCGAATCACTGGGGTGCCCAGGTGGCTGGGAGTGTTCGTTCCCTGGCACTGCCCCGCGCCCCACTCCAGGAAGCGACCCCTGCTGAGATCCTGGCCGCCGCAGGCAGCGTGTAGTATGGCCAGGACAGACCAAACCCTCCCGTGCAGGGCACTTTCGCCTCCTCTCCCCCCATTTTCCCTAGGGCGGCCCATCCCCTCCTTGCAGCCTCCCCAGCCCAGTGGCCGGTGAGTGCCGTACCTGCATGAGCACTGCTCCGACAGTGGATTTCCCCACGATGAACTGGTTCCCGACGGATCGGTAGCTGTCCGGCGTGGAGAGCTTCCACAGGGTGATGGCCTCCTGCTTTTGGAGGGGGATGGCGGGCCTCATGCGAGTGTCCCGTCGCTGCAGAGCAGGGGCGAGCCACTCGCAGACCTCCAGGAAGGTGTCCTCCTTCATCCTGAAGGTCTGGGTCCGCTGTTGGTCTCCCCAGCACTCCAGGACAATGCGGTCCCACCAGTTGCTGCTGGTGTCCAGACGCCAGATGCGGCGGGACACGCTGGCGTCCAGGCGCTGCTGCAGCTCCTCCACGGCCCCCAGGGAGGCCAGGGGGAGGGGCAGGGGGCTGACATGCACCAGATGGTGCCAGGCAGCCTCCAGCCATTGCTGGCAGGCTTGCAGCAGCAAGTCCAAAAACTGGAGCAGAATGCCCAGGGCGAGCTCTGGCTCCATGGTGCCAACTGCGGCGGCGTCCCCAATGGGAACCACCGACACAGGCAGGCAGAGAGGAAAACGCTTTGCTGTCCCTCGGCGAGGTAGGCAAGCAAGCAAAAAAACTGAGAACCAGCTGTCCAGGGGGGTCCCTTTAAGCACGAGCCTCAGATAGCCTCAGACAGCAGCCACACAAAGCAACTACAGACCTGATACCCTGCCGGAACCGGTTTCAGCTGCCCTTAAATGCAACCCAGTGTCCAATCAATGTGCATGTGCTATTTCGAATTAGCAAAACGCTAATTCGAATTAGTTTTTGGGTCTAGACGCGTTATTTCGAATTAGCTTATTTTGAATTAACTAATTCGAAATAAGCTCATTTGAATTAATGCTGTAGTGTAGACATACCCTTAGAGAAGTGGTCATTTGGCTTAAGATGGATGTGAGAATCATCAGTAAGGAAACTTTGTGGAATAATCTGAATTTCCCAGTGTAAATTCTAAGGGTCAAACTCTTGCCATGGCTGTTGGTGGGTATCCATCATTGAATTTGTTGGGAGTGCATGAAGAAAAGAATTAGCCCAGGAGTTTTCTCACTGTACACTCTTTAGATTCATATAGCATAAAGTTCAAAGCATCCCAGCTTTGAAAACAAACACATGACATTCTCCCTCATTATCTATGGATGTGGAATAAATCAGGAGTGACTCCACAGAGGCCAGAGGAGTTCCAACCATGTGAAACTAACATGAGTGATCTGGACCCACATCTCTGCCATACAGTTCTCTCCCTGTGACTAGTACTGGCTCGTTTTTGCCAGCTAGCATCATTTTCCATGTAGAGATACTGATCTATCCTTTGGGTGGAGAGTAAGAAAAAATGTAAATGAAAATAAAGTTTGCCCAGTCAGGGAAAAGGAGAAGCCTGGAAGCAAGCATTAAACAGGCTGTTACCTAGTCGGCTGATCTTTTAGAAGATTGCAATTATCTAGTGAAGAAATTGTTGGAATTTATCTAAGGCACTGACTCAGTTCCCTTTCTACTTCTCTGGAAATGCTTGTAAAAGGCATCTGTTGCATCAAAAAGAAGCTTAGGGCCTGGTGTTGCCTCTCACGTGTAACTAGCACACAAGGTAATAGGAGTTTTATGCATCCCACGAGCCTGATCCAAATTCCAGGAAGGCAAATGGAAGTTTTTTCATTGACTGAATGGCCTTTGGAGAAGGTCCAGAGATGAGCCATGATTATACTATGCTCAGTAGAGGCCACCCACAAGACTTGTTTTCACTTTTTTTGCTCCCTTCCCCACCTCCATGTTAGACTAATGTTTTCTTTTTATCTTGTTACTTACCAAAGAGTGATGCTCCAAACACAAGGAGAAAGTGATGAGTATTCGCTGTTGGAGTGAGAGGATTTGGGAGATTGTGGTCATCAAAATCTCACCTGTGTCAAAAGTGAGAGATCACCGAGTTGCCATTCACTGGGCTAAATCCCAGGTGTCAGATTTTAATCTGCTTTTTATTCAGTCCTTACTTCCTCACACTGCCTTCTCTCCAGTGGGATTTTCCCCGCATAAGGACTGCAGGATTTGAGCCCCAGGGGCCTTGTCAAAACACAAAGACAAACATACATATAAAGTGGAAAATGCAATTAATGTGAACTTTCTCGCGAATACATTTATTGAGTTTGTGCAAAACAGGGTGTGAAAGGATTCAACTGCCTTTCAGCCTTTTGATAGTCAAAGATCTCTGAAACTCTCTTACTGGCGCTCATGTTGAATGACACGTTTGGATGAAACTCTGTGACATAATGTTTCCATGGAACACAAAGCCACAGATAATGTTTTGCATGTGCTATTATTTATATATTGTTTCTTAATCTCACAAATGTGTACACACGTGCACGTAAAATCTCCCTCTACATTTATGCAGGGCCTGATTCTGAACTCACTTACACAGGTGTAAAGGAGGAGCAACTGCATTGAAATCAAAGAAATTACCCTGCTGCGGGGCTAGAGAACCTAAGGCCCGGGGGTCACATCCAGCCCACAGCTTGCCTGAATCTGGCCCCCGAGGCTTAGGGCTCCCCCTCAGCACAGGGGAGCACACACTGATGCTCCAGACCCCTCACTGTTCCCCCGTGTGGCTGGAGCACATGGGGCCCCTCTAGGCTGTGGTGTGCGAGGGGAATGTGGGGTGTGTCTTTCTCCTTCTCACTGCGGGGCCACGTCAGTGAGGAGTTTTGTCTTTGGCTTTGGTTTGGGGGTGGGGTTTTTTTGTTTTTGTTTTTTGTTTTGCTTCTCACTTGTGTGCGGCCCCTGACTGATTTTTCTGTGGTTCAGCAGCCCCTGCCCCCAAAAAAGGTTCCCCATCCCTGCTCTACAGCAAAACTAGCCTGAGATGAAAACCCAGCCTTCCACTCTTTTGCAAATACCCAGGGCTGCCTGGGTGGAGTAGCTTGCAGTACTGGAGCTTTAAGATTCAAATTCTGATCTCTGACCAATTTTATACCAGTGTGACTGTCTTGAGGTCAGTGAGGTTACTCTGGCTTCTTGCCAGCGCACTTGAGATAAGAGTCAAACCCAGAAGAAACACTGCTCCAAAGGGCTTCTAGTAGCGATGAGACAGCGATGTGGGACAACAGGAAGGCAGAGTGAGGAGGTTACTGGTGAGGAGAACAAGGAAAGAATGGAGGGTTCCTGACAGAAGAATGCTTTAAGGGAGAATCTGAAGGAAACAGAGGGACAGGCCTTGGAGAAGTGGGAGGCTGTTCCCCTCACGGCAGAAGGTAAACAACACTCTCTGATGAAGCAAGTAATATAAAATCCCTGCTCCTCCCCCTGGGCAAATGAAATAAGTTAATTTGCTCCCAGCTCAAATGACACATTTCACTATGTCACAAAGCCTTCCTAGCACCATGGCGAGAGCTGCACAACCTTGTGGGGTGGGCAGCGAGGGGAGAAGATGCTAGCAGGAACCTGAAGCTTGTTTTCTGCAACAGTTCCCAGGCACTTCCGTGAGTTATGCTGCAGACTATACAAAATCAGGTAAGTAGCTGGGGGGGTTAAAGAGGAAAGCAAACTGCTGTAGAAAGCTATGGCCAGCAGCATTTCTTCTGAAAATACTTTGGGACAGATCCTCTCTCTGCTGTAAATCAGTGTTGCTCCTATTGCGCCAACGAAATTATGCCAGTTTATACCCGTTATTAGCCAGGCTATTTATTTTTCCCTAGACTGGCACTACCTTGGGTGGGTTCGGTTCAGTTCCTAGTGGACAAGTGTCCACCCCATACAAACCACCACTTGGTGAGTAATCTCAGGAGGAGAAGGATAGAGCTAACCCTTCAGTCCTGGTAGGAAGACTTCACATCTGGGTCAAGGCACAGGGCTGAAGTAGCACGAAGGACAAATACTGACTGTTCTCTGAATGCACAGATATTCTATTCTATTCTATTCAGGTTCTTATACTATGATCCATAGGAACTGAGTATCTCCCAGAAAGGTATTGTGACTAATAGCTGCCACTTGTGGTCTGTTCACTCATCCTTTCCCCAGGGCTGTTGCTACACTTCAAAGGCAAAAGCGCTGTGGGGAGCATGGGGCCAGGGTGGGACTGAAGCAGCCCCCTGCTGGCTCTATGCTCCTCGCGGTGTTTCGCAGCAGCAGCGCCACATGGAGGCCGGGGTCAGCTGGGGCCAGGCTGCACGTGGCATTTCAAAGCGGCAGCACACATGGAGCCCAGGATCTGGCCCCGGGCTCCACACGGTGCTGCCGCTTTGAAGCATCCCTTCCTCCTCCTCCCCCCGTGTCACCTCCTTCTTAAAAGGGCAGCAAGGGGGGGGGGAAGCAACTAGCTGACGAGTGTATTGACTTTCCAATAAGCATTTGCTTATCAGATAGTTGACTAGTCAACTAGTTGTTCACATCCCTAGGCAGCACCCCCGATCATGTCTTATTATTATGCTATATCTGCCTTTATTTCATTCATATTTTCCTTTTTTGCAGTCTCTCTCTGCTTTCTCCTCTTTGGAGTTGCTAGTTACTATGGGAACAGTGATGTCATTGCTATGAGTGGGGCTTTTCAACATCCAATTTTCTTAATGGTTTGCCCTCTGTATTACCCTAGCTTATATCATTGCGCCATGGGTTGTGAAAACAAAGGCGTTGCTGTGAAGATTAGTATAACCATATTATGTAGTGTGTTGGTGGGAAGCTTCCCATAGGTATATATTTGTGCAGTTTAACTAACACAAATGGAAGTTAGTCAAGGCTGATGTAGACTTTTCTTATTAAACACTAAAAGATTGCAGCAGAGCAAATATCTTCAGATTGTATATGTACTCACTGCCTATGCAGCAACTCTTCCTTTTCACACAAATGTACTCCTTTCAGGGTGAATTTGATGAATTTTTGAAGGCCGCAGGCTCCAAACTTGTCGTTGTTGACTTTTCGGCAACATGGTGTGGACCTTGCAAAGCAATGAATCCTTTTGTTCATGTAAGTACAGTATTACCATTCTAGAATGTTGTGTTCCCTGCAAGCTGAGTGCTTGGGCAGCCATCCAGGAGAGTTTCAAATGCCGCCCAGCTGATTAGCAGAGTGCTCACAACCCCCACTGCTGGCAGCATGTGTTTCTGCTTGTGGTGCACATTTTGACATGCCTCAGTGCACAGAACAAAAGGTATTCCATGCACGTATGGAAAAAAATTTAGATGGAACATTGGTGTGGGGGAATGGACTTTGCATGGGTAAACACCCACAAGGGCAGAGACTGATCTTTGTCACAATGTGGTAAATCCAGAACAACTCTACTGCGGTCAGTGGAGTTACTCCAGATTTACACGTGTAGCTGAAACTCTCGGCCACAGATTGTCCCTTACACTTTTCTTTGCAGAAAGGGCCAGGTGTTCAATTAGAAAGGAAACCACTAGGCACTCCATTGCAATCATCCTGGGGAGATGACCTCTGGATTGTCCTTTGGACATAAAACACATGTTCTGAGCACCCAAGTAATTTTATAATGAGGAAAAGGTCAGCCTTGATTTCTGGAAATAAAAAGGTTGGGGCGTCTTCAATACGTGCCTGGCCCACCTGGGCCATGTGACAAGGCCATTGAAACCTGCTGCTGCCCTCACTCATCCACTTCACCGGTCCTCTCCATCTCTGAATTTGGACCAATGTCACCTGTTTCCCACCTGAATTCAGGGGAGGTCTCTGCTGGCGAACACTTAGGACTTGACTGTGCCTGTTCAGCGTAGGTGGCACATGGGGAAAGAATGCAGAATGAACCTGACTCCTCCTGAGTGTGTGTGTGTGTGTGTGTGTGTGTGTGCGCGCGCGCGCCCCTGCCGAAGGGCAAAGTACAGCCTCTGGCCTTCTGTTCCCATGGTGCCTAAAGCAGTGCTAGAAGTCCCATAAGGGATCGTGGGACAAAGGTAGGATCTCCCACATGCTGTACTAACCACCAGAGCTGGAGTGGCATGAGACAGGAAAAGAGTGTAGCAGTAGCCACCACTGCTGTGTGCATCCATGGGGGTACTACACCTAGCCTTTAGGAGTTGGGCACCTCTGAACACGCCCTACTGCACACTGTAACTTACAGCTTTTAATGAGTTAGAGGGGGGGAGTGCAGATTAGTGATCTGAGCACAGAGGAAATTATGGACCTGATGCAGGAATTACTAGGGAGCAATTGTATGGCTTGTGCTACGCAGGAGGTCAGACTAACCCCGTGGTGTCCAACACATGTGGCTATTTGGCTAGTTGAGTGTGGCTAGTTTGCTTCCGCAGTAGCCACTATAGTGGCTACTGCTTCAGAACTGGTTGGACAGCACGGGACTAGATTTCATTATGGGGCCTTTTGGCCTGAAAATCTATGAACTCTTTGAGTCCTACTTCCAGCTGAGTCATGGACACCTCTCTTGTCCCCTTTGGCAAACAGGGAGAATCATACTTACCCATCCTTCTGAGGTGCTGTGAGGATTAATTAACCAGAGCTTACCAAGAACCCAGACAGTGATGTCCTAGGTAGTAATATTATTCTAATGACATTTACATTTCAGTGCTATAGAATTGTTCTGATCCTATGCCTTGATTCTGCCAAAGGATAGCAGAGCAGGCCTCTATGCCTGTGCAGAGCCCCATGGAAGTCAACAAGCATCTGACTGATTCAGGAGCCCACTCACACAGATTTGGTTGTGGGACCCAAGCCCTCACGTGTATCACTCTCTTGGTTTGAGCTATGCAATAAAGACTCCAGGAAAGTGCATTAAGGATTCCAGGAACCTGCGGGTTTATAATAATCTACAGTGAAAATTACTATTACCGGAAATCGGCACCACAGTGAGATGGAGAATGTTTCAACCCATTAGAGACAAGAGGCTTTCTGCAAAGCTCTTCAAGTGAACCGCCCCATTGGTGGTTTTGCTGCAAGATGTGCTAATGTTTAAAAAGCAATGATGTAAACTCAGTTATGAGGCTGAGGGCTGAGAATCATACACTCTTCCAAGACACAAACGTTCACGCTTTTGCATTGGCCTCTGAGAGATGAAATTAAACAGAGAAAGAGTCACTCTCAGGCCACCAGTTCAAACCTCAGCCAAGGGATCAGTCTCTGATATTTATTTGTGTGTGCATGCGTGTGCATACACTGTGCAAAAATCTTCCTGGAGCCCCAGCTGAGCATGCTGCTGTGATATTAGTTGGGACTCAGCAGGCAGACAAAGCAGCCTTCAACCTTGCTGCACTGCTGCTGTGTGTCAAGAGTCTTGTAACTGGAAATCACTGTGGCAGTGCATTAAATGGCTCTTGTGAATCTGCTGACTCTGCTTTTTTTGCACTCAACATTACCGTGTACAATGAGATCTGTCAAACTGTGGAATAGTGTCCACCAAGGGAAATTTCAGAAACCCTGGCACATTGGTCTTTTAATACTAATCTCAACAAAAAATGGGCTATGCACTAGAAGGAACAACAACAACTCTTCTTTTAAAAATACTTCATTTTCGCTAATAATGCCCTCTAAACAAAGCATGGTCACCACAGTGTGCTGTTGGGCATTCCTGCAGAATATTGTAACATCTCCCTGTAAGGGAGTCTTGCATTGTCAGGGAAATGGACAGGATGATCTAATAGGCCTTCTCCGTCTTCTCTGATTTTGTGTTCAGCTCTCGACTCCTGGAGGAATTCTGCATCAGTGTGTGTATACAGAAGTCACACACTACTCTTTAGCAACACTGGTACATCACTTCAAGCACCCAGAGCAGCAGACACTTTAGGGCAGGGAGACATCCCAGCCAGTTGCTTTTAACCTGAGCTGGGATCAGCTGCTAGTCCCAGCTGAGCTGAAGAGGACAGGGCTTCCTCTTGCCCTGCAAGAATTAACTGGGGCTCTGTCAGTTCCCACCCCCAGAAACCTTCCCCAGCTGCATGAAGCTCAGCATCCTGCTTTCCGTACCCATTGTTCCTCAGCTACAGGGGAGGGGTGCCTGTAGAGGGATCTGCCCCCCCCATCCAACCAACCCCATGCATCTGAATCTCCCATACCCAGACATCCCTGCTAAGCCTCACCGAGTACATGCCTAGTCTTCCATGCCCAAGTCTCACCCCACTGAACCTTGCCCTTGCATCTGGAGCCCCCCTGCACCTAGATCCCTGCCTCTGGACCTCCATCCCTGCATCCAAACTACCCCCTGCTGCGCTCTCTGCACTCAAACCGTCATCCTGATGAACCCCACCCACCTGCAGCACCCTGACCCCACCTGCCCCATGCCACTGACCCCCAGCTAGCTACACCCAGACTCTCACCCCAGCAAGCCCCATTCCTGCAGTATCCAGGGCCCCCCGCTGAGACCCCCAAGGCCCCTCTGCTGAGCCCCAACCATCTTCAACTGGAAGCCGCTGCAGAGTCCCAGTGCCCCTGCACCTGTAACCCCCAATGAGTCTTTATGCCTATCCATACCTACACCCTCCCCATTGCAATGCCCAGATTGTCCCACCCAGAACCCTGTCACCCCACAGCTGGATCTCCACCTCTGAGCCCCTTCATGCTTGGATCCTGCCTGGCTGAGCCTGCCTGCTCCACACCTGGTGCCCCAGTCACAGGGGGGGCAAGGTCCCAGGGTCGGCCCAGGCCTTCTGCTGTGTCAAGGATGGGTGCAGCCTGAGAGTGGGGGCTCTGCATGGTGATCTCTCCCCTTCATGGAGCCAGTGACTTGTGCTCCCCACTGCCATGCAGGAGTCTCTGCATTTATTCATTAACAAATGGCAGAATTTTAAAATATTTTGTGAGAATTTTTAATTTGGGGGCCCTAGAAGTGGTCTCTGAGATGGATGCTTTCACTGCCCGTGTGGTACTTTTTCTGTCATAAAAGGAGACACAGAGAGAGGCCTTTGGCTAATATCCCACTGTGCACTAGTTACTGCCTAGGTGGCCAGTCTGGTCTATTTCCTGAACTCCACTGCACAGAGGCTGAGAACAAAACGTGTCTTTTTCAGGCTAAATAGCCATGCCAGGGCTGCTACCGAGAGACTCGCTGTTGGGAACCGTCAGCAATTCACTAGTGTCGCCATGGCTGAGGCCGGCCCAGGAAAGACCGGGATTTTGGTTCTGGGTTCTGGTTTTCAGTATGCACAGTACGGATGGCAGGATTTACTATTTTGGCAAATACTGAAGAAAATGGATTCACTCTATTGCTAGCACAGAACAATGTTCTCTGGAGGTTTCAACAGGGAATTCTTTGGAGAATGCTTTATTGCATGTCATCCCCTTGGCATTAAAATGTTGATGGAGTCTGGATTACCAAGGTGTCTATTTTGATCCTTATTCTCACTCTGCAAATAGTCACATTGGCTTCATGGGGACTCCTTGTGATGAGAGGGGCCACTCAACATGAGACTCAGAGTTCTGGCCCCAAATGAGTAGCAAATATATGGGAACAGATTCACTGATGTGTTCTGGTTGCTGTGCACCACGTCAGTATAAATCTGGTTTATACTGAAGTGGTGCAACTGACCCTTTATTTAGGAACCCTGACACCCGATCTCCCCTTCCCATGCAAGTTCAAAGACTTCCCAGCTTCCCAAGGGCTCACTAGCATAAAGTATTTTGAAAGATTAGGGATTATCTTGCAATCTTTCGCTTTCATATAGGGAATAGAATCATAGAACACTAGAACGGAAGGGACCTTGAAAGGTCATCGAGTCTAGTCCCCAGCCCTCATGGCAGGACCCAGTACCATCTAGACCATCCCTGATAGATGTCTATCTAACCTGCTCTTAAATATCTCCAGAGATGGAGATTCCACAACCTCCCGAGGCAACTTTTATTCCAGTATTTCACCACCCTGACAGCTAGGAAGTTTTCCTAATATCCAACCTAAACCTCTCTTGCTGCAGTTTAAGCCCATTGCTTCTTGTCCTGTCCTCAGAGGCCAAGGAGAACAATTTTTCTCCCTCCTCCTTGTGACACCCTTTTAGATACTTGAAAGCCGCTATCATGTCCCCTGTTAGTCTTCTCCTTTCCAAACTAAACAAGCCCAATTCTTTCAGTCTTCCCTCATAGTTCATGTTCTCTAGACCTTTAATCATTCTTGTTGCTCTTCTCTGGACCTTTTCCAATTTCTCCACATCTTTTCTTGAAAAGTGGTGCCCAGAACTGGACACAATATTCCAATTGAGGATTAATCAGTGCAGAATAGAGCAGAAGAATGACTTCTCGTGTCTTGCTCACAACACACCTGTTAATGTATCCCAGAATCATGTTTGCTTTTTTCGCAACTGTGTCACACTGTTGACTCATATTTAGCTTGTGGTCCACTGTGACCCCTAGATCCCTTTCTGCAGTACTCCTCCTGAGACAGTCGCTTCCCATTCTGTATGTGTGAGACTGAGTGTTCCTTCCTAAGTGGAGTACTTTGCATTTGTCCTTATTAAACTTCATCCTACTTACCTCAGACCATTTCTCCAGTATGTCCAGATCATTTTGAATTATGACCCTATCCTCCAAAGCAGTTGCAACCCCTCCCAGCTTCATATTATTTGCAAACTTAATAAGCGTACTCTCTATGCCGATATCTAAATAGTTGATGAAGACATTGAAGAGAACTGGTCCCAAAACATACCGCTGTGGAACCCCACGTGTTATGCCTTTCCAGCAGGATTGTGAACCGTTAATAACTACTCTCCAAGAAAGCCAGTTATGCACCCACCTTATAGTAGTCCCATCTAAGTTGTATTTGCCTAGTTTATTGATAGACTTCTGGGATCCTGCCTTTGCCCTATGTCGTGGAACCAGCACAGTGCCACCAAGTCCAGGCAGTGTGAGATGAAACACAGTGTTTGCCCCCTCACACTTGCACAGGGCTTGACATTTTCTGAGCAATCTAATCCATGGACTCACCCTCCTCTTCCATTTCTTTCGATGTCTGACAGGAATGACAGACTCTAGCTTCATTCCATTAGCAGCAAGAGTGTGATACTGGCGTATATGGCAGTGTTGAATCAGGCCCACCATTTCTCAGGAAATACTAGAAAGTTCCAGGGAATCCCTTCAGGGGAATGATGTTGCTCCTGATTTCTATTCAAGGGAAAGCAAAAGAGGCATCATCACAGTATTACAAACAACTGAATGAGCAAGTGATATGGGCTTATGTTAAAATCAGGGTCAGGACTTGTTCCAGTCACTCAGTGTCTTGCCTGTGGAAAACCGAAGAATGCTGCCTCGAAAGCTGCTCCCAGTGACCTGTCAGGAAGGATCACTGCCTGCGAAGAAGAGCTGAAGGCTGACTCTAGTGATCCCTGCTAGGAGGACACCAGGCCAATGGCACAGGATGGAGAATTAAAAAGCCCCCCCACCCCTTAAACTTTTTTTCTATTTGGCTGCCTGTGGATAACTGCTGTATTCCAGCTAGGCTCATTTGTTGCTCAGGAACATTTTAATCAGGCAGAGCCTAATGAGAGGCTTGACCCACAAGCTATTAGCATAAAATGAGCAGCTAATAACATGAGAGAGCCCCAGAAGGGATTCCAGTTCCCTGGAACTTTCTAGTATTTCCTGAGAAATGGTGGGCCTGATTCAGCACTGCCATATACGCCAGTATCACCCTCTTGCTGCCAATGGAATGAAGCTAGGGCCTGCCATCCTGTCAGACGTTGAAAGCAATGGAAGAGGAGGGTGATTAGACTGCTCAGAAAATGTCAAGCCCTGTGCAAGTGTGAGGGGGCAAACACTGTGTTTCATCTCACACTGCCTGGACTTGGTGGCACTGTGCTGGTTCCACTGCATAGGGCAAAGGCAGGATCCCAAAAGTCTATGCAGTGAGGTTGGGTTTAGGGCAAGAGAGGGCTGAGCTAGGGAAGGGTGATGATCTGACCAATGGCACCATGACTACATGGCCATACTAGACAGTCCAACAAATGAAATAAAGGCAGGGGCACAGCAGAGGCAAGTGCCATATAATAATGCACTAATGGGTGAAGAGACGCTCCAGGGCATGGAGAAAAGTCTAGTGTCCTCCCCAGCACAGGATGCTGACTGAGTGCTGGGCCAGGACTTGCCCCCGTCCTGTTCCTGTTAAATCTGCTGGACAGCACATATCTAGGCAGGCTCCTGCTGTGAGCCGGGTGGTGGATTCCAAACACCAGCACTTCTGGGAGATGTTTGGAGCTGAACTCAAGTATAACATTAGTGGCCAAATGTGACATTTAGATCTGGGAGCAAACCCACAAAGGTCAGGAGCCTTTTGCTCCAAGGTTTTGGTTTTGAATTTCATCAAATCTCTCCCAATATTCTTCCAGAATTTCTGGGTAAAGGATGAGCTAACTAGTCTAGTGACTTCAATGTAGTGCTAGTGAGAAGCCAGTCCTGGTCCCCTAAAGCTCTCTATCCCTGTAACAAGTACAGCACCAGCTGCAGTTAAGGAAGCTTCCCAACACTGTTCTGCCAATTTGCCTCTACAATGACCCATCTGGAGGGAGACTAGGGGATACAAGCAGAGTTCATTCTCAATCCAGAACAGAAAGTAAAACCAATTAGGGGCACCCAGTAGTTGTAGAAGAATTGTGGGCAATCACAGCAGAATAATCATTCCATCAGAACATACCATATCCAGAGACAATCACACAGACTGTCTTGGGCTCTTACTACTTCTGAGAGTTAATACAAAACTCCTGCTATGTAATAGTGTAGCTTCTGTACCGCAGAGGTAATGCTGACATACTATGTGCTTGTTAATGAAACTTCAGCAAATAAATATATTTATTACATTTATCCTAAAGGACCTGGCTGTTCGGTATGACAACGTGGTGTTCTGTAGTGTGGATATCGATCTGGCAGAGGTAAGCTATGGAAACCATGTTCACTGAAATCACGCTAGGGATGTTAAATGGCGTTTAATCAGCTAATCGACCAGCTGATGGAATTTCCATCGACTAGTCGATTAGTTGATGGGGGGAACTGCAGAACTGCAGCAGGGTTAGCTGATAGAGGCAGCAAGGGGGGAGAAAGAGACTAGTCGCTTACATCCCTAAATCATGCTGATGTAGAATAATAATAATAACAATAATAATAATAATTAATAAATATCTGGGTTTTACCTTTAGTAGATCCCAAAACATTTCACTGTCTTTAATGTTCAACAAAGTTAGTCCATAATCCTAAAAAATCCATGTACATTTAATAAGTAACTTCTCACCTACAAAGTCAGTCCCACTGACTATAAAAGATATAAGCCCATTTCCACAGGGGACCTTAGGGTACATCTACACAGCTGGGCTAAAGCTGAAATAAGCTACGTAACTTGAGTTACAACAATTGTGTAGCTTAAGTTGAAATAGCTTATTTTGGCTTTTGGCGCTGTCCACACAACAGGAAGTCCAAGTTAGAACACTCTTCCTCTGACTTCTCTTACTACTCGTAAAATGAGGGTTACAGGAGTCAGAGTAAGAAGTCCTCCAGTTCAACATTATTTCAACATTATGTCAAAATAACTGCTTGTAGTGTAGACATGGACTATGTTATTTTGGAATAACATCAGTTGTTCAAAAACAATACTGCTATATAGACATAGTCCCATTAACTAGTGATGTAATATAGATTAGAAATGGACCAAAAGAGAACATCTCTGTGAAATGGCTGCCTACTGTCCAAATGTTGATCATTCAAATAAAATGGAACCAGATTCAAATTACCTTTGGTTTTGATTGTTGACAAATCAAAAACCTGTTTTGCAAAGCCAACGCTGAACTTAGTTTTGTCACACCTGGAAGTACAGATTGGTCCTGATTTGGACGTACATGCAGGGCATTGACTTCAATGCAATTACTCCTGATTTACACTGATGTCATTTAGATCAGAATCAGGACCAAGTCCCTGATACAGCTACTGTGAATTACCAACACTGATGTAGACAGTAAAGAGATTGCGAGTTGCCTGCTTTTTAAAAATGTTCACCTAGAAGAGGCCTGGAATTTTTAATTCTCCATTATGTTTAAAAGCAGAGCACACCCCTTTACTTGCTCTCCATGGTGCAATGTTATATCCTCATCTGTAGATCAGTTACACCACTTTATACCAGCAGATTGGGTGATCAGATACCAAGTATAAAAAATCAGGATGTAGCAAAGGGACAGGCCCCAAATATCAGAGCTGCGCCTATAAAATCTAAACCTCTGGTCATGCTAACAGCCAAAGCAAACAAAAGTCTATAACATTTTACTAAAAAGAGCATAGATCTCCAGCCAAACATTAAATGGACAGTCCATTGCCTCTATTTAAGCAGCTGATGTTTTATTTACCATGCTGTAGCGATGTCTGCCTTTGTGTACAGCTGTGAAATATATAGACACTTTCACATCAGCATGTGAAAGAGCTAAAAAAAAATCTCAACAGCACCTTCAAGCTTTTGTTCTTTTATCAAGTGGGGAGAGAAAATTATGAATAATGAAGTTGTTGCAGACGTTGTACAAGCAGCATGGTAACGAGGGAGCTCATGGGCTGGATACGTCCCATCAAAGGAAAGAAAATCTGGCCCAGAAAACTGTCTACATTCATAGGCATTGTCAGACATTGGCATTGTGTGCCTATGCCTGACCCTGTGAATCAGGAATTTGACTCTTCATCTACAAATCTGCAAAAGCATTGGGTCACTCAATTGTCTTCAGTGTGAATGACAAGCACAGATGGCCTCTCGCTGAGTGCTTTTGTAAGGTGTTCTCATGAGTAATAATTCTGGGTGCCGTGTGCTATCATTTTATCTTGCCATATAATAGCTCAATGGTTCTGTGCACATGGCTTTTTTCTGGTTTTTTATCTTATGGGTAAAGTTCCTGTATTTCTCTTGGCTCATTCATTCTTAATTATTATAGCTGTTCACCTGAGAGCAGGCCCTTGGGTTTTAATGAATGATTCTAGCACTATTGTATTAGGTGGTTTGACAAAGTTTGTCTCTCTTTCCTAGGATGTGGCTAATTCTTGTAAAGTTGCCGCCATGCCGACATTCCAGATGTACAAGAAAACAGAAAAGGTATTGTTTACGTAACCTTGTGTCCAAGATGAAGTCTGCTCTGCAAGCAGTTCTGGCCAAGAGAAGGCACATGTAGGGATGCAGCAGGGAAAGTTCCATTCACCCTTCAAAGGCACCTGTTCCAACTCCCACAGAGCAAAAACACACACCCCAGAAGAGTATAGTGAATTATAGGAAAGGTAAATATTTATTTAAAGGGATGAAAGGAGAAAAACAAGGGGAAGAGAAAGGAAAACCAGTAAAATAGGGTTGCATCCACTCTGAGCACGTCTACACTATGTGAAAGATCGACGCGCCTGTGTTCGATCTTCCAGGGTTTGATTTAATGGGTCTAGTAAAGACCCAATAAATTGAACCCAGAGGGCGCCCCCATCAGCGCTGGCAGTCTTGCTCCTCACGAGGAGTAAGGGAAGCCGACAGGAGTATTTGCTCCCATTGATCTCCCGCTGTGTGGATGGTGTGGAAATGCGACTTGAGATACGTTGACTCCAGCCATATCTTAATTTGACCTTCTGCTGTAGTGTAGACCAGGCCACTGTGAGGGCCTGCTTGCTGCAACCCTTCTGTCTGGAGCTCCAGACACACACCCTGTCACTTCCTACCTTCTCTCTCTGCCTTCCCTCCCCACCCCCCAACACTTTCTCCTTCTGGAGCAATCAGCACTTCCCCACCCTCAGGAAAAAGATTTAGAGACAACACCATGCTCTTTAAACCCCATGGTATTAGCTAGCAACATTAAATAATAATATTGGCTCTTTGTTTTGTTTCTATGGCAGCAAAGGCTAATAAGTGGCTGTATTTCTTCTTAATGACCGCTAAACTTGATTCAGAGGGATTTCTGTGAAACTCCTTCCTGTGTTGCACTAAGAAAAAGAGCTTCTGTTTTCTTAATATTTCAGGCTTTTGTGAGTGCCTAAGAAAATAAGACCTTTTTTAAAAGAAAAAACTCAGCTCTAGGATTGGCGCCACAAACCTGGAGTCTGGAGCTTGAATTTTCCCAGAAATTTGAGGTTGTTGAGTTCCAGGGCTTTGATTCAACCCATTAAAGCGTTTGGATCTAGAACCAAACAGCTGCAGATTTCAGAACCAGATGGTTTGGGGTTTTTTTTCTCTAGCGCCCTCTAGATCAGACCAGTGGGTCACAGTCACAGGGTGGCTGGTCCCTGTGACTGATGCGGGTCCAGCTCCCCTGTGTCAAAAGAGCTGGATGAGGTCCCAGAAGGAAACAGGAGGTACTCCCTGGGGGAAGGCTGAATGCAAAGAGCATCCCCAAGCCAGAGAGCCAGGGCTGGAGACAGCGGAAGTCAGAGGAGCGTATCCTCTGACATCTTCAGGACTGGAGAACTGGAGCATAGGAACCATATGCAGGGCAGGGGGAATGAGGAGGCATCCCTGGCAAGAATGCTCCCCAGCAGCTGCTTACCGGGAGCTCGAATTCAGGATGTGACTGAGAGGCTTACCAAGCTGATCAAACCTTCGGATCGCTACCCCTTCCTGCTTTTCCACTTGGGAACTAACGATACGGCCAAGAATGACCTTGAGTGAGTTACTGCGGATTATGTAGCGCTGGGAAGAAGGACCCAAGAATTCGGAGCGCAAGTGGTGTTCTCGTCCATCCTCCCTGTGGAAGGCAAAGGACTGGGCAGGGATCGTCGAATTGAGGAAGTAAATGCGTGGTTGCGCAGGTGGTGTCGCAGAGAGGGCTTTGGTTTCTTCGACCATGGGACTCTGTTCCGGGCACGAGGATTGTTAGGAAGAGATGGGATCCACCTAACGAAGAGAGGAAGGAGCATCTTTGCGGGCAGGCTTGCAAACCTAGTGAGGAGGGCTTTAAACTAGGTTCATTGGGGGACGGTGACCAAAACCCTGAGGGGAGTGGGAAAGTCAGATACCAGGAAGGAATGCAAAGAGGAACGAGCAAGAAAGGAGGACGCCTGATTCAAATGGAGAAGATGGGGCGATCAACTGGTTATCTGAGGTGTTTGTACACTAATGTGAGAAGCCTGGGCAACAAACAGGAAGAACTGGAGGCCCTGGCCCAGTCCAAGAAATATGATTTAATTGGGATAACAGAGACTTGGTGGGATGACTCGCATGACTGGAGTGCTGTCATGGAAGGGTATAGACTGTTCAGGAAGAACAGGCAGGGGAGAAAAGGAGGAGGAGTTGCATTATACGTAAGAGAGCACTATGATTGCTCTGAACTCCAGTATATAGAGGGAGAAAAACCTGTTGAGAGTCTATGAGTTAAGTTTAGAGGTGCAAACAACAGCAGTGATGTTGTGGTTGGTGTCTACTATAGGCCACCGAATCAGGTGGATGAGGTAGATGAGGCTTTCTTCGGACAACTGAGAGAAGCTTCCAGATCGCAGGCCCTGGTTCTCGTAGGGGACTTTAATCACCCTGACATCTGTTGGGAAACCAATACGGTAGTACACAGGCAATCCAGGAAGTTTTTGGAGAATGTTGGGGATAACTTCTTGGTACAAGTGATGAAGGATCCGACCAGAGGCCGTGCGCAGCTTGACCTTCTGCTCACAAACAGGGAGGAACTAATAGGGGAAGTAGAGGTGGGTGACAACCTGGGAAGCAGTGATCATGAGATGGTAGATTTCAGGATCCTGACCAAAGGAAGAAAAGAGAGTAGTAAAATACACACTTTGGACTTCAGAAAAGCAGATTTTGACTCCTTCAGAGACCTGATGGGCAGAATCCCCTGGGATGCTAACATGAAGGGGAAAGGAGTCCAAGACAGCTGGCAGTATTTTAAAGAAGCCTTATTGAAGGCACAGAAAGAAACCATCCCGATGCGTAGCAAGAGAGGCAAACGTGGTAGGAGACCGGATTGGCTTACAGGGGAAATCCTTGGTGAACTTAAGCACAAAAAGGAAGCTTACAAAAAGTGGAAACTTGGACAAATGACCAGGGAGGGGTTTAAATGTATAGCTCGAGAATGCCGGGGGGTTATCAGGAAGGCGAAAGCGCAAATGGAATTGCAACTGGCTAAGGATGTGAAGGATAACAAGAAAGGTTTCTACAGGCATGTTAACAAGAAGAGGGTGTGCGGCCCCTACTGGATGAAGGAGGTAACCTAGTGACAGATGATGTGGGGAAAGCTGAAGTACTCAATGCTTTCTTTGCCTCTGTATTCACGGACAAGGTGGGCTCCTGGACTAATGCGCTAAGCGATGCAAGATGGCATGAAGATGGACAGCCCTTAGTGGGTAAAGAACAGGTTAGGAACTATTTAGAAAAGCTAAACGTACACAAATCCATGGGTCCAGACTTAATGCATCCGAGGGTACTGAGGGAGTTGGCAAATGTCATTGAGGAGCCTTTGGCCATTATCTTTGAAAAGTCGTGGAGATTGGGAGAGATCCCGGATGATTGGAAAAAGGCAAACGTCGTGCCCATCTTCAAAAAAGGCAAGAAGGACGATCCAGGGAACTATAGGCTGGTCAGTCTTACCTCGGTTCCTGGAAAAATCATGGAAGGGATCCTTAAGGAATCCATTTTGAGGCACTTGGAGGAGAGGAAAGTGATTAGGAATAGTCAGCATGGATTCACAAAGGGCAAGTTGTGCCTGACCAATCTGATTAGCTTCTATGATGAGGTAACTGGCTCTGTGGATATGGGAAAGTCAGTGGATGTGATATACCTTGACTTTAGCAAAGCTTTTGATACGGTCTCCCACAATATTCTTGCCAGCAAGTTAAGGGAATATGGATTGGATAAATGGACGGTAAGATGGATAGAAAGCTGGCTAGAAGGCCGGACCCAGTGGGTAGTGATCAACGGCTCGATGTCAGGATGGCGGTCGGTTTCTAGCAGAGTGCCCCAAGGTTCGGTTCTGGGACCGGTTTTGTTCAATATCTTTATTAATGACCTGGATGAGGGGATGGATTGCACCCTCAGCAAGTTTGCAGATGACTCTAAGCTAGAGGGAGAGGTAGATACGCTGGAGGGCAGGGACAGAGTCCAGAGTGACTTAGATAAATTGGAGGATTGGGCCACAAGAAATCTGATGAGGTTCAACAAGGACAAGTGCAGAGTCCTGCACTTGGGACGGAAGAATCCCAAGCATTGTTCCAGGCTGGGGACCAACCAGCTAAGTAGTAGTTCTGCAGAAAAGGACCTCGGGGTTACAGTGGATGAGAAGCTGGATATGAGTCAACAGTGTGCCCTTGTAGCTAAGAAGGCTAATGGCATATTAGGTTGCATTAAGAGGAGCATTGCCAGCAGATCCAGAGATGTCATTATTCCCCTTTATTCGGCTCTGGTGAGGCCACATCTGGAGTACTGTGTCCAGTTCTGGGCCCCCCACTACAAAAAGGATGTGGACGCACTGGAGAGGGTCCAGCGGAGGGCAACTAAAATGATTAGGGGGCTGGAGCATATGACCTATGAGGAGAGGCTGAGGGAGTTGGGTCTGTTTAGTCTGCAGAAGCGAAGAGTGAGGGGGGATTTGATAGCAGCCTTCAACTTCTGAAGGGAGGTTCCAAAGAGGATGGAGAGAGGCTGTTCTCAGTTGTGACGGATGGCAGAACAGGGAGCAATGGTCTTAAGTTGTGGTGGGAGAGGTCCAGGTTGGATATTAGGAAAAACTATTTCACTAGGAGAGTGGTGAAGCACTGGAATGGGTTACCTAGGGAAGTAGTGGAGTCTCCATCCCTAGAGGTATTTAAGTCTCGGCTTGACAAAGCCCTGACTGGGTTGATCTAATTGGGATTGGTCCTGCCTAGAGCAGGGGGCTGGACTTGATGACCTCCTGAGGTCTCTTTCAGCTCTATGGTTCTATGATTCTATAAGGGATTTCAATCCAGCTGGGGTGGCAGTTCTGGGACAAGGACAGGAGAGGATGGACAGAGACTCCAAGTGAGGGCAGAGATGCCAGTCTGCGGGGCATCGAGGGAGGAAATGTATTACGTTTTAATGACTGCTTGCACAGGGGTAGAAATAGACTGTGCCTGGGAACTTGTTTGGGACCATTTGCACAATGCTCTATAATAACCCAGCTGTCTGGCTTTCGACCAAAACACTTGGTAGAAAAGGAATCTTGTCAGCACAGCCATCCTCTCCATAGAACAGTTTGGGCTGGACACACCAGGCTCTGCGCTTTGGGAGGGCCTATGGCAGCTGCCTCAACCGTCCTATGGATGGAACCCATGAAATTAACTGGGGGCCTGGCACTGGCTGGCAGCAGGGGTTGTCCTCCCTCACCAAGGGATGGCCCAGGAGCCTACACAGTGGAGCAGGCTGCCAGGCCTCTTAGGCTCCCAATCCCTGCTGCTGCCTCATGCCAGGCCAGGGGGCAGGAAAGGGGTGGAGCAGGGCAGAGCAAGTCCAGGATTTGGGAAAGGGGTGGAGCGGGGTGGCACAGGTCCAGGATTTGGGAAAGAGGGAGAGTGGGACTGGGCACTGGGTGGGGAGGTTGCCCCAGGCTCCACGCCCCCCCGAGGAACAGCCATGGCTGGAGGCTCCAATCAGCACCACTGACTAGACTGTTGACTGTCCGGTTGGTGGCGCCACAAGGTGGGGCTGGCAGACTCCCTGCTAGCTTCCACACGGCATGTCTGTCCTCCGCTTCCTATGTGTAAGGGCAGCCAGGGGTCTCCGCACCCTGCTCCTGCTCCAGTGCTCCCTCTGCTGTTCCCATTGGCTGGGAAATATAGCCAATGGGAGTTGTGGTGGTACCCGCAGATGGGCCAGGATGCAGAGCTGCCTGGCCTCACCTTTGCATTGGAGCTGGAAGCGGGAGGGGCCAGCTGCTTCCAGGAGCTGCTTGAGATTAGCGCCACTCAGAGACTATATCTGTGACCCTCTCCCAGGCCCCAACACTCTCCCCCAGCCCCCGGGCTGATGTTCCCCACCCCTGTTGTAAAAGGTAAAGTAGCAGACTCACTGTGGGGAGGGATAGCTCAGTGGTTTGAGCATTGGCCTACTAAACCCAGAGTTGTAAATTCAATCTTTGAGGGGGCCATTTAGGGATCTGGGGCAAACCTGTCAGGGATGGTACTTGGTCCTGTCATGAGGGCAGGGGACTGGACTCAATGACCTCTCAAGGTCCCTTCCAGTTCTATAAGATAGGTACATCTCCATAACTGTTTATTTACACACAACCAAAAAATGTAGACTGCACACAGCGAGGCTCACTGATGAATGGACAGACCTCCTAGAAGCGAAGACAAAGTAGTTTTGCTTTTAGGGCCCTGAGTCAGCCAAGTATGTAAGCATGTGCCTGTGTTCCCTCAAAGTCAATGGAACTAAAGCACCCATTTAAAGTTAAGCACAGGTTTAAAGCATTGCTGAATCAGGACCTAAAAAGAGGAGACTAGATCTCTATTCTTGTGTTGAAGCAATCCCTGAAAATGAATCTCCTCATGTGTAAGGTTATCCAGGTGTGTAAGGGTATGTATACACTAGCCCCCTAGTTCGAACTAGGGAGGCTAATGTAGGCATTTGAAGTTGCAAATCAAGCCCGGGATTTATATATCCCGCGCTTGATTTGCATCTTCCCGGCCGGTCGCCATTTTTGAAATTTACAAATCCGGACTAACTGCCCGCATCTACACGTGGCAGGGACCTGGTAGTTAGAAATAAAGCCCTAGTTCGAACTACCTGTTATTCCTCCTGGAATGAGGTTTAACAGGTAGTTCGAACTAGGGCTTTATTTTGAACTACTGGGTCCCTGCCGCGTGTAGATGCGGGCAGTTAGTCCGGACTTGTAAATTTCAAAAAATGGTGACCGGCCGGGAAGATGCAAATCAAGCGCAGGATATTTAAATCCCGGGCTTGATCTGCAACTTCGAATGCCTACATTAGCCTCCCAAGTTCGAACTAGGGGGCTAGTGTAGACATACCCTACGTGTTTACAGAATCAGAGCTTTAGTGTGCCAAGCTTATGAAGTTTTATTCTTTACCCCAAACATTTGTAAAGGAACTTTCTAAATTGCAATTCACTGCTTTATCCAATCAGAAGTTTGTGCAAAGTAACCTCCTCTTTTGTTGTTTTGTCTTATCTCTTGGTTTGTGACTAGATTTGTGAAATTACTGGCACCGACACCAAGAAGCTGGAAGCAAAGATTGAAGAACTAATGTAGTCCCCGCAGAAAACAAAAACAGAGGTGTTCCAGTAAAATTCACCTTCCACAGGCTCTTATGTGTCCATTTTCTTTCAGTCCAGTTATTCAGAATTAATGCATCAAAATGTATGAAGATTCTGATCTGTACATGAAGGAGTTAAGGTACAAGAATGGAACTTAAGAGATCTGGGTTCATTCTTGGCAATGAGACACTGTAGGACTCAGCCTTGTATTTTTGCCACACATATAATTTGGATCTTGTTTGCCCATTGTGTTTTTTATATATTTAAATACTTGCTAATATGTATGAAAAAAGGGATCCTTACTACTGTGAGTTAACAAAGGATTGACATGGTGTGTGTGGCTTCTGCCTGGCTAGATGGGTTTTGTGAACAGGCAAGAACAGTTAAAGTATTACAGGGTATGGTGGGATATATAAGTGCACATTTTAAGACTCCCTCAGCTCCTATCTCAAGGAAAGGTGAAGCAACCACGCAGAAGAGGCAAGGAGGGAAGATATAAAATACTAAATAGCCAAAGAAATGCTTGTTCCTGACCATTGCACAACCTCACTCCTCCCATGGGATACAAAAGAAATGGGACAAAGACCCCAGACTCATGACCCCCCCCACACACAATGGAACATGACCATAAATTGTAAGGGGTGGGACTCAGGGTGTGTGTATCAGATATAATTATGCCCACGGGG
The DNA here is from genome assembly GCA_032595735.1 of Pelochelys cantorii. NCBI lineage: Eukaryota > Metazoa > Chordata > Testudines > Trionychidae > Pelochelys > Pelochelys cantorii. The sequence goes on from CM064330.1 coordinate 121,395,774, forward strand.
TGGAGAGGATGGGACACAAGGAAACAAGTCTCTGTGGCATCAGAGTTATACATATGCATCTGCGCCACACAAGCAGAACAGGGGAGGACTTATTAGGAGCCAATAGGAGGAAGGCTTGATGAAGCAGCCAATCAGGGCCAGGCTTGGCCAAATAAGAAAAGCGCACACACACACACACACACACTTTGCACCCAATCCGCCAGAGAAGATTGACAGATTCTGACTGCAGTTTGCCCCTGAGGTGAGGGGCTAGATTTTGGGCTGCATTTGGATACTGAGGCAGAGGCAAGGACTGAAGGACAGATGGTTCCCCAGGAAGGGGGGTGAATGGAGTTGGGTCACATCTGGAGGACCATGCCCTGAAGAGAACACTGTGATGTGGAAACAACATGGATCCAGAGAAGATCCAGACAGTGGAGACAGTGAGAGTGACAATTGGTATGACACTACCCAAAGAGGCATGCAGGAGCTGGACAGAGCTAATTAGAGTGACCAGCAGGCAGCGTCCTGGTGGTGAATCTCTTCCCGTTACAATATACTTGCTAGAAATTCATCTCAATAAACATCAGATGACTTGCACTTTGGACTTCTGTTTTCTGTCTGCATCACTAGAATTTGGGGAGAGGGTGAAAGGAAAAGCCCTCTAACACCACACAGTTTCTGAGTGAAATCCTGGTTCCCATTTACTTCAGTGGGGTCAGGATTCCACCCTGTATGTAATCTTGGGCCTGTCATGTAGGGCCAGTTTTTCTAAAGAGCTTGGGGGCTCATTTGTAAGTGCTCAGCATTCAAAATTGGCGGTGCGTTTTTCAAAAAAGCACATTGAGTGCTGGCCACTTACTAATAATCTGGCACTTAATTTTTGGTGCCTAAATGGTAGCTGAACTCTTTTGATAACCTGGCCTTAAATCCAGTCAGGTGGAAGAGGAAGTCCCAGGAAAGAAACGGCAGCTCCCATTGTGATGCGAGACCCATCATGCTGAGCTCTTTGAAAACACAGCTATTTATTCTGGCCTATAAATCGGAGGAGAGTTCTTTTAAAAACCTGTGCATTTCTGTAAAAATCTGATCCGTAATCTCCCAGTTTCCTCATCTGTAGAGTGAGGCTAATAACACTTCAGTACCTCCCAGGAAGGGCTATTTTGAGGGTCCCAGATTTTACAAGGAGAAGCACAAGACAAAAGTCTATACATAAAAGTGGTGAGTCAGCATGTTGTTCAGATAGGCAATGTTAGCAAGCTGCAAACAGACACACACATCCTTACTTCCTATTCCTCTGGCTGTTCCCCATCGCTCATCCAGGAACAGATTCTTTTCAGTCCATGTTCAGGCCATGTCTACACTACACAGTACAATGAAGCTTTACAATTTTCTTATTTCCCATTAAAATTAATATCTCCATTCCCCTAGGCAGCTGTGAAATTTTCTTCCACAATGCCGAGTCCTTCCAGAGAGACAGAGAGAAGAACAGCTTCCATTCATTTCTTGCTGACATAGAGGTTGCTGTTGCGTTATTTTTATTTTATTGTTCTTGCCTTTGTTTTCTCTCTAAATGTGAATGGCGACAAGAAATCTAATAGATTTAGCTAGAGATTTCATTTTCTAAATTATTTTCCTCCCATCAAATTTTAAATCTGGGATTATCCCAAATTACGTCTTCCTTCTGGCAAAAGGGATGGATTTTTTCCCCCCTCTAGAAAGTTTCAGGTTTAAAATCCAGCATGCAGAGCCAGCGCAGAAGACTTCAACAGGGAAAAATGAACCTAGGAACTCTGGAATTTAGTGCATGAGCCTCTACCACTCAAGCTAAAAGACCTCTACCTCTCAGCTAAGGCTGTAGAGCAACGGTTTCCAAACTTTTCCAGATGGGGACCCATCTTGACAATTCAGGAAGACTTGGTGACCCAAGGCAATTCAAAAACCGGGGAGGAGGGAGAGCAGAACCACCTGGGGAGACACTTGGCAATCCTTTTGAAATGTAATGGTGACCCATATTTGGGTCCCGACCCATAGGTTGGGAAACCCTGCTGTACAGGAAGCTCATTCTTTATCGCTGTAAGTGGCCACTACATGGGACAGTATCCCACATCAAGAAGTTGCGTGGGTTACACATATACTTACAAAACTGACTCTACCATATACCAGGTCTCAGAAATGGTTTCATGAAATCTTCCATGACCTGTGTGACTCAACCACACAGTGACTATTTTAAAAACAAACAAATCAGAGGACGGATGAGTGGTAGCCCCAAGCTGCCTTCCTCATGCATGTCTCCTACCACACATACAGAAAAGAAAGAAATTGTATGATATATGCATATGTGATTTCAATGCCATGTTTTGTTTTGTTTTTTTAAATTTATAGTGAAATTTCCCTGGTTAAAGGTAGTATCTTGAGCAGTGAATTGCAAAATGATAGCTTGTCTTGTTTTATTTTCAAACTACTAAAGATTCCTGGTCAAAAAGAGAGGTTTTCCATTGCCTTTAATGAGCTTTGGATCAGGCTTTGAGAGATTTATAATCTTTCACTCCCCTGTCAAGATGCAGATAAGGTCAGGATCCTGTGTTTCCCCTGAAATTATTGTGGATATCATAAGCACCAAAATCAGAGCAGGTAACTGCATAGCTGACTTTGGATCTGCTATTTTGGTTGATCTGTATCACCGTCTTATTTTAGTTGCGGTACATATTTATTATTAATCCAGTGAAAAGAGGAGCATAAATCCTTGTGTTTTTATCAGTTCCTGTATCCTGTTGCTCTTCACCTGCTAGGGAAACACCAGAACTACAAGGAGAACATAGATTCTTTGCTATGTGCTGTTCAACATTTATCCTTTCAACGGATCTGCAACTGCACAAGTGGAAATATGAGGGATCTACCTGGAGTGAAAATATGTGTTCTGAAGCCATATTGAAATGGACATTAACAAGATACTAAAAAGTTGGAGTAGCACAGTTGTTGCTGTGTTGATGCTTTGCAAGATCCAAGGTTGTAGCTTGAGCCTGTCTTGAGTGGCCTGAAATTTAGAAAGATTTGGATTCACAGCTGGATTTTGATTTCTTCCTCTCGGATTTGGATTCAGATCTAGACTTTGAATCTCCTGTTATTCTGGTCTGACCTAAAAGATCATTCACTTTTCTCTATATTTTGGTACTTTCAGTGTTCATCGTTGTAAAGATGACCTGAAGAACAAACATTTCATGGCAGGTAACAACAGACTGAAATGTTTCAGTGAGGCACAAAGCCAAGAGCTCCCACCCCTCTCAGTCAACCATTGACTGGTTGAAAATGCCCTCCTCACATATCAGTGTACTAAAACTGGCCTCGGGGTAGAACTTGCAATGGCAAGTGTTTATACAGGAATGATACCACCTCTGCATTGCAGAAGGTGCATGTAATACTCAGTCAATCACACAAAACTGTTCTCTATTTACAATAGCTAGCTCTGCTTGTGAACTGGAATAGTTTCCAAACTAAGCTGACGATTCCAGCCTCCTGTAAACAAACAACTTTTAAAGCTCAGGCAGTCTTCAGTGGCCATTGAGAAACTGTGCATAAAATTGTGTAACAACAGCTGACAATTCCAATTTATATGAAGTGAGTGCAAAGAATGTAAATATTAATTTGGCTTGTAGATGAGTACCCAGTTCCATCCAACTCACTTTTGCATCTTTTGGGGGAGACCCTATTTCTTTAACCTGGCTGTCCAGAGAAATGATGTACAGAATTTACAAGGCATTATGGTCTTGTGCATGAGTGACACTTAAAGGTGTGACATGACTGTGCACACAGCTGAGCCTAATTAGCCATTTGTGCAGAGTGCAGCTTGTCACCAGTCCGTGTTTACAGCTGCATAAACAACATGTGCAAACTAGCCAAGACATTTTGCATGCACACTACATGCTTGTCTGAAAATCTGACATTCTGAGTGTGTAAAAGCAAGATTTTACAGAACCTGAGAGCAATAGAAATGCTTCAGAGATGTTTTTAGATGAAAATGGAAACATGCTTTTTTAAAATGAAGAAACACCCTATGTGATATTTTAACCCTATCAATGCAGAACCGAGGGACAGGTTTTTAAAAGTATTTATGCACCTCCAGAAGCGATACATACCAAATGGGATTTTCAAAAGCACACTGGTGGCTAACTCCACTGAAATCCATTAAATGTTTGATATCACTTGTAGTGGATTTGATGGGCTTGGTGGTGAGGGGAAGATTATGTAAACATGCAAATGCATGGATGTGATTGACATGACATCAGTCATGTAAAAACATACTTGTGTGAGCTCTGTACAGCTGTATTTAGGAATGTGTTAAAGGAAAGATAATGGATGTTACAGACCAAAATGCCTGCTTTCAGTTTTGCTATTGGTATTCAAAAGTTTTCTTTGATTTTTCCACTTTAAAAAATAAAATAAATAAGCAAGGCAGGGAAGAGGCCTGAAAATAATTATGAAGTATTGTGTTAAGTATGACAATGAACTCAGCATCTCCAATGCAGGGCATGGCAGGAAAAGAGAAGAAAGAAAAGAGAAGAGAAGAAAGTAAAGCCAGGTCTACACTCATAGGAAACGGCAAAGCAAGATATAAAACCCCCTCTACATTAACTACTTAGCTGGAGTTGACATCCCTTGTTTCGCGTTTCCCTGCCGTCCCCACTGCAGGAGGTTGTCAAGAGCAAACGCTATGTTCGGCTTCCTTTACACCTCCCAGAAGCAGGAATACCAGCAGCCGGCAGGGGCAATCTCTGATTTCAATTTAGTGAGTCTTAACCAGACTCACTAAATCAAACTCCAGAAGATTGATCGTGGCAGTGGCAATCTTCCATTAGTATAGACATGGCCTAAGAGGAGGCATGTGGGGTGGTACAATGCTAGGCGCTATTTAGAGTTAGCGTTCACCCCAGTTTCATTTGTTCAAGAGGTTCCATCATAATTACATCTTTTCCTTCATTATTTAATCTCAGAAACAAGGCCAAATTTATTTTTATAAAAAGAGGCTTGAGTACCATGCACTCCATTTGCATGCTTACATTTGTCTGTGTATTTACCACATTCAAGCATGCAAATTGGGTGACTGACTATGCATACAAATATTTATTTAGGCAGCCAACTAGCCCTGGGTGCTGGAAGCTTTCATTTCGTGTCTCTTTTAGGGTTTTGCACAGTTATGATAACTATAGTATACTAGGCCTAAATGTTTCAACATGGTTCATGATCAGCAGTTTTTGGGTGTTCAACATGAAACACTTGAAAGGCTTTTCAGGCAGCTGGTGCTCAGTGCATTCTAAAAATCAGGCCCTTTTAAGTATCTCAAGTTGAGCACCCAAACATTCAGGCACCTAAAATCACTAGTCACTTTTGAAAATTTAGGCTGGTGCATGTTTGTAATTTAGATATACAGGCTCAATAAAGATGTGCTCAAATGAAGATGTGCACTAATCTGCACGGTTTTTGTGCATGGAGCTTACGTTTGTGGGTAGGACACATATTTGTGGCTGAGACTTCTTTTTTTACACATTTTGATGTATAGCGTCCTACATATTTCCAAGCAAAATAGGAAGGAGAGGAGAGGGGAAAGGGGAAAAATCATGGAGAAACTGAGGATGGAACAAAGGAAGAGGAAGAGAAAAAGTCCAAGGAGACAGTGGCGGAGCAAGGTAGTAAAAAAGATCATTTTATGGCATTCAAAGGCAAAATAGTTCCTTTTTATCAATCTATGGTCTGAATGTGATGTAGTACAGACAATGCAATAGTTAGATCTCTGCTAGACAAACCCTGTCTGTTACAGTGCTGCTTCCAAAACTCCACAAAGCACGCTGTCTATGCTCACTCAGTCCTTTGCTGGCGAGAAGGGAAGTCATTCAATTTGAGCAGCATGCCAAAAGCCATTAGGCAAATAGGTGCTTACCATGAAGATGAGATGTTATTAAGATGTTTGAATGGCATTAGTCACAGAGTACTTTGAAACCTCCTGTTGGTTGGTGTGTTGTTACAGCAGGGATTCTCAAACCTCACTGTACGGAGACCCACTTCTGACAACAAAAATGATGACATCGTCCCAGGAGGGGGAACTGAAGCCTGCCCCTGCCCAAGCCTTATCGCCTGAGATGTGGGCAATGTTCCCTCTCATCTTATCCATCAATATGCAGATTTTTTCCATCCATGTGCAGAATACATCCTGTTATGTTCACTGAAGCATGTGCGACTGTGCACCATCAATAGAAACATAAAACACAGCTGTGGGCATGCTGCTAATCAGCTGGCAGCATTTGAATCTCTCCCGAGCAGCCGCACAAGTGTTCAGTTTACAGGGCACACCAATGGAGACCCACTGTCCTGGGCGTGGAGGCCCAAGCTAAAGCCCAAGGGCTTCAGCCTCAGTCAGGGGCCTGGTCTCAGATCCATGTTGCAGGTAGACTGTGGGCTGGGGACTCACACACTCCACCCCTCCCCCATCCTGGCAGCACATAGCCAGTGCTGGTGTTCCAGCCTAGCCTCCACCCCCAAGGATGCAGTGCCAGCATCAGCTTCCCTCTGCTGGGGGAGAGTCCTGAGCCTCGCAAGCCAGATCCGGCTCATGGGGGGCTGGAAGCAGCTCCATGTGCTGCCACTCCCCCTCCCCCTGGCTGGGGGAATGACAGCACAGGAAACCATTCACCAGCCAATGAGAGCAGTAGGAGGTTGGGCCTAGAAGCAGCAGGGGGCACAGAGCTAGGTAAGTGCCTCCCCATCTCCCTCAAGCCCAGACCCCTGCCCCATCCCCCTCGCACACAGCTATCCTACCCAGACCCGCCTGCTCCTGCACCCTCCCTGCCAGCTGGGTCCCCCCACCCTCAGCCCACTCCTGCACCTAAGCTCCCAGCCAGATCCCTCACCCCCAGCTTGCTCCTGCAACCACCTACCACCCAGACCTAGGGTTGCCAGCTGTCCGGTTTTGAACAGTCTAGTATTTGAGTTTTCTGTTCGGGAAAAAAACTGAGAAAATATAATTGAGCAAATATAAATGTCCGGTATTTTCTAAATAAGATGTAATGTAGATTGTGATGTAATGGCAAGTGTGTCCAGTATTTTTGTTGAAACCATCTGGCAACCCTACCCACACCCCCACCCTCAGCCTGCTCCTGCACCCTCCCTCCTGCCCAGACCTCACACCCACACTCCCTCCTGCAAGGATGGTTGGCTGGTGATCTGCGGAAAGGTTTGTACTGAGCAAGGTGGTCCGTGGGCCAAAAAGTTTGAGAACCCCTGCATTAGGTGGTAGATTTTACACCAGGGATGGGCAGCCAATAGTGGGTGAACTGCATCAGTGGCCCTCCTTCACCTCAGTGGGCTGCAGCAGTCCGCCCTGCAGCTCCCCTATCTGCTCCTCTCCTCCATTCGCCTCTGGCGTATTGGGGCATTGGAGCCTGTACTTACCTGCTTCTCCCTCTCCATCCCAGCACTTTCAGAGCACAATAATTGCCTGATTTATGCTCTGTCCCTGCTCCTGCCCTTCCCTCCCAGAGCTGTAATGCTGCAAACAGCTGACTTGCAGCAGACCAGTTGTGGAAAGGAGGGGGAGGAGCAGGAAGGGCGTGAGAATTAGGGATATAAATGACTAGTCAACTAACTTGATAAGCAGGAGCTTATTCAGTTAGCACTATCGACTAGTCTCATCCCCCCCATCTCTCTGCATTAGAAGGGACAGAGGAGCCAGCACATGAAGATGCTGGCTCAGTCCCTGGTCCTGGGTCACTCATTACACAGCATGGATCCTCCAAAACTGATGGGAGCAAGGGGGGAAGATGCATGGCAGAGGGGAGCAGCCAGGGGTTTGCGAGCCACAGGTGGTGCCCCAGTGGGCCACATGTGGACTGTGGGCCACAGGTAGCCCATCATTGTTTTACACCCACTTTGCACAGGTTTAAGTAAACACAGGAGGCTCAAGGCAGCAGAGAATCAGGGCCTGTATGCTTTGAATGTGGTAGGGACTCATTTCTCTTTTTTAACCTCCTCGCCATTTTTCCAAGTATCACTGTAGATGCCATGCTGGTCCTTATGAGCAGTTCATGTTTAGCTAGTGACATATGGAAAAAATCTTATGAGATAGCATCCACTTTTCTTTGTGACACATTCCAGCATAACTTTAAGCACCGCAATAAAATTTTTAAATATTCACTGCAATTTTATATGTGGCTTATAAAAATAAAATATAGAAGATCAGAGAAAAAGGAGCAGTCATGCACTTCCCCTTTCCCAGTATAAAAGAACTGAATACAGAATACACCTATCAGGAACATCCTTAATTACATTTCTGGCACTAGGAAATACGCTGTCCTTCATTTTATCAGATCTGACATCTCTGTTGCTATAACCACGACCTGTGGCAGTTTTATTGTGGCAACAACTGTCTGGGTTATTGCAGAATGCATGAGATGCTCCAGCATTTGCAATGCAAATGTCAAAAAAAATTCTATTTAGAATCCTATTTAGAATGCACCACACATTTGAATATTCAGCTAACAAGCTCATTTTGGATGCATATCCTGCCTGCCTGCTGGTTGTCTTTAATACAGTCATGAAACCAGAGAGATTGCACTGGTGTAATTAAAGACAAGGTCTAGCTCTTCTTTCATTTACCCCAGTTTGACATTGTTGCAATTTCACTGACTTCAAGAGAGCCAGTCCTGACACACAACAGTAAATGTGGGAAGGGAATTAGGCCCAGAATTTGGCCAATAATAGTTCAAAAATTATAATGACAAGCTAAGAAGTCAGCCCTTCCCTCTTCTCCTCTACCCATACAAAAAAATTAAATGCACAGTTCAAAGTGTTGGTCACAGTGGCTAATCGGGCATTGCAGGAAACATGCTGGAGGCCAATAAACTCGACAAAAACCTAATGCAATACGCACTACAATGATTGTCGACAATAAAGGCAGGGGAGAGACAGAGGTCTCATGCGGAGGTGGAAGTTTTCTATTACCAAAAATCTGCATTTGCTGCAACTTTTGTCGTGTTGCAGTGTGAACACTCTCCAGGTTTTGTCGCCAGAAAGGGTTGCAAGTGTAGACAAGGCCATAGTGTCTTATAACCCTCTGTTGTAAGATTAGCCCAATAGATTTTGAGGGTCTATTCTACTTTTGCTTAATATTCTTTAATGTTGATAAAGACTGTGTACTAATGTGGAAATGGACTCCTGGGCACTTAATCCTGCAGTGGGATCTATTCGTGCATACCTTGCACCCCCGTCGCATCCCATAGCAGGACTGGTGCTTTAGGAATATCAGTTGGTTCAACAAACTGAAAAGAACCTAGTGAAGAGTGACTTCCTCATTCTTCTGTAGTGACAAAACATAACAAGAAGGAAGGAAGTTTGATTTCACTGTGTCAACGTGATTACTACATTGAATGAAGTAGTATTAATACTTTGCACTTCTGTAATGCGTTCTACCCACAGGCCTTCATGCACATTAAAAAGATCAATCCTCTTAGCTCCACCAGAGGTTTGATCCTACTCTCATTGAAGTCAATGGCATACCTTCCATTGGTTTTAATGGTGCAGGATTAACCCCCAAGTCCCCGTAGGTAAGTATCATTATTCCCACTTTATAGATGAGAGAATTAAAAGCGACAAAGGTAAGAGCCAACATTTTCTAAGTTGGGTGTCTTGAAGTGAGGCAATGAAATACAGCCGGTCCCTGAGTTGTGAACGGTCGAGTTACGACCATTCGCATTTATGTCCGAAGCAGTCGTAAATGCGGTCCCTGAGTTACGAACGCAATCCGTGCTTACGAACAGCACGGTCGCCATGTAACTCAATGGGCTCCGAGTTACGAACGCTTTGAGTTACAGCCAAGTGTTTGGTCCGTAACTCATTCGTAACTCGGGGAGAGGCTGTATAACTGTCCTGATTTTGCTAAGCAATGGCAACTCCCCAGTGAAGTCTCTGGGAACTGTGAGTGCGCCTCTCCACCTGGAAAGCAGGTAGGGTTGCCAGATGATTTCAACAAAAATACCGGAAACACTTGGCATTACATCACAATCGACATTACATCTTATTTAGAAAACACCGGATATTTATATTTTCTCATTTATATTTTCTCAATTTGTTTCCTGAACAGAAAGCTCAAATACTGGACTGTCCAGTTCAAAACCGGACACGTGGCAACCCTAAAAGCAGACCTCTTTCAGTTAGGTGCCTAAATATGGAATTAAGTGCCTAGTTTTAGGCATCTATCTGTTAAATGGGTTTCATAAATGTATCCACCTTTAAAAGGTCTTGTGGGGATTCGATAATATTACAAAAACAATCTGAAGATTACATTCATTCTGGGCTAAACCCTGATGTCCTTATTCCATTTTTACTCTGTGCTTACTGCACCAAAATTCCCAGTGACTTTATAATTATGGAGCAATACACAGGCATCTTTAAAAATTGCAAGTACTTCTTAGTTATCTTCAGTTTCAGAGCTTGCTCGGCATCAGTCTCTGATTTGCTAGCAGTTTGGCCATGAGACCTGGTAAACTGTCACGCAGCAAGGAGTTCTGCTACAGCAGCATGAATTTTTTTGCTTTCAAACCTCCTTGCAACTGCTACCATCCACTAACGCCAGAGGATGCTTTTTAACACCTTAATTTCTGTAACAATTTCATTAACATGGGTAAAAGCTGCACATTGATTTTTCCGCCTTGTAGACTGAGCAGGTGCCCTTCAGGAAAGCTGAGACCCAACACTTTGCCTGCACAAGTGAGCATATCCATATACACGTAATTGCTTCAGTATTGTTCTGATGAGCAGGCCTGCTGATGAGGGGGCAAAGGGGTCAGTTGCCCTGGGGCCCGACGATTCAAAGGGGCCTGGGGCTCTGCTCCAGGGCCCTTTAAATCGGCACGGGAGTGTCTTGCAGGATGCTCTGGGCAGCTCTTAGGGCTGCCTGGGGAGGCTGAGGCACCACAAGGCCCACTCCAGGCAGCACTGGGGGGGACACACCAGATCTGGGTGTGTCCCCTCAGCCTCCATCTGCTTCAGGCCCCCGCCCCTTCTAGGCACATGGAGCCCTGCTCCCCATACTTTAACCAGGTGCTCGGCATGGCTGTCAATGCCCTTACTGATGAGTGATGAATAGCTCCATAATTTCACAGAAAGATATAAACAAGAAGAAAAGCATTTTCTTCCAACCACAGGATCCATTTCCTCCACAGTATTATAGAATCCTAGAAATGAAGGCTGGAAGGGAGCTCAAAAATCATCAAGTCCACCCTCTGTGCTGGCAGGATAAGGTAAACCTATATCACCCAGGTAGGTCTTGTTTTGAAAAGCTTCCAAAACTGAGAACTCCGTAATCTCCCTTGGAATTCTATTCCAGAGTTTAACTATCCTAATAATTACCAAGTTTTTCCTAATATCTAACCTAAATCCCCTTTGCTGCAGATTAAGCCTATTAGTTCTTCTCCTACCTTCAGTGAACAGGGAGAACAATTGTTCACTGTCTTCTTTATAACCGCCTTTAATATATTGGAAGACTGTTATCAGGTTCCCCTGCAATCCTTTTTTCTCAAGATGAAACATAGCGTTTTTAACCTATCCTCATAAGTCAGGTTTTCTCATATTTTTATTATTTATGTTGCTCTCCTCTGGACTCTTTCTAATTTGTTCACATCTTTTCTAAATTCTGGTGCCCAGAACTGGACATAGTCTGCAAGCTGGGGCCTCACCAGTGCCGAGTAGAGCAGGATAATTACTTCTTGTGTCTTCCATACAACACTTCTCTTAATACACCCCAAAATCATATTAGCTATTTTTGCAGTTGCATTACTTTGGCAACTCATATTCAGTTTTGGGCCGCTATTAACCCGTGAGTTTTTGAGCTTGTTATTGATACCTTTCATGATACATATTAGGTATGTTTCATGATATTAAAGAATTGGGGTATACTAAATCTTGGCAGGCCAGCTTAAACTTGCTGCCAGAAACTAATGGGCCCCTGGCCTTTTGTCTTGGAATGCTTTTGCAGTCACAGGCTGTGTCACTGTATTAAAAGTTATTAACCCTGTCAGTGCTGGATATCTTTAAAACTTAATTGGAGTTTCAGTTTTCATGTATTCTATAACCCAACTTGTATGACTGCCAGGGGCCTAATTCTCACTTCTGACTGAAATCTGTGCAGCACAGAGAGGAAAGAGGCCTTATGCTACTTTTGTACTTCTTTGTATTTTGGGCCTAAATAGGGCCCTGCTATTTCTCAGTATAAATCAGAGTAGCCTCATAGCCACTCTAATTTACAATCAGTTGTCCATGGGGCACAAAGGGTATATTCTGGCAGTTGAGAGTAGCAGAACACAGCAGTGGTTTCTTCCTGGCCATGCTTCTAGCATTCCTGTACCCCAAGCTTTAAGAAGGGGTACGTAGCTCCATTATGCCAGTTAAGCACCATCGAGAGAATCCTCTTACACAATTACCCACTCTCTGAAGCCTCTAGTTTTATGACCCTTTATGCTGCCAAAGTGACGAAAGCGGCCTCAGGTATATAGATGGTATGTATGAGGGAGACATTTATCCTCTTCACAAAAGGAGAGGAATAAGCAAAGGGTCAAAAAGTACACTGTAAAGACTGCACATCATCTCCCAGGCAGGATAAATCATCTGAGAGCTTGGCACATGGTGAAAATCCTTTAAAGACACAAGGAAATGAAATAATAAACACACATCTTTTGCCGGAAAGAATGTAACTAACTAGCACAATATCTGTGAATCCAGCTGATAAAGAACCAAGGGTTTCCCCTAATACTTGGTGAAAGGGGATATCTGCTTATGCGGAAACAGAGATAAAGCGTTTATTAGATGTTTAAAATATTTTATCTTTAGTCAAACATTTACCTATTTAACAATTTAACATCTTTTATTCCCTTTGGCTTAGTCTCCACCAAATTCTAAGACATGTAAGACATATATATTTTATAGAGTACAAAATATTTATGTGATTGATCTCAGTGCAAAGGACCTAAAAATCTATTCATCTCGATAATCCGTCCACAATTACAGGGACACTAATAACCATGTTCTTTGGAGTCAAAAGATAATTACCGAGTCACTTTTTACAGTCACTCAACTAAATTCATCCCAGGATTTTAAGGCATGCAGCGAACACCAAAACATATTAAATGAGCCCCCAAATACATCTCCTCTTAAAAAAACACACACACAGAATATACAAAAAACAGAAATATACTTTTAAATATTCCACACAGTTTAAAAAATTCTAATGAAATTGTCCACTTTAAATATGCAAAATATTTCTGAACCTAGTAGAATTTTTCTGAACCTAGTGGAACTTTAAGGGTGTTCACTGTATCATTATTATTACAAATATATAACCAGGACTAGTTTAACTTAAGCAATACAAGTGACTCCTTGAGATTTCATAATTGTAGGAAGTCTGTGGTCTAACACTGACCTGGGAACTCAGTAACCCTCCTGACTGCGCCTTCTGAAAGCAAAAGAAGAGAGAACTTCATGGAAACTTGTGAACTCTCAGAAAAATCATAAATCATATAGAGTTGACTGAAACTACTTAAATAATGCACACTGGCTGGAGTTTTTCCAGTAATATAAATTGTAAATAATGCTATGTCACAAGCAGCAAAATCAGCAATGAACCACTGTGGGCAAGGAATGACCGAAGGAGGAGAGAAAGCATATGAGTTCTGGGTGGTGCCTAAGCATGTGAAATACTTCCTGGTAATCATTACACAGCAGATATTTCCAAAGTCACTGAGCTTTTAGTAAGAACTGAGAGCCATAAGCTATGTAAGAAAATGTAGGCCCGCCCTTAGCATGTGGCTATGATTAATGCATCTCTCATTATTTGATCAAAAGTTTCTTTAATGCCAAAAATTCCTCTACCTACCACTCTCTTTTTCTCCCATGTCACACTAAAAAGGCCCAGCTTAATTCCAGAGAAACAAAAATACATGCTATATAGGAAGTATTTCCATCCATGTAATCATTTTTTTATTTTCCGCAATTAAAAAACGAAAAATATCCTTTTATTTCTTAACATCTGTTTTCAATTTTCTGGGAAGAAAAAATGCATTCACATTTCTTATGCTATTATGCTAAGCATCTTCGGCCAAACTTCAGGGATCTTTTTTGCTTGTTTACTTTTACAGGCATGCACCAAAACACATTACCACAGTTTCTAATTTGTGTATTTTTAATTTGTGTGTTTTGTATTCCTTTGATGCTTTTTATCAGTAGGTTGCTGGTGTATTAGCTTTTCAAATAGATAGATAGATAGATCAAAACTGCTTGCCTCAGAAAATTTCAAATTTTGGTTGAAAAATGTGTCTTTACACCAAAATGCTGCAATTGAAAACAAGAATTGTTCAGTATTTGAACTTCCACCAAAAAACTGAAATTTACAGTGAAATCCTCACTCCACCTTTTTTTTCTTAGCTCTTTAGCACACTGTGGATTTGGAGGTTTTCAATTCACGGGCCATGAATTGGTTTTCAATCTTTCACACAGACACTTTTTATTCTGTTACTTCAAGTATTAAATGCTTGCGCTGGGCCCTGATGTGCTGAGTTCCCCTGTCACTCAGATTTGGCCTGGCTGCACAAAAGGGGTGGCTAGGGCAAATCTGAGCTACTGGCTCTGTGACCCCGGACCCATGACCAGAGAGGGGAACTGGGGCAGGAGTTGCCACTGTGTGGTGAGCGCAGGGCGGGCTCGCTCTCCAGCCCCCTCCCGTGGGCCATCCCCTTGCAATTTTCTTCGGAAGAGCGGGGGCCTCGCTTGCAGATTCTCCCCCCCCCAAAAAAAACCCCGCGTGCAGCCCCGCCCAGGGTAGGGATTGGGCTGCATCAGCGCTGCCCTCTGTCCCTCCCAGGCAGGGGTAGGCGGCGCCTCCCTCCCTCGAGGCCAAGTGGTGATATCTGCTCGGGGGGGGGGGGGGAGCTGCCGTGATTTCTCAGAATGTCCCCGCCCGCACCCTCGCCGCCTAGCGAAGCGAGGGACCAGCACACTCGCCGAGGGGAGGGGAAGAACAGGCGCGAGCGCGCGCTCGCCCCCATGAGCGGTGAGCGCGCATCCTCCTCTTCTGGGACGGGGACTGGGGGGGAGCGGAGCGCGAATCGCGCGTGCGCACTAAGGCCAAGGGGACTAACCTCTATATAAGCGCGAGGGAGGCACCCGGCGCGCCACAGGCAGTAGCTGGAGGAGCCGGGCTGTGTGTGGCGAGCGCGGGCAGGGCGGCAACGATGGTGAAGCGCGTGGAGAACCTGGTGCGTAGCCGCTGGCGCCGGGACGGGCGCCGCGCTCTCCCCGCTGCCTACGGGCTGGGGTGGGTTCGGCGGGGGGGCGGTTCAAACTGCGGCAGCCCGTTGGTTCGCGGGAGCGAGCGCAGCCCCGCCCGAGGCGCGCGCCGTAGGCGTGAGAGGCCCCGTCGCGGGGCGGTGATCTCGGATCTGAGCGGCCCTGGGTCTGGGCCTTGCCCGTTAAACGGCTGGTTCTTCTCTCCCCCCTCCCCCCACCCCCCGGGGGCAGGGGACTGCGCCGGTCCTCGCGAGCTGCCCCCGCCTGTGCGGGGAAGGGGGAGCGCTCCCTCGCTACTGCCCCCCCCCCCCCACCACACACACACAGTTCCTGGGTGTGGCCCTGCGGCCGCTTCCGCAGAGCGATGAGTCTGCGCTCGGCCTTGGGTGAGAGCCCGGCGCCATGCGGCCGCCGCGCGTGTGCTAAGCGCCAGCGGCCCCAGCTTTGAGTCCACCTGTCCGCGTTACACCTGTGCCTGGTCCCTGGGCGCCGGGCGGCACATGGAGGGGCCCCATGTAAGTGTCTTGGGGTCTGGAGTCGAACGGCTCCGGTGCATAGCACAGTTGCACCCCATTTCTGATCCCTCAGGGCGTTGCATTGGCTAGAGTGGCGCTCAGCTGCAGGGACACGAGCAAGGCTCTTCCGATGCTAATTCTGCACTTGGAGCGCAGTCTGTGGTAGCGACAGCGAGGGTGGGAGCTGTCTGCCGACTGCAGCAGTTTGTTTAAAAAGCTTAAGCGAAAACTGATAGTATGAGCTATGTCTGACGTCAAACTATAGCTTCTGGCCTGCCGCTAACGAGCATTTTCAAGGTCTTGCTCAAGTGAAAGCACAAATATTTGTATACATTGTGAAGTCGATTCATTGATGATACTGGTTCCACGTCATCTCCATTAGACTTGCTGCTGTTGTGATAGTGTAATGATTTCAAGAAGCATGCAGATTCCCTTCTTTGGGGAGGGCCTCAGGTCTAGAATGCTTGCTGTTCATCTGTGCAAGTAGTTTTGCTTAATAGCCTGGAAGGTAACATAAGAATGGCCATACTGGGTCAGACCAATGTCCATTTAGCTTAGTATCCTGTCTTCTGACGGTGGCCAATGACAGATGCCCCAGAAGGAGTGAACAGAACAGGTAATCATCAAGTGATCCATGCCCTGACCCCCATTTCCAGCTTCTGACATACAGAGCCTACAGGCAGCATTCCCGCCCATCCTGGCTAATAAGACTTGGTGGCCCTAACCTCCATGAATGTATCTAGTCCTTTCTTGGACACTGGTAAAGTCCTGGTCTTCTCAACATCCCTCTGGCAAGGAGTTCCACAAGTTGATTGTGTTGTGTGAAGGAAAAACTTCCTTTTATTTGTTTTAAATCTGCTATTTTATTTGACACCTAGTTATGTTATGGGAAAAAGTAAATAACTTTTCCTTAGTCTTTCTCCATACCTGTCTCCATACCTTTTCCTTAGTCTCCTCTTTTCTAAGTCTGTCTTTTTAATCTTTCTTCATATGGCACCTGTTCTAAACCCCTATATAAATAAATTAAATAATTACAAACTCCCAAAGTTTACATTAGCCAAGACTTTCAGAAGAGTGACAGGCAATCTAGTCTAGTGAGTGGGCTGCATGGATAGCCCTTCGTTTTGGCTCTAATATTGTCATATCTAAGTCTCCTGGGAGAGGGTATTTTTGCCAACTGCACTTAGCCTAGAATTTGAGGTGTGTGGCAATTGAACAGTAGCAGAGCTTTCATTGGATACAGAGGAAGCCCATGGCTCTGAGTCCATGTTGTGTGATCAGCACACACTGCACTTCATGTGCATTTTGCTTTAATGATACCAGCAGGAAAAATTGTGGGCAGAAACCAGTATAATCTGGCAACCCCACCCCAGTAAACAATGTCTTGTGGGCCATACACCGAACCCCAGTGGGCTCAGAGTCCCCAGGCTCCATGCAGCACTGCCACTTTGGCGCTTCCCCTCTTCTCCCCCCACCCTCTGTTGCCTTTTTCTGATAGAGGCAGCATATGGGGGGGGGGGGGCTGAATAGTTGTTCATAGCCCTATCTTATACCTCCTAGATTGATTGCTGCCCATCAATCCAGCTGGTAGTGAAGATATGCTGTTACTTTCCAGAGTTTTGAAAAGGGAGGTGCATGCCTGCAGGGTAGCAGAGCTCAATACTGAGTGGAGCCCAGAGGACAGGCATTGTGGGATACTGGTGGGAACCAATTCTGCAGTTTATTTCATTGACAGTCTGTTCATTTTTTGCCTACAATAAAGGGCTGGGAAAAGAAGTCTCAAATGGAAGCTTTTTGTTACCAAAACTGGGCATTTTTCACAACAAATTGCACTAGTATGCTCACTAGTCATATTTCACTATGTATGCTCTGTGTTGTCACCAAAAGGCAGTTTTTTGCCAACAAAACTTGTTAGTGTAGACACACTTTTTTAAATGTTGGAATAGCAGGTCAAGCAGTATATATAGGTGCTCAGGTAAGCTAATGCCTTAACCCATGTTTTAGTGTTCAGTCTCCAAGAGTGTCACCAGATTATCATTCAAAATAATGCTAGTTCTTTCAAAAATTGTATTGGCTTTTTTGATCCCTTAACTTCCAGGAATTGTTTGTGGCCATGTACAAGATATGCCACTAATAGTCAGAAATAAAGGCGTTTCATATTGTACAATTTAATTATAGACAGAGTCCCCGGTGATTAGTGTCACTACAAATTCATCTGATGAAATGCAGGCTTGTAGCAACACACAAATCTGACTTTAGCAATGTGAAAAGTTAGTGGATAAGCATCACCCTGGTTATAGTTAACCAGTGGGGTCTGGAGCTGCAGTGGGCAGGGGAAGGTGCTCCACCCCTGGCCACACTTAAGCAGTTAACTGATTAAATGGAATTTTACATCCCTAATCTCTTTGAATTCCACAATACAGCAGATTACATAACAATTTACTTGTTGGCTGAATATTATCCACAGTGAAATGGCATGTGGTTTGTACCTCTTTGTTTTATCTGTAGCATACAAGTTGTACTGCTTTTAACCTCCATCTGGTCAAATTTCTGAATTATAATATTAAAGGAACACAGTAATATCTTAAAATATCTTAAAGTGGCTTGAGCTAGAGGTAAGCAAACCTAGTGGGCTTTTAATTGCCTTCACTTAAATGTCTTGTGTAGGGAAATTATACCCTTTGGCTATGTCTAGACTACCCCCTCTTGTGCAAAAAATGCAAACCATGGAATATTGCTGTGCCTCATTTGCATAATTAATTAGGCTCCATTTTTGTGCAGAAACCCCCTCTTGCAAGAGCCCTTCTTCCGCGCTTTTTTCAGGAAGAATGGCTCTTGCACAAGAGGGGGTTTTGCGCTAAAAGGAGCTGTGTAGACGGCTCCTTCTTGCACAAAAGCCTCTTGTGCAAAAACAGAGCCTCATTAAGCAAATGAGGTGTGGTGGTATTCCACACTGCCTCATTTGCATATATTTTTGCACAAGAGGAGGCAGTATAGACATAACCTGTGAGTCTAGTACTCAGACTTAAGTTGTGAAAGTGACATTCAGCCTTAGTACAAATATAAATCTGTTTCCCAGAATCTATGGAGTAGTGTTGGCTCAACTGACACACTTTCACAAATGTAGATGGTGTTGTAGGTTTCACTACAAACATCTCTCAGCTCTGTATCTGCGGCACATGTAAGCTGCTTAAATAGAAGTGGCTCCATTCTTTGCTTGTAGGAGACATTGCAGATTTTAACAGCCAAAATTTGCCAGGAGTAGACTCCTTAAAATGTAGCTTGGTCATATCTGTGTGTGGTGTCACTAAGAAGGTAAGACAGTGTTTCTTAGTGGAAAGGGTGTTGGAATACACATTGATTCACCTACTTTCCAGTTTCCTGACCTTCACTCCACTTTGTTTGCCCCTTTGCAAAAATGGGGATATTTACCTGACTTTTGTAAAATGTTTTGAGATCCCATAAGGATGAAAAACTTGTTCAATAGGAACTACCTGTTCTATTTTCATTATGGTCCTCTTGGGTACTCAAAGGAATAAAGATGATGCAATGATTTGGGGTAAGGGTAGGGAATCTAGACAGTTTTATTTTGGTCTTGTCATATGTGCCACATGAAGCTAGGTGCTTAGAAAAATCCAACCAGTGCTTGGAATCTAGAATTACCATGTGGTTAGAACTCTAATTTTGTCAGCACTTGATACTGTGAGGTAGTCTTCTGCATTGTTATAGTTGAGGAGGAGAGCAGAAATCCTTTCCCTTAGCGGTGCTGAAACCTAAGTTAATCCTGGAAAATTTATACCACAAAGGCTAACTCAATAAATAACTTCAGCATAGAGCTGATGTCTGATTCAGTCTTGAGTTAAATATACTGATAGAAACTTGAAGCTGTGATTGAGTGATATTAACATAAGACAGATATGAGTCTTTCTCTTGCTATATCATAGCTTCTGATGAGTGGAAATGAGCCACATTACAGGACATTTAGTTTAGAAACTCAGGGTGCTAGGCTCATGCCCATTCTTACAGATTCAAGTAGAGCATAAAGTGATAATTAGCATTGGCAAGTGTTTGAGGTAGGGATGTTTAATCAGCTAATCGAGTAGTTGGTGAAATTCCATTGACTAATCAATTAGTTGATAATGGGGAAACTGGCCCCAGGAACTAACCCCACTGTGGCTCTAACTTTTTAAATGTATTATCAGCTGATTCCTAGCTCATGCCCAGTTTCTACACTTATGCCTCCCCTCACCAACTCCTGCAGAGGATGGGGGGGGGGGGGGAAGACACACTGGCTTTTAGGCTGGCTCCTCTAGCTTCTCCTCCTCTTCTCTTCCCCCCCCCCCCCCCATGCCTCTCTCTGATGGAGGCAGTGGGGAAGGAAGGGTGTGACTAGTTGAGTGACTACTCAGCTGCCTGATAAGCATATGCTTATCAGGTAGTCAACTAGTTGTTTACATCCCTAGTCTGATACACCAGATTTGTACTGTAAGATGATCAAGGGGCTGCTGATACTGTTGTCTTAGCTAAACTTGGGCTCACCTGAGAGCTGACAAAATACTTCATTGTCAGCAGGAGTATTTTAACATCAAGATGAGATGGTATAACATCAACTGGCACTGCTGGCTGACAACAAGCTAAAGGCAAGATAAGAAAATTCTGTTTATAACTCCACTTTGCTGCTCATACCAGTTTATGCTGTCTTTCTGTTCCTAATTAACAGAACGATGTAAATTTATCAAATCCCCTACTTACTATTCTACTAACTCATGGATTTAACTTTCTGCTTACAAGACTAAACCTGAGCCTGCAGGCAGCTTGAGGTATGTGATGTCGATGACCAGCATTGAAAGATAACAGTGCTCCTCAACTGTAGAGCTTAAATCAGGGTTAGGGAACCTCAGACCCAGTGGCCGCATGAGCCACCAATTTGCCAAGGCTCATGGGGGTTCCCCCCAGCATTGGGGAGCCCATGCTGGCACTCCAGTGTCCCTGCTGCCCCACCATGGGGCTGGAACATAGTCTATTTGGCTGGGCCCCCCAGGCTTTGGTGTGTGAGGGGAAATGTGGGAAGCTTCTTTGCCCTCAGTCAGGGGGTGTTAAGGTCTAGTCAACTACAGAGAAGCAGATGCTGATCGGATAGTCAGTCAACTAATTGATTTCTCCCCCCCCCCCCCCCCCCCCCCCCCCCGCTGCCTCTATCAGAGGCAGCAAAGGGGGGGAAGGGAGAGGTACTTCAGTGGCAGCGCTGCATGGAGCCCACCTCGGCATTTCAAAGCAGCACTGCACAGAGCTGACCCCAGGCTCCATGAGGTGCTGCCCCTTTGAAATGCCGCTGTGGCATTTGCATGGAGCCCAGGGTCAGCTGGTAAGTCTGGGGAAATTAGGGCACTCCTGTACATTTCAAAGCTGGCACACCCCTGTGCAGCCTGGAGTCAGCAGGACTTCTGCTGGCCCCAGGGCTGCACTTGGAGTTCCGCATTCCTCCTGAAATGTACAAGAACCTCCACTGGGGCTCTTGTACATTTCAAAGGAAGAATGCAAAATTCCATCAACTACTTGACAAGTAAATTACTTGATATTTAACATCTTTAGTGAGGGGTTTGGGGGGGGGAGCGGGGGTTACTTCATTTGTGTGCAGCCCCTGACTGATCCCCCCCCCCCCCCCCCCATGGATCGGTGGCTCCCCGATCTGTAAAAGTTTCCCACCCTGGCTTAAATATTTGGAACCTGAAGTTATATCCAGGTTTCATGTCAGAAATGCTTTGTCTTTTGGCTTTTTTGAAAGGAGATAGCAGGGTACAGACAAGGGAGAAGGGGATGAATTTTTAAGCCTTACAGATCACTCCTCTGTCTACTTGGTACCCAAAAACCCTGTCTTTACAAAAATGTTTGGTCACATGTTTTCCTCCCCAAATCTTCTGACATGACAATACCCTCAAATACCTGGAAAAACTTAAACAACAAATAGTTTAGTAGCACTTTAAAGACTAACAAAACATGACAGTCTTAAATATTTTGGTAATAAAAAACAATCATTTTGGCTTGCAATGTAGGTATGTAACCTTATAGCCTGCAATAGTCTGAACATTTGCTTCCTTCTCTCCGATGATCTTTTCTTTAGTTAATGGCATAGGAAGTATTGACAGATGTCCTGCATAAAAGCACTAAACCTTGCAGGAAAGCTTCCTTTTTTATTACAAAGGATGATCAGTTTGATTGAAGATTATAGACCTGTTTCTTCAGTGCAGTGTGGTTAGATTAGATGCTGTTAAAGGATATGTAGCTGAAATGAGAGATGTAATTCCAATCTATCCCTCTTGGACTATGGGAGAGACACTATTGTGCCATGAAAACAAAAGGTAGGGCTTCAGTAGTTACAGGTATAAATGGCCTTGTTTGTGCCAAAACCTATTGCTTCAGTGGTGTTTAAGATAGGCCTGTAAAACTGGCTAAATGTAACCATGTAATGGCTAAAAATCATATCCGTTACACATGATATGGGCTCTGCAATATAATGCAGAACCCACAGCATGTGTAACTGCTATGATTTTTAGCTGTTACATGGTGTAACTGCAGTTTTATATTACTCTGCTGTATAAAATGTAAGCTTTATATACTGTAGAGCATGCAGTGAAGCCTCCTTGGGAGCAGGGCTGGCAAGGGATGCTGGCCCTGCTCCTGAGGAGGCGGCGGCTCTGCAATCAGCTCTCCAAGAGGGGCTGGCAGCCCCTGCTGCTCCCACTCCCAGGGAGCCAGCATATAACCTGCAGTGGACAGGAGCTGTTCCAGCCCCTACTGGCTAACCAGAACAAGTAAGCCTCACTCTTAACAGGTAAGGCTAACTGGTTAATCTTTTACATCTCTAATTTTAAACTTCTACAGTGTAGGCTGGAGGAACTGGACAAACCTGACTGAAGTTAAAACGTCATTTTCAAGAACAGTGGACTGGAAACAAATCTTGGGGGTATAAGAAGCTGGATGGGTGTTTCTTACAGATTAGACTGACAAGGATTCTAAAGAGTTATCCGAGATCCTTATATATCAAACATGCCAGAACACTGGCAGCTCTTGCCTAACCTTCGTGCCAGGTTCCTTTTAATGCAAGCTAAAAAGGAAAATGTAGTCAAGTAGTATTGCTTTTCTTTGGCTTTGTGCCAGCCAGTACAACAATTTTCTGCTGTTGGGTAGAAAATTACTACATGAAAATACTTGTTCTATTGCTGCAGAAGTAATAAGATTACTGTAATAGCTTTTGGGTTGCTGAGACACCATCTTTTTAGACTCGTGCTAGTGTTTTTTAGAATCAGTGGATTTCAAAGTCTTGGTATGCAATACTGGCTATTAGGATTGAGCAGTGAGAATATCCAGTCTGGAAACAGTATGAATTACAAAAGCAAGCTGGTCATAAAGAGATGTGACTGACTTGCACACTTGCAAAAATAAAACTTGGTATTGAATCTCTTTTCTACAGGAAGAATTTCAGACCCTATTGAAATCTGCTGGTGATAAGCTTGTAGTTGTTGACTTCTCGGCTACATGGTGTGGACCATGCAAAATGATCAAACCTTTTTTTCATGTAAGTAATGTCAAACTCAATACTCTGCCAACTTTTACAGCTGAGATTTGACTATTGCAATGGTATTAGTCAATGGTATTGCTATCAAACTAGGTCATTATGGATATCTGAACTGTCTTGCATTACTTAACACTCATGGAGAAAGGCTAGCAAGAACCTCAATTGCAACCTATGTGTGGTATTCCTAATATGTCCAAATAATTCTTTGCCATGCTCTTAAAACATTTCCCCCAAAAAGGTGAATTACTCCCAACTTGTTGTGGGGATCATAAATTGATAAGGCAAATTAATTCATTTTTCTGGCTCCATAAGACAGTTTTATGTCAAATGACTTTGAAGTAAGGATGTTAAGTACTGTGTAATTCACTAATCGAATAGTTGATGTGTTTTTGAAACACTGCAGTGTTTCAAAGGGACAGCACCACATGGAGCCTCGGGATCAGCTGTGCAGCACTGCCCCCTTTGAAATGCCACTGCAGTGTTTCAAAGCGGCAGTGCTGCCCTGGGCTCTGTGCGGCACTGCCACTTTGAAGTACCTCTTTCTCCTCTCCCGTCCCTCCCTCCCCCCTTTGCTGGCTCTATTTGATAGAGGCAGTAAGGGAGAAGCTACTAGTCCTTAACATCCCTACTTTGAAGTCTAAAACTCAAATGACATTTTCAATTAAAATCCCAGAACAAGCGGAAATCATTAGTATTTGACTCAAACAAGGAAAGTAGAGAACTGTAACCCTGCATGCAACTCTGAATAGCCATCAGTGAAAACTAGTAAGATGTAGCTGTAAACTATTACAAATGTGCAGCTGAAAATCTACCAATTTTCTGGTACAATAGAACTTCCATTTCAGACATGACAGGAATGGAGGCTTTTTATAACTTGGAAAGGCTCATAACTGAACAAAACATCATGGTCTTTCTCCCTGAACAACAGAACACTGACTTAATACAACTTTGAAACTTCACTATGCAGAAGACGAATGCTACTTTCCCGTTTTCAGCATTTATGCTTATTACTCCAGAGGTGATAGTGTACATGTTTAAATGGTTAGCCTATGAGCCCAGGCTTAATGTTTAACCTTGATGGATACATGCAAGCTCCTCCCCAGCTCCCCATGAGCATCCACTCCCATCCTCTTCTCTTCTCTTTTCTTCTCTTCCCTCCCCCCCCCTCCCCCCTGCAGGTGGTTGCATAGGAGCTGGTATACGCAGGGAGCTGGCTTAAAAGCTGGGTCCCTGTATTCACCAGGTCACTCAGAGCCGCCTCCTTCCCCCACCCTGCATGTAAATGTGTAATGGCTAAAAAATTCAGTTGTTGCACGTTTACAAAACTGCTTTTTAACATACCTATTGCTGTATTAGTCATAATTCTGAGGTTCTGCTGTTTCTACTTGTTTTATCAAGAGTAAACATTTGATTAACAAATCACATATTAAATACTTTCAAGTCCCAGCTGTATTAAAACTTCAAACTTTCTTGAGGAATTTTAAACTTTCACAAATTATAAACTTTCTTCACTGAAAAGAGGAATCTACAATCTATAAAGCTATTAAACAGAAGGGGGATGATATTTTGAGATCTATCTTGAGGAAGAGTACATGTATAACTTCCTGTAGACCTGTAAATCTTACTCAACTGACTTGCAACTTGATGCTAAAAAATTTTGCTAGAGACAAATCTGTCACAATGATTTTGTGGTTGAGGGTCCTGTAACTAGTCTTAGTTTAAAGTTGATTAGTGGAGTGGGTTTGCCATTTACTACTACTTAGTAGAAGGCCTTTGAAACTTAAAGTATCAGGACATGTACCATTAAGTCTTAAAATGACTTGTAATGTAACTGAACTCTTGACATGCCATTGCTCTATGGCAAACAACATAAGATTGTCCTGAAACATTCTTAAACTAAGCTTATATGAAATAAAAACCAAATTAACTCTTGTTTTAAAACTTTAGAGTCTTGGTGAGAAGTACCCAGACATAATATTTCTTGAAGTTGATGTGGATGATGCTCAGGTAAGATGTTCAAATAGTACACCAACAGAAAATACTGTGACAGAACTTCTGCATTCTAACACTGGGAAACATGTCTCCTAAACGTGAGATGGCAGTTGCTCTCAAAATGGTCAGTCTGTGCAGCAGTGATGATTTAGAGCAGTGGTTCCCAACCTTTTCCAGATGGAGACCCGTTTTGACAGTTCAAAAATGGGCGGAGGAAGGAGAGCAGATCCACCTGGGGAGACACTTGGCGACCCTTTTGAAATGTAATGGTGACCCATATTTAGGTCCCAACCCGTAGGTTGGGAAACCCTGACTTAGAGCAAGCAATTAGAGAGTGTTTTTCTAAAAGGGGTATCTTCCCCCCCCCCCCCCCCGAGAAATACTAAATCACTGTCATGTACTCTAATTCCTAACGAACACTAATTGACAAGAAATTGGTCTGACTGCTAAAATATCTCAATTCTGTAGCCCAGGGCTACTCAACTTTGGAAGCCCCGAGGGCCACAATGATACTCACAGCACATACCAAGTGCCGCAACTTAAGTGTGGTTGTGTGTGTATATATGTAAATAGCTTCTTTCACACAGTGCGTCCAGCACTTCCTCCCTTGGGGCTAGAAACGCTGACACCCTGTACCCATCTGTTCCAGCCAGCCCCTCCACTTGTCTTTCAGTGCTCACCCTGCCTGGGAGACACCTCCCCCATTGTGGAGCGTGTTCCCAGTGGAGGCCGTGTTCAAAGGATCCCACCTGTGGACCACGTTTTGAGCCCTGTGTGTAAACCCAAATTGGGCCACATGTGGCCCATGGTTCATGTGTTGAGTAGCCCTGCTGTAGCCTTTCAGATCTAAAACTCCTGTTTAAGTTTGTTATTCACATGCATGGAAGACATACCAAGAATGTCTTTTAAAATCTGTTAGTAAGATTTATATAATAGGTGGAGTCATGTCATCTTAAAATGTAAACTTGAATTTGTTTTTAGATCATCTCAGGGGATGCCTTATGTTCCTAAAAGCCCATGCAACAGGTTTTCAGCTGATCCTCTATAGCAGTCAATTGAATTCTCACTCTTAATATCCTAGCCCATTGCATTCTGGGTTTTTATTATCCTTCCTGTGAAGCATTGGGGGTGGCTATTGCTATAGATGGGACATTGGATGGTAAGGTCTTAAGCAGTGTTCCCTCTAAATGTGTCAGTGTGCAGAATGAATTTTTATGTGCACCAATATGGAGGTAATGTATCACATAACAAAAGTAATTCTGCAGTGTGGGGATGAGGAGTAGGGGCAGAGGGTTGCCATGTGGGATGAGGGCTGTGGCTGCATGGGAGTGGGATTTGTGAGCTGCCTGGGCCTGTAAGCATGGCCCAGGCAGCTCTGGTTGGTTGGTTTCCAGCCACTGGAAGGTGCACCAGCCACAGGTCACATCCCAAACCTACTTTTTGCATCCCCACACTTGGTCACAACTTCTTCCCAGACTCTGCACCCCAGTCTTCTATCTGGAGTGCCTTTTTACACCCAGACTCCAGACCCTCTCCATCAATAGAGAAGTGTGGTCCTTGATCAGTTTCCGAATTCTTGGAGTGGCCCCATCAAATTATTGGCCAACCGTGCCTTAAGCTCTAATAACCACTCAGCTTCCACTTGGCCCTCATACAAGTGATACAACTTAGTACAGGGCTGGGCAGAATATGGCCTGGGGGCCAGATCCAGCCTGGAGACCACTCTGCAGGGACCCTCAGGTACACAGCTGCTGTGGTTTAAAACACGGTCCCTGTGGCACTCTGCTGTGCAGGGAGAGGGAGGCTTCTGTGCAATCTCCCTGCCCCAGCCCAATCTCTCAGCTCCTATTGGTTGGAAACAGCCACTGGTCAGGGCTGAGACTGGAGAAGTGCAAGCCTCTTCTCCTCCTTCCCCTCCCCCCCCCCCCCAGGAGTTGAGAGCCTCATGGAGGGAGCAGTTTGTACTTTCAAGTGGGCTGCAGCTGCAGCAGTCAGGAAGCCCAGCCTGCTGGCCAGGAGCCACTTAGGTAAACTCCTCCCAGCCAGTGCTTGCCTCTGGCACCCCAACCCTCCTATACCGCAACTTCCTTCCCCAGGTTACTATCCAAACCCTCTGACCCAGGTGACAACTCTCTGCAATGTCCTGTACCACCTCCTACACCCCTCCTCCAGGCCAGAATCCTCTCCTGAACCCACACTCCCTCCCTGACCTTACAGCCCAATCCCCTGACCCAGGTCACAACCCCCTCCTCCACCTAAACACCCTCTCAGACCCCACACCGTCTCCTGCACCCCAGTCCCTTACCCTGTGTGCCCTTCTGCACCCAATCTAGACCCTGCACCTCTGCCACAGGAAAGTGTGGCTCTTGACTACTTT
Source organism: Pelochelys cantorii (assembly GCA_032595735.1). NCBI lineage: Eukaryota > Metazoa > Chordata > Testudines > Trionychidae > Pelochelys > Pelochelys cantorii. The sequence continues at coordinate 121,423,537 of CM064330.1, forward strand.
CCAAAATGTTGGAGTGGACCCCCCCCAAATTATTGCCCACCCCTGATTTAGTAGATGCTTGTTTAACAAACTCATCAGGCAGACATTCAGGCCATGTCTCCTCTTGCTGGAGGATTGACACTCTGGTGATCAGTCCTCTGGGATTCTAGACCCACTGTCAGCGCCAGTACTCCTTGCTATTGCAAGGAGTAAGGCATGTTGATGGGAGTATTTCTCCCATCCTCCTCCTGTTGTGGGGCTGCCTAGAAAATTTGTGCCGGTACACTGACTCCAGCTACACGTTTCAGAGCTGGAGTTGCATATTTTGCATCACTTTTTGTCCATCAGTTTAGGCCTGGCCTCAGTTGTGAAATTACCTTACAGGTAAGGCATTGTGTGGAAGAAAGTTAGCTTTCTGTAATATTGTGCTACTTCCTGCAGAAGCAGTCTTGTTTGTCTTAACAAATTCTGCAAGAGGACGACACAATTGCTAGTTGTAAATCTAAAACAGGACTACAGTATGTCAACTGCAGATTGCTCTCAAACCGACCAGACTAGCAAGTAATTACTTGGTTCTCCTTCATTTTCTGTAGTCTTGCACAAGTTTCATTTCCCGTTAATTTGCTGAGCTAAAAGAATTAAACATTCCACTGATCCTTCTTTTAGGATGTTGCTTCGCACTGTGAAGTCCAATGCATGCCAACATTCCACTTCTACAAGCAGGGCAAAAAGGTAGGTTTTCAACATTCTCGGTGATACAGGATTATGAAGATGGTGTAGGGGGATTCTGGATGCCAAAACACTATTGGTTCTACAATAACTATGTGTAGGGGCTCAAGTTGTGGTTTTTTAAACATGGAGCTGCTGGAAATTATTCTAGGGGAAAATGGAAAGCTGGGGCACGTGACCCCAAACAGAGTAGATGTTTCCTGATTAAGTCTCTGGATAAGTGGCACAGTGTGACTGTCTTACAGTAGCTTGCATCTCTAGATCTCCTGAGCAACATGGTTCACTTATTCTCTCCCATATTGAGAGCACAAATGGCTTTAAAGTAGCCTCAGGCAAGAACAGGATAATGTCTCTGACCCCCTCCACTCCAAGCTGATGCTGGAACAAACTACTTCTAAATGATCTAGCTGCATGTAATAAATTCTGGCAACACTCTAGGTTTGTTCCAGGTAAATCCTAATGTGAAGTTATAACTCAGTGATCCCTAATGCACTCATCCCAGCTGCAAGACACCTGGACTTAACTTTAATTAGCATTCTTTTCTTTCTGTGACCCAGCTATAACTATACAACAACTCATAACTTTTCACGAAACAAGCACACTAATCTCTCAAATGTGTTTATTCTTGAAGTATTGAATTTGTTACCTCGTCTTCAGCCATACATCATAATTTAGTGTCAATTTTGTATGGCACATCAATCTAAACTCCAGGTGCTGTAAAGAGAACTTGGGCCATGACTTCTTGTGTTCTGTCAACCTAGAGATGAGCTTGTGATTGGAATCTGATGTTTAGTAACTTTATTTGGTGTTGTGTTCTCCAAAAGTACTGAATTAGTTATGAAATAATTGGATGGCTGTACTAATATTGAACAGGTCCTTCACTCAGAATCTGTCACTTTGAATGTTTGCTGGTGTATAATCAGGCTTGCAGACACCCTGCTCATAACTCTTGTACAGGTGAGGAAGGGCCTTCTGGGGTAGGAGCTGTGACTTTCAAAACCTAATTTGGCCATCAGAAAAATACCTCAAATGTTGGGTGGATTGAGATAGTGGACAAGATGTTAGATTCGTTCTAGAATCTAGTAACTTTCTCTCTTTAAAGCTAGACTTATCCTGTTGCTGCTGAAATGTGGAGTCCTATGACACCTTACAGACTGACAGATTTATTTGGGCATAAGCTTTCCTGGGTAAAAACCACTTCATGAGCCTTTAAGATGCCACAGGATTCCTTGTTTATGCAGATACAGGCTAACCTAGCTAACTTAGACTTATTGCTGCTGAGTCTGTCCCTTTTCCACAAATCTATTTAGCTGAAGAAGGTTTTCAAAGCGCTACCTAAAGTTAGTTCATATGAATGTGAAGTGGTATAATACCTTAGTGCACTAGGTGAAGACATGGTCTTGCATCTGCATAGCTTGTGACCTCTGCAGCCAGTTTTGTGGATAACATGCAAGATATCTGTAAGAACTTAAGTTGTACAAAATTAAACTTAATATTTTGAGAACCAAGATTGACATGGGATATGCATAGCTGCTTATGAAATCTGTTAAATTTGACATCTGTATGATAGGAATCAGTAGGAGGTGCTTGGAGAAGAATAAAAGTCTGGCCCAAGGGATGGGTAATACTTTAGGATGGGGCACTGCAGAATGCAAACTTGAAGTATTGTTTTACTTACAAACATAGGACTAAAATTGCAAAATTATTTGGCTAACATCACTGTTCTCAATGGTCATTTTGTAACTTTTGTTACAGGTACATGAATTCTCTGGAGCAAACAAAGAGAAGCTGGAAGAGCATATTACCAAGTTATGCTGATCAAACAGTATGAACAGTTAATGTTGACTGTTTATATATAGCCTGTAACTTTTTTCTACTTACAGAGACTAATCAAGTTAGCTAAATAATGTATCCAAAAATTTTGTCCCTTCAGACTGTAAATGAGTACAATAAAATGTAAATTCTTCACTTACAGATACTGCTGTCCAATGTGTGAAACTAGGCAGCTTGCAGAAGATATAGCTATATTGCTGCTTGGGGGTGGATGACTAGATTGGTCCAGTACAGAAACACATTACCAAATACTAGCTACGAAGTCAATCCCCTCTGTCCCTCTGAAGTATTCTCTTAAAACTAGATGGCCATTCTCACTAGTATTCACCTGCTTGGTACAGCATGAGATTGCTAATTGTCAGTAGTCTCCTGTTGTCTAAATACAGTTCTTGGTTGCAAGTAGTTACTAAACATGCAAAAGCATGTTTTGCCTTGTTTGACTAGGTCAAAGTAATTTAGTGCAGGCTGATGCAAAATCAGAAATAAAGGGTCCAAGCAACCTTAGCAAGATTGATGTCACCAGCTGACAATGGCTTCATTGTCTGGATGACAAAATTAAAGCTTTTTTCCATTTTAGACTCTAAACTCGGGTGCTGTCACAAGATTCAGGGTCTCATTTATACAGCCCTGCACAGATACAAATGTGGATAAGCATCCACCAGGCTCAACTGCTCATCTGATATGCTAGGTGGATTTTTTTTTTTTTTTTTTTTGTGGCATTCATTGGCACTAGCAAGCTATCTGGAGGGGACTGAGGAGGAAACACAGATGCGGGGGGGGGGGGCAGGGGCAAGTCCTGTGGGGAATAGACAAGCAGCATGAAAGCAGGGACTGGGGGTAAGGAGCAGCACAGGAGCAAGGGGTGGATTGAGGGGGTGGAAGGGAATGCATTTGCATTGGGTGCTGCTACTGCCAAGGGATCATGAGTGATGGCACCCACCAGCAGTCTCTCCCCTGCTCCAGGGCAGAGGGGTATTGTGTCGGAGCCCTGCCTTCTCCATTCCCTCTGGCAGGCAATTGGCTCTGCCAGGAACTGGTGTGTGCCCATGATACTTCCCACTCAGAGCTGGGCAGCTCTTGGCTATGCTAAGGACTCTGCTCTCATCCCAGATAGTCACCTCCCCCATGCATCCAAGCTGGAGTCAGGGCTTCTGCAGGTCAGTGATTACCAGGTAGGGGGGGCCCCCTCATAGGGAGATTTGGCAACCTGTTGCACCTTTTCCCTGGTGGTGGTGGTGAGGGGGGGTTTGCCCCTCCTGCTCAGCTTGGCAGTCAGGTGGGGGTGGGGGGAGAGCCTTGCACAAGACTCTGCTCCATGATCTGCAGATATCCACATCCACTGATGTGGAGAGCTCTACTGATCTATTCTGTACCTTTTAATGAATCCTTGGAGTGCTCAAGGACCCACACTTCCACAGGGTAGGCCTTTGTTCTCTACAACTGAAACTGGGCCTTGGGCCACTAACAGTACTGTCTTTCCCTGTGGTAAATACAAACAAGCTTGACTCATGCAGGGGTCTTGTACTGTACCCCTTTGGGGAACAATGCACTATGGGTATTTGCATCTGCCTTCCAGAGGGGTTCTGCTGTTAGTGTCAGTTCAGTTATTGGGGTTTGCCTGGTTTCTCTGATTCTCAGGTGATATTTGGTTTTACTAACACCATGTCTCTCCCTAGTCTGAGCAGGGTTAACTCTTTGGTACCCCTTGGGTAGCAGTGCAAAGTAAAGGGAAACTGGGGCAAGCACAGTCTTCACAAAATTACTGTCAGACTGAGTTCAGCTGACTCAGACAAAGCTAGGAATATATTGAGCAACATCTTGTGCATTAAATCAAACGGTACAGTACTAGAGTTTGTGGCAAGGAGACTTATTACATGACTAGCGGGTGAGGCCTGTTGACTGGGCACTTATAGGAAAGTTCAAGAAATTAAATGATTGATAAAAACATCTGTGCTTGCATAAGGAAGTAAACAGTTAAATTTGTAGGATTTCAACTTCAAACATTATTCATGTTGAATAATTCTCATGCATAGTTGAATAATTCACATTTGAATCAAACTCAAAGCTTCCATTACTCTAATTTGAATTAGTGTGACTTATAACAGTAAAAATTTTCTTGTCACTAAAATGACAGTTGAATAGGCAACTTGATTTTAATTTTGTTAGAAAATATTTGTGAACTCTAGTCATAAATCAGACTTTTTTCTGATGGGGCGGGGGGAGAAATAAACCCTTCACCCAACATATTCCAGTGTGTAAAATTGTGCATTCAGTTAACTTAAGTGGCAGGATTGTTTATGCAAAATTTGGTATCTGTAGGGGTCAGTCAGGCAGGGTCATCCCAATGGGTTCCTAATATATCAGAGGACCTATCAATGATTAACTTTCAGCTTCCTGTGCTCCCTGTCTAACTCATTAACCATGCACAATTAATCACAGGACTCTGACCACAAATCAGAAGGATTGAAAGCTCTTGACTAGGTTTATTGCCAAGCAAGGTACAGTAATAATTGTCTGAACAGACTTGCTATTGTGCCACTATACATATGTAGGCTGTGTCAATGGATTAACACCCAAACACTCTGGATTCTAGTGTTGCCCCCATGGTCAGTTGATGACAACCCTTTGGGGTACACTTATACACCATACAAACAAATTACACATTAATCATGTTACCTAGAGGCAGCCATTACCTTCTACATGAGGTTGGATCACTATCTATCATGCTGTCAGTTTAGACTTGGTCCTGAACCTAGATTGGTATGTAATTTGTGGGTGGGGGAGTATTGGTACCAAGATGTTCTAGAATGTGCTTACAGCCTATGCCTAGTATCTCTTAGAATATTTCTGTAGTATCAGCCTTGTTCTTGCCAACTTCTGTGAGCAGGGCCTGCCTCTTGCTCACAGCTTAACTGCTTTATCTTACAAGTCTTGACCATTGCTGTCTAGGCCTTGGGTCTCATACCTGGCCTGTGATATGTGGGCTTGTTTCAGACCCTTTACCTACTGTAGTAAGATATATCAAAGCATGACTATTTTGTGCAAATAAATCCACAAACTCTTCAGAATATCAAACATGGAGTTTAGTGCTATGCTCCCTAGCACAGTTCTGAATATTGTAAAATTTACAAAACCTCTCAATGCTGATTGAGTTTAGGCATTAAGTGGCCAGTCCCCCATTCTTCAGGAAGAAGGCTAAGCTGTAGTATGTGTGACTGGGCTAGGACTCACTTTTGGCCAAAACTACTTCCATCTCCATGAAGGGTGGAGCTGCAGGATGTAATTCCCATTAACTGTCAGACTCAAGCCCAACTTGCTATCTTTCTTTTCCTAGCTGACTTCTTAGACTCTCAAGCAGTGTTCCTTGGCAGTAGATTACTCAATCCCCAACCTTCAGGCAGTTTGTGCAGTTAAGACAGTTGTACTGACAACTGGAAGGCTAAAGCTATTTATACCCAGTGATTACGATTGCTTTAGCATTAGGTGTAGGACACTTCAGGGTTGGGGTTTTTTCCTATAAGATGTTCTGACTCATTTGGCATCCTGGAGCCCATGCAGAACCTAGTCTGTCTTGGCAATGGGAGCCTGTTGCCTAGTTTTAAGATGCATTGGCTTCTGTAGCACTTCACACATTCAGCATTCCTTTATCTGTTTGATAGCCATAGAGAGCCTAGGTCCTAATATAAGTCCTCACTTGGAAGATGTGAGCATGCTGCATGAATTAGTTACTGAGTGAAAGGTATTCAGCAGAGGCTCTCTACATCTTACTCATTTGTAGTGGGGCTGATATTCCTGTTGTAGAGCTTACTGCTTCTATGTGCACCTGCAGAAAGCTCTGTTCAAGGTACTCTCCATTTTTAGGCTATTCAATATCTTTTAGCTGAGCATTACTTAGTCTCCCTTAGCTCTTCCAGAACACATGAGTTTACTGCCTGTGAGTTGAATGCAAAGGCATGTCACCACTATATTCCTGCAGAATTTCCTAGAGGGGCATAAATACTTGTCCTAGTGAGTGTAATGTGTGAGTTAAAATAAGGAGCAAGCCTGAATAAATTGGCATGGTGAAGTAAAGCAGATGGAATAAACACAGATGGGAGAAGGAAGAATTCAGCTTAAACTACAAGGATGGCAGCTGTTGCTATGATTCTGACTATTCTAAGCTACAGCGTAACCCCTACATCTTAAGGCTCTAGTACAAATCTTATTTCAATGACTTTACTAGCTGGCTGCATTTGACTTCTCTGTGTGGACTTTAGTTCACATCAAGCTCTTAAACATCTGTTCGGTTCCTTGCCTTTAAAGGTCAGCTCCTCAGTTAGTATAAAGCAGTGTACTGCTCCAGCAGGATAGCCTGGCTGGCTTTTCAAAATGTCCATTAAATTAGTGTATTCCTACACACCTCATCAAAAGTAGCAATGGCAACTGATTATGGTAATAATATTGGATTATAATTACTTGGCTGCTTGTGGCATTGAATGGCTCATTCTTATTTCAGGAAACAGTTGGAGAGGTCTATTTTGAGCATGTTAGATTACTTTAATGCTATAGCAAATTACAGCTAAGCATTTGGCTATGGCTTTTCAGGTTGTAGAAAGGTGTCTTATGTTGAGTGAACCACATCCTCTTTACACTTTTATTACTGCTTTTCCAAGGTTTTCTCCCTTTAACATTCCCATGAAAGCTGCTGGCATTTTTTCAAATCCTTCAGTAACATGTTCTTCACACTTGATTTTCCCCTGTGAAAAGAAAAATTAAAATGTTACCCAACTTTCTTCTTCTGCACCATACTGCTCAGCAAAAGTGATTTAAACCTGGATTCTGCTTTTAGTTGTCAGTCTACCATCCTTCCTCTGGCTGAACCCAGATTATCTATGGAACATCAGTTATTTCTGTAGAGGCTAACTGCAACAGGTCTAACAGTTCCATCTTCAGCTATGGAGTGTTAGAACTTTCTTCCTCCCCTTGTAAATGTAGTTACCAACTCTTAAGTGTTCAGAAGCCATAAATAGACAGCCTCAAACTTCTAGGTCCTTTGATGCTTAGTGTTGTCTTTAGGGATCACATTTCCAAGTTTCTCTCTCTGCAGCAAACAGGTGTGATAAGTCATAAGAACTGGCCATGTTTTAAAGTGGAGAAGAAAGAAAGAGCAAGCATGGATGTAAAATAGTACTTGTTCGTCAAGGGGCAAAAAAGCAGTATTAAAAGATAGTTGGACTCCATTTGAAATGGGTCTTGTTAAAAGACTTGCTCTTAGGGGTGTCCTGGCCCCCTTCTCACATGTTAGCTAACTGACTTTACACTGGAGAGGAGCTAAGTTTGGTGCCTTACCTCTTGGCTACGTCTAGACTGACATGATTTTCTGCAAATGCTTTTAACAGAAAGCATTTGCGGAAAAGAGCGTCTAGATTGGCATGGACGCTTTTCCGCAAAAGCACTTTTTGCAGAAAAGTGTCCGTGCCAATCTAGACACACTTTTGCACAAGAAAGCCCTGATCGCCATTTTAGCCATCGGGGCTTTTTTGCTCAAAACAATTCTGGGCTTGTCTACACTGGCCCTCTTGCGCAAAAGCACTTGCACAAGAAGGCTTTTGCCCAAATGGGAGCGTCATAGTATTTGCACAAGAACACTGACGATCATACATTAGATCGTCAGTGTTCTTGCGCAAATTCAAGCGGCCAGTCTAGACAGCTGGCAAGTTTTTCCGGAAAAGCAGCTGATTTTTCCGGAAAAGCTGGCCAGTCTAGACACAGCCCTTTAGTTTAGGTTAATGCATGCCCTGTTCTTCTGTATTGTATTCAGCATAGTATTTTCTCCCCTCTCCACTGCCACTTCTCACACACACAAGGGATATGTTGGGTGTGGAGAAGTAGCATATGGCAGCAGATTTAGCTCTTGGTAATGTAGGCAAGGAAGGAAGTTGCAGTGGGTAGTGTAGTCTTAGGGAAACTAACTTCTTTTTACCTCTACCACCCATTTTAATAGTATCTTCAGGGCCTCTTCACGCCTGTCATTCCACCGGGAGACAATAAATCCTTCCATGGAAAGCTGGTTGAAGATCATTGGAATCTGAACATAAGGGCCTGTTGGAGATGGTAATAAAACACTGGTAATATTACTTTGTTTAAAACTAAACCAATGTGCAGCAAGGAGAAGCTTCTGTAATTGAGATGCTGATAAAGCCAAGCTAATCTGTGTGTTACCAACCCAAGTTTGCACTTCTGACTAGATAGGGCTCTGCATAAAATGGTGATGTGTGCTGGCCCCTCCCCCTTTATATGCATAGCCCACTGATTAGAACAAGGATTTTGGAAATCCCAGGGGGGAGGGATTTAAGTGCTTAAAATAGCAGCTAAATCAGGGCTACCGAGGGCTGCAACATAAGTGGTTGCATGTACATGTAAATATATATGCAAATAGCTTCTTTCACACAGAGGGGCATGAATACAAAGACTAAGGCAAAACTACACAACACAGGCCCCATTTAAGTCAGTTCTGATATTAATAAAATGCAATATTTACCTGATTTCCACTCCCTGACAGCACTTTTAATAAACAATGACAGTCCATTATGGAGCATGTTCCCAGTGGAGGGCCATGTTCAAAGGATCCCACCTGGTAGGCTGCCTGTTGAGCCCTGTGTAAACCCAAACTGGGCCACGTAGTGAGTAGCCCTGAGCAAGTGCTCCAGTCCTTCTGTGAATCTAGCCCTTAGTATAGAGATATATCAGCCTAATTTAAAGAACAAAATATTGATGGTGCAAAATTCTCAGTTCTAAATGTCTTAGGTACTTAGTCTCTTTTCTACATACTGGGGCATTTAAGCCCCTAAGTCATGTCTTTATGGAAAGTCATGGGCTCATTGAAAGCCAGTAGTGGGATTTAGGCACCTCTGTCCCCTTTTGACAGTGGAACCTGGAATGTGCCTAACAGATTGTCATCTACAACTCCCATTGAGTTCAGTTGAGTTGATGGTGCTCAGTTCCAGTGCAAATCCACCCATTAAAAGTATCAACATCTAAAAGGCCTGAAGAAAGAACTTTTCCATAGACAGTGGTACTGTGAAATCAGCTTTGCTACAGAAATTGCATGCCTCAGTAAACCACTGCCATTTACATAAATGTTTTTATGTAAACAAATACTGTTTGTTAGGTAAATACCACCCTAAAGCTAAAATTTGGAATCCTTGATGATAAAGCAGCTCAAGAGGAATCCAATTCATCATTCTTTACTGCCCTCTCCTGGTGCGCAAGAAATACTCTTTACTAAAGTCTTATTTAAAACATACCATTTGTCACTAGGTCTCTACTAGGAGGAGTTCTCTGGTTGTAGTCTGCCAGGGTTCCCTTTCTTGCTGTTACTGGCATTTTAGATGAGCGGGCTAGTCACTGCTTTTCCTGAGAATTAGTAATTTATGCTTATTGGGCAGTTTATTTGTATGGCTCTTGCCCATCACTAACCTTTCCATTTGTTTTAAACCAGCATTCATTCCCCCACTTCCCTCCTGATGAGATGGTAGATGGCCAACAGGACAATGAGGTTTAACTATCTGGAACTGTTTAATGATAAATATCAAAGATCAGCTACCAATTTTGGGGGTTCTCCAAGCTGAGGGGCATATCCATCCTCTCCCACGCTCATTCCTGTTTACTCAGATACAGCTTTGACTCCAATGAGCCATGCTGTTTTTCTGTGAAATTTTACCTGGTGGGAATGAACTATGGATTTTTTTTTTATTTGGGGCAAATACGTCTTTGAGGCACAGAATGATTGATTAATGTTGTCCTAAAACTGCAGCATTGGAGTTACATTTGCTCCACATACTATATATTTTAATTTTGAGTGTCTATTTCACATTTAGGCAACATAAAAATATTAAAAGAATTCAGAGAGACGATAGCTCTCTTTCTTCATTATTTTTCCACCATAAAAAAGTAACTGACAAAAACACTCACACCTTTCTGGGGCACTGTGTCATTATACCCAGAGATAGCTCCGCATACAGCAATCCTCCCAAATCTCTTCATTTGATTCAGAACAATACTTGAAAACTCTCCACCCACCTAAGGTAGTCAGAACATAGATAAAGTTACAGATAAAATCCTCTAGGATCATGTAGACAGAGGCTGATTCTGTAAACACTTAAGCACGTAAATAACTTCTTTCATGCAAGTTCTCCCAGCGAGCAGTGCACGTCGACTGGGCAACTAGTTACCAAGGTCAAGTTACTCATATGCTTCAGTGCTAGTACTATTAGGCCTTATTTGGAAGCATCTGATTCAAAAGCACTGTTCTGGGCCCATCTATAATTATCGGTCCCATACTATCAACACAGAGGGCAGGGTCATCTTGGCATTCATTTGCTGTTTAGATAACACCGACTGTACAGATTTTAAAAACACATAAGATGACCTAGAGCCTGCCATGAATTCATATAAATTAAAAAAAGGACAGGGAAGAGATTAAATTTGAGAGCAGCAAGATGAACACCTTGGATCTAATTTAACATCACCCTGGGAAGGTAATTGAGCTTAAAAACAGAAGGGCTGGTATGAGGAAAAAGGTGGGTGGTTAGCAGTTGAAGTCTAGCCAGAAGTAGAGAGTTTTTAGGAAGGGCACGGAGAAAAGCATCTGATCTAGGAAAATGTGAAAAGGGAAGTGGACCATATGAAGGCTTTTGATGGAGGTATCCGAACCTGGCAGAGTGTCGGCATGAAGGGGGCTTGAAAGATTAAGTGCTAAGAAGTAGACTGGGTGGGATCTAGAATGTAAGCACCAGAATACCAAGCGAGGATTTCTGTTGACCGTATTTACATTTACTGTATATCCCATTAGGATTTAAGCGCTGGAATGATCAGATTTTCCTAAGGACCTGCCAGATGCAGCAGTGCTTGTTCTTTAAACTGTTAGACAAAAGGGTAGCAAGCCACTGTTCCACAGCTTGATCACAGAAGCACTACACAGTCTGCATGAGAAGTATTTAGTTACAGCCTCTCCTTACCTTGACAAAGCTTCACTGGCAACAGTCTCTTTCCCTTTCCCTGGAAAATATGAATAATCTTCCCCATGTTTCTAAGTGGAGACCTTTTGTTGTTGTTTTCTTTGTGCAACTGCAGTTGATGTCAGCCCGCTTCTGGGAAAAGTTTGTAAATCCTGCTCCATAGCCAAGCTATTTCCAAAGGGTGTGCCTCAGCATTTTAGGAGAGTACGAAAACTAAACAAATTCTGTGTTTTCTTCATCCTTACCACCCTCTCCTCCTATATGGTCTTACATTGAACCACGAGATCCATAGGGAGGCTAGTTTTCCAAATGTTCACCCAACATCTGCAGGGCACCTGAGACTCTGTTGACAGGGATTTAAAGGTGTGATGTGAGATCATGTCAGATTGGAGCGTAGGGTTTAGCTTAACCATTTTGGATCTACTAGAAAGAACCCCCAAACCTTGCCTTGACTTGCACTTTTGAAGGTATTATTTCACTAAGTGAAATCAGTGTAGCTCCCTCAGTCAAACAACACACCTTTAAATCTTAATCAAGCAGAGGCTAAACAGCGGGAATGCGCTAGAACTGAAACATGGTTGAGGTAATCATGGTGTCAATGAAAAGTTTTCTGACCTGCCCATCCAAGACAATGTGTCAAGGCCTCGATCGCACCTTGGTGCCAGGCCTGCCGATGCAGGGGAGACAAAGAGGGCAATTGCTCCAAGGCCCGGTGATTCTAAAGGGCCTGGGGCTCCTAGCTGCCACTATTGCAGCAGTCACCCAGAGTCCCGGGCCCTTTAAATTGCTGCTGGAGTGCCGTGTGCACTGAGAGCTGTGGGGGGCTGGTGTGGCATGCTCATTGTCCCGGTCCTTCTGCCTGAGGCTCATTCCTTCCAGGAGCGGGGAGCCAGTCCACATCCCTCCCTTGCCCAGGGGCCCAGCATGGCTGTGAGCGCCCCTGCTTAGTGGGCATGTCCTCTGCTGCTGTAAGTCAATAGCAACGAGGAGTCCTGGGGCACCTTATAGACTAACAGATTTATAGGAGCATAAGCTTTCATGGGCGAAATGCATCTGACGAAGTGGGTCTTTGCCCACGAAAGCTTATGCTCCTATAAATCTGTTAGTCTATAAGGTGCCACAGGACTCTGTTGCTTTTGCAGATTCAGACTAACACGGCTACCCCTCTGATGTAAGTCAATAGGGCACTATTGAATGGAATGCCTCTATATCGGGTGGGTTATAATTTTTGATGGGGGGGCCAGTCCAAGAATTTGGTAAGGGTCAAGGGCCGCACTCTTCCATGATATCAAGAGGAAGTGCAGTGGCTGGGATGGAGGTGGGGTGCAGAAGGGAGTGGGATCTGGGAGGGAGTATGAGTGAAGAAGGGGCTGAGACCTTGGGAAGACTACTGTGGTGCAGGGTCTGGAAGGGTGTATGGGTGCAGAGCAGGATTGTAACTAGGAAAGGTGTAGGAGGGGATGCAGGGTCTGGGAGGGGGTTGTGACCTGGGGCAGAGGATTGAGGTGCGGGAGTGGGGGTGCAGAGGGTTTGGATTACCTGGGCAGGGGTGTTGAAGGCTGGCTGTGGCCAGGAGGCACTTACCTGCACAGCTCCCAGCGAGCAGGTTCCTCAGACAGGCTCCCTGCCGTCCATGCCCCCCCGTGCTGCTCAAGGGAGCCATGTCTGCTGCTCTGAATGCTGCAAGCCTGGGGGAAGGGAGGGAGAGAGACTTCGTGTGCTGCCTGTCCCACAAATAGGCAGCTCCCATTGGCCAGTTTCCAGCCAATGGGAGTTGTGAGATTGTGCTGAGAGCAGGGTCAGCAAGCAAAACCTCCCCCCTACCTCAGGCTGACAGTATTCAGAGAGCTGCTCTGAGCAGCGTGCAGGGGCAAGGCAGGAAGGGAGCCTGTCTGAGGCTCCCGAGGGCTGGATATGGTGGCTTGGAGGGCCATATTTTGTCCTCTGATCTACACCAATTTGCATCAACCGGGGAACTGAGGCAAAGAGATATAGGTGACAGTGGGCAAATTACTTGATGTAGTAAGTCACAGTTGAGCATCTTAAGCACATGACCATCCTTCCACCCCCCAGAATACCTCTGACCGTCACTAACGAACCACCTTAGATTAATTTTACATTTATTCAAATTACAACTTTCCAATCCCCATCCCTCAAATACAGAGAGAGCAAGAACAACTGAAAGCTGATTCCGTTTCATCGCTATTCCTCCTTCCCCTAACACAAGCCAGCTATTTTAGCTAGCAAAAAAGAGGACTTGGAAAACAAACACTCCGATGAGGCTATTTCTCCCAGGACTACGCCCAACGTTCCCAGCACACGTGCATGTCAGAAAGAAGTGAGCCTTCGCAAGGCGCTTGCGCTCCAGCTAGCCCGTTTGAACTCACATTATCAAAGTAGCAGTCGTAGCCATCAGGTGAGGCTTTCTTCAGTGCTTCTTCCAAGGATCCCACCGTCTTATAGTTAAAGGCTTCATCAAAGCCAATCTGTTTCAGATAAGCAACCTTTTTATCTGAGCCAGCACAGCCAACCACTTTACAGCCCTGGGCAAAAAGAAAATACATTTCAACTCACAGGTTTCAGCATGAACCACAAGCTATAAGTGAGGTGCCACGTGCCACCAGACAGCAAAGCCTGCAACTTTCTCTGTCCTGCATAGCTTTCGAAAGCTGGGGGTACCCTCCTCCCCAGCTCCCACTGCCTTAAGATGCCCCGTGAAAGCTGTATCCCACCTGCTTCTCTTTGCCATGCACAGAAAGCTCTCCACAGGCCACATGGGACTTAGGAAGCATGGCCTGCTACAGCAGTGATCTCCAACCTTTTTACACCCAAGATCACTTTTTAAATGACAGAACAAGCCAAGATCTACCACCCCACCCCTTCCTTGAAGCCCCAGCACTTCCTGAAAGCCCCACCCTCTCTGTTCTCCTCCTCTCCATCATTTGCTATCCCCAACCCTTACACTGCTGCTTTTTTTCCCCCCAATTCTTCTGTAGGAAGAAGTTTTTCCAACATTTGGCCTGTCTAGACTTGACCAAATGTCAGAAAAACCCCTTCTTTTGGAAGCCCCCTTATTCCTCATGGAAAGATCATATTTGCTCTTCCACTAAAAGAAGTGGAAGAACAAACGCATCCCTGGATGCAGAAGAGTTTTTCTGGGGTATCTCTGGAATCCTGAAAAACTCCTGCAGTCTAGACGTACCCTCCCTGGGTTGAGACAGGATGTGTAGGCTCCGGGGTGGGAATGAGGGATTTGGGTGCGGGAAGGGGTGAGAGGTGCAAGCTCTGGGAGGAAATCTGGATGCAGGAGGAAGTGGATAAGGGAACGCTGGCTTGGGGAGGGAGTTCCAGGCCGGGCAGTGTTGGGGTCAGATGTAGGGTTAGGGTACTAAGTAAGCCACAGACTTCTGGATGTGAGGGTTCAGGAATTTGGGTTAGGATATGTGAGAGGCTCAGGGCAGGGGGTCAGGCAGTGTATGATAGGCTGAGATCTAGGGTCTGGGGGAAAGGGGAGTGCAGGAGTGTCATGATGCTGTGGCCAGATGGGGACTTGGCGGCCAGGCTTCATTTTCAAATAAAATACTATGTCAAACACAAAAAGTTTCTGTGTTGTCTTTATTTCGGAGAAGGGCAGGAAACCTGTTTGGACAGGGTGCCAGTGGGGACAGGTTTCTGCAGCTGGGGACGGGAGAGGGGACAGGGTGCCAGTGGGGACAGGTTTCTGAGGCTGGGGATTGGGAGAGGAAACGGGGCTGGGGAGATGGGGGGAGGGAATAGGGAGGAGTGGAGGCAGAGAGTCCCCTGCTATCGCCTCCTCCCAGGATTCTCCCCCCCGAGAGAAGTCAGCGCGTGCCTCCCGCAGCGCAGCCAAAGCACCGCGGGCGCCTGCCCCGGGGCCAAACCCCCTTTCCCGCGGCGCTGCCCAGCCAACCGTCGCCCCCACACCTCCCTGCAGTGCGGCCCAGCCAACCCCCTCCTCCTCCCGCAGTGTGGCCAAACCCCCCGTGGGCGCCTGCCCCGGGGCCAAACCCCCTCTCTCGCGGTGTGGCCAACCCGCAGCGCAGCTAACCCCCACGGGTGCCTGCCCCGGGCAAAACCCCGGGGCTGACCCCCGCTCCCGTGGCGCAGGGAAACCCCTGCCCTCGACTCACCCCTCTGGCGCCAGGAAGCTGCCGCACTCCTCCTCCAGGGCCAACGCCCCCTCACGCAACAGAGCTGTGGGAGGGGAGCAGCCCACGCACTTTCGGAACCCCTGGTAGTGACGCGGGCTTCAGACAGGACTTCCGTCCACCCCGCGGGAAGCCGGCACTACACTAGAAGTAGGTAGTGGGGCTTCTCGCGGGTGGGGGGAAAATGGAGGGTGGGGGTGCCCAAACGCCTTGTGATCGACTGGTCAAGGCCTCACGATCGACCAGTCGATCGCGATTGACGGGTTGGTGACCACGGTGCTACAGTAAGTTATGCTGTAGGAGTTGTCTGTCCGTCCTACATTTCAGCATTTTAGCAACAAGGATTCGAAAAAGGAAGATACCAAATAGAATTCTGAGATTGTCACTGAAGGGGTAAA
Source organism: Pelochelys cantorii (assembly GCA_032595735.1). Classification (NCBI taxonomy): domain Eukaryota; kingdom Metazoa; phylum Chordata; order Testudines; family Trionychidae; genus Pelochelys; species Pelochelys cantorii. The sequence continues at coordinate 121,439,644 of CM064330.1, forward strand.
TTTACGATGTGTGACACACCCCACGTAACATCCACATTTCAGACCATTTCTCTTTTGTGTTATTGGCAGGGACAGAAAAATGTTTCTAAAAGCACATACACCCCTCTCGCCTCCCCCCCACCACACACTTGCAGTCTTCTTTAAGTTACATATATTGTGTAGTGCTGACAAGTGAAGACAGGCTTGTGATGCAGTGGCAACATAGTTACAGCTACACACACTGGTGTAGGGACAGTCTGACAACTCAGGGGCCTCTGGGATGACTGACAAAGAATATAAAAGGAAAACACATGCTGTGTCCCTGGCAAAGGAGAATGCTGGTTACAAGGTTTGCACCAGCTGAATGATAAGTGCAGGCAGGAATTTGATCTTGGCATATTTTCTTTCTTTCCTGAGGGCAATACTCTGTTTCTCATCTGGCTGTTCACTACCACGCTGCTACATGTGCATAGCTAACTACATCTGCTGTGGTCCTGGTTCCAGTAGTCAACCTCTCTGCTTTAGGGGATTACAGGGACACTACTGACAGGGAGAAAAGATCAACGATGCATACACACTGCAAACTGCCTCCTCTCCTTCACCTGGGGATCGATGGTGTTCATATGAACAATAAGCCACTCACTCCGATTTTAGCAATCTGCCCCACGACTGAACCCACAGCCCCAGCTGCTGCAGTAACCAGCACTGTGTCTCCCGCTCTGATCTTGCAGATCTCAAACAGGCCGAAGTAGGCAGTGAGGCTGAAAGGGAAAGGAAACATTCAGTGGCAATTGATGGAGATATTACAAACACAAAGTTGGGTCATGCTCCATGTAGCTGACCAGGGGAGGAGATCTCTCATCCCATTAGAGATTCCTTTTCCTCGTTCTATATGAAGGACTAGGAATTATTTATAATGTGTACAAAATCCATTCAAGCTAGAGGAATATGGAAAACTATACATCTTGCCTGTGTTCAAAATGTTAAGAAGCTTCTGTTCTGCACAGATCACACATAGCAAGTTGAAAGTTTTCCACCTGGCGTGTCCTTCTACAGACAGAGATAAAAAGAAGAAAGATAGGAGGAACTAGGCAACACAAAGCATGAGTGGAATGGAATTGCTTCTGTAGTTAGAACAGGGTTACCATGAACAGTTGCTCTGTTCGATAGTCACAGATGCGCTTTTGAGGCTGCTATTTGTCTGTAGAGTTCTACAGTTGCATATGTTTCCATCTTTGCACAAACTCTGGACAAAGTGAGCTCAGCGGAGCAAGATCAGTATTATGAGTCCTGTCGAGTAACCTTTGAAATCAAAAGGACTCCTTCCATCAACTCTGTCTGTTGGAGTGTGCCCTTGGTCTGCTATTTAATTCTAGCACAGTACTCTGTCCCTATTACCTATGGCCAAGAAGCAACTGTCCCCATGTAGGGCAAAAAGAGGCACCAAATGGAGACAGAGCTATAAACTTCCCACCCCTGAGATAGATCAAAATTGAGTCCCTCTGAATTCAGTGGCAAGAGCCCCTCAGAGCATGCACTGATTAGGCTCAAGTGTGGCTTGGTAGAGCCTTCCCACAGATGGCTGGGCATCTCAATGCAGTGAAGTTCAGTTTGGCTGTGCTAGACAAAGGCTCTCTCAAACGTTTTGGCCCATGGCCCACCCTGCTTAATGCAGATCTTTCCATAGACCACCAGCCAGCCACCCATGATGACAAAGTGGGTGCAGGATTGGCTGAGGGTGGCAGATCTGGGCAGGAAAGGACTCGGGGAAGGGGAAGTGGTATCTGGCTAGGATTTCAGCAAATAGGAGCAGCAGGGAAAGCCTACAGGTGAGTAATTTCCTGTGCTGCCATTTTCCCAGCCAGTGGGAAGGGGGAGTGGCAGCACGCAGAGTTGTTTCCTCCCCCCTGCAAGTTGGATCCAGCCCACGAGGCTTGGGCCTCCCGCCCTGCAGTGGGAAGCCATCCTCATGAAGGGGATAGGGGGAATTTACCTGGCATGAGCCCAAGGCCCACCCATGAGACGGTCATGGACCACTAGTAGTCTGCAGACCACACTTTGAGAACCACTGGTCTAGCATGTCCTATGACTTACCCTGGCATGCCAATTGTCCCAAGAGCCAAAGATCTGGGGATCTTTTCTGGCCAAGGAGGAAGCAGCTGTAGATCTTTCCCATCAGAAATGAAGTGAGTTCTCCAACCTGAATTAGCCACGACATAGGTCCCTAATGGGTAGGTGGGATTCTTGCTTTCCACAACCCTGAGAAGACAATCGAAAGCCACCACACATTACAAACAGCTCCTTCTCCCTAGCTTTACTAAATATTTATCTAGGGCTAACACACAGCATTGTGTGAAGGTTAGGAGGAAATGCTCCCTCTAGTCAGGTTAATGCGTAACTAGCTACAATGCACATTTCCTGGACATTTTTCTGAAACTGCAGGCACTGGCCATAAGAATTCTCTATTGGGGACACAAGTCTGATACAGTATGGTGTTAAGGGGGGATGCCACGCCAACCCCCTGACAAACACATCCTAGAATACGCAAGGAGCTGACAACTAAAGGCTTGAATGCCTCCTCTATCATCTTTGAAAAATGGAAGTCGGGAGAGATACCAGAAGACTGGCAAAGGGAAAATCTAGTGCTCATCTAGAGACAGGGAAATAAGAATAACCCAGGAAACTACAGACCAGTCAGTTTAATTTCTGTGCCAGGGAAGATAATAAGGTGTAAAGAACAAATCATGTCAAAACCAAGCTGATAGTTTTCTTCGACAGGATATCAAGCCTTGTAGATAAGGGAGAAGTGGTGGACGTGGTATACCTAGATACAGTCTTGCATGACCTTCTTATCAATAAACCAGGGAAATACAACTTAGATGGTGCTACTATAAGGTGGGTGCATAACTGGCTGGATAACCATTCTCAGAGAGTAGTTATTAACGGTTCACAATCATGCTGAAAGGGCATAACAAGTAGGGTTCTGCAAGGGTCTGTTTTGGGACTGGTTCTGTTCAATATCTTCATCAACTATTTAGATACTTAAACGATTATTAAGTTCGCAGATGATACCAAACTGGGAGGGGTTGCAAGTGCTTTGGAAGATAGGGTCATAATTCAAAATGCAGGCCCGTACAAAGGAGGGAGTGCGTGCAAGGGGTGGGAAAGCACCCCCTCATGGTCTCCCAAGTAAGTACGCTCTGGCTTGCTGGGGGAAGGCTGGGGCTGATTTCCCTGCTTACTTGGGGGCCTATGGTGAGTGCATTCACACTCTTGCGGTCCACATTTACAAAAAAAAGCGCACACTTCCCCCCCACACACACACACACAGAAATTCCTGCATACAGGCCTGAAATGATCTGGACAAACTAGAGAAATGGTCTGAGGTACATAGGATGAAGTTTAATAAGGACAAATGCAAAATATTCCACATAGGAAGGAACAATCAGTTTTACACATACAGAAGGGGAAGTTACTGTCTAGGAAAGCTAAATAGGAGTCAACAGCGTGACACTGTTGCAAAAAAAGCAAACATGATTCTGGGATGCATGAATAGGAGTGGTGAGCAAGACACAAGACGACACATTCTTTCACTCTACTCTACACTGATTAGGCCTCAGTTGGAGTATTGTGTCCAGTTCTGGGCACCACATTTCAAGAAAGATGTAGAAAAACTGGAGAAGGTCCAGAGAAGAGCAACAATGTTTAAAGACCTAGAAAACATGAGCTAGGAAGGAAGACTGAAAGAATTGGGCTTATTTAGTTCAGAAAAGAGCAGACTGAGAGGGGACATGGTAGCAGTTTTAAAGTATCTGAAAGGGTGTTACATGGAGGGGGGAGAAAACTATTCTCCTTTGCCTCTCAGGATAGGACAAAGAGCAATGGGTTTAAATTGCAGCAAGGGAGGTTTAGGTTGGATATAACAACAGCAACATTATTTTGAAATAACTTAGTCCGCGTCTGCGCAGCAGGCAGTTATTTCAAAATAATATTGACATACTGTCAAGCTGCAGGACTTCTTACTCCGACTCCTGTAATTCTCATTGCACAAGGAGTAAGGGAAGTCGGAGGCAGAGTGCTCTATTTTGAAGTAAGTGCTGTGTAGATACTCCCAATTTCGAAATAAGCTACACAATTGACATAGCTCAATTCATGAAGCTTATTTCGAGGTAAACCCTGTTATGTAGGCACAGCCTAGGAAAAACTTCCTAACCATCAGGGTGGTTAAGCACTGAAATAAGTTGCTTAGGGAGGTTGTGGAATCTTCATCACTGGAGATATTTAAGAGCAGGTTAGACAGACATCTACCAGGAATGATCTAAATCGGGTGGGCAAAAGGCTGCCAGCGGGCCGGATCCAGCCTGCCAAGCCACTGGATCCGGCCCTCAGCTGCCTCTGTGGGACCCTTAAGCACAGCCCAGCAGCAAGAACAGCTACTTTAAATGTGGCTGCAGTATTCTGGGAGCAAGGAGACAGGCTTTGTGCTCTGTCCCACCCCTCAGCAAAATCTCTCAGCTCCCACTGGCCAGTTTCCAACCAATAGCAGCTGAAATATTTTGCTGGTGGCAGGGTCAGCCAATGAAGCCTCCTCTCTCCCTACCCTCTCCACTCCTCCATCCTGCCTGGAGTAGAGCCACATGGAGCAGCTGGCGACTGCAGCCTTCAGACTCCTGCAAGGCTGCTGACTGGGAGCTGCCTAGGTAAGCACCTCCCAGCCAGAGCCTGCCTCTGGCACTCCCACCCTCACTCCCCCCCCCGCACCTACCTGCCTCAGGCCACCACCCAAACTCTCTGTATCCCTTTCCCCCAGGTCACAACTGCCTCCCAGACCCTGCACCCTCTCTTAGAGCCCCTCCCTCAGGGTAGAATCCTCTCCTGTACCCATACCCCCTCCTGGACTCTGCACCCCATCCCTCTGCCAAACCCCCTCTTTCAGCCAAACTCCCTCTCAGACTCCACACCCCCTCCTACAACCCAGTGTCCTATCCCAAGCTCCCTTCTGCACCCAACCTCTGTCCCAGACCTCAAACCCCCTCAGTAGAAATGCAGCCATTGAGTACATGCCAAAATCTTGGAGTGGCCCCCCATTAACATTAATTGCCCACCCCTGATCTAAATGGTGCTTGGTCCTGCCATGAAGGCAAGGGACTGGACTTGATCTCTCGAGGTCCCTTCCAGGTCTAGTATTCTATGAGTCCTGAGAGGGGAAGGTTACAAAAATGGTACATAACGGGCAGACTAGAAGGGGTGGTTCCCTATTCAGTAAACCAGGTCCTTTTGCAAAGGCTGAAGACATTTCACCTTCTAAAGGCTGACCCTATTGTAGGACAGGATGGGCTTTTTAAGGACAACTTGAAAACTACATTGGTTTGGGACCCTTGCATCCTTTGACACCAGACACTGCACATTCCCCAACTTATTTGGTAAATTGTTCCTGGAAAATCCATAGATTCTATGGCCAGAAAGCGTCCCTGTGATCATCTAGTCTGATCTCCTGCATAACTCAGGCCAGAGAACTGGTCCCAAGTCATCTTAATTTTCAAGGGAAGTGTTACAACTATTGATAGTACTCAACCTCTCGTTCAGAGGATTAGGGCTTAAATTTTCTTCCAATTCCTGGTTTCCCACACCGGAATACAAAGAAGTCGTATGGGGAGACACTATAGCATTCCTGGGCAACACTGAAGTAACCATATCCCTCATCAGAAAGAGGAGAAAAGTGACAGAAGAGTATTCTCAGCTGGAATTACTGACTGCACAGTTCCTGGGTGAGCAGTTATTACATAGCATGTCCTGTATACAAGTTGTCATCTCAAGATATGACCACTTATGCAACATCAGCCTTTTTGTGCCTGTCTTGTAAGAACTCCCTTCACTGGCACTGCTCATGTGAGTAACACAAATGTGGATTGTCTCTTGAGGCCTACAATCAAGCTCTAGGTACTAGTAGAAGGCCGTATGGCTTCATAGGATGTACTTGCTTTCTGGCAGGTTACAGACTCATGAAGAACTGCCAGAGAACACAAGAAATACTGACTAAAAGGTGTAGCTAGTTATTTGACTGTATTTGTGGATTATAATCAAAAAGGTTTGAGACACTAAATACCCAAACTTAGCCAAATTTATTTCTAAAGACAAACCGCAGAGTGCAAAAAGGAGACATACGTATTAGGGACGTCAAAATGCAGTTAAAAAACCCTGTAACCATTAAAAATCATAGCAGTTACCTGCGCTGCAGGCTCTGCAGTATAAAGCTTAAATAAGCTTTATACTGCAAAGCCCGCAGCGAAGTCTCCTCAGGAGTGGGGCTGGCAAGGGCTGCTACTGGCCCTGTTCCCAGGGAGGGAAGGGGGTGGCCAGGCCCACCATGGACAGGGGCTGTTCCAACAGGCCCTCAGGGCTGGAGCACCCTCCTTTTAGGGCAGGCAGGGAGCTGTTCCAGCCCCTACTGGTTAACCAAAACCAGTAAGCCTCATCCATTAAAGGTGAGGCTTACCAGTAACTGGTTAATCTTTTATATTCCAAATACATACCCTCCTTCCCAGAAGCAATTCTTTTCTTGCAGTGTGGTCTCTCAAAGGTGTGCCTCAACAGCGCACCCCCAAACCTACTCATCTTTATATGATAACTGATTACGAGTTAAAAAGCACTTTATATGTCATCCAAGATCTGACCCATCTGATCCTGAACTTATTTTTCTGCATCTTTTCTTTTCTCTCTTGTGGATACTACATGCCAAACAAGTTGGACATAGAGGTACATCCCAGCCTCCGCTAGGACACACCATGTATGTACCTTGTCTTTGACAGCTTTCCTAATGTCATTTGACAGGACTATGCAGCACTTCAAAGACTAACAGCTGTCTTTTGTTTCAGCAAGACCAGACTAACACGGCTACATCTTTATTACTATTCTAATGTCATTTGGCTTTGCAAAGTGTGATGGGATACTTGACATGGGTGAACAGCGTCATGAGGAGAGTGTAATGCATTCAGTTATCATAACTTCTCAACTCTTCACATATATAATGTATGTCATTGTATTATACTGCAACTGGCTAACAGAAAGTAGTATAAGCTGCATACAACCATCTCTTAAAATGACACTGTACTTTCTTTAGTCCTTGGAGTCTCCTATATGAAAGATAATAGTAACTTGGGGAAGGGGGAGGAAACAAATGGAGATCTTACCTTGCAACTTGACTGCCTATCATTGTGTCCCCCTCCTTCATTAATCTTGCACTGTACGGTCTGAAACACACAAAATGGAGGTAAAGCCTTACTGTAGGTGCAAAATAGTCACTACAAATTGTTCTCCATTTTCTGATTAAAAACACAGAGCACCGAGGGTCTTGCTGCTGACCATGCGAGGTGTCTGCGGACAGAGAAAGAGAGTTATGTTCTCATTTTAACAACTCATTCCCCTAAAAATATATATATATATTATTCCTCGCTGACCACTCATGAGTTCCACCTTGATCAACTACTGTGCTGCAATAACTAATTACAAAATGCTAATCCCCTGCTGTTACAAGGTCACAGGTACGATTAGAGAACACAGCTTGTACCTTCATGATAAGGCACTGGTCAGGGATTCAGAAAATGTTAATTCCTGGCTCTGCCTCAGGCACCTTTTGTAAACTTAATCTCTCGGTGCCTCAGTTTACCATCTATAAAGTGGAAATAAATGACAACACTTCCATTCTCCTGTCCCTTGTATATGTAGACTAAATTCTTCAGGACAGGAGTGTCTCTTGCTCAGTGTAGGCACAGCACCTAGGACAATGAGGCCTCAACCTCAGTTGAAGCCACTAGGTTCTCTTGGAATGCAAACAGTAATAACAATCATTAGGACTTGAAGCACAGAAGAACAGAACTGCATTTTACCAGAGTTCCCGAACTGTCTATTAAAATTCAGCAAAACCCAGTGAAATGTTATGGCTATAGTATAATTACTACGCCGTTCGCCCTGTCTACTCTGCATGACTGAACTGCATTTTAGCCTCAGGTTGTGGACGGGGGGAGGATACTGTGTTTTAACTACATCCACCAATATGGAAGTTGCTACAATGCAGAACGGACATTGGTGAAAACACAGATGGGGCGCTGGTGTTTTTATAGGGCAGTTAGCCCCGAGAGGACAGTGGATAGCCAGATGCTCTGAATAAACCCTGCTTTTAGGATTCAGCTAGCAATTCAAAGTAGTAACCTAATCCGGTATTTAACTAAAGATATAGAAAGAAAAGCATACCTCATGTAAGGATCAACACTGAGGAACACAGATTCAAACAGCACATCTACAATAAAAAGGATTAGCAGTTACATTGGACCAATAGTAAGGAAAAGTATCTTGCACTGACCTATCACAGAGTACTCTGAATTCCCTTCTGAACTCAAATCAAGTTTCTAGGCTTTGCCTAAGTGACTGCTACGCTGTTAGCAGACAAGGCAAACGGCCAGAGTTTTGTTTTGTTTCTGAGGAAGGAAAGTTTTGGGGACACACCTTTTCTTCTCAGCCTGTCTGCCTTTCCTGTTCGCCAGGGATGGGCAAATGAGGGCCCAGAGACTACATGCAGCCCATGAGATCATTTTATTTGGCACACCATGGATGTAATCATGGGCAGACCTGGATGGACCATGGCCCACCCAATTAGACTCCAGCCCCATCCAAATCAGAGCCTGAGAGGAGGCGGCTCTGTCAGCATGCAGAGTGAGGGAAGTGGGAAGAGAAGATGAAGGAGAGGAGGGAGCTCTCCCAGTACCAGGAGCCAAGGAAGCAAAAAGACTCTGCTGGTCCCACGAAGAGAATGCTGAAAAGGGGAAAAAGAGGCTCTTTCTACCACCTGGAAGGGGAGAGGCAGCTGCTTCCTGGCACTGCTGGATCACAGTGGAATTCCCCCAGGATGGCCCTGGTGGACACTGCCTGGAGTTACTGAGCGGGGGCAGTGCTTCCTGAGTGGCAGGGGTAGGTGCAGGGGGGTCAGAGGCCACATGCAGGCTTGCCCACATTTCCAGAGATCACAGAGCTGGACATAGGCAGGTGTCCGCTGATGCGCTCTCCTGCACACTGACAAAAGGTCAGCCAGCGAAGATATGTGTTTAAACTGAGGCTTTCGTGTGTGGGGTGAGGGAGCAGGAGGGAATTTAAAGATTGTTCTATAAGGAGCTTTTTATTTAAGAACACTCCTTTTGTGTTAACATGCTGCTATATCCCCTTCGTTTGTAAGAAACTCAACAGTCCAAGCACCTACACAGAGAGCTGCTTCCTTTTAAGGCCCATGCCAACCGTCCACTCCCATCCTTCAGCCTACAAGACATTCTTACTCATCTGCAGTCAACCGGGTAGGCTTGTTCCCAGATCTCTGAGGTAAAAATGGGGATCTTCAGAAGTTCCCAGCATTGACCTAACTCTGTTCTCATAAGAGTCAGGGACTGATTGACTTCAGTGGAACCAGAGATGGGTCCATGCTGAGCACTTCACAAAAATCCCACCCAAGATATCTGCTCATCCACATGAGCACTGATGAGACAGGGGATTCTTTGTCAAATCACACCAACATCCACATCTTTGCCAAAACCCGGACAGAACTTCTGTAAAACTCAGTTGTATTCTTTTAAATTTCCACACTGTGCTATGAGGAAAAAGACAAAATAGAATCCTAATACCATCTATGTAAAGGAACATTTTCCTTACCTCCATCCTTTAACTTTGGCAGCTCTACCTCTTTCAGCTCAAAGTCACTATCTTTGGGGAAGCCCTCAAAATGCTTTTTCAGCACCCAAGACTTGGCTTGCACCATCCTGTCCCACCTGCACAGGACGACAGAACGATCAACATGAAAGGGTGGGATGCAAACAGCTGCACAACCATTCTGACCCCATCTCCCACTCCAAAATTAGAGGTTATCAGGCACCCCCATATCTGAGCATCTCATTCTCTGTGCTTAACCATTTCAGGTGAAGCAATGGCCCCAAGAAATGTCAAGAGTTTGTCGGGTCTTTTATACTTCCACTTATCAAGATTTCTTTTTTTAAAAGTACCTTTCCTTGCCTCCATGAAGGATGCCTGAGAGCTTTTAGCCACTCCAGTCCAGGGACCCTTCTAGCTATGGAGCAGCTCAGGAATGAGAGGACATAAATGTGGCTTACATAATCTCAGCCCCTACTCCATTGAACTGTGAATTCTGTGCCACAACTCTTAAAGACACAGCAGAGAACCTCACCCACATATTCTAAAAGAAATTGAAGGTGCCTGTCTATTTGATTATAAATCCTCAATTAAGGGTGTTTTCCTTATACCAAGTTAAATTTACACATTCACACTGGTTAAGTAGACTCACACTGAAAGCTCAAATCACAACTACAAAGCCAATTAAAGCCTCTATATTTTAATCTTGCTATTGTGGCTAGCCTTTCCCCACACTTCTGCCAATAGGTGGTACAAAACAAATGGAAACACTTGATAAAACACAGATTTTAATAATAAAAATTATTATTATTATTTCAAACAAAGACACTGGAATTTCTCAAGGTTAGAAATACAGCACATTAAACTGAGAGCACCCTTTGATCATTAGACGGCCCTAGGAAACTTTCCCAGGTGAACCTTAAAAGTGTTTATAACACACACATGCACAACCTCTTTCAGACCCTTAAAAAACTGGATGTACCTTTGCACCCGCAAAAAGAAAAGTGGATATTTATAAGAGATTTGCACTCTGCAGTTCCTGCTGGTAAGGAACCAGGTGGTGTTCTGTTGGCTGCTTTTTGTCAAAAGGCTTGGCGGATCAGAGCAGAAGCCTAGTCAGAGACTGGAATAGCCAGCGTGAGAATATTGAGGTTTCCTCTCTGCACGGTGATCAGTCTTACAGACCCTGGTATCTTATCTTTCCTTAAGTGGGAAGCCAACGTCAAAGACCAGGCTTTTTATCCTGTGGATATCAATTTCCCTTGCTCCGCCCCTTAGTGCTTCTCTTCAAATTGTTAACAAGTCAGATGTAGAAGTGATTTGACTTCGTCCAATTGAGTATCAATTAGTTCATCGGAAGAAAAGGTTCCAATTCATCAAACATTAACTCATAAAAGTATCCCCCATGACTCAGCAACTCTAAATATATGAAGCATTCGCAAGTCACTCTGACGGCTGATCCAGGAGCCCTCTGAAAATATACTGCCATTCAGACACTGTTCTGGGGACAGCAATAGTGTCCTCTGGTCACAAGTCCAAAGGAGATATCATTTCACTTGCCTTTATGAAAAGTCCTATACCGAAATCCAGTTGTTAAAAACTAACCTTGTTAAAAAAGAAACAACTAAAATCAGGCACTCAATGTACCCAACCATTTGCAAAGCAACACACAGCACTGTTATCACTACCTCTTTGCTATTCTCAAAGCAGGCTCATGTTCCTAACAGTTTCAACACCTTCTCTGTTTTAGAACTCAGGGACTGTTTTTGTAATTTTTATTTTTAACCTGAATCTTTGGTCAAAGTTTACTTTAAAGACCACCACCGGGGAGAAGGAGGGGACCTTATTTATCTTTAAACACTTTCTTGTTTCTGGACCCATTGGTAAAATTTTCAACAGCAACAAAATGATTTAAGAGCTTAAGTAAATTTCAATGAGACACAGGTTCCTGAGGCTTGGATTTACAAAGGTATATAGGTGCCTAGCTGCCAAATGAGGATCTTGGTGTGATGAGGCTTAGGCTCCTAATTCGTTTGAAATTTTGATAATATATACCTATATGGTCATTAGTTCTAACAATAGTCTTTCTTGTTATCCACCTAGCACTGCCAGACTCCCTTAACAGTCAACAAGCTGTTAAATATTAATAAGCTTCAGTGCCTCAACTTAATGCATTGTAGTGAATTGTGTGGCATGAGAGGGACACTGAACAGATTTCACTATCTTGGGCTTCACCGTGAGGCCCAATCAATCTTTCCTGTCATAATAATCACACACACCAAGTTCAAAGTCTATGCAGGATTTAACAAGGTGAAGAATCAACACAAAGCACCAGGCCTAACTACAAACAAGCCAAGACAGAAGTACATTACTTTGGCCCACTATGAAACAAGCAAACAAACAAAGAAAAAAAAAAAAACCACAAACAAAACTTAAACCCAGACATTCATTAACTGTCAATGTTGCACAAGTGCATTAACTGATTTAACAAAACAATCAGCAATATTCATCCATCTACTGTGTCAAGGACTAGAAACAAGCCCCTCAAATTCAGCAAAGATAAACCACCCTAAATCCAGCAAGAACACAACTTTCATTTCAGGTTCTGTCTTTCTTATACAGCCCTTAACCATCTAACATTGTTAACAGAGCCACCTTAAAAGCAGCTCCCTATAATCAAAATTATTGCATGATCAGAACTAGAGGAAAAGCCAGATGATATTGTTATCTATGGCAATGGGCACTTTGAACACAAATAAAAGAGCAGAAACTGACTCACCCACTCTTTGCTTTTACCGATTGTGTTATATACCAATTACAGACCTACACAGCTGCTCCAAAATGTCTTAAAGAAACATTGTACAAGTAGAGCCTGAGGAAATTAGACTCATTTCACCTAGTGACTTTTTAAAAACCAGTCAGCATGAAAACATCATTGGCCAAATTTTGTCCTGACTTACTCCCTGCACTTCACAGAAATCATATGTTTAACATAGCTCACAATCCTAGAGATCATTTGCTATGCCAATTTCTTTTTAAAACACTTCATCTGTGATCTGATTCATTAGGTGTGTCTGTAAGTCTGTGTCCAAATTATTATGTCCACTTTAGAATGGAAATAAAACAGTTCAGTCGTGGTACTCCATGTCTGCGGTTCATAGATGTATTTGATGCCCTTGATTTTGCTTGAGATTCACAGAATATTCAACATAATGTGCTGCCTTATTGCACCACAATGCAAAGTGTTAAGTGCTTTTATGTCAGTTGTATTAATATTTGACTGTCCCACATTCCAGGCATTTGGGAGGTTATTCTGCCTTAACGCAGCTGAGGTGATTTAAATTTCATGTTAGAGTACAACTTTCTTTCATTCCTTTGTCAGAATTGTTTCTCCCTACTTTACTCACTGCAAGTTTGGAGTTGGACTCTGGTTTTGCTGCCAATCTTGGGTCATTTGGACGTACTGTTTGTGCGTCTGTTTTTGTTCATATTCTCTCTGAAACAGCTTAGAGCTTTCAGACATGCATGACCGAAATGAAAATATTTATTCCTAAGCACAATATATCCACTGTGCAATGGTTCAGTGGTGGTTTTGTGTTGTCAGCAAATGCCCAGAGTTAAAATACTAGAGAAATGATTTGGGGAAGCAATATTTTATCCTGCTCTCTCTCTTCCTTACCTGGTCTATGCAATTGTTTAACACTTGCCATTCTTAACATTTTTGACACACCCACCAGTGAAACCACCCCAAGGAAGTTCATAAATACCAGGCAGATTATAGTCTGGAAGTGACATCATAAGACTCAACAGGCTCAGACATTATGGGGTCTACTCTTGGCTCCATCAATGAGTTGCTTGTGTCACGTAAGAGCTGATATTTTGAGCAATCACAAATCCCACTGAATTGCCCTTATCTGCAATTCATATCCCCCATTGGCAATATGGGGATAATAATGCTTTCCTACCTTCATAAAGCACTAAGAGGTAAATGTGCTGTTTAAGAACCAAGTATTAATAGTAATAAAATTATTTGCAGGACAAATTCCTCATACTGCATCATGAAATCAGAACAGCTAAACCAGCATGACGCTACATAGTGGGACAATGACACTGCATTCTCACTTCCTTCAGTACCATTATGAGAAGCTGACAGGATGTTACTGTGCAAATGCAAAGTCATCATGTATCAGCACTGCACTACAACCTAACATCATGATGTTGCAAAGTCAAAATTCAATACTCTCCCAGCCCTACAAGGTAGACTCAAATGGGGTGGAGAAGGCCAGTGAGAACCTGAAAACCTCCTATGAATTTTGCAAATGTGGGCAACTCTACAGTACTGAAAAGCCCATTAAAATCTATAATGTCTGGACACATACAAAACTGAGTTGTAAGACCACAGATATCTTGTCGCCCAGAATATTTCAGGGGATTGGTGATTGACAGGCGAGACCAGCAGTTTTCACTCTGAGGATCGTGACCTCCCAAACAATAGGTGTCAGGGGGCCATAACCACCATGTCTATTTTTTTCAATTTTTTAAAATTATATTTCTAGCCCTTTTGGTCATGTAGAAAACTTCAAAACCATAAGCATCAGCTGATTTAGAAAGGGAATAATGCCTGGCTAACATGCACAGGCAGCCTGAAACGATATCCCTAAGAGGTTTAAACTGCTCCGTTAGTCTCAGCCAAGGCCTGGTGGACTCTAATCCTGTGGCCGTGAAATGTGACATTTTCCAGCAAGCCACAGAATACTCCATTTTTGCTGCTTCTTTCTCTTTATGGGACCACTTAGGGTTGCCAGGTGCCCGGTATTCACCTGGACAGTCTGGTATTTGCAGGCTCCGTCCGGTAAAAAAAACAGGAAATACCAGACATGTGAAATGTCCGGTATTTCCTGTTTCCCTGGGACAGAAGCCCGGCGGGGACAATTTTCCCCTGCCGCGTGGGGCGGGGGAGTGAGGAGCGCGGCAGAGTCATAGTGAAGGGGGGCAGGAGGGGGCACTTGCCAGGCGCCACGCTAGGGGGGTGCCGGGCTGGGGTGGGAGCGGAGCGCATGCTGCTCTGGCCCACGTGACCAGCAGAGACCCGGGAGCTTGCCATGTGACACCTCCCTCTAAACACTGTGAGCGGAGGCAGCCGGGCCAGGCGGCAGGAGCAGCCACTTTAAAAGTAAGATTAACGTACCCGGCCATCGCGTTCCTCCGGTGCCTGGCTCCGCGGGGGTGGAGGGGGTCCTGACACTGGGGATGTCTGCCTCAGGGGGAGGGGGAGTGCATTGGGATGGGGAGATGCTGGGGGGGGGCCTGGCTCTGAAGTAGGGGTGAGTGCATTGGGATGGGGGGGTGCTAGGGAGGACTGGCTCTGAGGCTGGGGTGAATGCATTGGGATGGGGGACACTGCGGCGGGCCTGGGTCTGAGGCAGGGGTGAGTACATTGGGATGGGGGGGCACTAGGGGAGACTGGCTCTGAGGCAGGGGTGAATGCATTGGGAGTTAGTGTGTGGTCCCAAACTGGAGGGAGTGGTGCAACTTTTGCTTAACAACTTTGGTCTCCCCTCTTTTTTTTCCTCAACAGAATTTTTTCCCGATTTTTGAGGGGGGGTGTGTTTGGTATTTTTTGTTAAACCCTTTGGCAACCCTAACCACTACGCCAATGCTTCTTACTCTTCAGCTTTCCCCTCAAAGGGAAAATAACTAGATTACAATGTATGTGCCCTGCTCTGATGCAGTGAGCCAGGTAGCAGGGCAGTTACCACCCTCCTTTTCTTATCCATTTTCCACTCCTTTATGGCTCTGCCACTCACACACTGACTTTCCTCTCTTTTGGGGAGCCAGGCCCAAGCATATACCAGATTGCTTCTCAGCTACTGTGATATCTCAAAGGGGTTATCACAGCAGCCAGCAAAGGATTCTGAGGCCTGCTTATGACCATCAAAAGGAGGAAGCACTGAACCATGTGGAGAGGAAACAGCCATCTTTACTAAAGAAACCTATTCAATTCCTTGAGCAACAATGCACAAGTCCACTAAATCCAAAGCCAGTTTTATTAAATGGCAATGCTGTACTCATGAAAATCCTGCCTGCATCTGACTTGGGCTCACAGTGAATACTAAAAACTCCCATGCCTCCTATAACTGGGGAAACACGGACTGAAATCTCTCTTAAATGTTGTTACTGTTACGTTGGAATCTGCCAGTCAAGTCAAAGCAGTTCATGACACAGTCAATTTGAATTGATGGCATGGCTTCCAATGGTCAGCAATACCTGTTTAGGAGAGTTCAGGAGAGCCACAATTTCTCAACACTATGGGGTGAAAGTAGAGATGTGTTAATATGTGTTCAGTTCAGGTAGGAAGAATCCATACATGTGAACTCCCTGTATTGCTGTCCACTCACAGGATGCGGTATGGATATGGGGCAAAGGGGAGGAGAAGGGCTCTTTGAAGCTTTCCATCAATCAGTCCTTGCAAGCTAGGTTGGCTTGGCATTGCCGTGTTGATATTTGCACTGATGGTGTGTAACTTACCTCAGAAAAAGACAATGAGCAGAATCCAGTCTATTGCTCCCAAGTCATTTGTACATATTGTTCAGCTCATTGGGAAATTTTAGCAGCTCACAGGATTCCAGTGGCGCTAAAAAAAGAGACTAGAGGTTGTAAAGTTCTGGATTTTTTTATTGTATGCTTCCTGGCATTTTTTGTGAGGAAGGTTCATTGGCTTTCAAATGGCAAAGATCTTAAATGTGCGTCTGAGCGCAGAGAACACCTAAGGACTTTTCTGGCCAAATGCAGCTCTGCCATTGTTGAGCAGGTCACTGCCAAGCTTTGACTTGTTCACCGTACTTTTCTCTAGGAGCTGGACAAGACATGGATTCTCCACCGCAGGGTTCTAACTCCCAGCACTGGAGGGAGATTCGGGGGTCACAGTTAGAAAGAGAAAGGGCCCCAGATGAGTCCTGACATGAAAAATGAGATTCCCACTGTGGGAAAGATTGAGAACCAATGAGTGAGACCATCGTGCATTCCTAGTTTTGCAACACAGTAAATAAAAATTCAGGACAAAGGTTCTGCATATAGAAAATCAAAAAGAAATAGAGTTTAAAGAGAAGCTAGATAATTTCATGGAGGTTAGGTCCACAAAAGGCTATTAGCCAGGGGATAAAATGGTGTCCTTGGCCTCTGTTTGTCAGAGGCTGGAGAGGGATGGCAGGAGACAAATCGCTTGATCATTGTCTTTGGTCCACCCTCTCTGGGGCACCTGGTGCTGGCCACTGTCGGCAAACAGGCTACTGGGCTAGATGGACCTTTGGTCTGACCCAGTACGGCCATTCTTATGTTCTTATGTTCTAGAACATTAACTATGATCCCAGTAATTTTAACGTCACGAACAAAACTTGCACTAATTAGAATCAGGGTTTTATGTTGAAAACACAGATTATTAGGAAGCCCGCCAGCTCTAACGTGTATTTATAGAAATTCAGATTCTTAAGATGCTGAAATCAAGGCATTTTTCAAAAATCTAAAATAAAGTTTACTTGCTTGTTTACCCCAGTGTCTAGGAAGCCTGAAAAACTTTCCACTAGGTTTCTTTTCCCCACTTCCCAACCACTTCATTTAAAATCAGTTTTTCAAGACTTCAGCTCCCACTCAGGCCCAAATTAAAAGGTCAGATTTTCATGGGCAGCGCCTAATGTGCTGAGTGTTTGTGAAAAATCTTATCTTAGGATATATCTTCACTACAAAAATCCCCACAGTAGTGAGTCTCAGAGCCCAAGTCAACTGAGCTGGGCTCAACAGGTCTTGCACTATGGAAGCTGAAAACAGCAGTGTAAATGTTCCTGAACCTGTGTGGGAATAGCTACACTGCTCGTTACTACAGGCCTTACTCAGGAGTTCTGGATTCTAGTAACTAATGACTGCTTTTTCAGAAAAATCTAACTCCTAGCATTCAAGAGGACATTAAGTTAAAGCCTAATTTAAAACAAACATCCCTCTCCAAACCAAACCGCAAATTTCATAATCTGTGTTAGGGATGTTAAATGTAGTTTAATCAATTAATTGACTAATTGATTAGTCGATAAGTGGGGGAGGTAGGGTTGCCAGATGGTTTCAACAAAAATACTGGACACACTTGACATTGCATCTTATTTAGAAAATACCAGACATTTATATTTTCTCAGTTTGTTTCCCGAACAGAAAGCTCAAACACTGGATTGTCTGGTTCAAAACCGAACACCTGGCAACCCTAGGGGGAGCCGCAGCAGGGTTAGTTCCTGACCTGGGGAGCTAACCCTGCTATGGCTCTGCCTTTTAAATGTATTAAGAGCTGGCAGGGTCTTAATACATTTAAAAGGATGAAGTGCAGCAGGGGGGATCTGGTGTGAGCCAGGACAGCTGATTCCTGGCTCGCACCCGGACCCCACAACCCCCTGCTTCCCCTGCCCCCCACAGACACAGTGCTGGGGGAAAATGGCTTTTAAGAGGTAGAAAGAGGCAGAGGCCTCTGATAGAGGCAGAAAGGGATGGGGGGAGGGGAAGCGACTAGTCGAGGAACTAGTCAACTATCCAGTAAGCAAAAGCTTATTGGATAGTTGACTAGTCACTTACATTCCTAATCCATGTGATACTAATAAATTCTTACATTAATAAAACAAAGAATTTTTAAAATGTTGAGGACATAATATACTGCTCTCTTTTCACCAACATATATCCAGAGAAATTTCATTAACTTCAATATATTTACACTAGTGAAACTAAAGTCAGACTTTGGCTCTTACAACATTTCTTTCCTACCCTTCACTCAGTCTAGACAAGCAAAATATACTTAGCCTCACTTTTTTTTAAATAGTTGGTTTCACATTCTGGTTTTCCTGCACAGATCTGATATTGCAGTGTTTGGCTTACAAACACTGGGGAGCTATCTAAAATACATTTTCGCTGTAACTTATAATTTAAGGAAACATTTCTATTACTCTTAGATTTCAGGAAAACACTGTTTAGTACAAAGCTTAGACTTTGGCCAACTCTGAGCAGTTTCTTTTTCAGAAGTATTTTGAGATAGGCACAGAATTAGACTGACTTTGCAAATATGTGAGTCTAGATAAATATGCCTTTTAATGATCATTAACTCAGTCCCATTTACTGCTATTCATTCCTATCACCCATTGCTAACCTGGGCAACAGTTAAACGACGCAGTTTCTTAGACACAGATGTTAGAGTCTGCTTTGTTCTGTTTCACCTAGCTTCTGGCACCAGGAAGCAGGGTACACCCCACTGTAATTATCTGCACTTTCTCTGACTGCCACCTGCTGCATCCTTGTAACACTACAACTAATGGCTCTCTAGCAGCACGGCTGCAAGGCAGAGTTCCTAGAGTGAACGCTTTCTTAAAAGAAAGTCTCCTGCCTTCTGTCTCCTCTTTAAAATGGAAAATCATTCCTGGCCTAGAACACATCTGAGATGCTATCCATTTACAAGGACAGCCGAGAACACATGTGTTAACACTACAGCATATCTGGGTTTGGAGCCAGTGATATTATTTTGGCTAGTTCCTACACTTCAGAAAACTGGAGTCTGTCAGAGCTGAACCAACCATGCCCCACTCCTAGGCTGCCTCTAGACTGGCCACTTGAATTTGCGCAAGAACAGTGACTTTTCTTGCGCAAATACAATGACTCTCCCATTCGGGAAAAAGCCCTCTTGCGCAAATGCTTTTGCGCAAGAGGGCCAGTGTAGACAACTGAGAACCGTTTTGCGCAAAAAAGCCCCGATGGCGAAAATGGCGATCGGGGCTTTCTTGCGCAAAACCGCGTCTAGATTGGCACGGACGCTTTTCTGCAAAAAGTGCTTTTGCGCAAAAGCGTCCGTGCCAATCTAGACGCTCTTTTCCACAAATGCTTTTAACGGAAAAACTTTTCCGTTAAAAGCATTTGCGGAAAATCATGCCAGTCTAGACGTAGCCCTAGTGATTGTTCCAGGCCCTCTGAAGGTGTATGGGCTGAAGCAGCAGATGCTGGATTGAATTGTATTAAAATGCTTTGGATTAAATTAGTAATTCACACATTTGAAGACTGGGGCGGTTGAAGTGCTCAAGGCCAGAGAGAGTGGAAAATCCCAGACTCTCTTTTGAAAGAGGAGTCTGGTCCAGAATCATCAGGGATACATATGTAGGAATTATTTCTTACAGCAGCGCTATGCCTTCTGCAGAGGCAGGGGAGGTGGCATGCGCTTCTCTTATTCAGGCACTGCTGAGACTTGATTTAGCCCCTGAACTGACTTAGTTTGCCTGTTCTGCTGCCGTAACTTCTGTCTTAGCAGGACTCCATTTTGTTTAATGGACGCCATTTTGTTTGGGTCAAAAGACAGTAAAGATTCTGTGACGGTTCTCTCCCCCATGCTTTATGAAATTGGCTTATGAATACAAATATACACAACTCAAAGTTGCTTTGGACAAAATACCTCATGTAACCTATCAATCTTAATGTTACAAGTGGCTGGATCTGTATATCTTATTTTGGTGTATGTATCATTCTTGTATGTAAAGTTAGAATATGGCATATGGAATAGTTTATGGTTTTAAATGTGCAAATGAAAGCCATCAAGGGTGTTTCCCTCAATATCTGGGTGATCGCGTGTAAACAGACCCTTTTGTCCTGTAAGTCAGTGGTTGGTTTTAGGAAGACATGTGACCTAACTGGTAGGGTCTGACCAGGTAATTTTCCATGGAAGAGTGGAATGTAGAGACAAAGAATTCCTGCCCGAAAGGAAGGCTATTTAGGATGCAAAGTTTTCAGGCCCTGGGTCTGTGGCTGGCATGTCACACCCAAGAGGATAACCAGAGACACCAGGGAAAAAAGATCTTCCCTGGCTTGAAGGTTTGGCTGAAATAAGAACAGTTTTAGGGTGAGTTTGCCATAACAATTGAGTGTGTTAGAACTAGCTATGCGTTTCTTGCTATTTTAAATTTGTAGTTCGCTTTGCTCTGCCTGTTTTCACTTGCAACCACTTAAATCCTACTGTTAATACTTAATAAAATCACCTTTATTTACTATCATGACCAATGTAAATAATTGTTACTTAGGGGAGCAATCAGTGAATGATTTATTTGGGGTCCTGATCCCATTTAAGGAGTGGGTTCCCTGGAAGCTGTGCCTGAAACTGCATTCTCCTCAGTGTCCGCATTGCTCTTCGGGGTGGGAGGGAGGAGGAAGGCGGTGATCTCAGCTCTGTGCCTTGGCTTGGGGACACCAGATCTAGCCCCGCAGGACATGGTGGCGAGAAGCCCCAGAGAGCAAAGAGGTGAGCGTCAGTGGCTGTGTCAGCACTTTGGGAAGCAACCCCAAGTGGTCTTCTGTGACCACACCCTATCACAGATTCCATATTGGTGACCTGACCCTTCACTCCCTTAGCCAGCTCATAGAAATACAGCCTCCAGTCCCACCACACCGCTGCCACTTCCTCCATCCAGGGGCGGCCCGTGAGCCTAGGCAAACTAGGCAGTTGCCTAGGGTGCCGCAGCCCCGGGCGCCTGATGATGATGTCACGGCCATTGACGGCCATGCAGGTGGGGGCTCAGATTGCACCTTCCGCCTAGGGTGCCAGCTGCCGCAGCCGGCCTCGGGCTGCTCCTGCCTCCATCCCATCCCCGGCTGCAAGAGAGCCACTTCCTGTGATGCCGACTGCCCCAACCCACTGCAATACAAAGCAATCTACTGCCCCGTCACCACTACTAGAGCAATTTATACTCGCACTGCTGGCCAGAGTGGCTAATTGGGCATTGTGGGAAACATGCTGGAGTTCAATAAACTTGACCAAAAAAAAACCTACTGTAGTACACACTACACAATTGTTGGGCAGGGAGAGACAAAAGTCCTGTGTGGAGATGGAAGTGTTTTGTTACCAAAACTGGGTGTTTTTTTTGACTTTTGTAGTGTTGCAATGTGAACGCTCTCTGGGTTTTGTCGCCAAAAGGGGTTTGTCAACAAAACTTGCCAGTGTAGCCAAGCCCTAAGACTTCCTAATGCAATGTCCATCACCAGTTCACCCTTCCCTGGGACACCTTGGAGGATCATCTGTGCTCTGTCGTAAGGCAGGGTCCTCAATGCATCTTGCCTACCTACCTCTGCAGCAGCCTCCCTCATCTTGCCCACGAAAGCTCATCACCAGTTAAACCATCTTGTTAGTCTTTAAAGTGCGACAGTTTTTCCTTTTGTTTTACAAGATCAGACTAACGTGGCTACCTCTCTATTACTATTCATCTTGACCAGGTACAAAATGGTTCTCTTCACCAGTTTGCCTGTGACTCCCTTCATATGTTCCTGCTTCTGTTCTGCCTTTCAGAAATTTTCCATAGCTCTTAAATCCACCCATCCACTTCAGACAAGAGGAAGTGTCTTCTCTCAGCTTGAGTAAACTCATTGTTTTACTTTTCAATAGAAGATCTTGACTGCTGATGATCACTCACCGATGTAACCGTGCTAACTCATAGGGGATCCATATACATGCAGGCTCTCCGAGACACAGTAATGTTATTATACAATTTAATAAAATCATCCACAATTCAGAAGTGGTACAGACAGAACCCTAAATTTATAACAGTAACATGTTTTGCTTTGATCCTTTTTGGAGAAACAGAATTGAGCTATTTCTTCTGAACTTTGAACCTTCAATGTCATAGCTTTTCTTATTGCAGTAGGAAGTAAGTGCTCTTGGTCACATCTAGCCATAGTTTGTTCTTGCATTGTTATATTGAAAATGTGATTCTCACAAATTTATTTAAATACATTTCTCTTCAGAGACAAAAAAGTTAAATTAAAGATACTTTATTAAAATATTATACTGGATGCCATGACTGTAGATAAAGTCTTTTAATGGAATACTAATCACATACCCACTTTCTCGATCACTGTTTGTTTTTAACTGATCTCAGTTGTATCAATAACCACTTTCAGGAGACTTGCAAACCCATTCTGTAATTTGTTTTCAGAAGTATCCATTAACTAATTGTCAGGTGTGCAAAGTCTCCCTTGACTGAAGAGCGGAAGGAGGCTTATTTGGAATGTTTAGGCTCTTTTAAATCTATGCAATTTGGTGAGTTCTTTAATCCCATGTGCATGTTAGTTACATATTCATAATTTCACTCGCATATTCTTCTTATTGAAATTGTCCTCACAAAAAGACTGACAGCCAGTATCCCTCATTGAAACTCTCTTTCTTCTTTGGCAACATACTTCCCTTTCTTCATTTTTGGATTTGTGTAATGGCCATTCTATGTGTGCCTATTAGTCTATGATTTGGGAAGTAAGAGGTCTCTTACCATATTCAGACTAACTGCCATATGATGTACTGCTCACAGAAGCAGCAACATAGGGTACAGCCCTATGGATCCATCTCATTTTCTTTTCCAAGTTTTACTTAAATTATTGAGCTTTCAGATAAACAGGAAAGAAGAGATCCCCATTTCAGATAGATATCTGCCAGATTAACCAAGGAAGGAAGGTAGGTATGTCAACTACATAATTAACGGATAAGCCTAGGTTTATCAGTTAATCCTGTCAACTACATGCATCCCCCTGCTGCTGCCTCTGTATCAGAGGCAGCAAGGGGGTGGGGAGGCAGAAGCCAGTGACCGTGGGGAGCCAGCTTTTAAACCAGCTCCCAATGAACATTGGATCTGTCTACCTCCTCACCCCCACACTGCTACCTCTGATAGAGAGGCAGCAGTGTGGAGGGTGAGGGGGGCAGGCAGGAGCTGATGTGCGCAAGGAGCCAGCTCTCTGTGTGTGTGCTGGCTCCATGGACCTGCCTGCCCCCACATGCTGCCTTCTATGTGGGGGGCAGGAGCCAATGCTTGGGAGGAGTTATCTTAAAAGCCGGCTCCCCCCAGCACCGGCTCTGTGGATCCGCCTCTCCCCACTGCTGCCTTTATCAGAGGCAGCAGCATGGGGTGGAGGGAGGGCAGGAGAGGCTGTCGCGGAGCAAAATCTGTCTGCAGTGGACCTGGTCTCACCACAGACAAAGGCTGCTCTGCAGCAGCCCGTGTCCGTGGGGGGGCTGAGTTCCTTGCAGGCAAAGGCTGCTCCAGCATCCCACAGAGCAGCCTCTGTCCACAGCGAGCCTGGGTCCGAGCTCGGACCCCCCCCCAGACAGGGGCTGCTGCCACCCCACACTGCTGCCTCTGTAGCAGAGGCAGCAGCACGGGATGCCAGGGGGCTCCCCAGGAGTGGGGTTGGGAATACACTGGCTGCTGGCCCCGACCCCAGTGATTATCTAATAGTCATGTAACCACTAAAATTTTATGCAGTTATACGACTATTCAATTGCACACTAACATCCCTAAAGGAAGGCTCTATTTTCAGTGGCATTTTTGCCATTTCCCTCTTACACGTTGTCTCCATGAGCAAATGCAGCCAGCATTTCAACACAGGCCAAACCACATGGCCCATCATCCCTGTGTGATATTCTGATAGGCAAGCATAAAGAAGGTTCTGAGAAAGAGTATTTACAGTTTCAAGGGCTCTGAAAGTAGCACCCATCCCAGCAGGTTATAGAGAGGGCAGTGACCAAGTGTACTCCTAGATATCTGCTAATGGTAGAACAAGAAGCAACGGGCTTACTCTTCAACAAGAGAGCTTTAGGTTAGACATTAAGGACTGGTCTATACTAGGGCGGAAGGTCGAAGTAAGATATGTTAATTACATAGCTGGAGTTGACATATCTTAAATCTCTACCCACACAGTGGGAGGTCAATGGGAGCAAATGCTCTCATCAGCTTCTCTTATTTTTTGTGAGAGGGAGGAGTACCAGCACCGACATGGGCGCCCTCTGAGTTTGATTTAGTGGGTTGTCTTCACTAAACCCACTAAATAGAACCTTGGAAGATGGACCGTGGCAGCATTGTTTTTTGGCGTAGTGTAGACATGGCCTAAGAAAAAGTTTCTCACTATAAGGATGGTTACGCTTCAGAACATGCTTCCAAGAGAGATTATGGAATCCTATTCCTGGAGATTTTTAAGAACATGTAATTTTAACTAACGAGCTGTCCTGTGCCACCTTAGAGACTAACAAATATATTATATCATGAGCTTTCATGAGTAAAACCCACTTCATCAGATGAGTTTAAGTAGAAATTACAGAATGCAGGGCATCTATAACAGCAAAAGCAGTTACCTGTGAATTGTAGGACCAGTGTTAATGAAGCTAATTGAGTCAGGCTGGATATGTCCCATGCATAGCTTTTACTGTGTAAATACAAATATCAAAAGCAAGGGAAATTGCCTTTGTAGTGTGTTAACCAGATAATATCTTTATCCAGCCCAAGTTGATAAGTCTGCTGGCTCCCCAGGCAGTTTTGAGGAACGGTGGGTGCTGTCCAGGCTTACCTGCTCAGGGTTCCTCTTTGCATCCCTTCTTATAAACCTGCGACCTTCACTGCCCCTGTTCTTCCTCACTTGGCTTCAGCTGGATCCTGGGTCCAGAAGAGGCCATTACACCTAAGAAATCCTCCTGGAACTTCAATAAGGCTTATAAGCCCGTCCCTCCCCCAGGAGCAGCCGCTCACACCTTGTAGTAGTAGTTCCCAAACTTTTTTATACCATGGACTGGCAAACCCATTCACAAACTTTTGGTGGACTGGTAACATTTTATTTGCATATTCATTATGCAAATAACAAATATGCAATAAATGTTACCAGTCCACCTTAGTACATACTTGCTCCTGCTGCTTGCTTCCACCCCTTCCATGCATCCTTTCCTCTTGTCCCTTCTAGTTGCATCTCTTTCTCTGATCTCTTTTTTGATTACTACCACCCATTGGGCTGGTCTCTTCATTGCAGACTCTAATCCCCTCAACCTACTATCCTGTTGCAGACAGTGTAAATTACACCTTTCCTCCCTGCCCTCCCCTCCCCCCCCCCCCCTCGCCCCTTGCAGGAGCAGGCTCTTGTCTCTTTATCTCCTCCTAACAGGTGTTCTTAGCACAAACAGAGCAGGAGGCATGCTATTTGCATTAAATATTCAATGGCTGTGTTTTAACCTTGAGTGAACTGGAGCAAAGGGTGGGAAAGACTGTAGATAGTATCATGAGCTTTCGTGGGCACAGCCCACTTCTTCAGATGATTTCTTCAGCCCACTTCTTGACACGCCACTTCGGAAAGGCTGCCAACCCCTGGTCTAGCAGTTTGTATCATGCACCCCCGCCAGCTGCAGGGCTGTAGCCACACCCTGTCGCGCTGCAGGGCCCCTTAGCTCCATCTCCTCTGTACTGCTTTCTCTCTTTCTGCCCCCATGGCTCCTGGAGCCACCATTTCTCCTGAGTCTGTGAGGCTCTGGCTGGGAGCACCCCCCTGACAGGGCCCCGCCTGGCATTACAGCTGGGAGCTCCCTTGCAGGCACAGGGAAGAGAGGGAAAAAAGCTACAACACCTTATAAGGCTGATAAAGAACATATGCAAATTCCGGAGGATGATGGGAAAGGAGTGGAGGAGGTACCATAGGTGATTTTTGCAGAGGCCATAGAACATAAAGGGAGTGTGTGTAGCCCCGGATGTAGGAAGTTGGTTGTTTTATAGAAACCTAGCATATATAGGTTAATAGGGGTGCTTTACCTAA
The DNA here is from genome assembly GCA_032595735.1 of Pelochelys cantorii. Taxonomy (NCBI): domain Eukaryota; kingdom Metazoa; phylum Chordata; order Testudines; family Trionychidae; genus Pelochelys; species Pelochelys cantorii. Next base: position 121,465,918 of record CM064330.1, read on the forward strand.
GGCAGGGCTACTCAACATGCAGCCCGTGGACCACATATAGCCCGCAGCCCATTTGTTTGCAGCCCACAGTGCAGTTTGGGTTTATATGGGGCTCAACACACAGCCCACGGGTGGGAGCCAAAACAAAAAAGTAGTCAATATAATGGTCTTCTGTTGATATGCGTTTTAGTAGTTAAATTCCTAGACTGTCATTGCTCATTAAAAGTGCTGTCATGTGGGTGGAAATGCGGTCAATACAATAATTCCTCATTTAACACGTGCCCGCTTAACATGTTTTCGCGATAGCACGACTTTTTTTTTATGGAAAGTTTTTTGAATTACACGACCGTCCCTGGAATAACACGATTTTCCCAGCTGGCCTGTTGCTGGCAGCTGCACGGGGCTTCCCCTGCCTCCCTGAAAAGTGGCAGAGGCTTTGCCGCTTGCCGCGCTGTTCCCCAGCGACCCCCCCCTCACCGGACGCACTGTGGGTCCCGGCAGACCCGTCACAGCAGCATACTCCAACCCAATCTCCCTCCCTTCTCCTCCCCTGCCCTTCCCTTCCCCAGAGCCAAGCACCTCCCCTCCCTGCTGTAACCCAGTCTCCTTTTCCCCCAACTTTATGTCCCAGTCCCAACAGACACCACCGCTTGAAACACAACCCCCACCTTTTCCATTATTTTCAATGGGAAAATTGACCCTGCATAACACGTTTTCACTTAACACGATCATTTTCTGAAACATATCTATAGTGTTAAATGAGGAATTACTGTATTGCATTTTATTAATATCAGCAGAACTGATTTAAATGGGGCTTATGTGTTGTGTACTCTTGCCTTAATCTTTGTGTTCATGCCCATCAGTGTAAAATAAGCTATTTGCATATATTTGCATGTACATGCAATCACACTTAAGTTATGGCCCTGTCAAGGCTTCTCTCCCACTCTGGCACGATAAATGCAGAAGTGGGGGCCCACAAAAGTACCCCAAAACCTTCTCTCTCTAGGCTTTGGTATAAAACTTCCTCCCAGAAATCTTAAAAACCTAGATTTTGGGGATAAAAATCCACTGCCACCACCCAAGTAATGATAAGGAAACCAGGGAAGAGATCACTTGGGGAATCTCACCTCTAAAGTAAAATCAGGACACACAAAAATTAACCAATACCAGGTTAATAAAAAAAAAATAAATGAAAAAGAACTTTTATTATCACCACAATACTCCTGTTACAAACATAATGACTTGATGGAAAAGTCACCAATTAATATAGTCATGGGAAGGGACCCTCCCCCCATGGGCCAAAAGCTTAGTTACAAAGGAGAGGAAAACCCATTTTTAAATGCGCAGACATCAGATTTCCATTCCCAAACCATAAAACAATAAAACCTAACGGATTTATCTAAACTTTACCCTTCTTACAGATAATGAAGAAGCTTTTTTTGGAGGGAGACATTTTGTTTGTCCCCCTCAGTAGCTGGAAAAAAGGACCCAGGGAGAAAGGAGGGAAAAACCCAAAAATTCTTTTGTCCCAGTTTGAAATTCCTACCTACATTTCTATTGGCTGCTTGCTCCCTGGTTAGGTTAGGGATATAGTTAACCCCTTAGTCCCCAGGCTGCTGGCTAACCCTCATGGTCATGACAGACCTGCAGCATGTGCTGTATCATTGTGGCCCCCCCAAAGTTGAGTAGCCCTTCCCTACGGAGTAAACCTACGGATTTTATTAAGCCATGCTAGATTATGAGGGTAAATGAGCACCCCACTGTGTGCCCTATTTCTGCACACCCGATTTTGGAGGGAAATAAATACAAGACTGCTCAGGGGGATGAAGCCTGAGCTTTCCCCAGGCCTGACCCTTGCCAGGGTTTCTGTGGGGCCCACAGCCGCTAGGGAGTGAGGCTGATACCCTCCCCTCAGCCTTGTCCCACAATGGTGGGTGTTTCGGATAGCTTCCTCTAGCAGCTCAGCAACCTGTTCCTCCCACAGCCCCAAGAACCACGGCCCTGTAGGTGCCAGCTGGTCTACTGCCCCGCCCCGCCCCCACCGTGAGCATGGGCTGAGCTGGGCTCGCGCCACCCTCCGCTGCAGGAGGCCCCTAACCTCCTTCTCCACCTATCAGGTTACAGGGGCGGGGCGGGGCGGGGCGGGAAAGGCCCCCTCCCCACCGGGTCTGTCTTTCGCAGCCGCCGGAATCAATCGGTTCCCCCGTTTAAAAAAACAAAACAAACAAACAATCTTCTGCCACGGGCGTTTATGGCGCCGCCGTGCTTCGCCTCGCCTCGAGCCGTGTCTCCCACCCGCTTGCCCTGCGCCTGCGCGATCGGCTCCCCGCCAGCGACGTCAATCAGGCGGCCGCAGGGCGCCCGTCAGCACTCGCGCGCGCCAAAATTCAAGTACGCGGAAGGGCGCGAGGTGCGGGGAGGCCGGAAGGAGTCTAGAACGCGGGGCCAACCGCCTGCCCGGCTACCCCACCCCCACCCCCCAACCGGCTTCGGCAGGTGAGAGGCGGCCGGTCCCGGTTTCTTGCCGGCGGGGGAGAGGGTCAGTGGCCGCACTCGGGAGCGGGGCGCCCTGAGGGACAGGCACCCCTCCCAGCAGCGGCCCCTCACCCGTTGTGGGCTTGTGTGTGTGTGAGGGAGCAGGCTCCTTCCTTCGGTGCCTCCAGAGGGGCCTTGTCCAGTGGTGCGGGTGGGTCTGGGAGCGAAGGGCCCCGCATGCTGCACGAGCCTTCCCGGCACACGGGGGCAGGGGGAGGAAGGCAACGGGCTAATTTAACCGAGTCACTGAGTTACACCCCCCTCCCCAGGCCTGCACTCCCACCCCAGGCCCCGCCCGGGCCGCACTCATGTTTCCCTTCTTCAGGGTGACAGCAACCACTTCCAGCTTCATAAAGTTACCCCGTGGAAATCGCTATAGACAAAGTACTGACAGGTGTCCCCAAAAAAGGAGACCTTCGGCTCCAGTCTCAGTCTGGATGGCCTGAAAGTCACATTTCTAAAAATAGCAAACAGTGGTGGGATTTTTGGGAGGGGGGGAGTGAATTTAACAGTTGTAAATACAGATGTGCCTGGCTTTATCTACTTTTTTGCTCTTAAATTCTCAATTATGTTAAGACTAACAAAGTCACATTTTGCTCTGGATACAGATAACAGTACACACGCTGTTCCAACACCACTGCCCTTCAAAATTTCTCCTTCTCTTTTCTTCAAAATACGTTTGTCTTGTCTTTCACCTACCCCATCATTAATCTTGTAATTTTTTGCTTGAGTACCATGAGGCATACTGAAAAAAATCAGAATAAGTTCATGTAATCAAGGGAATCTTCAGTGTAAGTAATACTTGCTGGGGAATCAATGCACACAAAATGGGTATCAGACAGTATCACAAAGAAAAAACAGTTTCTTGCCATTTCAGCCAGAAAGGGCATTGTCTCAATGACTTGAATACCTGCATACTGCTTCAAAGACATTTTCATACCAGGCTTGAAAGAGAAACCTCTGAACTGTCATTCATGCTTAAATTTGACACTTTACCCCTGGGTCTTAACAAAGACCCTAATTACCTTACCCATTACAAAGATAGCTTCCCCAATTATCACCTCTAATATCATTAGCTCACAGACATTTACCTCCCCCCCCCATCCCCCCTCTGTTCTGAAATTTGATTTGTCCTTTCTATATGTGTTCACTTTTTTTGATTGTATCCCTTTGGTATATATGGTCATGCCTATTTTCTTCCACAATTTGATCTGAGGAAGTGGGTCTAGCCCATGAAAGCTCATCACCTAATAAACCATCTTGTTAGTCTTTAAAGTGCTACATAGTCCTGTTTTTTGTCTCTCCTTTGCGTAATTGAGATTCAAATAACTGTGGGTTTACTGTTGTGGCAAAAAAATCTTATCGCATTTCTGCATGTGGGACCAAATACCACTGTCCGTGCTAGAGTGGTATATTCTTTTCCATTTGTTTTGTACTTTGGTTTATATTAGGAGTGCACTCTGATTTTACTAAGTCTACTTTTGTTTTGTTTTTTAAACACACAGTACTATAAATGTATCTTCATACCTGTTGGAGAAAGGTTTGACCAGGTCCTCCAGAGAGACAGAAAATATGCATATCAAGTCAATCATTCTTGAAGGATTCAAATCCTATGCCCAGAGGACAGAGGTCAATGGCTTTGACCCACTTTTCAATGCTATCACCGGCTTAAATGGCAGTGGCAAGTCCAACATCCTGGACTCTATTTGTTTCCTGCTGGGCATTTCCAACCTATCTCAGGTAAAAAGGAAAGAGAGACTTCAGTTAGGAAAAGTCTTGTTGATAAATGCAAAGTAACGCGTTTTGGAAAACATAATTCCAGCTATGCATATAATATGATGGGGACTAAATTGTTACCTTCGAGTGAGATCTTGGAGTCATTGTGCGTAGTTCTCTGAAAACGTCCACTTGATGTGCAGCAGCAGTCAAAAAAGTAAAGGGATAGAGAGTAAGACCGAGAATATCTTACTGTCTCTATATAAATCCATAGTACACCCACATCTTGAATACTGCATGCAAATGTGGGTGCCTCGTCTCAAAAAAGGTATCTTGGCATTGGAAAAAGTTCAGAAAAAGGCAACAAAATGATTTGGGGTTTGGAACAGCTGCCATAAGAGGATAGATTAATAAGACTCTGTGGCTACGTCTACCCTGCAAGCTTCTTGCGCAAAAACTTGCAGAACGTCTACACTGCACACCCATTCTTGCACAAGTAAATTTAAAGTAAGGCATCAGAACAGAGGGCTTCTTGCACAAGAGTTATTCCTCTCCTCACGAGGAATAAGCCCTCTTGTGCAAGAAGGCAGTGTGGATGGGCAACAGGGGCTGCTTGCACAAGAAACCCCTATGGCTAAAATGGCCATCAGAGCTTTCTTGCGCAAGGAAGCATCCACACTGCCATGGACGCTCTTGCACAAAAGCACATCTCTTGCGCAAAAGCAGATGGCAGTGTGGATGTGCTCTTGCTCAAGACCTTTTGCACAAGAACTCCTGCGCAAAACAGTTCTTGCACAAGAAGCCTGCAGTGTAGACGTAGCCTGCCTGTTCAGCTTGAAAAAAGAAATGACAAAGAGGGGATATGATAGAGTCGTGGGAAAAGTAAATAACGAAGTGTTTTTTACTCCTTTCCATAACAAGAACTAGGAGTCACTACATGAAATTAATAGCTAGCAAGTTTAAAACAAAAGGAAGTACAGGCTGAACTTCTCTAGTCTGGTACCCTCAGGGATATTAAAATGCATTTATTTTTGTAAACGTGTAACTGATGAAATTTACAGTGGTTACACATTTACACACAGGAGAGGGGGGCAGGCTTTTAAGCTTCCTCTTATCCTAACAAGGTCAGGGTTTGGTTGTGCCTGGAATTCTGTTTATCATAAAGTGGAAAGAGGTCTGGTAAAAGGGAATTATACTGTGGAATGTGGGGGGAGAGGGGGCTAGCAAGTGCCCGAGCAAGAAGACAGTGGTTGGCGCAGTTGACATCCCAGCCTGTCCTGGGGAGCAGGTGCTGGCTGCTGCATGGCCACCAGCCCCAAGGTGGCAATGGCTGCCAAGTACAAGGTGGCCCTGCGCAGCCCCCTCTTGCCCCGGGGTGAAGCTCATGGCTGGAGTGCATGCCCTCTTCCCCCCACCCCAAACTCTGAGCCAGCCTGGGAAGAAGCCAGCAGCCAGAGTGCACGGCCCTAGCCCAGACCTGGGCAATGCTAGATAAGTCTTCTAGTCGTTAATAGTGCATGGTGTAAAGCAATCCAATGACTTTCCATTAATAACTGTATTCCTCTTCCACATCTTTAGGTGCGAGCATCCAATTTGCAAGATTTGGTTTACAAAAATGGTCAGGCTGGAATTATTAAAGCGACTGTGTCAATCACCTTTGATAATTCTGACAAGAAACAGAGTCCGTTGGGATTTGAGGCTCATGATGAAATCACAGTCACCAGGCAGGTAAGTGTTTAGCATCTGTGTTTGTCCACAAACAGGTATGGCCACCATTCTCAATGGAAAATGACTGTGCTAAAATAAAAGGTAGAAAGGTAGATTGTATCATCTAATTGAAAAAAAATAACAGAATTCAATGTTGTAGGGTTTTTTAAATGCCCTTTACCCCTATGACTCAAGTAATTTTGCACAATCAGACTCCTTCAGGTAAGGTTCTAAAGAACACTTGGGTTTCTTTTACTTGATTGTACACCAACACTCTCTCTCTCTCTCTCTCTCTCTCTCTCTCTCTCTCTTTTTTAATTACTCTTTTGAAAACTTCATGAATTTGTGCTATTAAAGTAACATTTTCAATAACTCAGTAACAAGCTATATGTAAGATTTGAGCTAAACAACTAAATTAGAATACAATAACTATTTACCCTTTCACAAATCATACTACAAATTTTGTGGTATTAAATATGCCATAAACAATTACTCGAGTCTTTTAAAGTGAAACACTCCCCTAGTAATGATGTAACATTCCTGAAACAAGCAGTATTGTCCTATGCAGAAAATGATGTGCTTCCCTTTTCTGTGCTTCTCCTTTCCCTTTCGAATGTTTGTAGTTGCCTTAATATTGACAGATGCTAGCCTGTCCTCTTGGGACACTGAATTCATTTTTTCACAGAAAAGATATGGTACAGACAGGGGCACTGCAAGCTTTCCTACACTGCTTCTGAAGCAGTGTAACTTGACAACAAAAGGACCACCTCTAGAGTAACTGATTTCCATGACCCATATTAACCATAACCTGCCTGATGAAACTGACAAGTTTGCTAGTTGTGGTGAGGGGTTTTCTGGTCTGAGTCTTTCCATTTTTTTCTGCCTGCCAGGAAATTGTCATAGGTACTTGCTGTGGGGTTTTGGTCACATTTTTGCATTTGAGGTAGAGGATTTCGAAACTGGTACAGGATGTACCTCTCTGGTCTGTGGTTCAACGTGATTTTAGTTAGTCAGTGGTCTGCTTATTGTGGGTGTGACTTAGTTTCCCGCAATCCAATAAAGTTTGTTTACAGCCACCAGTGCTGGCTCTCAGTGTTCTGTGCTGTTATTTAGCTCTAAATTACCCATATATGTCTTCTGAGAGTCCAGTAAGCAGTGGAAGTGCTGATAACGCTGCTCAGCTTAAGCCTTTTTTAATGCTTTATCTACTTATTTCCTTGCGCCAGTACAATAGTTTTGTGTAACAACACTAACACTTTGTTATGAAGAGAGCTGATAAGCCTTGGCTAGGCATAGGCTTATATAGGGTATATGACTATAGTTATACGTTATTAAGCAGAATTGCAAGGATTGTTCAATTTATTCACCTCAGTGAAATAAACATTTAAAAAATATATATTCCCTGCACCTCCTGTGGTTTGGCAAATTCTCTGATTCAGCATCAGTCAGGTACTGTAGGTGGGTGCTGAACTAGAGAGGCTCAACCTATACTTCAAACAGTTGTTTGTTTTGGTCTGTGTATTTTGTAATTTTAATTCCTTCTGGGCACATTGAAACTGTTTACAATTTGTTGTTTGCTCAGATTCCTACATCTAATGTTTCTGTTAATTTGTATTCTTAAATAGTAAAGCCATTTTTATTTTAGTTCATTGTGAGTATCCCATTTTTCTTTTTCTCAAGGTTGTCATTGGTGGTAGAAATAAGTACCTTATCAATGGTGTGAATGCAAACAACACAAGAGTGCAGGATCTCTTCTGTTCTGTTGGACTCAATGTCAATAACCCTCACTTTCTTATTATGCAGGTATTGTATACGTATTCCTAAAAATGTCTTTCCTTTGTTATTGAATTTGGGAATTTTTTTTCATTAGCTCTACACACTGTTTCTTTTACCACAGAGGCTTCCATACGTTGACTGGCATCAATTAAATCTCTCAAAACCAATGTGTGATGAAGAATTTAATCAAAATCAGCCAGTCAGAAAGGGTGCATCTACACAGCAACGTTATTCCAGAATAATGGCCGTTATTCCAAAATAACAATGCGAGTGTCTACACAACAATTCCGTTATTTTGAAATAATTTCAGAGTAATGGACGTCTTATTCTGACTTCTGTAAACCTCATTCCACGAGAAATAACAGCTATTCCAAAATAGCTATTTCACAGTAGCAGTAGTGTGGATGCTTCACTGCTGCTATTTCGAAATAGCTCCTCCCCAGTGCTTCCTGGGACTCTAAATTGAGGTAGCACGTCCACATTAGGGAAGCCTGCCTCGGACTAATTTTGAGGCTTCCCTGTAGTGTAGACATGCTATTCCGAAATAAGCTATTTCAGAGTATTTCTTCCAGAGTAGCTTATTTTGAAATAAGTGTGCAGTGTAGTCATACTCTAAGAGATTCCAAACCAGGAGTGAAAGCAATGTGCCTGATTAGTGTAACTAGGTCAGTGTGGCCCACTGAGAGAGCTGCTAACGGGCCACTCTGGTTTGTTTATTTAATGGCTTTGGAGCTGTTGAGTAAACAACTGGAGCAGCCAGTTAACAGCTTTTTCAGAGTGGGCCTGTGGCCCACTTTGAGAAATTCTAAACTAGGTATTGCGGGGTGCTCTGAAGCAAAGTTATAAAGTGATACACATACTGAATAGCTGTCTGTGATTTGCATCTGAACTTTCAAGAATGAAATAACTAAAGCCAAACCAAGTTTATTCTTTTAGACAGGAAATAATTAAAAAATATTACATTAACTGATAAAGTTTTCCTTGAGAATTGAATATAATATATAAAAGCTTATAATTCATAGGACAGTGACATATAATTCATATGACATTTTGAGTTTATGGGCTGTAATGACTTTTGCCTTTGTATTTCTAGGGACGAATCACGAAGGTTCTAAACATGAAACCTCCAGAGGTGAGAACACAAATGGAGTTTCCTTTCTTTCTGTATATCCTTTATACACGTAAGACTTTGAGTTGACTGTACTGAACCAACATTTTTAAGAAAAGTGGAGAGGGAAAAATTTTTGTTTTAACTGCTGATTTTGAAGCTATTTCATAAGCGTGGGGTTTTTTTTATTGTTCTTCAGATTTTAGCTATGATTGAAGAAGCAGCTGGTACAAGGATGTATGAGTGCAAGAAAATAGCTGCCCAGAAAACTATAGAGAAAAAAGAGGCAAAACTGAAAGAAATTCACACGGTACTATGTGTTTGTAATTATGTGGCTTTTTAATACATTAGTGGCAGCAGTACAAAGCTGACTTGAGTGACTCAGTTGACTGTTGAATAGCCTTAGAAAGAATGAAAGCTCTTCTGCCACAATAGAAGAGGATGTACTTGACCCATTTGCAGCACCATGGCTCCCTTCTCTCCTTCCTCACTTTCTAATTCATTGTATATTAGGACTAACGGTCAATTAGTTAATTCATGCAATTAACTAAAAAATCAATCACAATCGTATTGTTAAAATAATGCCAATTGAAATTTATTAAATTTTAATTGAGTATTACAACACAATACAGTGTATATAGTGCTCACTTTATATTTTTATTACAAGTATTTGCACTGTAAAATGGTAAGTGCAAGGAACAGCATTTTTCATTTCAGTTCATAAAAGATTAGTAGTATAATCTTTCTCATAAAAGTGTAACTTAAAAATGCAGATTTTTTTTTCTTATATTGCACTCAAACAAAACAATGTAAAATTTTAGAACCTACAAGTCCACTCTGTGCTGCTGTTTGTTCAGCCAATTCTAAGTCAGTTTTGTTTATGTTTATGGGAAAGACTGCTGCCTGCTTCTTGTTATAGTGTAAACTGAAAGAGAGAACAGGCATTCACATGTCACTTCTCTAGCTGGTATTGCAAGGTATTTACAGGCCAGATGTGCTAAATATTTGTATGCCCTTTTATGCTTTGGCCACCATTCCTGAGAACATACTTCCATGCTTATGATGCTTTAAAAAAAAAAAAAAAGGCATTAATTAAATTTCTGACTGAACTCCTTGGGAGATAACTGTATGTCTCCTGTTCTGTTTTACTGACACTTTGCCATATATTTCATGTATAGCTGCCTCGGATAATGACCCAGTACATCTTCATTTTTAAGAACATTTTCACAGCAGATTTGACAGAACACACCAATGTGAAATTTCAAAAGATAGCTAAAGCACTCAACCTAAGATTTAAGACTCTGAAGTGCGATCCAAAATCTGAGAAGGACAGGGTGCAGAGCATGCTTTCTGAAGTTTAAAAAGAGCAACACTATGATGTAGTAGAAACTAGAGAACCCAAACAACGCAAAAAGAAAATCAACATTCTGCTGACATCTGGCTCAGATGATGCAAATGAATTTGTATTGATCCACTGCAGAAATGATCATTATGAGCAGAACCCATCATCAGCATGGACATACGTCCTCTGGAATGGTGGTTGAAGCATGAAGGGACATATAAATCTTTAGCGCATCTGGCACGTAAATATTTTACAACACTTGCTAAAATAGTGTCATGCGAATATCTGTTCTCACTTTCAGGTGACATTGTAAACAAAAAGTGGGCTGCTTTATTTCCTGCAAGTTGTAACCAAGCTTATTTGTCTGAGTGATTGGCTGAACAAGAAGTAGGACTGACTGGACCTCTAAAATTTTACATTGTGTTATTTTTTCCATACAAATGTAAAATTATGTAAGTTAAACTTTCATGAAAGAGATTGCACTACAATACTTGTATCAAATGAGTTGAAAAATACTATTTCATTTTTTACAGTGCAAATATTTTTAATAAAAAATAAAGTGAGCACGGTACACTTTGTATCATGTTGTAATTGAAATATATTTTAAAATGTAGAAAACCTCAAAAATATTTTTTTTTTGAAATGGTGTTCTGTTGTTTAACAGCTCAATTAATTGTGTGATTAATCCTGTTTTAGTTCCTTTAGTTGCTTGAGGGACCTAATATTTATGGTTTTTGAAAAGTTTGTTTTCCCTGCCTAAAGCTGTGTATTGTGGCCTGAGTAGTAGGATTTGAGAGAGTTTTCAGATTTACGTATCTGAAAATATATTCTGTTTTTTGTGTTTCAGATTTTAGAGGAAGAAATTACTCCAACTTTACAGAAATTGAAAGAGGTACTGACCAGAAAAACATCTCTGGCTTTAAAACAGAATTAGTGATATGCTGAGAGAAATTACACTGGGGAAGGGGCTAGTTCTTAAAATATTCGAAAATAACATGACTAACTCAAACAATCTTTTATGGTTTCATTTTTTGTAACAAAATGCTCTTCTAGACTCTAAAACATTTACACAGATTTCTGGTTCAGATTTTTTTCTTAATGTGGAAAACATGTTTTAAAGAGATCACGTTTTGTTTTCAGATTTCTAATTATGATGGTAATTCAGTACCTGCAAGAAATTACGGGGGTAAAAATTAAGACCGTAGCAAGATGAGGTGTTCTATTGCTAATGCTTTGCTAAAGAGGAATGTGTGCATATAACGTACTTGATGCTTCAGAGGAATACCAAAGTGTAATGCATATTGCTCGTTGGGTGCTATTGTATGTGGGGAAAGAAGAATCTTGATTGCTTTCTCCTCCATCTATGGGAATTGGCATATGTCCTTTGAAATATGAGATTTGATTACTCATTTTGGCTTGTATAGCTACAAATAATGCTCATCAGAAAATTGTACAGAACTTTTCTGTAATACATCCATTGTATATCAAAACTTCTAATGATAGCTTATTTTTATTGGGGGCCCTTTGTTTCAGGAACGATCATCCTATTTAGAGTACCAAAAAGTAATGCGAGAGATAGAACATTTAAGCCGTCTCTATGTTGCATATCAATTTGTTTTGGCTGAAGAGACGAAGGTACGTTCTGCTGATGAGTTAAAGGACATGCAGGCTAACATAGCAAAACTTCAGGAAACCATGGCTGAAAATGAAAACAAGGTGAAGGAACTTAACAAAGAAATAGCAGAGATGGAAAAGAAGAGAGATCAGGTAAGTGAGAACACAAATGTTAATGTCATGTAGATATTAACACTAGCAGACGTACCCAACATTGCCTGGGTCCTTCGGAGCAAGGGCGGGTGGTGTGGGGAGTACAGGACTCAGGGCAGGGCCTTGGGAATGTGTGTGGGGGAGGGAGGGTGTCAGTGAGGTTTGGGGGGGTGAGGAGGGGCTCGGGCCCTCTGGCCACAAGTCTTTTCTCGCCCCCCAGCCGCTAGTGCATTTTCACTCCTCCCTCCTCCAGTCACTGGGGCATTCCCCTCCCCTCCAGCACTGAGGCCGGGGGTGGGGGGTGGTGGTGAAGGGTTTGGGGCAGGGGGACTATTTACTCTGTGTGCTGGCAGGTAAGATGGTAGAGCCTCCGCCCTGCTGGCCACTCCCTTGATGGTACGGCTGCCCCCAGTGGACACTGTGCAGGATAGCTCTCTCTTGTAGGCTCGCTGCCCCAGGGGCCATGTTCATATCGCGTCTCTCTGAACAGCAGCCCCTCCCTTTGCATGTTATTGAAAATAGTCCTTTTCCCGGGGCTTCCAGTTATCTTGGCACAACCAAACCCTGACCTTGCTTTAAGTTAGGAGAAGAAGAAGCTGCATATCAAATTTGGTGGCCCTAGCTCTTACCATTTAGGAGGAGTTCTTGAACAAATGGACTTGCGGACAGACACGCTCTAAAAATCTATGTGTTTGGTTTGGTTGTCTTTGGATGTCTTGCTGGGAACCCAGCACTGGAGACAGCAGCAGCGCAGAAGTAAGGGTGGCAAAACTGTAACCCTCCCTACAATAATCTTGAAGGTTCCTCTCCCTCCCCTCCACACACACACTCAGCTTATGTCAGGAGTCAGACCCCTACAATTACATCATGACATTTACAATTTTAAAAATCCTATGACTATGAAATTAATCCAAATGGACTATGAAGTTAGTAGGGCCCTATTTATGAGGGTTAAAACTAAAATGTTGCTTTAAGTGGGAATGGTAAGGACACTTTTTTTTTTTTTTTCCAAACCTCACAGTGTCCCTAAGTGCAGCTGGATAGAATGTACAGTATCATATGCTTATTATACAGGTTTCTTTTAGTGCAAGTTACTATTTTTTCCCCTTTGATTATAGGAAGTTGGTGGTGTACTTCGTTCACTAGAAGATGTTCTTGCAGAAACTCAGAGAGTTGATACTAAAGCACAAAGTGCTCTTGACCTCAAGAAACAGAACTTAAAAAGTGAAGAGAAGAAATGTAAAGAACTAGTAAAAAATATGGAGGAGGTAAACAGTCAGGCTCTTGCTTTTAAAATTTCACTGATTTCTTTAATTGGTATATTACAAAATCTTCAGTAATATATATAATACCCATATGTTGACTTATTTTTTTCTCTGATGTTTGTCCAAGAGGAACAAGAACATTGGGACAAATGTATGGCATAAATATACAAGGGCATAGCTATGCTAGAGATAGGGTACATCTACACTAGCCCCCTAGATCGATCGAGGGAGGCTAATGAGGGCGACCGAAATTGCCAATCAAGCCCGGGATTTAAATATCCCGCGCTTGATTTGCATGTTCCCGGCTGGTCGCCATTTTAGAAATTGACTAGCCCGAAGTAACTGCCCACGTCTACAGGCGGCAGTGAAACGGGATTCCGATTTAAAGCCCTAACTCGAATTAGCTGGTATTCCTCCTGCAATGAGGTTTACCAGCTAATTTGAATTAGGGGCTTTAAATCGGAATCCCGATATTTAAATCCCGGGCTTGATTTGCAATTTCGGTCACCCTCATTAGCCTCCCTAGATCGATCTAGGGGGCTAGTGTAGATGTACCCATACAGAATAAGTGGCATTGCCTTTTTATAATATCATGTATTAGAGAAAAAAGGCTAAACTTGCCCTTTAATAAAAACTTGATTTTTTTTTTCTCCCTTCAGTGTCACCTGTGACAGTGTGGATTTTTTAGCATGGTTTTTGTGTTCTTAATATAAAGAATATATTCTCATTAGGAATTAGATGTGTTCATGAGCAGAATATGGTCCTGCATCTAGTATTTTCACTTTATGGAGTTTTGGGAAGATCACAATATCTTTAAAATTAGGGCTGTCAGGGGATTTAAAAAAATCACAATTGCTTGATTAAAAATTAATCATGCTGTTGTTAATAGAATACCATTTATTTAAATATTTTGGATGTTTTCTGTATTTTCAGATATACAATTACAACAGAGAAAACAAAGTGTATAGTGCTCTCTTTATATTTTTTATTACAATTATTTGCCCTGTGAAAAAGAAACAAAATATTTTTAAATTCACCTAATACAAATCAGAAAATCCTAGAATACTAGGACTGGAAGGGACCTCGAGAGGTCATCGAGTCCAGTCCCCTGCCCTCATGGCAGGACCCAATACTGTCTAGACCATCCCTCAAATACTGTAGTGCAGTCTCTTTATCATGAAAGTTTAACTTACAAATGTAAAATTATAAATGAAAAAATAACAGCATTCAAAAATAACACAAAATAAACTTTATAGAGTCTACAGATCCAATCAGTACTACTACTTGTTTAGCTGATTGCTCAGACAAACAAGGTTGACTACAGTTTGCAGGAAATAACATTTCCCGCTTCTTGTTTACAATGTCACCTGAAAGTGAGAACAGGTGTTCACATGGCACTGTTTTAATCAGTGTTGCAAAATATTTGTGTCAGATGTGCTAAAGATTCATGTGTTTCTTCACACTTCAACTGCTGTTCCAGAGGACTTGTGTCCATGCTGATGACAAGTTCTTCTCAATAATGATCCAAAGCAGAGCAGATTGATGCAAGTTCATTTACATCATCTGAGCTAGATGCCACCAGCTGAAAGTTGGTTTTCTTTTTTCAGTGGTTCAGGTTCTGTAGTTTCAGCATCAAAGTGTTGCTCTTTTAAGACTTCTGAAAGCAAGCTCCATGCTTTGTCCTCCTCAGATTTCGGAGAGAACTTCAGAGTCTTAAATCTTAGGTCTAGTGCTTTATTATATTTAGAAATCTCACATCGGTACATTATTTGCATTCTGTAAAATCTGCTTTGAAAATGTTCTTAAAATGAACATGTGCTGGGTCATTATCCAAGACTGCTGTAACACAAAATATGTGGCATAATGTTGGTAAAACAGAACAGGAGACACACAGTTCTCCCTCAAGAAGTTCAGTCAGAAAGTTTAACCTTTTTTTTTTTTGAACAATCTTAATAAGCATGTCCTCTGGAATGGGGGCCAAAGCATGAAGGGGCATATGAATGTTTAGCACATATGGCATGTCAATACCTTGAAAGTGAGAGCGCCTGGTCTCACTTTCAGTTGATATTGTACATAAGAAGCAGGCAACAGTATCTCCCGTAAATGTACACAAAATAGTCTTAGAATTGGCTGAACAAGAAGTAGCATAGAGTGGATTTGTAGGCTTTCAAGTTTTATATTATTTGGTGTTTGATTGCAGTGTGTAATCTGGTAACTGTGTAGCCAACAAAAGTTTTGTCGGTTACACAATTAACCGCTGCAGCTCTACATTTAAAGTATTTTGGAAGCCAGTGGGCAGGCACACAAGCTCTGTCCCAGCTGGTGCCTGATCCCAGCAGCTACCTCTGCTGTGGCTCTGCATTTAAAATATTTTGGGAGCCCTCATCAGTTACTCGTTTAATCGGATACCCTATTGCATCCCTATTTGTAAGTTACGCTTTCAAGATAAAGAGATTGCACCACAGTACAATAAAAGCTCTGTTATCAGTCATGTTGGGGTCTGGGGAATGCCAGTTAATCGAATATTCTGGTTAACTGAGAGTTATAATTTACCAATGGAATGCCAGTTTCAAAGAATTAAAATACAACAAAATGAATAAAGTCTAAACTAGTATACAAGTTACACTGCA
The DNA here is from genome assembly GCA_032595735.1 of Pelochelys cantorii. Taxonomy (NCBI): domain Eukaryota; kingdom Metazoa; phylum Chordata; order Testudines; family Trionychidae; genus Pelochelys; species Pelochelys cantorii. The sequence goes on from CM064330.1 coordinate 121,481,743, forward strand.
CTGCGATGTATTTTTTGAATCACTTGGGTGTATACAGGTAAAGTTTTTGTATACAATAGGTTATCTTATGACACTACATCACATAGGCAGCACATGAGAGACACCCAGATCACTAAATACACTCAAATTATACTGAACTTAATTTAATGTTTGATTCAGAAGGCACTTCATGAGCTTGCAGTACCTCAAGGTCATCATTATGGACATCAATTATTGTAGATGCAGGTGTAGGAGATTGGGCTGAATCTATAAGGACCCTGAGACACCCTGGAAGCTTCTTTTTTGGATAAATCCCTGATATCAGCTTGCTTGTCTTCTGCCACTTTTTTTCATAAAAGTAGAGTGCAGAATGTGTGATTGCATAACATGCTGGGCAGTGGGTTAGTCCTCGTTACTAGAGTGAAGATTTTTGTATTGCGAGATCTATGAAATGCCAGTTAATTAACTACTGGATAACAGAGCTTTTATTGTACTTTTCTGAGGTGAATTAGAAAAATAAAGTAAGCACTGTACACTGTTGTAATAGAAATCAATATATTTGAACATGTAGAAAATAAAGAATATTTAATAAATTCCACTTGATATGATATTGTTTAACAGTGATTAATCATGCAAATTAACTGTGAGAGCCCTATTTAAAATGTTTCTTATGAGAATATGGATGCTCTGAAGATTGTCACAGTTCACATTTGTCTTTTTTTTTTAACCTGTTACTGTTACCAATGGTACTTAAGAAAAGTTTTCTTCTCTAATCTCTATCAGTTACAGTAATTTTTCTTATTTATTTTGTGAAACACTTTGTTTTTGCCCTGTTTATGTGGCTCGCTCATGCAACAATAAGGGCAAGATAACATTTTTGAAATACAGTATGTGATTGTGCAATGAATGGGCCTTGGAATATGGCATCTGAAAGTATTTGTATTTAATTTTTCAATACTGTTTAGATTTCAAGTTGATATTATTCTCTCAATGGATTTGATTGATCTGGTTTGTTTTACTAAAGGATTCTAAGGCTTTAGTGGCGAAGGAGAAGGAAATAAAAAAGATAAAAGATGGGCTAAATGCTCTGCAGGAGGCAAGTGATAAAGATACAAATGCTCTAGCTGCTGCACAGCAACATTTTAATGCAGTCTCTGCTGGTCTGTCCAGCAATGAAGATGGTGAAGAAGCTACTCTTGCTGGTCAGATGATGGCATGCAAAAATGACATTAGTAAAGCAGAAACGGAGGCTAAGCAGGTAAGAAAAGAAGCTAACTATGTTCCTCCCAGACAAGCCTTAATATTTTTTATGAACTTTGTCTTGCAAAGCTTTCTGAACATTCCATTTATCCAAAAATGCTTAATAGGGGATGCTCTGTAAGAGGCAACACATAATAGCATATGCTAGCACTAAGTTTTCAGTGGGGAGGCAGGGCTCTGAAAGTCCTGATTTTGGTCATGGTAGTCATGAAAAGGTTCATTTTAATTTTAAATAATTCAGATATATGACAAGGTATGTTGGTATTTGTTCTAACTTCACCAAATCTAGGCAGAAAGGTTAGGTTGACCAATTATGTAGCTCTAGTGGTGTAAAAAAAAATTCATATCCCTAAGTGACAGAGGTCAGTTTAACTAATCCCCCAAGTGTAGACTCTGCAAGGGCAAAGGAAAAATTCTGCTGACTTAGGTACCTCCTGTCAGGGGGGTGGATTAACTACACAGATGATTGAACTCTTCCTGTCACTGTACTGAGTGTCTACACTGAAGTGCTATAATGGCACTGCTGCAGCATTTCTAATGAAGATGTAGCCTTAATCGTCATTTGGTACCTTCATGTTAATCCCTTTGTCCCAATCTCATTAATAATGTTCTCAAAAGGTTTTATCTTTTGACACTGAAACTTCTCATGTGTGAAAAGCACAGAGTGCATTGTTCTCAGCAGTATTATTTCCAAACTCTGTTTGCCATCTACAATAGCATTATGTTTAAAGATGCTAAGGATGCTATTTGACATTACTGTATGTGATAAAGATCCTGAATGATAACCCAAGCATCCAGATAATGTAGAAATTCTACTCTTATGCTATGTATTGTTTGAAAACTCCAGGTTCTGTGTTTATCCTGTATTTTATCATAGGCTCAAATGAAGTTGAAACATGCTCAACAAGAATTAAAGACAAAACAGACAGAAGTAAAAAAGATGGATAGTGGCTACAAGAAAGATCAAGAAGCATTTGAAGCTGTTAAAAAACTGAAAGAAAAACTAGAAAATGAAATGAAAAAGCTAAACTATGAAGGTTTGTTGTAGTGACTTACTGGTAGAATAGCAATTTTGGGATGGGTGGGTGGAAGTATAGGATGATCTAAAACAGGGCTGGGCAAAATATGGCCTGGGGGCTGGATCCGGCCTGCCAAGCCACCAGATCCGGCCCATGGCTCAGGCACACGCAGCTACCACAGTTTAAAGCTCAGTCCCAGAGTGTCTTGCTGCTCTGCGGGGGGGGGGGGGGGGGGGAAGAGAGGCTTCCTGAGATCTCCCTGCCTCCAGCCCAATCCTCAGCTCCTAGTGGGCAGAAATAGCTGGCCAATAGGAACTGATCCAGACCATCTCTCAGCTCCTATTGGCTGGAAACAACCAACCAATAGGAGCTGAGAGATTGGAATGGGGGCAGCAGCAAGACTCATTCTCTCCCCCCCCCCCCCCCCCCCCCCCCCGTCCAGGAGGGTGGAAGGAGCAGTCTGCAGTTTTAAGTGATATGGGGCTGCAGCAGGCAGGGAGTCCAGCCTGCCTTGGGGGTGCTGCAGGCTTAGGTGTCTGCCTTCCAGCCAGAGCCTGCCTCTGGCACCCCAGCGCCTGCTGCACCCCAACTCCCTCCCCCAGGTCACCATCCGAACCCTGCCCCTGGTCACAACTCCCTCCCAGACCCTGCACCCCCTCCGGTACCCCTCACCTGGCCTGAATCCTCTCTTGCACCCAAATACCCTCCTAGACCCTGTACCCCATTCCCCTGCCCCAAGTCACTACCCACATCCTCTGCAGTCTGTAGTCCCTTTTCTCCTTCTCCCAGGTCACAGCTCCCTCCCAGACTTTGCACCCCTTCCTAGTGCCCCTCTCCCAGGCCAGAATCCTCTCTTGCACCCATGCCCCCTCCCTGACCCTACACCCCAATCCCCGACCCAGGTTACAACTCTTTCCTTTGCCCAAACTCCGTCTCAGACCTCACACCATCTCCTGCACCCCAGTCCCTTACCCTGTGCGCCCTTCTGTGCCCAACCTCCATCCTAGACCCTGCACATCCTCCACAGAAAAATGTGGCCCTTGACCACTTTCAAAATCTTGGATTGTGTCGTCCCCCCCCCCGAAAACTTATTGCCCACCTCTCATCTAGAAGAACCTGGTGTGAAAGAAAGAGCCTGAAAACAGGAAGAGAACTCTGAGGAAACTAATATTTCTGCCATTTTAACGAATGGTTATAGTATAGTGGAGATAGCACAATAGAATTAAAGGAAAATACGTAGCTTTTTTACTTGGAGCAGGTAAGAGTTCAAACTGTAGTTTGGAGTTGTATGATTGCCTGTTGAAAGTAAAAACACACTAGTAGGCCAAGATTTACACCAGGATAAAAGTTACCAGATAGTCCTTCTTTTTCCCCTTTCCCACCCCCTTCCCAGTAAAGGGCATGACTTTTATTTACATTAAGGCACTACTGTCAACGTAACATCAGTTTGAGGCTCCTTCACAGTGCAAATGCAGAGCCAGTGTGTAAAGGGGTTCTGATGTAAATGAAAATCCAGTCCAAAGTCTAACAGTAAATGCAAGTGCTTGCCATTTCAGAAAATCTAGCTAATTTAAGTGCTCTACTTTAAGTACCTAAGGGTATGTCTACACTGCATTCCTCTTTCGAGAGAGGAATGCAAGTGCAGGCAAACGAAATTGCAAATGAAGCATGGATTTGAATTTCCCGTGCTTCATTTGCATAAACGTGTCCGGCTGCTATTTCGAAATACCCTATTTTGAAAAAAGAAACGCTGTCTAGACGTGGTTATTTTGAAAGAAAACCCTTCTTTCGAAATAACCCTTACTCCTTATAAAATGTCCTTCCCCCTTCAAAGATTCTTCCAGCTTTAATTTAAACAAAAATAATAGCATCCAAATACCTGTAAATCAGAAACTTGGAATCTTGCAATCTTCAGTGAGAATTATAGAAAAACAGTACAGGTTGAATCTCTTAAATCTGAGACTTTCTGGTCTGACAACATTCGCAGTCTGGCAGGCTCATGGATTTTGCTGGATCAGAGAATCCTGGTGCCTGGGAATGTGAACAAGTCAGGGAGTCTAGCTGAGGGGGGCCCTACCATCAGACTGGTGAGTCCCATCCCTGGAGAGCCCTGGCCAGGCAGGGCAACCACAGGACCAGCGAGCCCCATCCCTGCGGAGCCTTGTCCTGGCCTGGTAGCAGCGGGTCAGCCATGGAGCCCTGTACCCGGGGAGCCCTAGGTGGGCAGGGTAGCAGTGGGATGGGCAAACCTGGTTTCTGTAGAGCCCTGTCCCGGTGCAGCAGCAGCCACAAAGCCCTGTCCCAGGGGAGCTCTGATGGGGCATGGCAGCAGCAGGACAGCCGCAGAGCTTAGTCCCCGGAAAGCCCTGGGTGGGACAGAAGCAGGGCAGCCGCAGAGCCCTGTCCCTGAGAAGCCTCGGCCAGGCAGGACAGAAGCGGGGCTGCAGTGATTGGGGAGCTCTGTCCCCAGAAAGCCCTGAACTGCTTCATACCTAAATATGCAAAGATTGTGACTAAATGGTTCAGTGATATGTTTGTTTGGCTCTTTTAGACAAAAAAGAAGAAACTCTTTTAGCAAAACGGAGGGAACTGTCTCATGAAGTCGGTCTGTTGAGAGAATCATATGAAACGTTATTGGCCAAGTTTCCCAGTCTACGGTTTGAATATAAGTAAGCAGGACCAGATTAACTCCTTCTAGAGGTCTGGGGCTATTAGAGTTTGTGGGGGGCCCTTAGGCTTTTGGGTGGAGCCAAAAGTGAGGGGTTTAGAGTACAGGAAGGGACTGTGGGCTGAGGCGGCAGGTTGGATGGGAGAGGGAGTGAGGGGCTCCAACTAGGGTTGCAGGCTCTGGGGTGGGGCTTAAGCCAAAAGGATTGGCATGCATTCAGGGACTCAAGACAGGAGGTAGTTGGGGGGTTGCGGTACGGGGCACTTATCTGGAGCAGCTTCACTTTGGTGGCACAAGCCACGGAGAGAAGGGGCAGATAGCTAAGTGTGCTGCCCTGTGCTTGCCTGCAAGGCTCCATCCCCCAAAGCTCTCATTGGTCATAATTCATGGCTAATGGGAACTGTGAGGGAGAAGCCTGCAGGAAGGAAAGCATGTGGACAGAGCTTTGTGGCACTTGAAGCTCCAGCTTGGTGGAGGTGGGGAAACAGTAGTGCATGGAGTCGCACTCGTTTCCCCTGCCAGGCAGGGCTGGAACACACAAGCTTTAGTGGCTGCAGCCTGGGGCCCGCAAGAAGTCCTACACTTCTGGTGTCCTGGAGAGTTCTTTGCGGTTCCCCTTTAGCCCCCTGCAGCCCCTTAAGCTCCTTTCTTAATCTGCCCTGCAAATAAGGCCTCAAAATTGTACTCTAATGTTCATTAAACATCCGTGAACTTGGGAGAATGAAAATTCAGGAGGCCGTTGTTTTGCTATTGATACAGAAATAGTTTGTCTCCTTTTCCATTTCTGACTTATGGCATGATTAATCTGCCAGGTATTTATGATAATATATTATCTGGCATTTACACAGCTTTTTACCCATCAATGTCCAAGCACTTTACAAAAGCAGCAAATATCATGATCTCTTTTTTACAGATGGGGGGAAATTGGGGTATGAAGTAACATGATTTGCCCAATGTCCATCCTGCCATTGGTAGAAATAGGTCTCCTGAGCCCCAGTCCAGTGTACCTTTCACTGGGACAAGTAAAATTCAAAACAGCAGATGCATTTATTATATGCTTGCAAATGTTAGCTGCACGTTTCTTATGATACAGCATCAAAACTATTATTCTTTTCCCATAGCATTATGGCAGCTAATTACTGATCTGTTTTATACTTTCACTATTGAGAAAAGCAGTTTTCTTTAAATGTTCATAGGCATTAGTATTTTCAGTTACAAGAAGTTTATCTTTTTATCTAAAGTTTTTATAATTGAGTGTGGCAGGGAAAAAATTGCTATGATCCATTGTTATATATTGTGTGCGTGCGCCTCTTTAAGTCATGCCTTGGACAAGTTCATTCAAATCTAAAAGGCTAGTGATAACATGTAAACAAAAGTTAATTAACTTTTTACATTATGAAGTTCATGAAATTATTTTTTTTAATCTCTGAAAACCTCTTTCATGTAACTATGTAAACTACTCTAATGAAAGATTTATACCTCATACCTAATTAATAGAATTTCTTTTTGGAACTTTAATGCCAAAATGTCAGTCAATTAAAAATATTAGCAATGCTCCCAAACTTTGTTAGCTTTTTAATAAGTTAGTTTTGCATAACCATTTGTAGTGCCAAATTTTATGAACAACTCGAGGCAATGTCGATGTCAGGGTTCTTCTATTTATTCCATAGCTGACAGTTTACTTGGAAACCCTTACTTATTATGAAATTTTAAAATTATTTGGCTGTCTGTGGCTTCAGAATATTGTATATCTGTATATTGTGGAATTTTTACATTAATATAAATGTGTTTGGAGTTTGTCATAAGCTGTTTTCATCTTAAGTAACATAATTTTTTTTAAATTTATTTTAAGAGATCCAGAAAAAAATTGGAATCCAAATCATATAAAAGGTCTTGTTGCCTCTCTAATCACTGTGAAAGAGATCTCCACTGCAACAGCTCTAGAAGTGGTAGCTGGGGGAAAGCTCTATAACATTGTGGTGGACACAGAGGTATTGTTTCTTAACACACAACTTTTGAGTACATCCCTTTGGCAGTATTCAACCCTGTGCTTTTGTCATGACACTTCTGTCAACACTCCTGGGAGTTGTGTAGTTAAAACTTTGCTCACTAAGGCCAAGATTTTTCAAAACAATTTAGTTAGTTCTGGGATTTCAATTTCAGATACTTCAAAGGGATGCAGGTTTTCATAAATTGTTGCGCACCTGCACTCTGAAAATCAGACCCCTCTAAGTTATCTTCAGTTGGTCCCCACTCCCAAATTTGCGGCCTCCTTAAATCTCTAATCACTAAAAATCATGGCCCACAGCAGTAGGGTATCCTTAAGCAGATACCTTAGCAAATAGAGAATTTATTTTAGTAAGTATGAATTAATTTAGGTCAATGGAATCCTGCCTTCTTAGGCAAACTTTAAATTCTCCAGTATGTGTATCATTCCTGTAAGAGCGCTAAGGAGTCCTGTGGCACCTTATAGACTAACAGGCGTATTGGAGCATAAGCTTTCCTGGGCAAAGACCCACTTTGTCAGATGCATGTAGTGGAAATTTCCAGAGGCAGGTATAAATATGCAGGCCAGAATAAGGCTAGAGATAACAAGGTTAATTCAGTCAGGGAGGGTGAGGCCCACTTCTAGCAGATGATCTGGAGGTGTGAACACGAAGAGAGGAGAAACTGCTTTTGTCGTTGGCTAGCCATTCACAGTCTTTGTTTAATCCTAAACTGATGATATCCAATTTGCAGATGAACTGTAGCTCAGCAGTTTCTCTTTGAAGTCTGGTCCTGAAGTTTTTTTGCTACAGGATGGCTACCTTTAAATCTGCTACTGTGTGTCCAGGGAAATTGCAGTGTTCTCCTACAGGTTTTTGTATATTGCCGTTCCTAATATCTGATTTGTGTCCATTTAAATGACACAATTTCCAGAGGCATGTTTACACCTGCCTCTGGAAATTTCCACTACATGCATCTGACAAAGTGGGTCTTTGCCCACGAAAGCTTATGCTCCAATACGCCTGTTAGTCTATAAGGTGCCACAGGACTCCTTGTTGCTTTTGCAGATCCAAACTAACATGGCTACCCCTCTGATACTATTCCTATAAGAAATGTTTTCAATTGTCTTTAGTTTTCACGATTTGACATGTGTTTTTGTACCTTTCTGTAATTTTTTTCCCCTAAATTTTAGGTTATTGGTAAAAAACTGTTAGAAAAAGGTGAACTGAAGCGTCGATACACCATAATTCCACTAAATAAAATTTCAGCACAGTGTATTGAGCAAAAAAAAGTGATGGCAGCAAAACACTTGGTATGTCTTTAGATAAATTCTTGGTATGTTTTTTTAAAATTGGCATGCTTTATTAGTTGTTAACCATCATGCACAAGACATGTTTTCAACCATGATTACTTAGAATGGGGAATAGGGTAATATCAGTCATGCTTATGACGTAATGGCAGTTATTTCTGTGCTATTTTATAAGAATTATAGAGGTAATTGTATCTTTAAAGGGTGACTTGCTTAATTTGAAATTTGGCTGAATAGTGAATTACCAGAAACGATATTCTGCAAAAGCACAATAGATGGGCTGAGTGGAAATGGTGAAAAGAAGTGAACTGGCTCTTTAGGGTATGTCTGCACTTGTTTGACAAAACTTTTGTTGTTCACAGGTGATTTAAAAAAAACAAAAAACAAAACCCACCTCCATGAACTACAAAGTTTTGGGGTGGCAAGTGAAAGTATGCTTTGTTGGTAGGAGCACTCTTCTGTTGACAAAGCAAAACCCTCTAGTAGAAATTAGAAGTATTTTGTTGGCAAAAATGCCAACAAACAGTATTTATACAAGCTGACTTCTAGCGATAAGGCTGTGATGACACAGTCCTGTTGCTAAAAGCTGTGTAGTGTAGACATACTGTAAAGATAGAGGAAGGAGAAGCTGATCAGAACAATAAAGTTTTGTGTTGCTAGTCACAAAGAAGGGAGTGAGCCAAAATTAACATCTGAGAGAGATGCATTACTGAGCATATTTGACTGTGGTGCCCATTAGTAGTCTGACTAGAGAAGGGGAGAGATTAAGTCAAGGTTTTTACCTACAGACAAATAGTTCAAAAGCACTTATTGAGGAATTCTAACATGTTACAAAACCTTGTAATGGGAGCAAGAAATTGGATTTCAAAACTCTTTAATTCATTTGGAATATTAATACTATATCCTTTTGATTGTTAGGTTGGTGATGATAATGTGCATTTGGCCCTTTCTCTGATTGGGTATGAATCTGAACTACAGAAGGCAATGGAATATGTCTTTGGAACAACACTGGTTTGTGATAACATGAATAATGCCAAGAAAGTGACTTTCAACAAAAATGTAATGAAAAGAACTGTCACTCTTGGAGGAGATACCTTTGATCCTCAAGGGACTGTGAGTGGAGGTATTTTTTTTTTGGCTGCCATAGCTTCTCCACTGACTGTTGTACTGCTTTAAATGTTTTGACAAATGGTAACAGTAAAATTGTATTTAGAACCTTACTCTGAATAACTTCGAAATCTATTTGACAGAAGATGTATTCAAATCCCAGTTATGCAAGATGGAAATGAAAATACTAGAATACAAATTATTTGCCTTATTTAAATTGTTTGAATTAAAAGTTATGACTGTGTAACAGGGATAAATTTGTCCCACCAATCCTTTGAATTTGGCCCGTGTCCTGTCCTGCTTGGACCCTCAGGAACGGAGCAGCTCCAGGCCACTCAAAGTGGTTGGCTGCTCCATGTGCCTCTCTGTGCCACGTGGGGAAGCACTGCCCCTGCCATGGTGTCTCAGCTCCCAAAGGCCAGAAACGGGAGCTGTGAGATTGCATGTGTTGCGTCCACCCTAAGCACAATCTTCCCCCTCCCCCGCCTTCTCTGTGGCACAGAGGAGCACATGGAGCAGCCAGCCGCTTTGAGTGGTCTGGGCCTGCCTAAGGTCCCACTGGGCCAGGAACTGCCTAGATAAGCGCCTCCTGGCCAGAGTCTGACTTTGGCACTTCCCTCCCACTAGGGATGAGAATATTTAACCAGTTAACTGGTAGGGACTGGAGAAGCTCCCAGTGTGCCAAAAGCAAAGGGGCTTCTCCAGCCCCACAGTGGGCCTGCCATGGATAGGGGCAGCTCCGGTCGTCTGGAGCAGTCCATGTCCCCTGCTCCACCCCCTTTAATCAGTTAACTGGTTAAACAACGTGTTTAATTACTTAAAATGGGATTTTACATCCCTAACTACCATACCCCCAACTCCCTGCCCCCAGGTCACCACCCAGATCCTCTGTACCCACTCCCCAGGTCATAACTCTTTCTAAGACCTTGCATCTCCTCCTACTCTCCTCCAGGTTAGAATCCTATCTTGCACCCATACCCCCTCCTGGGATTCCACACCCCAATCCCCTGCTCTAAGTCACAACCACCTTCTTAACCCAAACTCTCTCTTAGACCCCGCACCCTGTCCTGCACCCAAATCCCAGCATCCTTCTGCACCAGATCCCACACCACTGCCATAGAAAAGTGACTTGACCACTTACCAAAATCTTGGAGTGGTTCCCCATCAAAAATTATTGCCTATACCAGCTGTAGAGTGTTTCCTGTACACATCAAATGTGCTGGATAATCCATTTATATATGGAACAGAAAGATATCTGATTGAAGCTCTCTTGTAGGAAGAACAAATATGCTTTTGTTTTATACCAGAACAATATGTGGCATAACCATTAACCAGGAAAGAGAAGTCTATCTAAAAGGAGGAAAATATCATCATCAAGTATTTCCATTAAACCCACAAATGTATTAATAACATAATTAAATAATCCAGTGAGACAGGTACTTCAAAATCTTGCAAGTTCAGTGAGACTTACCCTATTTTTGCCTAATTTGTTAAGCAATAGCATAAAAACTTGGCTTGATCTCCATTAAGAGCTTCCAGTCCAGTAACACTTCTGTTCCAGGAAATCTGGAAAAACAGATGTGGATAAACATGCCTTAGTGCCAGAGTAAGAAAACATTCTGGACTGAGAACTATTATAGGTTCAAACTTTGCTTTAAAAGCAACTCTGGTTTTGTTCTCTCATGTCTTCCATGTGAGTAGCCCAGTTTTTAAATACATCCTTCAATTTAAGTAAGTAATGCTAGGTAATCAGTCATCCTCAGCTTTCTGTTCTTTCACTTATCAGGCGCACGTCCACAGTCTGCATCTGTTTTGTCCAAGCTTCTGGAAATGAAAGATATTCAAGAAAAATTGAAAACAAAGGAGTCTGAGTTAGAGACAGTAGAAAAGGAGCTGACAAGCTTAAAGAACACTGCTGAAAAGTAAGGGTTAAAAAATACAAGCTTCTGTCATTTTTTTTCTGTTTTATATATAGCTATGTCTGTACTAAAAGATTTACTCAGCATTGCCCAGGTCCTTAACTCAAATAAGTCTTTTGTTTTTCTTCATTTAAATCATTGCACTGGGTGGGGCTGAGGATTAGGGCTTCAGTATGCAGGCTGCCCCAGCCCTCTCTCACCGCAGCAGCTTCGGGCCAAGTGAGAAGTAGCTGTCCATGGGCCACTACAGTGGGCACAGCCAGGGGAGGTGTGCGTGTCCCCCAGTTGGGGGGGGCGAAAGGGGGGCAGACAGAAAAAAGACACATTCTCTGAAATAGCTATCCCCTTCTCCACCCCTGCTGGCCCAATGAAGTTATAGATGTCCCTGTCCTCATCTCAGGTCCCTTGCTGCCCCCCGTGGTCATTCTACATCTACTGTAACTGTTCCTCCCTCCCTTTCTATTTTATGAGAAACAGCTGAATTCCAGACACATCCCATTGTCCTGGCACAACCTTGCTTTGAGTTCTAATAAGAGAAACCTGCATACCAAATTTAGTGGTCCTAGCTCTTACTGTTTAGGAGGCGTTCTTGATAGAACTGACTCTCGGATGGGCAGACTGTTTGTATGTATATCTCAAATAGATAGTAGATAAAGATAGTATAATACTAGAAGAGCACATAGGATCAGATGAGGTTTTGTATGAAAGTCAGAGTAGCATGACCACTGAACTACACAAATTAATGGGAAGGCAAGGAGATTTCTGGACCACATTAGAAGGAAATTATAGGTTGGACCTCCCTGATGTGGCACCCTCGGGATCTAAACAGTCCCAAAACCAGGGAGTTTGCCGAAACCAGGCGAAGTCATTGCTCCCCTGCTTTCCATTGGCTATTGCTCCTGGGCTCCTCCAAGTCATTTGCCTGCTCTGTGCCCCCACCCCAGCCACTGGACTCCAGTGGCTTCCCCTGCCAGCTGTGGCTTCCCGACCCCCTCCTGCTGCTGGCTTGGCCAGGACTACTGGTCAGCTACTGATCCCAGCCACTGGGGCTCTTTGGTCCAGCAACATCTATGGTCCTGTCTGACCACAGATGTTGCCAGACCAGAATGTCTCAGATTTTAGAGGTTCAGCCTGTAGTAGCAAAGAAAGCTTATATTGTTCCTATGCTTGGAGAAAATCACATTTTAGTACACGCTGATGCTTTCCTGAAAACTGTATTCAGTTTTCACCTTTTCCTATTCACTGAAGTGCCAAATGAATTTCCTGCAGTTCTATTCTGTAACTCCTATTCAGGGTAAAATCAGAGTAGGTGAGAATTATAAAAACATTGAAATTGCATCAGTATCCCCCAAAATATTTGGTATTTGGGAATTTAAATCAGATCTCATACTTAGATAATATTTTTGTGAATTTAAATTTAAAAATAATTGTGGAATCTTCAATGTCTTCTGTGCAATATATTTAGGCAAACAAGAGTCCTTAAAAAGAAAGTAAACTCTGCACATGTTGCACTTGTTTTTCAAACCCTTTTCAACCATTTAAATGATTTTTCCCCAAAAACCTAGATAAATGGAGCAAACCAGTTTCAAACTTTACATGAAAATGACACAAGTGTTAAAAATATTGAGTCTGACCATGTACAATTGAAAGGATTAGCTGTGATTTAGACATCTCCTGTTTGTTTGCTTTTTCATAAATAGTGCAGTTGCTGTATGCCCACAAGATGAACAAGTTTAATTAAGTTTTGATAAGTAGCCTAATTTGAACAGACATTTTCCATTTTATCTGAAAGTCCTGGTTATCTACAACCATAGGCTGTGTCTAGACCGGCAAGTTTTTGCGCAAAAGCGAGTGCTTTTGCGCAAAAACTTGCCAGCTGTCTAGACTGGCCGCTTGAATTTGCACAAGAACACTGACGATCTAATGTATGATCGTCAGTGTTCTTGCGCAAATACAATGACGCTCCCGCTCGGGAAAAAGCCCTCTTGCGCAAATGCTTTTGCACAAGAGGGCCAGTGTAGACAGGTAAAAACTGTTTTGCGCAAAAAAGCCCCAATGGCGAAAATGGCGATCGGGGCTTTCTTGCGCAAAACCGCGTCTAGATTGGCACGGATGCTTTTCCGCAAAAAGTGCTTTTGCGCAAAGGCATCCGTGCCAATCTAGATGCTCTTTTCCGCAAATGCTTTTAACGGAAAAACTTTTCCGTTAAAAGCATTTGCGGAAAATCATGCCAGTCTAGACGTAGCCATAGTGTATCCAAAGGCTATGCTGGGGACAATCAGGCATGCAGAAAATGAACATGCTATTTGAAGGTGCAGTTTTAGGCTGCTCCCCAAGGCTGGAGGAGAGAAAAGAAGGAGCAGGGAAGTTGATGCAGAAGCCTCCTTGGAAGTGTTCAAGCAGCACCAGGCACACTCAGCCCCCCACTTCCACAACTAGCAGTACAAACAGTAAGGGCTGTGACTGGTTCTCAGTGCGAGGAAGCACTCAAACATCACCAAAAAGACTTCTCTCTTTCTTCTCCTCCTCCTTTGCTTCCTGGGTTTTTCTCCATCTTCAGGAACTGGCATTACTGAAGTGAAATCGCATCTTAGAATAGCTCTTGCGTTTATCTGAGTGTCCAGTTACCCAAATATTTTGGATGCCCTCCAGGCCATTCAGATAAACTGAGTTGTACTGTACATTTCATAATTGAGACTATACAATATTTATCATTGCACATATATGTAAATGTTTGCTATATTATCCTAATAGATATGGCATGAGTTTTGGATACTGGAGTTTCCACATCGTGACTGATCCTTAGTTTTATATTCCCATTTTACAGTGAGGAAAATTAATGCTTGTCTCTTTACCTCATTGCTTGATAATATAGCTAGAAAATATAAAGCTCTGTGTACATAAGTTCCCTGTAAGCTGCACAGCTGCCTACTTAACCCCATGCTAGTACTCAAGGCACCCATGCTAGGTGCAGAGAAGAGTCGCCCCAACCTAGTCTCCAGCCTGGTGGCTGGGGGAGGGACAGTCTGAACCAGGTGCCTCTCCCCTAGCCTGAACACAAACACAACCACAACCTGGGTGCCCGATCCCAGAGGAGCCTCCCACTGCCGTGGTCGAAGTGGCTAGGCCCTGGAAGAGCAATTCTCTCTCGCTGTGATCAGAGCAGCCTGGACCAGAGCCCCCATACACTGGCCTGGCCCCAGAGTCCCCCTCACATCCCTGCATCCCATTCTGTCCCAGCCCCATCCCTGAGCCTGCACCCCAACCCTTTGCCCCAGTCCTGAACCCTTCAGCCCTCATCCCATCCCAGAGCCAGAACCTCTTGGCTCTACCCCTGCCATATGAATTTAATGTGTGCCAGTATGAAGGTGATGTCACACATCACCTCCATATTGGTGCAAATAAAAAAATTTATGCTGTTCAGGGTTGGGAATTATTAGAGGGAACGCTGGTATGTACCCTACAGTAGTAGTATGCCTGTAACTTATCATGTGAATACATCTGATTGTGTCTGCTATAATCTGTTAAGGTATCGCCAACTGAAGCAGCAGTGGGAGATGAAATCAGAAGAAGCAGAGATATTGCAAACTAAACTTCAGCAAAGTGCCTATCACAAACAGCAAGAGGAGCTGGACACCCTTAAGAAAACAATTGGTGAGAGAACAAGTTGCTGAAAATATGAAGAACATTATTTGGTTATTCAGAATAGACTTTTATTTGCTTTTGGGATTGTATAAACCTAATAGCTTTTAAGTTCCATTAAAAACATTAAAACTTAATTCTACGGATTTTTTGTTTAACAAATTCAAAAAAAAGTTGTAAATTAAAATAACAATGGACCAACTCAAATGAGTATACAGTTAAGATTGCTGATTTTCTTGTTTAGCATTTGCATCATATGTAGTTTGAATCCTGAGAAATCATTTGAAAAACACTAGTTTTCACATAAAGGAGATCTGGAAAGAAGGAATAATAAAAGCAAATAGGTTCAAGAGAAAAAATTAGGCATATATAGTGGGAGTGTCTGACACACTATCAGGAGTGAATGAAATGATAGGATACCAAAGAGTGGTAGATTACCATTCAATGAATTAATGTGTTACGTAAAATGTGTATTTATTTGACATATAAAGAGAGAGCTTATTTTTTGTATACCTTAATGAGAGAATTTCAATCTTCCTGTATCCTCCCATATATTTTTTGTGTGCTGTAGTATTTAGGTAACATTTATAGTAATCCATGGACAAGGAAATGCTGAAATTTATGAGATCAGCACTTTAGTGTGTGTAAAAAAAAAAAAAAAAAAAAAATCTTAGTAAATGTGGTGGGGATTTTTTTGTACTAGGCCTTGTTAAAATTGATTTGGCGCTCTGAGCTATAGGCATATTTGTAGAGGTTTAGTCAGGGACTGGAAGAACTGCCAGGTTCAATATTATACGTTTTGATTCAGATGAGAGTGAAGAGACACTAAAGAAAACCAAGGACATCCAGAAAAAGGCAGAAGAAAAATATAAAGTGCTGGAGAACAAAATGAAAAATGCCGAAGTGGAGCGTGAGAAGGAATTGAAAGATGCCCAACAGAAGCTAGATGGTGCCAAAAAAAAGGCAGATGCTTCCAGCAAAAAAATGAAAGAGAAACAGCAGGTAAATCTTCCACTGTTGGTAGTAAGTTCCACAATCCTGAAAAGCCTCTGCAATGAAGCAGAAGTGCATGTGTGTGCGTGTGCGTGCGTGCGTGCGTGCATGCGAGCTTATGATTCTCTTAAACCTTATTGCACTGGTCCCCAACCTTTTGGGGCTGCCGCGCAGCTGGGGGCGGGGCCACGCATGCGCCACGCAGCCGGGGTCTGGGGCGCAAGAATGGCTTGGGCTGGCCCTGGTCACTCGGTGGGTGCCCATAAATGCCCGGCGGGCGCCACATTGGGGACCACTGCCTTATTGGTTTCAGTGCATGGATATTATTTTGTAGCCAGTGACACATACAGAAATTGATGATACATGATTTATTCTAGAATCATATACTCTATCCTTCCTTTGAGGCTGTCTGATTACAGTGATGTTACAGCTGTGGTTGTGGAACTGTTGACTTTTGACCTTCTGCAGCCTTTAGTCAGAAGCAAGCTGAATATTACATCTCTCTATTCAAGTCTAGTCTTTAATACATGTTCAACATATCCTCTGTTTAGGAAGTTGAAGCATTAGTTCTGGAATTAGAAGAGCTAACACGAGAACAGGCCTCCTATAAACAACAGATCGAAGCTGTGAAGGAAGCTATCAAATCCTACCAGGATCAGATTGATGCTATGGCATCTGAAGTAGCTAAGACAAAGGTAGGTCTAGAAAAACTGGAGGTATTTTGAATACTAAAGACAACTTGGTTCTAATACTTTTTCATCTCTGTGTAGCTGGGAATAAAGACTATTAAACATCATACTATAGATTATTCAGTTTGATGTGGATTTTTCTTCCATCACACAAGATGTAGATAGTCTGGAGGACCTTTCTGCAACCTTTTTATCCTTGACTGAATTTCACAATAAATGTATCATACAAACTGGTTAAAAGAGAATTGAGTATGCCCTTTTTGTTTTTCAGGCATCTGTAAAGAAAGCTCAGGAGGAACTGGCCAAGCAAAAGGAAGTAATCACTGCCCAGGATAAAGAAATTAAAGCCAAATCTACAGAGACTGTAAAATACAGAGAACAAAATAACGAATCTCAGCTTAAGGTTAAAGAGCTAGAACATAACATCAATAAACACAAGCGAGAGACTACTGATGCTGCCGCCAAGGTATTCAGAGAACTCTGCCCTTCTTTGACTACAGTAACCAGAGGTGGTGTTTTCAGTTACCATGGGCAATGGAAGTTTTTTATCTATGCACTGCTATACTGGTACATTTTCAATGCTGAGAAATATCTCAGAGGAGGGAAAAGTCAAAGTGTTTATTCATGCATTGTCCCATAGGCCAACAGAGAATGTCCGTTTGGGAGAGAACTAGTGAAGCAGATGCTGTTCTATCTGCTGGACAAACCTATTAAAGAAGGTTGACTTGAAGACAGTGTTAAGAGCATTGTGGTGCTATTTGGAAAATCTAAGTTTAAATCAGAAGGTCAAACACCTATTCAAAAACTTTCTCCAATTTTTTGACCTATCTGACTTTTTTTTTTCTTCAGCCCTTAAGTCAATGTTCTTTTGTTGCTCAATCTGTATTTTGTATACTGAGATTTAATGTTGTAAAACAACTTAGGATGCCAGTTCTTTTTCACGTAAATGCTCTGAACATATGTACTTTGTACATGTTTCCAGGTGGCTAAACTTCTGAAAGACTATGAGTGGATAGCTTCAGAGAAACAGCTTTTTGGCCAGCCTAACACGGCATATGATTTTAAAACTAACAATCCTAAAGAAGCAGGCCAGAGGCTGCAGAAACTACAGGAGAAAAAAGAGAAGCTGGGAAGGAATGTCAATATGAGAGCTATGAACATGCTTTCAGAGGCAGAAGAAAGGGTAAACATTTCTTGCTTTAACCTCAAGAGTCAGTGCAATTTGTGGCATATCTCTGTTTATGGGTAACATGGTTTATATCACCTGCACACTACTACTCAGTTCTCCAAGAAGTAAGGTGATCTGCTTGAGCCTTACACTGTTTTATTCAGAAGTCAATGGCATGAACCATTTTTAGTTATACTTGGATGGTAAAACATTTTAACTGTCTATGCATTAGCAATTGATTGACTTTCAGTGACAAAAGCTGAGTTTCCTTTTTTAAAGTTGCATTTTGAGTATCAGACTGGCATTACTGTGTCTACAGCAATATCATCTAAATACCCTGATGATACTACTGTTTTGAGTATTAAATAAAAAAAGAAAGCCTTGCCAAAAATATGAGCCCATGGTGTTGGAACAATTGGCCAAGTGACATTTTAGCTTCAGTATAGCAATAGATGGCTAGATTAGTGCATTTTCCATAGCTTTGGTGCCAAATGATAATTAAGAGGTAAAAATGACAACCACTATTTACATGATGGAGGGAAGCATCCCTCGGGGTTTAGTTTTACCATTTGTTAATTGTTATAGCCAGGGCTCGCCAAGCAGCGGTGAGCTCAGCTCGCCAGCCGCGTGGTTTGGCACGCTGCGCATGCACAAACTGCGCTGCGTGGTTGTGCCGGCTTGTAATCTACTCACCACAGGCGAGTAGATTACACTAATTGTCGAGCCCTGGTTATAGCAAATTTCTAGAATATATTTAGAATAAATTACTAAAAGCCTTGGTATGTTTTAATCTGGTAAGTAAAACTACTCATGTGCTTAAAATTAAGCATCTGTGTATTTATGGGATTAGAGCCAAACATGCTAAGAACAAAGTTAATTTGAAACCAATTTTCTCTCCTAATTGAACCAGTATAATGACTTAATGAAGAGAAAAAGAATTGTAGAGAATGACAAGTCTAAAATTCTTGCTACTATCGAAGAGCTTGACCAAAAGAAAAATGAAGCTTTGAATATTGCCTGGCAAAAGGTATGTTATTTCAGCTCTAGCTTTCACATTCTAAGAGTGTGGCCATGGCTCAGCGGGTGGGGGTGGGATGGGACACAGATGAGGCAAGGGGGCCCAGGCTGGGTGCAAGGCCAGGAACAGAGCTAGGTGACATGCCATCTACCCCAAGTCCCAGCTATACACCCCAACCCTGCCCTTTTGGTCCTTCATGCCCCAGAGTTTGGGGATCTCATGTTTACATTTTGAACTATGGAACAAAAAGTCTGTCTTGTCATCTAGCACATTCTGATTTTCTGTTGGACATCCATTTCCATCAGATTAAATGAAAGTGATGACAGGGAGCAGAAATGAAGTGTTTGTTTATAAGGCTCTTAGTTTAAGTATACAACAATTACTGTGGTTGATTCAAAGATGGTTAGAAATATTTGCGGTGGTCTCATTTTTAGGTGAACAAAGATTTTGGTTCAATTTTCTCTACTCTTCTACCGGGGGCCAATGCTATGCTGGCAGCCCCTGAGGGGCAAACTGTCCTAGATGGTCTGGAATTCAAGGTTGCCTTAGGAAACACCTGGAAGGAAAATTTAACAGAACTTAGTGGAGGTCAAAGGTTGGTGTGATATATTTTTAATGCTTTTTTGTTTTCTCCTTCCCATCTTGTGTAGAGTAGTCTGATAATAGGCCATGCAGATTTGGTCTTCTTTTCCCACTTTGCTTTCCTTAAATAAAATACAGATGTATTTACCGATTCAAGTTTTAACATCCAGAGCTTGTAATGTAAAGTGCTTGGCTAACTTTTATGTATCTACATAATGGAGACATTCAAAGATAAATTTAAATAATTGATGAGTACAC
This sequence comes from Pelochelys cantorii, assembly GCA_032595735.1. Lineage (NCBI taxonomy): Eukaryota > Metazoa > Chordata > Testudines > Trionychidae > Pelochelys > Pelochelys cantorii. Next base: position 121,501,340 of record CM064330.1, read on the forward strand.
TGCTTTTCACAGCAATTAAGATAAAATTGTGCTGTTGAGAAGTGGCATAAGTGAAATAAATTACAAGAGTTGCAGTAACTCTAAAAATACTTGATAATATTTAGGAGTTGGCAACACTGAAGATTCCCACGTTTGGTTTGTAGACTGATTCCTAAGTACAATGTGGTGGTCCAGAAGTACCACTGCCATGTCACTGAATGCTTTAGACCAGTGTTTCTCAAAGTGGGCTATGGCTCCACTTTGAGAGAGCTAATAACAGTCTGCTCCACTTTGTTTATCTAAAAGCTCTGCAGCCACAGAGCCTTGTGGCTCCCATTGGCGCTGGTTCCCTGCAGCCCGATTTGAGAACTCTGCTCCATACCCCACAACAGACCTGGGCAAAATGCGGCCTGGGGCTGGATTCGGCCGTCAGGCTGCTCCTGCCCCTGGCATAACCCGTTGGCTGACTTCTGCCCCATGGGAGCTGCCTGTTTGAAAAACAAGCAGTGGGCAAAGTACCACTCCCCCTGCCCTCAGGCTCTCTTATTCATCATTGCACATGGCCCCTGCAGCCTGTGCGGGGGCAGAACAAGCAGGCTGGCTAGCTGCCTAAGAAACCTGCTGGCTGGGAGTCATCCAGGTAAAAGTCTCCCAGCCAGAGCCTGCCTCTGGCACCCCAGCCCCTCCTTCCCCCCAATCCTCTGCCTCCCCACTCCTGCCTTCTATCCCACAAAAGCCAAACCCTCTTTCCCCCTCCTGAACCCATTGCATCCCAATCCCCTACTCAAGGTAACAACCCAAACCCCTGCATTCCTCCTGCACCCCAGTTGCCTGCCCCAGGTCACGACCCAAGCCCCCCCCCTGCCCTAATCCCTTGTCCTAGGTCACAACTTCACCCAAACTCCCTCCCAGACCCTACCCCCTTTCCTGCACCCAACTTACATCCCAGACTCCGCAACTCCTCCGTTAATGTCAGGGAAGAGTGTGGCCTTCAACCCCTTTCCAAAATCTTGGAGTGGCCCCCATCAAAAATTGTTGCCCGCCCCTGCCCCACAAGCATATTAAAGCTGGGAGCAAGTTCCTGGGGAGCAATACCTTTTTTCTGTCTGTCAGAAACAATGCAGTGTCTTAAAGGTGTGCCTGGAAAGTGGAGGACTAGAAGAATGTTGTTAGGAGCAGGGTGAAGGAAGCAGATGACCTTTTGGAAGGGAAGGGAGAGAGCGAATGATCCAGAATAGCTACTGGCTTTCATAGCAACAATGTAGACCAGGGGTGGGCAAGATAGGGTCCACTAGCCAGATTCGGCCTGCCAAGCCGTTTGATCCAGCCTGTGGCTGCCCTGCCGCTCTCTTGCCCCCAGGCCAATTGAGGCGTGGGGGCGGCGGGAGCACACAGTCTCCTCTCCCCGCTAGCGGCACAGGGCGCTTAGAGGGAACTGTCAGCTATTCAAAACAGCTGGCAGTTCTCGCTAGGCACCACACACCCCTGGCAGGGCAGAGATGGGGGGCAAAGACTGTGCTCCCCCACCCCAGGCCAATCTGATTGGCCCGGGGGTGGGGGAACACGGAAAGTCTCCTCTCCCTACCAGGGGCAGGCCGTACAATCCCCTTCCGCCTGAGGCCCTGCCCCTTCCAGAATTGGTGGAGTGTCCCCCCTGCAAAAATTATTGCCCACCCTTGATGGTAGGTCATGAGAATGAAGTTCCAATTGTGAGTTTTGCTGCAAAGTAACAAACCAACCTGAGAGATCTTTAGAGGCTATTTAATATCTTAACTTTTGGGCAGAAATCTGAGTTTCAGTATATCAAACCATGGTGTGTGTACTGCTGCTCCAGAGCATTTCATATCTGTCTACATTCAACAGAATGTCCTGGATGCAGAAAAGCTGCTTTGGAAGAGTAGCCAAAGGGGAGAGAATATTTCCCCCTGTAGTTTATAAGAATGATCTGTCTTTGGTCTGCTTTTAGATCCTTGGTGGCTTTGTCCCTGATCTTAGCCATGCTTCTCTTCAAACCTGCTCCAATTTACATCTTAGATGAAGTAGATGCAGCCCTTGATCTTTCTCACACACAGAACATTGGACAGATGCTTCGCACTCACTTCAGACATTCCCAGGTATGATCTTGCAAACGAAATAACAATATGTGGTGCTTTGTGTGGTTCATTACTCTTCAAGAGAATGTGAGCATACAACTGGGGGAGTGTACAGTGTTTAGCTCTTCTATCATTAGTAAGTCCCAAAACTTTTGGTTAGGCAAAAAACCCCCCCAAAATAAGCTCGTGTACTAGGCCATCCCAGATTATGTCTCTCATTTGGAATAAGGACCCTTCATTTCAGATCAAACCATGAATAAACAATTTGAAACTAACAGATAGGAGGTGAGCCTCCTCCCTTATAGTTGAGAAGGGCATTTAACTCTCCCTTGTGACAGCTGGAAGGTAGTTCTCTCTTCTTGCATGAGTGGGTCTAGTTTGTTTTTCACAGCAGCAAGTGTTCCAACCACAATGCTTAGCCTTCTAGGCAAAAAACGCTTCAGATATTGCCAGTACAAGTATGTTCAGAGCTTTCAAATGAGTCTCAGTAACAGGAAGACGAGATTGCGGAGCTGGGATGAGGTGAGGGGTCTGTCAAACCCATGTCGATTCTGCTTTAGATTGTGTGGTTGGGCCATAAAAGGACCCTTAAGTTCTTGTACATGAATACACGTGATTGCCAGATGAACAAACAGTGGAGTGATATGAAGATTCTCTCCACTAATTCCTGGCACTATTTGTTAAGGTGCAAACTGGAACAACAGAAGTTATACTTTTAGAGCGGGAGTTCTCAAATCTCTTTAAAAGTATAGAACTTAATAGATGGATTAATTCATGGACAGAACCCTTCCTATTTGCTAATCTGTAACAGCTCTGTACTTCAATTTGTTACAAAGAAAACAACACGAGGAAAGTAATGAGTTTTACACTAGAAGGTGAGAGAAAAGACTGGAACAGAACTCTGTAAAAATGTTTTAATTTGCAGAATAATCACTGTGAAGTTCCATGATCTCAATCCTAGACCAGGGTCATATCCTGTCTGTGTGTTTTGGGCAAGGGAGGTGATATGGTTTCAGGTGACACATTTGGGAGTTTTTCTAGAGAACTAGTGCCCAGGGGAATGGACAATAGCCAGTTAGGCTAAATGGAGCAGTGCATCTAAACTGTTGCTTTTAGACTGTCTCCATGCCTGATATTACTTTATAAAATCCTTATCAATCTTCATTTTAAAATCTCTATTATCTTTTTGCATTCAGATTATGGTTTTTATGTTGTGGAAACATTTTTCTTTCTTTAGTTCATTGTGGTATCCTTGAAAGATGGGATGTTCAACAATGCAAATGTCCTCTACAAGACCAAGTTTGTAGATGGTGTATCCACTGTAGCAAGATATACTCAGTCACAGAATGAAAGTAGTGTATCTGCACAGAAAAAAGCTGACACAGCAAAACAAAAGAATCGACCCAGACCCTATGTGGATGCTTGAAGAGCAAACTTCCATCTTCAGCAGTTTGTTGGAATGTCCTTGTGGGTGTTGTCTTTACTTTGAAGAGACTTAGAAAGGCCATTGTAAAAACAGTACTAAATTGCCAACTTAAAAACCTGAAGTGACCATGAGGGAGTTGGTAAATACTCTGGCCAGTTTTTATTCTATACATTCTGATTGTAATTCATATTTAGAATTATCATTGTATTTGGTTTTCTAAAGAAAAATCTGGACTGAATTTGCACTTACTTTTGCCTTTCCATGTTTTATAGACATTTCCTGTTATCCTACTTACCTTCCTTTTTTGTGTTTCACACTTGAATTTCTAACTGTCGTTTTTTCTCAGGCAAAGCATAGTCCTTGTATTGGTTTAACCTTTTCATATTCACCCTAATTTGTTTGTTCTTTGTCCCACGCACAATTTAATGCTTTCCTCCATTATAATCTTTTTCTTCCTATCATGATTCTTTAAAAATGAGAAACAGGTTTTTATATTCTGACATCATGTAAATGTGTGAAATATCAGTAAGGCTTTTGGTTTTCTTAAAATTGTTTCTGGAGCTTTCGCATATAGATGTTGGATCTGGAAGGGATAGCAGACTAAATGCTTAAAGGAATTCTTAAATTTTTTTATCAAAAGGCCATTGAAAATACTTATGAGAGCTGTTTGCTAAAGAATACAACATAACAATGAAATGTTAATGTTTATACTGCTGACTTTTTTTAAAAAAGCAAAAGGAGGAAGGTGTCTTAGTGGTCAAAGCTATGATTTTGGTACATGTGCTAAAATTGTTGTGTTAATATTTAACTTTTTGTATTTTCAATAAATGACTTGAGCGGTTATGACTTTTTCTTTTCTCACCTGGTAAGTAACCACTTAACTGAGTGGCATTAATTAAGCTTGAAATACTTGCTTCAGACTAGTCTGGGGTTAATCAGTTATGTAGTTAATAACCAAAGATTAGTTGAATTAATCAAGAACAAAGAGAAAGTTACTCTGCAAGAATTGTTTGAGTCTGGATCAACCCTTTCAAGTATCTTGCTGACTTTCATCAGAATTCTTCAGATGACAAACTACTGCTCAAAAGAAGTTTCCTCCATCAGAACTTACCTAGAGCTCTGCCAGGAGTTGTAGGACCTAGTGGTGGTTTTCTTAAAATTGTTTCTGGAGCTTTCGCATATAGATGTTGGATCTGGAAGGGATAGCAGTAGCTTTGTGCCTTGGCAGTGGACAAATTATTGTCTATATCAGAAATGGAACTAAAAAACCAGATGTGCCACTGTACCAAATCCCAGTGATGATTCCTTTTAATTGGACATGGTGTTCAGTATGCAGTGCATCTTCAGCAGTGCTGTCCCTAACCGCAGCAAGTTAACTTTTCTAAAGTTTTCATTTGCTCTTCCTGAAAGCCCAGTCCACCTCTAGTTAGGCCCTAATCTGGTTTCCCAATAGTGCCATTTTACTGGTTTTATTTTTTCCCTCCCTGAGCCACAGGGGCAGTAGGAGTTCCTTCCTTGTCAAAGCCTCTAAACATGTCCACAGCAGCTAGAGCACCTGTGGCCAAGGGTACTTCCACTTGCTACTTTCAGATCCATTACTGAATGCCCAGGGCGATTAGTTTTCCCCTACAGGTTTGTCTGGTTTGGCCAATGTACATGGCAGAGGGATATTGCGACACTTGATGGCATGTGGTGGATGAGCCCCTGATGATGATGTGGCTATGTTTTGTGATGGTGTCACTTGTGTAGATATGGTGACAGAATTGGCAATGGGATTTGTTGCAGAGAGGTTCCTGGGTGTTTCCTGCTGTGTTGTGTGGCTGCAGGTAAATATTTGCTCCAGGTTGGGGAACTGTCTGTAGGCAAGGACTGGCCCATTTCCCAAAGTCTGTGTGTGAAGAAACAGTGACCTGTGACATGCCTTAGAATGCAATCAACAGCAGTGAGCAGCCTAACCAGGGAGCTGCTATGTTAGCTCATATATGTGGCTGACAGTGGGCTTTGCCTAAATCCTGCCCTTGGCTAAATCTAGGCTGAAGAAAGTTGTCTGGCTCTGTTTAGTGTTCCATAAGTAGGAACCCACTAGCTGCTGGTATTGCTGCTATTGACCTTAAATTTTAGCCTAGCAGTTGGAGAATTTGTTGGGACTGCCAGAGGGGGAAGAAAGTATTGGAAAAGGTGGCTCTTATCTAAGCAGCAGTATGGGCTGATTTGATAGAGGATGCTCTCAACCTCTCCTGTTGAAGCAGTTGCTATCTTTATTACCCATTGTGGCTCCTTTTTACGGCAGACTGAACAGAAGCACTTACAGCAACAGTGCACAACCCAGTGGGCAGGCAGTGAGGGCTTGTTCATGGAGAGTGCAGTTGTGCACAGGATGTACTTTCTCAATAGCAAAACACTCCCATGCCAAAAAGGCCACAGTGAACTCTTGCTTTGCTGTATGGTTTCTGTACTAAAGCTCTGGCTGGGAGATGCTCAGCATTGCATGCTATTTTCAGGGAGGGGTTAATCTGCATTTTGGTGGCTGAAGCTTAAAGTGCTGGATAGTTGAAATTGACACATTCATGGGGAAAAAATTACAAGTTGCTTCCAACAACAGGTCATGCACCTTTATTTAATATTACCTTTTGGTAAGTGGGTGGGTGTTCCTTCAATCAGTCCATTTACATACTTCAACAGCCACATACAGATTGCAATGAATTCAGTGGAGACCCTTGCAACATTAGAAAACTCTTCTTAATATACATCCAGTTTAGCAACAGCTTGCAGATTAGAATGAGTGCTAGTGTCAGACTTGCACACCTCACTCTTGGTATACAAAGCAGCATTGCAGCAGCACAAGAAATGCCCCGGTTAGGCAAAATACAGTGTGTTTTACATAGTGCAATCCCTTTCAGAGGAAAAACTCTAGGAAGGCCACCTCTATTTGTTTTCTTGTCAAGTTTACAAGTGAGAAGGGAAAAATCAAACCTTTGTTTAAATTCATATCAACTTCTGTGCAGGTAAACTCTGTGTATAGATAGGCACATGCTTAAAGCATTCTGAATCCATACTTTTAGTAATTTAAAAACATATTGCTTTAGGAGTCTGAGATTGTAACAATGTCTCCAACTTTACAATCCTGACCACAGCTGTCAATCCAGATGTCAGTAGAATTTTTAGAATATGTTCTATGTATTAAAGACCTAGTGGAAAAACATTGATTATGGCAGTTAACCCAGTTGGCTCTTATAATAATCTTAGCTACTGCCTCAATACACACAGCCAGGCTGAAATCAAGGTATCCCAGAGACTTAGAGCACTTGTAACTGTCTGTTGCTTTGAACTGTATGAAAGAGAACAAGTTAGACGAACAACTGCTACAGCAAAGCAAGGTAGGGGAATTCTCATCTTGTACAAAAATCAGCTCTTCTGAAAAGATTTCGTGGAAGGCAAGTTGTTTGTTAAGATGGTACCATTTAAGTGATTTGTCCAGTAAGCTCTTAAAATTTACAAATGTGCTTGGTTATCCAAACAATGTAAACAAACAGCAGCTCCCTGCCACTAAGTAGTAGATCAAATGTGTTAGCACCAACTCTCAGCACCAAGGAATTGCCTAATGTGTGCTAATATGACTTGCATTAGTGCAGGCTGAGGTTTTCAGTTACAGAAGCACTTAAAGTCTTGCCCCATCACTGGCTGAAATTTACTGATCAGGTGGGCATAGCCTACACTGCCCCTTCCCCTTTGTACAGCAGATTAAGATTATACAGTAGCAAAAGCAATGAATGTGAAATAGCTGAGGGGAAAGGTAGGTATTGAAGACCCAATCCTGAATGTGCCAGCAACAGAGAGCAATGATTGGGGTGAGAATCTTTCAAATAACCCCACCAACAACAGATTAAATCAGAGAGGGATTGGAGGGAATGCATAAGAAAATGACAAATCTTCCTGTGCTGAAATCGGTGGCTGCAAGGTTGCCAACACTCATGATTTTATTTCACAATCAGCAAAGCAATGCCCAATCCACATTCAGGTTACAGTGATTGTTTCACATTTCTAAAGCCTGTTGTCACAGCATCCAGGTTTATGCCTTTTCTCTGAGAAGAGGAAGATTGGGGGAGGGGGGAAAGGGTAGTGGCTATCTAACCACAATTTTTACTCCATGTTAATGCAGATACGGTCTTAAGTGCAAATTAAAAGTATTTGCTAGAAACCAGTGTAAGCTGGCAACTGATAGGATACAGAATGTTACAAACATTGAGAAGTCTAAATTGTTACAGCTTTCCAAAGCAAGAACAGCAGTACAAACACTGGAAAAAACCCTACTACTATAAAAACTTCCATCATGGCAAACTGAACACTCTGGAAAAACATTTTTTAGAAAAAGGGGGGTGGTATTTTTTGCTGCAGTAAGGAGTGTCATGCAAAACAACTTTGAGAAGAGCAGTGTTACGCACCTGTCCTTTCTTACAGGTCCAAACCAATCCCAGACAGCCCGTTAAAGTGCTCTTTCATGTGCATACTTTGAGAAAATAGTTGTCCATTTAAAATTTGGGAGGCAAGATCTCTTAGCTGTGAAGCAGGGGATTGGGTTTGATAAATCCACTCTGAAGTCAGAAATGGAAGAAATAAGCCAACAGTACTCTTCCTTTCACAGCAAAAGTGTGTGTCAGGGAGGACCAGACAGCTAGTAGAAAGATGGGTGTTCTGTGATGAAATCTTACCTCAGTGAAGTCAATGGAAGTTCTGCCATTGATTTCAATAGAGGCAGGATTTCAACCCTTGATCTCCTGGAGAGACTACCGAAATCACTATTTGGGCATCAACTATTAAACCTTCACCTGCAAGATATGGTGAAATGAAGTTTAAATGCTTATTTTTCCAGGGTTCTAGGCTCTTCAGCCCCCATCAGCAATTCTTTATAGAGGTATTTGGGATCCAGAGTAAGCTACATACTTTGCCTAATTTAAGAATAGGATTCTTCTTGCCCTTAATACTTCTTTTAGGTCACACATACCTAAGTCTCCTAGGGCAGATCATTAAAGGTATTTACTGATGCAAGTATTTTTTCCACAACTTCAAAGTTGTTTACTAATCAGATGCTTTAAAACAGTAAAATACAATTAATGGGGAACAGAAATTAAGGCTTTTTTTTTATTTTGGCCAAAGAATGATGCATGCTACAGATTAGTCTTCATTTCCCCACTTGGTTTTCAGATCACACTGCACTTATTTTTGTTTTACATGGCACTTTGCTGTTGGTGTTTTACTATTTACTAAAGGTTTTCAAGTGTTTTCTTCAATAAAGAGGCTTTCTCTTGCAGCTCAGGTCTGCTGTCCAATACCATGGTAGTAAGCGAACCAATGAGGAGCTCTCTGCTTTCCAGGGGCAAGCTGTCCCATTGTTTAGACTCTGCATGGATAAAAGAAGACAGTTTTCATATGAATACCAGGATGATCCAAAGTAACTAGGCCCCTGAATGTTATGAAACAGGAACTGCTTTGATTTCTCTGCGTGATCACAATTCAGGCAGGGGATTGATCAGGATTATCAACCAAATGGGGCAAATTCAGCCTGCCTTACACAGTCCCTGTTCAGGTCTTAAAGGGGATGGAACCCCAAAGTGAGACTGAGGGGCTAAATTCAGCACAAGTGTGAGATGAAAAGTACTTCCTGCATCAGCAAAACTCCAGCGGGCAGGCAGCATTTGCACCAGTACCTACCAGGGAGCAGCACAGATGGGCCAGAGCACAATGCAAAATCTGATACCTTGAGTCCAGGCCAGAGCTGGAGACAGAACCTTGATATCCTTACTCCCAGGCCTGTGCTTGCTCCACCTCTCTCCTTCTTGAGGGGTTCTCCCCAAAAAGGGAGCCTACCATGTATTCCTAACCTTAGTATTCGTCCACAGCTTCTCCGAGCATAACTCAGAATGTCTGCCTCCCACTTTTCCTGCCTCCACCCCATGTCAACACTGTCCTTCCAGATGAAAAGGACTATGTGCAGCTGGTCACCCTGCAGAATAAATGCAGAGCAACAAAAGGCATCACCTTCTCCACTCTTCCAGGCCTTGGGGCCACAAACTGAGCTGGAGTCTCAGACTCGGATTTTCTGCGTGATAAGCAGACAAAGAACCTCACCTTTAAGTCTGGTGAGCAGCAGTTCTATCACAGACAATGCTTCTGTTCTGATGGAGGTGTAGCTTTTATTTTCTGTGGAGGGAAAAAAAAATGCATTCAAAGCTGACTATACCTCACTGGCACAAATGTGGCGTTAGCCATTGGTTGGCACCAACGACTTCAGATTTTGTAGTGCAGAACACCTGTCCATCACACAAGCCAGCCCAGAAATCCCCCCTGGTAATCAACTGTATTAACAGCCTAGAGTCTGCCAATACACATCTGTCATCTGAAGAAGTGGGTTGTACCCACAAAAGCTCATGCCGCCATCAACATGTTTTGTTAGTCTTTAAGGTGCTGCTGGACTATGTGTTGTTTAAGTTGTTCCTATTACAGACTAACTCGGCTACCCCGCTGAAGCTTTTGCAAATACACAGACTCCCCAGCCATGTTAGATAAGCATCATGATACAGTACCCACAAGGCAAGCACTCTGCATGTTGAAGAACAAAGCCAGTGAAATTGCTATGCCGTCAGACCGCCCCTGAGAAACAACTTTACATAGCAAAACCTCCTGTCCACACACCTGTGGCCCAGCAATGCTTAAAACAGCAGCCCAGGTATTTCCTAAACGAACAAGGTAGTAGGATGTTGTGTTATATGGGTGTTCACGGCCAAACATATGGCCAAAGTTACCAGAGGTCAAGTTGTTTTCCCATGACCATATTTTATACAACAACTTCCCTGGTCCTCAACCAGTGGGGTGCAAGGGCCAACCCTTACTCATACACTGGTCCTCTTTGGTCTAAAAGGACTGGCGTGGCATAAAAGGGCCCTAAGAGCCATGTATTTGCCTAAGGGACAGTGCCCCCAACACGGGCACTGCAGGCAGCAGTAGTGGGGAGCAGGGGGCCTGTGCTGGGAGTACAACAGGACTGGAAGGGAACAAACATGGCCTCTTGTAAAGGGGCAATGCAGATTCTCATCCATGGTTTCTTTCTGCAGCCCAGCGTCTCACAGGGCTCTGAGAGGCCTGGGGAGCTCCCCTCTGTTGTGCAGGTCCCAGAGGTGCTCCACAGCTGGGATCAGTGTGTGCTGGCCATGCCCACGCCCCCTCCTCCCACTTGCTGCCAGGTCTTCTGCCTCCACAACTGCAGTCAAGAGGCGGTTCATTGACTCCCATCCCTTTACTGCCCTTTTCAGGCTCTATCAGGCCTGATTTCTCCTGGATCTCAAGGCTCCCTCCTCTCCCCCCACCTTTTTGGGTGGGAGTCTGTGCAGATACAGCCACCACAGCCTCTACCGCAACACCTTCCTGCTGAGCTCCCTTACCACCATGGTGCAGCGGCCACACAAGTGCCAGTCTAGATCCCAAGGGTGCGCTGTACATGAGGGATCCTTCCCAGGAGCAACAAAGGGCAAACTGTGCCCGGCCGCTTCCAAGCAACCAACCCTAGTGCCTGCATTGGCAGGAGCCCCCTCACGCCCCACCCCCCAAGCAGTCAGGACTTCTGCCCTGATGAGATTCAACTTGAGCAAGCTCATGAAGACGAGCGTCAAAGCAAATCCCTTCCCTCCAAATCCTCCCCAGAGGCAGCAAGTCCCCTGCCCTCCTCCTTCAGAGACAGAATCAAGGACAAGCTGACACGACCTTTGGTCCTACTGGCTGCAAGAACCAGAGGATGCTGACGGCTGATGCCGCAGTAATCTCCCTAGCACAGAGCATAGGTCCTTAGGGAAGAATTTCCTTTCTTAGGGAATAACTAACAGACAGGAGAAGGGAAGCCAGGATTTTGAGTGCTTTATTTTTAAGCTTAAATTCATAACTGCACTAGACACAACAAATGCCAGCTGGAACAGAGTCTGTGGATGCCTGGCTCATTACAACAATCTACAGCTATGTAGGGCCAGTCTAGTCTCTGGTGTAACTCCAGTGCCTATGATAGAACTACACCAGAAATAAATACGGGCTATGATTTCGGGTGTGAATTTGGCCTAGCTATTAAAAAAGGCTAAACGAAGAGACTGGTAAAATTACATTTCATTAAAATATCAGTTCTCTATGTGACTCATCTTCTGCAAGGGAAACACTTAAAAAGGCGAGGTTATGGATGTGTAGAAAGTACAGCCCCGACAGGCGCCCACCACAAAAATAAAATAAAATAAAAATTCATTAAAAAAAAATTTACGACAGTAGAGTCTCAATTATCCAACCTAAATGGGACCGGAGGATGGTCGGATAAAGGAAATGTCGGATAATACGGAAAATTCTTCTAATACAGTAATTAATTTTATAAATTTGAACTTTGTAATACCTCCTGAATCTGCTGCCTTGACCAGCCCTGGTATTTCTCCCCAAACAGGAGTAAGATCCAGGGCTCTGCCTTGTGGTGGGAGCACAGCCCTCGCCCTGCACCACTCCATGGCCCCTGGCAATGACATTACGCAGGGCAAGGTGCTCGCCGCTTTCCCCAGAAACAGGAAAAACAGGGAAAAAAAAGCTACTTTGCTGACGGTGAATTCTTCAGCCACAAGAGGGAGCTGCAGACCTGCCAACCAGAGCTCCTGCCCAGCCCTGGCACAGGGAAAAGGGAAAGGGAAAGGGAAAGCAAGGCCCTTCTCCAGCGTCCCTGGAGCCCCTTGCCATGACGTGACGGGCAGCACGTCGGATAACAAGGAATGTCAGATAAACGAAGGTTGGCTAATCGAGACTTTACTGTATTTGAGAAAAAGGGGCACTCCTGCTCTGGTCAAAGCATCATGGGAAATACAGTCCTTCAACCATCATTCCACGGGAGATATTTAAGGGGAATTCAAGGTTGTAGGCTATAAAGTTACAGACTGCATTCAATGTACATGTCCAGAAAGACAGATTCTAATACATCCCCAGCCAACTCCCAGGAGCCAACCATTTAAATGAACTTTACATCACCGGCAATCTGCTGGCAAAACATATTCACCTAAAGAGTGGGTGACAGATGGGCAGGTTTCCAACAGGATTTCTGTCAAAGCTCCAGGGTCCGCGTGCTCCTCTTCAAAAAGCATTAACCTAGCAAATTTAAAAGCAGCATGAGACTCGTGCTGAAGGAAACAAGCCGTTCTCTGGATCTGCTTGGCTTGCTCGGGTGAATCATTACAGACAGCATAATTGTGCATTTGTCACAATTCCATGACAAGGACTGAAATGCCTGAGAGCATGAAATAAAAGTGGAGCACAAGCAGGAAAATTACCCTTGAAAATAGGCGTTCATGGCCTGTAGCACTCCAAGCTGCACTTTCCACGTACTGAGTTTCAGACGCTCACACATTACTTTGCACAGTTCTTGCCTATAGCAGCCTGAAAACAACAAATGAGGGTGTCGTGACATTAATAAGGACCCAGCAGAAGCAAACATTCCCTTCATCATGCTCGTGTCACGGGTCTATGCCCATGCTCCAAACCAGATCTGGCGTCAGACCCTACAAGGAGATCAAAATATCCTCCCAGCCACAAAGGGCCCTGAACCGGTTAGTCCAGACAGGGCACCACTTCAGACACTGGGGCCTAATTACAGGCAACTACATCCACATTCTGCCATCTCAAAAACAGGCCTGATTATTCAGTGGTGCTGAGTCCCAAAGTTCCTATCCACAGCAATGGATGCTCAGCGCCTGGGAAACCCAGGCCACTTTTATGTAGGTGTCTTGCTTCAGCCCTCCCCCCTGCATTTAGAAAACATTGGCCTCCACGTCTCACCCCCCCCCGCCCTGGTGCATGGCATTTAGTGCACTTGTAAGGACCCATCAGTGCGGGACAAGCCTGGGGAGAGGCAGGCTATGCAGTGTGCGTTTCTTGGGGTGCAAAGTCAGGGCATCTTCCCCAGCTGCTGTCTATCACTGCCCTGAGGGCATAGCCAGCAGACTGGCTCCACTGCTCAAGCAAATGGCTCTTGAAAACCCTTCATGCTCCTCCACACGCCTTCTGCTTGAGCGCGGTTTTTTAAGCCAATGCTACTCGATCCACAGGCTGCCAGCTTTGCTCGTTATCTCGGATTCAACTTACGCTGCGTCTCCACATTCCTAGGCCAGGCCTTGCCCAAGCTCTCAAAGGCACAGAGCAGAGATTCCATCTGAAGTTCTTTTTCTTTTTCGTTCTCGTCCTCATCGTCATTCTTTGGTGAACCAGCTCCCACGCTCTCGGGAGAATTCTGCAGAGGTACCAGGAAGCAGGCAAGACCAGGGGATTATGCTTGGTTTATTTCACAGGACACTTCCCAAACCACCAGACCCTGTATCTAGTCATTGTATAATCCGCACATGCTACATAGTTGAAGAACTTCATTTCACTGAAGTTCTGTTACCATCAGGAAAAGCTACAGAAATATTAATTTCTACACTGTCTTTTATTCAAAAGAACGTCAAAGTGCCTTAATAACAGAGGGCCTAATTTTCAAAGATGCAGCACCTTTGTAGCTTCCATTCACAACAGCCCCGCGGGTGGGAGGGAGGGGAGAGAGAAGAGAATCACACTATAAAAGGATTCGGAGGGGGGCGGGGGGAGACCACAACTAGTGGACATAACCTTGTGCAACAGGAGGTTGAGGAAAAATGCTGTGAAAACTGAGTGGGCAAATCCCTGGCTTTTGAGACAGTGTCATGGGATCTTTAGTTTCCTACAGAGCAGCCAGGGATTTGGATTTCAATGTCTGACGGGAGAAGCGCTGCACACTGAAAACTGCACGGAATGCACATTTAGCTTCACCGAAAGAATGAGGGGCCAAGGTTAGACAAATCAAAAGTTGGGATTGGCAGAAAAACCCTGTGGGATTGCAAATGGGAGCCATTCACACCTGTACTGGGCCAGTCTGACTAAGGAGAGCTTTTCAAACCATCAGCACTGGGTTGGGGGGGAGAGGGGGGAGAGGGGGAGAAGAGGGCCACATGGACATGCGTTCACTTGGCCAGGTCTCCCACCCGCAGCTGGATTGCAGAAGAGACATCGAAAAGCAAAAATGTCACCTTCTTTATCATCGGAAAGACTATGTCCGCCAGCTCCTGGAACCGGTCTTCCTTTGTCACCTTCAGCACATCTGCTGTACATCGCAAAGCAACCATCTTGTACTTGAGGTTCTCTTTGCGACACTCTTTCAGGACAGCCTGGACCACATCGTTGATACTGGGCTGATTAGGCACAGACTTCTGCAGCTCTGCACTGAAACACCAGAAGCACATGGAAGGTCAAACAAGTTATTTCCTCAGTAAATTATTAGTGATGCAAGAAGCTCCGACACCTTGAAGCCAGTCACCCCCACGCCACTGTTCACAGACAGTCCAACTTTTTAATGGGTTATTCCAACACACACAGAATCTTGATGGTGCCGATGAAGAGCTCAGACCTCGGCTGGGTCCTTTTCCAGGCCTGGCCTGGCCATTACAAAGTGCTCTAGACAGTATCTTCTGGCCATCCCCCAAAATATCCAGTAATTTGCAAGGAGAAGATGCAGGCGTGGGAGGTGTTTCCTTAGGGCACTGGCCTCTGGGAAGTTTCTCTCAGAAGAGAGAGGGATTCCTTGTTACTTGGTGGAGTCTGGGACATTCGCAAATAGCAAAAATGCTATTGAGGAGAATCTCTATGAGCAAAAGTTAGCCCCTGAGCTCCAGAGTGTGAGAATCTCCCACCAGTAGCAGGGAAATCCTTCTCCCAGCATTCATAAGTGTACACACACGCACCCGTTCCAACTAGGTCAATGTTTCTCACACTGTGCCTTCATTCACTCCCTTCTCTTTAAGTATATTTCTATACTGGAGCTTTTCCTCCACCTTGCAGCATCTGTTGTTCCCTTCCCTCCTTGTTCCCACTTCCTATGTTTTTCCCCTGCCTCCTCTCACTCTGGCAATACAGCCTCCCTTGCCCCGGGTCATTTCCTCTTCCATCCCTTAGCCGCTTTCTTAATCCCACCCCTCTATCTTTCAGACATTCAGCACCTTCACCATCCCACTCCTTCCATCCTATCCCAACATCCACCAAGAAGCTTTGCTGCCATCTCTGGTTTGTGCCCAACAATCCTCAGCCCTGCCCCAACTCGATCACATTGGTTCACATCAGAGGGGAGGGGAGGTAAAGCATCTATGTCCCCATCAGAGATTGGGATGGTATGAGGAATCATAGAATCATAGGGTTGGAGGGCACCAAGTCCAACCCCCTGCTCAAAGCAGGGCCAACCCCAACTAAATCACCACACCCAGGGCTTTGGGACAGGACTTAAAAACCTCTAGGGATGGAGATTTTACCCCCTCCCTAGGTAACCCATCCCAGTGCTTCGCCACCCTCCTAGGGAAATAGGTTTTTCCTAATATCCAACCTGGAACTCTCCCACTGCATCTTTAGACCACTGTGCCTTGTTCGGTCATCTGTCACTACTGTGAACAGCCTCTCTCCATCCTCTTTGGAACCTCCCTTCAGGTAGCTGAAGGCTGCATCAAATTCTCCCTCACTCTTCTCTTTTGTAGACAACTCACCTTGTGCAGTAACAATGGTTCTTTGAGATGCGTGTCCCTACGGATGCTCCACTGTAGAAGTATGTGCACCCGTGTCTCTAACTGGAGATTTTTGGTAGCAGTGTCCACCTGTGCTCTCCCTCCCTTGTGGTCTGCCTCGAGGCTGCCTAGCACGCGTGGGTGAAAGCCCCTCACTTCCTTCTCCACTGCAGAGCCCCACCAAGAACTCCAAAGGAGAGGGGAGGAGAGTAGGCTGTGGAGCACCCATAGGGACACACATCTCAAAGAACCATTGTTACTGCACAAGGTGTGTAACTTCCTCTTTGAGTAGTGTTCCTATGGGTAACTCCACTGTCGGTGACTCCCAAGCAGTACTCATCACTGGAGGCTGGAACTTTGGAGTAGAGTCTGTTACTACATAGAGTAGAAGGGAGTAGAAGATGGCATGAGCGAGTCAAAACTTTGGTGATCGCAACGTTTTGAGAGTGCGTGGGGCAGAGGCCCAAGTCGCTGCTCTACAGATTACTGAGATAGGAATATCTGTAAGGAACGTGATCAAGATAGACATCGCCTTGGTGGACATGCATATGGATTCTGGATGGAAGCACGTTGTGCTGTTGATAATGATGAATGCAACCAAAGACATGAATTGGAGAGTCTTTGAGCCAACACCACAGAGATTTGGGATCTGTGGAAAGGAAGAGTTTAGATGTCCTCAAGTCCTTACGATCTCTCCAAGCAGAATGCTAGTGTTCTTCTAACACATGGCATATGCAGAATTCTCTCTCTGTTGTCACAAAGTGGGTTTGGGAAAAAACAGGGAGATGGGGCTGTTGATTCAAATGGAAAAATACAGAGACAATAGGGAGAAGCTGGAGAGGTGGCCTTAGAGTTACTTTGCCTTTTAAAAAGGACATGATTGGTGGGTGTGCCATCACCGCTGTGCCTGGTTGAGGAGATGGCAATTAGAAACTGACCATCTCTTGTACATGTGTCTTCATGGACACATGTATGAGAGAACACGTTGCCTTGGACTCAAATAGAGGTCTAGTCAAAGTCCTGAGAGCTAGGTTCAGACCCCAGGCTGGAGAGGGTGGTGTCACACACAGGATGAAATACACAGTACCCTTAAGGAATCTGCACATCAGCAGGTGAGCAAACACTGAGCATGTGTTTACCTCGTGGTGGAAGGATGTTTGCACTGCAAGATGTGCCTTAACCAAGTTCAGCGAGGGTACATCTACACTGCAACACTATTCCGAAATAACTAGCACTATTCTGAAATAACTTTGTCTGTTTCTACACAGCAGGCACGTATTTTGAAATGCTGTCAAAACACTGTTGAGCTGGAGGACTTCTTACTCTGACTCCTGTAACTCTCATCGTATGTATGAGGAGTAAGGGAAGTTGGAGGAAGAGTGCTCAGTTTTGAAATAAGTGCTGTGTAGATGGTCCCTATTTCAAAATAAGATACGCAATTGACGTAGCTCAATTTGCGTGGCTTATGTCAAGTTAAGCCCTGCAGTGTAGATGCATCCTGAGAGTTTTGAGGTCCAAAATATAGTGTAAAACCAGAGGGAGGGAAGATGAGACTGGGTCTGTGTTTAGATTAATAACAATTTGGAATAATTTCCATTTTGAAGCTAAGAATGTCAAGTGGTCAACTTGGGCTGTGTAGCAACACATCTTTTAGCTCATCAGAACATTCTGCCTCTAAGCCTTGGATCTCAGGAGACACAGCTGCAGGCGAAGGACTCGCAGGTTGGGGTAAAGGAACAGGCCAGTGTTTTGAGAGATCAGATGAGGAATCAGCCGAGGAGGAATGTGAAGGCAAGTGTGCCAGAAAAGGGAGTCAGACTTGTCTTGGCCAAGAAGTACAATCGGAGTAACTCTCACTTAGTCTAACTGAATTTTCAACCTGGCCTTGGATAGAAGAGAAAACTGGGAAAAGGCACACAAGAGGTCTCCGTGCCATGGGAGGATGAGGGCTTCCCCAGGCCAGGCCTGGAGCAGTAATGGGAACATTTCTTGCTCTGGTACACAGCGAAGAAATCTGTAGTTAGGGTCCCCAAAGGGCGAACAGACGTCAAAGCCCCTCTGAGTTCAGTTCCCACTCGGGATTGTGACAAATTCCAACCGACTGTCGGTTGTCATGTTCTGTATCCCTGGTAGGCAGAGAGCTGGAAGGAGCACACCATGAGGGATGCATCATTTCCAAAGTGAGAGTGCTTCCCCGGGGAAGGAGGGAGGGAGAACGGGCACCCTGTTGGTGATCTATGTTTTACATAAGAGTCATATTAAGTCCATCATGACCTTCACGTGGCTGTTCCTGATGAAAGGCAGAAAGTGCGTCCAAGCATTCCTGCCAGAACTCAGCTCCAAAAGACTGACATGAAGAGTCACTTCTGAGGAAGACTGTTTGCCCTGAACCTTGTGGTTGTATAGGGTGAGCAGCCCAGGCAAAAAAACCCAAGTCTTCTTAACACAGGGCAGGGGTGCCCTCAGACAGTGAAAGAAAACTTGAGTTTGTGTTCTGTCCTATTTTTTAAAATCCCAAGGGAGTTAAAAAAAAGGGGGGGGGAGGAGAAACTAACTTTTAGGGGAGAATAAAAGAAACAAAACCAATTACGTCATGATGCAGATCAGGAAGGGACAACTGCTCTCCCCTGTGAGGCCAAAGGGAAGGCACTGAGGGGCTTCCCACCTCCCAGCGCAAGACAGCCTGCAGAGAGGGAGTGCATATGCTGGGGCCCGTGCACACTGCTACCAACAATCTCTGATTAGAGGCACATGGCGCACATACGCCTACAGCGGAGCACCCACTACTCGATTAACCACCTATTCCTACAATCTCATACTGCTCCCTGGAAAGAGCAGCAGCCATGAATTCCCCCTTCAGCACAGGAAAGGCAAAGCCCGCATGTAAACAGGCACAGTGAACCCTTGCTTGGCCGATGCCTTAGCTATAGAGACAGTTACCTGCACACAGTGACGACACTGGCGATAGCTTTCAGCAGCTCCTCCTGTGAGCATGAAACAAAAGAAAGAACAACTTCACTTTCCCACCCACTGCACGGCTTTCACTGGTACTCCCTGCTCTGTGGCTCAGGCAGATGCTGAAGACACATGCCAAATGCCACTCGTCTCCATGAGGGGCACATTGTTTCCATCACTCCACTTCAAGGTGCATGGTTTTCATCTCCTCCCCCCCAGTGCTGGACAGTTCTGTGGTGAGCCAGCTCATGAGATGCCTACATCCCAACAACATTACACAGCCTGATTCTCACTCACTGTTCTGGTAGAGTAGCTGGGCCTTAGTGTCTAAATGCCCACTGCCAGGACACATGAAGTAGCCTTAAGAGCCAGATTCTCATTACTTGAAGTATTTATTTTAACTCCGCCTGCTTAAGTATGCTACCTGATGCACTCAGACCTATTGCCTATTGGGCATACCTAGAGTTTCCCCATTTCCACCACCTTCTGTTTACTGGGGTTCCAGGCCATGTTGTTTAAAAGCATGCACAAGTCCCACTTGCTCCAAATCAAACCAGAACAAAGCAGTATGTCCTGGCCAGAACACCTCACTGCCTCTCTTCATCTCACTGGAACATACAGGACCGGATGGGTCCATCGACCAAAGCAAGATGCATTGGAATCATTCCCTGCAGGAATGGGAAAGTTTATGGCTCTCTATGTTCCATTTTTGGGCTAAGGGACCGAACACCAGAGCCTGTCCCAATCCACTGGGCCCCAAATTGTTTCTTTACCTTTCCCGTCCACGTTCTTCCGGACAGACCTTGCAACAATGCAACGAGCACCATTCCCAAATGGGGCGGTACCAGGGTACCAGTCTGTTTGGCAATAGATGCCATGGCAGCTGCTCCCTGGGCTTTCATCTTCCAAGACTGGGACTGCAAAGCCTTCTGGGTAATGGTGATCAACTCCTGCATATACACTCTAATGCCACCGTAAGTGCCTGTGTATCAAATACAAAGGAAAGCTGTAATTTTATGACAGCAAAAGAAACAAAAAGCTGATCCTCAAGCAGTAAAAGGATTCTCCTCTTGTGGCTGTGAGCTATGTCACCACAGTATCCTCCACCTGACTTACTGTATGGCTAAACTGGGAGTTGTAAATAAAAAAAATGTCATGATTTCAGCTACAAAATTCACAGTGTTGCAAGTCTATGGGTCCTGACCCAAAAGGAATGCAGGGGGAGGGGAGAGTCACAGGAGTTGCAGTACTACTACATTTACTTGTGCGCTGCTGCTGGACCGGCACTGCTGAGAGCTCGGCTCTGAACGCAGAGCTGCCTCCAGCAGCAGTGCAGAAGGAAGATGGCATGCTATGGTATTGTCATCCTTCTTTCTGCACTGCTGCCTTCAGAACTAGGTCCTGAGTGAGAAACTGCCACTTACTGACTACCCAACTCTGAAGGCAGCAGCACAGAAGTAAGGGAGGCATGGGTATGGAATTGCCACCCTTACTTCTGCACTTTTTCTGGCTGCCCATCTCTGAAATCAGCCCAGAAGTAAGGGTGGCAATACCACAACTGCCCTAAAATAACGTGGCTGACCCCCCGACTCTCCATTTTGGCTTAGGACACCCAGTTTGAGAAACACTGGTTCTCCTCATGAAATCTGTTTAATGGAGGCTAAAAGCACACAACTGGTTTCACAGTGGGAGAGCAGATTTCACGAGCTGGGACACATTTTTCATGGTCATACATTTGGTAGAGCCCTAATTATGCGTTATCCAAACTTTGCGTATGGGGAACTGAGGCACACAGAGGCTATGTGACTTGCCCAAGATCTCACAGGTTGTGTGGGAGAGCAGGGAACTGAACATATCTCCCCAAAATGCAGGGCTACAGCCAGAGCCACTGGGTCATCCTTCTGTGATAAAATAGCTGGCAAAAGGCAGCAGGCTACCCCCTGATTTAAGTACCTAAATAAGTGGCTTGATTTTCACAAGTGTTGGCACCTAGCAACTCCCACAGGGCTGCCTTGTCACTCAACACTCCCTATGATATCTGGAAAGCGTGAGAGGTGGGCAGGGTCTCTTAGAGGAATGGAAGGTTGTGTTATAAAACAACATAAAATAAAACAAGATAAAAATAATAAAAGCCTGGTTAGGATGAGCAGCAAGTCCTATTAAAAACTGCTCCCTAAAGATACGATAATATTAGTTTTCATGTGTTTGGATTTCAACTGGTTAAAAAAAATAATCCCACAGATTTTCCTTTGGTTTTTCAAATGTTTTCTGCACAATTAAAAGTTAATTTTTTCATAGATTTTGTGGATACTGTTTCCTCTAGATACCCAGCAGCCCCAGCTATAAGGAAGCCCCTACCAATTTCTAGGACAACTTACCTGGTACGTTTTCCTGCCATACTTCAGTCCACAGATTAGAATCATCTTTCTCTCCTTTCTCTTCATCTGGGACCTCATGCATGCCCAGAAATGCCACAGGCAAGACCTGTTTGGCATGGTTCTTCAACACGTCTGGGCTGTAGCGCCCAATGGCATGAACAGTTAAAGCACAGCCTATCCTATAGACTGGTTCTGAAGGATAAGGGGAGAAAATAAAGACACAGTTTGGTCATTTGGAGCCAGAAACATCTCTCCCTCACTGGCAAGAATCCAGAGTGACTCCATGGAAGCGGCAGAGGGAGTCACATGGGTGCATATGTTTTCCACTAGTTATTTGTCTAGTTCATTTACACCAGTGGTTCTCAGCTCGTTTCAGTCCACAGACCACCAGGCCAATCAAAAAATTTTCATGGACCACCTTCTTTTTGAGACATGATAAAAAAGCAACCGCTGAGCACGATGGCGGCAGCTACACTGACGCTCAGAGCCTCAGATGGAAGTTACTGGCAACACAACACGGTTGCGTCCTAGGTGATGCTATGGATGACGCGCCGTGTGCTTGTGAACACGGCGTAAAACAGCCTAACGGGGGGGCCTGCTCACACTGTGTGACTTTGGACAATGTTCCCGTGGACCACCGAAAAAGTCACCATGGACCACCAGTTGAGAACAGATTTACACATTAGGATACTGCATCATGAACAGGAATGAAAAATACTAGAACATGCCTTCACCAGCATCTCCACCCCCCAGGAACCAATTGCCTGCATCATATGGCAAACCAGATATACCAACAAAAGCCACATACCTTCCTTCTCCATGTACCAGCTAGCGAGCTTCTGCAGGAGTTTCTCAGTGCTACTATCTCGGGCAGTCTTTAAAAGTCAGAGAGAGACTCAAATCATTTAGATGTGCGTAACTACCCCCCCCCCAAAACAATATAATAAATACAACTAAAAGAAACCAGCTCACCCGAACTAGATGCCCCATTGCAAATGCAAAAGACTTCTGCACCACGCTGTTGCGATCAGTCAGCCCATTGAGCAAAGCACTCATGAGTTTGCCTATTTGAAGAGAGACAGGATTGATTCTAACACCAACTTGGACTTGCACTGTTATGGGCTACAGTGACTGAATTTTATGACATCTTTTCGGTTTCTGCACCAGTCACTCACTCAAGTTTGTTAATCATGCACCATGAACGTCCTTTACCAGGATGATAAAACTCTGTCTGGCCCCATGTACACATGCAAAACTGAAACCTGTTAGGGCAGCTGTGCCTGTAGCATAGCCCGGAGGATGCAACTGCTGTTCTGCAGAGTGTGTCACACACACAGCCAGAGGCGATCTAGAAGGGCATCTGATTTCAGTATAATTGTCCCAACCCATGAGACTTTTTCCCTTTTTGAATGTAGACTAGAGCTGCCCTGGGTGCCCAAATCACGATAAAGCCTTGGATAATCCAACAGCAGCAGTGACCCTCATTAGGTTGTCAGTAGGGACCACGCACAAGACTTCAAGGACTCCGAGCATGAGCCTCTATTGCCCAAGCTGAAGGAGCAGTTCCATCCGCTTGAAGGCAGCAGCAAACTCAAACCGGCCATTGCCTTTAACATGGTTTTCCCTCGGCTGGGCAACTCCAGAGAAGTCCTATTCCAGGGAGGAAACATGCTCTAGCTGTGTCAGGGAGACAGCCCTGTTACAGCCCAGTCACGCTGGTAAAGGAAAAGGTGTTTGTACCAGCAGTTCACATACACAACTACGGAGAGAGAGTCTGCTTTACACGGCCAGGAGGGGCCTGAGGGACCCATTCCAGGTCACTCCCTCCAAACCTCTTTGGGCTTATCCCTACAGCGCTTTTCTGCCGGCAGCAGCACCAGGAGAGGTCCAGAGAACACAAAGGGCACTCTGGGGTAAGGAATAGCTATCATAAAACCATGCTTTTCAGAACAGATTCTAAAAGCAACGTAAACCACGCCCCTCTGAAAGTAAACCTTACCTGAGTAGGGTGTTAAATCCTGGGGACACTGCGTGGTTAGTGACACAACTACGCTAGCACAGCCTCCCTGAAAGGTTTGAAGAGAAAAATCAATATTATTCTCGTTTTACAGAATGCACCAGCTGCACAACAAAGGCCAGTTGATTAGTGAATAGGTTAAAACATGTTGTGAGAGCCAATGGGAATCCTGCTTGGAAATTAACAGTTTTCATCCAGGACAGCTGCTGCTTCTGAGCGAGACGCACCACAATAAGGCTGTCATTGCAGCATTTTGCCTCCCCCACTGCCCAAGTCTTAGTAAGCACACGTACCTTGGTGCCCAGGCCTACTCCGCTTTTGATCAGCTCACAAAGCCTAGGAATGAGCTCACCCAAGACAGACACATCCAGATACTGCAAGCACTATGGAAAGGGAAGAATGAAAGTGTAAACCTTGGAGAAGATGCTGAAGTCAGGTCTGTACCATACACAGAAAAGATGCTGTTTGCTTTCACTTCACGGCACTCGGAAGGTTAATGAAGCACTAATTTTAAAGGGGTGTTGTCAGGCCCTGTATATAGATTATAGCAGCCCAGTTCACTCCTCAGTTACACCTAGCATACACTGGGGTGATGCTACTGAAATCAACTGCTGCCCGGTTATAGAGCTGGCATATCAGAGTGCTGAGTCAGGCCCCTCTGTGTTTTTAAGAAGATATAAAATGAAACCGTTAAGTGAATAAATCTGTGGGTTTAAATTTCGGTGGGGACGTAATCATTCCCCAGCAGCCATGTGAAACCTCCGCACTGCAGCGCTAACATACCAGAACCAGACAATGCTGAAGTGATTTCCACACTCAGTCTTTTTCTAAGTGTTTCCCAAACAGTGCTCTGCAGAACCCTGGAGTTCCACAAAGTGAAAGGGTTCATGCGAGAACCCGATCACTCTACCCCGAGCCAGTCTTAGGGGCGGGCAAGCTGGGCGGTCGCCTGGGGCCGCCGGGCTCTTAGGGGTGGGCCGGCGTTTTTTTTTTGGGGGGGGGGGGAGGGCTTCTCAACAGTTCCTCCCTCCCCCCCTTTTTTTTGGTTGACTAGTTTTCCCTGGCAGGTTTTTTTTAAAGGGTTCTGTAGCCAAATAAAATGGGGAAACACTGATCAAAGATGTTAAAAGCAAATGGAAGGAAATTTATCTTCTAAAAAATGGCCAGGTCACTAACACTGCAACCCCCATCAAAAGCACAGCACTTTCCTCCAGTTCCTCCTAGATTTAAGTCAGTAATTAAAAAAAAAAAAAAAAAACCAAACCATTCCAACTCATGGAGTTATGCTGGCAGTACCAAATACCTCAGATTATTAGGACATTTCGCAAAGCTTAAGATTGAGCCATTCGGTGGAGCCCAAGGCATGGTGCATAAGCTAGAGGCCTGATGTCTCAAGGACAGTCCTCTGAGGCCAATATTTCCTGTGAGTAATTTGCTACTGCCCTTTAGAAGGGTGTCTGATCCCCTGAACCACATTAAATTATTTCCACGTGAGCAGGGGATGCACAGAAGAGAAGATTGCTTTGCTGCCTTTTACACCACATGGCTTCACTGTGAGCAGAGCCTCTGCCCATGAGCACTGGGGTGTCTCTGCTCTTGGGAAGAACAACAGGGCACCCCCGGGGGGGCAGCTCAATTCTCTTCAGTCCCACTGTGGCCAAAAGGGCGCGAAAGCCCCAGCAGCACCATATTCTTCTCTCTCCTCTGCGAGGAGAGCTGCTAAAGTCTTCAGGACACCATTGCAGACACAGTAACTTACAGCCTTTCATCCGGAGGTGCTTTCGAGACACCACATCACTGCCGCCCGCCCCCCTCTGACCTCAGAACAGCCACTCAGCCCCCTGTCACTCATGTAACGGAGATTTTATTAAGAACAACTGGGATAATCGCCAACTCTGCCGTTTATATTCTCATCTGCCTCAATGAGACAGATTGGGTAAAGAGTGGCAGACACAGCCCCATCCCTTATGAAAGTGGCCACAGAGTTCACACTGAAGAGGCCACGGCTGTCTGTCTTGTTCAGAAGACAGCCCCTCCAGCGGAACAGCGTTCCACCACTTGATGCGATACCTCAAGTGAAGGCTCAGCTCAGGAAAAATGAGGGCGGAACAACCCACAACACTCCCAACAGCAGCTGGATTTTCCCTCAAGGTTTCCCACTGAAGTACTGTCCTGGCCCAGATCTATATGTCTCAAGAACTAAAAAACCATTGGTAGGACAGGGGAAAGGGAAACATAACAGTGCCTTGAACCAGTGTCCTAGAGGAATTCCCTCATACTTCCTCTCAGAGACCCCCGCTGGGAACAAATTAGGATTGTGAATACTAAGGCTAGTGGAGATAAGGCTATCTATGGAGGAGAAGCCATTGGGATCTTAACATTATCCCTCCATGCTGGCATTCAGCATCCCTCTTAAACTGCTGAGTCCCCCCGCATTAGAACAGCATTAGTAGTCACCCTTCAGAACAATGCATTCCTATGCTCTTCACCACATCACGGGCAGCTCCTCAGCCTACTGTCAACTCCACCCACCTCAGTGGAACCATGACAATGGACACCAGATGAGGATCTCCCCATGTGTCCACATGGCAGCTGGAAGACGAGTAGTTCCCTGCATGAGGTACTGGGAAGAGAAGGCATTATCCAGACAAGGAGGTGGACAAGAGCCCATACCTGAGGAACTCTGAGAATCGAATGGTTGTCCAATAAAAACCCGAAGAAAAGTTCCCCATCATTATCCACCCTCCCACAAGTCTACTTTAGGACTTTTCCTATATCAAAATACCCACCATATTAATTGTTTCCATCATGGGAGATGATTTAGCAGCACTAAGTCTTGCACTATCCATTGCAGCCTAAAGGAAACAGAACAAAGCAAGCAGACTTAATCTGACACCAATGGGAAAAGCCACCAAATCTCAGCATCAAATGGAATCGGTTTCCCCAAACTCTGACTAGTGCCTGTTTTCAGACATATAAAGTAGCAGCGGTCGGTAATGAGGGTCTTGGAAGATCACAGTAGCCTAATAGCCCTCTCCAGTACGAAAGCCCAGGATTTAATGATGGTGCTGAAAATACCCCCAATCTGATCTACACAGGACCTTACACTAGAATTACCAATGGTGCTGCAGCATTTCTGGGAAATGGTGCCAGATTTATTAGCGTAGATGCAGCCTACATGTTTACTGAGGTGTCTGTCAGTTCCATAACTTTACTCTGGGCTGAAGTTAGATTTACTAACGCTTACTGTCAAGATTGTTCTCCCTCCCTCCCCCCCCGCTTTATGAAAGACTGGGTGCAACACAGTACATTTTAAAACATCCCCCAGTAACTCCATTGTTCTCTGTGTCATATAAAAGCAACCAAACAGTTCAGTAGATATATCAGCTAATTCCCATAACCATCTGGGATGCTTTTCACTCAGAGTTGCTGATTTATGTCTTGAAGCTTTACATCCTTGTGAAATACTTTGAAAACATGCCCCATGCTTGTTACACTTACTTTTTCCTGATCTGTAGCCCGCAAACTCAAATAATTGAGAACCTGTGGTTCCAACACGCTTAAGGACTCCAATAAAGCTGGAATGAGCTTTGGTGCATGAGGTTTCAGCATAACACCAGCACTTTTACTGATTTTCACCAGAGTGTTAATGCTGGAAAAGAAGTGAAGATCACATCATCTCTTTACCACTCTAACAATTTACAAAAGCTCTTTCCCCAGCTGTAGCTTGTATCAAATCCAACACCATCAATTTAGGAATGAATAAGGATCTCAACTGTTTAATGCATTACAAAGGCAATTTCCCCTCTCTGGACATTCACATCTCCATACCAAACTCTGTGAATGATCCACTTCAGTGTTCTCAACCAGTAGTATGAGTACCCTTAGAGGTACTCGAGAGAAGTCTGGGGGGGGGGGGGGTACATCAACACAACTGAAATGTGGAGAAAACTGAACTTTTGTTTTACGTTTTACAGTGCTTTATTATTTTTGTACTTTTTACACCCAAAAATTTCATTGCCCGCCCAGCTAGGATTAAGTTGTTTAAACAAATGTGTTGAAATAGTAGGAGAAAAAATGTGTGTCTGAAAACTGTGTGTATATATATATATATTTTTTTTTTTTTTTGAAAAAAGTGTACTTTATTTAAAAAAAAAAAAAAAGTTGAGAAACACTGATCCACTTCCACCCTGACTAGACTAGCCTCATTAAGCACAAGAAACTTCTTGCTTCATTAACACAAGCAACTTCTTCCTTATATATACACCCCTGCTTCTGTAACTTTCACTCCAACTTATCTGATGAAGTGGGTTTTACCTACAAAAGCTTATGCCCTAATAAATGTTAGTCTCAAAGGTTACGTCTCGACTACATTTCTCTTTCGACAAGGAATGTAAATGAAGGACTTCAAAATTGCAAATGAAGCACCGATTTACAAATTTTACACTTCATTTTCATAATGGATTCTGATTGCTTTTTTGAAAGGATTTTTGGAAAAGAAAAAAACAAACAAACAAAAAAAACCACCAACGCGGTCTAGACGCACTTCTTAAAAAACACCCACCTTTTTCGAAAGAATCCTAAAGAATGCCTGAAACAAAACAAAAAAAACCAAAACAAAACAAAAAAAAAAGAGGATTACAGGTTCTTTTGAAAAAGGGTTCCCCCTCCCCCGAAAGAACTGCATCGAGACCGCGTTGGTTTTTTTCGAAAAATCCTTTTTCGAAAAAGCAAGACATTTGTTATAGTTTGTTGTGTTTTAATCTTGCTGGATGATAATGTTAATAGGATCAAATTATTTCTACAAAAAAGAGAGCCTCACTTTTAGCTTACAGCCAACTTCAGAACCTTGATTACTGCTTCATGTACTCCCCTGGCAGAAGGATTACAAAACAATAAATCAACAGCAATACGTGCCATTCTCAAAGGATCCTAAAGTGATATGGAAACTAAAATGTATGCTCTCAGCACAACTGAAATGCAGCCACCTCTGGGGTGTGTGTAACTCAGCACAAAGAATGTTGGAAGAGTGAGGAAAAAGCAGTGAAGAAACATTGGCCAAGGAGACACAAGAGCACTTTATAGGTGCACACAGAGCAGACACATCCCCAGCTTGGGAGGGCCTATAGAAGAGTCTCACATACTACAAAAACTGCCACGTCACAGTTTACCTGCTGCAGAAGGATGGAAAGCTGTATTGACTCTTGCTGAGATTTGAATCTGTGCAGCTGCAGATAGTCTTTCATTTGTTGCCCCTAGACCTTACTTGAGCCCTGGGTTCAGCAGCTCCTCTCCTTAGGCTAGGAGAAGGGCTGTTAGATGCCTCCAGGAACTCTCCAGGTGCAGAGACTCAAGATGTTCTGAATTTGATACTTACACCATTGTACCAGTCCTCTGTTTAGTTAAAGAAATGGCACTCTAGGAAACCGCTGGAATTCTCTGAGCTGCTGTTTTAACAGGATGAAAGCAGGAGGTAGTGAGCAGGCTGTTTTTTATTGAGAATTGGGAGAAGGGATTAAAACGGGACGTGATTAAAGGACTCTTTGCAGTTCAGATGAATAAAAAAGAATCTCCTTGTGACAAACACACACACACACACACGCGCCCAATTCCAAGCAAATTTAGAGGATGTAAAACAAACCTCAGAGCTCGAACTTCAGTCACCGTGCTCATCATTCCTTTGTCTAGCAGGCAGGGCAGCAACACTGCGATAGTTCTCTGGCCCACTGCTCCTTTGGAGAGGTCGCACATTTTCACACACACCTACGGACAAATCAGGGAGTCATGCCACAAACATCTAAATCTTCCCTCTGATTTAACCCAGCACCTTCCCACACGTGACGGGAAAAGTTAAAGATGAACCAGAGCAAACCAAGAGGGTCCCATTGTATGTGGGTGCAGCCCACTGAAGTCAGAACAGTTGTGCCTGATCACATCAGGTCTGGGTTTGGCCCGTGATTAGCACCATTATTTTTTAATGAAAAATTAATCACTCGGCCAAATTCCAGCTCAGGGCTCTGCTTTTATTTGCTCCTGAAAAGGAATGTGGAGACAGGCACCAGGCTTCTCTCCAAACCCAGGCATGGCATCACCCTGGCCCTCAACAACTGGATGTGGTAATGTCCAGGATGGAAACACAGCTGCGGTGCAGGGTACTTCAGTTCGAGTGGCCCAAAAGATCAATGGTCACAACAACAGGTTCCAAATTAAGTGAGTCTCAGACCCGAGAAAGGGCAGCTAAACCCAGTCTAGTCAGCCCCATTTCTCTGCAAATGTGCACTGTGTACTATCTATCTAGAAGAAGGAGGGCACATAGGGAAGCAGATTTCAGATGTCTTCCTTCAATGTGTCACAAGAATATCAGTGAGCATGGCATGCATGATTACACTTAAATTTCTCTCCCCGGGCTGTAACATAACACTACACCTTTGTACCAGGGTAGTGTACATGAGAATAATCCATAATCAAACGACATTCTTAGACAGGTGGAAATGAACTATTATACCCCACCATACACAACACACACAGTCTGCAATGAAGCAGGTCAATTTTACCTTACTTAAAGTTTTCAGGGCTAGTTCTGCTGCTTTTCGTACAGACTCCTATAGAAAAAGTTAAAATTCCATTAATGTTTTAGTTAAATTATTTTATCATTACTGACCTCCTTGAACTATCTATACAAGTACTGACAAACCTGATTCATAGCCTGCAGATTATCTTGAAAAGATCTCTCTGCATATGGTCTACTTCCTATCACTCAATTTGTTCCGATTCCCAAAAACATGATCTAGACACTATAAAATCAATTTGATCCTGATTTACAGCTGGCTGTCCTTTTTCCATTAAAAGGATTTCCCTTGCTTTGCTTCTTCCATCCACTAATGTTGGACGATCTGCCCTTTTCTAAAAGGAAGCATAAAATCTCTACTGTATGCTTTATTCTCTTCTCAGAAGCATTGCTGAGGAAATCTGTTGTATACTGTTTTTACCATCATATTATTTAGGGCTGGGGTTTTTTTGCCTTTCACTACACCACAAAAATGATGCAGTTTCAGCTAAGTTTGTGAAGGCAACAAGGCCTAACATCTGCACCTCCAATCACTGAAGCTTTAGCTCTGCTTGAGCTCAAAGGCAAAGTTCAATGTTAGGAAACATATGGCTTGATCCTGTCCACTTAAGCATGGACACCACTTTAACATATAAGCGCTCCTGGCTGGACTACTCAGATATGTGAAGTTAAGCATATGCTTAAGTGTCGTGCTGGGTTAGGGCCAGACTGCTGAGCACTTCTGTAACACTGCGCGTAATAGGAAAGGAAAATAGTATGTGCTGCATATGCACTCTCAAAGGGTATGTCTACACTACAGCACTAATCCGAACTAACTTAATTCGAATTAGTTAATTTGAAGTAAGCTAATTCGAACTAGTGCATCTAGACCTAAAAACTAATTAGAATTAGTGTTTTGCTAATTCAAACTAGCATGTCCACATTGAGTGGACCCTGAACCGAAGTTAAGGCTGGCCAGAACCAGGACTCAGAGTGTGGAGCTGCTGCCTCAGGCTAGCCGAGGGCTGTGCTTAAAGGGACCCAAGCCCCCACCCCGGACAGACAGTTCTCAGGGTTCCCCGCTTGCTTGTCTACCTCGATGAGGGACAGCAAAGCAGTCCTGTCTTGGAGAGCCCTGAGTGCCCACGCTCGGCACATCACAGCACTCGGCCATCAGCCTGACTGCACTTGCCACAGGCTGCCATCCGGGGGGGGCGGGGGGGGGAGGGGGAAGTGTCAATCAGGGGGCTGTCAGGATCCAGGAGGCCCTGCAGGAGAGTTTCCACCCTGAGGAGTCCGCAGAGCCACCCCAGTCCTCCCCATCGGGGGCTCGTGCCCCTTTCCTCCCTCACCTCCTTCCACTTACCCCTCCCTAGCCCCCCTTCCTGATGTAAAACATAAAGGACACGTGTGTTCAAAAATAGAAACTCTCTTTATTTAACAAAACTGGGGGTGGGGGGGATTAACCTCTGGGGAGACTGAGAAAAGGAGGTGGGAGAGGGGAAGAGAGAGGGTGGGAGAGGGGAGGGGGAAACCTGGGAGGAGGGAGCTGGAAGGGGGGAAGGAGGAGGGGAAGTATAAAACTATGGTACGCCATATCTTCAGTATTGTGTAGAGATGTGGTCTCCTCACCTCAAAAAAGATATTTTGGCCTTGGAAAGGGTTCAGAAAAGGGCAACTACAATGATTAGGGGTTTGGAACAGGTCCCATATGAAGAGAGGCTAAAGAGACTGGGACTTTTCAGCTTAGAAAAGAGGAGACTGAGGGGGGATATGATAGAGGTATATAAAATCATGAGTGGTGTGGAGAGGGTGCATAAAGAAAAGTTCTTCATTAGTTCCCATAATAGAAGGACTAGAGGACACCAAATGAAATGAATGGGTAGCAGGCTTCAAACTAATAAAAGAAAGTTCTTCTTCACAAAGCAAATAGTCAACCTGTGGAACTCCTTGCCACAGGAGGCTGAGAAGGCTAGAACTATAACAGAGTTTAAAGAGAAGTTAGATAAAGTCATGGAGGTTGGCTCCATTGAGTGCTATTAGCCAGGGGGGAGGAATGGTGTCCCTGGCCTCCGTTTGTGGAAGGCTGGAGATGGATGGCACGAGACAAATGGCTTGGTCATTGTCTTCGGTCCATCCCCTCCGGGGTACCTGGTGTTGGCCGCTGTCGGCAGACAGGCTACTGGGCTAGATGGACCTTTGGTCTGACCCAGTACGGCCGTTCTTATGTCCTAAGCTCAGGGCGAGACCCCCGACTGGACCAACTTGATTTTCATGCAAACCTGCTCCTGGGTTCGCATGTGGCCTTTGGTGGCCAGGCTGGCAGCTATCCTGCCCTAGACGGCCTCATTCCTGTGCCTAGTGAGGAGGTCGTGGACGTTGGAGGTCTCCCCCCAAACCTCGATGAGGTCCACGATCTCCACACTAGATCAGGCGGGCGCCCTCCTCTTGCGGCCCCGGGCAGGCTCCTGGGAGCCGCCAGCCTGGTCCTGGGAAGAGGCGGAGGGCTGGGTGGCAGCGGGTGGCTGGCTCATGCCGTGCCAGGTGCAGGGTCTGCTGGCTGGGTGCTGGCAGGCTTGCACCTGGCATGGGCACTGTAGTCAGACCGTGCCCCTTTAAGGGCTCTGGGGCCGGGAGGGGGGCAGAAGAGTTTCTCTGGTTTGGCCCAGAGTGGCCACCAGGGCAAGCTGGGAAGAGCTAGCCTCCAACTAGTTCAAATTAAGTGGCTACACAGCCCTTAATTCAAACTACTTAATTCAAACTAGGCATTACTCCTCATAGAATGAGGTTTACCTAGTTCAAATTAAGTTCGAACTAGTGGTTTGCATGTGTAGCGCCTATGAAAGTTAATTCGAACAGTTGTTAGTTCGAATTAACTTTGTAGTGTAGACATACCCAAACCTACTTGCACTCCCAGAACTGTACAAAGTGCTTTGGATAAGCTGAGTAAAAAAGACCTTGGAAGGAATCCCAACATTTTAAGAACTCGGATGAAGAATTTCCTAAGCATTTTACTTAGTGGGGCCTGAACAGTGGTGAGCACCTCTGATTTCCACTGGCTGCAGTGGAAGGTGAACCAGGACCAGCTCCTAGCTAGAAACCGATTCTTCCCAGAGATACTTTTCTAAACTTGAGGGAGGTAGGATATTCCCTCCAGATATGATAAGAACACTTGAGAAAACAGCCAAGAACTTACCAGGAAGCTGTATTACCTTAATATCATCTTGTACTTTGAACAGGGTTTCCCAGATTTCTGGAAGTTTGTCAATAATGTCATCCAGTGGCCGGCCTCTTAACAAGTCATTCAGTGCTAGACAGCTGCAAAACAGAGATAAAATACAACACAGGAATAAAATGCTACAAATCAAAACACGTTACATTTATCTAAAAAAACTTCCAAAGGGAGACCATCCTTGGCGGGAAACACCCCTGGGCCTGACTCCCTGTTTACACAAAAGCCACTTTGCATTATTGTGGCAGTGTAAAGAGTCCTGAAAGGCAAAGGAAGTGTAATATATACCTACTAAAAAGTCCCTTTACGTGGCCAGAAAAATGTGAAGTGATGTAGAAGAGAATCTGGTTCCAGAATAAAACAGTAGCTTATGAAGCCCTGCCTCCTTCAACAGATTCCTTACCTATTTGCAGGCCCTGATTCACCTCTGCTTTCCTCCATTTGATTCTGGAGGAATGGCACTGGCATAAAACTAGATTAAGGGAGTGGTGAATCACACCTGTTAACCGCTTTCCCCCAAAACAAGCCTGCCACCTCATTCAGTCTGTATCTGCTTCATTGCATATTTAAAAGAAATGTGTATGTACCAAAGTGCTACATAAAAGCCTACATACTGCTGTCTACTTCCCTTTGACACATGCAAACTGTAATTAAAAAAACCTACCAAATGCAATCTGGCTTCCAATCCTTGTAACCACCTGGCTCAAAACCAGTTTTCACCCAGACACCAGCAAGACACATACATGGCAATAAAAACCTCTACAGGAATGAGTCTCAGAATCTGGGCCCATCTGGACCTCGTCCTCCATGCAGGATCTCAGAGTCCAGGCTCTAGGCCAAGCCCAAATATCTACATTGCAATTTTACAGCTGCATGGCCCAAACCCCGCGAGCTTGAGTCAGCTGACCCAGACCAGGCATGCTCCATCAGAGTACAGTGAATACACACCCAGGAGGCGCTGCTCCTTCTGAGGCATCTGCCTGTCAAAATGAGGCAGAAAAGCTCTTCAATTAAGGATTTACAGGTTTTTTTCCTTAATCAATGGGGACAGCATTTTATTCTCCCCACTCCAGTTTGTCTCCAGAACTGCTGAACTAGTTTGGGGCCAACTTTTAACAATAATAAAAATTCAGCCTTTGACAGAGACCAGACTGAGAAAATTTCAGCCAGGAAAAGTGAAAACTGAAGAAAGTTCTGAGTGACAAAAAAAAAAAAAAAAAAAAAAAAAAAAGAGGGTTTATAATGGAAATATTTAAGCAACCTTAATTACAGCTGCTGCAAGCACATCCATTGTAACACAGCTCTAGGGTTGTTTTCTAGCCTAAAGAGCCTAACTCTGGGTGCAGAGGTGGGATGCAGCAACTTGATGGAGAAGGTTTGGAGCACAGATCAGATGTTTATGCTGGTTTCTGAGAAGCTGTATCAAAAAACATGGAGCTAACAGCAGTTCATTACCAGAGCTGTATCTAGCTGCATCCTCCTCTCAGCAAGTCTTTGTACTACGCAGATAAATGGATTGTCGGTACACTCTGACCGTAACATAGAACACCTCCAAGCTTCAACTCCCCCCAAACTCAACCAAACATGCCATATGCACTGCAAGTCGCAGAGCTCATGTCAGCTGCCTGAGGCTCACGCTACAGATCTTAAAAAAAACAACAGCGTAGACATTTCTGCTTGGGCTGGAGCCTCGGCTGTGGGTCCCTCCATGCTCACCAGATTTCAGAGCTTGAGCACCTAACAACATGGCTCTTTTTAACCCCGCACTGCAAGCCCAAGTCA
Organism: Pelochelys cantorii; assembly: GCA_032595735.1. Taxonomy (NCBI): domain Eukaryota; kingdom Metazoa; phylum Chordata; order Testudines; family Trionychidae; genus Pelochelys; species Pelochelys cantorii. The sequence goes on from CM064330.1 coordinate 121,536,369, forward strand.
GCTGACCCCAGCTGTGCTACTCACTGATGCAGAGTTTAGCCTGCAGTGTAGATGCACCCTAAAAACTTTTCAGGCTTTAGGATCCCCAAGAACTTTGCAATCAGAAAACCCTTTTCTTCAGAGCGTTTAGCCCAGTATGCCAGCAGGCTGAACAGGGTCAAATACTGAAACAGAAGGCGTTGAGGTTTATGCTGAGGTAGGACATTTCAATCCCGATGGTGGGTTCCTCCCCAGCCAGCCCCTTTTCCTTTTTAAATCCCATAGGGCTTTGTACTGGAAGAGAGACATGCTGGCAGCTTTGTTTGAAGAGGAAGAGGTCACTGTTGAGCTATACCTGGATTCTCTGATCCTCCACATGTTGGTGGTCAGGTTGCTGAGCAAGTCATCCAGAATCTCCTTCATGTATTTATCAACCTGGAAGAAAAGGGAAAATGACAGACGAGGAGCAACCTGAAGCTTCCCACCAAAACTCTCGTCTCAACCAGATCCACGCATTTGGGTCTAACTGCATGCCTGGGGCAACAGCAAGCAAAAGTCCAGATCTTTGGCTAGCAACTCTTAAGCTTTTCCACCTTTGAGAAAGGGCTTTGTGGGGCAGATCCAGCACCCTCAAAGATACTAGTCAAAGTAGAGCAAATCCTGATCTGTGAAAGATCAGAGTTGACCTTGCATGAGCTTGTTCTGGCTCTGGCTGGCTCATTTGCTCCCGTTTGGAAGAAATTTCCTCTCCTCTGTTTCAGATCCCCAAAACGGGGAGAACTGCAGTAGCCACATGGAGGAGGGAAAAGCTAGAGCCCTCCAGCCCTTTTGTTAAGGAAAGGTTTGGAAGCAGAAGCAAACATGCCTGAGAGCATCTCTCACTCTGTGCAAGTAGCTTCATATGAGTTTGGAGCTAAAAAAAGAAAACTCATTCATCCATTCTAGAGTTTCAGGCAGTCAGGGAAGAGAGGACCTAACACCGAGTTTTCCTACCTCCTATAGCTAGGGGCAGCTTCTTCCACTAAGTCAGCAACAGCTTTTGGCAGGGCCTCTTCCCATGCAACTGCCTCACCATTTCAGGGAAGCTGATCTTTGGCTGCCACAATCCCAGAGCTCTCCTCAGCCACTGGTGGGTGAACTGCACCTTCACCAAGCGGCAGGGGCTCCTAGGGGCTTCTCACAACAAAGGCAGGAAATGTTGCAACCCCCACTTTATGGGGTATGAGAACGTGAGTGTGGTCCTCGCGGATGAACTCATGGAAAGACCTTCCAGGCATAACAGGCATCTGTGCATCTTCCATTTCTGCCAATGAATGTCACATCCCCAGTTCTACTGGTCTATGTTAGGACTGACTCTACACAGTAGCAGATTTCCTCCTTCTCATACAGCACAGATCATCAATGCCTTTTGCAAGTTGCTCCTCAGCTATTTTCTTGCTGAGAAGCCTGTTGAGGCACGTAAGCATGTGGCTTTGCCCTCCAACACCCCAGAGACCCAAAAGGGACATGCCAACCCCTGCTCACTCACTGCGGATTTGTCTGTGACAAGCGCGTTCCAAATGCTGGTCATAGCCTGTCGAATGCCCATGTTGGGGTCAAACTGGTAACGATAGAGACGGGGAACCAGCTGGGGAAGAAATGGAGCCAGCTGCTCTCCAGCCTTGGTAGCGATCACATTGAAACCAAATGCTGCTCCCTAAAATGAGGAAGAATGGATATCTCTGTATATGTGGATACATCTCACTTCAGCAGACAAGTGCATCTATATTACTCATTTGGGACCCAAAGTTGGCCCCACTTAAGTCAATAGCAAAGCTAAGATAATCAATGTAGGATCAGATCCTAGCTGCACCCCTGATTTGTCATAGCTTAATTACATTTGGTTGGTAATAAAATGAAGCCAAATATTGACTTTAAGGACCAATCCCACAGCTTTGAGCCATAAAGGTTTCCAACAGGTGACATAATGCATGTGCCATGAAGGGCGGCTGGATTAATAAGATATTGCATGTTCTTCCTCGCTCACTCCTTTTCCTGTTGAGGTATTTCCTTGGAACTCCTATCCAGAGATGGTGAGTGAGAGGGATATAAATCTGTGCAGCAGTAAGCATTACATAAAAGCAGATTTTTGAGAGAGAGAGAGAGAGAGAGAGAAAAAAAGTGTTTCCAAAAGAAATCAGGTAGGAGTTTTCCCTGTGCACAAACTAGGTTACATTTATAAAAAAAAAAAAATCTAAGGTTAAAAGAATATGAATACATATCTTCTCTGCATTTCTTGAAAATGCTTGGGACAACTGCTTTGTATTCATCATGGTTCAGATGAACTCAAATGGCACTACTTCATCAGCCCTACTGTAGTAGGAAAGGGGGGCAGTCAACCCTCATGCTGAAGTTGTCAGTGTCACTCAGCAAAATAACTGCTTAGCAGTGGAAGAGTTCAGAGTCCAGCTCATGGCACTGGTTGTTTGCAGTTCCAGTGTCAGTATTGCAGAGCTGCCATTTAGCTTTGGGCAGAATATTGGGTCACAAATTTAGCACAAAACAAAACAAAAAAAAAAAAACCACACCAACAAAACCTCAAGGCAGGTAAAAGCAAAGAAATTCTAAGAATCCTGCACAACAGGGGACAAAGACTAGTGGCAAATCATAAGACAACTGTAACAGGATGGCAGAATCTACAACCCCACTGAGGACAGAAGGCTCTTCTGTCAGCAGACATTAGAATCCAGTATAAAGTTTGAGTAAATTCTGCTGACTCATTACAGCAGGTGGAGCTTGTGAACTCCACCAGACTATAAGAGAAAGGTGTGAACCTCTGCTTATAAGAATCAAAGCCCAGAGATAGGGAGGTCCTGCAAGAAACACTGTGACTAGTCATGCTTTGGAAAAAAGCTTAGATAGGGGCTTATGTTCTGCTAACAGTGGAGTTTCTAATGAAACCAAATCCCAGCAAGAGAGCAAGTGATGCACTTGTGCACAGCAGATAAGTTATCGGAAGCACACAGGAGCTCTGCTTGCTCAGTTATTAAAACAACTTATTTTGTATTTAAAATGGGCTAATGAAAAAGGATGTCACATTTTTAAAAAATGTTTTATGTTGAACGTATTTAAATTAAGATTTTATTAATTAGAATGAATAAAAATGATGGTTGTTTGACTTCAGGAAGCATGACAAGTTTGGCTTTGACAAAGGCTATAATGGCTAAAACATGTGAGTATCTGATCTTGAGGTAAATAAAATTAAGAGGATCATTTCAATAGACTGTGATAAGCAGTGGTCTCAGCACCATCATCTCACTATCTTGAGCTCCACTTGCCTTTTGTTAAATGCACCTCTTTTTTTGCCTTAAATTTAGGCTTTAAGCTCTTTTTGTTAAATATCTGCAGTGCAGCTACCACACTGTGCCCCTGCCTCTATTTGTTACCACAGTACAAATAATAAACAACAACAACTACAGAGTGGAATGTGGGGTGTGGATTCAAGCAATGCAAACAGTATTAAGGATTTGTTGCAATCATTTGAAGAAATCTGTAATCCATCTTTTTACATGCTGGTAGACTCACCCTAGCACACAGTATCTTATGGCCAGAAATTGCCCTTCAATTGTTAGAAGAGGAATGATGCAATTATTGGGGTTCTTTATTGCTCACATAGGTATTTCTGCATTGTTGCATTAAGTTACCTTGCGTGAGTTCCACATGGCATGGTGGTTGGCCAGATTCATGAATTTATACACCAGGTCTGGCTGACTGAGGTCACTTGCCAATGAACAAAGCTCCTTGTAGGTAGAGAGACCCTGGCTTGGGAAGGCAGGAAGGAAAAATTAGTGTCACTTTTCAGACACAGATATCGCCATACCTGTAACTACCACAGTCAAGTCATGCTCTGGAGTAGAATCTATAAGCAATTCAGCTAAGAGATAAACATGTCCAAGCAGGACTGCAGAAAGAGCTTTAATAGCTATTAGAGAGGTAACAAGAATAATAATCAACATTCTAGACATGCAAAGCCTGACTTCCCGGGTTTTTACAAGAGTCTGTAGCTCTATAACTACAGTTCAGTGTAGAATTACACTTGTCTCAGGGAAGGTCATTACTGAACCTACCCATCTGGGGTTTTGCCTAGGGATCCCTGGAACACCACTGTTTCTCCAGTCACTTCATGCTTGACTCTGGTGATAAAACAGGACAAGTGTTAGCTTTTCTGTGCACTATCTGTCATTCATACACTGTACATCTCACCAGTGAATTTATTTCACTGTATCTGCGTGGTAAATTCCAGTTAGTTGGGACATAATCCTGAAGGCTTACACGCATACTTAACTTCCCTCTGACTCCAGTGATGCATAACATTAGGCATGTGTTTAAGTCTTTGAAAGGATCATATTGTTCAATACTAAGTTAAAAGATGCAATGTATACAAATAGCTGCTTTTTACTTCCATCAATATCTGGTCCCATTCTCTAGGGCATAGGATCCAAGCACATATTTAGACAAAGTGTCTATCTCCATTCCAAAAGGGCAAAATACAATTTACATCTGCTTCTTAGCTGCAGCTACCACTGGAATTTTCCTTATATTGTCTCATTCTCCTAGTTTCTGGTCCTCTGAAGTTAGTAGCACCACTCACATTGATTTCTTCTAACCTTTGTTGCCTAACTTAACTGCTTCCTCCTCTCAGCAGGGGAGCTCTCCACTATACTGCAGAGCCATCAATACTTGCTATGTAATCATTTTCACTATAATAAAACTTTTTAAAAAATATTAGAAATAGAAAAGCAAAAATTAATTTCCAGCCATTATTCCTAGCATCAGGCAATCAACAGTAGTCCCCTGCAAAGAGCTGCTGTGACAGTAAATAATCCAAAGCAGAAAGGACATTGGACTCTTTGGCACAAAAAAGAAATACATCTTTGTTAAAACTTGAACAAACAGGAGATACATTTGACCCACAAGGCAAACCCCCAAATGCCTCTGTAATATGTTAACCATTCAGAACAGCTCAATAGGCTAGACCTGATGGTACTTAGTTATATCTGACAGTATGTGATATGAGCAGTAGGTGAAAGTTGACTTCCACCCCTCTGATCCTAAGAAACATCTCTCCATATACCTACCTACCTCTCTCTCACACACGAAGTTCTGCACTCACCGTACCTTTTCCCAGTCATAAGTGCATCAACAAGTGTGGTGACCAGCTCCTGTTGATCTTGTTCACTGCCTAGTTCATACACGAGCCCCAGGCCTTTTGAAGCAACGTCTTGGCTAAGTTCTGCAACACATTTCATACAATAAAGCCAGGTGTGCAAGTAGAAAGAAAAATATCAAAGAAGAGACCCAATTAAAATGGGAGCTAAAATGTGATCTATGACGCAATTAAATTACACCAACACTATCAAAATCACAATCTTAAACTGTCACAGTTGGGTGTGAAATGAACTCCCAATTCAAACAGATCACACGTTTTAAGCCCATTAAAATGCTACCAGCTCGGGAAGACGCATTTCATGCACATCTTCCCTACTACTTTGCAGCAGCCGCAAATGTTCCTAGAGCTCTATATTTTTTGCTGACATCAAAAGGTGCTGGGGCCTAATCCAACAGAAAGATTCCCTCCTACTGATTTCTGGGGGCTTTGAATTAGCTTTTGAATTCGTTAAACTGCATCTAGGCAGGTGGATCCCTGGGCTGCACCCTATTTATTTAAATGGAGCACAGTCAAAGCCTTGCCCATGTGGATCCAACTGCAGGCCCTGGTACACAAACTGAACAGGGGAGTCCCATCTGTCTCTATTCCACTATAATCCCAAGACAGGGGGAAAGCATGCCTGCCAATGGAAATTCTGGTGTAGACAGGTCAAGGTAGAGAGAAATGTTTCATTTGACTTTTCTACAGAACAGCAAGCTAATGTGTCCATTTTCTAGTAAAAACTAGTATTTGCACAAAAATCTTTCAGGGCTGAATAATAAAGGTTTAGATGATTGAGTTTAACTATACGGCACAGCAAAGATCTTCTCCCCTCTGCTAAGAAACTGTTCAAAGACAAAATACATCGATATGATATTACTTACCATCATTATCAGACAGAACTGAAACAAATGCACTTTGGATCTCCTTGAGATGAGACTGAAAGATATAAAAGAAGAACATGTGTTTTTTATTCTGTGTTTTTGTCTCCTTTCAATTTCATCTTATAGGGTTTAGCAGATAGTCAGTCAGTCTATTTTATTGCTGTCACAACTGTAATTCAAACAGATGTTACAAGAACTGCACTCATTTCCTGAGAAGTCAGGAACAGGCCACCTAAAGAATGCAAAACATGATTTCCAAACACCAAACACCTTTCCTCAAACCTCAAAGCAATTTACAAGGCAACACAAATATTATTCCTTTTTTTCAGATGGGGAAAGAAAGGACTGGGGAGTGGAGAGGGAGGTTGTCAAGTAACTTGTCCAAGGCTACAAAGTGAATAAATCAAGAATCTACATCTCCGAACTCCTAGCCCCTGTCCTAGTCTGAAGACTGCACTGCCTCCTTGAATATACATTGATTTTGAGGAGAACTCTACAAACATAACTTAACATGGGGCAACTTTGTAAGTCTGAAATTTAGTAATAAACATATGTAGCATCTTTCATCCCTAAACATTCTGATAACTATGTACAGACACTTTGCTGCTGAAATTTAGCCACCTTGGGACACATGATGGCAACAGACTGCCTCATCATTGCCTATTACACCAGAGGGCGGGGAGTGGAAATTTTGGCCAAAACCACTGGGTTGAAATCCTGTGCTTAGGCAGAGACCCAGCAGATCTTTAACTGCCATACAGAGTGGACAGGCCCTTAGTTTTAAGGCCTCATCCAAAAAAAAATTCTAAACACAGTATTAGCTTATCTGCTTTTGCAGAGCAGAATTGACCCTGCTGGGATTTGAACCTGTAGCTCCAAAGAGTCTAGAAATTCCAATTCTGATTTATTCTTAGAGATTCAGTGTTCTTTAAAATTGCAAAGTCACCAGCTCTTTTTGCCTAAGAGGACAGGGCTTTGAGGCTATATCCTGCAACCCTTATGGGCACAAAACCGACAGTGACTTCAGCAGAAGTTGTAATCTTACAGCCTTAATAGGCCTCTAAGAGCACTGTGATCTGAAGGCATGCAGCTGTCACATGAAGCACTCAGAGAGCCCATAAGGAAGGAAAGAGGCAACAGGGGAGAAAGAAGGCAGGAAAGAGGCAGAAGTAGATTTTCACCTTAATTTCTTTGTGCGTGCTTAGCTTCTTCACCAGTGACAGAAGCCAGATGCAGGCTGCCTGCCTGACGTGGGGGTTAGGGCTGACAAAGTGCTTATTCAAAATGAGGTCCAAAACCCAGGGGACCACATCGTTCACTTTCACATCTGTATGAATGGAATAAAAAGATGAGGAAGATTACATCCACCCTGAAACACACACATGCTTATTGTAACTGGACCCACTCAATCAGATCAGTGGTAGCTCTTCATTATGGTGTCAATGGGAGGTTTGCATGAGTGAGGAATGCTGAATGGGCCCCTCTTGGCCAAGCCTTAAAATATCCTTGGCCAAGACTCTTAAGATCCGGTACTGGAAAAACCCACAACACTCCTTGAACTAAAAAGAATGGTGCAGACTATGACTGAATGAGTCAGGTTTTTATTAGTAACCCAAATTCCCCAGAGGGACCAACCTAGCTTCTACCTGATCCTGAAAATATATATACACACATGCTTAACACTAGGCACAACTGAGAGTAATGAGACTACTCAAACCTACAAAGTAAAGCATGTGCGCAGCATTTGCAAGAAAGGGGCCCAAGACTGCATCTATGGTATTTTGTAGGCAGCATTTTTCATGCTCACTTTCTTCATGTTTAGTGAACAGACTGTGCACTTGGATGCATAAAAATCAAGTAGATATCCAAGTCCATGCACATGCAAATACAGTCTGTTCACAGAAATCCAATGATTTGGGTACAAACCCTCCCGCAAGAAAAACCAAAGATTCTGTTTTAAAGTCTGCTTTGGGAAATTTGGCTCTTACTGTTTTAAAGGATTTTTAGATATCACGAGCACAGGAGAGCATAATAAATTACCAAGGTATAAAGCAGTTAATTGTATACTAGTAAGAAGCTGACAAATAGCACACGTTTGAAAATCTTCTCATTATCTGTTGATATTTTTCAAAGCAGTCAAGAAAAACACCCTGCAAATGGACTGGTGAAGGGTCCAAATCTGCAAGGTGCTGAGCATCACTTGGGAGATGCTAAGAGCCTCAGCGCTGACTGACTATAATTAGTATCCTAGAGATGCTCTGCTCCTTGTAGGACAGGCCCCTCAGGTTCTTTATTCCACTTCCCAACCTCCTGAATCAACAATGTCTACCTGCAGGAGGAGTATATTCTTCCTCGGTGACCATCCAAGCATCACGGGCAGCCACTGAGCTGGTGCCTATTGAAGCACTGGTAATGGCTTCCCCGACAGTGAACTGAAGTTCTATTTGCTTGGCCTGAAAAACACAGCAGGACCTCACTTAATAATCACCTTGTTAATGAACATCCCGATAATTCTCACCCCTGCTCGGAGTAGAGTTGCTGCATTTTGCAGAGATTTTCAAAGCTCCCTAAACCATTTGGATGCTCAAAACTGATGGCAATACAATGTACAAATCCCTTGGGTGACTTTGAAAACCTCAGTCCTTTACTTTTACAAAAGGCTTTATGGAATATTTGACAGCCTGCTATGAAATGATACTGTAAGTCATTAAAAGCATTCTGCATTTGTCCAAATCAGTGAACAAAGCGGGACTGGTGCTGCAGTGTCCTTGGCTGAAAACCAAAAGGGTTATTCACTTTTTTCAGCTCTCCCAGTCAGTGTAACATATGGAGGTTTTATTGTACTCAGACGTAAAAAGATTCCCCCACCCACCACTTCAGGAAACAAATGGACATTAAATGTTCTATCTGGTCACACTGAAAAGCGGAGCAGCACATTCTAACTTTAAGAGGTGGAAAGAAATTCTTTTCCGCTCACAAGGGACACACAGCAAGATTTAGTTTGGTTCTGTGTCCTTCTTCCATCTCCTCTCTATTTGCATCAGGACCAGAACAGGCAACAAACTTTGCTCCTCATTTAGTGTGTACACACACACACACACACACACACACACACACACTTTTTTACTATTACATATAGCCCTAAGGCCTGATTTTCAAAGGTGCTGAGCACCTACAGTTCCCACTGACATCAATTAACACACCAGTTTCTCAGTTCTAAGCAAAATCATTCCCTTAGCTTACAGTCTTTCAATAGTAGTTTCCCACAACTTCAGATCAGGATGAGTCCCTTTTGTGGCTTGTACAATCATGTCACTTTACAGGGTTTGGCCATGGCAGTTATATTTGATACTCACTAGTCATGTCTGCATCTGCTAAAAGTGATTATGATCAACAGAGAAAGGGAAAATCAGCATGCAAATGCAGAACACTATCCCGCATCCAGCATCTCATTCAGTAAATTAGCAACTCTCAAATACAGTGCAGAATGGGAAAAATAAAATACATTTCCACGACAGAGCAGAGTTCTGGGATTAACAAAAATCTACTGATGATTTTATTCTAAAATGCTTAATGCAACAGAGCTACAACACTCCAAGTCTTCCCAACACAATTTCTGTCCTTTGTTTACAATTGGTCACAGGAATAAGGTATTTTCACATTCAAGGTGTACATTTACTACATTTTGAAAGACCAGATTTTCAGACGTGGCCTCTAAAAGAGCCATTAACACAAGCACTTCCACCTGGGCTTAACTTTACAGGCACAAGCAGCCCTATTGGAAATACCAATGGAAATGTGTGTAGGACTGGTGAACTAAAACTGGGGCCACCGGCTTTCCATGCACAAAACTTCTCTTTACTATCTATCAGCCTGTTTTGCAAACAGAAAGATCAGACCTGAAAAATGGAATGAGTCATTTCAAAGAGCCGCTCCATGTCCCTTTGTAAATGTGGCCCAAAATATTCAGAAGGCTAATCTTAATTAACTGAGATGCTCATTGAGATGTAAAGGAAAATATTAGAGCCTTACCTCCACAGAATCCATGAGTCCTTGCAAGAGCAGTTTCTGGTGTGGAAAGTCTCCATCTCCCACTGGAAAGTAACCCAGTGTTTGTATTGCTCGTTCTTTCATCTTAAATATAAAATCACAAGATTTTATTCATATACCCAGGAGGCCCTTTTTCTATATAGATGCCTCTTAATGTGAAAACCAGACCTCTATTAGTATGCTGTCACACCTCCCCACTCAGTTTAACCACAAACTCTTAGAAATCAGAGATGGGAAAACCTACTAGCTCATTCAGCATATCCTCCTGCCAATAGACAACGTTTCCCTACAGTACAGTACTATCTGGACAAGAAACCCACTAGAAAATGCCCCAGGCAGTGGGATTTTCCCTCACTCCATCAGAAGTCCAGTCCAGAGCCGTGTCCCTTTCATCTAGGACTAGAAAAGTTCTTCCTGTTTTCCAGCCACCATGTCCCATTTTCATCCCATTACTCCTAACCAAGATGATAAAAAGCCCCACAAAATTATTATTTATTGAAGGGATTTCTAACAGCTTTTAGCCTAATTCTCCTGCACTGAAGCCGGAGTAAAAATCCCACTGACTCCAGTGGGAGCAGAGTAGTTAAATCAAGACTGTGCACTTTTTGAAAATGTCATCACCAAGGCTGTAAGGGTGACATCTCTCACTTTGATAGGTCATCACGCTAGCTTCACTGTAAACCCAAAACAAACAAGAATCAACACGGAGAGAGAATATGCCAGAAACAAAACTTAAACAAAACAAATCTTGCCTTATTTGTTTCCTTGCCAGAAGGGATTCTGGTCAGTAAACTTTCAACAAGATGCAGCTTGGTAAACCCGGTGCCTTCATTGGGAATTGGCAAGGGGCCATTCCTGCCAATTTCCCCTAGTGCTGTACAAGCAGCAACTGCCAGGAGTGGAGAGATGCTATCCAAAAAGGAACCTACATAAAACCAAACAGGATGACTTGGTTCTTGTCCCTACAATCCAAGTGCAGTCAAAAGTATATATATATATATATATATATATATATATATATATATATATATATTTTTTTTTTTTTTAAAACAAGAGGCCACATTTTTCTCTAACAGAAAACGAGAAGTGAAGTCAGAGTTACAACCGAATAAAACTAATACAAGTGAGGGAAGAATATGCCACAAAAACACACCTGCTCATCTCTCACACGGGAGCCTCTCTCTTAATACTGGAGTATCGAGCATTGTTTACATCTGATTAGGCAACAGTGATGGAGACATTTTTAAAGACTGGCAAATCCATCAGACATGTGTTACTCAGCAAGAAGTGCACTGTCAGTAGATGCAGCCAACCTGAGAAATACCCTGAACCAGGTGTAAATGGAAACTATGTTTACACAGATTCTCATGTCAAGTACCATCAGTGCCAAGGTACAATACAATAGCCAAGAGTGAAGTTACCTATTGTTTCTGTTGCAGTCTTTATGAGCTGGTCTTGTTCTGGCATGACAACAATATTTGGCTCTTCTATGTCATGCATCTCCACCACTCTGATTTTCCTTTTGGCTAGGTACCTTCCAACTGTGAATCCCAAAGCCAACAAAGACCCATGCTGGATCTCCGGGTTCTACAGACAACAATCATATTGCAAGAAGTTTACATAGATACAATCATGTGTTTTACATAAAGCATCCATGAAAAGACAGATGTATAGGTAGTCCCAGGGCACAGCATGAAAATTCTGAGCTATAGCACAGCTTATGGGGCTGTCTGTAAGTGGTCAGTATTGTCAATATTTTCTGCAGAATTTAAGCTTCCTGGGGCGATTTTCAATAGCCAACGGATGTGGGAGGTCACAGCAACCTCTGTTCCTAAACCGCTTAGGATCTTTTGAAAACTTCTCCCACATTACTGGGAGAAGCACATCTGTACTCCTTTAGTTTATAAATGTATCCTTCTGTAGGTCAGCAGTACTGTCTTGCCTACATTGCACACACAACAGGGGTCAAGTTCTGCTCTCATATGTGTCAGATAAAATCCCTTCCATTCAGTGGAGTTACTCAAGAGTCACACTACTGTGAGTGAGAGTACAATCTGGTCCAGTAATTCTAGATGAGGTTAAAACTGCCTCCATGCAGCTTAGTGGGATATAAGGTAGGAAACTCAATTATAACATATGTCAAGAACACTATTTCAGTGTTGACCTTTGTATTGGAAATGTCTCGCTAATATATTTATCCACTGGCTAGATTCATTGGAAAGGATATTCAGCAGGAATAAGGCTGTAAGATTTAAAAGGTGCAAACACCAGATTTTTTTTAACGTTTTTGTTTGATCCACAACATATTACCTTGAGAGGGAAAGGAGAAGAGTAGATCTAGATGGGACTAGAAAATTTCAAAGGGGGAATAAAAGTTCTCATAAAAGAAATAATTTTTGTGATAAGACAGACTCCATTTTATTTCCAATAGCTCAGCTTAGCTTTAAAACACGGAACCTCTCAGGGTAACATGGTGCAAAGGCACTAGTAAAACAACAGATTACTGAGATCTATGTAGGGATTAAAATCAAATCAGTTCTTTGGGAAAACATGGCTGAGGGATCTGACCCCTTAGACTGCAGCAGATGAGATACATCTAGTTTTATTAGTTTTAAACTAATAAAAGAAAGTTCTTCTTCACATAGCACGTAGTCAACCTGTGGAAATCCTTGCCAGAGGAGGCTGTGAAGGCTAGGACTATAATAGAGTTTAAAGAGAAGCTAGATAATTTCATGGAGGTTAGGTCCATAAAAGGCTATTAGCCAGGGATAGAAATGGTGTCCCTGGCCTCTGTTTGTCAGAGGCTGGAGAAGGATGGCAGGAGACAAATCGCTTGATCATTGTCTTCGGTCCACCCCCTCTGGGGCACCTGGTGCTGGCCACTGTCGGCAGACAGGTCCATCTAGCCCAGTAGCCTTTGGTCTGACCCAATACGGCCATTCTTCTGTTCTTATGTACATCAAGAAAGTTATTTGCTTAGTTTCTTTAAGAGAGGATGTTTGAATTCCTCATGGTTCACAATTCTATCAAGGGAGTCAGGTAAGCTGCAGAGATAGGGACAATGAAAGCAAGAGAAAGGCTCAGAAGGAAAAACACTTCTAGTAGTGATAACAGTTACAGGAGGTAAAGGCTGTTGTCTTTAAAATCAAGCCCTACCTAGCAAAGGCTCCTGGGTAGGCCTAGCTTTCGTTGCCCTGCGCTAAAGGGAGGGAGCTATGGCTTAGCCAGGGGAAGGACAATGAATGACAAGTTAAATATTTTCTAAATTCTTTGGTTAGTTTTAATTGCTCATGAATAAAAACTTATAGCTGCCTGGAGTAGTTGGTGCAACTCATTATCATGCAATGGGATAAGGACTATTTAATAACTACGCTTCTTAATAATTGTTCCCAACTGTCCTAGTTATGTGTAGGAGAAATGTCCAATATTTACTTAGAAGTACTGTTCTGCTCAATTACAGCACTTTTTTCCTAGCTCCAACAGAAAACCAATTATTTCAATGGTGCTTTTCCATTTAAAAAGAAAAATCACTAAGTCTAATAATTGTATTGCATGCCCAGAATTTAACATCTTCATTTAAAATGTCACTATAAAAAAAAAACCCTATTAGAAATGGATAAAGTGAATATAATTACATGATTGTCTTTTGCAGTCTTGATCAGCTGCTGTATAGAGGACTGAAGTTCGTTTCCAGACATTGTAGACAACACTACAGAATACAACAATGCTGCCAACTCACGCATCTCTTCCTTGTTTGTATTCATCAGACTCTGTAGAAGTTAAAAAACCCACAAAGACTGTACATACATCACCGATGTTCTATCTTCAATGGAGTTCAATACATCAGAGGGAGCTACTCAACTAGACTTCATATTTTACTCTAAAGTCTTTTTAAACCTGGAGTATTATCACTTAGGAAGAACGGCTCTTGCGCAAAGGGGGGGTTTGCGCAAAAAGGAGCCGTCTACACAGCTCTTTTTATGCGCAAAAACTTCTTGCATAAAAGGGATCCAAAGAGGAAATGGAAATGCGAGTGCGACATATGCCAATGAGCGCTCCATTTGCATTTCCTCTTGCAGAAAAGCCTTGCAATATAGATGTAGCGTAAGTAACTTGCTTAGGATCCAATTCAGCAGAGAACTCGTGCTTAGGTTTAAGCATCAATAAGGGGGCTATGCACATGTTTAAAGTTCATATGGTGTTTAAATGCTTCCATGTTCCCCAGTCATTAAGAGCTCAAAACCCTGTGGAATTGTACAACAAAATTCCTTAGCTCCATAGTGCCACGGAGTAGACTTCTCTTTAGCTTTTAATCTTTCACTTAATAAAGGAAAAAATGTACTTAAGGCAAAGGTAGCATCACACACACACACACAGAAGTTAAGAAATGGAAGTTACAGTTCTCACAGCAACATTAATTCATATTAAAAATATACTAGGGGGCTACACCCGCCAACTCCCCCTCTCTCTGGGGACAGAGTGTATGGCCAGGAGGGAGGGAGCGGGCTGGGGGTGCAGGGTCTCAGCGGAAAGGTGGAATGTTGAGCTTGGATGGCAGAGGGGACACAGGGTGGCCTGGGTGGGGGAGACCTGGTATAGCCGGGGGGCGGGGCGGTTGAATGGAGAAGGGGACCCAACCCCAGCAGCTTATCCCCTGGGGCATGAAGCGGGAGAGAGCTGGAATACCCCATGCCCGGAGGGGACAGCGCCAAGACTGGCCACGGCAAGTGGCTGAGGACAACGGTGGAAGTGGGCGGTGGCAGCAGCATTAGGCTGCAGATGACATTCTGCCGTCCCACAGGAAAACTTTTTTTATATATATAGAGAGAGACTGTTGTTATGGCAGTGTTAGCATAACAAAAATTTATTTTTGTTTCCTGATCTGTCTTTTTAATTATTTATAACCCTACTTGTTGCAATTAACTCTACACACAGAGGGATGGGCTGGGGTCTGCAGAGAGGGAAATGCAGAAAGTAGTGCACTAAAACACTCAGGTCATCTGAATTCAGTATGAATTTTGTGAGTGGGTACACACGTGTGTACGCACACCTGAAGGATTCAGGTGACCTGATATCATCAGAAATAAAAAACAACCTAAGAAGTTTATCACCACTAGAATACTGCCAATGGAGTTATATATCTTGATTCAAAGCTTACATCAGTATATTAGCCTGCCCTCTATGTACTCACCTCAAGAGAGCTGCCAGAGCAGCTCCCCTTGCTGGTAGATTGCTACAGGGTAAAATAATACCCATGAACGACTGGCGAATGGAACTGCTCTGACACAACTGATAGACCTGGCTCACAGGGGATGTCTACATTGCAATAAGACACCGCAGCTGGCCCATGTCAGCTGACATGGGCCGGTGGGTCTCATGTGATGGGGCTGTTGCGGTATAGAGGTTCGAGTTTGACTACAGACTGGGATCTGGGATGCCATGAGGGTGGAGGGTCCCAGAGTCAGCTGACATGGGCCAGCCACAGGTGTTCAACTGCAGCATGGACTTACTCCTTTTAAAATCTCCCAAGGTGAGGGAACATAGGGTATTGTCTACACTGTAGCTGGGAACATGCTCCACAGCACAAGTGGACAGACAGGCACTAGCTCTGCTTGAGCTGTGGGCCAGAATGAAAGGTTTGGCGGGCCCTGCTCCCCTGTGTTGATGTCACCTGTAATAACAGTAAGTAAAAAACAAACAAACCCATCAGACAATATGATTTGTAAATGGAGTGCCCTTTATATAGAAAAATCCAATGCCTATAGGATGAAATGACACATTTTGCTAACGTGAACAACAACAACAACCCCCAAATGTATGCAACATACCTTTATCCAATCTATCTTATCTACAAATCTGGTAGCTAGTTTTTCTGGGTATACCGAAACAACTTCGAGAAGACAGTACATGACAGGCAAACCTAAAGAATAATTAAAGAGTCCAGTTATAGAAAAAAATTGCATTTTATTTTCTATTTACATCAAATGATAAAAACAGGCAAATGATGCCACATCAAACATTTCAATGCAAATTTAAAGATCCCAGATAATACAGAAAGTCCAAGTCATAACTTTACTGCTGAGCACTCTCTCATGATGCCAGATAGGCTAAGAGTTGGTATGTAAATGTATATTTCGAGTCAACGGTTTTAAAGATACACGAGTAGTTTGTGACCAAACTTGAAATTGCCTCAGATATCGGCTGGAGTTTCAACAGACAAGGGCACAGGCACGGACTTTTGTTTTTACCGGTGGATGCTCACTCATCTCTGCCTCTCCCCTTCCATGTAAGTGGGATGAAAGGGAAAGGCGGGGGAAGGGGCGGTGGGGAAAGATGACAGAGCCACAGTCCAGGCACTAGGGCCCACAAAAGATTAATTCGACCTGGCGTATGCTTAATCACCCCCCCCCCTATTTTCTTCAGCAGGTCCTTAAGCCTCAGAGCACCCATGGAATCAGCACCTATGTTCAGGTGTGCGAAGACTATAAAAAAACACTGATAGTACCAGGTACTATTGCGGCATCCTCTCTCTTTAAGCCCCTTCACAATGGTGTGCAAGGGAACTACTCGGAACTGCAAACTGGCATAAGACAGTTTGGGTTAGATCTTATTACAATCCTGTGGTCACTGAAGTGAAGTTCAGGGTATTGAGTACGCTTAGCCTATGCTCATTTCACAAGTTATAGGAAGAGCTTTTCTTCTTTCCTCAGCACTATGGCCTATGATTCCTTACCTCCGACACTGGACAACAGCTGCTGAAGGAGGCCAATATAGATCTGCACTGGGTTGGTTTCTCCACTTTTTGAGGACGATATAAAGTTGCCAGACAGGAGGTTTCTGATGTAACGGCCAATTGCTGGAGCATGGTCTTGCATGTCAGCTAAGCTCTGAGAGGCTGGCACCACCCCTGCGCTATGAGCAAGACACATTCGCAGGTACAAGACTATCTAAAAAGAGAAGAGAATGATATAGGGTGAAAGGCAGTTCACAGAGAAATAAAAGTCAGAGAAGACAGGAAAGGAAGGTGCTATGTTTAACTCACTCAAGAACAATACAATTTTTGATTCAACTACATTTAACAAAATAAAAGCCTGGCTATATTACAGGACATACTCTATAATACACTACAAACATCATGCACGTTGCACTTTTTGCAATACATTAAACACTCTGCAGTCACAATACTTACAACAGCAATTCAGAGTCCACACTGAAACATTTGGGGGGCTCCACTGGCCCCTTGGGCACAACCAAAAACTGTAACTCAAAGGGGGATGCTCAGCTCAAAAAAAATTTGAAAACTGCTGGATTAAATCATAAGTCAAATACAGAGGTGCTTCTATACCAGTGTTACTTGCACCTTCTCAGCACGCAAGTTACACCAGATTAGTGTCCCGTAGCCCATTTTGTTAGTAACACATCATGTGAATTTGGTTTGTTGTGTCTGAGACTCATCAAGGACATCAGGATCACCCTCCTGTAACTAAGCAGTATTTTAGGGTGATAAGTCTTCAGCTTTTGATTTCCAACCGTGGGGGGACACCATCAGTGACTTCTTTTGCTAGGTTAGGATGGCAGGTGTGTTCAACGTGGTATGGTTAATACAATCTCCTCAGAAAACCATCCCTTGACACACACCAACTGCTGAGCTGCTTCAAATCTCCCATTTTAGGGGAGATTGTTAGGTAGGCTGTTTCCCCGGGGGAAATTCCTTTCTGAACCCACATGTAAGAATGTCTCACTATTGCACTGACACACACAATTACCTCTCCAAATGTAGCAGGATTGAATGGCAGGACGGCAGTTCCGGTCATGTATTTAGCAGGAGTTTTCATTCGGTGGGAGGCCTAAATAACAAAACACGTATTTAGCAGCAGTACATACGGTACTGTAAATGGCTCATGTGACACTTCCCTCCTCCCGCTCCCGCCTGATGAGAATTTGCTTTTGAGTATTGTGACAGACCCAGACAAGCTGGCTGCCGCAGTCTAATGGAGGGCAGGTATGCAGGGTGCTGGATAAACAGTTCTCTTATTCCCTGAATAAACTTCCAGAGTCTGCTACCCTGTAATTAAGGCAGGCAGACACCTAAGGCTAATTAATAGCTGGCCTGAAGCAACAGGCTAATCAAGCACCTGCAGCCAATTAAAGTCTGGCATGCTGCTTTGAAAGATTCCCCACAGGTAAGGAAGGGGGAAGGAGAAGAGGGATGGACCAAGAGGAGAAAATGTGTTTTTTGGAGAAGCTAAGAAGGGAAAGATTCAGTCAGGTACCAGAGAAAAGACAATAGAGGGAGCGTTTGGGAAAGCAGCCCTGTGAAAAGGCTGTTATCTTGGGACTATAGGAAAAACCCGAGCAGTCGCCACTGCCTAGGGTCACTGGGCCAAATCCCAGAGTAGTCGGTGGGCCCAGGTTCTCCTCCCCCCCCCCCCCCCCAACATCCCTGCACCACAGAAAGACCTGATTCTGGGAGAAGGTGGTCCAGGAATTTTGGAGGGATCTCCCCCTCCCCATTCATTGATTTTGCAGGGATGAAAATGGCTCAATAAGTTGTAACCCAGACCTCTAGAAAGACACAAGTAGCAGCATAGAGGGTCACAGTGAGCCTCTGAGGCCTAGAATAACCAACTGCCTAAGGAGCGCAGGACCCACAGGGCACAGCCAGAAGTTTGACATAGTATGAATATGCATAACTCGAAGATGCTTTATGCAAAATAGGTCATATCAATTTTATAGTTACAATCTGCTACATCTGTAGTCTTTTTGTGCATGTATCATTCTTGTATGAGTACTTACAAATACAAAATGTGAATCAGTTTAGAGTTTTCAATATGCTAACAAGAGCCATTACTGGCTCAGAAATGATTAGGGGTTTGTAATGGGTGCCATATGAAGAGAGATTAATAAGAATGGGACTTTTCAGCTTAAAAAAGAGAAGACTAAGGTGGGATATGATAGAGGTCTATAAAATCATGACTGGTGTGAAGAAAGTGAATAAGGAAAAGTCATTTACTTGTTCCCATAAGAACTAGGGGGTCATCAAATGAAATTAACAGGTAGCAGGTTTAAAATAAACAAAAGAAAATATTTCTTCATGCAACACACAGTCAACCTGTGGAACTCCTTTCCAGAGGATGTTGTGAAGGCCAGGACTTTAACAGGGTTCAACAAAGTTAGAGGATAGCCACTGATGGACCTATTAGCCAGGATGGGTAGGAACAGTTGCTTAGCCTCTGTCAGAAGCTGTGAATGGGCAACAGGGGAGGGAATCACTTGATGCTTACCTATTCTGTTCATTCCCTCTGGGGGCACCTGGCATTGGCCACTATCAGAAGACAGGATACTGGTATAGATTGAAGTTTGGTCTGACCCCATATAGCTATGGCTCCCAGAAGCCTAATAGCTTGGTGATCAACTCAACAACCTTGTAAACTGCCTTGTCTTAGAAGTCCAAACAGTATTTGGTCCTAGCAAGACATGTGACCATGCCACCTGGTACTGAAATCCAGTTTGAACCTGGTATTTTTCCACTAAAAGTTTATTTAAGCAACGGAAAGCTATTAACTTTTTGTCTTCAGCTGGCCTTTGAAACTGCTTGACACACCCTAAGAAGAAACTTGAACTCTGAAAGACTGTAGACCTAACTCAGAGTAAAGATCATTCTCTGATTGAAGCTTTTACCTGAAATATGAGCTGTTTAGAATAGTGGTCTCCAACCTATTTAAGCACAAGATCACTTTTTAATTTAAATGCAATCTAGGATCTACCTCAAAGCCAAATACCCTTGCCCTGCCTCCTTTGTACCCTCCTCCAAGGCCCTGCCCCTGCTCACTCCATCCTCCCTCCCCATCCTTCCTCCCTTTCATCAGGCAGGGGGCAGAGGATTGGGGTGCAGGCTCTGGTCTTACGTTAAGGTATTTGGAGCGTAAGAGGGGCTGAGCTAAGCTTGGAGCAGGAAGTTGGGGTGTAGGACGCGGGCTCGGTAAGGGAGTTTGGGTCTAGGAGGTTCAGGGCTAGGGCAGGGGCTTGGGCTACAGGAGGGGGTTTATGACTCGGGCAGGGGTTCGGGATGCAGGCTCCAGCTGGGCACTGCTTACCTCAGATGGCTTCTGGATGGTGGTGCAGTGGAGCTAAGGCAGGTTCACCCCTGCCCTAGCCCTGCACCACTCTCAAGAGCAGCCAGCAAATCCCTCCATCCCAAGCCCTGTGCTCCCCATCCGTTCTGTTGAGATAGGATACAGGGTGGGGGGGCACCCTAATATCAGCACCCCCTCCTCTCCCTTCCCTGCCCAGCAAGCGGGGTGAGGGGCAGCTGAAGTGCCAGCGCTTAATAGCCTCTTGGCCAAACCAGTCAGGATCACCTGTCAGAGGCTCCAAGATCTAACAGTAGATCCCGATGTACTGGTTGGTGACCACTGCTTTAGAGTAAGAATTTACATACAAGTTTCTCAGTAGATTACAACTAGCTATACATTCCCTATTCATTTTCATTTAGTTATTTACTTTGATCAGTCTGTTTTCACTTGCAACCACTGAAATGCTACTTTTTATACTTGATAAACAAAAGTGGCTTTTTATTATCAGGCCCAGTGTAAATAAATGTTACCTTGGGAGAGGGGGAAGCAACCACTGTGCATACAGGCATCCTTATGAGCTTTCCCTGTGTAAAACTTACCACAGTTTTAGGTTTCAACAGTTATGTCCTCATATTCTTTGCTGAATTGGGGCCCTAATGAAGCACAGACAGCCTAAGCAAGCATCCGAAGTCAAATCAGTGAAAGACTTTGGATCAGAGCCCATTACTCCAGTCTCTTGAAATACTAAATCTTACTCCTCCTTTAAATTTAGTTCCCTAGATTTTGAAGAGGTAAGTTCATTTAGGTAGGGAAGTCATTTTGCACATTGACCTTGTCTGTAAAGTGTTCGTTATGTGGACGTGCTCCAGCACCCATTTATTATTTACCACTTTCACGTGAAAACAAGTACTTAAAGGTGTCCCTGAAAAGGTGAAAAATTGGTTTTATATCCTTCGATGCTTCTATTAAAAAGAGATCTGCCTAATGGTGGTGGTGAGGGGAGAGAGAACAGAGGGTTCTCCTGTTTGTTTTTGACAGTAAAAATTCAGGTCATACTAAGGTGAAGGACTTTGCAATCTCAAGTGAACCAGTGACATCACAAGAGCCAAAAGAACAAAAAAGTGAACAAAGGGATTTTCAGTCACATTTTAAAAAACCCAGAATTTTAATCACACACTTATTTAACTGGAATGACTCAGATTTTGGATAAAATAAGTTTTTGTTAGAGATTTAACACCAGCTCCCTTCAATTACATTATATTTGCTGCTGATGCAAAAATGGTGATGCATCAATAGAGAGGTGGATTGGAATGTTATACAGGCACGCCTTGAAGAGCGGAGAACAGAAATGGGATGAAATTCAATAGTAGCCTAATGAAAATTTCTACTACAAGCTGGCGACTCATCAGTTGGAAGTGACAGAGGAGGAGAGTGACCTAGATGACCCTAGTATAAATTCTGCCACAGTCATTCTGCCGGGCTGTAAGGCTGTACCTTGTCTTGAATGTAATGGACCATTTCTGGGAAAGAAGGCATCTGTTTACTGGCACTTTCCTTTTCGTTTTTACCAGGAAATGTTCTCAGTACGCGCTGTGCTTCTCCATGCACCTCCTCCCGTCTTTCAAATAGAAAGATGAGAAAGGAATGTTACTTGCATAGAGCAAATGTTAACAAACAACAACAAGAGTTAATTTCTTGTGGGAGAGGGGCTCTGAGGAAAGAATGTTTTTTTAAGCAGTGCAGAGAACTAGCAGCAGGTTACAGAAAATAAACAGCCTTTTGATTTTGGAAGAAAAAGAGACTGGACAATAAGAGATCTTTTTGACTTACATATAACACTATTCTCATCCCTACAGCACCGTCCCCATCTTACCAAGCTGGTGTCTAAGCCACTTCCAATTTTCCTATTCCCCTGTTCTAGAAGTTGTATTTTCCTCTCTTCACTTACGCTTTTTCACTATTTTATGACTCTGTCCCTTACCTGACCCATGGCAAGCCTTCTCATCACGTACACATCTGAACCTGCAGATCCCCAGGCGCCACTAGCCCCTGCAGTATAAGATGTGCTAGCTGTAACTGATTTATTTAGCTTTATTCAATTGTATGCTAGCTTGATAAATCAAATCTTGAGCACTTCAAGTTTTCACATCATCGGTCTATCCTCACCTACGTTGGAGTGTTGTTTTCCTATCCTTCACCCCACCTTTAAGTACAAAAAGACATTCTGTCACAGGGTACTTGTGATTTCTCTTCCTCCTCTGTAGTTTGTCAAGATAAGGCAGAACTACAGGTTGTTGCATGTCCGCCATTACTGCTACAACACAACAGCCAGTTTCCAAAAATCTGCATTGATTTTTTTTCTGTTTTAATCACAATACAAAGTTAACATCTCCTGATACTCACGGATCACCAGCAGCTAAAAGCAGCAAGTATCTGGAAGGGATGTGATCTGGCGGGAACACTGTGCTTGCAAATTTCACAGCCACCTGACGTACTTGGACTTCAGGCTGGAAAAAAAAAAAAAAATTAATTATATATTTGTCAACACAACTGAAAGCTTTTAGACAAAGCTAATTGCATGAAAAAAAAAAAACAAAAAACAAAAAAACAAACGCCTTAAGATGAACCTAAATAGTTCCAACAATAAAAAAAATATACTTCAGAAGAAGGAAATAATTGTTTTGCCCTACAAGTTACTGATCCAGGCAAACTAGACACATGTGCCTATATGGTACTTCCACAGCAGGCACTGATCTTTGTTTGGATCTTTAGTGTCTACTTCAATAAAAGCTCTGTTAGCTGGCACTCAATTAACCAGTATTTTAAATCTCTCTCAACACAAATGTTCAGTATACAAAATGTCTAATAACAGTGTTCCTACTTTGTAAAATATTCTCTCAATTACTCTGAAAATTCAAAGCCATCTCTCTGAACAGATTTTTGGTGCTGCAAGGAATAGAAAAAGCACCAGTTTTTATAGTAGTGCAAAGTGGATAATTAAGTATGTAAGTACACACGTATACACATTTCCTTTCAGGAATCCTGGGCCATGATCTCAAGCCCTTAATCATCGAAGCAGTTATAAGACAAGAATTTGCAGAATAAGATGATAATAAATAGAATCACAATATCAAGAGATGGAAAAAAAACCTATTGGCTCATTAAACTCAGTCTCTCTACAAAGTTGGATAGACTGTCCAGATATAAGGTAAGTTAAGGTCTCTCTTCAGGCCCAGATATCTACAACTGCATGGGCAAGATTGTCATGCATTTACATACCTAGTTTTGCACAGGTAACTGTACATATCAGGAAATGCATGCACAGCTAGCCACAAACTACAGTACCTCCATGTGCATATTAGCTGCACAACTGTAAACAATTCTGAAAGGATAGGCCTGGATACAGGGAAATTTTTAAACAAAAAATGAAAGGTTCCCTGATATCTTTATTCCAGTCAGTAGACCATTTTCTAAGCATTTCACTTCTTTACATTGAAAGCCCCCACATAGATCTAACAGTACAAGGAAAATGGAAGAAAAGAGCATCTCTAACAAAACAGAGTGGAGACAGTGTAGGGGATTTGAGCTAAGTGAATCATAGGGGTTTTTTTTTTTGGTTACTTTCAAGTCAAACACAGAGGGGTTTTTTGGGAGAGTGGGGGGCCCCCAGATGAAATTAAAAGCCACCACACACACACACACACACACA
Organism: Pelochelys cantorii; assembly: GCA_032595735.1. Taxonomy (NCBI): domain Eukaryota; kingdom Metazoa; phylum Chordata; order Testudines; family Trionychidae; genus Pelochelys; species Pelochelys cantorii. Next base: position 121,560,255 of record CM064330.1, read on the forward strand.
CACACACCCCCCCATATACTGAACTAAATGTATTACATGTCAGCTTGAAATTATGACATTTTCTAAATAAAACGTTTCAAGACTTCTTTAAAAAAACCCCCACAAAAAGCTCTTCTGGCCAAAACTATTTCCTGCACTCAAAAACGGAGCCATGAAAAATGCATTTGTGGTAAAAACTTATATTACATTACCCAAAAAATATTTTCTTAGTGCTACAGGAGATACAATGTGGCTAGCTCTTCTTTAAAAAGTGACATTTGTCTCAATAAAATACCTTTATTAGGTATGAAGCCACAAGAGCCTCCATGAGTGTACGCTGTGCTCCTTCCAAACTACTATATGCTCCAACCATCATAGACAACGCCTCTTGAATAGCAAGTCTGGTGTCGGGCTCTTCCTGCAATAGGAAAACAAGAGGATGTTACACTCTCTGACATGTCCCCCACAGAACATTTAATAACCTTCCCCCAAACCTGCATTATCACCTACCTTGCACAAAGCTTCAAAAAACTGCTGGACAAGAGCTATGTCCTTGGTAAAGAGCTGAGGCATTCGGCTGAAAATAGAATAATTTGAGAAGGTTTAAAAAAAAACCCAACCAAACAAGCGTGAAATGCATTTCACGTCACACTTTTCTCTACAGCTCACCTCAACATCCAAGCCTAATCTAATTAGCACAAAAAAGATGTTCCAAATTATCTGCCCCCACCACCACGCAGTTACTCCAATTCATGACCACTAAGTGTGGCTCAGAAATCAAGATGTTCTGTGAGACAGCCAATTTGATAGCTCAAAACTTCTGAACACAGCTCATAGAGATTCACGTGCTTTTACAAACCATGAACTAACAAAGCGGCAGCAATCTAGAGAAAAGAGCCATTTTTACATCTTCTCTGCATACTTCCATGAACTATCATTAGTCGTTCATAGCATAACCATCCACCACCACGTGCCTCAGTTTACAGATGTAGAGCTGTCACAAGACAGTGCTACCCCACACACTGTGCTCTGCTGCCAACGGCCATGTGGCATGATGAGAACTCATCTGAGTTACAAAAATAACAGACATCCCATTACTGAAAATGCACTTTAGTTACCTGGAAAGTTTTCCAACAGCTGAATAGGCCATTGACAGCAGTTTGGGATCCTTGAATATAAAACAATAAAGAGCCAAGTCAGCAGATGGACGTGCATGCACGCGCACACACCCCCATCCCTTACAATTATGCCTTTACTTTAGATCCTGTCTCTTAATGTTTTAAATGTATTCCAGGGACACACAGCCCCAGAAAATAAAAATCAAGTCCCAGAGCAAAGCACCTTGTAAATGAAGAACATAACAGTTATGTTCTTCCAGCAGAAAAATGGAAAACTATGACAAAAAAGCTGCCTTTATCTTTCAAGAAGGAAAAACTGCTGGGATGTGGTAGGTACTTGAAATGGTGAATAAATGATATACCTTCCCCTGACACCAACCAATTTCCAACACAACCGTCAGCACAACACTTTCAGGGACCCCAGGATAACAATTATTTCAACTCTTTGCTCTGGTAGCACTGATCCAACCACTTCTTAAATGTATGCTCACCCCAAACCTTTGTAAGGAAATTAAAGGCCCAGCCCTATCCCTTATTAGTATACTTTATCTGGCAGCCCTGTTGGAGTTACCTGGACAATCTGCCCTAGGAAGGGGTTTACAAGTTCAGACACCAGTAATGTGCTTTAGAAAAATCATAAGTTTGCTTTATCAAGTGAGATGGGGAAAGCCTGCATCCTATTTTGGGATACCTTAGTCGTGGTTGGTAGTACCCTACCCCACCTCGGGTCCCACTGCTTCAGTGGGACTTCATGCGGAGGTAGGTACTGCTCCGGGCTTTTTATATGAATGACTTGCACATGGCAACCTGGGGGTGTCAGTCGAACTCCCATGAGTCTGCTGTGAAATAACTGGTGGAACGGACCCGCGGCTGCACGGCAGTGCATGGTAGAGTGACACTCCAGCCTGACGTGCAGCAAGTGTGCTTCTACAAAAGCCCTTGGTCCAAGTGAGGGTATTGCAACCAGGCCCAGGCAGCACCTGGCACAAAGGGCTTTAGGTCCATGACAGACTCCCAGGAGCTACCACAACACCAGTAGTGAATAATAGCCATAGCGATGCTAGCCTGGCCCACCATCATGAATGGGACCTGCAGCACTATGGCTTCCTGGGACTCCACAAGCACTACCAGTGCACCTGACAAGAGAGACATTTCTCAAGAGGGACCCAGCATGCACAGGCATAGATAGATATATCTCCCTCTCCCCCCACCCCACTTTGGCATTTAAATTGGTAGTTAAACTCTCCCTCTCCTCCCCCCACCAGGTTACTAAATGAGCCTGGTTCAACTTCATTTACTAAATGATTTGCAAGAGGACAGCAAAGTGCAAGCAGTCCTCCAATCTGCAGACCACTCTCTGCTCTCCAGCTCTTTATTCTTCAGACCCTGCCTGTGCAGTCTGAGTTTTCCCTTTGTAAGCTCAACCCAGAAGAGAACAAGTTGTTGCCGATGCAGAAGCATCTAGAGAGCCCAATGAAAGTGTTTTCTGCTCCCTCCACTGGGAAGAGATGGACATACCTTGCAACATCGTCTATAATCTAAAGTCCGTTGGGGACGTAAACCAGCAATTGTGGCTATGTGCATTCATCTGCCATTATTTTGGTAGAAGGTGGAACTTTCCCTTCCGATGCAGATCGCACACATTAACCAATGCTTAAGCTACTGTACACTTCTGTTTTAAGCTACTGGAGTACACTCTGCTAGGGACTACACCCAAAGACCACCACATGGAAGTTTTCGGCAGGCAGTGAATGACATCAAGATGAGACTTCAAGTTATACATGTGCAGGGCTCAACAAATCATGTAATCTACTCGCCCATGGCGAGCAGATTACAAGCTGGCACAGCCCTGTACATGTGTGTAAGTATCTCCCTGGATCTGGGCACAAGAGACTAAAGCCCCAGTCCTAGAAAAAAACAACATATGTGCTTAACTTCAAGTACATGAGTAGCCCCATTAAAGTCTTGCAATCAATATGACTACTCACATGAGTAACTTTAAGCACTTGCATGCAAGACTGGGAGCTAAATGGTATGCCAAAATTCATACAGGAAATTTATGGAAGAGCAGTAAATATAGTTTAAGTTGTAGTTCAATACCATTCAATACCATTTCCTCTGACACATCTGCTCATGAAAATATTTCCTTATACATTCTTTTAAAATCATCATAATGCAAGAGTACAACAGACAGTACAAATAGGACCACTTGCTTTTTTCTTTGTAAATCTAAACAAATAAATCCTTGCAGTACTGCTGTAGCCGTGTTGGCCCCAGGATATTAGACACACAAGATGGGTCCCTAACTTTTGTTTGCCAGACGCTGGGAATGGATCATTTGGTGATTGCCTGTTCAGTTCATTTCCTCCGGGGCATCTGGCACTGGCCAGTCAGAAGACAGGTTACTAGGCTAGACAGACCTTTAGTCTGACCCTCTATGGCCACTCGAGAGGCAGTATCTTGTATTGGCCCAAAAACTATTGGTTTATTTCACCAACAAAAATTGGTCCAATAAAAAGATACTACCTCACACACCTTGTCTCTCTAAATAAATAAATGAATGTAACTCTACAACAAAGAGCCTTTCAACTCACCTCTTTGTATTCATTAATCAGTTTCGTAAGTCCATTTAAAAGCATTGGGCCTAGTGGCTTTATTTTACTTTCTGGACAACTGGAATTTAAAAGAAAATGTGTTAAAATATATGTACTTCCTTCAGTCCCTATCATCTTTTCCTGTTCTGCTAGTACTACAGCTTAACATACAAAAAGATCAAATATTTTTAAAACCCATTTGCAACAGAAATATTCTTTGCCTTAAGCACAACTGCATATTTAGCATGCAAAGTTGTCTCTGACAATTACTTTAAATAGTTTTGCATCTTTTACCATAAACTAAGTTGCTTACCTTATACAAATATGATGTACAAACTGCAGAGACAGAGTTCTAAGTTTTGTGTTTGTGTTTGCACCAAAGAGTCCATCATATACCACCTGGTGGAAGCAAGAGAAGATTGGATACAGTGATTGGTTTAATTTTTGAATATTATTTGCACTCCCTTCCTTCCCTAGTCATCACATGCCGTGGTTACATTTAATTCTTTCCTAGGCACTGGAAGAGTTGCACAATAAGAATAAATGTGTTGTGATTAGCTACTGTGAGGTTAAGGTGATACCTGAATATTAGCTGGAAATGTTTCAGCAGCTTGTCTGGAACGTAGAAGATGAGGAACAATCTTTAATTTAACCCGGGTGCTGACTGGATCTCGTTTCAGTTCTGGCTTAAGAACAGCCCCCTGTCAGGAACAAGGTGTGAGATATTTATTTGGATGTTGCTATTACTAACTTAACTGCTAAGCTATTGTTAATTCAGGAGCATGTATAAAAAACAAAAAACCCACTCAACTGTTTAGCAAAAACAAAGATCAAAAGAGCAAACTCAAAATGGTTGCTCTGTCTACAAAAAAAATAGCATGAATAAAGCAGGAACAAAAATCTTACCTCTTTAGTTTTCAGTGGTATATCCCCAAGGTACACTTTGTACATTCTATTGACGATAGTAGGATTATTCCAGTCAATTAAACTAAAGAAGTGTTAAAGCAACATGTTAAAATTATGGTGCCATGATTATTTAATAATACATTTTACAGACTATGATATTTTGAAAAAAAAAAATCAAATTAATTAGCTTCAAATGCAGCCTAATTTCACCCTCTCACCACACAAAATATAATTTGCAGCCATCAGGTAAAGAATAAAAAGTTACAAGCAACTCCATATGTTCAGGTACTCTACAGATGGATTTTTGCTTTCCAAATAAGCCATGAAAAAAAACCCACTGTTGTGCCCTTTTATTCCTTCCCCTGACATGGGGAATGTGAATTTAGAATTGGTGAAAAAAAAAAATCACGACTGCCCTAGAGAACAAAGATTACTTCTTAGCCACAAAACCGGTCTGGCCTGGGCATCAGGAACCACAAACTTCCTGCTTTCGTGCCTTGACTCTGACCTGGCTGGGACACTCCTATGAGGGAGAAGATACTTCAAGTCGAGGCTCATTCATCCTTGGCTTCCCTGATGAGATTGCCATTCTGGTTGACAATCACTACAGTGGTTTTAGCTGTAGGTACCATTGTAGGTTAGGAGGTAGATTTAGTCCAAACCTGTTTAGCACAGGCCACGTAACAGCCCATTGATCAGAATAAGTTTGTCACTGTAAGACCTGAGCTGGGATCAAAGCAGTGACTGTGGACCTTTCACCCCAGTGTCCCACGTTGTCCTTTGAACAGTGGTGCCCACAACCAAATGAGCAAAAAAAACCCCCAAAAAATACCCCAAAACCTGGGAGGTCAAGTACAACATATTTTTGGCTACAATGACTGATCCCTAAACATGCAGTTAAGGTATGGGACCTCTAGCAGCTGCATACATCAAACATACAATGTGTTCCAACAAACATGTTTCATGCAGAGGCACTTCTTAGGGCATACAGCAGCACCACAAGGGGAGAGAATGGACAGGCACTAAAGAATGGAGTAATTTCCTCAACCACCTTATTCCAATGAATTAAAAAAACCTCTCTGGCGATGACTGAGGTGCATTGGTAATGCTATGTGGACAAGACTTCACATCACTTGCTTATGCTATACTTGGCTCAAGCCAATACCATTAGCCCCATGCTGACATGAGTACTGAATTCACCCACATACAAGAACAGGCATACTGGGTCAGATCAAAGTTCCATCTCGCCCAGTATTCTGTCTTCTGACAGTGGCCAAAGTCAAGTGCCCCAGAGACAATGAACAGAACAAGTATCAAGTGATTTCCACCCGTCATCTAGTACCAGTTTCTGACAAACAGGCTAGGGATAGAATAGTCATTGATGGACCTATCCTCTTTGAATTTATCTAGCTCTTTTTGTACTTTGCTGTAGTCTTGGCCTCCACAACATCCTCTGGCAAGGAGTTCCACAGGTTGACTGAGTTGTGTGAACCTACTACCTATTAACTTATTTGTTTATTTGAAACCAGCTACCTATTTAGAAAGCTGGTCAATCCAGCTCCAATAACAACAGAGTTAGTTTGTGTACGAATAAGCTAAGAGATCAGCAGCACAACTACTCTGAGAGAAAGTTGTTGTCCCTTCTCAGCATGCAACCTTTCAGGATCACTACATCAGCTGCAGTGATTATTAAAAATGCCAGTGCCCAGGTTTTAAACTGAAGCCATTACCTTTGTTTGCTTTTCAGTTCCAGGTCTGCTGCGGTGGCTACGCTGTGCCGTGTATCGCTGGAGGCAATTACCAGGTGTATGACAGCTTCAAGCTCTGGTACCTGCTCAGCTTCAATGAACTTTACTATCCCCAGTTTGCACTGCTCAGCAACGCAGAAGAGAAAAGTAAAAGTGACTGACCGGAAGACGCACTACATCCATGTAAGGTTTTAGCAGACTGAAATCTGGGCCTTTCGTAACGCTAAGAGAAAAACCTCATGCTCTTTCCGTCTCTTCAACATACCCTCATGGGAGAAGCTAAGCTTTTTAGATGGCAAAGAGTCTATTTGCATGGGAGATTAACACACTTGAGAGAATAGGTCACAAACGCTCTTAGATCTAAGAGGAACACACAAAGGAGGACAGCGCTCAGCTGTGTATTCACTAGCAAGTTCTAAAAAGGTGTTCTAAAAAGTTAGAGGGAAAAACTGTCAACAGCTCAATAGTGGCAGCCTTACACCTCTGTCTCACTACAAAGTGCAGGTTTCAGAGCAACGTGCACATACAGAGACCTAGTCAAGCTGGACAAGCCATATTTTTTGGCACGAATGCTACATTTGCTTCCCCACCATGCATTCCTTGCATGTGGCAGCCATTGTACCCACCAAGTCATTTCACTGAAGTTCCCCTTTCGTACACCTGCATAGCCCATGTGATTTGCATTACCTGTTCCAGCTGTTCAGGTGTCCATGGGCTATCTCCAATTACCCTCTTGGCTGCATAAAAGCTCATCCCTGGAGGAGGCTGAGGGATCCCCGAACTTCCAGCACTACTGGATGAAGAAGAGCCCTGTGCTGATGGCACGTTTTGGCGACTCTGTGATTCATTCAGTACATACCTGGAAGGAAGAAAGGAACACTTGTAGTGGACCTGTTAAAACTACCTGACTAAAATCAATTCCTCATTACAAGCACCTAAGTGATCAAAATAAGTGTCGCTCTTCCCTCCCCCTCAAATATTTTTTACCACAGCAGAACCTTGCCAAGTTGCATTAGTGATAGAGAGACCCACTGCATGTCAGAAGTTAGCCTGTAAGCAAACACCACATGCATTACACAATGCAGCTTGTTTATTGAGCAAGTAGTTCAGAGGATACTTTCCTGCTTAGCAGCAGTCTGCAATCATAAATGCTGCAAAAGGAGCAAAGGCCCAGTAACTCCGGGCTTCCTGATAATGCTTTGGTATTAAATGTTTGTTGAGAGGGACGACAGATATTTTGGCGAGAGTCAGCAGGTTTGTGGATCAGTGAATTAATGAGTTTTAGCTGTGTTAGAACACATAGAAGGCAACAAACCAGGCCTGTTTCTGCTCAGAGGACAACCCAGATGTGACAGGAAGGGAGAGCTGTGGCTAAAAAAAACCAAACAAATAGTCCTTGGAAACACTGCAGAAGTGGGTTGTTAATACTGGAGACAGGCAACAGAATCCAAATTCTCAGGCACTATGGAGACTCAGTCACTGGTCTTTGCAAGCTACCTCGGCCTTGGAGTTGGAGGTTTCGTTTCCAGCATGGGTAGGCGTACTGACAATAGCTCAGGGAAGTGCTCCTACACTAGCTCGGATAGAGCTGGTATGCTAACACAAGCACTGAAGCTGTCCGGTGAGTACAATCACAACCTGGACCTAGGTGCTTATTAGCGTGGCTAGCCCATCCCACTGCCTGAGCTGCCACGACTGCATGGATGTTTTTATCATGCTAGCTCAATCAGCGTGAGCACACATACCTCCAGCTTCAAGTGTCAATAAATCCTCAGAAGGTGACTGGCCCAACCTTTCTGAGAGCAGCCACACATACTTCAAGGATCCAGGGGGACAATCACTCCCCATGTGTGCTGCAGAGCCAGCTAAACCCACCAGGACACGAGAACTGTGGCTCAGAGACCAATGGGAACTATTTGTTATTGCTCTGAAAAAACAGTCTGCTGTGTGGTCAGTGTACAGGGGCACCGAGGTAGAAAACAATCTTAGCGGGGCCGATGAATGCTCATCCCGGCTCTGGAGAATAGCCTTTGATGCACAGAATTTGAACAACTGTTTGATTTGGACTTTTAAACCCTTCTTTAAATCCTACAGTAAACTGAAGCTTCCAGGAAACATTTAGCACTAAAATGTAAGATGACAAAACAATCCAGTAAATGGGCAGTGGGCAACTGGGAACAGAGATCAGACCTGGTAATTCACTCCAAGATCAGAACAGAATAAAGGAAGCCGCTTATCACAAAATATGACTTAGGCTATGTCTAGATTACACCCCTCTTTCGAAAAAGGGATGTAAATTAGGCAGATTGCAATTGCAAACGAAGCCAGGATTTGAATTTCCCATGCTTCATTTGCAAAATGGTGGCTGTGCGTTCTTTCGAAAAAGGGCTTTTTGAAAGTAAAACTGCCATCTAGATGCAGTTTTCAGAAAAAAACCCTTTTTCGAAAGAACCGCTAAACCTCATTTTTTTCAGGCATTACGGTTCTTTCAAAAATGGGGGGGGGGTTCAAAAGAATCGCGTCTAGATGGCGGTTTCACTTTCAAAAAGCCCTTTTTCAAATGAATGTGTGGCCGCCATTATGTAAATGAAGCACGGGAAATTCAAATCCCAGCTTCATTTGCAATTTTGATTTGCCTAATTTACATCCCTCTTTCAAAAGAGGGATGTAGTTTAGACATGCCCTTACAGTCCAGGAATACAGAACCTTGTACTGTCTGATCAACAACTATAGCCTTCTACTGGGATATTCTTTCCCCTATAGGCTTTGCCACTAAATACAACAGAATGTAATCAAGGTCAATTTAGATAGCACTCATTTATCAGATTCATGACTTCAGTACATATGGACCAAATATGACCTGTGAAGCATATCACAGAGCAAGTTCCACTGAGCAATTTTATGCAGAGAGGCAAATCAAAGTTACAACTGGCTACGCATGGTTTCCACGCAAAGGCCAAAATTTTCAAAGATGGCCAGTGATGCTGGATATCCAAAGTGAGAGGCCTCTTTAAAGATATCTCAAGCGGAACACTCAACACCACTGATCACTTTTGAAAATCTTGGCTGCAGCTCTTTGGTACTTTTGAAAATCCCATTCAAAGATTCAAAGTGCAACAAAAGCACTAGTCTCACTGTAATACAATAGGCCATCTCCTAACTCACTTATGCACATCAGAATATCCCACCGTTCACCCGCAGTCAAGTGTATCAGGGGGAAAGTCCTGCTTTTAAAATAATTTCCAGCATCTTTCCAAGTCACTGCTTTCTGAATACCACAAATAAGTGGCACAAACAGAGTGAAATGGGAAGAGGCTTTTGAGAAGTGCTGATTTAATATGCATATACCAAAAGAGTGAGATCAGTAAAAGCACACTGAAACTAATGAATGTATACAAACATGCTCTGGGAGTTGATGCACACACCAACACCAGCTGTTAATGAAGATTATGACATCTCTAATGAGAAGGAAGTCACAACATAAATCTTGTCCCTATGGGGAGGAGATCCTATGAGATACGGGCCCTCATTGCCTGTTCCTATCTAAAGTGGTTGAGAGTGCTCAGAATCTCGGAGGATCGGCCCCCAACAGACCAAGCACAGAAATTAGGAAGTGCAGGGGATAAGAAACCATTTTTATTTTGTTGTAGAAGCATGATCATTTAAAATCATAGATTACCCCCCTAAGGGCTTGATCCATCTCCCAATGAAAGTCAATGAGACATTTGTAAGACTCAGATTCAATAAAGCACTTAAGCCCTTTGCTGATTAGGGATAGATTACTCACAAACTTAAAATAAGATGCCTGTTTAATTACCTTCATGAATCAGGGTCTCATCAACTTTACTGGAAACAGGAGGTGAAGGAGCACACACACACACAAAAAAATCTCCTTTGTGCACACTTGGGAACATCCACCATACACAAGATATTCCAAGTGTTACAGGGTTTTGCTACAGCTTGCCCTCACTTACCCATAAGGCATAAGGAGCACATCCAACATAAAGTCCAAGAGCAGCTGTACAGTCTTTGGTTTTTCAGCAAGATTAAATGGAGAAGCTGCTTTCGATGGTTCCACAGGATATTTCATGTGAAAAAGGGTTGGTATTAGAAGATGCATTAGGCTGAAAAACAATTACATTTACTGCAACTATTTACAAAAACACCTTTTGATTCTTAGCATTAAACATACAAGCTGTACAGCAGAGATTTAAGCAAGGGCTTTACATTTCAAAAAGTCTATTTCATTTAAAAAAAAAAAATTCCTATTCTGGCAGCTTTCATTTGACACCCAACATGCCTAATAATGGGAGGTAAGGAGCAAATTTCAGGGTGTTGTGTTTTTTTTTTTTTTTTTTTTTTTTTATAAAAACACCCACGCCACCCACAACCAAGGATAAGAATTTTCCATGTCCACATTTTAAAAAACATTGCTGTGTTGAACTTATGTGAATTCACACAGGAAATCTAGCTTCAGAAACTGCAACCAAAGTGCGACTGAGAACACTACATCTTTCATTCAAAACTTGAAGGCTGAGCATCCTCAAAGTCCCATTGATATTAACTAGAGTAGAGGAAGATTAGCTCAGGGGGTCAGACAGAGAGTTAGGAACAGTCTATATTCGAGATCTGCTCACTATACACGTACAGAGATTTCCAAAAGGATGCAGCACCTAACAGGTTGCTTACATGCTATGCTGAAATCTTGTCTCCACTGTAGTTAAATGAAGTTTTGCCACTGAATTTAACAAGGCCAAGATTTTACCCAAATTCTTGTTTAAAATTAAACCACTTTGTTCCACTCTGGAAGCATAAAGGCATCATCCTGGTAAGTGGAGATGTCATTTACATTCATTTTAGGGCCCTTTACACTGCCAGATGCGCTTGGCATGCAGCAGCTCCTACACCTAGCCTGTAATTGTATCTTACTTATTAGGATATATATTTCCAGATGTGACATGAGTTTGAATGTTTCAGTTTTTGGGTGCCCAACTGAAGACACTTTAAAAGGGCCTAGTCCTCAGGGGGCCGGTGCTTAACGCTCTCTGAAAGGGTGTCTCAAGTTGGGCATCCCAAATCACAAGCTGCTTTTGAAAGTTCAGATGTACATGAGCTACAGTATCACCCTGAAATCCCACACACTGAGGGCCTAGTGCATGGGTTCCCAAACTGAGGGGCGTGCCGAAATTCCGGGGGGGGGGGGGTGCAAGGTGACCCAGATCCGCCCCCTCCCCCCCCCCGAATTCCCGTCCCCTAAGTTTTGCTGCTATGGGGCAGAGAGGTGTGAGGATTTCTCAAAAATCAAAAAGGGGGCGTGATGCTGAAAAGTTTGGGAACCACTGGCCTAGTGTATGCTGAATTTATATAATGCCCAGCACAAGACAATCCCTGCCAGGATGCGTCCTTTGTGCTAACTAATGGCCAGGAAGTAAAGTTGGATTTCTGAATATATTATCCAAGATGCAAATCTTTCTAGGTAATCAAATGATCACCAAGAAAAAGTGCCTTTAATTCTAATGATATAAGCTTCTTTCATTCCAAGCATAGATACCTGTCTTGCTGTGGTTGAGGTTTCCCTTCCATTGCAGTGAGGAGGGTAGGCGCCAATTCACATTGTTTTTCCACAGGCAAACGAGGGTAACCCATCTTAACATAAATTATAGTAAAATTCTGCAAGGATAAAGAAAAATTATATACACACATAGCATCAATGCAAAAGAAAAATCAGTTTTGTTAAAATAGTCTCATATGGCACATTTCTGACATTGTATGCAACAACTTGCTGGGTCTTTCAGACCCAGCAGTTATTTCTAAAGCTAATGATGATTAAATGAAAGCTTTACACTGGCAGGTTCAGCATCTAGTCAGCGCTTTGATTCCCCAGTAAGGCACCGGGATGGAGCATATGCCCCACAATGGGACTGAATGGGTAAATTAGCCCCAATTAACCCATAGATGAAACTTGAAGGAGGAGCCAGGAAGCAGGGACTGATTAATCAGACATGAAGCTCAGCTGGACAGGAACAGAAGTGTCCTATAAAGCCACACAGCTGGCAACAGAAGGGGGCTGCAAGAAAGTAGGCTGCAGTTACTTCCTGGGTGAAGGGAGTTGCATTCAGGACTACAGAGGGTAGTGCACAGTCACTCCCTGAGAAGAGGGAGTTGGGAGGCTGGCAAACCCTGAGGGGGAGCCACGAAGGTAGAAGGTGGCTTGGGGAAGAGCAGCAGGGAATAGGAGTACAGACCTTGGCTGCTGAGGAGAGGGCAGGCCCAGATTCCCTTACCTAAGCATCCAAAGGTAAGGCCATTTGCAGCTCCCATTGGCTGCGATCCACTGTTCCCGGCCAATGGGAACTCCAGGAAGCAGTGTGCATGAGCCACCACTTCCCACAGCTCCCCTTGTCCAGGAACTGTGACCCGCAGCCAACAGGAGCTGCAAGCAGCCACACCCGCAGACACTCAGGGTAAACAGAGCATCTGGTGGACCACTGGAACTGCATCTGGCCAGCAGGCCACTTACTGCCCACCACTGGCAAAATGCCTAGCTAGAGCTAATCTCCAGAGCAAACAAGGGGAGGTGCCAGCGGCAGGGAGTGCACCCCATAACAGGCACTTAGAAGAATGCCTCTCACTTTCTCACTTCTGGAAGGAACCTGAACTATTGGTAACCATGGAGTTCTGCAACTTATGCAGGAGACCCTTTGAAACCATTTCTAAATCATCCTTGTTAAAAGCTGCAAGTAAAGTTAAAAATAAGAGCTGTGGGATGGGACAGCACAAGAGGAATCCCTTGCACTGCTCAAGAGCTCATATCCAGCTCTGGTCTCTAGTGATATAGAATGGTTACCTGCTGTAGGTTCAATGATCTGGTTGAAAGAACGGGGTGAGGGAGTCAAAGTGCTCATATCACATGAACTACCACTAGAGTTTGCAGTCTTAACCCAGCAGCTACAGACTAAAGACCCAAGGAGACTTTACTACTCTCTAGTGCCGCCAGGCAGTGGTGGCTCAAAGCCAAAACTTAATCATAATGGCAGGATAATGTGGGAACAATATATCTGTGCTGCGGATAAATAAGGATTCTGTTTGCATGCGCAGGAATTTTGAGCCCTGTATGAAGATACAGTGATCCAAGTAATTTTTTAAAGACAAAGTGTGGCTGAAAATTAAGTCCAGATGTCTGATAAATATTTTAAGGATTTGTTATATGCATCAACCATTAACTACCCACATTACTCCAGCTAGATTAAGTTAAGTTAAGCACGGACCCTCATTTACTCTCATCTTCTAAAAAGGTTAAAGCTCTTCTCATGCACACATGACCCTGACTGACCTGATTGACGTTTTTTTAAATATCACACCACTGTATGAAGTTAGTGCACATTCCATTCCATTCTGAGATGACTTCTGTTGTATTTAGTGCAATTTTTCAGTAATGAAATACAAGCAGTGATCACAACAGAAAGGAAAGCAGCACTGTGAAATAGACCAACACAATGCAGAGGTAAGCTATACTAGGTTTCTTTGTAGACAGGGTATTTATTAAAACGTCACAAAACTGACAACACTGTGAGAAAAGAGAAGTTACTCAATTCTCGAAGAACAACCGTTATTGCACGATGTGTCCCCCTGTGGGTGTGCCACAGTTGGAGTTGGGCTGATCACGGCACCACAGATCAGAGACTTTGAGAGCAGAGATCGGGTGGGGTGGGGCACTCCCGCCTTTGAAGTAGCGCACACAGCCCACTTCTCCTCTGTTTCTTCTTTGATGCCCTCGTGGGCTGCTATTATTGCCCAAAGAAGGGGGAGGAGGGCGGGTCGTGGAACACCCACTGGGGGACACATCTCAAAAAAACGATCGTTACTGCACAAAGTGCACAAAGTTCTCTTTCTTCTTCACGTGATGTCCCCGTGGGTGCTCCACAGTTGGTGACTGCGTCCATCTGAATGGGCACTGCTACAGTGAGCATATGCGCAACCCACCTGATCACTGCTCTCAAAGTCTCCAATCGGTGGTGCCGGGATGAGACCGACACCAACAGTGGAGCACCCACGGGGACATCACTCGAAGAAGAACAACATATTTTACTTAAGTATAGGACTGTTATAACATTTTTGCCATAAACAACAATGATGGTACACAGAGCTGCTTTTCAAGTTTACCTTCAAACAAGATGTTTTTCAGTGTTCTACAGAATATGAACATCTTGTAAATCCTTAGCCTCCTCCCAGGAAAATCTAATGTATACTTTCTCTTGCTTTTGGCCAACCAGGTGCTTCCAGCTCTCCAGTGGAAGTGAATTTGACTTAATGACAATAGAACAGTTTAAACATTTCTAGCTCTTCTCCCACCGTGATATTTTCCATTAAGAATATGCCTAGGTTAGCAGCAGAATGATGAGGCCTTCTCCTGTGCTCTGCAGTCTTTTGCATGAAAAAAGTATGGGTATTTGAAATGCACACACTATAACTCAGCTAAGAATTGTCTTCACTAGTTTTACAAAGTGATTAGTAGCATTTGGTCTTTAAAAAGACACTGAATGAATAAATCTGATAAAGTTTCCCCTCTGAAAAATAGGGAAATTATTCTTTTTTTCCTGCTTTATGTCTCATCTATTAAGGCCATGACCCTAAAATAACTTCCACATACTACTCATGTGTAAAGACAATCACTTGCTTATATAACTGCAAGATCAGGGACCTAACCTGGAACTTCTTCAGGGCAGGAACACACTCAGTAGGTGCTGGTTCACTACGTAGCACAATGGGGCCTCTAGGTGCAACTAATACAAACAATAAATCTGTCAATTTCAAGCACTGGTATAAGTTGGAGAAGAAATCGAGTAATTTGTTGGTTTCATAAAACTATTAGTTTCACCACACTGATGGCATACAGTTTTTCTTTTAAGTCACTTTAAAGCATCTCTCATCACAATAATATGCTTCTGAAGGGAACTGATAGAGTTAAATACCACAAGGAACCTCTAAAGAATAGAAAGAGCTCACCTTTATACAAGTGATCGGGTAATGTTCTTGAAAGAACAGTACTTACAGTGACAAAGGAAACTGCAGCAGGATCTTGGTATTGGACTAGTAAAGTCTCTACTGGGAGTTGGATTTTTGGACGACTCTTGATGCGTTTGTTCAGGTGAACTAGCAGCTCCATGACCTGGGAGGGAGAAAAAACTATGAACCTCAGGTTAGGGTTCAATAAGTTCCCAGAACAAAATATGGTCCATTAACCATGGAACAGCCAGAGAGCTCTGCATGACTTCGTTCCCCAATCTTTGAGAAGATGTCTGCCATCATTATTGTATGATCCATTGGCCCGAGTGAAATATGTTGGGGGTCTCCAGTCATTGTCATCTACATCCCAAGCCCATCCACCACGAGTGGTGCCCTTATTAGAGGCACTGGCAGAGATGCCAAAGAAGAAGTGATTATGGAGAGTGAACTTCTCTCCATAAAGAGTTGGCTGCTGGATGTCAAGATGGAGGAATGCCAGCAGAGTGACGTGGGGAAGGTGGCAATGTTGCCCTCAGTGCTGTACCCTGTGGACAATTTTAGTACCAAAAAATCTAGCTCCTGTGGCAGGTGCCAAATAAGTCTGAGAAAAGACACAGGGTACACGTTAAATGAGACAGTAATTAAACTGAGCTAGAACATTAGTATACCATCTCCTCCAGTGCTATGTGCTTCTCTGGGTCCAACAGTCTACAGCTCCATACTACACACAGTTAACTCTGCTGCTGCTGCAGCAGCTGAGCACAGCCTACACCAGTGTGTCTCAACCTTTTTTATAAAGTACCCCTTTTTCAGAAATAAAAATATAAGTACCCCCTTTATAAAACAGAAGTTATAAGTATTCCCAGTACCACCATTTTCAAATACACAAAAAAAACGTTCTACCATTGCAACACATTTGTTTAAACAACTTAATCATAGCTGGGCGGGCGATGAAATTTTTGGGTGTAAAAAGTACAAAAATAATAAAGTGCTGTAAAACAAAAATGTAATTTTCTCCAAACTTCAGTTGTGTTGATGTACGCTCAGACTTCTCTCAAGTACCCCGAAGGGTACTCGTACCACTGGTTGAGAAACACTGCCGTACGCTATCAGCTTTCCTTGTGCCTCGTTGAGAATGGGCTTGGGATGAGAGTATGCTAGCTGACCCTCAGCCTGGAGAGCACAGGCTGGCTAGGGGGAAAACGACTTGAGACAGAGCTGTCCTTTACCATCTCAGCCGGGAGAGGCTACACATCTTCTGTTACCGCAGTTAGCAACTGGGATAACTTGTTACAATCTCTGCTGTTCCTGGAGCTGCAGTGAATGCTTTTTCTCCCATCTAGATGGGCATGAAAGTTACAAGGCTTTTCTTTTTCATGTGGTGCTCAGCCTGGTTACCCAGGCCTTTGTTACCACAAAGGAGATTATTGCAACATGCTGTATTTGGGGCTGCTCCTGAAGATGCAACAGATGTTTCAGAAAGTAGTTCTCTGCCTATAGGCTTTCCATGAGAAATACTAATACAGGGTGGACCTCCAAAGACTGGGACTCCCTCATCCGGCAACATCCATGGTCCAACAGGACCACCGTGTTCCGAGACCAGGGAGTCCTGGCTAGGAGCCCCAGCAGCAAGAGGACTGCTGCTCGGAGCTGCTGGGGCCGGAACCGGGGCCCTGGTAGCACAGCCGGGGCGGCATCAGCCCCAGTAGCAAGGCTGGGGCCAGGGCCGAATCAGCCCTGGTGGCGGTGCCAGGGACACGGCAGCCCAGGCTGCTGGGGTTGCGGAAGCTCGGGGGGGGGGGAGAAGGGGGGGGAGAGGGAGAGGCCCGCACTAAGTCCAGCAGCAGGGAGGGGAGGTGGGCTAGTAGGAGGGGACCTCCCCTGGTCTGGCAAATTCCCTCTTTTGGGACCGGTCAGGTCCCAAGGGTGCCAAACAAGAGAGGCCCAACCTGTACCTCTATGCTCTAGAAAAGGGATGGCCAACCGGTTAGAGACAAAGAGCCAAAATAGCTGTGGATAGAGTGCAAAGAGCCACGTATTATATATTTATTTTTAGATAAACACAAAAAGTAGTGATAAAAATGACATTACAGGACATTTTGGACCCCCTCCCCAAAAACAACCAACCACACACACACACACACACACACAATAAAAAAGTCTCTAGTCACTTAAATTCACAGCCAATCCATAGATCTTCAGAGAACTTGACAAGGAACAAACATCAAATTAAAAAAAAAAACCCTTTAAAAATACAGTAATATTCTCTCACTAAAAATAAGCATCCCTGCCATGTATTTTAAATTTACCACTGCTGCCCTATTATGTCCTGTGAGTTTTTTTTTTTTTTAATTAAACTGAACTGAGAAGTAAATTAGCACAATTTGAAGTGCCTGTTTCACTCCAGCTTGTTGATCTCTGATATGGTTTCCTCATTTTTTTTTTTAAACCTATGAAGATTATGGCTTTTTTATAGTTCTAAAAATTTAGGTCTGTCCCAGACTGCAAATGTGAGAGGTTCAAAAACAATAAGGGAGAGACTCATATCTCAGAATAATTGCTTCAAGTTGGCAAACAATATAGCCTTTGAATTTTCTTCAAAGAAACACAGTGTAAACCTGATACATGCTGATTCTTTTTTTGCCCTGGAATTTAAATGACATCTGTGCTGGCTGCCTTATTCTGTATCCATGAAGACTTTGAGTTTAAGTGCTTCAGCGCCCCCCCCCCCTCCCAACCCCCGCTCCAACCCAATGCCCTCCCCCTCCCCCAGAGCCAGGTACCCCCAGCCTCCCCCACTCTTACCCAACGCCTGGGTTTGGAAGCCGCCGCTGCCATGCGCTTCTCCCTCCAGGCACTGGGGCGCATGCACAGAGTGACCGGCCGTGAGCAGGCACTGGGGCACAGCTCAGAACTAGCAAGAGCCACATTTCTTTAAGCAAAGAACCGCATGCAGCTCAAGAGCCGCGGGTTGGCCACCCCTGCTCTAGAGTCTAGAGACTGCACTGGCTAGCTGAGATCCCCAAAGACTCGCAGATTTCAGTTGGAGCGGAGGGCAGTTAGCACTTCAGTTTATTTCTAGGTGCAATTCATGCTGTTGATTTTGATGTAACTTAGCTTTTCATTTGTGGATCAAAATATAGTTCCCTCTCCTAGCTCACTGAGTGAAGGATCCAACACAGCCCAAGAGGTTGCATAAAAAGCTTTCATGAACAGGTGAACAATAACATGGAACTGAGGTGTCATGAAGGAGTCCATGAACTGCTGCCTGGTCAACTAAACACCCCAACAAAGATGACATGTAGGAAACCTCAAAGCAGTTAATTGTGGGCACTTTATCTGCAACCATCTCTTATTGCTATTACACAATAGAGAGGTGAGGGGAGGAATTACACCCAAAACACATTATGTGGGAGAACGAAGTATAACAGATTGTCATTGTAGCAAGAGAACTTCCATATGCGATGACCATTTGTGACACCAGGTTAAGCCATTCAGGATTGCAGCTGAGAAAGAAGCCAGTCTGAATCAGATGGGTCTAGGTTAGAATGGAGGAGGTATTCGATTTTTGGAGTAAGTTAGTTAAGAAGGCATATAAGAGTTTCAAGCTAAGTGGTCAGCTTCAACTTCCCACTCTCCCCCTCCCCTTTTTTTTGGCTAACATTGTTATGCCAATAAAAGTCCTAGTACTGATACAATTTTCCCCAGTATAAAACATGCCTTATGCTGACAGAACTTATTCCCAAATGAGACTAAGCTATGCTGCCAAAAGCACTGATAGATCCAAAATTACATCTACACTGCAGGTTTTTGCCACTGGAACGAAATCAGAAATAGGAAGATGCCAGGATAATGCATCTTGCTTATTGGTCTTTGTTCTTTAAGATCACAATTCAGCAAGCATTTAAGTATATGCTTAAAGTTAAGCTTGTGCTTAGTTCCCGTTGACTTCAAGTGCATTTAAGTTCTTCGCTAAATAGGGACAGACTTAAACAGGGAGGGATATCCTTTGCTGGAGCAGAGTCAATGTTAGCACAGACCATTAGGCAGATTTTAAAAAGCTGTCAAGTGTCTGAAAACATGCCATATTTTCAGTCTTTTATGGTAGTTAAGAAGTGAGACTAAAGTGAGCAGCAAATTGAAAAACAAGGTTTTAAGGTAAATAATGAATCAAAAGCAGAGCTTGTGTTGAACAGGTTTCTCTGCACAAATGCATAGTACGTATTAGATCTTTGCTGAGGTTTACGAGGGGTCAGGTTTTTTAAATAACCTTTGATGGCTGTTAAACATTTAATTTAGAATAAATGTTTATATGTATTTAAGATTAGAACCATAAACATAATTAAAAAGCTAACAATCTTGATGTCAGGATTTAAATTAATTTTCAAAACAAAATACTAGAGGAATCAATCCCTCCCTTTTCTCATCTGTCAAGAGCAAAATTCAGGATTCTGTATTTCCCTTGTGAGAGCTGACCTTATAAACACTTGACAGCACAGGAAAATGATTGGTTATGTTCATGATATCTTTTGCAGGGAAAATATCCAACTTTGGTCTAGACAGGAAAGTAAAGTGAACAATAATTCTGTTTAAAATTTAATGTTAAATCCACATACAATCTGATGTAACTTAATGAAGAAACCTTTTAAAATGACATGAATATTTTTAACTCATGCTGAAATTTGTTAACCAGATTCATCAGAAAGAAGAAAACACCTCACATACCCAGACACTAAGGAACTTCATCGCCTAGCTGGATGCTCTTCCTCACAACATTATACCCATTTCAGGTACTTTTATTTGACACTACACACCCTACTATGTCAAATCTTTGCTCTTCAGCATGTTGACAACAATATACTTGTAGTGCCAGATTTTCAAATGTTCAGCACTCACAATGGGGAGCAGATTTTGGTGCTTAAGTTGAAGCACAACTCTTAAAAATCTTGAATGTAGCTGTTGGGCTTTTTAGAAAACTCTGACCATACTGGCACAATAGTTTCCTCACTTGTACAAGATTTAACACAGTGAGGGTAGGAGGGAAGGAGCAGATTCCAAAAACAAACAAACAAACAAACAAAAGAAAAAACAACCTTTTGAATCTCAGTAATATCCCACCCCTCAGTTGCTATCCCAAGATTACTAGTATAACCTGTAAATGATGTGGAAGTTTCCTGCCATCTCTTTGGGGGAATCTTACTGAATTAAATTTAAGTATCTTTGGAGTGTATTGTATGAAATGCAAAGTGTATTATTACTAGGGGCCTTGATGATCAAAGGACTATAATACTCAATGTGGTAGGCAAGAATGAAATATGGTAGGCATAGAAAGGAGTGACTTTATACAGATAGAAACTTTGGGGGGGGACCCATTATGAGCTATGAGTGGTTAAGAATTTGTAATCACAGAAAAATCTCATGGTGGGGTTTGAAGGACTTTCTCTTACCAGAGCCCTTTCTGGAGTTGGGGACGATTTGCAGTAGGTTTGTTATCACGTGTGTAGCTTCTTTTGGTTTTAATGTTTTCTCTGTATTCTTTTCATCTGAAGAATGTGCTTGCTTTGAAAGAGTTGTGTGGTATAACTGGGGGCAAATACACTGTTTATAGTCTCCAAGGAGAAAGCAAAGTGCAGGTGCAGGCCATCTGGCTTGCTGAAGAGCTCCCTATGTAAGGTAGGGTGTGATGCAACCTGGAAAAACCCCAGTCAGGACGGGAAGAGATGAGGTTCTCCGCCCAAGAGAAGTGACAGTTGAAGAGCTAGGAGTCAATGAGAGGGTGTCCTTTCTGGACCATGAACAGGGGCGGGGGGAAATTCAGGTGCAGTTGCCATGAACTGTGTGTGATACAACCAATTAAGTGAATGATAGCAAAGACTCCTGTTAGCATCCAGGTCTAACAGGAAACAGGAGTGACTCTACACATCACAACAACACTTCATAGAATATTTTCTCTTATGGAAAGGAGCCAGTAACATCAAACAATAGGTATATCATGGTTGTCTACACCTCCAGTAACCAGTAACTGTAAATTCCATGGTAATGGCACCCTTACCTTTTTACGCACTCCTTCCTGTGTACTGGACAGTTTGAGCAGGACAGGGGGTAGGAATTTGGATATAATGTTCTGCAACTGCTCATCTGTTTCTGCATGGCCAAGACGTAAGAATACACGTTCAAGCTGATCTGTAGTTTAAAAAAAAAAAGTTAATTTGGAGTTAGCTGAAAGTACGGTAAGGATTGAGCATATTCAATCAAAGCATGAGCTATTTTTAAAATGGTATGCAGTTTCTGTTGCTGAAAGCCATCGATCCATCACCTTTCAAGACTCGACCCCTCAAATATCCACAGATCAGGTTCAGCATGGATAGAAGCTGTACAAGCTACCACACACTGCCCCACTTATGGGGCATCTCCTTGAATACTTCAGCCTCTACAGCTAGTAACCCTTTGGCCTCGCTGTTTTCACTGCCAACTAAAGTATCAATTGTGGTTGTCATTTCTGAGATACAGACATCTTTCTGCTGGATTCTAGACAAAGACCATAAAAAGACCACCAGACAGCCACTGAATGGCAACAACTTTTGGTTTTATTATTATTTGTATTGCTGTAGTGTCTAGGAACACTTATGAACCATGACCATCTTATGCTACACAGTGCCCAAACAGATGGTTCCTGCACATAGAGCTTATAATGTAACCAGATATGAATTAGGTCCAGCAAGCCAAGGAATGGTAACGGAGCACAGAACCTATCCACTGAGCCACTTAGTCTCCCAGAAAACCATTTACGAAGCTGAGCAAACTACCTGGATTTGCTGCTATTTGTTAATGTTTGTTAATTCCTGTTGTTGGTGACAACCTCACTGGAAAACTGGGTTAAATGGGTATGATATTTTGAAATAAATTAAAATGCAAAAGACTTGGAAGGTCCTATCACTCACATAACCATGTTGGAGTGTTACTGCCACCCATACCAGGACAAAGAGTTAAGGTCCCCATGCAGTTGGTCGTGACAACCTATCAAGCCCTGCTACTATATCAGAGGAAGCAGCAGCAAAAAGGGGTCAGCAGCAAAAAAGGGGTCTAACACAGATCAATGTCAAGTAAGGAGGAAGAAGTACTCTTCTGCTTGAAATGCCCAACAAGGGAAAAGGTTTGAACTTTGGTTATGCCCTTCAAGAGGACGACTTCGATGGGTTGGGGCATGGTTCTGCTGAGATTTGGGAAAGGGAGAAGCTGTCCTATTACAAAGGTTTAACCCTGTAGTCCTTAGGAATCAAAAGCTCCCATGGAAATCAAGGAGTTTTGGATGGATAGACAAGGAATGGAGAGAATCAGTCAACAGGTATCACGGATGATTAAGTACAAACACTATACCTGAAGATTTGAAGTGATTTTTTAAACATTCAAGGGCTGAGCAATAAACAGCCCCTGGTGCCAGACACAGTTCACCAGGGTTAACCATTGACAGGCCATCAGCATTTTATTTACCTGCATGTCCACAGGTACGGCTGCTCACAGCTCCCACTGGTCGCAATTTGCCATTCCTAGCCAACAGGACCTGTGGGAAGCAGTTTCCTGGCCCACACCACTTCCTGTGGCATTTCCAAAGGCCTTCCTGGCTGAACAGGGCAGGGGTAGGCAATAAGTGGCCTGCAGACCAGACACAGTTCACCAGGGTTAAGCCCCAGATATCCACTAGACACTTTGTTTACTTTTTCCAAATGTGCTCCAGTTATAACAACTGGCTACTCATAAAGAATATATTGAAAAAATAAGCAAAAACAGGAACATGACAAGATTAAAACAGGCTTGAAGCAGTAAAAATCAGAACCATTAAATTAACTGATAATTTTAAAACATTTTTAGGCTGATTTTTTTACCTACTATTACCATAAAAAGTGTGCATACCATTCTCTCTTACTGCACTTTGTATACTGTGTGCAATTGACATGGCTTTTTATAATCTGTTCTACCCTTCCCCCCATATAGAAAGTAGGGATATGAAAGTGTAACCGTTTACACAATTAACCAAGGAGCCTGGGCTCATTGGTTAATATGCACGGTTACACGCAGTCCCTCCCCACTGCTACCTCTGTATCAGAGGCAGCAGTGTGGAGGAGCAGGCAGGAGCTGGTGCACATAGAGAGCTGGCTTAAAACCACCTGCCCACACGCTGCTGTCTCTGATATAGCGGCAGGGAGAGCAGGTGGGAGTGCCCCCCCCCCCGGCTGCTGCCTCTGTATTCAAGGCAGTAGCGCCCGGGGGGGGGGGGGGGGGAAGGATGGCAGGAGCCAGTTCTCATGGGAAACAGGCTTCCCTCCCCCACATGTAACCACTGACATTTCCAATGGTTACACATTTATTTGAATAAATGCATTTTAACATCCCTAATAGAAAGTTAGATCTAGATGCTCCAAACGCTCATGCATAACTCAATGGAGCTATTGATGTGTGTATGTGTTTGCAAGACTGACACTTGTTTTTTTTTCCTGCTGTTGTAGGGTCTTTGGGTAGCAGGGGGAAGAGTTTAAGAAAATGTGTTTGTAAACCCAAACCATAAAGATTGGGTGGGGGACTCATGGACAGTTTTAGAACTAATTTTACTGATCAAATGTTAGGTGTCCTTTCATATTCACTCATTTTGCACTAAAAAGTAGAAGAGCAAAATAAATCTTTAAACCACTTACAGCAGCACCAGGGTCAATTTGTGTAAAAATATCATCTTGCTATACAGAGGCAGTAATAATTTTTTCACATGTAGGTAACAGCATTTCCATGGTAACGAAAGGATTTCTAATGTCATTTCTAACCCCTTCTGGTTCTTTTCCAATCTATACGATAAAAGGATGTGAAAGGACATTGGTTGCAGAATAGATGGAGATACTATCTCTCACCAGGAGAGAAAACAATACAAATTTCAGATTGCAGATAATACTTGTGGGTTTATACAATATGTAGTATTTTTAAAACACAAAAACAAACAAAAAAAAAAAAAACCCACACCCCCACAGGAGTATAAACATTTGTATATAGCAAAGACAGATTAATGGCAAGGCCCAGAACCTCCGCTTTGTGAACTTTAAGTGACTGCCTAGGGAAGTTATGGAAGCTCCTTCACTGGAGGTTTTCAAAAGGGGCTGGATAACCACCTGTCTTGGATGGTTTAGACACAAATCCTGCTAAATTACAATCCCTTACAGTCCCTTCTAACTCTATGATTCTATGACCCCATCTCCCATATTTTCCACAGTCATCTCTGATCAGACATTACATTGTGATATTTATGGGTCCCGGAATCTCTCCAGCCTCAAAGCTGGATCCTTCAGCCACTGAAGACAATAGCAAAATCCAGCAGACGTCAGTGGATTTACTGAGCCTTTCCTCTGGTTCTGTGATATGGTCATTTTCCATAACAAAACACTGGAAAGTGAAGGACAGGGAAGATTTTAAAAACTTTTAATGTATTGCATCTCTGAAAAGGCAGTTTTACCAACCATCTCTTATCACTTCTTAGATTAAAACAACAAAATAAGATCTTCTAAATGTTTGACCTCAGCAGCATAGCTCACCCTTTATCCATCTGTTCAAAAAAAAGTCAGCTCTCAGTTCAAATGCTATTTTTTTCTGTGTCCAGTTTCTCCTCCCCTCCTCCTATACTAAAGCATTAGCTCCCAGTGCATTTATAGCTGTTGTAAACAGCACATCAGCTGCTCTATGCAGAACTCTGATGTGTAGTTGTGTAAGGAGAGAATATCAAGTAGCAGACATGAGGGACTACTAAAGCTAGGACATGTCAAACCAGATGCACTTCAGAGCTGATCTAGTTAGCACAACAGTATCCTAGGAACACAGCCATAGAGTCTGGATCTGGAACACAACAGAACTCCAGGAGTTCTGACAGTAGCATTCTGAGAGAGGATGGAGGCAGCTACTTTCTTCATCTCCCCCCCAACCTAAACTCCATGTTATGGCAACACCACAACAATCAAAATATCAAAGCCATTCCGAAGGATGTACACTTCCTTAAAAACAGCTGTTACTGAACTAAGACCGTTTTTATAAAAGTTATATTGTGCACATGTCCTGGAATTTTCCTCCAAAAGGCCACATGCCCCCACTCCCCCCCAAAAGAGCTTACTTCTGAGCAACATTGAAGTCAACTTCATAACTTCATTCCAGGATGATTGGGGGGGGGGGGGGGAAGGGGGGGAGAAGGAGGAGAGGCAGAGGTGAAACTAAAAGAACAGTCTACAAAATGATGCTTTCATTTCTCCAGAAGTTAAACATCTGATTCTGCTCCACTCTGGACTGGAGGAGCAAGATACCCAATTTGGGAGTCCAAAACAAGCTGCTAAGAGGTCTTGGGTACATCTAGAGCAGGGGTGGCCAACCATGGCTCTTGAGCTGCATGCAGCTCTATGCTCAAAGAAATGCGGCTCTTAGGGTTTGGCTCATTCGGAGCCGCACGCCCAGACTGCTCTCAGCCACTCTGCGCACACACCCCAGAGCCTAGAGGGAGAAGTGCTTGGCTGTAGCACCTCCAGTGAGACCCAGACATTGGGTTGGGGGGCGGGGGAGGAAGGAGGGACTGGGGATGCCTGGGTCTGTGGGAGGAGGTGCATTGGGTTAGAGTGGGGAGACTGAAGCACTTTAAACTCAAAGTCTTCATGGATGCAGAATAAGGCAGCCAGCGCAGATGTCATATTTAAATTCCAGGGCAAAAAAAGAATCAGGTTTACACTGTGTTTCTCTAAAGAAAATTCAAAGGCTATATTGTTTGCCAGCCTAAAGCATTTATTCTGAGATATGAGTCTCTCCCTTATTGTTTTTGAACCTCTCATATTTGCGGTCTGGGACAGACCTGAATTTTTAGAACTATAAAAAAGCCATAATCTTCATAGTTTTTTTTTTTTAATTTAAAAAGAGGAAACCATACCAGAGATCAACAAGCTGGAGTGAAAAAGGCACTTCAAATTGTGCTAATTTACTTCTCAGTTCAGTTTAATTTAAAAAAACCTCACAGGACATAATAGGGCAGTAGTGTTAAATTTAAAACACATGCTGGGAATGCTTATTTTTAGTGTGAGAATATTACTGTATTTTTAAAGGCTTTTTTTTAAAATTTGATGTTTGTTCCTTGTCAAGTTCTCTGAAGATCTATGGACTGGCCGTGAATTTAAGTGACTAGAGACTTTTTTAATTGGTTTTTAGTAAATGGTCTGTTAATATTTGTCATCTATTACTAATTTTCATTTGCCTGTTGTATATGTTTAAATCTGTACCCTAGTGCTGAATATGAGCCAATCAGTAAGTCATTAACTGGTCATTAGCAGCCAATCAGCAGACTAGATAACTCTCTGTTGGATAACCTACAACAGAACTGAAATGTCCTGTACTGTTATTTTTAATCACTATATTTTGTGATCTAGATCTATCAAAACAAACATATAATACATGGCTCTCTGCAATCTATCCGCAGCTATTTTGGCTCTTAGTCACTAACTGGTTGGCCACCCTGATAGAGTGATTAAAGCAGCAGATGGGGATTCAGAAGTATTGTTTATGGCTCTACCACAGCAGTCTCCAAGCTTTTTAAGCATAAGATCACTTTTGAATTGAAGTGCAATTCAAGATCTACCTCAAACCCAAATACCCTGGCCTTGCATCCTTCGTGCTCCTTGCTGCACCTCCATCTGAGGCCCTGCCTCGCCCCCTGCTCAATCCATGGCTTGGGGCAGAGGGTTGTGGTGCAAGTTCTGGTGTTCGGTTAAGGGATTTGGAGGGTGAGGGGCTCTGAGCTGAGCCTAGGGCAGGCAGTTGGGTTGTAGGAGGGGATTCTAGTTGCAGGCTCTGCGAGGTGTTTGCATGCATGGGGGCTCAGGGCTAGGGTAGGAGTTTGAGGTAGAGGCGGTTCATGACTTGGGTTGGGGTTCAGGATGTAGACCTCAGTTGGGCACTGCTTACCTCAGCTGGCTCCTGGGTGATGGTGTAGTGAGGCTAAGGCAGGCTCACCCTTCCCCAGCTCTGCACAGCTCCCAAAAGCAGCCAACAAACTCGCTCTATCCCTAGTCCTGTTGTGCCCCCACTCTGCTCTGTGGAGATAGGATACAAGGAGGGAGAAGGGGGCGCCTTTATTTCAGTGCCCTGCTCTCCCTCCCCTGCCCTGCACAGCAAGCAGGAGGCTCCTGGGGGAAACAGCTCCAAGGCAAAGGGCAGGAGATGTGCAGCAGCAGGAAGAGGAGCAGCTGAAGTGCTGGCACTTGATAGCCATGGGGCCAAACCAGTCAGGATCACCTGTCAGAGGCTCCAAGATCTACCAGTAGATCCCAATCTACTGGTTGGTGACCACTGCTCTACCACAATCTCAAATTACTTTAGGAGAGCACTACTAGGGATCTGGCCTCACCACTAGTCAAGTTTATAAAACGTGATCTTTCACTCTTGGGAAGTATTTTTATGTTTTCATCATATTCCTCCATATCAGAGAAAAGTTTAGATACAGATCTTAAGTGTCAAAATTTGGATTTCCACGTTCAGAGTGTCAGGTTTAGTCTCCCTTTAGATTAATACCTAGTCTCTTTGAAATTGGCTCCCCCCCCCCCAGTGTTGTATCTAAACACTCATAGCTCTAGGCCCAATTTATGGATTTTAAATTAGGATTCAAGCGATCATTGTTTAAGTTGTTCATCAACCAAATCATGAGCAGTCTCATGGAAAAAGTTTAAGCAAGCACTTTTTCCTCCTCAACCAAAAAGGTAGTAACAGCTCATCTATTTGATTGCTTCTACAGACCAAAGTTTATTACAGCTAAATATCTACAAAACAGGGATAAATTAGATTTCTGGTCTAAAACAAAGTTGTGGTTACTCTTCCAGGAGGCTCGTTATCCTACCAATCAGATTCCTGTCAAAATACAATGCGATGCATTTAATTTTAGTCTCTCACACCCTTCTTCCGGAGAAGTCTGCCCAGTTCTCTCCCCTCCCCCCCCCCCCCCCCCGACCCCGTACTACTTATGCTTCTTGTTAAAGTTCACCTTTGACTGCACAGCTTTTCCATTTATTCATAAGAGGTAGCATTAGAAAAAACCACCAGCATCCCTTTTCACAAAAAATACCCACTACCCTCAGGTCAGAAGGCCTGAGTAATTTCACAAAGCGCGAGAGTGAAGGAAACACTAGTGATGTATCATTGACTATAGAGGAAGAATTTCATGGCCGATGGGGGACCATAGAATTGGAATAATTTTTCTAGACTACAGAAAATGGTCATGACAATAATTCATCCCAACTCTCATATGAGTAAGTATGTTAACATTTGTGTCAGACTTGGGGAAAAAAAAAATCAGTGAATTCTTGACAGTAGGGACTCCACTAGTATTTTAGTGTTCCATTGTCTATTCACCTCACTCAATCGTTTGTAGAAACTATAGGGTTCTCTCCAAAGAGAGGGGCACAGATAAGTTACACAGCAAACACCAATGTGTGCTTTAAATATGACAGCCTACAGCTTGAAAATCCTGAATAGCTTTCTTCCTTCTGCTGAGTTTCTGGTGGTAATTCAATTCCACAACCAAGTCAAGTCCAAAACACCACTTTCCCCAGCCCACACATCAGGATCATAGTTCCCCCAGCTGGGTTATACATTGTCTGAAAACTAGTTATACCTCAGGAGATGCAGCAACAAGAAAACATTCCCTTAACATTTTATACTTCTTCAGATACAGGTTTATACTTACTGCACCAGAGTCACCAGTAGATGTGAAGGTTAAAAAACCACCCAAAACTGGGTGTCGATCTCTGACCAGCAAATAAGTATTTTTAAAAACTTACACAACTACATTACTCAGATTCTGACTTCTATCCTGATCAGCACTGAGAACTGCATGGGCCCAGTGTCTGCCATGCAATTCTTAATGCAGGATTTAGGAGCATCATTTGCACAATAGAAGACGACTGAAATGGATAAATGTGTTTTCCAATATATTTTATTCTTACATTACATTTCTACTTTAAATCCAAACAAAACACATCAAGCACTGGAAGGGGAGAGTTTGTATATTTTTTCATTACAAGGAAAAAATATGAAATGACTGAAGGCTTATCTGTATCTACAGTGTGCTTTCAGCAGAAACTCTGGAGAAGAATATAAATGACCAGAACTTTATAATACTTTACACATCTGTAGCACTTCTGACCCATGTATCTCTAAGGACTCTACAAACATTAAGCTTCACAATACTCTAGTCCAGTAGTTTTCAAACGTTTGTACTCCTGACCACTTTCACACAAGCAGCCTCTAAATGGGACTTCCCAGGTCCTACAACTGACAGGTTCTACTCCCCCCTCCCCTTTTTCTTCTGTTATAAATTCTGGGTTTATGTTATCCCTCTCTAGCTCATCTGATGAAATGGGGTTTTTCCCCACAAAAGCTCATGATATATTTGTTAGTCTCTAAAGCTGCTACAGAACTACTTGCTGTTTTTAAAATGATTAACATGGCTACCCCTGAGACCTTACAAACTAAAAAACACTTTTTTTATGTTTAGCCCTATTGTAAATGCTGGTGGCAAAGCAGGGTTTGGGGTGATGCCTGACAGCTCACAATCCCCCAGCTAATACCCCCCTGGCCCCTGAGTGCACCTGCCCACCCCCCCACACACACACACTTTGAGAACCCCTGCTCGAGTCTGATAAGGGAGAATAACTAATGGCAGTTCAGAGATGGAGAACGGAGTCCAGGGGGCCCGGACGGGACTTGCCCAAGGTCACCC
Organism: Pelochelys cantorii; assembly: GCA_032595735.1. Taxonomy (NCBI): domain Eukaryota; kingdom Metazoa; phylum Chordata; order Testudines; family Trionychidae; genus Pelochelys; species Pelochelys cantorii. The sequence continues at coordinate 121,590,382 of CM064330.1, forward strand.
AGAGAGCAAACGAGAGAGAGGAGCAGGAGCCCCTCTGCAATCACTGAGCAGGGCAGGCAGAGCTAGCGCTGATCTGCTCTAACCACTGGGCTAGGCTCAGCTGACAGCCCAGGACTGAGGACTACATTTCCCAGCCGGCCTCAGTGGCAGTTCCTGCGGCGGGCCCCACGCCCAGAAACTCACACCTCCCCAAGCTGGGCCCAGGCCCCTGGCCGGGACGGGGACAGCGGGCTCAGGGGCACTCCAGAGCCGGGGCGCGCAGCCTCAGGCCGGCGCCACCCTCCCGTCGCCCTGCCCCGCGGCTGGGGCGCTCCCCGGCTCCAGCGGGCCGGAAAGCGGAGTCACTGCGGCGCTGCCCGGCCTGTGCCGGGGTCAGGGCTCTTCAGCCCCTCGGAGCCGCAGGCTGGGGCTCGTGCCCCCAGGCACCCCGGCCCGCGCCCCCCCCCCCCACACACACACGGGGGGGGGGGCGGCCGTAGGGGCGCTGCGCTTGCCCCCCTCAGAGCATGGTTTCCCTTTCGCACCATGACTGCGCACCGCCGCGGCCTAACGCGGCTCCCCCCTCCCGGGACCCCGGGGCGCAGCGCGCGGGCACTCGGGGCGATGAAACCCGCATCCCCCGCGCCTCCCCCCCCCACGCCTCCCCCCCACCCTTCCCCAGCTCCCCGCCCCCGCCGCAGCACGGAGACACGGGGGTGGGGGGGGGGATCCTGTCAGCCAAGAGCCCCCCCCCCGCCCCCCGCGCGCTCAGCCGCCGGGCTCAGCCCCACTTACTCAGCTCGTCCTGGGCGGCAGAGGCGGCCGCAGCCATGTTGCCAGCCGCCGAGGGGCGGGGGCGCGCGGCTCCGGAGCAATCCCTTCGCTCAGGGTGGCTCCCAGCCCCGGTCCCTCCCCTCCTCGCCCGGCTCTCTCCCCTCGCCGCCGCCGCCTGGCCCGAGGCTACCGCGGGCAGGGCGCCCGCCCGCCTGCCTGCTCGCCGCCGCCAGCCAGCGGCCGCCCGGCAGCTCCCGCGGAGGAGGTGGGGGGTGGGGGAGGGTGCGCGGCTCTCACGCCCTCCCCCAGGCCAACCTCCCTCGCTTCACTTTAGTTTTATATTTAGAAAGAGCTGAGCCATCGTCCCAGCCCCCCCCGCCCGGCCCGTTTTCCCCTCCCCTCCGCCACGCCACCGCCTGAGCCACCAGCCGCCCCGAGAGCTCCGCTCGCCGACGGGCGCCAGGTACTAGTCCCGCAGCCCCCGCCTGCGCTCCATGTGCTCAGCGGCCCTGGGCGCCTTCCCTCGCCTCGCCTCGCCTCGCCTCTTCACGCGGCCTCCCCCCAGGCCGAGCCACTGACCTGAGTCCAGGCTGACCTCCATGGCTCCTGAGGCACTTCTCTCCACTTACAGGGGGGTCGGGGTGGGGGAGAGGCTCGGGTCAGCAGCACAGCGACGCCGCTGCCTTTCTCCCCCTATCTGTGGTAGCTGCTTGTAGCAGTCTGGAGGATTTTCTAGCTGGAAAGGTGTTGCCCGGGTCTTGTAGCCAATGCCGACCAGGCACAGATTTAGAGGAAGTGTGAAACACCCTCAGAGGGGTGCCACTTCCTCCCATCTGTCCTTCCAGCAGCCACTAGGGTCCTGGCCATACCCTCAAGCTGCTCCAGGAGGGACTTTGTTCCCTTACTTGAATGTTTCTTTGCAAGCTATTTCAGGCTTTTACATGGGAAGTTATGCCCTAATAGCTAATCCTGATTAACGATCCACTCTTTAGGTGCTTACAGATTACCAATTCCACCTATTTGGTTTTCCCTTTGATATTTTCATACCCTCTGCTCCTTGTTTCCCACGCCCTTCCATTTTTTTCCTTCCCCCCCCATTTATTTTGGGTCTGCACATCCTAAACTCAAAACTCCAGTCATCTGAAGAAGTGGGCTGTGCCCACGAAACTTCCATGGGTGATAGCATGATACTATCTCCATGTTTTGTTAATCTATAAAGTGCTACCAGATCATTTGTTGTTTTTTAAATTTATCTATGTGTGAATGTTCCTATTCCAGAATAAGAGTGGTTTATTCTGAATTAGCAGCACTTTTATGCTGGAATTAGCGTGTCCACACGTGGACTTAATGGGGAATAGTTAAGCAGCATTAAAGTCACATCCTGCCATATTCGATTACTTTTTGGCTGTGTCTAGACTGGCCAGTTTTTCCAGAAAATCAGCTGCTTTTCCAGAAAAACTTGCCAGCTGTCTAGACTGGCCACTTGAATTTCCGCAAGAACACTGACGATCTCATGTATGATCATCAATGTTCTTGCAGAAATACTATGCTGCTCCCGTTTGGGCAAAAGCCCTCTTGCGCAAATGCTTTTGCGCAAGAGGGCCAGTGTAGACAGCTCAGATTTGTTTTGCGCAAAAAAGCCCCGATGGCTAAAATGGCGATCGGGGCTTTCTTGCGCAAAAGCGCATCTAGATTGGCCAGGGACGCTTTTCCGCAAAAAGTGCTTTTGCGGAAAAGCGTCCGTGCCAATCTAGATGCTCTGTTCCGAAAATGCTTTTAATGGAAAACTTTTCCGTTAAAAGCATTTCTGGAAAATCATGCCAATCTAGACGCAGCCTTCATGTGTGGGACACTCATATTCCAGAATAGGTGTGACTTATTCTAAATTAGAGCTCAAATGAGTGGATTAAACCATATGGATTAAAGCATTTCCATTAGGCTCCTCTACTCTCAGTGTTTCTAATTTACAAATACTCTTTTAAAAACATTAACAATCCTCATCTAGTGCTTCAACCGGCAATGGGTACCAACATCAAGGTGTAATACAAAAATCCACCAAGGAACAACTCTGTTTCCTATCCTCCTGGTACCTATATTTAAAAAAAAAAAACCTCTGCATTTGGGAAAGAATAGAAATTTCATATTTAAAGCCTTTATTTTAGCCATGAGGTTATTCTCACTGAGATATTATCGAACCCTGTTAATAGAAAAGACAAATGTTAATTGTAAGCAACTTTAAACATAAGGTTGAATTGTATAACGGAAAACCCAAAACCTACCAAATATATTAGAGAGAGAGAGAGAGAGAGAGAGAGAGTGTGTGTGTGTGTGTGTGAAAAATGTACACACATTCCCTTCCTCCGTATCTCTTTCCATAGTATAATTTACAGCAGACCCTATAGTGCCTAGCTTTTTTATAATAGCTGTAGCTTGTCTGATCCTTGAAGTTGAGCTAGCTGTTTTCCTTAGAGATTGAAGAACAAATGAATTGGAAATATCCTGGCATCAATCCATTACCTGTCTATTTGTTCTCTTTTTTTTGGTCAGGGTTTCCAGTGTTAGAAGTTGCAGTTTGCTCTGTATGGGTACGTCTACACTGCAAAGCTATTTCAGGATACTAGAGGTATTCTGAAATAGCTATCCCATGTCTTTTGAACGTGTCCGCTATTTTGAAATATAGCAGACAAGCTATTTCGTCATCCCTATAAACCTCATTCTACCAGGAGTAAGGGATGGCTCAAATAGTGCTTTATTTCAAAACAGACTCAAAATAAGCTATGAAATTTGCATAGCGCAAATTGCATACCTTATTTCGAGTTTAGGGTGCTGTGTAGACACACCCTATGAGTCCAGATGGGAGGGGAGAGTGATCTCATACCGGGAGGAGTTGGGTGGGTTAGTGATAGTGTATACACAGTTAGCCTGCTGCCAGCAGACGACAACAAAGACACAGGACATCAAACTGCTTCAAGCCCTAGTCAGAATGGCTACAGGACAGTTCAAACTGAGGTTAGGTGAAACTCATTCACAGTTCCAACAGTGTTTCCTCCTGCACAAACTGACTAAAGGTGATAAAGAATTGAAGAAGCCAGTTCCGGAAAAATTGGATAATAAGATTGTCAGTGAACTATTTTGTTTTTGTAGCGAGGTGCAACAAACTGCCTAAGTGAAATGTTATCATCCTGTGGTGAGAGTTGGGTATATCAAAAAATGGGCTAGCAAGAGCTGGTTGTGTTCATCTGTCAAGAAAAGGATTTAAGAATATGGGAAGAACCAAGCAAGAGACGGAGAAGTTAATGCAGAGAGAAATAAATCTGTGAGAGGCCTAAATGAAAAAACAAACAAACAAACCATGGCGGGACTGCCATTTCAGTGGCATCACAGTTCAAATTAACATAGAGGCTATTTTTATGATAATTGTGTGACTAGTTCCCAGTTTACTGGAAATGGCCTGATTTTGAGAAAATGCCCCTGCCTATTTTATCAAAACCAAGGGTTAGTCTCTGTTTCAGTTTAAATTTGCTGGGTTGCAAACTTTTTTGCTCTTATACACCGGGGACTGTAAAGGGCTACAAATCTCACAAGACCAGGTGCATATAGGATACAAGGATAAATGGAGGGATAATTTAAAGAGGCCTTATGTTTTAAAGGGAGTGGTGAATAGGTGGAAAGGAATTAGTGAGGCAAAGTCATAAATCAAAAGAGTTCAGGCATTACATATTTATCAGAAATTCAAGAAGATAAAGGGATGTTAACCAGGTTAATGCTTGGAAGGAGCTGACCACCCTTTGAGGCTGAAGAGGGCATTTTCACTGATCAGGCATTTTTTTATTATACATCAATACTATTTTTGGATAGCTGGAGGGCTTTTTAAATTCTAAATCAATTTTTCCCATTGGTATTTTGGTCCTGTTCAGATGCCACAAGCTTTATAAAAAGTTTTGAGAGTTCAGAACTGTAAGGAATCAGAATAGCACATTGAAATGAAAGCATGCCTCATTTTCACTATTAAATGAAATACAAATCACCAAATAGAAAATGTCAAGAAAGTTTGCCTAAGTGACTGGATAGTGAAAGCACAAAGAAAGCAGGCTTCCGGGTGGAGTCTTTATCGAAGTCAATTAGGTGAGCGCGTGCAGAAGAGGCGCTTATTCCCTAGTGGAGACTAGGGATGTTAAATATTGGTTACCTGAATAGTCAAGTAACCTCATGAATTCTTATCGGTCATTTGACTATTCTATAGTCCCCAGGAGTGGGACTGGCAGCCAGTGCGCTCCAGCCCCACTTCCAAGCCCCTTGCCACTTCATCTGGCTCCTAATACACTTTAAATGCAGAGCCGTGGGGGGTAGGTCCTGGACCTGGAGTGAGCCAGGACTGAGCCAGGCTGCTGGCCAGCCAGCTAAAAAAATTACTGGCGGAGGGAGGGGGAAAAGAGGGAAACGTGTAGTCTATAGCATTAACCTTTAAGCTTTTGCTTATTGATTAATCGACTACACTACTACATCCCTAGTGAAGACTGGAAAAAATAGCAGGGGAGAGAAAATGGATAAGATCCTAGGGAGCTAAGCTATAAAAACAGAAAAAGGAGTGGGGAGGAACTGCAGATGTGTTGGCTGGGTCTGATGTGCATTGCTGCAAATGGCATCATGTCAGGAAAGTTGGCAGCCCTATCACTGTTTCCCAGGCCTTTATGGGCTCAGGTCGCTCAGGGCAGTAACCTATGTTCCTCTTCTACACCAAGGATTTGGAAACTTATCTTAGCAAGTCTGTTTTTAGTTCAGTACTTGCCATACTGTTCTCTCCCAAGGTTTACCAGTATCTAGCCAGCCTTCCCAAAGCAAAGTACCGTAAATTAGCGTATATAACTCATGCACGTGTATTACCCACACCCGTGCACAACCCCCAGTTTTTCCAGATTGTGTAAAAAAAGTCTTAGATCATCAGCCTATGTGTATAGCCCGTGGAAAACAAACTGTGGGTACTGTTAATGAACAGCACCTATAATGAAGTGTTAATGAACTGCAGCTGATGATGCTGAGCAGTAAGTATGCTACAAGCCTTATTGCTGGTATATAACCCCTTTGAACCACACCGTTTTACCATTTATTTATTCCTTTAGTAGTTTTAACTTGTAATGAATTTTTAAAAAGTATTTAAAACTTTTTAAACATGCCTAAGCACAAATCCTACACAGCCGATTTTAAATTGTGAGTTGTGACATATGCAAAGAATAATGGAAACCAAGAAGCAGGGAGAAAATATTCTGTCACTGAAAAGTCTGTTCAGGAGTGGAGGAAGGAAGAAGCAGATATTGCGAAATTACCCCCTAGGAAAAAAGCACGCCGTGGAAAGAAAGCCAAGTAGCTACTATTTGGAATAGGTTCCGTAAACGTGAAATTCTTCCCGCTGTTGACTTGTCTAGCTCCGAATCCCACTATGACAACGATTCTGATTCGGCACCACAGACCTCAATTGTCACCGAAGCTCACCTAGCCTTGGTTATGGATTTCACGGATGTTTTTCAAAACAGCAACTATGACGAAAGTTTTGACGGTTTTGAAAACTCAGACGCTGAGAAGGATGCTGCTACCACCGATTCTTGTGATGCAGAATGAATGAACTTATGTATTTTATGACAACGCGAGGATGGCTTTTTTTAAACTGTTTTACCATATATTTAGTCTTTTATTATTAGTCTCACATTAAAGTTTTAACTTTTAATGTATTTTAAAATCACTGTCACTATTATTAAATTAAAATATACTGCTTTTATCAGTAAGAGTCAGTCTTGTCTTCCTGTAATTTTAGTTAAAAAAATCGTGTATAACACACGGACAAGTATAGCCTGGGGGGGGGCGGGGGGCAAGGCGGCCGAGGGAGATTGTAAAACCTTGCATAACCTGTGGGTTATATATGCTAAAAGACGGTAATTAAGAACAAAAGCATTGCAGAGAAAATATCTTTGGAGACCCTGGTAAGTGCTAAAATCCTTCAAACCCTCTCTGTAGGGTCTGGCTCTCTTGGTGAGAGTGTTATTTCAGTTCTTGCATCTAGCAAGAGTGATGCCCCTTGTGCCCTATCAGGTAGGACTTGATAACAATTCTTAGTTCATTGTTCGCTGCTCTTCTTGAACCCTGTCAAAATGAGTGTACATAATTTCCCTTAAGGAAATAGTACTTCTACAGACAAGTATATCTGTCTAGGGAACTACCTAAATTATAAAACCCTCTCTTCCCAGTGATTTTAAGTGTTTTATTGTTCATTCATGGCATGCTTGGCATCCCTCATCCCAGTCAGTTCATTGCTTGCTCTGTTCCATGACAGCAATTAACCCCTTAACCCCCAGAAGGTAACAATACAAGGTGAGAAGAGAATTCAGTCACATTCTTTCATTTAAAAATCAGACATTTCCCAGTTCTGCACATCATATTAATCTCAATCAACAAAGTATGTTCTTCAGCTCATCAGTATGGGAAATGAGGTACGAAATAAACAAGCTTCTTAATCAGGAACAACAAGCAGTTCTGTGGCACTTGATCTAACATATTTGTTAGTTTCTATGAGCTTTTGTGGGTAAAACACACTATGAGTTGGAGTGGAAGTTATGGAATCCAGCCTATATATAACAGCAGCAGCAGCTACCTGTCAGTTGTAGGACCAGTGTTAATGAAGCTAATTAAGTCAGGCTGAATGTGTCCCATTCATAGCATTTGATGTGGAAATCTTAATATCAAAGGTGGGGGAAATTGCCTTTGTTGTACATTAACCAGTCAATATCTTAATTCAAGCCCAAGTTGAGTGTTGAACAAGTTTTTGTGTGTATAAATATAGATACGCGTATGCTTATCAAATAACTGACTAGTGGCTTGACTAGTCGCTTCTCCCCCACCCCCTTGCTGCCTCTATCAAAGAGAGACAGCAAGATGGGGGGAGCTAGCTTAAAAGCCAGTTCCCTCCAGCACCATTTCCACAGGGAGGCAGAGATGTAGCGGAGGTCCGGGTGTGAGCCGGGAACCAGGTATTGACTTGCACCAGGTCCCCCCCACTGCCCTTCAGCCTTTTAAAAGTATTAACAGCCTGGCAACTTTTAATACATTTAAAAGGCAGTACTGCAACAGAGTTAGCTCCTGGAGCCAGGAGCTAACCCTGCTGCAGCTCTGCAGTTTCCTCCCTTATCAACTAATCAACTAGTCGATGGAAATTCCATCGACTAGTCAATTAGCTGATTAAACGCCATTTAACATACCTGCCTTGGACATCAGGCTAGTCACAGAATGCTAACTCTGCTTTGTTTCCACCTATTTAAGACAACTAAAATATATACTTAATATTTCATGTAAATAGTTGCTATAGTTGTGTCAGGAATCTGATGACTATCAGCAGTAGAGGTATTTCACCTTTCCCTTCTACAAAAAAGTTTGAAAACCTTTGATCTAGGGGAAGTATAGGGAACTATTAACATTGTCCTTATTGTAAATTGTGTGAGTACTGCAGCTATTTATTATTTGAATAATTACTGAAATAATTTTACTATGTGGAAGTTCAGAGAAAAGGGTTTAATAGCTGGACCTTTTTGGTACAATGTTTGGTCAACGTAATATCATAAAGATGTTTTCTTAAAACAGTACTGCATGTGTGTCAAGTCCATATCTGTATGCAGACTTAGCCATATTTTTTGCAGCTCAGGATTTTTTGTTTATTGGTTGTTGGGGGTTGGTTTTGGGGTTTTTTTTTTTGCACAATTGAGTATTATTGCTTTCTACCAGACTTACACATTTAAACTGATCCAAAGCTCAAAGTCATGAATGGAAAGTCTCCCACTGACCTCAGTAAGCATTGGATCAGACCAATGATCAAAAAGCATTGAAAAATCTTGAAAGGGATCATCTTGACCAACAAGAAATATATTTTTATGTTTTTATTTAGTCAAAAAATTCCATGGGAGAGTGTTTCTTTTCAAGGCAGATGCTGTTGATAAATGTACCAGCTGCAACTGAGAGTTATCAAGTGTGCTTATGACCAAAGGGGGAAAAAATCTGATTCCAACTCTAATTTAAATACAAGCTCTTACTTGAATTTCAAGGCCAGATCTAGGTTACATTGACCTCAGTAAAACTTGGTATTTTCCTTTTATGCCCAGAACCCCCTTCCCTGCTACCAGTCTCTAATCAAATCAGCCTCTCCTCTCCCTCGCTCCTGTAAGTCCTGGCTGTAGTACACAGGCGTTTAATTGTAATCTTGACCTACCCTGACTATAAACCACCTGCAGCTCTCCCGCTGTGTGTCTCCAGTCACACCCATTTATCAGATGAGGCACCATTGGTCTTCAGGGTTTGCTGCTTCTTCCTACTATCTCCCCACTCCCTGAACTTCCTAAGTAAGGGAGCAAGAAGTTTCACTTTTCCTGCCTATGGTCTATCTCCTGTAAACTTCTGTTGTGAGGCTGCACATCTACCCTGCTCTCTGGATCTGCACTTCCCACCCTGACAGTCATCCTGGTTGCTGTAGGTTGGATCTTTAGGAATGATAGCTGCAGTGTTCCCTCATAGTTACAAAAATTTTTTGCAAATCAAGTTTCAATACTGTTTAGCAGACTTCAGTCATCAATAAACGTTAATCTTCCAGGTCCTTCATTCTTCAGCCACCGCCTGTATCTCTTCCATCGTGGGTCCATGGCCATCTTCTTCTTTCGCTCTTCCTCTTGTTCTTGCTTGTAGACCTGGACAGGAGAAAGAAAAGGTGACTTTAAATAAAGCCCAAGAAAAAGTGAGCCCTCAAGGTGAGCTTTATACTAGAGGCAAGGGGCTATTCCTGCTATTACAATGTATCAAACTGCAGACTTTAGTCAGGTCAGTGGGACTGCTGGTGGAATGCAGAATTGGCTCATTAATTGGCTCCAGTAATTTCAGTTGAGTTATACCACTACAGATTCTAAATCCACAGTAACAGCAGAATTTGACCTTATCTCAAATTTATTAAGCAATTAAAAGAATGTATTGTAAAACACACAGGATATTCATCTAAAAGTTGCATGCTTATGCAGGAGACAGTATTATTCTACAGAAACAGAGAGGCCATTCTCAGGATGCTGGAGCAAACCCTTGATGATATAGGAAATATTCAAGGCAATAGATCCACTGGTGTAACTGTTTCTTCTGGCCATTTTCATATGTGTTTCCCTCTGCAGTCAAGACTAACTAGACAAATTTTGGAGTGCAGTTAAATTTGACAGGTTTTTTTTTAATCTGTCTAGCTACGGAAGCAAATGTTTTTATCCCCACATTTGATGCACTAGAATTAATAATTCTAGTTTACAATTCTTTAATTTTAAATTAAATTTTTCTTCATTGGTAATAAATGTAACAACACTAATATTACTATAACTTCCTCAAAAGAGAGAATAATATTAACCACGCAGGTTTCAAAGAATCAGTAAGTCTAGGGTCTAAACTGTAAGTTTTCCCTTCATTATGATATGAAAACATCACTACGCCATATGGAAGCCACCTACAGTTAATACTGGGAAAGTTAAGACTTTACATACACTTTCAAGTCTGTTTATCTAGGTTTAGAATTTGGCACTGCTGTTACAGTGATTCTTTCCGTTCCTAGTATTTTTCCACCTGCTCCTGAACTAGCTAGCCTGCTTCTAGTAATATAGTCCATAGTCTTGATCTCCAACAGTGGATAACTGCATGGTATCTCAATGGCAACTGAAGTATTTCTGCACAAGAAATCTGAAAAACTCTGCACCTTGAACTGGCTAACTGTACACACTATGTGGGACATAATACACTACCACATGAAGTACTGCTGTCAATAATCCTAATATCACCACAGCAACACAGTAAGGCAGAAGACTGTTAAACAGATTTACTGTGCTAAAGACCTATAAAGGCTCCTAATGTGTTCTCAGTTACCAATTCCTTGGTACAAAGATAATCCTCCACTTGCATCTTGTACAGCAACAAGCATAGTCAGTACTTAAATCAAAGTAATAGGTTCTGGAACATCCCCAACATCCCTGGGCACAGAGCTTGTATATTCTGTGGAGTCTCTGACCTGGAGCAATCGAGCTCTATACTTGAATAAAACAGCCACTTCCCAGCAAGATGATCCTGGATCACTAGAAATTGAAGGAACTACTGAAGGGCAAAGAGGACAGAGTCAGGAACTAGATGAATTGGTAGAGTGATTTAAAAAAAAAAAAAAAATCTCAAATGGTTACTTTGAAGGGGTTATGGAATCATTCTCTAGAGCACAGCACATTCTGCTGTGATACCTAGCACCATAACAGATGAACAAAGAGTCTCTGGTCAGAAATCCTCAATCTCATTGCCAAAAATCTCCAGCTTAATGAGTGATATCTAGAAATTAATCACAGCCTTACTTGCAGTACAACCACGATAGATACCCCAGGAGAACACCAGTTTTTAAGCTGGGCGAATTGGACATTTAGCATTCATTTTCATGACAATTTGCCGCATGTACTCACCTCATACTTCTCTTTTATCCATAGCTGCCTTTCTAGAAAAGTCTTTTTCTCATTATCTTCTAGACTGTCAAATTGAGACTGTGACATTTTCATGTTTCTGCGTATGATATATAGCTTCTCTTCTTTACCATATTCTTGCCCTTTAATATGAAAGCAATAAATCCACCAACAATACCAAGCTATATATTTGCACAAGTAAACAGGAGCTAACAGGATTTGGAACAGGAGGATATCATATATTTTAGGCTTCTGATAGCCGCCTTTTATATCTACTTTATTTTTGATGATGTCCTTGATGATTTCGTCCTCTTCCTCACGGATTTCTTCCTTAGACCGTCTGTTTTTGCCTTTTTCTTTAGCTTTGTTCAGTAGACCTTGTCGCTTAGCAATCTCAAGCGCTTGTAGACGATATTTTGGCTTGGTGACGAGGTAGTTGATGACCTCATTGTAGCTACTCCACCAGCTGAAGAACTAGAATATAAAATAGTAACAGCTTGTTATTTCCAGCAGTAGCATTAAACAGAAGAAAAACATAAGAAAATATGCCGCCTCTGGGATGTTCAGTTAAAAATTAAGAATAATCACATTTAGTAAATTTTACATTTTACAGATGCTGAGAGGTGAAATGACTTGATATCTTCAGCAAATTCAAGGTAACTTCTTGCCTGTTTCACTGTATCCTGATCCTCTCCATAAATATGGAATGCACAGATATCTTCATCAAGGACTTGCTCAAGGTCTTACAAGTCAGTAGCAACACTAGTGTAAAAACATCCCTGCGCTTAAAGGGTCTTCTGTGGGGACTGGAAAGATTTACATGTGATTTTCCTGCCTGCTAAAGGGCCAGATCCCTTGGATCAATACCTATAGCAGACTTGAACCTTTTTGTGGGCCAGCTACTGGATGAGAACAAATGCCACAATGTGTTAGCAGTGTTAAACTCAAGATTAGAACTCTACTTGTTAGGCTCCAACCCTGTGCTCATTTTGCTAAAGAAAAATTTTTCACAATCTAGAGTGTACAAGGAGAAGAATCATTTCACTCTTTTAATGAGATAGGTAGAGTAAGTTTACAACAGTACTAAAACAGCACAGGATTAATTTTCATAATAATCATGTATTCTATCAGATTAAAGTTATTTTCATACTGAAGGATTATCCTGTGGATTACATTAGCAACCATTCCTGCTGATTTGCTTTGTCTTAGTGACAAGTTTTTAACCCCACATTATTAATGAAACCCAGTATGCTAGCAACTGCTATATTTATTCTTAGAGATATAAAAAAATTACAGAACAATGGGGGGGAGTTTGCACAGCATATTCTAGAAACTCATTTACTGGAAGCATCATGTCTTGATACAGAATATGACACTAGTTAAGAAAGTGCTTCTCTTCCATACTAAAGAACTGTGGCTCAGCTGCTTATACTTTTTTTTAAATTAGAATGCAGAATTTCTTTACTCACTGCATACTGCAAGAAGGGATAATGGCACAAGAGGGGACATGTTTTGAGTTTGTCACTTAACAGAAATTCTACACTTGTAAAGTACAGTGGAACTCTATTATGAGATCATTGCTCCCACAAACAAACATCGCTATCAGCCAAAGTTTGATACAAATGGAATTATGGTTTGCAAACTGCAATGCATTAAGTAACTTGAGACCTTAATTCTAATTCTCCTATTTAGCTAGGGATGTTAAATTTAGATTAATGGGCTAATCGAATAGTCAATAAAATTTGCATCAATTATTCAATTAGTCAAAAAGGGTGCCTGCACCTTTGAAGTGTAGCAACAGCCTCAAGGATGTTGCTACATTTCAGAGGTGAAAACGCTGGCCCCATGCTCCCTACAGCATTTCAAAGTGGCAGCGCCGCATGGAGCCCAGGGTCGCCAGCTGACCCCTGGCTCCACAGTGCGCTGCTGCTTGGAAGCATCCCTTCCTCTCCCCCCTCCCCCCGCTGCCTCTTCTTTATAGACACAGCAAGGGAGGGGGGAGGAATCGACGAGTCATCCACATCCCTAAATTCAGTATCAGAGAATTTCCCCACAGAAGCTAATCCATATGATAACATTACAGGACTATGAGTCTCTGTTTAGACTGGCACACTATATGTATTAGCTTACAGTGTCACACTGATATATCCACTTTGCAACAGGACAAAAATGTTCTTAAAGATTTTTAATTTTCTTGGATTTGCAACTAAAGCAATAGTATAGTACAGGACATTATGAGGGACATTAACCATTTAAAATGGCTAATTAAAAATAGTTGATACAAGGGCAATCTTATAACTTGATTGGATTTGCTTTACAAGACTCAATCCCCTTCCATGTCTTGCTTCATGTTGGAGTTAAGATGAGACAGACAAAACAAGGATAGAAAAATGAGAAAAAAAACCCTGCCTTCTCTCTTCCTAATTCACCCGAATAGTTATTAAAATCAACAGGCCTTAACAATGCAACACTACCTCACAGTGTGAGCAACTCTTACATTAAGACAAGAGTGATAGCAGAGGCAGTAGATAGAAAAAAAATGCAAATTTGGATTTAGACATGAGGTTATATTTGCTTTACAATCAGCATTAACTAACTAATGATAAAGAAATCCAGGCTTCAGATTTTACTATTTTCCAGTTTGGTTTTTGCCTGAAATTTTCTAATCTCCTCATTTCTACCCAAGGAAAAGAATGGCAGGCAGGTGAAATTTCTCCATCAAAACCAGGTGGACTTGAGGAAGAGTGGCTGTATAAGACTTTATGAATCTACGAGTCAACACTGTTTGGAGAATGAGAACTCTAGGACAGCTGCTGATCCGCAAATGATGCCACATAAGCATTAAAGAATCAAAAACTCCTAGTTGGGTTATTTGGGAAAAGCACCATTTGAGACATCAGGAACCATTAGATAGCCAGGTTCAAGATTTCTTCAGCTACAGCATATTAACTACTGGACATTTTATTTTTTAGAGAAGTCTTCAACAAGTAACTCCAATATACATGTTAAGTATTAAAGAGGTAATAGAATAAATGTATTTAAACAATTGCTCAAAGATGTATACAAAGTTATTAATTTATTCAATACATAGTACGTATGTTTCTACAGAGAAAAATCATTCATTTTAAGAGGAAGACTTCACTGATCCAAACTAATTTTTATTCTAAGATATACTATGAAATCAGGAGGAGGAGGATTATTTTAAATACATCCGTCATGAACAGTTTAAAAAATTTAGGTTCTTAAAACACTGATATCAAAATGAGAAACTGGCTCAGTCTAACTGAAAAATAATCTAGTCCTACAGTTGGGATGGACTATTCACCCTTTAACTTTTTGAACCATGGAACCGTATTATTTCTCCAGTAGTGTAAGATTCTTATCCTTTAAATATATAGTACCAAAAACATCAACGAAAGGATCTAGCATATAGATTTATATGACTAGATGAATATCTGCCTAGAGCACCAATGACAGTAAACAACACTTACAGATAGGGGAGCCTTCTAATTGTACAATTAAAAAGCCACCTCAGTTACTAATGGTAATGAAATCTAGACTTCAGGTTTTATTATTTTCCAGTTTAGAAATTCAATATAAGAACAGTCACAACAAGCATCAGTAAATATTTTACCTGAAACACAGAGATAGCACATACAGTCACTAGAATCACTATCCTGACATCAACTTTAGGTGCCAACCTCCTGCGGTAGTAGAGATAATAATGGCTGTAATACTCTTCAGGATGATCCAACATGTAGTCATAATCTTTACGTGTTTCTTCATCCTGTCAAAAAAAAAAAGTTAACACAAAATGTTGTAGGTTCAAATCCTTGAGCTTTTAATCAATGTAACATAGTACATTTTATAAGATGGCTTGGCAGTGGAGTGATTTTTAGTTACCAAAATTACACTTCAGTGATAAAACACTGTTAACCATGAAACTGTTGTAAAATCCATATGGGACTGATTTCTGTAAGGAATAGAGAGGACAGACTTTTTAAAGAAACCTACATCGTTAATATTCAATAATAAGCGTCTGTTTTTCAGGCATTATGAGAATTCTTCAGATTGTTTCCTCTACTCTGATAATCAGAATGGATTTATTCTAAAAACACATATATATTGTTTAGTCAGGGCTACATACTTGGTCTTGCCTGAAGAAGTATCATTTTGGAATAGTTAACCATTTGACAGTCACATACTAAGCACAAAGTATCAATCTTAGAAATCAGACAGATGGTATTAACTGATTCCAATTAATCTCGGTCAATGCAAGGTGATGTTTTTTGTTTTGAAATAAAATTCTGTATTTTAAGAGTATGTTTTCTAGTTTTTAGGGGCAGTCTAATAAAAATGCACCAAGTGTCAAGGCTGCTACCATTTCCTTTGGGAGATTTATACAGCCTAGTGGACCTCACTTTCTGGACATTTTCTTAGTATTTAGCCTAAGCACCTCATCTTTTAATTATATTTATTATGATAGTCTCGCCTTACAAATTCCTTCAGCCATTCTGATCCTGCACTCATTCCTTTAAATCAACAAGAAAAGTAATGGAACATTACTTAAATGGTTGGGTAGCAGTGATGTAAAATCCTGTTTAAAATGTTAACTGGTTAACATGTTTACTGTGCAACTGCCGCCCCCCACCCCGGGCTGTGGGCGGAAGTGGGCTGAAACAGCCCCCTGCTCATGGTGTGCTGTGCCCCACCAGGCCGCAGCAGTGTGCCAAGTGCCAGTTAACCAGTTACCCAGTATGACAATGTTTACCAGGTAACCGGCTACCCCTTTACATCCCTACCATCAAGCAATTCCTCATTTCAGATATTACACACCCTTCCCAATGATGAGCTATGGGTATATTGCACCTTTTTCTGTAGCAGTGGTTTTCAAACTTTTTGGCCCTGCTCATTACAGACCTTTCCGTGGACCACCAGCCAACCACCCATGATGACAAAATGGCTGCAGAAGGGGCTGGGGGTGCAGGGGACTAGCTGAGAGGTAGGGTGCAGGAGCAGGCTGAGGGTGGGGAGGTCTGGGAGGAAGAGGGTGCATGAGGGAATGGGGGTGCTTACCTGGCTCCGTGCCTCCTGCCACTCCCAGGCACCACCCCCTTCTACCCCCACTGGACATCATCGGGGAAAGCCTCCAGATGAGTTGTTTCCTGCATTGCCATTCCCTCAGCCAGGGAGAGAGGAAGCGGCTGTGCAGGGGAGCTGCTACCTCCCCTGCAAGCCAGATCCAGTTTGTGAGGCTCACCTCCCCCTCCATAGCAGGAAGCTGGCGCTGGCACTCCAACCTTGCAGGGGACCACAGGGCTGGAGCACCAGCTCAAGCTCCCCACTGAGGGAGCAGGGAGCTCCGAGCCCGCAGCCCACCTGTGGTCCACACTTTGAGAACCACTGTTCTATAGCCTTCAGATATAAAAATGTTACACTTCCCACTATATCACAACCACATTTATACAAAGTGCTTGGGGTTCATCCAATTTACAGTAGACTTCCGATAATCTGGCACCTTTGGGACCTAGGTGGTGCCGGATTATTGGGAAGTACTCCGGCAGGGGGTTGTGACGGGTCTGCCGGGACCCGCACTGCATCTGGGGGGTGGGGTGGGGTGGGGGGGAAACGGCGCAGCGAGGGGCGAACCCTCCACCGTTTTGCAGGAAGGTGGGGGAAGCCCCGCGCCACTGCCGAGAGTTTCTGGGAAGGGAGTGGGCTCCCCACCCCCCGGACTGCAGTAGTTATCGCCGAGCAGGGGGGTGAGGGGCGGTGCTGCGGGACCAACCCGGCAGCACCCCAGCTGCTCTGCTCCGCAGCTTCCTCAAGTCCGCCGCTTGTCAGTTTCAGCAGCGGCAGACTTGGGGAAGTGGCCCCGAGCAGAGCAGCTGGGGTGCTGCCGGGCGCCCAGCAGGGGGGTGAGGGACAGCGCTGCGGGACCAACCCGGCAGCACCCCAGCTGCTCTGCTCCGCGCTGCTTCCCCAAGTCCGCCGCTGCTGAAACTGACGAGTGGCGGACTTGAGGAAACTGCAGAGCAGAGCA
The DNA here is from genome assembly GCA_032595735.1 of Pelochelys cantorii. Lineage (NCBI taxonomy): Eukaryota > Metazoa > Chordata > Testudines > Trionychidae > Pelochelys > Pelochelys cantorii. The sequence goes on from CM064330.1 coordinate 121,607,671, forward strand.
GCTGGGGTGCTGACGCTGGGTTGGTCCCACAGAGCTGCCCCTCCGCCTCCTGCTCAGCGATAACTACTGCAGTCTGGGGGGTGGGGAGCCCGCTCCCCTCCCAGAAACTCTCAGCAGCGGTGCGGGGCTTCCCCCACCTTCCTGCAAAATGGCGGAGGGTTCATCCCTCGCCGCGCCATTCCCCGCCCACGCCCCACCCCTTGGCCGCTCACAGTGCAGGTCCCAGCAGACCCATCACAGGGGTATAATCCCCTTCCCCTCTTCTCCCCTTCCCTTTCCTTTCCCAGCCGCAAGCGCCCATGGGGCTCACAGCAGCTCTAATTGTCCAGCTGGCCGGAGCACTTCCAGGTTCCAGTTGGTGCCGGACTATCAGGAGTGCGAGACCACTGGATGCTGGAGAATTGGAGTTTTACTGTACTTAATTTGTTCATTTGTGTAGTGTTGATATAGGTGGGAGAGAAGGGAGAGCGACTCCATTCCTAGATGCACAGATTAATCATATGTTGAGAAAGCAAACAGAGTACAAGTACTTACGATGAATATCTATTTTAAGAAATTATATTGATAGGCTGCTGCAAATAAGAGCCAGACAAATGCAGCACAAATCACACCCTAAAAGAAAAATACCACAATGCATTCTTCAGACGTACTCTTTTATCCACTATGTGACAATGTCCTGCCCAGGGAAAAGAAAAAGCATAACTTCTGTAGGAGTCATATTTCCAGGGACTTGTTGTACTATGGCTGTCCTTAGTGTTTCACACAGGTACAAAATTAATCCAGCTGACTCCCCTCATAATCCCTCAAACTCTGCAGAACCCAAAACAGGAACCCCCCAGAGTGAGATTCTGTGGGATCATGGCAAAAGGAAGAAGCAATTTTTTTCCCATGGCGCACTTTCATTTGCACAAATTTGGGGCGGGGGGGATTGGTGTGACTTAAGAGAGGGGAATGGGAGGACTTAACATATCAGTTCCTACAAGCATCAATGATTTTAGTGTGGAACAGATGTATACTGAGACGACTTCTAGCGAGGACATCCTGTACCCCGTATCGATTAATCGATTTGTTGACTACACAATTAATGAATGACGCGCTTAACATTCCTAATATGCAAGTGACCTTTGCTAGCGCACAACACAGCTGTGATTAATACTAAAAAAAATGATTCCTCGCTTATTTTACTTTACCTACACTTCTCATGTTTCTCCGAATCTACCCCATTCTTTACATTAAATTACCCTAATGGATCCTTAATCTTCTATTCACAATTCAGGGCAGCTGCTCTATCTGCTTCTACACGTCCCCCACTAGCTTATCAGCTCTGACTTGCTGTGCCCACAGCTAGAGAACAGTGGCTCATCCTCTCTTTGCTGAGTTACTGCCAATTACAGAGGCTGGATTTTGAACCTTGCCACTGCCCCAAGACCAGACAGTCCTGCTGATGGGAACAGGATCTCAGCCTCAATCAACCTGGGCCAGACCCCAGCTGAGAGTCAAGTCCCCAAGTCACCCAATCTCCATCCCCACCCTCTCACTGCAAGCCCTGGTATCAGGTACTTCCTCAGGCCCCCTGACCTAGGGTCAATGTTCCCTCTAAATATTTCCGTTATGTGCAGAATACATTTTGCTACACGCACCAAGGCATATGCACGTGTGCCCACCAATAGAAACACAGGCTGGTGGCTGTGGGTGCGCCACACATCAGCTGGGTGGCATCTGATTTAGGGAGATCAAGAGTTAACCAGTTACCGAGTAAGCATTCAGCCAGCATCCAGAGCAGCCCCCCACCTGCAGCGTGGCGTGGCGGGCTCAGTCTGGCCAGAGCAGCCCACCGCAAAGTGGGCCCGTTAGGGGGAGATATTAAATTGGATTTTGCGTCTCTCATTTGAATCTGTCCCCGGTGGCAACTTAACAGGGAATGATGCCTAGGACGAGCCCCTCCAGCCAGGAGCACATCCCATCTCCTGCACCTCCCCCCCCCCCCCTTCCAGCCTGGGCTGCCTCCCTCGCGTTCGCCAGCCCAGCCTCCTACGCCATGGCTCTGGGAACCCCAACTCTGGGAACCCCAACTCTTGCTTCCCCCCCCCCAGGACCACCAGCAAGTGGCGCCCCTGCCCCCCACCCTGCCCATGGCTCTGGCTGCAAGCTGGCGCGCGCGGCCGCTCCGGCCTCCCCCCTCGGGCAACCCCTCCCCCGCCCCCGCCCCCGCTTCTCGCCCCCCGCCCCCCGCCCCCCGCGGCGTCTCTTACCGGAGCGGCTCCGGCCGGGGCGGCGGTCCCGCTCTCTCACCTTGAGGGTCTCGTAGGCGGTGGCGATGAGCAGGAACTTCTCGTGCGCCGTCTGCAGCGACTCCCCGCCGGGCGCGCCGCGCTGCCGGTCCGGGTGGTAGCGGCGGGCCAGCTGCCGGTAGGCGCGGGCGATCTCGGCCTTGCCCGCGGCGCGGCTCACGCCCAGCACGTCGTAGCAGACCTGCCGCCCGCAGTACAGCCCCTCGATCAGCGCCCGCGCCGGCCGCGGGGCCAGCGCCGCCGCCGCCAGCAGCCCCCACAGCAGCCAGCGCGGGGCCCGCGCGCCGCCCGCCAGCGCCGCCGCCGCCGCCATGTCTGCCCGCGCGGGCCGCGAACGTGGCCCAAGGCGGGGGAGGAGCCAGGACGGGAAAGGGGCGGAGCATGTGGCGGGCGGGCCCCGCAGAACTGCACGGGGAAGGAGCCGGAACAAACGTCGTGGGCGGAGCCAGGTGGGGGCGGGGCTAGCGGAGTGACGTGCGCCAGAGGGGAGCCGCTCTGGTAGGGGAAGAGCCCGGGGAATCACAACGTGGCTTATTTAGGCAGCTACAAGACCCCGCCCCTCCCGAACGCCAGAGCCTCTGCCGCGTGCCCAGAAGCCCTTCCTCCAGCGCCGGTGGGGGCTGCGCCCAGAGCCCGCGGCGCCGCTGTGGTCGGCCGCTCCCTGGGGAGCCTGCGCTGTGCTCGGTAAATTAGGGGCAGCCCCGAGGAGAAAGTTCGGGCGATAGGCAGCCCGCGTCCTGCGCCACGCTTCCGTCACGGCAGCGGGGAGCCCTTTCAGCGTCGCTGCCTGGCTTTTAGCAGAACAGCTGCTTCCTAATGCCCTTATAGTGGATATGTGTGAGACCTGAGGTACTTAAAGGGCGCAGGAGGCCTGGTCACCCTCCTGAAGAATTATGCTACAACATTTTATTAAATGTGCAGCCCATTTGTTAGCACAAGAAAATGTGCACAAGCAGCTTCAGAAGCTGTGCTGAAATCCAAATGCATCCACCAAACCTGCATTCTTTCTTGTACACAGTATGTTATGTCACTAGTGAAGGGTTCGCTGTCATCCTGGTAGCTTGGGTGAGCACCCAAATTACCCTGGAGTTGTATAGAGTGATCTGATCAATTGCACAAAGTAGCTGCATTTCCTCTTCATTATTAACTTGAGCAGTCAAGTTTCCACCTGCACCCCCAGCTGGGCCTGCTAGCTAGAGTTTATAGCATTAACTAACTAACTTAAGCTAAGACTTAAAAAACAACAAATAGACTAGTAGCACCTTACAGACTAACAAAACATGTAGATGGTATCATGAGCTTTCGTGGACGCAACCCACTTCTTGAGATGATACTGAAGTCATCTGAAGAAGTGAGTTGCGTCCACGAAAGCTCATGATATCATCTACATGTTTTGTTAGTCTTTAAGGTGCTACTAGTCTATTTGGTTTTTTTAAATTTTTCCTGTTACAGACTAACTTAGCTACCCCACTATAATGTAAGCTAGAGACTATTGTATGTGGACAGGAGTCAGAGTAAGGGCCACACTCGAATTAAATGCCTCCAGCTAATACTGTAGTGATGGTCAACTGAACGCTAAGAGTTGACAAGATGATTGTACAAAGTGTTTTCCAAACAGAGAAAAACAGTTGTTGACATAAGGAGTCAACAACCTTGGGCTATTTCTACACTACACTATTTTTATTCTCCGGCCAGCCAGGATAATTCCCCTCCACTCCAGACCCTTCCTCTCCCCTGCTCTGCCCTCTCCCCAGCCCTTGCTCAGAGTGATGTGGCCTGGGGGTCTAGTGGGGCCTGGCATCTGACACTGACAGTGGGGGTCTGCACCCCCTCCTCCTGCATTCACTGGCAGCTGCAGAGCAGCTCCAACTTCCTCTGCCCCCCTCCCCCCCATCACATCGGTCTGCTTCAGATGGTGAGTGTGAGGTGGCCCCCACCCGCCGCCAAGCGATGCAGCTGGAGCTGTTGCGCCACTTACCGCACCATTGCAGGTAAGTGCAGGGAGACAGACCCCTGTTGTGGGCACCAGACCACACCTCCTCCACTAGTCCTCCTGCCTGCTGCTGGCCAGCACCTGGCCCCAGCAGCTCACAGATTTGGGGTCACGTGCCTCCTTGTACCTACCACATGTGGCCCATGAGCCGTCCTAATTTGCTAGTGCAAACCAGCCATAAGACTCTCATCCTGCATTTGGGTCAGAGTAGGCAGATCCTTGCACTTGATTTTAATGCAGGGATGGACAACCTAGGCTAGTGAGTGGGTTACTTGAGTGGCCCTCCTTCATCTCAGTGGGCCGCAAGATTGCGTTAACCAAGGTGACCTCACAGGTTTTGCGTACCTAGAATTTTCTGGGTGTGCCGACTGAGCCGTAGCAGTGCTCTGATTGGGTGCAGAGGGAGCGCATGTCTTCCACAACCAATATTATATGAAGTGAGCACCCACCTCACTTCATGTGCCCTTGCTTTAAGTATGTGTTTCTTTAATAATACCGCTAGGAAAAATAACTACCAGCAGAATCTGACAACTCTGTCCCATGGGTAATAGTAAACAAAATGTCCTGTTTACTATTGGGCCACAAAGACAACTCCAATGAGCTGCATGCAGGCTGCGGGCCACCACTTGTCCACCACTGCTGTCATGGGGTTCTGTACAGACACTGGTTTCTGAGCAAGTGGACCCATGCCTAAAATATGCTGGGTGTAACTGGCTGCCTTTCAGGGGTTTGATTTTTCTTGATATATTGGGTCTGTTTAGCCTCAGAATAGTTTGTAACTTTTGAACATTGGTACCTGGGAGAACTTCCAAGTTTTATCTGCAAGTTACAATTTCTAGCTGCTGTCTGGGTAGGACTTTTTATGATGTTTATTCATATTAAGGCTTTGCAAATGTGGTCATTGGGTACAATATTTATGTACCAATATTTATGTTTTTGTTTAGCTATTATCTGCAGAATTGAGCTAATTCTAGTGACTGTGGTACAACTGTTCTACCCCAAATTTACAGGTCCCCAAAAGATCCACTTGAGCAAACATCTGTGAAGTCAGTTCTACACAATCAAAAAAGTCTAATCCAAACCCCTGAAACTAATTGAAAAACTCCTATTGACTTCAAGGAGCTTTCAATGGAAGTTAAAGAGTCTCATGTGTGGATGGATCCTTACAGGGCACATGGATGCTGAAGGAATTTTCCAATACCGCTCGCAACTGAGACGTGCTTCAGATTGTGCCTGTGGGGCAGGTAGAACAAAAGGACGCCTCCCGTTTCTTCACACTGGCTTTGTTTTCCTTCCTCAACGAGAAGCCAGTATGGCATGATCCCGAATCCCGACCTTTGGAAGACAGGCGGCAGTGCAGAAAGTGGGCTGCCACGCAGGACGCTTGGCAGGATCGGGCCCTCCCTTTGCACGGCCCCAACCCTGAGGGCTGGGACAAGCGTAGGGGTCTCTGCCCGCCCTCGGCACTTTGCTTGCTGTGCTGGCCTCTAGATGGTGCTCTGGGCAGGGACCGCTCCTTGGAGACTGGCGGGGCCGCCGCCGCCTCCCCCTCTGAGCTCAGTTCCTGCTGCCGTGCGTCTCCCGGGGCTGGGCTCGCTTGGGTGCCGAGCTCGCCGCCAGCATGTCTTCCAACGCCAGCCTGAGCAGCCTGCAGCGGCTGGTGGAGCAGCTGAAGCTGGAGGCGGGGATGGAGAGGATCAAGGTGAGAGCCGCAGGCAGGGAGCGGCTTGCCCGCACTGGGGATGGGGAGAGCTGGGCGCTGGTGACTCGCTGCTAACTCGGAGGCCAGTGACCAAGTGGGCGAGGAATGTGGCTCTGTTTGGGGAGGGAAGCCCCTTTTCGGCGGAAGGAGCGAAGTTAGTTGCGCTAGGCTGGGGGTCCAGCCACCCCTCTGCTAGCGCCGACCACCCGGGGGCCACATTTCTCCATATCAGGGGCTTTGTTGTAACAGCCGTAACCCCCTCTACACCTCCGGTTTTCCACACTGGTCACCCCATGCGAATCTCAGACAGTCGCACCCTCTGCACCCAGCGGCGAGGAACGGGTTTTGGCTGCTAAATCTGCAGAGATGGGGTGGGGAGCCACATATGCAAGCCCCGGGGTGGGGTCAGGAGTTAGAACCCAGGGATGCTGTTGCTCCAGGTACGGTTCTAGGTTCTGATCGGTACCGAGCTTGGCTCCTTTGGGCGACCCAAACACAGCAGCTGCTCTGTTAGGTGCCGCGGGCATGTGGTGCCGAGATCAGTGCTCCCCAGCGTCGCCTCACTGCCAGGCTCTTTGGGCAGGACTGGAGGTTTGTGATCAAGGTTTCATGACTCGGGCTGGGTCAAAACAAAGGGGGCTTCTTACGGTAGTTGAGGTCCTACGAGTCTGCCCAGGGGTTTGCTGCTTCTGGGCACAGCTTGGATCCCAGGCTGGTGGGCTGATCTGGGGCAGGAACCTTCTGATCCGGCATCCTGGGAAATGCTTCAGTGTCTTTCAGCTGTGGTAGCTTCTTGTTTATGTTACAAGAATGCAGCAAACAGCATGAAAGTCTCATCAAATCAGTGGCTGAGCAACTCCCATGATCTGTGGTTTGCAAGGGAAAAAAAGCCAGCAGCTGATTGCCCTTTTTAACATTGGTCTGATTTCTGTTGTTCCGTAGGGTTTGATGTTAAAGAGCAGCCTCTTTCTGAGCCAGCTCAGTAGGTCAGAAGTAGGCAAGGACTTGGCCAAGCCTGAGGGTGGTGGGAAGTGCAAGATTGGAGAAGGCTGGGGCGAATAGAGGTGCTTCAGCAGTGTGTGCAACTGACTTTTGTTATCTGCATGGAGCTGGGTCTGAGGTACAGTATTTCCATAAATGCCTGGGAGACTGGGACTGAATGATCTAGTCTTGGGGACAGGTTCTGAGCCTTGGAGGCAGCATGTGGGGGTGTCTGCTCATCCAGCCCATCAATGTGGCAAGAGGGCATTTCCTAGAAAAAAAGGCTATAAAGAATAATGTAGCAGAACCTTTGTTAATTCTTTCTGCTGATCCAAAAACAAGATTATGTAGGCCCCAAACTTGTTGAGCTCACCTACTTCCAGTTAGACTTGAATAGAGAAGTGGTAATGAGGCCTGCCAATTCCTAGATGTGTGTTTTTGTTTTTATCATTATTTCTTCTATAAAATTCTGCCAACAGAAAAAGTGTCTCTTTGTAGTGATTATTTTAAAATTCCGTGTTCTACAGTTGCTTTGTTAAAGGTAAAGTCCAACATTGGTTCAGGGTCTAAAACAATAAAAGTGAAATTAATTTGCATCCAGCATTTTCTTCCTCTCTCATCACTCCAAGTTCAGCCTTACTCTGCCTAGTTCATAAAACACAGGCTTACCTTGAGATTGGATTTGAATACAGCTTCAGTACTTTAAATTGTAGACACTTGGCCAACTATTTTATAAATAGAAAAATCTAGTCTTTTTTGTTTCTGAATTTGGGCTCATCTGCTTTGGAGTGAAAGCAGCAAATGTATAACTCCCTGCACAATTACATGAAGAAAGTAGTTCGATATTAGTTAAAATGACAAAGCCTGTGATTGAGTAACAGGGATTATAGTTTATCATTTGTTTGCTTGCATGTTCATTCATTACATTTAGGAGTCTGCAGTTAATAGCCTGTCAATAAATAGTAGAAATATGCAGAGTTTTACTGTATTACAGCTGAGGGTGCCTAAGCATTTCCATTCTAATGTTCTGTTTTCAACTCTCAGTAACATTCACCTGTCAGGCAGAAATTTTCCAGCTTGTTCTTTGTTTGAAGATGTTTGGGTTGTTTATTGGGATCTCTGATTTTGTTGGACTTTTAAAAAAATCAGACAAAAATTTCTTTTAGCGAAATAATTTGATCGGTGAGCAGTAAAATGTGAGCCTCTTTGCATAAAAGAGATGTAGCAGCATGCTGGGGGATTTTAAAAGGTGCTGAGCTGGATGCTGTGTTGGAGAACATTGTGCTGTCTTCTGGATGTTCTGAATATGTGAGGAATTATCCGAGGGAAATCTACCCTCTTGATTGCACAGCCTGGTAGGGTTGTTCATCTCCTCTCCAGATGACTGCCCAGGGAGCAATTTCTGACCAGGCTCCTCCTCTGGGAAAATGATACTTATGCAAAGGAACCTGCACAAGGGAGTCTGCTGGGTTGAGCACATTTACTGCCATATGCTGATTAGGGAATGAGGGAGAAATAGAGTACAATTGGCTTACATGGAGAGTGCACAAATAATAATGGCAGATGGTCACTGGACAGTACTGACCTGTATCATGTAGACTATTACTGCACAGATGCTGCATGCAAGGTGTGCATCTCCTTTGGATATAGTTATCAATAGCAGCAGGATACGCATGACTGCTTGCTCAGTGACTGGCTGCAAAGTTTGCCCTGCAAAGTGGTGCTGACCACTGTACAAAATGGCGTATCCAGGGGACACTTTGCCAATCACTCCACAGCAGAGCACTGTGTAGCCCTGCCCTTATCTTCTGTGCTTTGGTATTGGCATAGGGTACTTAATACTCTCATTAGCTATAGGTATGTCTACACAGCAAAGTTATTTCGCAATAACTTTCCTAGCGTCTACACGGCCACACCTCTATTTCGAAATTAATTTGAAATAGTGGAGCGCTAATTTCAAATTGGTAAACCTCATTCGATGAGGAATAACACCAAATTCAAAACAGCTATTTTGAAATAAGTGCTGTGTAGACACTTATTTCAAAATAGGGGGCCCCCAGCCTTCCCAGGGTACCCTGGTGTCCACTCCAGCCTCAACCAAGAACACTTTTCTCCCTCCCCCTCTCCCCGGAGCCCTTAAAGGGGTTGACTCTGGCCACAGTGCCTGTGCCAGCTCCAAGCCTGCCAGCCCAGAGCCAGCAGTGACTGCTCCTGACCCACTGGCCCCAAAACATGAGGCAGCAAGCCATTGGCAGCCAGCCCTCCACCACTCCCCAGGAGCAGTCTGCCAGCTCCCAGGCGCCTTCCTGGTCCATGGTGGAGATCATGGACCTTATTCAGGTTTGGAAGGGATGCCCCCAACATCCATGATCTCCACACTACATGGAGGAACGCGGCCGTCTATGGCAGGATAGCTGCCAGCCTGGCCACCAAAGGCCACATGTGAACCCGGGAGCAGGTTTGCATGACAATCAAGTTGGTCCAGCAAGACCCTGAGCCCTGAGCTTCCCCTCCCCCTTCTTCCCCTTGCTTCCCCCTTCCAGCTCCTTCATCCCAGGTTTCCCCCTCCCCTTTCCCACCCTCTCGCCTCCCCTCTCCCGCCTCCTTTCCCCAGTCTCACCAGAGTTTCATTCCCTCCCTCCCCCCCCCAGTTTTGTTAAATAAAGAGAGTTTGTGTTCATGAAAATACGTGTATTTTATTTGACATCAGGAAGGGGGGTTAGGGAGGGGTAAGTGGAAGGATGTGAGGGAGGAATGAGGCACGAGCCCCCAGGGGGGCAGACCAGGGAAGCTCTTAGTGCTCCTCAGGGTGGAAGCTCTCCCGCAGGGCCTCCTGGGTACTGACAGCCCCCCGATGGACCTCTCGGATGGCAGCCTGCAGAAAGTGCAGCCAGGCTCACAGCAACGCGGTCAAGAGAAGCACCAGAGTGCCCAGGGGCAGCTCTGACTCCATGTTGCAGAGTGCTATAGTGTCCTGAGTGAGGGCAACCAGAGCACGCAGAGACAAAATGCTTTGCTGTCCCTCATTGAGATAGACAAGCAAGCAGGGAAAGCTGAGAACTGGCTGTCGGGAGGGGTCCCTTTAAGCACAGACCTCAGATAGCCTCAGGCAGCAGCCCCACACAGTACGTCCTGACCTGGTGCCCTGCCGGAACTGGTTCCGGCCAGCCTTAAATGCAATTCAGAGTCCACTCAGTGTGGACGCGCTATTTTGAAATAGCAAAAAGCTATTTCGAAATGCATTTTGTGTGTAGACACGTTATTTCGAAATAAACTATTTCGAAATAACACTGTCGTGTAGACATACCCTGTGTGAGTGCATGGTCACCTGATAGGTAAGGGTCCAGTTTTCAAGATTCTCAGTAGTGACTTGTGGTGCAGTGCAGAGACTGGTGTGGCTCAGAAATGATGGGTCCAGTCCCAGGCAGGGACCAAGAAAGAGACCCCAGTTTAGGCATTCCAGAAGGGGAGGCTGTGCTGTCAGCGAAAATGGCAATCAGCCAGTCTACTTCTACTGAGATGCAGAGTCTCTTCTACTATTGCCTGTTGGCAGAGGCCGCCTCAAGCATCTCTGAGGCTCTGAACACAGCGTGGTGGGATGAGATATTCAGAAAAATAAATATTGCCGCAACAGGTGCCAACTTTCCCGTGCTCAACTCCTGGCTCCACCTCCTCATAAGGAACATAAGAACGGCCGTACTGGGTGAGACCAAAGGTCCATCTAGCCCAGTATCCTGTCTGCCGACAGTGGCCAGCACCAGGTGCCCCAGAGAGGGTGGACCGAAGACAATGATCAAGCGATTTGTCTCCTACCATCCCTCTCCAGCCTCTGACAAACAGAGGCCAAGGACACCATTTTATCCCCTGGCTAATAGCCTTTTATGGACCTAACCTCCATGAAATTATCTAGCTTCTCTTTAAACTCTATTAATAGTCCTAGCCTTCACAGCCTCCTCTGGCAAGGAGTTCCACAGGCTGACTACACGCTGTGTGAAGAAGAACTTTCTTTTATTAGTTTTAAACCTGCTACCCATTAATTTCATTTGGTGTCCTCTAGTTCTTCTATTTAGGGAACTAATAAATAACTTTTCTTTATCGGCCCTCTCCACACCACTCATGATTTTATAGACCTCTATCATATCCCCCCTCAGTCTCCTCTTTTCTAAACTGAAAAGTCCCAGTCGCTTTAGCCTCTCCTTATATGGGACCCGTTCCAAACCCCTAATCATTTTAGTTGCCCTTTTCTGAACCCTTTCCAAGGCCAAAATATCTTTTTTGAGGTGAGGAGACCACATCTGTACACAGTATTCAAGATGTGGGCGTACCATAGTTTTATACAGGGGCAGTAAGATATTCTGGGTCTTATTTTCTATCCCTTTCTTAATAATTCCTAGCATCCTATTTGCCTTTTTGACCGCCACTGCACACTGTGTGGAAGTTTTCAGAGAACTGTCCACGATAACTCCAAGATCTCTTTCCTGATTTGTCGTAGCCAAATTAGCCCCCATCATACTGTACGTATAGTTGGGGTTATTTTTCCCGATGTGCATTACTTTACACTTATCCACATTAAATTTCATTTGCCATTTTGTTGCCCAATCACTCAGTGTATTGCACCCTCGCTCCTTCCCTCCCCCACAGAGCCTCCTGGGTGCCATGAAAAAGCTGATTGCAATGGGAAGGAAGAGCAGGCGCTGAGCGGCGGGGCTGCTAGTGGGCTAAAGACTCTGGAGATGGGAGAGGAGGCACCTGCTGGGGACTGCTGACAAATTACTGTAGCTCTTTGGCAATGGACATAGCTAAACTGTGGCTCCTGCTCAGGCTCAGGTTGGCCACACCTGAAGTAGACCCCAGAAAGGGGACTGAGTAAGAGGGCAGAGACAAGTCATACCACGTGCTTGGGAATGTTGCTGGATCTGACAGTCTGAGATTGGCAGCCACCTCACTGTGCCTCAAGGATGGACGGTCTATTTGTGGCAATTGTGGGTGTGGAAAATGTGAATGCTGGGGTCACTGTCCTCAATCCAGCAAATAAATCCCCAAATCCCTTCTTCTGGGAGTGCTGGGGCTTCAAAGGGCAGGAGAGCTAGAGTCTGTGAGCTCAGATGGCTGCTGTTGCTCTCCTCCTATGTCTTGCCTGATCTATTTTCTTGTTTAGCACTTAAGCTCTTTGGGACAGGAAGGATGTTTTCCATGGTGGGAAGCATTGTGTACGTTGCTATGTGATTATTTGTACTAAAGTACACAAGCAAACGGAACTGCTCCGTGATACATTGGGACTGAATTCTGTGGTACCAATACCTTCGTTCTACACGCTGCTGCAGCTCAGCATTGAAAATACTGATGTAAAACAGCCTCTGCCTCCTCAGGGCTTTGGGCATCTGAATCGGCGTTACTTTAATCAGTATTTTTTGCTTTGGGAGCAGCACTAATGAGGAGATGTCAGGGAACGAACTGGTTTCCCCTTTGTAAGGGTGTTTCTTTTTCCTTCTACAGGTCTCTCAGGCAGCCGCAGAACTTCAGCAGTATTGTATGCAGAACGCCTGCAAAGATGCCCTGCTAATAGGAATTCCTGCTGGGAGTAATCCTTTCCGGGAGCCTAGATCCTGTGCTTTACTCTGAAGTCAGGTATGGTAGCGAAAGAAATCATATGTGCGATAAGCTGTAAATGTCAAGCCCTTGAAACGACATGTTTCCATTGGGTTCTCTTCCTGTCTCTCACATACACACTAACAATACCTCTCCTGTAGCAAAGTGCTTCCTTTTGTCTACTCTGGCCTTCCAAAATAGACATCCTAGTCCCCCAGGGCACTGGAGTTAAAACATATTTCTCTCTCCGGACATCCCTCCTTTTTTCTTTAGCATGTTGGCAGATACAGTGTCTGTAGCTATTTTTAAAATGAGTCTTCAGCAACAGCAGGATGTTGGGAGTGTAATCGGTTTGATACACTGCACTTCAGATAAGATCCTTCTTCATTTTAGAGTCTAGGAAGGGTGTAGAGATCAAAGGCAGCAGGCGTTGATGGCACGCTTCCAAGTTAGCTTTTATCTTTTCCCACTCTAACTGCAGATTGGTTTTGCTCAGCGATGCTCACAATCCCCATTCCTCCATCGGCAGTAACCAGTGAAAAGGCAGCTACTTCCACATGAGGGTAGGAAATTGTCCCTTCAGGGGAGCATGGAGTATCACCCAACATGGCCACTGAGGTCCCCAGTTCCTAGAAGCCTTCTGTTCTCCCACAGTTGAGTCATCTCCTTATGTTTGCACCCCCATATGGCTTTCACATTACATTCACAATGGTTTAGGAATGAATATTATCTAAGACATAATTTCACGGAGTGTTTTCTTCCAGCAGATGTTGCATTTGTGATGAATTGATGAGGTTCCCTCTTAGAAGATTAGTTATTTGGGGAAAGGAAGGAAATTTAGAGGAAGGATTGACTGTGCATACATGTTTGATTCTGTTGACCAGTAATAGATCATCCAGTTTCTAATTAACTTAAGCATGGTATTGAAAATGTGCAATGCCATTTCTTACAGCTTACTTCAAACATACAGTTTTTCCTGATACCCCAACACCTTTTAGTTCTCTTCAGCCCTTGATTAACCTGGTAGTGATTAGTTTAGTTAACTGCCAAAGTCCCCAAAAAAGGCTGCACAGAGTTTGATTTAATAACTCTCTACTTGTTACAACACTTTTCAACTCGCATAGTGTATTGCAGTTGTGTATACAACTAGGCTTTTCCCCACCATTGTTACAGCTCCATGAGAAATGCCAGCAATGGAGGGTCTGCTGTAGATTGGCAACCACTGTCATTGGTTAGACTTGCTCAGAGGTGGTCTACAATGTGGTTCGCTCACTTGCAGCAACCTGAATGTTGTCTATGCTAATGCTCCCTGCATCGCCAGCACTGCTAGTAGTACCAGCTAAGAAAAAATTAAGAAAAAATTGAGCATAGAAAAATCATTAGGTCCAATCCTGCAAAGGCATTCTCACCTGTGTGTATATTCCTGATCATAGGGACAGCTCTGGTACTTCAAGGATGTGAGTAAGTCTTTGCAGGATCAAGCCCCTGTCTCTTGCCTACAAATCTTACATAGCACAGTCATTATTTTTAATGGAGGAGCAGCCATCCTCATAATTTTTTAAAAGTGACAAATAAAGTAGTAACTCCTATTAGGAAGGGTGAATATATTACCACAACAAGGAGGAATGGTGACAGGCCCATTAATTTGCTCTTTGTTAGAGGACACTGTCAACTTGAAATCTCTTCAATATAAATGGTTCTTTTGTCCCTCTGTCAAATTTTATGGGTTCAAAAATCACATATTCCAACTTTTTTAAAATGTGGAGTTTTTTCCTCTGTTGGAGTTGTCTCCAGTTTCTGGAGCCAGTGGTTCATTGGGCTAATGTGGATAAGGCACATCAGGTTCATAGCCAGTGGTACACCAGGGAGTGGTATAGTCATAACCATGTCTGACCACCTTTGGTTACTCTAACCCTGTGGATCAGGTCCCATTTTGCAGTTTGGTGAACTGGAGGTGGCCTTTCAGTATGAGACTGAGCAAGACTCAACCTGTAACTAGGGATGTTAAATATTGGTTAATTGAATAGTCGAGTAACCTCGTGAATTCTTATTGGTTAGTTGACTCATCTATAGTCCCCAGGGGTGGGGCCAGCAGCTGTTCTATCAGAGGCAGCAGTGCAGGGTGTCAGGCTGGTTTAAAAAACAGTTCCCCTTGTGGACTGGCTGCCTGTTGCCCAATGCTGCTGCCTCTGATAAAGAGTCAGCAGTGTGGGGTGGCTGCAGCCCCTGTCTAAGCCAGCACGAGTCGGAACGCCTGCCTGCCAGGCTCCTAATACACTTTAAATACAGAGCCACAGCAGGAGTAGGTTCTGGACCCAGTGCGAGCCAGAACTGAGCTGGGCTGTTGGCCTGCTATGAACCTGCTTCTCGGTTAATCGACTATACTAGTACATTCCTACCTGTGACTGTCACCATTCAGTCAATGCACCTCTGTGGAGCTGTGTGAAAGAGGGAGACTGACTGGGAGAAAATGCCACTTTTTGCTCAAAATCCTGCCAAATGCACAATCAGAAAAATATATTTTTTCTTTGTTATGTAATCTTAGGGGCTGTCTTTAACTGTAATAGACAAAATGGTCTGGCAAATGAGATATTTGAGATGACAGTGACTCTTTCATGTTCTTCCTTTTATGATGCTACTATTCTGCTTGAGTATATGTGTTTCCCGGATTTGACTCTGTCTGAGTTAAGAAATAAAGGATCATAAGACTTCCTTGGTCTGAAAAGATGCAGGATTTTTCTCCTGTTTGAGGAATAAAAGTCTAATAGATGATTTATTACAAGAATTCAAGAAGTACATAAATGGGTTCTGGCTTATATGTTTTTCTTCTTTGGCTAATAGACCAATATTCCATAGCACTTTTATTACTGGTTTATGGGTATAAAATAATGGGGACAGTATTCCAGGAAGCTAACACCCATCAGTGGCACATTTAATCTAACCCACAGTGAAAAGATTTCTGTGTTACAGCTTGTGAGAAGAATTTATTAAAGAAAAAAGGCGAAGACAGCTTTTAATAAAACTCTTTTTCCTTTTGTAGGGAAGGTTGGTGGAGAGTTCTCTTCAAGCATGAAATGAATAACAGCTGCCTTTCCTTCTCAAGAAAACACTATCTCTGTGCCCTACTTTTCCTGTGGCCAAAACAATTGCCTAGATGCTTATCAATTTGTTCTAATGTATCAGTAGTTCACTAGATCTTTTGCTAATATTTGTAAAGTATTTTATAAGAGAAAGCACTCTTAATCACTGAATTAACACTATTTCCATAGTTATTACACAAGTTTATTTAATTATGAGGTGTTTACATTTTAGAAAAGTATTGTAATTTTACCAAATAAATTTTTCCTTAGTAATAAAGGTGCATGGATGAAGGATTTTTCTACACACTTAAATTCCTTCTTCCTCCCACCCATGCTTGGTATTTACATTTTCTAAACAGACACTCACAAAGTACATGTTAAAATGCACAAGAGCTTGGTTTTTAGTAAGAGTACAGTGTTGCCAAATGGAAAGGTTTGGTGTTTTGTTTTTATTTTTCAAGTTTTTAAGACTTGTTGTGAGCTAACTCAGACTGCTTTTCAGCTGCCTTTAAATCAGTATTTGATGTCTTTTATAGAAATTGCCTGATGCAGTGTGTAGCACTGACTTGAATCTTATGGCACGTTCAATACAGAATGTCCAGTGTTCACCGTCTTTCTTATTTGTCCTTCTCAGGATATTGCTTTATTGGAATTTTCTAAACAGATGTTTAAAATGTGATTAACAGTATTCACGGATCACTAAGAACATATGAATGCAAAATGAGTTCACACTCAGAATTATCAAGGCTTGAAATACCCAATTCATTAAGCCTCTAGGAGTGAGGAGTGTATAATGTTGTTTGTGTGCCTTTTGTTTTTTATAGAGCACTTTTACAAGGACACTGCTTATTTTTAATAGTTTTTCATTTTGTTTACTCTCCAGTGTTTGTAATAATCTTTTAGAAGCTTGAAAATAAAATTCCTTTCCAGACTGCCTTTGACCTATTTTTTTATTATAAGGAGGAGGAAATCTGTTTGTAGTCCACTTCTTAGAAGGTTGTTCTGATTTGAACATGGGAAGGCGGGCTGGTGAATTATATGGCTTTTAGGGATGCAAATATTACTTCAGGAATCCAGAAAAGTTTGTCTCCTGTTTATAGAAAAGCAGTAGTTAGAGATGTTTAATTTCTTTGTGTGAACAAGGGAAGGCATCATATATGAAAAAATGTGCACCGAGCATTTCATATAAAAATGTGTATGATTCCTTATGGTGATATTTTCAAAGGGGACTAAGGGATATGAACATTCATTCCCCATTAATGTCAGTGGGAACTGGGCATCCATATCCCACAAGCAGCTTTGAAAATGTCACCCTAAATCTTTCACAGATATCCTCATTCTGGTGAGGTACATGGGGAGATTATAATAGTTTAGTGTCTGTGTTTATGCCCTGCCGGTGTGAACTCTGCCTCCTCCTACAGAGCAAAAGGAGATATCCTTCTTTCTACTCCCAACCATTATGCTCCTTTCTGTTCTTAGCCATTTTAGGGCAGCTTTGTATCTTACAATGCTCCTGCAGTGTAGGGAACTTCTATGACCCCCATTGTGCAGATGGATCTCTGAGGCCCGGGGGTAAGGGGGCGAATGACTTGCCCAAACAAGGGAGTTTGTGATGGACCCACATTTCTAGAATCCCAGTCCATCACTTCAGTCACAAGAACTTCCTTCCTCATCAGTGCATCCTCTTTGTAGGAGACAGCCCAGTAACCTATTCAAAGGATAGGATGTTTGCCAGTCTTCGGATGTACTCGGGAAGTAAGCAAATTACAAATCGTTTGGGTCTACCATTTAACTGTGACCATTCAACTTGGTTGAGGGTTGGTGGTACTGGCTGCAAGGTGATGCAGTGTGGTGCCTAAGTGTTTTCTGCATGAGTGGGGAAAAAATCGAGACAGAATCCTCAAGGATGAGTTGGACAAAATGGGTTGCCAAAAAAAAGCGAATTCTGCATTAACATTATGAAATTTTTTTAAAAATACAGCTCTTTTAGAAGCTAAAAGCATTTTTGTGTGGGAGAGAGAGCCAAAGACAAACAGTTTAACACTTGGTGTTGGGGTTTTTCCTTTTAAAATATGATATTGCGGCAGCTAGCTTTGTGATTTCCTCTTTTCTGGACCACCATAAAATGCGTACAGGCAGCGAGTTACGCTCCCTTTGCAATTAGCCCACTGAAGACAGTATATGACTGTAGCTCTTTAAAAGTTGTCCACTGCAAGTTCTTCATCGGTGTTCTGTACAGTCTAACTTTTCTTGTATGGTCCCATTTAAAGTTTTGGTCTGTTAGGGGTCTCAAACTCCCAGCCTGTAGGCCATCCCCAGCTAGAGTGATTGTGCAGTTTGGTCTGGGACTCTCAAAGAAGGGGGGCTCTGTCTGTTACCGGCCCCAAGCCTGACCCCTTTCCACCTTTGCCGTGTCTCGTCCCCCCGTTCCCAAAGATGCAGCTTCAGGGATCATGGGGGCCTGGTGCCACGTGGCAAATGATGGCAGGAGCTGCAATGCAACGCAGCCTATTGCACACACACTCTGGCTGGGGATGGCCCATGGGCCAGTTGTTTGAAATCCCTGATCTAAGGGATGTGTGAAAGGATAAATACAAACCAGAGAGTAGAACCAGTATTTTTACCTTTGTGGTTATCTACAACCGTTTTTGCAGCGCTGTATTCTTACACTTAAGCAACAGATTCCTGAGATTAACAATTTGGGGGAGAATCTTCAAAACAATTCCAAATCTATGATGCAAATAAAAAGTGGTTTGGTCAAGTGACCACAAAAATGGGCTAAAATAGTGAGTGGACTGCAATTTCTATTTAAATCAACCTCTTAGTCAGGGTAATGTAGGGGGAAGGTGGTTTATTTGTGTTCCACAGAAGACAATGATTTTGAATGTTGCAAGTGAAAACTATTTTTTAAATCCTCCTCAGATAACTTGCAAAACAACAATTTTGGATGCTATTTTAAGTTAAAAGTAGCATTTTCACTGTTAGGGCAGGACTGGGAGATCATTCAGCATATTTATTTTTAAAAATTCTAATTTCAGAGCCAGGATCCGATTTTCCTCTTGAGAACTGCTGTCTTTGGTGGTGTTATTTATTTTGCCTAAATAAAGAATATGCATGTGGTGAAAGGTTAACATTGTGATGATTTTTAACTGCAAATACAAGCACCCTGCAAGCAACATCTGTTCCCTCTGGCCCAGGTATTACATTACACTTTAAACATTTTAGGATCTAAAAAATTAAATAATCAAAACCAGAGGTCACAGTACAAACACCAACATTCTAGAGATGATTTAAGTTCCTCTGCAAACCACATATTGCTACACACCCATTCCTGCATAAGGGAATTACATCAGTCAGCCAGATCCATATGTCTTTCCAACATTATAGCTGTTTTAACCACCAAGTGTTCACAGATGTCAACTTTTCAGATGAAGAATGCCACGCCTCTTTGTCATCTTCTGTTGGAACCAGCAATGACAGCTAATGCCTCTGCTGGAAACTCCTCTCTCTACCCACAAATGTATAGTGAGGCCAGGAAGGTCTGTATTCTCCAGACTTCCTGCAGAACACAAGGCAGAGAACTGCCCTCAGAACATTCCTGTATGAACTGGAGCAGCTCTTTTCACAGAAACAACCAATCTTGATTTAAAAATTGCCAGCGATGGCGAATCCACCAGAAGCCACACAAAATGTTAGGAGAGTGATGCTTGCGGGTGCTGAAGGATCTCTGTGGCTGTCAAGGACCACAGATGACTTATTTTTTTATGGAAAAAGCTTTCATTGTTGGCAGTTGCTTTACATGTTGATGATTCTTTCCAAAAATAATAAGATCTCTTTTAAACTTCACAGTTTAATCACTTGCTCTTTAGTATATTCCATTTTCCCTTCATAATTTGTTAATCATCTACTTACATCTGTACAGTAATTCCTTGGGACAGGGACCTGGGTCTTTCTTCTTACTTGTATAGCACTTGAGGGTATGTTTGATGTTATAATATACTATATATTTGAGATTGTGCGTCTGTGTGACCATCCATCCATGAATCTTTGTTCAAGAACTCCTCCTATATGGTAAGAGCTAGGACCACCACATTTGGTAGGCAGCTTCCTCTTATCATAACTTAAAGCAAGGTCAGAGTTCGGTTGTGTCAGGACAATGGGATATGCTGGAATGCGATTGTTCTCATCAAATAGAAAGGGAAGGGTGTGATAGCAGGGACAATTATACCACAGGGAATGACCACAGGGAGCAGCAAGCACAGATGACAGTTATACCCCAGAGTGACCACAGGGGGCAGTAAGTGCCCCCGACCCAGGCGAGCAGCTGCTGGCTGGCCAGCGCAGCCTCCGTTGTCCCGGGAGAGCAAATGCTGGCCACTCAGTGTGGCCCCCGCTGTCCCAGGCTGGCTCTGGGGAGCAACTGATACACAAGCTTTGTGGCCCCAGCCGCCATGGGCTGGCCCCAGGGAGCAGCCGCTGGCTGCCACCATTTCCTGCCAGAGCCCCCCTAGACCTCCAAACCCCCTGCCCTGACTCCTGCACCCCCACTCCCTTCTCTGAGCCCTCCATCCCCTGCTCTAACTCCTGCACACCCCTGCCCTGAGCCCCTTGTCACCCCCAACGTCCCCAAGCCCCTGCCCTGACTTCTGCACCTGCCAAACCCTCAGCCCTCTGCCCTGAAGGACCTGGGCAACCCCAGGTAAGTCTTCTAGTGTTTTACTATTTGTTTAGCACTGATAATGGACTGAACACTAAAAAGTCCATAAAAATAAAGACAGTCATTGTCCCAGAAAGTTTTCAGTGGTAAAAGACTAACAAGTGCAGCATGCAGCAGTAGGAAAAAGGGAAAATTACATACCTTATTATTCTGTGCTGGATGTCTCATTCTGACTCTTGAGTTTCAAGCCTCCAGTGTGAGCCTATTCCAGACTTCTGAACCTAGACTTTTGGAAGGTTGAGAGAGAGAGTGAGTATTTCTATCTTGCTGAAAACAAAATAAGATGTACTGGGTCAGGAAAAGATGTGCTAAAAACAAAATAAGATGTACTGGGTCAGGAAAAGGTGTCTCATGTTTTACCCACGGGCAACTGTGCTGAGTCAGTCCAGCTTGATCTCTTGGAGTATGTCTACACTACATTCCTCTTTTGAAAGAGGAATGCAAATGCAGCCAAACGAAATTGCAAATGAAGTGCGGATTTGAATTTCCTGCACTTCATTTGCATAAGCGTCCGGGCGCTTTTTCGAAATACCCTATTTAGAAAAAAACCCCACAGTCTAGATGGGGTTATTTTTAAAAAAAACCCTTCTTTCGAAATAACCCTTACACCTCATTTATTAAGGAGTAAGGGTTATTTCGAAAGAAGGGTTTTTTTCCCAAAATAACCCCTTCTAGACTGGGGGGGGAGGAGGGGAGGGGCTCGAAATAGTGTATTTTGAAAAAGCGCCCGGCCGCCATGATGCAAATGAAGAGTGGGAAATTCAAATCCGCACTTCATTTGCAATTTCGCTCGGCTGCATTTGTATTTCTCTCTTGAAAGAGGAATGCAGTGTAGCCATACCCTTGGTTAATCTCTAGAAAAGGAAGTAAAAATGTAAACATAACTTGCTGGTGATATGAAAATGGGACTTTCTGGAAAAACTAGAAGAAATATAGAAACAATATAATGTGATCTAAAGATATTGGAAACCTAGACAGAGAAAAATAGAGCAGTACAAAAGTGGAGAAAATTGTAAGTTAATATATTGGGCTGGGGAAGAGAATATCATGGACAACCTTGGAATACAAATAATGAAGGAAATTACTTGTGGTACTGATACTGAACAGGTACTTGTCCCCCCTCTAAAAATAATCTTGGCACTAATATATTTACAAACCATTACACTCACGGCCTGGACAGTCCCCGTTAACTGCAATGGACTTTGGATGAGGTTGTCTGCCTTTACCTTATCCTTTCGCTGACTTGCCTGCTCCGATGATAAGCTCGTTGGGACAGGGACTTTACCCTGTGTACTGCCCAGCACAATGGGGCCCTGTTCTTGGTTGGCACCACTGTCATACACATAATAAAAATACATGAGTTTGTAAAATGATATGGCAGAAGAATGGCCAGTGCAATTTTGGACTCCCACATACAGAGGCAGTAATAATAGTGTTCCTTTCTGTGGCTTCAGGCCACTGGCACCTGGAATATTGTGTTCATGCTGGGATGTGTATTACAAAGAGACAAACTGGAGGAAGTTTAGAAACAAAAGATGCAGGCGGTCGGAGGGCTCGTGACAACTTACAAATACTTAAAGGGTGCAAACACTAAGGCAATACATCATAGTGGAGGATGTAAATAGGCATTGCTAGGAGCAGTAGGATGAAACTGAGAAAGGGGGCAGTTCGGCTGAATATGAGGAAGAAAATCTTCCCGGCCAGGGCTGGCTCTAGGCACCAGCAAAACAAGCAGCTGCTTCGGGCAGCACATAGCCAGGGGCGGTATTACGGCCCGCAGGAGGAGCAGGCTGGCGGGGAGTCCCCCGGAGGCTGCCCCGAGCCGGGAGCCCCGTGCCCAGCTTCTTGGAGCCTGTGCCTGGCCCTGGGGTGCTGGGAGGGCACGGCAGGGTAGGGCGCTGGCAGGGCGGGGCACCTGGCCCCAGCACAGGGTGGCTGCAGCTGGTGACGCTGAGCCCGGTGGAGCAGGCCATGGCCATGGTGGCTGCTCCCGGCAGCCAGCTCACTGGAGCAGAGTTCAGGGGCTCGGCAGGCGCTAGGGCTCAGCCACGGCAGAGCCCCATCCCCCAAACGGGGACCCTGCAGAGGCCACCCCAATCTAGGAGCCCCGCGTCCGGCTGCTCAGAGCCTGCGCTTGGTCCCGGGGCACTGGAAGCTCTACGTGGGCAGCCCCGAGGAGCAGCCCCTGCTGGGGTGCTTCCTGGAGGGTGGCGTGGGGCGGCCGCGACTGGTGAGGCTGAGCTCGGCGGCCTCTTCTTCGCCTTCGTGAGTGCGCCACCCCCCTCTCCAGTGCGCCCTCCCCGCAACTCCCCCTCCCCCTCCCCCAGCCCTCCTGCCTGTGTTCTCTCCCCTGTAACTCCCCTGCCTGTGAACTCCCCTTGCCCGGCTGTGCCCTCCCCGGCCTGTGTGCCCCTGCCCACTGTCCTGCGACCCCTCCCCCACTACCTCCCGCCTGTCTTCTCCTCCCCCAGCTCGGCCTCTGCCCAGCAATCCCACCTCCAGGCCCACTGCAAACCTGCTGGGAGCCCGTCTCCTCTTCCCCTCCCCCGCCTCCCAGCTGGATCCCCATCTCCTGTCTGGCTCTCTAAACAATCCCCCCACCCCCTGAACCTCCCCCCCCCACACACACACACACCTGCCCAGGAACCCAGCCCCCTTGTGCTGTGTCCTGACAACCTCACCCCTGCCTGGGACCCAGGTGTTTCTCCCTCTCCCTTTGTCTGAAGAAGAGGAACTCTGATGTTCCCAGTGCCCGTGTCCCCAAGTCCCTTCCTGTCTGGGGCAGGAGAGCTTTATTAAAATTGGAATTGTGAGCCCATTTAAATAGGCTTTGTTTTAAATAAAATTAAATTAAAAATTGTTATGGCCTAAATTTATCATAACCTATTTAAATAACTTATGAATTAAATTTAAAAATTAAATAGAACATGTCTCCTGTCAACTTTTAAAGAAATTCTACCAGTTCACTAGTGTTAAGTACCCAGAACCAATGTTTACATCAGCAGTAGCTTCGTCTGCAGGTGAAGAGAGAATGTTTTTATCGCTTTGGTTTATTCAGCTAGTTAAATTCAATGATTAGTTCATTCACCATTGCAAAACCGAGAGTTGATGAACCAGAAAAACTTGTTTTCCTCTTTTCTCAGTTAAAAAACTGGTTATCAAAGCGTTCTAACATCTTGAAAAACATGATGACTAGATTTGATCTGTTAAAGTCACTATGGATATTTCCTTTGTTTAATAAATGAATTTTAGATGCAAAATGTGTTTGGATACTTTTTTGTTGTGTCCTTCACATTTAAGGTTGTTTTATTTCATACAAAAATTAAATGCCGGTTTTGTTTATTTTAAATAGTATTTCCATCCAGACAGAAGTAGATGCAAATGATATGTTTTTTAAAAAATAGCCACCACTTAGCAAATAATAAATGGGGTAAAACCTGTCTCTTAAGTGTTCCTATTACACACTATTTTTGTAATAGAATAAAAATGTAAAAATTAAGAATCTGATTACATGTAAGTTGCCCAATTATTTGGGCATTTATTTAGTTGGTAGCTGTACTGAGTGTATTCTCCTGGTTAGTAAATAGAAGCACCAAATTTGGCATAAAGGTTATAATTAGTTGTAAATCAACATGTTTTAAAGGTTGCTAATCAATAAGACTCAACCATCCTTTAGGAAAATATTTTAAAAGTATAATTTAAATGATTAATTGCTCATTTAAACCTAGGTTTTCTGCTTGCTGCTTTAAATCATGATTAAAATTAGAGATTTAAATCAAAGCTATTTAAATCAATACACCCTGCTTCAGAGGCTGTTTGGTCCGTCCCTGAAGGAGAGAGCACAGGGCTGCGCTCATGGAATAGGTCCTAGGCTAGTGGGATTTTGTTGTCTGGTTGCCTGTCTTGTTCTGGACAGTTGAGCTGGGGAGTTGAAACAAAAGTTCTCTTAATCCCTTTGAACTGTCTCATTGTATAGTGAGGCTGATTCTTGTCCATGGACACCAAGAGTTGGACAGCTTATGTGTTGGGGTTGGAGTCTGAGTGATTATAAGGCTTCTAATAATAAAATCCCTTTGCAGAGTGAGGAGTGGGACCGGGACTCCAGCATTAGGTGATGCGAACAGCTGCATGCTTTGGAAGTCTTTAACTGACTTGCTGTGGATGAACCTACCCTCCCATTGTCCTCACATGGGGAGTCCCTGGCGCTCTCCTAGGAGATGAAAATCCTCCTGAAGCATGCGCCCCACCCCCCAGGAAGCTGCACAAGCTGCATTTGCGCGTGCACCCCCAGCAAGCCGTGCAAGGTGCATTTGCGTGCGCACAAAAAAAGGGGGGGCGGCCAAAAAAGTTTTGCTTGGGGCAGCAAAAAACCTAGAGCCGGCCCTGTTTCCGGCAGTGATATGATTTAGGCAGGGCAGTAAGCAAAAGTGAAAGTCCCATTGCTTGGGCCTATTACAAACTTATCTAAGTTCCCTATTCAATGAGATCCACAGTCTGTCTTTACTCCAGTTCTCTCCCTTCTCCAAGGGTGTGCAGGTGGTTGTTGCTACTACTTAGCATCTCTAGTTTTACTATTCAGAAGGACCTTGCTCCAGAAAAGGTTTTAGGCACATGCTTACAGAGTTACAGACACATTTCAGCTGCTTCGCTGGATCTGGGCACTGGAGAACTAAAGGAAGCTGGTGAGCTGGGCAGAGCAGTGTGGCCTATAGCATGGTTTAGGTCAATAAATAGAAGTTATGGTCTGCTTTATACCTAAGTTAGCCAAAGTGCAGAGGAGTCTGGGAAATTGAAGTAGCTAGTGTGAGAAAAGTCAAAGATAAGTTGGAAAGAGAGTGTTATGTGAAAGAAAGAGTTAGCAAGGACTGAGAAATGATCGCCCTCAGAAATGATCAAGGAACTCCAGGAGTTGAAATATATAGCATCCTTGTGCTTATTTGCCTTTTTGGGCATGTAAAGAACAATATAGCACTTTTAAAATTAATTCATGAGCCATGGAAACAAATTATATATAAGCAGTATATGAAAAGTGAAAATGTTTTTATTTTGTCTTAATTTACATCTAAGAAAAGACATCTTTCCTAGAAATTCTCCACATTAAGTAGATAACTTGTTTGGTAAAATATACAATCAATCAAACAATAGAAATTTAATAAATGTGCAAAAACTTTCTTAGCCTAATAACTTTTCAATATAAGAAAATGACCTGGGAATTGGGTCAAAAATAATTATAAAATTTAAAATGGCTCCTTTGAAATATTTCACACATTTTAAAAACATCCATAGTAAGACTGTCCATTTAATTCAAAAGAATTTAAGACGAGTTTGCCCATCACTTCTTCCAGGAGCTTTTTCAAATGTTAGTCGCCTTTTTTTGAGTTTTGGTACTTGTGCAAAGCCTAAACCTATTAAAGAAGGAGGGAGGAAAGGGAGAAAGAAAGGCATGATTAACTACAAAACAATCCCATAGTTGTGCAGTTTTGGCAATACTTTTCTCAGTACTAATAACAGGCTGTAGCTTTTCAAAGCGTGCTATTGTACAAAAGAATGACAAGATTGTACCAGACTGAGATTTGTACAGATTACTATTTTTAGAATAAATTCCACTAATAGAAGTATCTGCACAAACATGTTGTGACTTTAAGTTGGGAATTAATTTACAAAATCAATCTGATATACAAGGAATGCAACACTTGGGCATGCTTTTAATTTTTCTTTAAAAATTAGATGAGTAATACATTTGGGACTCTCCAATAAACATGTAATTAGAATTTTTTTCATCAGGGACATGCTGTTAACATTCTCAAGTAAGTTAAAAGTGCCCACACTTAAAAGCAAAATCTTGTATAAATCCCACATACAGGATTCTATTTGTCCCTAGCAATACATAATCTGGAAAAAAAGGAACATCTGTGCCAGAAGAAAAAACTAACTTGGTTTACTGATCCTAAGTGCTTTTAGATTTAACAAAACTTTATCTTCACACACGGATTTTTTCAAGGTCTATTTTGACTTTGTAGATGCTTCTGAAACATGGGAGTTGCATGAAACTTTTCTTTAATGGGGCTATGCTTCATGAACATGCACAAGTGCCTTGTGCATGAGCCAGTCTTTGTTTTATTTTAGCTCATGAGTAGTGAAATAAAAATAATGTTTTCTGCCAAGAGCCAAGACAAAACCACTGCTCATCATCTCCTCTTGCTTTAATGAAGCTTCATCATTTTAATATGAATTGTGATAACAGTTCTTGGTATTACAGAAGCCTGTTCAATTGGAGATCACAGTACTTTTCAGGACAGTGGAATGCATGGCAGCAGGTCATTGGTTCCTATAGAATTTGTTTACTGGAGTTAAAACTTTCTCTTCCTACTAGCCAATTTCCTTTACAGTTACTGAAGTACAACTAACCATCAAGCTGCCCCTCAGATGTATCCCAGGGAGAGAAGCATAGAAGCAGGTTTGTTTGCAACACAGGTGGGGAACCTTTTTTGCGTCGGGGGGTCACTGACCCACAGAAAAATCAGTTGGGGGGCTGCACACAAGTGAGAAGCAGAAAAACACCAAAACCCCACTGTGACATGGTCTCCAAGGAGAAGGAGAAAGACACTCCCCACATTCTCCTCACACACCAGAGCCTTTGGAGGCCCAGGCTAGTAGATTTTGTTTGGTCCAGCTCTGCAGGGGGATGATGCAGGGGCTGGAGCACCAGCATGGGCTTCCCAATGCTGGGAGGAAGCCCCAAGCCTCGGGGACCGGATCTAGGCAAGCCAGGGGCCGCATCACACCCCTGGGCCTTACGTTCCCCACCCCTGGTTTACAACTTCCTTATAGCCACTTTAATTTCCAAAGGTTGAGAAATAAAAACAGTGTATTCTGTATTTTATATAACTTTTCCCCTGTTCACTGCCAGCTTGCCTTAAGCAGCCCATGAAACAAGGTAGCAATAAGTTTTCAGATGATTTTGGTGTAATTACTTAGGTATCTCATCAGTTTCACTGTACAATGAAGAGCTCAAAATATAAAATAACTGTAAATAGTTATTAAATGTATGTATGCTCTGGGACTTCTCTTTGCCTCTGAATGTATTAGGAATGTAGCCAGGACTAAATTTTCAAAAATTAGGGGGTAATAGAGTTACATGTATGTGTGCACCCATATTCAAGCATACAATGGTCTCATTTGCACACATCAAGCTGCATGTTCACATATAAAAACACATTTAAAATGTTAGGAACTTCTGCTTGCATTAAAAATACAAATATTTCATAGTTTAAGAATTTACTACAAATCATCTAATTAAAATGAAAGCACAACTAATCTGCTGATTTGAAAACGATTTTAAAGAAAAATCTATGATGTGGTCTTTCAGATACTCTGATTTTTAGTTTAATTACAAATTAATCTCATCACTTGTCTGATTTTTCCCATACCTGTTAAAACCTCTTTTTCTGTTACATTTGATGATGATGCACCAGGCATTCTCTTTCTTGAAAACTCTCCAGCTACTTGGTGAAAATTCAGACTACTGTATTCATCAAGATTTGCAAATGAATCACAGAGTCTGAGGTCAGGTGCAAAGGAATCCAATGCATGTCTGAATGGATATTCACTCCAAAGTGTCTTCTCATCCTGATCTTCTGGACAGCTATATGCCAAGCCTCCAATTTCTTCTTGGAAATGCTTAGAGCTTTTCTGGAATGGAAAGTCATTAAAGGTTGCAAAGAAATATTTTCTAGAGAAAAGATCCCATGCATGTTTGGAAGCCTAATAAAAAAGTTATAATGCAGCATGAGAAGTGGCCTTTGTACATTGTTCTTAACTTGATGCAGGAGTTCTCAAACCCTTTTTTTGCTGGGGCCCCCTTTGAAAATACAAGTTGAAACTCTCAAATCCGGGACACTCTGCTCTGGCAACATCCATGGTCCTTCCGGACCATGGATGTTGCCAGACCAGAAAGCCCCAGATACAAGGAGCACAAGCCAGCTGGGAATCTTGCACGTGCCAGGAAACCCCAGCTGGGCCAGCAGGAGCTGGTCCTGTGGTGGATGGAGAGTCCAGCCCTAGAAAGCCTCAGCCCAGGGAGCCATGATGGTGGCTGGGAGGAATCCGCAACCCCGGCAGGGAACTCTGGTGGCAGTGGGGCCAGTGCTCGCCAGGAACCCCAGTGGCGGCAGGGCCAGTGGTGGCCAGGAGAATGCCTGGTGGTGGGTGGGAACCCCAGCAGCAGTGGAGGGAATTCAATGGGACCAGTGTAGGCTGGAGAGACCCAGCCCAAGGAGGCTGACCCCAAGAGCCTTGGCATGAGGCTGCAGGATGGAGAGCTCAGGCTCTGGGGACCCTGGCAAGCCAGAGAGGAGCCTGACCTCCCCTGGTCTGGCAAACTCCTTGGTCCTAATGGTGCCAAACCAGGGAGGTCCATCTTCTATTTTAGGCTAAAAAAGTGGCAACCTCACTCTCCCCCATACCACGTCATACTTACTTCTGCACTGCTACTAGTGGCAATGCTGCCTTCAGAGCTGAGCACTTGGTCAGGAGCTGCCACTCATCAGTTGCTCTGCTCTGAAGGCAGCACAGAAGGGTGGGCAATACTGTGACCCTAGGTTTCCATTCTCGGTCAGGACCCCCAGTTTGAGAAGCACTGCATTAGACAATGCTCCTTCCTTTCCACAGAGGATGTATCTACTGGAGAGGCTTGTATTTCTCTATGGATATTTTGTACATATTCATGTTCCATTCATGTATTAAAGCAGAACTTGGAACCTACTGCTGACTACATCAGGAGCAAGAATCAGTTTCTTGATCCCTGAGAATTCATCTATAACTGAGCACTTCAGGCTGCAAAATATAAAACAGACAAATGGTACCTTCTGAAATGGTAAATGAGGATTTAACTGCATTTTTTTGAATGATCAGTTGTATTTTCTGAGCAAAGAGTCATCTTAATTGAGCAATACATCTAGGATTCATTTGCAATTTCACTAAAGTTCATTCAAATATTCTAAGGAGCCGATTGATTTTGAGCTTGCTCTTATTTGAAAATGTACCCTTCTTAATTCCATCCAGATTCTTGTAAATGTCTGATACCTTAAGATTCTTTCAGATTCATTTAATCCAGGACACACTCTTTACCTTGAGAAAATGAAGCCCAGCTTTCTCAAACTGTTTTTCTCTGTCTTTGAATTCCTGACAAGATGAGTCTACTGGTGAGATCTGGAAATACATTTTTATATCCCTTGTCCTGTCTCGGAGTCTTTCTGGAGGATAATCACATTCCAATCGGCCTGGATACAAATAACAGGATATTTAATACTAATTTTAAGATTTTCAGATTGTTAAAACTCACCCTAAACGCAAAGTCAGTGCAGGAGGAAATTAATATATTATTTTTAGTTGCTTATTCAAGAGAGAGGACTTCTAGATATTCTCCAAAGCGAGTTGTCTGGGTCATCTTGATCAAGGCTACCCATTTACAGGGTCATTTGATAACATAGGAGTTCTTCTGAATGAGGTTGTGATACTCTTTCTTTTTTTTGTGCTGTAAGGGTTAACTGATTATTGCTGGTAAGAAGGGAGTTTACTGCTAAATTAATTTTAATTTTAAGGTTTCAATTATAAAAAAACCATCGAGGTAACTGAACTTAGTTGAATGGGTTCTGTTAAGATCAGTGAACTTTGCATATGAACATTGCACTACACTTTCTACACTCTTGTATACTTTCTATAAAATAACTATCTGTCCAGATCTAGACATTTTTTAATGGATTAAACTTTGCTAAGGACTTTACAGCTTATATTTTAATTTGCTGGATATATTCTGCTTGTTAAATCAAGTTCTACTAAAGGAACCAATGAAAAGTCAGAAACAGAAAAGATACAGAATGTATCATCTTCATTATGAAACTCCATTGACTACTTGATTAGCTGATTACACGCAATTTAACATCCCTACAATGAAACCACCAAAGTCAAATTAACAAATTAAGAACAAATTAACAAAGGCTACATTTACATTACAGCCCCGACTGACACACTGAGATCGATCCACTGGTGATTGATTTAGCAGATCTAGTGAAGACCTGTGAAATTGACTGCATATCGCTCTCTGTTCAACCCTGTTACTCTACCCTGGATGAGAAGAGCAAAGGAAGTCAGCAGTAGAATTTCTCCCATCAACCTCCCGCAGAACTCATGGTAATTTGACTTAAGATACATCAACTCCAGGTATGTTATTCACATAGCTGGAGTTGCGTAGCTTAAGTTGACTTTCGCTGTAGTACAGATGTAGCCAAATCCTTGAAAGGCTTTGCATAGAGCCCATAACCATAGTATCTAAGCACATGGATTAATCTGACCCTCCTGTATATTCTTCATACATACAAACTGAAATACAAGTTCATCTAACTATGGATAATATACATACATATTCATCCTATTTGCTTTTATTCTCTTAACCTCACTGACCCTTTGACTGCAGCAGTTCCTCTTGTTTGGTTTTATTATTTTCTTGTGCATGAAACAGTAAGTTTTCGATCACAAACACTGCATCAATTATGGAACCAGGAGGACCTTGAATCTTTAATCTTGCTTTTCCACCAGCCACTTCTTCTGATATGGATACACCAAAATGCTGCAGATGAGAGAGTTCTGCATGCTCCCTTTTGCTAAGGTTGAAAATGTGATTGTTTTCTATAATGACAAGGTGAGTTTCCTGGACTTGCATTATGTCTTCGATCCATAGTTTTGCTGCTTCCAGTTTTTCATGGCAGTTTCCAATAAGTTCAATGGCTGGTCCAGTTTTTTTATTCTCTGCTTCAGCTCGTCTATTGGAGCATGATCCTGTAAGAAGTATTATTTATACAAGCGCAGTCAGTAGACTGAAAAGTTCACAAATGCTGTCACAAATCTTGATGTGCAGCTTGAGACTTTGCAGCACAAGGAACCATGCTGCCCTTCTGGTATGTTCAGAATGGGGATATTCTGACAGACACTAATAGATTTTTAAAGACACAAATGGCAGTTGAGCATGTAACTCCCATTAACTTTCAATTCTGCCTTTGAAAATCTCTCCAGAAGGGCCAAATTCTGCTCTGATTAAAATCAATGGCAAATCTCCCATTGAATTAAGTGGGACCACTATTTGTCCTTAGTAATCATTAATATGTACAGTTACAATCCAGATATATAAACAACATTATATTCTGAAGTCAGATTAAATGATAGTTGTTCTGTGAACTATTTAGAAACTTGTTCTTCATTTTCATGTTTTTCCACATTCCTCTAATGTTTAAGCAGAAGTTGCTATTTCAGGAGATACTGGAAATGATTAAATTAAATATTTACACATACTGAAAATGTAAATCTTGCATTCAAGTTTCTACTTAGGGCCATTTTTGTATTAAGAGAATATATTGTAGCTCTAGGGGGAAAATGAAGGAGAAGACACTGTCCTGTTTACAAAGGAGTAAATAAATCCCTGCTGGAGTTTGGCACTGGATAAATGAAGTATCTTTTTGCATTTTAGCTCCATCTATGTGTGTCCTGATTTTTTCAGGTAGGATGTAAATCGGTGCTAAAATCAATGTTTTTCACTCACACTTGCTTTGGCTAGCTTAGAATGTTTTAAATGATGACAAACTCAGCTTCGTATAAAAAGTCCACCGATGGAAATGATAATGGGCTGCACTGCTACCTGCAACAATTTGAACAGCAGTCACAATGCAAATACAACTCGCCTGCCTACAAGGAGGGAAGAAATGTCACACACGACATCATCCTCACTTCCCTGGATGTGAAATGTTACCCTTTGGTGCCGGGGCCCAATCACATGAAGTACTTTGTGCCATCAACTCATACTGATTGCAGTTAGTAGTGACAGCCCTAACCAAAAGGTTGAACAAAACCATACTACAAATCAACCAATGATGATGATTTTCACATGGATCTCATTCAGATTAATTAGAAACCACAACACAGTGCATGATTCAGCCCTGGATTTTGTCTGCTTCCAATAGCCTAACCAAGAGAAATATGCAGGGGACACCTTCCATCCTTCAGAGTTGAGGTGCTACAGGGGGTGAACCAGGCATCACCATACTTAAAGGATTCTGTTGGTCTTTCTCTTGATTTGAACTGGTTAATGTTTATATTTGCTCACTGGATCAGTGACAATTAACTATGCTGAGGAGAAGATTGGTTAAATAATTCACAGCCACTATCTAGACTTGTAGCTCTTCAAGCCAAAATACCTAAAGGCGATTCAACTTGTGCTTTAGGGTCAGAAAGCAACTCCTCTTGCTCCAGAAAAGGCCCTGCACAATTACTGGAGGCCAGAAGGGTCATCTTCCTCTAAAGCATCAATTACCCAAACACTGCTATGGAGAACAAGGATCATCTGAGTCTGGTAGGACAAATACTGTGTTCGACAGAAGGATGGTGCTGATCGTGTGCTATATCTGTCTGCATAAGCTGGAATGAAGGTGCCAAAGCAAAACAGCTAGAACCTTCTGTGTCAACAATTTACCATACCCATTTGCTCCTTAAATGGAAGGAACTGGGATGAAGATGATTGATTAGAGAGAATAATTGAGCATTCTCATAATTAGCTTCTTCCTGTATTCACAGTTTTAAGAAATCCTTCTTTTGAGCTACCAATCCCCAACAATCAGCACTCACAGGTAACTCCTGATCACATGAATGTGAATGATATAGGTCCTTCAAAGGGCAAAAGATGCAAAGTGTGTTAAGAGATGAATAGTTAGCTCAACAGTTACATTTTAATTTACATGAATGAGAATCTGATAAAAGTAAAGATACAGTCTAATTACATATTATCATAAAACAAGTTTTGCAAAACATAACTTTAGAAGAGGTAACACATTTTCCCCATTATCCTAAAACCAGTCTTGCCTGTTTCTCACTCTCAATCGGTCAAACAATGAAACAGAATAAAAAATGAAATGCAGAGCTCCTATGTGACTGTTTCCCTCCAGATAACAGATATTTATTAGGAAAGAATCATTTTCAGAACCTCACCCTTCCTTGTGCTTCTTACTTACCCAAATCATAACATCTGTTGCATTCCATATTTTCTATCACTTTGCTTTTTGCTGAATCAAACTTTTTTTGGAAAGCCTTGAAAAAGAAATATTTAGAATAAGTTCACAGCCAGCTATGTATCAAACCATTAACAAATGCACAGAATCTCTCTCCAGATTGCTGTTGGGTAAGACATTTTAATCAGTCTCCTTTCGCACAGGGGCTAATGCTGGTCTCCTGTGCCAAGCCTGGTTCCAGAGTTTTGTACAAGGACATGGATCGCATCCTCTCCAATTCCACCTGGAGGTAGTATGTGGGGAGCCCATGCAACCAGGCTAGGGCAGCTATTATAGCTTATGGGCAGGAGTTGAAGCCATCCACTGCTCACTTCTGCTTGTGGTGTTATACTGAGGAATCCATGTTATGTATTGATGTACTACTACCCTCCTACCTAACTCACAAAGCTCTTCCCATAGCCTCATGTAAGGGGCCACCGAGGAGCACTGCTCAGTTTTGTGCAGTGGGTTTGGGTGTCCTGCAGACTGACCTCCCTGAGAAGCAGAAATACAATATTCCAGTTGTTTTCTGGGGAAGTACAGGCTTTGGCACATGAATGAAACAACTGGGAGTGTGAGATGTGGTCCAAAGAAGCACAGAGACAAATGACAGCCAGATGCAATTTGTCAGAGTTCTGACATCTGGAGAAATGATAAAAATCATCTTTAAGCAAATACCGTGAAAAGTATATTGCAAATTGCAAATGAATACTACTTTACAAAAAAGATATTACGCTAAATTGTACTGACAACAAGATGAAGAAACTGCACAGCAGGTTTATAGCATATAAGAACAAAAGGAAACTATAATTAAACTTGGAAATTCTTATTGTAAATACTTTTTAAAATGTGCAGAAACTGCAGAGTTTACATGCAAGACAATGTAGGTTACCTGTCAATGGGTGGGTGCTATTTGGTTTATTTGAACCTAGGAGTAAAAACTGATATAACCTACATATCAGTGGCATGGAAGAGCTAGTGTATCAGGTAAAGCAACAGGAAGGAACAAGAAGATAGGAGTGGCTACACCTTTTTCCAGTCTTTCAGCATGTAAGTTACACTCAAACTCTCTTACACTCAGTTACTGATACTACATTACACTTCACATCTGAATTGGTCCTGAGTATGAATTTGTGGACAATTGCCTTTCAGAGGAGAAGCAAGAGCATACTGTAACCTTTTTGCCAGACGACACTCTATTGTGCTGTATGTTACTTTTGCTACAGTATATAAGCTCATTCCTCACCTACTGAAGTTAGTGGAAGTTTTAGGTTACAGTGAGAACAGGATCAAACCTTGTATTTTTATAATATATGGATACCTAAAACAGCCATATATAAATCACCCAAGTCATATTCTCTGCTGGCATAAACTGCTGTAGTTCCATTGAAATCATTAACAGCGAATTTGGCCTTGTGTCTATAGCCTTTTCTATAGTGGAAGGCCAAGCCCTTTGTGACAATACTCTGCTACAGGAGATGTGACAGAATTTGCTAAATGCATTTCCTGGGGCATAACTTCAGTAGAAAGTCCCAACTAAGTGGGAGTAGTATTTTTATTGTATATACCCTGCCATTCCCAGGACTTGCATGCACATATAGCCGAGGCTTGCAATCCATTTTTACAAATGTTATGTCTAGTTTGATATATGAAGTATTTTACCTTGCAACAATACTTAGAAACTTTCTTCATGATTATTGTGGGTTCTTCTACTTAAATGTTTTACCTTATAGACATAACCGTCATTTGGATGGATCACAAAATACACAGCTGTCTTCTTCCAAGGGAGTTCCTTTGCAAAGCTTAAAACTTCATCAATCATAATATCTGCCACTTCATCATTTGGCAAATTTAACACTTTGGTCCCAATTGCAGGGAAGGAAATTGAAGGAAATTGATACTCCTGAATCATAAGCAAACATCTTGACATTGCAGTTTTTAGTACCTGCAGAATAAAAGGAGACCTTGTAGACCTCAATTTACTTTTTGACTTGAAAAAGAGAAGTGAAAATTCACTCTAACTGAATGTCACCTTGCGTGAATCACTGCTGTTTTGTGAGGACCATACTATGTGTAGCACTGACTTGCAGGCAAGATTGTATCCTTTTGTCAATATGAATTTCTCACAATAGGGAGGAAGTTTTTGTAACTCGAACAGAAATTCCTTCTGAAGAGATGGCCCTGCTTTTTCCAAAAGCGCTCTTGAAATATTTTCTCCTGAGGGATCATCATTCATGACCACTGAATTAACAATAACTGCAGTCTACAAAAAAAGAACACAAGTTCTCAGTATATATCATTTTAGCGAAATGTGTATTTTACCAGCACTGCAGTCAGTTCCCCACTTCAGACATACCCATGTAGCTAGTGGAGTTTTTCCTTATAAAAACTCCACCTCACCCAGACACTCCCCCTTTTAAGGTACATCTTCACTGTACGCTTCTTTTGGCAGCATGTGGAATACATAACAGCATAGCACCCTCCACACCTGGATGGGTACAACTAGCAGTAAAGTTGGTGAGGCATGGCTTAGGTGAGTAAAAAACATAGGTGAAGGATATGTCTATGTATACAAGTACATCTCTTACACACCTACTCACCGTCTCCCCACCTACAAGGATATTTCTAGCTGCTGAAACTTTTCCCCTGCTTTCATTGACATGAGTAGCTACATGCACTGCAGCGAGTGATGGACAGAACAGGCTTTTTATTGTGGCATAATACATATATAGCACATGCCATTGCCAGTGGTGCCTAATGGAGATGTAGCCTTATAGCAGTAAGGACTGCCAGCCACACTGATAGTCCTCATCAGCTTGTATATCTAGGAGAAACTGCAAAATTATAGCTGCCTTCTGTGCAGGAGGACTATGGAAGGATGGAAATCCCTGAGCTTTCTCCTTCTGCCCTTCACATACTAGCCAATTAGCCCATCATAAGACGGGATTTTCAGATCTCTCCTCCACGTCGGTCTTCTCTCCTGAGCCTCTAGTCTCTCGCTCCGTCTCTTTCTCTCTCCTCCTCCTACTGCCTCCCCCTCTCTCTCAGCTCTCCTCCACCTTCTGCCTCTCTCTCCGTCTCTCCCTTTCTCTTCTCCTCCTCCTCCTGCCTCTCACTCTCTCTCCACTCCATCTCTCTCTTTCTCTTCTCCCCCTCCTGCCTCTCACTCTCTCTCCGCTCTCCTCTGTCTCCGTTGGGGATGCATGCTCGTCCAGGCCCTGCCCCTTGGGCACGTACATCACTGCTCCGGCCCCCTTTGCCTCCCACCGTGGTGCTCAGCTGACTTCTGCGCCGTGCTGCATGGGAAGTGTGGACCCCAAACGGCCGCTTGCGCCGCTTGCTCCCGCGCAGCGCCCTGGCTGAGCGGCGCAGAAGTCAGCCGAGCACCACGGTCGGAGGCAACAGCCAGTGTTTCAGGGTCACAGACATTGGGCTACTATATATATGATTCCCTAGGGCTGCTGTAATTTGGAACTAAATTGAAATGCAGAAGTTTTGCTTATGGTATTCTGAGCACAGAAATAATGAGTCAAACTTTCACTTAATTGTTTAAAAGTAATTAAAAATACAAGGTTTTGGGCTGCACCCATTCAGTTGCTTGGAAGGAATATAACTTTATGTAGTCAGTTAATAGAATTTCTCTCACATTGACCACAGGTCATAACTGCTGCCCTTTATTTCCACATCTATAAAAACAAACTTTGTAAGGAGTCAAGATGTTTCCTTAACACATGAGCATTGGGGAGGGAGAAGGGGGATGCAGCATGGCTTCTGCCCTCCCCCCCCCCCGGAGCACTGGGGAGGGGAAAGGGGAGAGGCCATGCAGCTCCCACCCTGCCAGAGCACTGGGGAGGGAGGAGGCAGGGCAGCTGAGGGATGCAGAATGATGTGATGACATCACTCTGTCGTCCTGCAGGGAAAAAAAAAATATATAGAGATAAGAAGACACCTGGGTATATGTAGTACTGGTTCACTGATTCTGATGTTGGGTGGCTGAGGGCAAGAGAACAAATGCATATTTACTGGATCAATACAGCATGACTTCGAAGCTCTTAGGGTCCAATCCTACTTAGGTGCTGGGAGGCAACTCCATGCTCAGCACTTTACAAGCTCAAGGCCTTCATGCTCCACTGTGAAGACTTACTTGTTGATCTTCAATGTAGCCTCTTATGATATGCAGGCAAAGACCATGGCTTGTGATTGAATCTGAAAGCCAGGTTGCTGAAACTGGTGGACTCTCCGAAGTGAACTGATGTCACTCCTGCCCAGCAACTCTTCACAGGCCTTTTTCATTGCTACAACTGTGGGCTCAGCAATGTTCACCAAGTGGATTTCTTTGAACCAGCGAAATAATGGAGCTAGCTCAACAAAATTTTTTATAGTCTGTATGATCACATGAGCACATAAATCTAGTGGGAAGCCAAAAATTCCTGAACTCACTGCAGGGATAGCCACAGACTTTATATTATTCTCTGGAGCATGAACATATTTCAGGACATTTATAATGGCTGTCTGGAGCATATGACAACATCTCTCACTTTCATTTGCAGCCCATCTTGGACCTACTGTGTGAATAACTTTCTTACAGGAAAGCCTGCCTCCACCTGTTACTGCTATTTGGCCAGTGGTGAGTGGTCCATGGCACTCAATGTAACACTTGCTCTCTTGCTTAATTTCTGGTCCACCAGCTTTCACCAGGGCAAGAGCCAGGCCTCCAATATGATCCAGATATTCATTGGCTGTGTTCACCAAGGCATCAGCCATATGTCTTGTCATATCATCCATCCAAACAGATATCTCAATTCCTTCCTTCAGGCTTTTCCTGTATACTTCAAGAGGACATCTTATACTCTTAAGGAGAGACATGCAGCCAAACTTCTTCTCAATGAGGTCACGTAGACTGCTCTCTCGTCTCATAAGGATTTCGTAAACATCTTTACTGATGGGAATTGTTAAGCTCTCCTCCTCTTTATCCTTGGTGGACACTAAATAATAAAACAATTTGAAGAGTAATACAGTAATCCAATGTGAAAACATTTTAATGCAGAACATATTTTAAAGTTTTCAGTCATTTCTTGAATTGACTTGGGATGATAAGGAAAAAATTACTTATTCATCATTCCTTTTATCATAGTCTTTTCTTTTTGTATCTGCCTTAGAGACACAACAAAGGCAGACAATTTTTGGCTCCCTTTACTAGTAAAACAAGGAGGCAAAGGTCTTCTGAGTGCAAGCTTTTCACAGACGCCCCAGACTGGCTCCTTTCTTGCCCATATCAACTGCCGTGACTATCTCTCTTCCTACTCTAGCCAGGCCAATTCTTGTCTCCTAAATCAATACGTACCCTATGTGGACTCTATTGTATGAGCCTATTTACAATTATGCCCTCACCTTTGTTCCAATCAGAAGTTATTCCCTGATTTCTTCTTCCATCCTCTGTCCATGTGAACTTCCCTGTCTGGATGGTGAGTCATCCCATCATCCCAACCTTCCATGCCTTTTCTCTCTCCCTCCCTCTTACCAGTCCTTTATGCATCACCACTGATGAAAATTACAGAGACTTGGAGAGCCCATTTTGATTATGATGAACAGAAAAGGCTCAGCATCAGAATTCTGGAGCTGGCGGGCCTGCTGGGAGTGTATCTCAACGAGCAATTTAGAACTGCAAAGGTCTTTATACCATTACCAATCCCCTGATCCATATAATCTTCTGTGTGGATAGATTTCCATAGAACTACATAGAGCAGATATCTTGTTCACTTACTTGTGTAAATCTTAACAATTTCCAAGAGTTTACCATACTTCAGCTGAGCTACAGTACCTATTTCTCCCCTCAGTTATAGTCTAAAAATAGCCTGTACAGCACTTCTGTGTTACTAAGGTAGACTCAATTGAAGCCGTTTTTCATCAAATTACTTTTTCTTTAGCACACCTGTCCTGTATTTTTACAGGTGTAGGAAAATCATGTAAAAAAAATGAAACATAAAATTGACATTCTTGTCCATGTCATACATTTTGGTTTGCTTTCAACTAAACCATTTGCACACTTTCAAGTGTGCTTATTTTAGCTGCAGTGAAATTTCAGTTCAAAGAAGGGAACACATTAATAAAATCTATTCTGCTCCATAACATGAAAAGAAAGCTTACCTGAATCGTAATCCTCCATAAGGGTCTTGGATGGTGAGATTCTGGCTTCATAGTTCACATTGGTTGATTCCAAAGAAAATACATCTGAATCACTCTGTTTTAAGAATGAGAGACTGGCTGTCCTATCTGTTCCCACATTTTTCAGAAAAGGGAGGTACTGCTGACCATTTACATTGTGATCTGACTCATCAAAGCAACTGACCTGTCCACAGTAAGACAGCGAAGATGTTAACATCTTCTGCCTCTCACTCGATCTTGAAGGCAACCAAGATTCATTTTTGTAATAATTTAAGGATTGACTTGTGCTGTTCTGTAGGTTATCAAGCAATTCTGAATACTGACCATCCTGATTTCCTTGAATATTGGAGAGTAGAGATTTGGAAAATGAAGCATGAGGAAAGGTCATATTGAAGCAGCTCCACTGTTTTTGGGGTGATACGGTTTTCTTGGGTGATTTTGGAGGAGTGGAAGAGTTTAGGTTGTACAAAGAAGTGATGTCACTAAAATGCTAAAACAAAAGAAATAGACTTAATGTTTATGGTATAAATCAATACTATATAATCAAAATATGAAAAAGTTAAATTAGTTTTCTTAGATGTAGATATATTTTTCTGTCTGTCAAAAAGAAAAAGTTGCAGTAACTGACATGTCTCTGGTGATCTTTCTGCAATAACGGAGGCATGAAGCATTTCACGCTCTGAGAAGATTTAATGCACAGGGGAGAACTAGATGAAAAGAAAACTTAAAAGGAAAAAGGTGAGGAAACATTTTTTGTAAAAATCCCCAAAATTAAGATGAACATTAAAGTAATTATAGGCTCTAGGTAATAAAAGACACCTAGTGCTCAATACTCTACAGCAGGGCTACTCAACTTTGGAAGGCCTAGGGGCCACAATGATACAGCACATGCCGAGGGCTGCAACTTAAATGTGGTTGCATATGCATGCAAATATATATACCAATAGCTTATTTCACTCTGATGGGCATGAATACAAAGATTAAGACAAGACTACACAACACACAGGCCCCATTTAAGTCAGTTCTGCTGATATTAATAAAACACAATATTTATCCGATTTCCATCCATATGACAGCACTTTTAATGAGCACTGACAGTCCAGGAATTTAACTACTAACATGCATAGCAACAGAAAACCATGATATTGACTTGCCTCTGTGGAGCATGTTCCCAGTGGAGGCCATGTTCAAAGGATCCTACCTGAGGGCTGCGTGTTGAGCCACGCGTAAACCCAAACCACACTGCGGGCTGCAAACGGGCTACAGGCCACATGTGACACTGCGGGCTGCAAACAAATGGGCGTGTTGAGGAACCCTGCTCTACAGAGAAAGTTGATGGTTGGGGGAACCCTTTACACTGCCCCTCTCAAGTAATACTGTTAGAAGAAGGCTCCAACACTGATGTAAAGGGGATCCAACATAATGGTTAAGAATTAATGTATATGCCGATTCAGATATGAATAAAGATACTCTAAAAGCAATAAGGACTAATGCAGCTGGCAAGCAATGGAAAATGTAAAATAATGTAGTTATCTTAGTTTGTAAAATTATATTAGGAAATATAAACATTATCTCAGAAAGCATTCTGTAAAGCTTTATTTATTACACAGTCAGCGGGACTGCTAGTAAAATATATATATTCATTATACTCAACCTTTAAAACTTTTTCCGGAACCTCAGGTAGGAGTTCCTGAAGTTGGTCAAAAGTTGCCGACAACAGCCACTTCAGTGAAGATCCCTTTTTTAACAGAAGCTGAGCTACTAAAGGGTTTATACATGGAAAAGTAAGCAAGCACTTCTCTGCCTAGGGGGACAAAGGTTACTGTCAGTTTCTAAAATGATCCATTTGGGACATTCAGCTTGCTCGGTCATTACAAGGCAAAGAGAATATCATCTTTATACAATCTCTGGGCACACAACCTGTCACAGAATCACAATTCTAAGAAGGTGGACCTTGTATCTAACTATTTTTTAATGCACTCACCACCTAAACATCCATAAATAGATTATCTTTATAATGAGGAAACTAATTATACATAGTTGTACAGTAGGAAAAGTATATAGGAAGATGAAAATAATAGCTGTATACCTAAGGCTGACTGCAGTGATCCATTTCATATGGATTTTCAACACACACTCAAACATTGCTAAAAATCTTACTTTGGACCCCAAATGTCACATGTTTTACTCTCAGGTTAGAAGAGGGTTTTTTTTTTCAAGTTCAAGGGAACTGAGGGTATGTCTAGACTACAGGGTTTTTTTTTTAAAAAGTGGCCTTTTTTTGAAAAAATTTCCCCTGTGTCTAGACTGCCACCATGTTCTTTCAAAATTAAATTGAAAGAATGCGGCGGTTTTTTTTACCACGGTAAACCTCATTTTATGAGGAAGAACGCCTTTTTTTGAAAGTGCTCTTTCAAAAAAAGGTGTTCTTGAATGCAAATAGGGCTTTTTTGAAAGAGAGCATCCAGACTGCCTGGGTGCTTTCTTTTGAAAAAGTGGATTGTTTTTTTGAAAGAAGTGGTTGCAATCTAGATGCTCCCTTTTGAAAGAGGCTTGTAGTCTAGATGTACCCTCTGAGTGTTGTATTTCACATAAGGCCCTTCATTTTTACGTTTTATTTGGTTTAAAATTTTCTGGTAATTTAGAGAGAAGTGAGGAGTGCCTGGTACTCATGGGAGGCAGCAGTTGGTAGGTCTCAGCTACCAGATCCTGCTGCCTGCCCATCTGATCATTACCCAAATCATCAGAAGGTTGGGCTGCACTGAAGGGCTGGAGTCAGGAGGTAGCCCTGCTCGGCAGGGAAAGCAGATGGGTATTATCGCCCAGCTCCCCTGCCCATCATGCTCCCCCACTACACAACCTCTCAGGAGCCAGATGGTAGGGGAGCCCCCTGGCTGCATGGGCTCAGCTCTCTTCGCATCTTGTCATCTCACTTCCTCATGCAGACAGCGTCATCCAGCATGTAAATATCTATACATCAATTATCTGATGAGTAAATAAACAAGTTTTAACTATTTTGGGCTCAGTGCTGCAAGAATATGACT
Organism: Pelochelys cantorii; assembly: GCA_032595735.1. Taxonomy (NCBI): domain Eukaryota; kingdom Metazoa; phylum Chordata; order Testudines; family Trionychidae; genus Pelochelys; species Pelochelys cantorii. The sequence continues at coordinate 121,650,324 of CM064330.1, forward strand.
AGTCCCATTGACTTTAATGGGATAAAATACATACTTCTAGTTAAGCATGTGCTTATCTGCTATGTTGGCTTAGAATCAAAATGTTCAGCACCCTGCAGGATTGAACCATTGTTCTGTAATCTGGCCCAGTTTATTTAGCTTTTAGCATTTGGTGCATAGGACTGAAGTATCACAATAATAGACTGTTTTGCTCCCTGGGATATTCTACTGCCTCTTGATGCTGAGAATGAATCCCTCTTCCAACACAGCTGCCCCAGAAAGAACTGAGGAATGTGCCTACTTGGGTCTGTAGGGATGATTCCAGCTCACTGTGTTTATATCTGACAACAAAACAATGGAAAACTGAAATAATGAGAACTTAGCATTTTAATATCTTAAAAACAGTAAGAGAACTGCTACACTTAGCATAAAGGAAACAAACCTCAGATGGCAAGACAGAAAGCCAGGATTTGTCCAACCATTTACGAGGATTTGTTTTAGAAGTCATCAAAATGTTGTCAGAAATCTGACGAATTAACAATGCTGTCTCTTCAACTCCTGGTGCAAGAACTACCTAAAATAATTAACATACTTTAAGGTTGAATTCACAGTGGTCTGAAGCAGACAAGTAACTAGAAAACTTAAAGATGAACCTGAAACCAAAGGCCTATAGTCATAAAACTGCCCCATGCAAGTGATATGGAGAGGCTGCAGCCTCCATCTTCAGCCCCATATACTGACTCTGGATTATTCAAACTCTATGTAGGTAAAATGAATTTCACTACAACATCTTTTAGATATGATCAAGTATCTAGTTATAACAGTACTCCCTTTTAAAACAGGTAATTCTTGTGAGCCTAAACTTGGTATGTTATAGTAAAGATTTAATGAGTTGCAGGAATTCAGGATATTTAGCCTTTTGAATGCCCAAGAAACTTTCTAGTGAATTAATGAACACACATATTGAACTGTACTGCACAATGACTGACTTTCAGATATGTTATTTCCCCACAGCTAATTTGACAAGTATAACTTTGTAGCAAATTTTAATTTATATATGACAGTAAATCACCTTATCTTTGTGATTTATTTTATGCATTTGTATCAGCTAGTCTCACACATCAACTTGGTGAATCACAAAAGCTTTTCTCTATTTTTTAATTTCTACTACTCCAAATATTGGTACCTTTAGATTTTTATAGAAAAAAACATTTTATAAATTTTCTTCTTAGTACACTTAGCATATACCCCCCTACCCCAATTATAAAGTTTGTTGGTGATATGATACCAGTTGAGAACAGTAACCCTTTCTTTTCCTTATCTCTAACAATTTTACAATTCACCTTCTTTACTATCTTTTTACAAATAGTGACAATAACTTGCACTTGTAAGTCAAATGCAGAAGGTACACCACTTGCTGGGTTCAGGTACATAGTAAAGTATTGATAAAATGGTATTTTCCTCACTATTATGACCTCTAGTGGTAAAGCAAAGCTATATCTGTTTCCTAGTAGGAGCCCTATACAATGTCCATTGAAGTCAATCTGAGCCTGATTAATGGTTAGGCTCCTACATTTCATTTTAATTAGGCATTTAAATTTAAAACTGTTTCATAAGTTTGATTTTGTGTACATGCTTTATCAGATGTTTTAGTAATGGCATAGAGGTGGTTTTACAACAACAGTGAAGGTAAAAGTAGACTGAGAGACATCTTTACTAAAAAATTACCTTCACTTCAAAGTCTTCTGATTTCTGTGAAAATGGAACCAAACCCGCATAAATTAAGGACAGATGATGCAGAGTCTTTCCTGTGAGGCTGTACCTGAAAAGATGTTTCATTATTCTCACTATATATACACAATAGAAGGCGCAGCTTTATTTGGGTTCAATTGCACCTACAGAAATCATGAACCTAAGGGTGTCGAACTTGAGTGGCACCGGGGCTACTGCTGTAGAGTGAGAGAGACAGGTTTGCTCCACAGGCCAGCATCCCTACCCCGGGCTTCTTCCCGTTGTATGGGGCGAGGATTAGGATTGTGGTGGTGCTGTAGGTATTTGTTGGATTATTATTCAATATTATTGTTCTTCTTAGTAGAGTACTGCTGAAATAATACATAGATGATAGAGCATGCTCTCCTTATATTTATTATTTGTTTTGTTTTATATTGCACTTACACTAAAGTTACTGCATCGGGAAGCTGCATCTACCCCAGCACTATATATTACAGATATTCGATAGCGGTATATAATATTTTCAAAATGACAAATTCTTCTGTAACTATGTAGTTTACCTACCAGAATTCTGAATATTAATTAAAACCCTGTGAACATTAATTAACAAATAGTTCTGCAAGGAGCAACCAGATGCAGCTGTATCACTCAAGAAGAGAGGCTACATTGTGAGGGAGAAAAGTGGTGGCAGTCTTCCGGGTGCAGTCAGTGCTATGAGGCAACACTACTGGAAGGGATCCCAATTAAGAAGGGAAAAAGACCAAAAACAAGGTAGCCAGTGCAGGGAAAGTATACTGATTACCATTAGCTTACAGGAGAAGGCTAATGGGAAGAAAAAGACAAGTTACCCAATGAATCTCATCCTTCCCTTAGCAGTGGGACCTGGAACAGGACGAGAGCTGAACAAGCCTAGCAGTCCAAGGAACATCAAGACTATGAGGACTGCCATGAGTGGGACCGATGCTGACAAGACAACAACTGAGGCTGATCCCAGGAAAGGTGCTGAGGCCTTGATGATGCTGATTATACCTCTCTGTTCCTGTGATGGGGGCGCGTGCCATAGCAGGTCTGGCACCGAGCTGGTGAGCTCTGCCCTAGACCCTGCCTTCGTCCCGCATCAGGAGACTGAAGGGGTATTCGCGATGCCTGTCTCTTTGAGTCTGAGGTATTGTGACTTCATATGGGAGAGCGCTGGCATTCTAGATCCCTAAACAATGGGCAATGCTAGAGAGGGGATTCTCTCAAGAGGCCCAACATAGACTTGCCTTTAGACCGTGGTGCACGAGGCTTCAGTGCTGCAAGTACTAGCATAGCCAGTATGTCTTGTGCTGCCCGCAGGGCTTCCAGAGTCCAAACTGCCTTCAGATGCCAGCGGCCATCATCGCTACCTGGTGCTGACAAGTCAGGGTAGGCAGGGCTGGGCCCTGAATTGAACTAAATTGAAGCCTGACTTCCTAATGGAAGTGATAAGCTGCCATTGTGGGTCCTGGCTCTCTCCTCCTTGCTTCTCCTTCATCTTTCAAGCTGGAGAAGAACGCCCCTTGGTGGAAGCCTTTGCCTTCCTAACTGGAATCGGCGTGGGTGAATAGTGGCAACTAGAGGAAAGCACCGGGTGCGGGGCACTCCGTACCAAGGGCACAGTGTTCGAGGCCAAGCCAGGCACATGCTCCCCTGTTGGGGACAGCGCCAACTCTATAAGTAGTGCCTGTCAGCAAATGCTGCTTTCTTTTTGGATATGGGGCTTAAACAATCTGCAAATTTGGCACTTATCACTAATGTGTCCCTTACCAAGACACCACAGGCAGCTATTGCGTATTCGCTAATGGGCATAGGATGCCTGCAAGACACACAAGGTTTGAAGATTGAGTGGGGCATGCCCTGTCCCTAATCAAGGTCCTGTCTGGGACAATAATGATGAATACAAATTCTAACTAAACTAACTGCTACTAAGTGAAATTATTGAACAATTATCCACAAGAGCTGCTAAACCAAGGAAAGCTAGCAATGAATGGTCAAAGCCAGTAGTTCTGATGAACCATGACTGGCAGCAAGAAGGAACTGAGGGTGGGTAGAGTGCACAGCACCCCCTATACTGCACCATGATGGTGCCTTTCCAAGGGTTGCCAGAGCTTCTCTGCTATGGATGCTGCTGAGAAAAAAAGAAGAAGTTACTCACCTTGTGCAATAATGATGGTTCTTCGAGATGCGTGTCCCGTGGGTGCTCCACTGTAGGTGTCAGGCTTGTCCCAGCGCCGCAGATCGGAGATCTTTTCTAGCTGTAGTCTGCCGGACCGCACATGCGCGAAGTGCGGCTCATGGCTTTTCGCACCGTTTGAGTGCACGCGGTCCAGCTCCCGCCAGTTCCTCCTGCCTCTTAATCTGAAAGATATAAAATAGAGAAACTCCGAAGAGGGGAGGAGGGCAGGTCGTGGAGCATCCAAGGGACACGCATCTCGAAGAACCATCATTACTGCACAAGGTGAGTAACTTCTTCTTCTTCGAGCAGTGTCCCGTGGGTGCTTCACTGTAGGTGAATGTACAGTACAGCAGTAGCTCACGAATGGAGGAGAGTTTGGAGCTAATATGCCGTAGCTGTGGATAACACTGCTGACGCCACCGCTGAATCTGGTATTAAGAGATTTGGGATGGCGTAATGTGTAGCGAAGGTTAAGTTGGAAGACCATGTAGCAGCTCTACAAATATCTCTCAATGGAACTCCCTTGAGGAAAGCAGTGGACGCTGCAACAGCCCGAGTCGAATGGGCCCTCAATGTCGACGGCAGTGGTTTGTTGCGCAGGTTATAGCAACTCCTTATACATTGCACGATAATGGAGGAGATGCATTGCACGGACAATGGGCGGCCTTTAGAACGGTCCGCTATTGATATCAGTAGTGAGTCCGCCTTTCGAAAGGGTCTGGTTCTCTCGATATAGAAGGCCAGCGCTTGTCTGACATCCAAAGTGTGTAGGCGCGCATGCTCAGGCGAAGGGTGTGGTTTGGGGTGGATGATAGGCAGAACTATAGGTTTGTTGATGTGAAAACGAGAGATCACTTTGGGGAGAAAACGTGGTTGCGGTCGCAATATCACTCCTTGGTGAGTGAATATCGTATAGGGAGGAGAGGCTGACAGAGCAGCTAGTTCCCCGACTCTCCTCATGGAAGTAATTGCTAGCAAGAAAACGACCTTCATGGACAGGTTATGAAGGTCGCATCTTGCTAACGGTTCAAAAGGTTTGCCCGTCAAAGCATTCAGGACCATTTTGAGATCCCAAGGGTCCGCAGGTTGGGTATAATGTGGGTACAAGTTGGCCATTCCTTTCAGGAACCTTTTCATTATCGGATGGGAGAATACTGAACATCCCTCGACAGGTTGGTGAAAGGCGGTTATTGCAGCGACACGTACTTTAATGGAAACGCAGATAAGGCCAGAATTTTTGAGATGCACCAGGTAGTCTAGGATGCACTGTATGGGTGCAGAAGTCGGATTCAGGCCCATTTGGAAACACCATGATGAGAAGTGGGACCATTCTGAGAGGTAAGTAGTTCGCGTAGATAATTTCCTACTCTTTAGTAATATATGCTTGACAGATTGCGAACATGCTACTTCTGACTGTTGGAACCAACTAGGTACCACGCTGTCAGTGTGAGATGGTCTACCTGCGGATGGAGTAAGGAGCGATGATTCTGTGAAAGCAGATCGTGTCGTATCGGTAGAGGATATGGAGGACGTATCGACATACGATGGAGGTAAGGATACCACATTTGCCGTGGCCAGGAGGGGGCTATTAGGATCACCGTGGCTCCTTCTCGTATAATTTTCTCCACAACCCTGGGTATCAAAGGTGTGGGGGGGAACGCGTACAGTAGGTGACGTCCCCAGTTGTATAGGAAAGCATCCCCTTTCGAATCTTGCCCAATTCCCGCTCTCGAGCAATACTGAGGACATTTCCTGTTGCGATGAGTGGCAAATAGGTCTACTGATGGAAATCCCCAATGTTGAAATATCGCAGAAAGCACTGTGGGATGTAACTCTCACTCGTGGTTGAGAGAAAAATGTCTGCTCAGGGCATCGGCTGTGACATTGTGCTGGCCCGGGAGATATTCTGCAATTAGAGAAACATTGTGACAGTTGCACATGTTCCACAGACGTACCGCTTCTGCACACAAGGAGTGGGATCTGGCTCCATCCTGCTTGTTTATATAACAAAACGGTCGTCATATTGTTAGTAAGGATTCGTATGACTTGTCCTCAAATGATGGGAAGGAAATGTTGGCAGGCTTTGTACACTGCCCTGAGTTCCAGAAAGTTGATGTGCATCAACGATTCACTGGGAGTCCACAGACCTTGTACTTGTTCGTGCCCAAGGTGAGCGCCCCATCCGATGAGTGACGCATCGGTTGTAAGCTGTGCTGACGGCTGAGGGCGATGAAAGGGTACGCCCGACATTAGATTGCCTGGAACTGTCCACCAAGCTAGTGACGCTTTGACGTGGGTGGGAATCGTCACTGTCATATGTACGTCGCGTACATTCGGGGGGGGGGGAATACCCCTGCCATCCAATGTTGAAGGCAGCGAAAACATAACCTTGCGTGTTTGACGACATACGTTGTGGAAGCCATGTGTCCCATAAGTTGCAGACACTGTAGTATGGGAACCGTTGGGCTGATGAGCAAGATCTGGATCAAATCCTGAATTGCCTGGAACCTTTCTATCGGTAATAAAGCGCGCTCGCGTGTAGAGTCGAGACGAGCTCCGATGAATTGTATTGATTGGTGCGGTTCCAACGAGGACTTCGGGATATTGAGAATGAGACCCAGCACTTCGAAGACCATGCGTGTGGTGTCTGTAGCATGGCGTGCTTCGTGCAATGATTGAGCTCTGATTAGGCAATCGTCGAGGTACGGAAAAATCATTACGTGTAGACGACGAAGATACGCGGTCACTACATCAAGGGTCTTGGAGAAAACCCGTGGAGCTGACGAGAGACCAAACAGCAGGACCTTGTACTGGAAATGGTCTGCGCCGATTTGAAAACATAAGAATCTCCAGATGAATCGCAGTGTGAAAATATGCATCTTGGAGATCGAGGGATGTGAACCAGTCCCCGTTCTGAAGTGCTGGGATGATTGTAGCCAGGGTAACCATTCGGAATCGTTGTTTTCGTAAGTAACAGTTGAGACCACGGAGATCTAATATTGGTCTCCATCCCCCCGATTTCTTTTCTGTTATGAAATATTGGGAATAAAACCCTCTGTCCTTGAACTCATTTGGAACAGGCTCTATCGCTCCGACAGTGAGTAGACAAGTAACCTCTTGCTTGAGCAAGGGCTTGTGAGATGGGTCCCTGAAAAGGGACAGGGCAGCGGGAAGGGGGGAGGTAACGACGTGAATGGGATGGTGTAACCGAGGCGAATTGTTTGAAGGACCCATTTGTCGTTGGTGATGTAGGCCCATCGAAGGAGGTATGGTCTCAAGCGGAGGTGGAAGATCGCCATTGTAGCACTCAGACCGGTGATAGTAGGAATGGTTCTCAATCCCTCGACTGGCCCGTCAAACCTGCTGTCTATTACCCTGCTGGGAAGATGCTTTGGGTAGTGGACGTCTTTGCTGTTGGCATTGTCTACCCCTTTGTTGCTCATGTGGCCTATACAGAGGAGGTTGCCAGAGAAGGGGTCTCTGCTTTTGGGAGGGAGTGTATCGTTTCCGACGGTACAGTGGCATGTACATGCCCAATGTTTTTAAAGTGGTCCTGGAGTCTTTCCCTGAGTGGAGGAGTTGGTCCATCTTATCGGAGAAGAGATTCTGTCTGTCGAAGGGTAAATCCTCGACTTTTGATAAAAGGTCCTTAGGGGCAGACAACTGCTGCAGCCAGGATGCTCTGCGCATAACGACCGATGTAGCAGTTGTGTGCGCTGCAGTGTCGGCTGTATCCAGGGCAATATGTAGAGCCGTTCTGGAGGCTGCGTAGCCCTCTTGTATTACTGCCTTCAAGCTGTCCCGTTTGGCCTCTGGTAGGTGCTGAAGCAGCGGTACAAGTTTAGCATAATTGTCAAAACTGTGATTCTCCAACAGTGCTGAATGGTTGGCCATATGCAGAGTGAGTGTTGCGAAGGAATATACTTTGTGGACAAATAAGTCAAGGTGCTTACTATCCCTGTCCGCGGCAGTAGGCTTATGTTGGGGCATCTTTGCTTTTTGCTGTACTGCATCCACAACCAACGAACTGGGCTGTGGATGAGTAAAAAGGAAGTCCATCCCTTTGGCGGGGACGAAATACTTTTTATCCGCCTTTTTATTAGTGGGCGGGACGGATGCAGGCAACTGCCAAATATCATCAGCTATCTCAAGAATAGCTTCGTCTAACGGCAACGAGATCTTGGGCTGGTGAGACTGCTTGATATTACGGAGGAGGTGATGTTGTTTCTGTTGCACATCCCTCATTTGCACCTTTTGGCTCTCTGCCACTCTCTTAAAAAGCTCTTGAAACTGGTGTAGGTCATCCAAGGGTGAGATGTCTCCTTGAAAAACTGCGTCGTCTGGGGACAATGAAGATTGGTCCGTAGGCGATTGATCAGGTTCGGGATCTCGAGTGGGAAGAGGTTGTTGAGTGTGAGAAGGAGACCCTGATGGAGTTGGTGGTCTTGAAGATGGGGGAGGAGCAGAATGTTCCCGGGTGAGAGAGGAATGAGAGTGTGCCTGAGGCGACCGGTGATGATGAGACGACGACCTATGGTAATGATAGGGCGACATGGAGCGATGGTACCTTTTGGAATAGTCAGAATGGGTCAAAAATGTGGGTGATCTTGGAGACCGTGACCTCTCTCTATAATAGGTGGTGTAGCTGGATGACTGACGATCATGACAGTAGTGATGTCCTGATCGTGGAGAAACATGGCCGGTATGGTAGTACCCAGAGTACGCTGGGGATGGTGACCGTACTTCAGGCGAGAATTCCGGACTTGGTGACAGAGAAGGTAATTTCTTGGTTCTGTGATGGGTAGGTAATGCCAACAACTGTTCCAGTGGAGAGGAAGTTGGAGTGGAGAGTACTGTATGAGGGATTATCTCCACTGGTATTGAAGAAGATGGTGCCGAAGTTCCCTCTGGTACCGAGGGGTGTGCCGATGTAGAGCGTGTCGGTGCCGACGATCGTGATGGGCCGGAGTGATGTTTGGAAGGAGAGGATCGCCTCAGTTCCAGAGAGCATCTCAAAGGGGAAGGACGTCTTGGTGCCAGTGAGCGCCTTGCTAGAGAAGGAAGCCTCTGTACCGATGATCGGTGCGGTGCCGAAGGGCGACCCGGTGCCGACAAACGTCTCAGTGGAGAGGGACGCTCCGGTGCTGGTGAGCGCCTCACCGGTGATAGATGTCTCGGTGCCGGCAAGTGTGAAGGAGGCGAAGGACTCCTTGGCGTCAATGATCGACTTGGTGCCGGCGAGCCTGTAGGAGATGAAGGGCGCTCAGGTGTCACAGAGCATTTCTGCGCCGGCGGTCCCAGTGCTGGTTGTCTTGGAGGTGAAAAGCGTCTCGGTGCCGCATGTGCCTGGGGCGAAGAGCGACTCTGAACTGGCAATCGTGCCAGAGAATGAGTCGGTGCCGATGAGCGCTCCTGTGCCGAGGAGTGGCTCAGTGCCAGAGGGTGCTTTGAGGAGCGGCTCGGTGCCAGGGAGCGGCTCGGTGCTGGGAAGCGTCCCGCACCGGGAGAGGTTCTCGGAGCCGTGGAGGTTCCTGGAGGCGGTTGGAGACTGAGGGAACGGCTGAGACCATGGAGCCAGATAGAGAGGGGCTCGGAGCCGACTTACTCCGGCTGTCTTTCGGCTCTGCAGCGGCATGTGTGGCAGCTGCCGCTGATATCCCTGGCTTATCACCGATGCTCGTCCGTGAAGGTGGGAGGGATCGCGCTGGAGATGGTCTTCCCCGAGGCACCTGATACACAGGGAATGGCCGTTGGAGGCAGGCATTGCCTTGCGGCACTCGCCACATTTCTTAAACCCAGGCATTGAACTATTTACAGGAGTAATAACTATTGAAGAAAAAAATTTTTTTTCACTAGAACTATTAACTATAACTAAGAAAGAACTATAACTATAACTTTTAACTATATATAAACACTAATAACAAGCTCTCTCTGTCTCTATGAAACAGGAGTTCACGAGAGAGCAATCAGTCCGTCCGCGGCCGAGGACGATCAGGAGGAACTGACGGGAGCCGGACCGCGCGCACTCAAATGGCGCAAAAAGCCACGAGCCGCACTTTGCGCATGTGCGGTCCGGCAGACTACGGCTAGAAAAGATCTCCGATATGCGGCGCCAGGACAAGCCCGACACCTACAATGGAGCACCCACGGGACACTGCTGGAAGAAGAACTTCTGGCACTGGTGCACATAGTGAGCACGCACGCCCAAAGTGGAATGGACACGAGCAATCATTCAAAGAAGAAACAGTGGTTACATGAGACTCCATGCACTGCCTTTCCCCTCCCTGCTCACTGAGTTGGAGCTACAAGTACCAGGAAGCTCTGTCAGCACACTAACCTTGCCTGCACGCTCTGCCCTCACAGCTCCCATTGGCTGGGAATCACGGTGCGAGCACAGGGCAGCACACAGAGCCACCTGCCACCTCCCCTCCCCAAGGCCTGTGCTGCCAAAGGGGAGCTGCCCCAGGTAAGCACCCCACTTCTCAACTCCCATCCCAGATCTGAGCTGCATCCCCTCCTGCACCCTAACTCCTGCCCAGACCCTGCACTTCCACTTGTTGCCCGTAGCCCCGTCCCGAACTCTAATTCCTGCTATGACTCTCCACCCCAACCTTCTACCGTGAGCCCCCTCCCACACCTTATCTATCACCTGCCCTACCCAGTACCCCCATCTCTTGCCCTGAGTCCTCTCCCACACTTCAAATCCCTTGACTCCAGACTGGAGCCCTCTCCTGTACCCCCAAACCCCTCATCCACAGCCCCACCTCAAAGCCCTCACTCCTCGGACCCATCCTCGGTTTTAGACCACAGCTCCCTCCTATATTCTGAACCCTTCATTTTTGGCTTCATTCTGGAGCCTCAGGGGTTCCACACTTTCTAATAGCCCTGCATCCCCGGAAGAGTTAATCCAGCCCTGATTCTAATGGTTAGTGTTGTCAAGCCAATATTGTTTCCAGATATGTTGATCTTTACTTATTTAATAACAAGGGGTTAACTGATTAGAACATTAAATTTATTTTAAAAACTGGTTTAATTCTTGAACATGACCAAAAATAATTTAAAAACTCAAAATACACTTATTGAACTTTTAGGGTTTCAAGAAATTAATTGCCAGGTAATTCGGTCCACTGAGTCCCAAAATCAAAGTATGGCAACAGAGAAATGGAGTGAAAAGTCCAATGCAAACTAGAAACATAATGAAAACTGAATGTGTACCTATTTATAATGTTGTAAAAGCAGTTCATGATTTACATTTAAATTTGAACACTTTGTTAAGTTCCTTTGTTCTAATAAATGATATCTTATAATGAGAACTCTGCTTTATAACCCCATGCTATTACAACAAATGTTTAACTTACTCTGAATTCAATCTCTGTCTAGAATACAATACGATCCAACAGTAGCTGTATTGCAGTGACAGTGCCATCAGTCTTAATATAATATTATCAGAGGATTTTTCATAATTCAGCTCTTCCAAAGTCTATCACAAAATTAATGCAAAAAAAGTTTTTAAAAAATTGAATATATTTACAAAGCTGCTGTAAGATTTAAAATGCTCATCACTGTAATGTACACTTACAGGTGAGAAGCAGCCTTATTACGTGGATAAAGGACTGGAAACCAGGAGATCTAGATTCTATTTCTGACTTTCATTCTAGGTGGATTCCATTCTATGAGGCTTGGCGAAGTCATTTGACTTCATCATGCCTCAGTTTCCCCTTTTGTAAAATGAGGATATTTATGTACTATACAGATTTGCTCTTAGGCTTCCTGAGAACTATAAAAGTATAAATTATTATTATTAATTATTATTAGTATTATTAACCTTAACTTAACCTATAATTGTTCTATGGATGTATTGGATTTATAAAATACAATATGGTTAAATACTACATTGTAGGAGGGAGTAGATGTGTTCTGTTTTCAATATTAATACATGATTTTATACTCAATTTATCTTGAAATATCAGTTTTTCTAGCTGTAGAGTTTCCATCGTACACTGAATAGCTGAACAGATAGAAGGAAGTTTAATAACAAAGTGCTTATGTTCATGTTCTTTTCTTCAAACCTCTACATAAGTATGTATATCTTGCTGATATGAATAGAATTAACATGCATATCAATGAGAGGATATAGTCATCTATAACTGGAATTGTGCACTACGTATTTTCAATTATACAACCCCTTTTGCAAGTGTGGGGGCTTTAATAATATCTATTCAATATTATCAAAACCACTTCCGGGATTTTAGAACAGAACTAACGACAGAGATAATATAGATCAGCTTTGCAGGTATTTTGTTACCAAGCATACGTGTACAAAGCTGATGCAATAGAAGATCAATCTGCAAATACCTCAATGATTCAAAAAGAATTTTGGATTAATTCAACTTTGGAATAACTTCTGGGGTAAGAAGCTATTAGAATTTGAAACTGTAATCTTAAGGAGGGAGTAATGAGGAACAACAAAAATAGCTACAGATCTAGAGAAACTGGCTTACAAGGAAAGATTAACAGATGTAACTGAGTGTATAATTTGACCAAGCTGGTCTAATTTTGTACCTCCAAAATTATGGCAGTCTGTTCATCTATTGTTATCACGACAAATCGATCTGTACCTCCAAAAAGCTGTAATGATTCACTGCAACTTCTCTCAACAAAAGTAACATTGTACCTACAAAATTCAAACTGTCAGTGAGTTTCATTTAAGTGAAATGATGAACTCTTCCGAAAAGAAGAGGCATGTTGTTGTGAAGTCCTTTTATTCAATACTTCAACTCCAATTATAGGGATTTTTAATTTTTGGATTGCTCCTGAATCCCCAGCTATACTTCAATTAAGTCATATTTATTCAAAGGTTAAAAATCAAGATGGCGAGACTTAAACATTTCAATATTTATTGTTAGGTTTAATTCCACAGTCATTTAATATTACTTTTATGTACTGCCATAAACTGTGTAGGAGGCTGCAGTACTATGAAGCAACATTATGTAATCCTGTGACTGATATTTATAAGTCAGCAAAACATGCTGATGTTGACATCTGCAGTATAGCAAAGACAATCCCTTTACTTTTTATTGAGAAGTTATAGCTGAATTGCATTGCCTCTGACAACTAGAAAAGATTTTAGCAACATGCTACACTGATTATTAGCTATTCCTTCTTTATTTAGAGCCATATTCCTCCTTTCAACCACTGCAGAGCGCAGAGAGAATGAAAGAAATATAATTCTCCTCTCATGGCCCTCAAATTGCCAAAGTGGAGAAATGAACCAACACAGCACCCCCATCCCTGTGTTAATGAAAGAGTCTGAATATTCAGGGCTCTGAGACTACACTACCATGGGCCAAGTTACTCAACTCAAGCTATGTAAATGACGTAGCTGAAGTTGACGTATTTAGATCTTCTTACTGTGGTATCTTAACTTATACTAGATGCAATAAATTGACCCCTGCTGCATCGATTGCTGCCCATCGATCTTGCACGTAGTGAAGACTAGGGATGTTAAAAAGCATTTATTTCTGTAAACGCATAATCACTGAAATTTACAGCTCACCTGCCCCTCCCCGTGCTGCTGCCTCTCTGGGCTTGGCCTCTGTAATTCTCATATCTCTGGCATGACCCAGGCCACACTGGTTTACCCTGCTACTGAGCCTGTCCAGGGCTGCTCCCATAACCCCTCCCCTATGCAAGGATCTCATTACTCAGGACCACGGCAGGCTCCATCACCTCACCTCAACCTAGAGTCCCTCCACCTCATGGCGGGGATGCTCCCTGGTTAAACCCCACAGAGTTGGCCTGCTCCAGTTACAGAGTTTAAACAGAGAGTTTAAAGCAGAAGGGACTAACCACCAGATCACACAGTCTGATCTCCTGTATATCATGGGCCATTAAATATACCTTCCCTGTTCCCCCAAGCAATCACCTCTCAACATGAGTTTCCTCTCTGGCTGCTCAGGAAGGCTGAGGTCTCAGAGTGGCAGCCCAGCTCTGAGGCCACCTGAGAAGCCTGGGGCTACAGCATGACAGTCCTCCAGCCACCTGGGAGGGCTGAGGCTGCGGTGCAACAGCCCGGCTCTCCAGCTGCCTGGGAGGGCTGGGGCTATGGTGTGGCAGCCCAGGCCTCTGGTTGATCAGGAAGGATTGGGCTGTGGCATGGCTGTTCGGTATCTCCAGATACCAGGCACTCTAGCTACCTGGGAAGGGTGGAGCCATACCAGCCGCTGGGAGAGGGGACACTAAAGGGACTGGAGATTTTCAGGGCTGGGGTTCGGATGAGCTTGGCTCCACAATGGGGGGGTTTAAAGGGACAGGGGTTTGGGTGGAAAGGGCAGGGCTTCAGACAGAAGGGGCAGGTTTCAGGAAGAAGGGGCAGGACTGGGACTTGCCTTCTCCAGCTGGGCCTTCACCCACTGCCCATGTCTCTCAAGAAAAAAACAAAATTAGACCAAAATAGAACTGCCCTCAAGAGACTAAACTATTTGTATGACGCAGGCAGAGTACACAAGTTTTAATATCTAAACCAGTTTTTGCTTTAGCTAACTTTTAAAAACAGCATTAGAAAAATTGGTAGCATTATAAACATAGAATGTTTTTGTCTTCTAATATTTAAAATAGTCCTGGTAATATAAAAATATCAAGATAAACAAAATACTTTTATACAAACTTTTATTTTAAAATAAAAATCACTGATGGGTAGTACCAACTATGACATATTTCAGCTCAAATGTGATTTTTGGAGGAAGTTTTAGGACTGAAATAAGAATTTGGAATAAAAGTGCTATTTTACTATCAACGTATCTAATATTAGTATCAGTAGGCCAAATTCTGCTTCACTCATTGACTTCAATGAGCCATGAATGTGAGTGCCAAAATTGTCTTCTTGTGTTCACTATAATGCTAATCCTGTAATTTTATCAGTGGTGAGAGATTTGTCATCAACGAAGTGATAGGTGCCTTACAAATACCTAATATAAATAGAATGGATTACATCCAGGGACCTCATTTCAGAAGAACTCACGGCTGAGAAAAGTTTTATCTGCCTACAGAACATTATATATGATTATATTATATCCTGAAAAATCATTGGGGACGGCTCAAGGGAAGTATATAGATCTACGAAAGGTCAGGGGAGCAAGCACCAGTCTGGCAGGAGGACAACTGCCCACGTTGCTCCATAGCAAATGAGGCCCCTAATTTAATTGACAGATAATCAGTCCAAGTGCGTCTATACCGCACCCGAAACGCAAAATAAGCTACGCAATTTGAGTTATACAAATTGTGTGGTTTATTTCGAGTTAATTTCAAATAGCTTATTTCGAAATTTGGCGCTGTCTACACAGCACTTATTTCAACATAAACCGCTATTATGAAATGTACCTTACTCCGCGTGAAATGAGGTTTACAGGGACGTCAGAATAGTGATCCTGTTATATTTCAATATAATGTATGCGCTCAAAAGATGTGGAATAGCTATTTTGGAATGCCTCTGGTGTCCCGAAATAGCACTGCAGTGTAGATGTAGCCTCAGTAACCAGGTCATTTTCACTTACTTGGATTCTAGAAGCTGAAGAATTTCTGGTGCCTTAAGAAGTCCTTCCGTTGTCAGAAACACATACGGAATCTGCACCTCCAGAAGAACGCACCCTAAATTTTCACCTGAAACATTTTCTAAAGATAAATAACAGATTTACAAAACAGTCTGTCTAAGAGATGATAGTTTCAGGCATTCAAATGGTCTATATATATATATCCACTAAAAATACTTTTCCGTTAAATGTTGTTCTAGTGTGAAGAGTTTCAGATTCTAGAAAGCCCTTTGAGTTTTGTCTTGTATTCCCGCAGCATTGCAGCAACCCTCCATCTGCATACGGAATACTGGGCACAGTCTCTGTCAATGCTGAACTACCAGGCACAGTGAAAGGGCTTTTCTCAGGAGCCCAGTGCAATAATTTTTGCCAGGATTGGGCTCAGGTCCTAAAACTTCTTCCTATCTTACTCCTGTTAGGTACATAGGTCGAGAGAATATCTAGACCAATATGCTTAGCCTTAACCCTTATTATTTATTTCTCTCTTTAGTGGGCACATTTTACACATAAACATTTTAGAGAATACAAAATCTCCTTTTTAGGCACAAAAATCATCTTTTATTTGAGTTCTTACTTACCCATTACAAGCGTTTCTGGGACAGTGGTTTTAAAAGTTAAGTATGTAATATTCAAATTTTTGCACAGCTCATTCCAGCAGGAGTTCTCTGTATAGTCATATTCTATCACTAATGAGAAATGTGTCCAAGGAAAGTCAGCTCCAATGTGTTGATTATGTACAATAACACAGGAATATCTACTCAGACTGAAAGAGAAATATCAGAAAATGATCTTTTAGCATGATTACTCCCAGTACAAAATAAACACTTTGTACAGAGTGTATCAGTTGTTTAAAGAACAATTTCAAAACAGGCTTTATCCTTTCAATATTAGAAATTTTAAATTATTTTTATGAAATACTTCACCATCTTTAGTTATTTGCATTAGGTCTTCATATTTCCTGCTGTCACCTTTCATTTCAGGCATAGGTTTACAAGTTAGGAGAGTCTCTACATCCCCAGTGGGAAAGGGGGGCAGATCTTGTAAATTAGCTTTTCATGTTGCATTAACAGTACTATGACAATGCCCATCTATATCTCCTTTTTCCCCCCAGAAATTCTTCATATCAGTGATTGCACTAGGAGTACTTATGAGCTTATAGTTACTACTTAACTACTATGCTGAATTGCTGATCTAAATTGGGCCAGAATGTTCTTCTCTTTGCAGAATGAAGCACAGGAGTTTCTCTGAAGTTACTTTTGATAGGGACTGTAAGATTTGGGATAGAAAAATTATGAATTACACTCACCTGCTTAAGACGTTGTGTTCTAACAAAACTCCTCTGTTCTCAGGATTCAAAACCATGGCTTTTAAACCTGTTTAAAAATAATTAAATTATCAGTTCAAGAGACTGGACCAGATCTTCTGCTGGTGTACATTGCCATATAATGCTAAACAGAAAACATGGACTGGATCAAGAAATTTAACCCCAAGGGTACAGCCTGGATAACATCTGAAGCAGTCATCAATAATCTTGAGTTTCACTGGGCTGACAAGCTGAGATCCATGCTAAAAGTCTTATATATTTGGGCCCAGGCAGGGGTGGATTCTAGAAGCCTGTTGGTAGGACAGGAGCAGTCACATTAAATTATGTTTCCGTTTAACTTAAAATGAGTAAGAAAAAACTACTGGAAAAATAGTGGGTTTTTCCTTTGGCCTTTTAGAAAATTTTATATATGACAGGAAATAAGACAGAAAGAGATGTAGCCAAAAGGTTGCGGAAGATGTATGTATTTTGTGTAATATAAATGTCCTCAGAAGGTTGATCAGTCAGATTGAGCTATGTTTCTAAACCTAATTTAATGTACGTATATTTGACAGTTTATACATCAATCTGTTGTGTGTCCATACATCTTTTAGTCTGTTTGTTCAAGAACTCCTCCTAAATGGTAAGAGCTAGGACTATCACATTTGGTATGCAGCTTCCTCTCATCCTAACTTAAAGCATGGTCAGGATTTGGTTGTGCCAGGACAATGGGATGTATGTTGAATGCAATTGTTTTGCATCAAACAGAAAGGGAGGGGTGTGATAGCTGGGACAGTCATACTCACAAATGACCACAAAGGGGCAGCAAGGATCCCAGACCTGGGGCACAGCTGCTGGCCAGAAGCACAGGCCCCGCTACCCCGGGGAGCTGCTGTTGGCCAGCCAGCACAGCTCCTGCCATCTTAAGCCGGCCATGGGGAGTAGCTGATGGCTGGGCTGAGCAGCTCCTGCTGCCCTGGGTCAGACCCAAGAAGAAGCTGGCCGGTGGGCTGTGGCCCTACCCCGCAAAGAAGCCATCTGGCAAGCTGAGTGGTCCCCTCTGTCCTGGACCAGCCATGTACAGAAGCCAGTGCGTGGGCTGCGCAGCCCCCACTGCCTTGGGGGAGAAGCCAGGGAGGTGCTCCTGCACCCTGCTCTGAGCCCAACATCCCCTTCCCTGAGTTCCCCCACACCTCCAAACCCCTTGCCCTGGCTCCTGAACCCCACAGCCCCCAGTCTGAGCCCCTCCTCACCCCCCCAACCCTGACTGCTGCACCCCCCACACTCCCAGCCCGCTGCCCTGAAGCAATGCCACGTAAGTCTTCTTGTAAATATATATGTAAATGTATAAGTATTTAATATCAATAGTGTTATAAATGCCCCCACTATTTATATAACACTTTAGACACAGGATCCCTTGCCCTAAAGAGTATGCAATCTAATCTTAATACAAAACACAAAATAATAATTCAACACACTGTGGTGTAAATATACTGTTGGTGAGGTGATCAACCAAGAAAGACCTCAAAGTGAAAAACAGCGTTTTAAGGAGGGATTTGAAGGAAGAGAAGTATATGCTTGCTAGGCTGCTCTGATCATAAAAACCATCAGGAAAGAAAGTCTGGAGATAAGGGTGGCAGGAAACAATGGGAGCAAAAAGAATGTATATAGAAGAGCATAAGGAGGGGTGGTGTAGGATGAAATGTTATTATTGAGAAATCTGTCTGTACAAACTTATGGATTCTCGTTGCTAGTATGAAGTGTTACTATGAAAAGTGAATTTCTGTAAATTTCTTTAACAAGTGGCAAAATCCAGTTGGAAGGTGCAGTCTTTTGCTTTCTCAGTTGTCTGTTTGCCTCCATGTTGGGCTGAAATTGTAAAGGTTGGGGCAAATGATTAACAGAGGGAGGTAGCTGATGTTACATGGAATATAAATAGCATCAAAATGAAATAGCTCTAAACAAGAGATTGTCTTTCAATTAGCTAAACTGGTTTAGCAGGAGAGAGGTGGCCTGATAATCAATTCACCTGGAACAGGTTTGTGATCAGCTGTTGAAGTTGGCAAGGCATAGGTCCTCTGATAGAAGGGCTAAAATGTGTAAAAAGAGAGGCACTGAGCTGTCTGGGTTTTTAGCCATTTTCCTCCATTCCAAGAAGAGAGAGTGAAGCCACCCAGTAAGTAGCAACCTGCATGAGACAGAAGAGCCTGCCTGCTTTTCTGAGCTCATTTAGTCTCTCCAGAAATGAGTGAGCTAGTAAAGAGTATTGTGGTTAAGATGTGCATTGTTTTACAAATGATCTGTATAGTCACGTGCTTTACATAATTAAATAAAAGGAGAAGATGGCAGACAAAGAGTCTGTGCTCTGAAAGTAAGACTATTGACCCCAAGGACTGGGACAATGGGACACAGCTATCTTGTGAGAGACTAAGAGACAGCACTTAAGTGGGATTTGTGACAGATGCACACAAAGATATAAGCCAGCAGAGGGGGAGCACAGACTTAATATTATTTTTCTCATCTTTTAAAGATTTGCACAAAAGAGCAGCATTTACCTTCTACTGTACTAAGAGTTTTAATGATGGCAGCTTTTTCATTGTCATCATCCATTCTTATTATGATTAGTACCTGATGTAAGACAAGTCAAATAAATTAACAGTACATAAAAAATAAATTCATCAGAAAGCAAAAATGTAATACTATAAACATTTCCTAAAGTATAATTGTGTGCTTACTACTAAGAAATATATTAGAAGAGCTATGAAAGGAGATGCAGTACCATGAATAAATATATTCTAGGGAAAAAAAATCTCACATCTGAGTATTAACACACAGAAAGAAAATAAACTATTTCAAGGGAATGTTTAAACTGCCATTACAGAACTGAATTCCTACTGCAGCACCAGATAGATCATCATGGGGTAGAGACTTTCAGGCCAATTCATAGGTAAAAATCACATTGAAGATATTTGGGGTTTTGCTTACATTACAACAATGTGCTGGAGAGGGCTTTTATGAGCTCCTGAGAACTCCTTGTTAAAATCATGGGACTACCAAATGGAAAAGTTGTTTGGGAAGATTTTCTTGATTGTAATGAAACTAAATAAATAACTTATATGTGAGGCTCATACAACACTACTGATGACCAAAGTCTTTTACTTTCAAATGGACCAGACTGCACCAAATGGCAGGTATTTTTAAAAGATTCGCCCATGGGAGGAGACATTCAACCCAACTCAAATGAAACAAAGTGAAATACGTGCAACACTATCAAGATGCTCAGTATAATTTTCAGGAATAAACTAAGAAGATTTGACAAGTACACAACTAGTGGAAACATTATACATTCAACTCTACACAGGATTATCCCAGTAGAATAATACTTTTTTATAGGCACTGTCTGGGGTACGCTTTGTGGACCTGCTGTTTAAGTGGTTGTATACTGCCTCCATTTTGGTGGACCCAAAATTTTTTACACCCCAAATTAGGGTACGTCTAGACTACAGGCTTTTGTCGACAGAGGCTTTGTTGACAGATACTGTCGACAAAGCCTCTGTTGACAAAAAGCATCTAGATTACAGCTAGTTCTGTCGACAAAGCAAGCTGCTTTTTCGACAGAGAGTCTAGACGCTGTCTTTTGAAAAAGCACAGTGTGGATGCAATAGCACCTTTTGTCGATAGAACTCTGTCGACAAAAGGCGTTATTCCTTGTAGAATGAGGTTTACCACCGTCGACAAACCTGCCACGTTCTGTCGACTTACTGTCAACAGAACTTGGCAGTAGTGTAGACACAGGTATAGTTTTGTCGACAAAAGTCCACTTTTGTCGACAAAACCCCACTTTTGTCGACAAAACCCTGTAGTCTAGACACATCCTTAAATGTGGGAGCAAGTAGTAGCATTTACATGTCCGATTTCATGGGAGGTCCTCTACGGTTGATTGTATCTCCCATTGGAAGGAGGAGGAGTTGAACCATGATGCCCGTCTCGTGACCACAGAGGTAGCAGGGAACCTAGCAGCAAGGCCTATGTCATCAAAAACATCATGAAGAGTGGTGTGGGAGACTGTCTGGCCCCCTGCAATAACCACTTTGAATTGTCGTCTCTTTGCCTCAGGGATGTCAATAATAAAGTCATTGAACTTGGAATAATTTTTGTGATCATATTTGCTGAAGGCTGAATAGTTGGTTACTGTAAATTGCAGGGTATACGAGGGGTAAACTTTGAAGCTGAAGAGGTCTAGCCTGTTAGGCAGTGAAGGGATTGATCCCCCTGGGGTCAATTTAGCAGGTCTAGGAAAACACACTAAATCAACCAGTGATTGCACTCTTATGGATTCTGGTACTCTACCGAATCGAGAAGCGTAAAGGACGTCAACAGGAGAGTTTCTCCCATCAATCCCACACAGTGGAGATGCTGCAGTAACTTGTTCTAAGGCCGTGGTCACCAACCAGTCGATGGCAATCGACTGGCCTCGACCAGTCAATCGCGAGGTGTTCGGGCCCCCCATCCACCTCCCATTTTCCCGCCACCCCCGAGAAGCCCCACTACCTTCCTCCAGCGTAGTGCCGGCTTCCCATGGGGTGGATGGAAGTCCTGCCTGCAGCTTTGCGCCACTTCCGGGGGTTCCGGAAGTGCGCTGGCTGCTCGCCTCCCACAGCTCTGTGGTGTGCCGGGTGCGCTGCAGGAGGGGGCGTCGGCCCTGGAGGAGGAATGCAGCGGCTTCCCTGCGCCGCAGGAAGGATGAGTCGAGTGCAGGGGTTTCCCTGCGCCGCGGGAGCGGGGGTTGGCCCCGGGGCAGGCACGTGCGGGGGTTTGGCTGTGCCACGGGAGGGGGGTTTGGGCCCGGGGCAGGCACGTGCGGGGCTTTGGCTGCACTGCGGGAGGCACGCGCCGGCCCCGGAGGAGGCACGTGCCAGCTTCCCTCGGGATGGGGGGGGGGAGAATCCTGGGAGGAGGCAGGTGCAGGGGACTCTCTGCCCCCACTGCCCCCCTGTTCCCTCTCCCCACTCCCCTGTTCCCTCTCCCCACTCCCCAGCCCCGTTACCTCTCCCCACTCTCCTGTTTCCTCTCCCCACTCCCCAGCCTCAGAAACCTGTCCCCACTGGCACCCTATCCCCAGCCCTCCCGGCACCCTGTCCCCTCTCCCCTGTCCACAGCTGCAGAAACCTGTCCCCACTGGCACCCTGTCCCCTGCCCTCCCGGCACCCTCTCCCCACCCCTCACTCCCCTCTCCCCTGTTGCCTCTCCCCACTCCCCAGCCTCAGAAACCTGTCCCCACTGGCACCCTGTCCCCAGCCCTCCTGGCACCCTGTTCCCTCTCCCCACTCCCCAGCCCCATTCCCTCTCCCCTGTTCCCTCTCCCCACTCTCCAGCCCCCCGTTCCCTCTCCCCACCCTCAGAAACCTGTCCCCACTGGCACCCTGTCCCCTGCCCTGCCGGCACCCTGTCCCCTTTCCCCTGTCCCATCCCCAGCCGCAGAACTCTGTCCCCACTGGCACCCTGTCCCCTGCCAAAGCACCCACTAGCACCCTTCCCCAGTACTATGTCCCCTGCTCCCACCAACACAGTTGGGGCCACATTAGTGAAGTGTGGGGGGGGTGGTTTGAGGAGGCTTTTTTTGCATCTCACTTGTGTGGCCCCAACTGACTTTTCTGTGGGTCAGTGACCCCTGACTCAAAACAGGTTCCTCTCCCTTCTCAGAAATAAAGACAACGCTAAAAGTTTTTGTGTTTGACATAATATTTTATTTAAAAATGATGCCTGGCCAACAAACCTTTAATTGGAGCCAAGCCCCTATCTGGCCGCAGCATCATGACACTCCTGCACTCCCCTTTCCCCCAGACCCTACATCTCAGCCTATCATACACTGGAACCCCCTGCCCTGAGCCTCTCACATACCCCAACCCAAATTCCTGAACCCTCACATCCAGAAGTCTGTGGCTTGCTTAGTACCCTAACCTACATCTGACCCCAACACTGCCCGGCCTGGAGCCCCCTCCCCGAGACAGCATTCCCTTATCCACCTCCTCCTGCATCCAAATTTCTTCCCAGAGCTTGCACCTCTCACCCCTTCCCGCACCCAAATCCCTCATTCCCACCCCGGAGCCTACACATCCTGTCTCAACCCAGCGAGGGTACGGCTAGACTGCAGGAGTTTTTCAGGATTCCGGAGATATCCCAGAAAAACTCTTCTGCATTCAGGGATGCGTTTGTTCTTTCACTTCTTTTAGTGGAAGAGCAAACATGATCTTTCGGTCACCCCTATATTTCTCTTTCCATGAGGAATAAGGGGGCTTCCAAAAGAAGGGGTTTTTCTGACATTTGGTCCAGTCTAGACAGGCCAAATGTTGGAAAAACTTCTTCCTACAGAAGAATTGGGGAAAAAAGCAGCAGTATAAGGGTTGGGAATAGCAAGTGATGGAGAGGAGGAGAATAGAAAGGGTGGGGCTTCAAGGAAGGGGCGCAGCTTCAAGGAAGGGGCTGGGCGGTAGATCTTGGCTTGTTCTGTCATTTAAAAAGTGATCTTGGGTGTAAAAAGGTTGGACACCACTGTTCTAAGGTATTCACATAGCTGGAGTTGTGTATCTTAGTTCAACACTGCCTTCTGGTCTTACTGTCAGGGTCAGAGGGTGGAGAGCGGAAATGCTGCTGTTTATTCTTTGGGGTGTGACTACACAGCACCCTTAGCTCAAAATAGCTTATTTTGTAATTTGGCACTGTCTACACTCCAAATTTCAAAATAACTTGCTATTCTGAAATGCCCCTTAGCCCTCCTGGAATGAGGGTTACCGGGACGTTGAAATAAGCTGCCCGTTATTTCAAAATCTATTTTGAAATAGCAGGCTGCTTCAATAGATGTGGAATAGCTATTTTGGGATACTTTTGGTATCCTGAAATAGCTCCGCAATGTAGACATACCCATAGTGAGTGACTTCCACCATCAGCAAATTTGGGGCAGGATGTGTACATAGGAAATCTGAGCCCCTGGATGGGACTTAATATTTCCCTATTTGCTCCTTTGCAGGTAGATCGCGGTCTCCAACCTTTTTAAGCGTGAGATCACTTTTTGAATGTAAGTGCAATCCAAGATCTACCTCAAATGTAAATACTCTTGTCCCACCTCCTTCCCGCCCCTTCTCCAAGGCCCTGCCCCTGCTCATTCTATTCTCCCTCTCTTGCCCATCCTCACTCACTTTCATCAGGCTGGGGCAGAGGGATGGGGTGCAGGCTGTGGTCTTGGATTAAGGGATCTGGAATGTGAGGGGCTCTGAGCTACTCAGGGGGAGCATCTGGGATGTAGGAAGGAGTTCTAGGTGCAGGCTCTGGAAGGTGTTTAGATGCAGGGGTGCTCAGGGCTAGGGCAGGAGCTTGGGGTACAGTAGGAGATTCATGACTGAGGTAGCAGTTCAGGATGTGGGCTCCAGCTGGGTACTGCTGGTGGCTCCTGATTGGTGGTGCAGGGGGCTAAGGCAGGCTCACCCCTGCCCTGGCCCTGGCCCACTTTTCAAAACAGCCAGCAAACTTGCTCTATCCCTAGTCCTGTTGTGCCCCCTCTCTACTCTGTGGAGAAAGGATACAGAGTGGGAGGGGGCACCTTGACGTCAGCACCCATTTCACAAGGTGTAACAGTTAATTCGAACTAAGGACTTAGTTCGAATTAACTTTTAACTGCCGCGTGTAGCCGCGGGCAGTTAGTTCGGACTAGGGGGATTTAAAAATGGCGCCCGCCCGGGAACATGCAAATGAAGCCCGGGATATTTAAATCCCGGGCTTCATTTGCAAGTTCGAATGCCTACATTAGCCTCCCTAGTTCGAACTAGGGGGCTAGTGTAGACATACCCTGGGTGGTCTGAAGGTTCTTACGGAGACGATGTTGCTTCTCCTTTATTTCTGTTAGTTGTATCTCCTGGGAAACCGCCACTCTTTTGAAGAGATCCTGGAACTGCCTTAGGTCATCCGGGGGGGAAGACATCCTCAGGGATAACTGCCTCATCTGGTGAGGAGGACTGGTTTGTGGGAGACACCGCAGGTGGCTGTGCCTCCCTTGTCATGAGTCGCTCCTCTTCTTGATGAGGAGGGGGAGGTTGGGGTGGCAGTGGCTCTTGATCCAGGAATGCGGGAGCCAAAAGAGAAGAGTGTCTTGATGAAGAATAGCCCGCAGTAGATCTTGGTGGAGATCTGGGCAAATAATAGTGATGGCGATTGTGAGGCGAATAATCCCAACGGTAGTCATGGCGATAGTACGAGGATCGTGAAGGGGAACGCCTGTAGGGGTGATACTTTCTGTAGTCATGTTGAGAAGATGATCTGGGTAAGCGTAACGATGGGGAAAGAGAGTAAGATCTTCTCGGAGGTGGTGATGGAGAAGCCGAGAATTGATAGTAGTATCTGCGGGTATCCCTTGGTGGAGTAAGAAAGGGAAATGTGAGCCTATCCGGGGATGTGTACCTCTTAGACAACCAGGGCGATCTTCTGCTGGATGGTGGGGGCAGAGTAGGCGACGGCACCAGTGAAAACATTAAAGGCGGAGAGCGGGGGGATGGACTGAGGTGGCGGTGTGACTTGGCGCATGCCTTTGCCAGTGCCGCTCACTCCAGCACCGAGGCCGGTGCTGCTCGCTCTGGCACCGAGGCCGGTGCCATTCACTCCGGTGCCGAGGCTGGTGCCATTCACTCCAGAGCCAAGGCTGGTGCCATTCACTCCAGAGCCAAGGCTGGTGCCACTCGCTCCCATGCTGAGGGTGGCACTGCTCGTTCAGGCGGTGATTTCTCCGGTGCCGAGCATGACTCTGAGGATGTCGAAGTGGCATCTATTGGTGCCAACTAGGCATGCGGCTCCGCTGCAACAGACAGTGCCGATGGCTTCGGAACAGAGACCACCATTGCTGCCGTTGTTGAAGGTGCAGCCGAATGGCGTGAAGTCACCGGCGGGTCAATCTTTTTGGCTCGGGAGGTCGAGACTGAAGTGGTGAGGGCAGTCATACCCAAAGTGCCTGGCTTGGACCCCATGCTAATCCTGCCATGGGAAATTAAGGGCAGTGATCTAGTGGGAGAGGGCTTAGACTTTCACGGTGGTGCCGTAGTTGGCAAGGAGGCTCTTTTCTTTTGAGCTTGCTGGGTGGCTTGAGGAGGAGAGGCTGATCCTTCAGGCTGGAGCGCCTTGTCAAAGAGGATCACATGGAGCCTCATTTCTCTATCACGGCAGGCTCTAGCTGTGAGTTTAGAGCAATGTACGCACTTCTGTGGTACACAGCCCTCGCCGAGGCAACGGATACATGCTTCATGGCCGTTTGAGGCAGGCATGGTGTCGTGGCAGATGGAGCATTTTTTTGAATCCTGGGGACCCAGGCATATTTATTTATTGAATATGTAAGAATGAGCGTGAACTATATACAGCGAGAGAAACAACAATAACGATAGAAAAGGGGGAGAAGGAGGACTTTAACTATTTTTTCTCTTTTGTTTTTAAACTGGGAGGTAAGTAAAATGGGTCAAGAGTAACAGAGGAAGAAGCAAGAAGAGGTATAACTAGAGGAAGAAAATGGATTTTGTCTCACAAACTGCTGTCAATGAGAGAGAGAGAAGTTTGCTCCGTCTGCCGCCCGAGGCGGTTGAGAGGAATTGGTTAGAACCGGATTGCGCAGCGCGGGAGTGTGTGAATGCCACGAGACGCCCCCACACATGCGCAGTTGGGCCAACTATGGCTTTGAAAGATCTCCATCCTACGACGCTGGGGCAAGCCCAACACCTACAGTGGGGTACCCACGGGGACATCACTTGAAGAAGAATGTTGAGCTCTACCGCTACTCTCTTAAAGAAATCTTGAAAATCTGTGGTCCTCTCCCATGAGCTGGTGGCAGGATGGCTTCATAGGGTGAAAATGACCAATTGGTGTTCTCTCTAGTGAGGTGCCATTGGTTCTGTTTGTGGGGGAACCAGTTACTCATGCACCTCTGTGGCTGTGGACTCATAGCTTTGCATTGGGGACTTGCTCCGCACTGCACTAGGTTGGTGTCTGGTGGTGGGATTCCTGTAGTGGGGTACTTCATTATTGCCAGTGGACAATATAAGGCACAGGTGGTCCAATCCAATGGTGGTCGTAGCATGGTGGGAAGTCTGTGGCATAAGATTATCTTGATTGAGTAGGTGCCAAGGCAGAAGGTGTATCAATGGGACTGGAGTATTGTGGTGAGATGACTCCCTCCATGTTTTCCTCATCCTCACTTGAAAATGGGACTGAAGATAAGCCAGTACAGGTACAGTGCTGGTGTTCCTGGGGAGGCATCGGTACTGAGGAGCAGAGAACTGAGCATCAACAGTATGCGAAGGTCTTTGCGGTGGGAGAACTGTGGTTCTGACGGTGCTAGAGTATGCTGGTGCTAGAGTATGCTGCACCACAATTGCCGACGGTGTGGTAGGCTTATCAGGTGCTACTAAGGATGGTCGAGCCATCAGCGTGGCAAGAGGGTCGGCAATTGGTACTGAGGTGATGATTGGTACCGGATCAGGTAATAGTGCAGGTGCTATGGCATTGCCAGAGTCAGCCAGTGCTATGGTAAAGAGGCAGGCAACTTTAAACGATTTGCCTCGGCACCAAAGCAGTGTGCACTGGGAGCTCTTGTGGTGCAAGCAGTGCTGGATGCCCGGAGCATCACAGGTGCTAAGGCACAGTGTGACCAGTACCAATATGCTCAGAGACCATCTTGTGGCAGGGAGACATCTCTGAGGTGAGGAGGCAAGTGCTTTTTTGCCATCCTTTTTTCTTTGGGGGACTGAGGCATAGAATGGCCCCTGGAGGATGTAAGGCCTTTGAGGCAAGACATAGAGACTTCTCCTTAAGAATACGTTTTTGCCTCAAGTCCTTTCAGGTCTAGCTTTTAGCTTGCTACAGTGGGCGGCACATTTATGGGGGACATGGGTTTCCCCCAAACAGCAGACACATTGCAAGTGGCCATCTGAAATGGGAATAGCATTCTTGCATGTACACATCTTTTAAAACCTGGTGAACAAGGCATACTATCTATCCAAGTAACAGGGAAAGGTATGAGGAATTTTTTTTTAGGGCGAAGAACAAACTAGGGTTAATGGAAACTTATCTGGAATAGGAGAGGAACCATCTATCTAAAATTAAGATAAGCCATGAAGGAAGGAAATTTTTCTCTGAGGGACAGGGCAGGGGACACTAGAGAAGGAACTGAGGAGACGGGCCATGAACATACAATATTGAGGCACTGGCAGCACGTGAGCCAGGCACCATGCATGCATGGCCCTTGAGGACACTGCTCTAAAAATCTCTGAGCAATGGCTCCACCTACAGTGGAGTACCCACAGAGATATCTCTCTCGAAGAAACAATGTTGTACTCCAAATCACATCCCTATATGTTCTTCAGACAGAGATTGGGATTGGGACTAGGACTTTAGAGTCCAAAGTCATATGGTAATTTTCAACATATGATGCAAAATAGCAAAAGAATGATGTGTGCTTAATGCAGGAGCAAAAACCATTTGCGTTCATGTGGGGTCCTTGTTTCCCATTGGTGCAACTGCAGTTTCAGTACAGTTATATGACTAATTGCATGCCCATATTTAATTGATGAACCTGTACACAGGTAGATGTGCACAGTAATTAACATGTTGGCTCTGCCCCCCACCACTGCAAAGATACCAGCCAGCATAGTTGAGTTGGCACAGGAGGAAAAATCTGTGCCTAGTAACAGGCTTGGGTAGATTACTTCACCATTGGAGCAAGTGGGGAGCCTGCAGATAATTCTCTGGACTATTCTTGAGGTGGTATAGCTTCACACTATCCTTTACTCATAAGTATTCTTAACTGGAGAGTCAAATACAAAATTTCCTATCATAAGCCCACTCTTATTTAAGTAAAGTGGTTTTATAAGTATTGTTCTAAAGTAGTTTTGTTTGTTTAAAGAACTTGCTTAAATTGTTAACCTTATGATTCTGTTCTTCTGTATTACTCTGCACCCACTTTAACATCTGACAGTGCAGTTCTGTTATTTTGGGGCTGGTTTCATGCTTTTTCTGGCTGCTATACTGTACAATCGTCAGCTGCCTCCAAATATTATCCAAAGAAGAACCTAAGATGCTTGTGTAGATATCCTTTGCCTTGGATAAATATCCTGTTTAAAAAACAAAGCATGATATAATTATTTAAATCTGACATTCCAAAAAGAGAAAGAAAATTGTCAAGATCTCTATTTACTCTGCACATTTACTTTAGCTACATGTGAAGGCAACTTGCAAAGGAAAGCTGAACATTTAGCCATAGACAGAAATATGTGCAAAATGCTCCCACTAACCAGACTTTGGAAACAGTTGTCATATAAATAAACCTAAAATCGGAAGTAGCATTCTGAAAGTTCAGATACCAGAAAATTGAGCTGTTACACTAAGCCAGCCAAGAAGCTTCCAGCTAAATCAGGATTTTTCTTATGCCACATTTTCCAAAGTTTAATCTTTTGAAATTATTTTTAAAGTGATCTTATGAGATAAATGTGACTTATCTAAATCCCTCCTAGTTGGTTCATATTATTTCAGATATTTCTGCTACCCGTAACATCCCTGTGTGATGCATACTGTTTATCAACAGTGAGCCTAAAACAGGCCAAGAAATTGAGTGTTATAAATAAAATATATCAGTATTGTGGCAAGGGCCCCTCTTACCCAGGCCACCACCGGGGCCAGCCTCTTGCTGCCAACCCCAAGGGTTGGAGTTTTCAGCAGGTCTCTGTGTTAGAGAGCCCAGCCACGCTACCTGGGACTCCCTCCCTGGCTGTTTCTGTTCTAATGTTGGTATGAATTGCTCTCTAACCTTTGGCCATCTGTCTCTCCTTCATCTCTCTTCCATCCTCATCCTCTCCCTCTCCCCCCCCCCCCTGCTTCCAATCTGTCTGAGCCAGCTCCCTCCCAGCTGTATCTAATTGTCCTGTAGCCCTCTGCTTCTCTTTACAGGTCTTTACTCTTTTTGGGCTGCCTTTTCCCCCCTCTGCAGCAGCTCTCTGGCCTGAGCCTGCCACAGTATATGGCTACATCTACACTACGAGTTTTGCCAGAAGAGGCAATGCAAATGAAGCATGGATTAGCATTTTCTTGCGCTTCATTTGAATACTCTCTATCGATCTGTTTTTGCACGAAAACAAGCAGTGTGGACGTTTTCTTTTTGCGCAAAACCCCTTTTTGCGCAAGATGGTCTTGCGCAAAAAGGGGGTTTTGCGCAAAAAGGAAACGTCCACACTGCTTGTTTTTGCGCAAAAACCCCTAGTGCAAAAACAGATCGGAAGAGAGTATGCAAATGAAGAGCAAGAAAATGCTAATCTGTGCTTCATTTGCATTGTGTCTTCCGGCAAAACTCATAGTATAGACATAGCCTATATGATTAGTTTCGACTTATTTACATGCTGAATGCTACCGCAGCATGACTGGTGGAGACATATAGTATTTCTGTGTTTAGATCAATTTTCAGATTTCTTTTGCCATTCATTTTTAAATGTGCTGACACCTCACAGAAATCTTAAAAAAACATTCTGAGTAGAAATAATTTTGTTTCTATATCCTATTTTCTGCATTCGTCTTCCCCATCATTTATTCCCAGAGACATTTCAGTGAAGACGCACTGACTTTTTAAGAGTTAATCTGCTCCTGCTATTATGTCCACATGAAGTCATAGTTTTGTAGAGTATAAATTTTTCATAATAGAAACCATGTATGCTTTAAATTTTGATAAATCTGTGTGTGAAATTACAATAGGTAGATAAGAAATGAATGTGTGACAAACAGGAGATTATGACTTCAGGTGTGATATTAGGAGCAGATGAACTATTATGTCTTGATCCTTATCTACATATTACTAAAAATGGAATAATCTCTGTGTTTAAAGGCTACAGTTCAGCCTTTAGTATTTGGTGTAGCTTTACAGAGGATTCAAACATGCTAAATAATATTTCACATCTGTGCTTGAATCCACTCTCTGTATTTTAGGTTGCATCTACATTACAACAATAAATTGACTTAAACTAAGCAACTCCAGCCTCATGAATAATGTAGTTGGAGTCAACAAACCTTAAATCAAGTTATCGTGGGGTCTGCACCGTGAGGAGTCAATGGGAGAAATTCTCCTGTAGACTTCCCTTACTCTTCTCATCTGGGGTCAGGGTAGATGGGAGAGTGATCTGTAGTTAATCTGGCAGGTCTTAAATAGAACCACTAAATCAAGTGCCACTGGATCAATCTCAGAGTCTGGATCCAGCTGTAGTGTAGATGAAGGCTTAGACTGAAGGGAGTAAATGGGAAACTAATTTCTTAGGTATAAATTATTCCAAACACACAGCATAATAAATAATGCCCAAAGTCTCAAAAAGTCAAAAGGGAGTTGTCTGCCAATATATCCTTTTTATATTTTTTCCTCTAAGTCAAAAATTCACATGCAAAATTCAGTGCTCAGGAAGACTGAGCAAAATCCAGATATGATGTAAGTGGGCGCAAGTCCCAGAGAAATTTCTTCACCTGTCTGTGCAGTGCCATAAATGGTAGTATTAACTTTGTGTCAGGTATTCATGGTAAAGAAATACTATCTGCACTGAAATGGCATTTAATGGGTATGTAGAAAAGGACAGGCAGCAACTCTCAGAAAGCAGTAAGTTAAGGCATGATAAATGTTTAGTTATATCACACTATCAAAAATTACACAATATGAGAGATGGAGTGTAGAATTTCATGATATATTGATTGCCATTCAGTGGAATTTTGGATACATGCATACCATGATAATAAAAAGAAAACATTTTTATTGTTAAAAACTAACCTAATGCTGTGTCCAAGCTACACATTAATAGGAGGTCTCGAATTGTCACCAAGAGATGCACCAGAGCAGCATGTTTGAATAACATTATTTCTTTCTCACTATTTTTGCCTATACAAAGAAAATAAAAAGTTTTATATTTAAAGTTATATATATTTAATAATTATATATGTGGTTTGCATAGAAACTTCAGAAGGTATATTGCATGCATGAATTCACATAAAGGATCCTGGCATCTCAGAACATTCGTCTCCTACAATTAGTCTCCTAAATTTATATATATTTATATATGAATATTAATCTGGCTTTGCTGAGGATCTCATCAAGGAAAACACCGAATGTATATGGAGGAAAACAGAAATTTTGTCTACCTGTTCATTTTCATTCTTTGAGCTCTTCTTTACTAATCCAGTTAAATCATACAGCACGTGGAGACAGATTACTAAATGTCTTGATAACATCATACTTCTATATAGAAAGGTCTAACCATCTTTCAGTATGCAATTGACTACTTCAAAAGCAGGTCCCAAGAAATCAGACTCCATCCTCTGATAATCAGTAAATAACTTTAATACAGTGATAGCCTGAACGTGAATTTTTCAAAGAAATTTTGCATTAAATCTTGAACCAGGGTTACTCTATCATTTTTTGCCAAGGCCCAAATTTCTTGGTCTAGGTATAGTAAATATCCAGATTCCAGAAATAATACAATAAATAAAATAAAATAATTATATTAACTTAACAAAAAGGTTTCAGGGTTTGTTCAAAAGCATCTGTTGGTCCATATTTGCCCTGAGAGCTGCCTGTTGACTACTTTTGCCTTGAACCATTAAAAAGACATGTTTTTTCATGGTTAATTATCTGGGTTGATATATAATAGTTTAAATGGACAAAATAAACAGAGAGGAAAATTTGCCTCTTTTATCTTCTGTACTATGCTAAATACTTGAAACTTCCCAAAGCAGATCATGTAAAGGTACAGGAGGAATGAAGATTTGACAGTCACCCACCACAAAAGCTGCCTCTATGAACACTGCACAGCCTTCCTGTAATGCTTGGCAAAGGTGTAAACTGGTGCTCAGATATCTGTCTGCCTTACAAATCTTTATTAAAAAAGATTCCCTACTTCTTGTCCATAATGATCATACAAAGTATGCCTTAAATGTTTCTGGTAGCATCTTCCCCCATAATAAAGTAAACTTTCCTGCTTAGTACCTTAGTCCACTTTGAGGTGGTAGATTTGGAGTCTGATTGTTTTCTGATTTGGCCCTTAGTCCAAAATAAAAAGTCTCTGTGATTCATTGACCTCTGCTAGCCACTCTCTGTAAATTTGCAGGGACTTTGAATATCCTAGTAATGAATTCTTTCTTTATTCAGAAATTTTGGATAGGGGAAGCTATTGGCATAGACCTTGTGAAAAATCAAATACTGCTCCTTTCAAGAAAGCACTTGCAGCTTTCCCACCATTTTAGCCAAACATACTGCTGTAAGTGCCCTTTGCTTGGGCACTATCTGGGGTCCCGTCATGACTGCTGTTCTCAGCCTTCCCCTCATGACAGGCCCTCACAGCACCAGGCTCCCTTCTTAAAACTTGAAAGGGCACTCTGCCGCTTGCTGCCTCTTCTGTGTGGGCAAGACGAGAGCTATCTCTGGGGCCATTCTTGGGGCAGACTCTAGTTCTTTGGAGAAGATGGGGACTGTGGAATCTTCTCCAACTCTTCACAAAAGAACAGCCTGTCTTTAAAGGGAAGATCTGGCAGCCTGGCCCTGAAGGATTGTCCCTGTCCACTATTTTAGCTATAGGAACCTCTTTACTGAAACAGGTAAGGTCATGGTTCTAGATGTCATGTGGATAGTAGCATATCATTTGAAAGCAGAGCCTATAAGTGGGAGAACCATGGCTAGGATGGACCATAGGTTGTAATAATCTTTGTATGAAACATGTTTTGTGAGGTATCATTTAATCACTATTAATTCACTGATCATTAATATTCTTGTGTGATGTATGTATATGGTGTATATTAAAAGTTATGCATATATGTTGAAATTCTGACTGAAGTAAGTTTAAAAGAATCGTGTCAGTGGGTGCTGATAAACAGGTCTGCCTGAGACATGAATGTGTTTGCTTCCCTGACCAGCCCAGCTATCAAGCAATGAAAATGAAGATCCATTTTTACACATAAAGTAATGAAATCTACATATGGGAAAGGAGACAGCATAGCGACTAAACCCAGCAGGAGAGAGAAGTTTGGTTGGAGTGTTACATTTCAAAGGACACACTGCAAAATTTTAGGAAAGATCTACACTACAAACACTGTATCGGCACAGCTGCACCAAGAAAGCTGTACCACTGTAGTGCTTTGATGAAGATGCTCTAAGCTGATGGGAGAAAGTTCTCCCATTGGCATAACTCCTTTCTGCCAGAAGTGGTAGCTATGACATAATGCTATCTACACGGGGGGATAAAGGTCAGCACAACTGTATCACTGTGATGTGGATTTTTCAGTAAGTGCGTAGTGTAGACTTGACCTTCCTGGTCTATAAAGATTGGGCATGGAGCTGAACTTCAAGTGATAAGCAACTGAATCAACTGAGGGCAAGTATGCACTTAAAATGCTGCATTGGTGCAACTGCACTGATGCAGCTACGTTGATATACTACTTTAACGAAAATGCTCTAAGCCAGTGGTTCCCAAACTTTTTGGCATCACGCTCCCTTTTTGATTTCTGAAAAGCCCTCACGCCCCCCCCCCCAACAGCAAAAAAAAGGAACCGACCGGGGCAGCAAAACTTGATGGGGGGGGACTGGGTCACCTTGCACGCCCCCCGGAATTTCTTCACGCCCCCGTTTGCTCTAAGCTGAGAGAAGGTGTAATTAATCCACCTCCCAGAGAGGCGGTAGCTACGTCAGTGGGAGAAGTTCTCCCACTTCCATAGCGCTGTCTATATAGGGAGTTATATCAGTATAACTGTTGCTAGACGGTATGTCTAGACTACATGGCTCTGTCGCCAGAGCCATGTAGATTAGTTTACTAGACATACCCAAATGAAGCCATGATTTAAATAATTGCAGCTTCATTTACATGAAAATGGCTGCCGCGCTGTGCCGGGAATCAGCTATCCCGGCACAGCAGGGCAGTCTAGACACGCTGCAGTCGACAGGGAAGCCTTTGTCGACCACTCCGGTAAACCTCATTTCACGAGGCATAACAGAGTGGTCGACAGAGGCTATTATTTAAATTGCGGCTTCATTTGGGTATGTCTAGTAAACTAATCTACATGGCTCTGGCAACAGAGCCATGTAGTCTAGACATACCCTAAGGGTGCAGATTTTTCACATCCCTGAACAATGTAGTTATAGCAGTATAATTCTGTAATGCAGATGAGATTGTATACAGTTTTACTGTATTATAACAGGCTACTGCACAAGATTTTTATTAATATCAGTGTATTAACATTGTATAAGAAATAGCCACTGACCACAAAGAAAAGCACAACACAATTAACTGGTGCTTTTCTCTGAAATTATATATGTGGGAATATCATTTAAACATTGCCTATAATGTATATTTAATGAAGACCAACATTTCTAAAGCATTTGAAATTTAGATTTGGACTTGAATACTTTTCAGCATTCTGATATTCAAATTACTAAAAATAACAAGCCTAACTCGGACTGTATGAATGGAGGCATTTTGGAAACATAATAGCAGGTCTGTTACCATCAGCCTTTAAGAAGGGAAATGCTTGAAAGTTAGTGAATAATTTGTCAAACTTATTGAACATTATGTTACAAATGAAATCACATCAATATTATGGATGAAGAATACAATGCATTTTACCTTGTTTAAAAATATCACAGATCTTTTTTTCCTGCTGCTTTAAGAAAAATCTAGTGTGATCAAATTTAACAGAGGCAAATCTCCAATTCACTGCAGCAAGTATGCCAAGATGCACCAATTCTTTTAGAACTGGAGTGGCTGTTGCTTCTAACAGACGATATGCCTGGCATTGGCTTTCTGGTTAATACAAACAAACACAAAAGATAACATGATTTGGTTAAATATGCCACTATTGGAGATAAATGTACTCAAATGTCCTGTAAAACCAAAAGCATCATTTTCTTCAAGAAATCTGCAACATTAACTTAATTTTCTTCATATTCGTTATTCTTAATAACTCTTGGCTGGCTGTTTTGTAAACCCTTCTAAGGGTAGGCCTACACTTAAAACTGTGCACTGATGCAGCTGTACCACTGTAGCATTTTAATGAAGATGCTCTCAGCTGACAGGAGACAGCTCTCTTGTCGGATTAATTAACCCACCTTCTAAGAGGCAGATTAGTTAGTATTAATATTAGTTAATATTTATAAAGTACTTTGAAGATGCACTACTTGCTCATTCTCATAAACTCCAGTTCTGCATTCTTTGTG
Organism: Pelochelys cantorii; assembly: GCA_032595735.1. Lineage (NCBI taxonomy): Eukaryota > Metazoa > Chordata > Testudines > Trionychidae > Pelochelys > Pelochelys cantorii. Next base: position 121,686,371 of record CM064330.1, read on the forward strand.
AGGATAGATCAGAAGCTATATTGGTTTTGGTATTCAGTATAATTTAATTAATTAATTCATTTATTGATCAATCATTTTCTCTTTAAAGTGCTTAATGCTTCCAGTAAGATATCACAATGTATTATTATTTCATTGTTGTTAAAAATGTTTTATTTGTCTTTAAGTTTTTAATATTGGATGTAGCTTATATTTGACTGAGAAACTCTTAATTATTTCACATATGATACTATCATGGTGAAATATAAGGATTGTTACATGATAGTCTGCATGGGCATAAGGGTTCATCCATATTGAATTTTTGCAGGCTAAGTGCCTTAGACAGGAGAGAATAAAATGATTTTGTATGGATAGATATTACTTAATGTATAATTGCAATATTGCAAAAAAAAATAAACAGACAATTCAAAACAAAATTCTATACCCGATGCTTGAATTTTGACTGAAATGGTGCCTTGATTCTCCTGTTCTGTTTTCTCTGTCAATGTAGTCTTACAAACAGTTTGTTTGAGAACTTCTGAACAGTCTTTAATTTCTGGCGCTAAAACGTTAAACATAGATTATACAAAATTATCACAAGACAAGCCCACAAAATAAGTACATTTTCTAATACATTCCTCTAGTCCAGAGAGGGGCAGCCTAGGCTAGCGAGTGGGCTACATGAGTGGCCCTCCTTCATTTCAGTGGGCCACTATATTGTTGTAATCAAGAAGGTCTCCCAGGATAGGGTAGTTTTGCTAACTGTGCATGCATACCTAGAATTTGCAGGGTGCGCCAAATGAACTCTAGCAGCACTTCAATTGGACGCAGAGGGAGCGCACAGCTCTCACAATGTTGTGCGCAATCAGAATGCATCTCACTTCACATGCCCTTGCTTTATGTGCATGCCATAATACCAGGAGAAAAAAAACTGTGTGGACGAAAACCAACATAATCTGGCTACCCCTGTGAATGGACAATAGTAAACAAAAGGTCTCATGGGCCACACATAGATCTCCAATGGGCCACATGTGGCCCTTGGGCCGCAGATTGCCCACCACTGCTTTACTCACTAAACATTTCAAATTCCAGAGGCTCCTGTGCCACAGAACAATAATTGTATTTTTCACTTTGGAAAAAGAAAGTGAAAATATTTCTTCTTTATTTCCTCCAAGTTTCCACACTTCCTGGCTGCAGACACAATACATTGGTCTGATGATGTTTGTCGGTGGGTCCTGCCAGATCAGAATGGAATCAGCTACTTGCCCTCTTTGATGGATATCCACATCCTGGCAAAGTTGAGATGCTGGTGGGAACTGTCTAGTGTTTGTTTAAAGGGAGATTCCTACTCGAGAATTAAGGCAGGGAAACTGCTAGGTAGAAGAGCATCTGAGGGCAGGAATTCAATTAGAATAAGGCCTGGTCTGCCCTGGAAGCTTAAGTCAAATTTAGCTGCACTAGGACACTTTTTGTTACAGTGCACAATCCTCTGGCTCCATCAGCTGTCTGGCTAGCACAAATCTACAGGCAGAAACATACTAGGGATGACATGTTCAAGGAGCAAATGCAATCCGCCCATCTTCACTTGCAACTGCACCTCAGCATCTCTCCCTGCTGTGTTTTTTGTCCCTCCTTCTCCCATACAAATAAAGAGTCACAAGCTCTCACAAGGGTCCCCCAGCATCTCTGTTTCCCTCTTCTTTGCCAAAGGAGGAGCAGGCAGCAGGTTCCCTCCAGCTGTTGCTGATCACATTTGGAGCTATCAGCCCCCACAGCATGGCAAACTCAAACTTATTAGGAGACAGGTAGGTCTTCAGTTAAATTTGGAACCGTACTGTAGAAGGAATTGACATCTACCTATGATTTGATAGGCTAAACATTTATCAGTCATTACTAACATACAACACTTGAGGATATCTATATAGATTTACAGGTTGAACATCTCTAGTCTGGCACCGAACCACAGAATTTGCTGAACTACGGGAGGTCAATATTATCTAGCAGCATTACCAACACTTCTACTGCTTACTGAAATATTAGAAGGCATTTAGGTAAATTAGAGCTAAATAACAGCACAGAACACTGAGCCAGGACTGGTAGTTGTAAACAAACTTTATGGAACCTCAGGAAACTTGGCCACACCCATAAGTGGACATCTGGCAAACTAAAATCATGCCAAATCATGGATGTTGCAGGACTAGAAAGTGTCAGACTAGAGAGGTTTACTTGTTTACACTATATTTAACTAAGCCTCTATCCATAGTACCACTCAGAGATGCAGTTCTAGTTAGAGTTCACTAGATGGTAACATAAGACCTTAGCTCACATATCTTTAGTGGGTGCTTCTAGAAGAGGGATTATCAATTTCTCAAGATCTGCATGTGTATCAATATAAAGCAGTAATAAATTGTTTTATTTTTATATTTTTATTCAAATATCTTGCAAATAATTTTTTTTCAAGGATACAATTAAAATCCTTATTAATCTGTTATCATAGCACCACTTCATGCTATTAAAATTAGTGCTGCAACAATGTTTATACTGGAAACTTCTCTTCCAAAGGATATATAACTCATACATACACAGGTACATAATCAGTACTGAAGCTTTGCTAACCAGAATCTGGGCCCTGCAATATTTTATTTGTTAGCGTGATTCTACTCTGAAAAGTAGCCAACTTAACATTTCATCATCTTTCAATTATTTCTGTAGCAAAGGTGGTCAATTTATAAGTAAATATTTTTTTTCTGTGTGCCAGTCCTGCATACTCAGTCTGTAAGCTAGGTTTCTTTCCCGTACATCAGCAGTGATAAAAGATTTTTCAAACCATGTTCTGTCTTCACAGACAACTGTTCAGCTTCATTGCCTCATTGGGGTTGCACGGTGTAACTACTTAGAACAGTTCTGCTGGGATAAGAAGAAATAGAATGTAGCTTCCTCTTAACTGTGCTGACTCTGCAGGGCTAACGAGTCGTAAGCAGCAGAAACTCACAAAAATCAGCAGATTTGACTCAGAACATGCAAGAGGAGTAGACAGTCTGAGTAAGAGGGTACCATTTTACATCTTCTCAAAGTGGAACCAAACTTTAATGTACACAGTCTAAAAAATCTACTAAAAAGAATAGAAAGTAAATACCATGGATGAAATACTGGACCCACTGAAGTCAATGGGACCAGGATTTCACCTCATGTAAGGAATTATTATAAATGGAGTTATACTTGATTTATAGCAGAGAATGAGAGCAGAATTAGAGCTAAAATTACAGGACAGAATGACTCACCCTCTTTCTGCCTATCCACATTATTTTTTTCCTCGTTTTGGATGAACACCTGTTTAGATCTCAGCATGATAAAACTGCTCAGGTCAGAATCATCATGACATTTTCTAGACTGTTCAAATGGTGAAGTTTTCTGGCTTTTTCTTGAGCTGTTCGAGTTAAAAAATACTTCTTTACAATTAAGTGAGTCAGATAAATCTTTGCTTTTCTTTTCACGATATAAGAAATGCATTGGTCCTTCTGTTTCACTTTCCTGTTTGTCCTGTCTTGTTAGTTGTTCAACAGATGCATTTGAATCATGTACATTGATATGAGGGTTAGCTTTCAAATGTAATGGTGAGAATGGGGTCTTCTTTTCAGGTGAGAAATGAGAATTTGTTATTTGGTCCCAGTGATGTGCACTGACAGAAAGTAGTCCTTGGTTAGTAAGGGAGCTCTTCTCTTCAAGCCATTCTGAAAGATAAAATTAGTTTTCTCCATTGCAATTTTGATTACTGGTAGAATCTACTGTTCTGGACAGAATACACAACACAAGTAAAGAGGTGAGCAATAATTTTTGATGGAGGGGGCACTCCAAGATTTTGGTAAATGGTCAAGGGCCACACTTTTCCATGCAGTGGGTGTGGGATCTGGGATGGAGGTTGGGTGCAGAAAGGAGCCTGGGGTAAGGGATTGTGGTGCAGGAAAGGGTGTGGGGTCTAAGAGGGAGTTTGGGTGAAGGATGGGGTTGTGACCTGGCACAGGGGACTGGGGTGCAGGGTCCAGGAGGGAGTATGGGTGAAGGAGAGGATTCTGGCTTAGGAGAGGCGTATAGGAGAGGGTTCAGGGTCTGGAAGGGAATTGTAAGGTGGGGGTGCAGAGGGACAGAAGGGGGTGATGGCTTAGAGCAGGGAATGGGCAGGAGGGAGGAGGGGTTTGCAGGGTGCCAGAAGCAGGCTCTGCACAGGGAGTGAGGGGGAAGCTTCACACGCTGCCCCTCCCCGAGCACAATCTCTTAGCTGCTATTGTGATGGGGGCAGGGGCAGAGTGTTTGAAGCCCCTCCCCCCCAGCATAGAGAGGCACATGGAACAGCCAGCCACTTTGAATGGCTTGGGGTTGCTTTCTGTCTCAGGATCCTGGTAAGGCAGGCTGCAGGCCAGATTCAAAGGCTATGTGGGCCGGTCTTGCCTACCCCTGCCATATAAGAGAAGTCTTTGTTGCAAGATGTTGGTCATTTCAAGAGTCATACAGAGACTAAAGAAGTCATGTTTATCAAGAGTGCAGAAGAGGACGTGCTTCTGCTCCAGCAAAAGTATAGAAATATTGGGGATAACACAATCACTTCAACACATACATCAAGTGGAAGAGCTATGAGACCTAAAAAAAAAAAAAATCCTATGAATTTCCTGAACCCCCATTTCCTATCAACTGGATTGGGCAATGAAATCTATAAATTATCACTTCTGTACAGAACAGTGAGTGTTGTGTAGGAAAAAAACAAGAACGATCTAACTTAAAAAACAACAAATAGTTCTGCAGCACCTCAGAGACTAACAAAAATGTAGATGGTATCATGATGGATTTATTGTACCAATTACATGCTCTAGTTGAAGGGATATGTAAGGATATGGATGCATGAGAAATATAATATATATTACATATACTTGTATTGAATAGGAATAGCTTCATATTAAAAATCCCCATAATGATAAATTGTGTGTGGAATAGCAAGGAATTTGATTATGAACATGAGTAACTATATTTATTGAAAACATTTTTAATATCAGGAAATGAATATGATTTGATGAATTTTAGAGCTGTAATTTACCAATATCATAACCCTTTGTCTTACTTTATATATTCATGTTAACAATACTTTAGCTAAATGCACTGCAGTGTTCTCTGTCTCTACAGAGCTGCGATAATAAGGTAGTAGTGTTCTTCCATGTGAGTTGCTCACAAACAACCCTGAAAATCTGCATAGTGAATAAACTCCCGCATAATACTGTATAACTGATGAATCTTCACTATAATAGAATTTGAGTCCACTACATCATGTCCTGTGCCACTGGCTTATCCTGGAAGCTGGAATGATATAAGAATCTGCTGCATCAACATATTCACTATTACAGAGATATTAATTAATAATATTAATTAATAATACTTTGAAATTATATGCTTTTAAAAAATTCTCCTGCTAGCTATTTCATTAGAAACAGTAAAGACTTGATATGATTAACATGGGTTTGCAACTACCATAATTTGCAAGTACAATCTTGGTAACTGTGACTGCAAATTAAGTATGCAAGTGCACACATACTGTTATCCATGAAACTCATAGTCGTAACTTTTTGTTAATCAGACGTTAGAGTAATAATGCTGACTAATTTATGATTTTCTGAGTTCTTTTTTTCTTGAGAATGAAAATGTTTCTGATTCCTTTGTTAATTGCTATAATGCCAGCATCTGTCACCGAACTGCATGATTGATCCTCATTCCTCTTTTGAAGATCTCCATGTCATTCTTGTCATTTAACTTGTTTAGCAAAACCAAATATACTTACTTTCTAACTGAAATTCTTTAATTTGTGAGAATACTTCCACTTTAGCAGGAAACAGGATATTTTTACTACCCAAATCAGTGCTTAGTTGCTCCAAAGAATCTGGTACTACCAGATTTTGTCCTGAATCAATCCACCAGCCTGATTTTAATGGGCTAAACATTGGAGCTTCCACTTGGACGGACAGTATCTTTTTCAGTTCTGTAACTGAATGATGTTGAAATATAGGTTCAATGGTCTGAGTCTCTACAAAAAAAGACAAAACTAGTATGAAGTATTAATCGAATGGAAACTTGAGAAAAGAACATTTTTTTACAGCAAAATAACAACAAAATCTTCATGACTTAGATTATGTTTATCCCTTGGTATATCTTTCTAATACAGTATCATCACTGGATCGAACAGCAAAGAAAGAAACATTTACATAGCTGTAAGATGTATGTTTTTTCACCTTGTTTTTTGTGTTAAATTTCCCAGCAATATTTATAAATCCAGTTTGTTGATATAAATCTGCATTTCCTGGATTACAAATAATCTGGGTTTCTTCAATATCTATGAATTTACCTTTCATAATTACAAGCACCTATTATAATCATTATCTGAAAACTCTAAATAGTAAATAGACTATTTTACAAATGAGGACGTAACTCATATATAGGAAAAACTTCCTAACGGTCAGGGTGGGTTAAATACTGGAATAAATTGCCAAGGGAGGTTGTGGAATCTCCATCTCTGGAGATATTTAAGAGCAGGGTAGACAGACATCTATCAGGGATGGTCTAGACGGAGCTTGGGCAGGGGACTGGACTCAATGACCTCTCAAGTTCCCTTCCAGTTCTAAGATTCTATGATTCTATATCTCACAGAAGTCTTCTGGGGCTGTTTCTTAACATATACTACTAGGGTCAGAAATAATTTGTATAGTTTAATTATTTTGGGTTCCATATTCCACTTCCTAATGTTTGTGTTTGGCACTGGAAACTTATCACTTAGCTCTCCATGAATATGATTGCACTAAGGAATTTATTAATATGGATTTTTTTAAAAAAAATTCAAGATGAGAACAACCTAGCCTATAATAAAAATTGATGTTTCAACAGAGCTTGTAGAAAGACTGTGAAAAGACAAACTAGTCAGCAGCCTTATAAGAAGATTTATATAAGGGAAAACAATCGAACATCCCAAATTAGATACAAGGAATACTTTTTTTGTGTGCAAATAGGAGCTGTACTCACACATTCCTTGTATTCTAAATTCATTTATATCAATTTTGAAAATGTATCTTCAAATATCTGCATATATTTCCTCAAGCACTTCCCAGATTAATTTCGAGGTTGTTGTATTGTTTAACACACAACTCTTTTATATCAGTTCAGTATATTGGAATTTACACTTCCTTACCTTCAAGCAAAAGAGAGTTCACAGCATTTTGGTATTTTTCCGACTGCCACACTACATGCTCTAAGTGCTGCTTAGTTAATTCTGTAAACAGAATACTAAAGCAAAGAAACAAGAAAAGAAATACTGTGTAAGAAGCTTAGATCATAGCTTTTTAGATTTTCAAATCAACTCTCTTGTGGTAATACATTGAGAAAATGTCATTTTTCAAAAATACTTTCTCTCCAAATGTCTAATTCGTCTTATTGATTCATTTGGGGGCAGGCCCACTGACAGGAGATGGGGGAGAGCAAAGGGGGCAACTGTTCCAGGGCCTGCCGATACAAAAAGGCCTGAAGTTCCTGGTCGTAAATGCTGCTACTGATTGGAAGATAAGAATGGATGCCCCTGCCCAGCCCGCTCTGATTCCCAGGCCGGATTGTGCAACACCTCCAAACAGGGATTGCCCATAGGTCAGGAATTTGAGACCCCTGCTTTAATCCTTGTATGTCTGTGGAGAAAGGATAGTAAGACTATGAAGGCTACTCAAGCAAATCGGATAGAGAAACAGCCATGGAACCACCCCCACATGGATATTCTCAGCACACAGCCATGGTGCTAATGGCATGCTTATCTGCTGAGGACTTTCAAGGATTCATTATCATTGAAGTATGAGTCCCTCAACTTCCCCAAAGAGGGACTTCGTGCAGTAACGATTGTTCTTTGAGATGTGTGTCCCCATGGGTGCTCTACTGTTGGTGTCAGGCTTGTCCCGGTGCCATGTATCGGAGACTTTCAAGCATGTATCAGGTAGGCTGTGCATGCACAAGCAGAGAGCGGCATTACCACCTTTGGAGTAGCACGTGCAGCCCACTTTTCCCTCTGTTTCTTCTTTGACGCCCTCATGGGATGCTATTATTGCTGAAGAAGTGGGGAGGAACGTGGGTCGTGGAACACCCACGTGGACACACATCTCGAAGAACAATCATTTACTGCACAAAGTGAGTAACTTCTCTTTCTTCTTCGAGTGATGTCCCCGTGGGTGCTCCACTGTTGGTGACTGTGTAGCAGTGCCCATTGAGATGGATGGTGGACTTCGATTAATTGCTACAAATTGTGGAGAGGACCGCGGTGGCCACTGCAGTATCTGTTGTGGAGCATTGTGGAATAGTGTAATGCTTTATGAAGGTGTGATTAGATGACCATGTCGCTGCTCTGCGTATTTCCTGGAGTGAGAATCCCTTTAGGAAAGCAGCTTATGTCGCCATAGCTCTGGCAGAGTGGGCCTTTGGACTCATTGGTAATGCCCTATTCTGGAGCGAGTAGCATGTAGTAATGCATGATGTTATCAGCTTTGATATGCGCTGGGAAGACAGTGGTTTTCCCTTGGATCTTTCGGCCAGGGAAACCAGCAATCTTTGGGAAGACCGAAAGGATTGAGTCCTATCAAGATAAAAGGCAATTGCCCTTCTGACGTCCAAGGTGCGCAATATGGCTTCTTCTCTGGAACGATGTTGTTTTGGATAGAAAGTGGGAAAGATTATCAGTTCATTGATATGGAATTCTGAGGTCACTTTGGGTTAAAAGGACAGGTGTGGTAGCAGGATGACCTTGTGCTTATGAAAGGTCGTTTATGGAGGTGAGAGCTGTGAGTTTGCTGACCCTCCTTGCAGAAGTGATCGCCAAAAGGAACAACATTTTCATGGTAAGAAAGGTAAGTGGTGCGATTGCCATTGGTTCAAAGGGTGAGTGAGGGTAGGACCAATTCTAAGTCCCACGTGGAGGGAATGGGTTTTCAAGGTGGGTGAAGGTTCTGTAGACCCTTCCAGAATCTTTTAGAGATGGGGTGTACAAATATGGAGAACCCATCAATGGGAGGGTGAAGGCCATAATGGTGGCCATGTGCACCCGGAGTGAGGAAATTGACAAATTTTGTTGTTTCAGGTGCATGATGTACTCCAGTACTTGGTGGAGTGTTGCCCTGGAGGGTTCAACTGCCCTGTGTAAACCTGTGCCACTTGTATAAGTAAGTCTTGCATGTCGTTTGTCTCCTGCTATGCAGCAGAACAATTTTCACTTGTTGGGAGCACTGTTGCTCTGCTTCTGAGAACCAGATAGGTACCATGCTGTCAGGTGCAGCATTTGTGGCTGGGGGTGAAGTATTGACCTCTGGTTCTGGAACAGCAGTTCTGGGCGGCTCGGAATTGGGTAGGAAGGTCGTAGAGACAGGTGATAAAGACATGTGAACCATGTCTGTCGAGGCCAGACTGGGGCTATCAAGATCACTCGGGCCCCATCCATTTGTATCTTCTGGAGGACTCTGGGAATGAGAGGAATGGGTGGGAAGGCATATAATAGGTACCCCCCCAAGTGAGAAGCATGGTATTGTCCAGGGAGCCACGTCCTATGCCTGCACGCAAGCAGTACTGGGGGCATTTGCAGTTCTGCCAAGTGACAAAGAGATCTATCTGTGGTCGCCCCCATCGGTGGAACAGCTTGTGGGTGATCTGATCGTGTAGTTCCCACTCGTGTTCCGTGAGGAAGTTGCGGCTAAGGGTATCTACCATAATGTTCTTGTCTCCAGGAAGGTATTCTGCCAAGATGGTATATTGTGGTGGATGGACCAATTCCAAAGTCTGATTGCCTCTGCGCATAGCGATTGGGATCTCACACCCCCTTGGTGGTTGATGTTAAACATAGTTGTCATATTGTCGGTGAGGATACGCACGGAAGAGCTTTGAATGTAAGGGAGGAAGTGCTTGCATGCGTTGTGGACTGCTCAAAGCTCGAGCAGATTTATGTGGAGTCTTGACTCGTCTTTGGACCATTTCCCTTGCGCAAACTGTTGCTGGAAGTGTTCACCCCATCCCATCAGTGAGGAGTCAGTCTTAATTTGTTTGCACGGCTGGTCCCGGTGGAAAGGCACCACGTTGTGGAGGTTGTGTGCCAGTGTCCACCACCATAGAGAAGTGAGGACTTTTGGGAGAGGAAATGTGCCTGTGGGATCTGACAGCTGGTTGGTGTATATACTGAAGAGATCCAGTGTTGGAAACAACGGAAGCGCAGCCTGGCATATGGGACCACATATGTGGTAGCCGCCATGTGCCCCATAAGTTTGAGGCACATTATGATGGGTACCATTGGGCTGGTGGTAATGATCGTAATGAGATTTTTTATATTGTCGAAACAGTGATGGGGAGATAGGCTTGAGCTATTGTGGAGTCTATACAAGCCCCTATGAACTCCAAAGATTGTAATATGGATTTCTGCTCATTGATAATGAAGCCCAGCAACTGAAGCATGGTCTTCATGAATGTGATCATGTCTCTGATAGTCCATTGTGAGGGATCTCAGATAAGACAATCGTCTACATAAGGGAATATTGTGATCCCATTGCATCTTAGATATGCTGCAGCCACCGCAAGGGTCTTGGAAAAGACTCTGGGGGCAGAGGAGGGTCTGAATGGGAGGTCTCTGTATTGAAAGTGGTCTGAGGCTACCGTAAATCATAGGAAGCACCTGTGTGTGGGGTTTATTGTGATGTGAAAATACGCATCTTGAAGGTCAAGGGCTGCGAACCAGTCCTCCCTGTCCAGTGCTGGAATTATTGTGGTGAGTGTGACCACTCTGAAGCATTGCCTGTCAATATATTTGTTTAATTGACGCAGGTCCAAGGTAGGTCTCCAACCTCCTGTTCTCTTCATGGTGAGAAAGTAGTTCGAGTAAACCCCCCTCCCTTTGTATTTTTCGGGGACCCCCCTCTGTGGCTCCTATTTTGAGAAGGTGTAAAACATTCTGGCAGACCAGAGTCTCGTGAGAAAGGTCCCTAAAGAGGGAGAGAAAGGGTGGGGAGGCTGAAGGAACTGCCGTGAAGGGGATAGAATAACCACAGCTGATGATTTCTAGGACCCACCCGTCTAGTTATTTCTGCCCACTGATCATAGAAGGGGCACAAGCAGTGGTGAAATATATTGTGCTCGCCTGGAACTGTAATGGGGGGGAGGTTGGGCAGACCCTAGACCAAATTTTCAAATTTGCTGCCTCGAGGCCTGTGTCACAGAAGAGTGGTTATCTAGGGCTCTCTTTTGTTGGTTTCGAGGTCTGAAGTGGTTTTGCTCAAAGGGTCAGTATTGGTGTTGTCTAGTGAAGGATGTGTCCCTATGTCTTTGACAGAGCATATAACGCTTTCTTTGGTAAGGGGGAGTATACATCCCCAGTGTGTGAAGGGTAGTGTGCGAATCTTTGCTGAAATGTAGTGCTTTATCAGTACCCACAGCAAACAATTTTGCTTTGTCGAATGGCAGGTCCTCTATTTTGGCCTAGAGGCCCTCAAGGACTCCTGGCTGCTTGCAGCCAAGATGAACGTCTCATCACGATGGATGTCGCAGTAGACCTAACCGCAGTGTCTGCTGCATCCAGGCTCATTTGCAGCGCTGTACTGGATATAGTGTGACCCTCCTTAATGATTGACTTGAGGATAGGTCTTTTATCCTCTGCAATATTGTGCATGAGTTCTGTTAATTTTGTGTAATTGTTAAAATCATTATTTGCAAGCAGTGTTGTATAGTTAGCTATGCACAGGTGGAGGGTTTATGAAGAGTACACTTTTCTCCCAAACACATCCAGGCGTTTGTGGTACTTGTCCTATGTATGTGTTTTGTGCTGTGGGTTCTTGGATCTTTGATTGGCAGCATCATAGAATCATAGAACCATAGAACTGGAAGAGACCTTAGAAGGTCATCAAGTCCAGCCCCCTGCCCTGGGCAGGACCAATCCCAACTAAATCAACCCAGCCAGGGCTTTGTCAAGCCGAGTTTGTTTGAGGGTGCAGGTAGAGAAAGTCCATGCTTTTAGATGGCATGAAATACTTCCTATCGTCCCTTTTATTAGTTGCAGATGCCGGGGCAGGTGTTTGCCAGACTTCATCGGCTGTTTCGAGGATTGCTTCATCTAGAGGCAGTGCGATTTTGGACTTTGCAGAGGGCTGTAGATTCTTTAGGAGTTTGTGTTGTTTCTCCTGGACCTCTGATAAAACTACCTCCTGACTGGTAGCCACCCTTTTAAATAGGTCCTGGAATTGCTTGATATCATCAGTAGGTGTTGGGTCGTTTGGAATAACCGTTTCATCAGAAGCAGAGGATGAATTATCATTCGATTCTATATCAGATCAGTGGATGGTTGGGTCATCCTCAATCTGTCCTTCGTCTAGATCCAAGCCCTCAGATGGGGGAATGTGATGCATCTGAGTGCATGGAAGGCAGTGACCTTTGTGCAGTGGAGGTGTGTTGTGGTGCCTAGTAACGATAGGGGGACCATCAGCTGTGATGAGTGTCATAGTATGCCAATCAGCATGCCACGGAGGATATTGATAACGTGGTGGTCTGTATGCCCCATAACGTGCATGTGTCCTATGTGGGGAGGAGTGTTGCGAGGAGAACATGCTCCCTGTATCCCCGTGGTAGGCACTGAATTGTGATAAGGATGGTGACTGCGGCGAGCCCCTTGTTCGTAGTGGGGATCGTGAATGGTGTTGTGATGAAGGCTTAGGAAGGGACAGGGTCCTAGTCCCCCTGTCATGTCCTAGTGGCACTTGTGTTTTGTGAACAGGAACGGCAATGGGATGCAAGCTTGTGACCCACTGCTGCACTGGTCAGTGCTTGTGGTGGTGGCATGGGTGTAGCCGTGACTCCAAGGGATCTAGAGTTAGTGTGGAGTACGAGGGGGCGGCTGGTTTTCTATGCCACAGGCGATTGTTGTGCCACAGTTTGGCAATGTGCCATGGATCTAGGGTGCGCCTGCAGTGAGCCAGGTGCCCTTAATGCCAGTGGTGCCTCTGTCAGCACACGGCCCTTACTAGGTGCCCTTTTTGTGGTAGCTGATTTTGAGGGGTGTTTCAATCGTGTCTTTGAGCCTGTTATTGAGGAGGCTCAAGACTTTGCTGTGCCTGAAGTGCCTGGCTCATCTCCTTTGCTAATTCTTGAGGGGAGAAAGCAGGCTGGTGAGGGTCTAGGTCTGAGCGTGTTCTCTAAGGTTGAAGGGCTTGGAGGTTTGCCCCGAGGAGAAGTTGCGCTCGAGCCCTTATTGCCCCCTTGATAATTATGGGGGTCCAGGACTCTATCCATAGACTGTGTGCACACTGTGAGCTCCCTTTCTTTGCAAGCTCTGGTTGTGAGGGTACAGCAATGGACACCTTTCTGAGGTACATGCGTGTCCCCCAAACAGCATATACATTCACCTTGGGCATCAGAGGCTGGCATAAATTCTCAGCATTTGCTGCATCTTTTCTCTTTAGGAGAGTCTGGCATGTCTTCCAGAAGCTATCTGTAACTGTACAAGCAATGGTTACTGCTCGTGGATCACTGGTTTCTGTTTCTTTTCTTTTTCTTTTCTTTACCACTGCACCGTGGTAAAAGCTGGTGGCGGCACTTTTTTTGTTTGTTTGTGTATGCAGGGGCTGAACTGCTGCTTGCTATCAGCCAGCTAAAAGGAGAGAGCTGCCCTGGGCATGGGTGTGCCCACAATTGTTTAGCTCTGCAAGATAATTAACTGTTAACATGTATATACAGCTTATGCCAGGAGGGGGAGGGAATACGAGGTGTGGCTATGTAAATCCAATTCAGCCAGGGCTGATGGAGGATCAATTTTGGAATAGAATGTGGTGTATTGTAAATAATTTGGGGCTGTTGTGGGGGTCACAAATCATGCTACCCCTAAATGTGGGAACTGTAAAACAGGACACTAGTGCTTGCAGGAGAGACACCATTATTGTAAGAGGTCTCCGAGGAACAAGCCTCCCCTCTTCCAGAGTTGAGTGGACTGAGCTGGGGGGAAGGGTTAAAGGGCTTGAGTCAGCCTGCTTTACACCTGCCAGGTATGAACTGTAAGAGTGGTACAACCTGCCCCTTTCCCCCTTTGTTTTAAGGACAGACCTAAAGCAGACTCCATGAGGAGTCTTTTTGCTAGTCCAGTGGAAACTGGAATCCTTTGCCAGTCTAGGTGGTGGCTAAAGAGTTGAAATCACTAAGAGCTGAAATCACTGGTTTGGCTGGGAGCCAGACCCATTGTTGCCAGCAAAGCGGTGGCAGCCAGCAGAGTGGCTGGTGGGAGCGGCGGCAGGCGACCAGCGGCGTGGCGCGGTAGGCGAGGAGCGGCGACCAGCTGCGTGGCGCGGCTGGTAGGAGCAGCGGCAGGCGAGGAATGGTGGCAGGCGACCAGCAGCAGGTGACCAGTGGCGTGTCCGGTGGAGTGGGACGAGACAGCTGGTGGAGCGTGGTGGAGTGGCTTGTATTAAAGACTGCAGCAGAACCCTACGGAGAGGTGGGGCCGTCGGCCTCGGACCACGTAAGGTGCCCCTATCTATCCCCCGCCCCCATTTCTACCCAGGTTGGGAGGTAAAACCCTGCAGGTGAACTTTTGGACTCTGGGCGTCACTGACCTGGGACAGAGACTTTTGGGGTGTCGGACTTTGGGACTTCGGGTGATTCTTGGCTGGGGGGCGGGAGGCTTAGTTCATGTTTGGGCTATGAACTCTTTGTGGTATTTTCCCAAGTTAATGCCATATGACTTCTCTCTCTGTTTCATTAAATGTTTCTTTCCTACATTCAGACTGTGCTTGCGAGTGGGGAAGCATTGCCTCTCAGAGGCACCCAGGGGTGTGTGAATTTCCCAGGTTACTGGGTGGGGGCTCGAGCCGGTTCTGTGTGAGATGGACCCCTAGATATTGACCCTGGCCCTGGTTGCTGCCAGGCCTACCCGGCAGAAGGGTTACATTTGTTTTCTGTGTAAAGAGAAGATAGTCCTGAGTGCCTCAGGACTATCTACGCTGATGAAGTGGTTCTGCTTTGTCTTGCAGAGTGTGCTGAAGAGGAGAGAATTGAGCTCTGTCTGTGGCCAAGATTGGCATAGAAGGAACTGAGGAGAAGTGGGCTGCGTGCGCTACTTCAAAGACAGGAGCACCGCTCTCTGCTCATGCATGCGCAGCCTGCCTGATCACTGCTCTCAAAGTCTCCGATCAGTGGTGCCCGACACCAACTGTGGAGCACCCATGGGGACACCACTTGAAGAAGAATCTGCATTTTCAGGATATTAAGCCTTTATAGAGGAAGACAGTCTTAAAGCAACTCTCTTGGTCTTTTGAGTCTCTATGCACTGAGACAACAGATAGGGAGCACTCCCTGGACTGTTTCCCAGGCAAAGAGCTCAATGGACAAAACTGTAGGCAGTGAGCATCTCACAAAACGAGGCCATAAATTAACAAAATCCAATGATGGCAGTTTTGCATTAATTTGGAGGAGACTGTACCAGCTATATATTCTGATTAGATTTTTACTTACCTGTTACCAACAGGAGAAATAGGTTCTGCCTGAAGTCCTGCACGCAACAAATTCACATGTGATCTTTGCGGTCTGCATGGAGGAGTTAGTGGCATTTCTACTTCATACGAAGGATATAAAGCATAACTAACTGGGAATTGCAGAAAATGACACCACATTTCACAAATATAAGTGAAAGAAATGTTATTATTTATGTAAAACTCTGACCCCAACTAAATTTAGTTTTTAAAATTTATTATGAAGATATTATGTTTTATTACTTGATCAATAAAGACCAAATTGTGGTACTTTATATCTAGACAAGAAGGGTAACAATAATGCATAACTCACAGTTCTTTACTGGTTTTCCTATGTGATTCTGGGAATCTCTACATACCTTGCCAACCATTCAGAATTTAAAATGATCAACTATTATTTTGGGTGTTTTTAATTAAATGTTCATCACCCATGGCTCAGTCACGTAGCTCTGCTTAGATGGAATGGCTCTTTCAAATTGCATTTGTGATGGTTCTAATGTTACTCACATTGACAGTGAAATCAGCAAGTCTGTAATTCAGATACTTCAAGGTTGGAGAGAGTAAATTATTGTTTTATATGTAAATAAAATTCAGTGCTACTTATAGTCATAGTCTTATAAATGCGTATCACAGAAGACTCCCACTCAAATTCATTTGGCATTCCACATGCAGAGCACTTGCCAGATTAGACCCTATATTTTTAGCAAGCTATCTGAACAAGTTTAGAGAGTCAAAACAGTCTCTTTTAAGTCATATTTACTGTCCTATTTTTCCCAGTAAAATGAATTACAGACATGCTTATTGATTTTTCTGCCTTACAAGGAACTTGTTTCTTTGATAATTTTTCTTATTTGTTTTCAATGCCATTTTTATCTTAGTAAACAAATTATTTAGTAACAAAGCTAGTCAAATGCATGTTCTGTTTTGCAGTCAGAACTCTGGCCACAGATTCTGATCTCGAGCACACAGGATGCATGGACATCGAAGAATGGAATACATATGGATAGAGTTGCCCTATTTATAGGACAGTTGAGGGCAACTGCTGCAGTCCCCAGATTTTGGGAGGCCTCATGCTTCAGGGGAATATGGTAGCGTGGGGCCAAAGTAGCCCAGGTAATTAGAGAGAGGCCTGGCACCGACAGCAGGGGTCAGGCCCACACCTACACCTGCACTCATTGGTGGTGGCAGGAAGTGGAGCAATCTGGCCCCAGCCTGCTTGGTTCTGCTTGCTCCCAGTGTTCCTCAGGGGAGGGGGCTTAAGAGAAGGGAAGGAATGGGGGCAGAGAGAGGGCAGAGCAGGGGCAGGAAGAGGTGGGGTAGGGATGGAGCAGGGCTGGAGCCTGAACCAAAGGGTTGGAGGAAGGAGTGGAGTGCGGGGTGGGGCAGGAAGAAGAGGGGCAGGAGTGTGGTCTGGGGTAGGAGGTCTCCTAGGCATATGTATAATAAAAAATAATTGTTCTTTAAAACAAGCACTGGATTTATGTATATTCTACTTCCTACCTGCCTCACAGTATTCCAGTGGATTTCTGCTTTGATTGACACAAACCTCTTCCATCGTGGGGAAGTATTTTGAAATCTCTATTTCACTTGTAATATTTGCAGTAAGATCTGAAAAAAGATAAAAAAGTACCACAATAATATCAATTTTATTTCATTTTTTCCTCAAACCTGTTCCTTGAACAACGTTTTCTTTGTGTCTATTTTGATTGATCCCCCATTATCATTTGAATTTAACAATACCAGTACTAGAGTTACCACCAGTTATAAATATAAAACAGCAGAAGGTATTTGCAATGCCATAACAATCACACTATGTGATCATACTAGTGGTCCATCTAATCCCATATCCTGTCGCTTCCAATGATTAGTGCCAGCTGCTTCAGAGGAAGGTGCAAGAAACCTGCATTAGCTAGATGTGGAATAGCCTGTCCTTAGGGAAAGTTTCTTCCTAACTTTGAAACATCACTCCCATGATTGGACTGTCAGAAGCTGGGATCAAACCGAGGATCTCTTGACCTAAAAGCATAAACCAGACAAGCTGAGACTTCGGCCATAGACTTGTTCACGTTGTACAGATTAGCTAGGGCCACAAGTAACCCTGCAACACTAATCCTGCAAAGCCAAAGGGTTTCTGATACTTCCAAAACTCTTTTTTTATAATTACTATTATAATGTTGACTCTTCTTGTTAGCTGTATAAATATCTAATCCCTTTTGGAAACATGCTATGATCATGGCCTAAATTATATCCCATGACAGTAAGTATTACAGGCTAATTGTATTTTGTGTGAAAACGTATTTCTTTTATCAATTTAGTATGTCACTTTTCAGTTTCACTGAACATTCATTTGTTCTTGTATTTAGAGACAAATGCTAACGCTTTAAAATGTCAGCCCAAACCCTAGACTGATCTTGTTAATTCCTTGGAAAGGGCTTCCCTGAGATAAAGAGAGAAAAGTTCCTCCAGCATCCTGCCCTAGCTTCCCAGGGCTAAAAATAGCAGTACTGACTTACGAAATCAGATCAGATACAAATCCAGGGATGTATGAAAGGCTGATCTGCTCTGAGGTGGAAGGACATAAGATGTATGGTGAGAACACTGGGAAACAGCAGGTTCATGAATAACTTTATCTTCATATATGTTTAAACTATCAATCATTTTATTCAGTTCATGCTATACATTTGATAGATATGCAAAGAATATTGGCCTATGTTAAGGTGGCAGTGTTTTTATCTGAACCACTAGAAACAACAGAAATACAAACACTGCAGAAGGCATTTTACTAATTTTTTGTTTGTTTTTGCTTAAATGTGTTCTGTGATGCTAACCTCAGGCCTTCCATAGGTTTTTAAAGAGAACCCTATTATGTATACTAAGTAATAATAACAATACTTAGCACAGATGAAGTGTACAAGAATTGAGATTACATTTTGATATGCATTGACAAAAGTTTGATATACGTATTTGTATTGTGGAAATGCTGTCATTAGTATTTATTATTTTGTTTCTTGGGTATAATGTTTGAGATATTGATATTTCTTTTTCATTCGATTATATGTACCATTGTAAAAATTGCAATTAGTTTACAAATATATATAATCAAATATTTATTGTTTATTGTAATAAAATAGTTTATTTGTATTTGGTAGATTATACAATGCACTATTACATATGAAAATTGCATTAAAGAATGTTGTTTAGGTTGCAAAGTCAAGCACTGAAAAGTTAGGACATTCCAGATTTATGGTTGCTCATACAACTATAAATATTATTTCTTTGTGAATCAATTCTGTGCACTGAATAAAGCAATGATTCTATGGGAAAAGCAAAGCAAATGCGCATGTAATTTGACAGTACTATAATGCATACACCCAAATTAAATTGCACAGGTAATCATAAAGTATTTCCTAACTTTCAAGTCCTTGACTTTGCAACCTAATTATCTCTCTTTAAAGGTAGTATTTATATTAGTTTTTAACTACATGCATTCCTTTTCATTTTTGTGGTTTTGTAATTCTATAATATATACAACTGCAGCAACTCCATACTGCAAGTAGGATTTCACTCGTGAACCTTCAGCATTGTCACACAAGCTTCTACCACTGGAGCTAAAAGGACTAAGGCCTAACTAGGTTAGCTGGCAGGAGGAGAAATCTGTAATCAAAAAGTGATGCATACTGAGTTCTGGTGGTAGTGATAAGGGGAACCCAGCTGGTTCTTTCTGTCCACAGTGTAAGACTGAGGATGTCTAGTCCCATAGGGTATATTTGGAAGGTGTGGAGGAAATGGATCACGGGTCAATTGCTGGGGGTTGCTCTGTGAGAAGCTAGCCTAGTTCTCTTCCCCCCAATCAAGAAATGGTGGGTTTCTGCTCCATAGAGCACTGGGGTCATGGGTCAGATCCAGAGGGATGTGGAGCCCAGCCCATCTCTTAGGCTACAGCTACACTGTAGCCTTCTTCTGGAAAAGCTTATGCAAATGAAGAGCGGTGTGGAATATCGCCGTGCTTCATTTGCATAATTAATTAGCAGCCGCTTTTGGGCAAGAGGCTTTTGCGCAAGAAGGAACTGTGTAGATGGCTCCTTTTTGCGCAAAAGCCTCTTGTGCAAAAGCAGCTGCTAATTAATTATGCAAATGAAGAGCAGCGATATTCCACGCCACGCTTCATTTGCATAAGCTTTTCCGAAAGAAGGCTACAGTGTAGCTGTAGCCTTAGTTTCACTCCATTGCTATAGCTGCTTTGGTATTCACAATACAGTATGGGCACATCTACACAGCAGGGCTAAAGCTGAGATAAGCTACGCAATTGATGTAGCTTAAGTTGAAATAGCTTATTTCGGCTTTTGGCACTGTCTACACTGCAGGAAGTCCAAGAAAGAGCACTCTTCCTCCAAATTCCCTTACTCCTCGTACAATGAGAGTTACAGGAATCAGAGTAAGAAGTCCTCCAGCTCGACATTATTTTGACATTATGTCAACATAACTGCTTGTAGTGTAGACGTGGACTTTGTTATTTCGGAATAGCGTCAGTTATTCCAAAATAACACTGCTGCGTAGACATAGCTTATCATCTGCCACTGCTACTTTGGCAGCATACAGAACATTTATATTTTTAGCTATTATTTGGCAAGCTGTCAAAACTTTCCTGTGGCACAAAAGAGAACAAAATAAGTATTTTAAAAGTTTAATAAAAAAATGTAAATGGCGTTTCATGGCACGTCAGCAGGGGAATAACTCTCTCGCTACAGAATATCAAAGATCTGCTGCCAACAGTGGATGTGGGAAAACTCAAAGACAAGGTCATAAGAGTATTTTGAAAAAGATATGGTAGTAAATACAGAGTCTATTACAAACTCCTCCTATAATGTTGTGGACAATTTATATAGAGTGACTGTACTGCATGAATTATTGGAAACTACTCTGGAATGTCTCTAAGAAAATTCATCTTAGCATCAGTAGCCTATTCAATGATTGTCATTAGAATCACTCTTCCACCTCATTAATAATAGCTGCTCCTGAACTAACATAGGCCTGAAATGAAGAGTACAGTACGTAAGAGATCACTTCCTTTTGGCTGCTTACAGAAAACTTTCATACTTTGAAATTTGATATGTCAAACCTGTTACATAATTTCAGACACAGATGGGTCTTATTCTCATCTATGTACTATTCTGAATCAGTAATAATTCAAATGAAGATAAAGGAGTTAAAAAGATAGTGGTGTAAAAACTGTGTAGATTAGAGGAGAATTGGGGCCAAAATATAAAGAAAACAATCCTTACCTTCTTTGATTTTCTCTTCACTCTCGCTTTCATCTGCTATAATTTCTGGTGCTAATTTTAACAATTCTTTCAATTCCAAGCACGATGGAATCTCAACTTTCTGATTGAAGTTTATTGTCTTGTTGGATTCTAACTCAACTGGCAGCATTAATGACTGAAAAATATAATAAACACAGTAACACTGGTCTAGGTGTTTAAAATAGTGATTTTTTTCCTTTATTATTTAATTTTGACTCATCGAATTAAATATTTTGCAGAAATTTAGACTAAGACTCGTTTAAGAACTTTTAACAAAGATAGCAAAGAGGATTCCTCAGATAGAAAAAGGGCTCAATTCATGGGGGAAAAAATCAAACTAAAGTAAATGACTTTTATTCACAGAAAAAAAAAGTCCAAATCACATGTGCTACTGGTATAAAAATAACAGGATCTAATCAGTTCCTAGTGTTATAGGCAGTGCTAGTGGCTCTGAGAGATCTTGTCTGTATAGTGTGAGAGAGGAACTAATACCCTCACTGTCCCTTTGCCTCAAAGTGTAAGAAAAAACGGTTACTCACCTTGTCATAACTTCAGGGGATAGCCGAGTTAGCCTGTACAGGATAAACTTTAAAACCAGCAAATGCTCTGGTAGCACTTAAAAACTAACAAAACATGTAGATGGTATCATGAGCTTTCCTGGGCACAGCCCACTTCTTCAGAACAACCATTTGTTGTTTTTAAAGTTTATCTTCTCATAACTGTTCTTTGAAATGTGTTGTTCATGTCCATTCCAAACAGGTGAATGCACATGCACACGTGCACGGTATCCGGAAGATTTTTCCTAGCAGCCACCTGTAGGGTCAGCCTGGGTACTCTCTGGAGTCATGACCTCATGGCGCATAATATAGAGCCCTGCCAACCTGTGCCCTCCTCAGTCCTTCTTGTGGCTACTGTGACAGAGGGCAGAGTGGTAGGTATAAGAATGGACACGAACCACACATCTATAAGAACAAAAGTCACGAGAAGGTTAAGTAACGGTTTTTTCTTTGTTGAGTGCTTGTTCATGTGCATTCCAATCAGGTGACTCACAAGCCCAAGTTCAGTTGGCAGGCTCAGGGTCTTCCACTGACTGGAACACTGATTGTGCAAATGCTACATCATCCTTGGCCTGATGGGTGATCTCACAGTGCGAAGAGAAGGTGTGAATGGAAGACCAGGTTGCTGCCCTACAGATTTTATGAGTAGGGATCTGTGCAAGGATTGTGGTGGAAGAGGCCTGCATCCTGCTGGAGTGTGAAGTGAGTGGAGGTGCAGGCACTCCTGGAAGACTGTAACATTCACAGATGCAGGACACTATCCAAGACGAGATGCGCTGAGAGGATACAGATTGACCTTTCCTTCTGCCATGGCTAAATGAATAAATGAAATGACTTTCTGAACAGTTTTGTTCTTTCAATGTAAAAGGTTAGCACAGTGCAGAATCCAGAGAGTGAAGTGTCTGTTCTTGGCTGCTAACATGTGGCTTCGGGTAGAATACCTGTAGGAAGATGTCCTGGTTGATGTGGAATTGTGGCACCACCTTCAGGAGGAAAGCAGGAGGGGATCAGAGCTGCATTTTGTCTTTACAGAATATGGTATAGAGGGTCTCTGATGTCAGTACCCTGAGTTCAGAGACCCTTCTGGGCAAAGTTATTGCCACCAGGAATGCCACTTTGTAAGAGAGGTATAGCAGCATGCAGACTGATGGTTCAAATGGCAGTCTCATCAGTCTGGAAAGGATTAGGTTGAGGTCCCAGGAAGGGACAGACTGGCATACCTGAGGGGAGAGTCTATCAAGGCCTTTTAAGAATCAATTTACCATGGGGTTCACAAAGACCAAGTGCCCCGTGCACCCAAGTGGAATGCCGATATAGCGGCTAAATGAACCTTTATGGAAAAGATTGAAAGTCCTTGCTGTTTAAGAGGTAGTCTATAATAAGTGGCACTGAGGCCAGCACTGGGGGACAAGCCATGTTGCACTGACCAAACAAAATCTCTTCCATTTAGCACGTGCTCTTGTAGAGGGTTTCCTGCTGCCAAGTAAGATTTGTCTGACCTGGCTGGAGCAGGAAGGACCTGAGGGGTTTAACCATGGAGCTTCCACACTGTAAAGCGCAGTGAATGGAGTATCAGATACTGGAGGTGACTGGTTTTATGTTATAAGGCAGCGTTTCCCAAAGTGTGGTCCATGGCCCGGTACCAATCCTTAAAAAAAAATTACCGGTCCTCAGAAAAATTCTTGGCAGAGAGCCCACCGCCGCGGCGTCTCTGTCGAGCATGCTCCCAGGCGGCAGGGCTAAATCCGGCGGGCGCTAGGACCCAGGGAGAAGGCCGGGCGCCATGCGCACCAATGCAGAATGCCCGGCGCCGGCCGATAAAGTGGCTCATCGCGCGCTGGGGACTTTGTTCCCCTGCTGCCTTCCTGCACGCGGGGGAGGGGGTGGGGATCTGGGACTGCACTGGCTTCAGCTGCTCAGGTGGCGCGTGCTGCCGTAGGGAGCGAAGCAGTAAGGCGTGTGCTGCCTGAGAGGTTGGGGCAGGCATGGTCCGGGACTCCCCCTCCTCCCATGCAGGAAGGCATCAGGACCAGTGTGTCAGGTACCGTGCTGCTGTTTGGGTGATGGGGGAGCAGCCCGCGCACTTCCTGGGCCTTGGCAGTTACAGGATCCCCAGGTATTGGTCCCTGTCCCCTCCCCCCCAGCCCCCACAAGTACCCTGCCCCAGCACCCAAAAGCACCCTGTCCCTTGCCCCAGCACCCGCAAGCACCCTGTCCCCTGCCCCAGCACTCACTGGCACCCTTCCCCAGAACTCTGTCCCAGCACCCACAAGCACAGCTGGGGTCACATTAGTGAGGTTTGAGGGGTTTGGAGGGGTTGTGTTTTTGTATCTCACTTGTGTGACCCCAACTGACTTTTCTGTGGGCTAAAGTTGGCATTGGGGGCTTTGGGAGGACCAGAAACAATGTATTTGCATATTCATCATTTGCTTAATGAATATGCAAATATGCAAATAAATGTTACCGGTCCGCCAAAAGCTCGTGAATGGATTTACTGGTCCCCGGTGTCAAAAAGTTTGGGAACCCGTTATAAGGTCTGGGAAGACTGGTATGAGTATCTGGGCCTCCACTGACAAGTCCAGAAGGAACGTGTACCAGTGTTGACAGGGTCACACTAACGGTATCAAAATTACCTGACCTCGATCTCTCCAAATCTTGTACTTTGTGGACAAGTGGTATGGGCAGAAAGATGTATAGGAGACAGCTCCTCCGTGGGAGGAGAAATGTAACTGTGCTGGAGCCTGGACTGTGGTTTTGGAAGGAGGCAGAACTCCTGGCACTTCCTGTTGTATCAGGTGGTAAAAAGATCTATTTGGGGAAATCTCCACCTCTGGAAGACTGAATGCATGACATCCAGGTGAAAAGACCACTCATGTCCATGAAATGACCTGCTGAGGTGTTCCACCAGCTCATTCTGTAATCCTGGGAAGTACGATGTTTGCAGGTGTATTACATGTTTTACGCCAAAGGCAGGCAATATCTGGCCCATGGGCTGGATCCAGTCCACCAAACCGCCAGATCTGGCCAGCAGCCCAGCAAAAGCTTTGGGTAGGATCCCTGCCTTCTCAAAATGGCTGGCTGCAGGGGCTATGTGCTTCTCTGAGCATTATGAGCCCCTGGAAACTGGCCAATGAGAACTGCCTGGACTGTGCTTGTGGCACAGGCAGAGTGCAAAGTACTGCACCTCTGGGGCTTGCGACACTCAGAAAAGTACATGGGCCCCACAGAAGACAGGGAGCACGCCTGAGGCACCTACTCCCAGCTGCCGGCTGGGAGCCACCTAGTGAGTGTCTCCCAACTAGAGCCTGCTTCTGGTACTCCAGTCCCTCCCTTCCCTAAGCCTCTGCTCCCCACCCCCAAACTCCCTCCCAGATACCACACAATCTCCTACACCCCAATCCCCTACCCCGAGCTCCCTTCTGCACCCAACCTCCACCCCAGACCTTAACTTCCTTCATTATTATCGTGGAAGAGTGCAGCCCTTGACCACAAGTTCTTGGAGTGGCTCCACATAAAAAATTCCTGCCCACCCCTGTTCTACACAGAAGTCCCACAATGTGAGGGCTTCCTGGTATACGGAAGAGTTTGTTGATATAGAACAATACTGTTGTATTGTCCATCAAAACTGATAGGCAATGCCCTTCTATGTGTGTCTGGAAGGTCTGGCATGTCAGGTACACTACCATCAGTTCTCTGACTTTGATGTGGAGAGCCAAGTCAACCTGAGACCAGAGATCTTAAGTGGCAGGGTAGATTCCAAGGGAAGTCAGTCTCGCCATCCCAAGTTTGATGCATCTACCACTAGTGCCAGAAATGGTTGCAGCTTGAGGCCACCCATGGACTTTTAGTATTAGAAAATACCAGGATTAAAAACCCTTGCTCCTGTGGTCCTGAGGAACGTCCTGCAGTGTCCCAAGGGAAAGGAATTACTGCATCTCCTGATTAAGAAATTGATCGTGAAAAGAGTCCCTGTAGAGGGACAGGGAAGGGGGGGTGGTGGGTGGAAGGGTACAGAATCAGATGGAGCATCTCCTTTCTACTATGCAAAGCACCCAGTGATCTAAAGTAATATGGAACTATACACGATAGAAAGGAGATAGTCAGGATCAGAAGGTAAAGTAGGGTGGATCCAGTTGGGTTCTACAAAGTAATGCCATCCTCAGCCACCTCTTCAAAAGGCCTGCCTCTGGCCTGATGAAAGTTTTTGCTGGCCTGAGGATGGGTACGGCCATTTCCTATTGCCCCTATTCCTCCTATGCAATCCTTCCTGACAGATCTGTGGTTAGTGGAAGCCTTTTAAAGTGCCTCCACTTTGTAGTGAGAGTATGGAGGCTTAGCAATTTAAGAGTAGCTTTGGAGTCCTTCAGGCTATGTAGCCTTTTATCCATTTTGTCTGAGAACAGAGCCATGCCTTCAAAGGGGAGGTCTAGAATAGTTTGTTGCACCTCATATAGCAGGCCTGAGACTTGGAGCCAGGTGCCCGACTGGATGGCAAAGCCCATGTCCATGATGTGAGTAGCTGCATCCACTGAATTCAATGCAGCTTGTAATCAGTCATGAGAGATGAACCTCCCTTTCTCCACCAGGGCTGAAAACTCAGCATGGGAGTGCTGCAGCAACAGCCCTGCAAATTTTGCCATTGCACTGGAAGTGCTGTGGCAGAATCTGCTAACGATGGCCTGCTGGTTGGAGATGTTGAGTTGCAATCTTCCAGTGGAATAGACTTTTCTGCCATAAAAGTCTAGACCCAGGGTGTCTAACAAGCTAGCCACTAGCCACATGTGTCTCTTTGGCCAGTTGAGTGTGGCTAGTTGGCTTGAACAATGTGGCTATTTGGCCGGTTAAGTGTGGCTACTGCTTCAGAACTGGTTGGACACCACGGGCCTAGACTCTTTGCCTCCCAATTTTTCAGAGAGGTACCCTGGAAGGCCTGATGCATGTGTTGGTTGGCCGTATCAACCATGAGAGAATTGGACAGGAGATGAAGTATACAAGTGCTCATATCCCTTGGACAACACAAAGTAGCACCTCTCATTGTATTTAGCTAAGGGAGGCACTGAGGCAGGGATCTGCCAAAAGGTCTTAGGAGTGTTTGAGATAGTTTTAATGAGGGGCAAAGCCATGTGAGCAGGAGCAGAAGGGGAAAGCATGTCCACTACTGGGTCTCCAGCCTCCACAACTTCCTCTGTCTGAATGCCCAGGTCTTGGGCAATCCACCACAAGAGTTGCTGTAGGACTCTGTTATCCTCCAAGGCTGGAGTGGTGGTCATGTCTGACAGTGCCTTGTCTGGTGAAGGGGTCCCAATCAGTGGCTGCTCTTTGCCCCCTACACCCATGGGGTCCCAACACATCTGGGTCTCGTAAGTGCATGCCCTACTAAATGGTGCTGTGCCTCTCTGTGCTGGAACACATAAACCGGTGTGGAAACTGCTGGTGCTGAAGTTGCTCTTGACGTTGAATTGATGATCGATGCCATGGCGTTGGTGGTGTCAGAACTGTTATCAGTGCTCAAGCCATCATCAGTGCCGATGATGGAGCGGGGGACGGTGCCAAGACAAACAGGAACAGAGTTGGTGTTAACTGTATCAGTGCTAAAAGCATTAGTATGCTGGCTTCGGGCGGAGCTGGTGGTGCTGAAGGGGACATGAACATGGCTGATATGACCTTTGCTTTGATAAAAAGACCAGGAAGTCCAAAAGGGCCACTGTGCAGGAGGCTGCCATTGTGCTGGCCATGGTGCTGGGTAAGAGTGATGGTCCTGGGTCGATGAAGAGCTTCTGCTCCTACTGCTGCAGGACCTCAGACTCTGAAGTATCCATGAAAGATCGCACAGGAGTGGTATTTTTAGGCACTGACTGTTGGCACCTAGGACTTATGGACAGGTGAAAATGCTGGGCCTGTTCCAGCACTGGGGAGTGATACACCAGGTTTGGACACCGAAGGGCCACCATAGCCAGCTTTCCCCTCAAAGGCACAAATTCCCCCTGGGAAGAGAGAACAGTGCCAAGAGGTGGAGCAGCTCTGGAGCTACATTGAAATCTCTGGAGTCAAAGGGAGGTGGAACTCATGGGTAGGTTCTGGTGAGGCTGGACTTGGCAATCCTTCCCTGTGGGCAGGAGTCGACTTGAAGGAACGGAGAAGGGGGGGTGGGTTGGCAGGGCTCTATACTGGGCACAATGCAGGCATAACTCCAGGGGGCATCTAGACCTACCTAGAGGTAGCTGCTGCTAGGGGAAAAATCTTCTGGCTACCATGCACATGAGCACATGGATACCTGAGTGGAATGCACATGAACCAGCAGTCGAAATAGTATTATTTTAAAGTGATGCAAAATTAAGCATAATAGTAAAAAAGGCACTTACCTGAATCTTCTCTTTCCCTTCCATGTGCATCCCTTCCCCCACCACACA
Source organism: Pelochelys cantorii (assembly GCA_032595735.1). Taxonomy (NCBI): domain Eukaryota; kingdom Metazoa; phylum Chordata; order Testudines; family Trionychidae; genus Pelochelys; species Pelochelys cantorii. Next base: position 121,714,159 of record CM064330.1, read on the forward strand.
AAGGGTAGACCCTCGCTCTAATTCGTTTCCATTTTTGATCTACTGTCACCAACCTAGCATGTGGTCATGCATCTGATCACAGCAGAAATACAGACACCCCAAGTGGGGCTTCTCACCACAGGCCTCCAAGAAAATAAAACCAAAAAACACAGTTTAAACTAATACTCTTTTTATCTTGGCTTAAAGGAGGCATTTGGCACATTTTGCAATAATTCAGGGAATTCTGTTAAAGTGACTTACAGGTCACTTTTAAGTCAGAAGACAGTTAAATATATTGGTAAGTGTATTAGGCAACAGTCACTAAAATCAGTGGGATAAAACTTATTTATAATACCTCCTCATCCTTTAAAGACATTTGACAAAAAATTTCCTTGACTCCATGTGGTTCTTTTTCATATGTCTCTGAATTGCTTTGGAAAGTCAAACATTCCCTATAAAACATCAGGAAAATAGCATAAGTGAGGGTACGTCTACACTGCATCCCTAGTTCGAACTAGGGATGCAAATGGAGACGACCGAAGTAGTTAATGAAGCGGGGATTTAAATATCCCGCGCTTCATTAACATGATCTCGCCGGCGCGCTAGTTCGAATCACAGCTGATTCGAACCAGGAAGTGCGCGCCGGGACGCGTTAGTTCGGACTAAAGCTCTTAGTCCGAACTAACGTTACTCCTCAAAAAATGAGGAGTAACGTTAGTTCGGACTAAGGGCTTTAGTCCGTGCATTCCAAAAAATGAGGAGTAACGTTAGTTCGGACTAAGGGCTTTAGTCCGAACTAACGCGTCCCGGCGCGTACTTCCTGGTTCGAATCAGCTGTGATTCGAACTAGCACGCCGGCGAGATCATGTTAATGAAGCGCGGGATATTTAAATCCCCGCTTCATTAACTACTTCGGTCGTCTCCATTTGCATCCCTAGTTCGAACTAGGGATGCAGTGTAGACATACCCTGACTTCTCTTTAGTCTGTTATTTTATTTTTGTAATACAAAGTTTGACTAGTAACCTTGATACATGTCAGGAAAAATTATTAAAAACCTACAATTTTCTAGAAAAACAATTCTAAGGCCTGCTATAATGTGAACATTAACCTGAAATGCCTTTTCATCATACTCTCTACTAATTGCTAATTTATGTACAGAAGAGAAAAAAATAATTTATAAGATCTCTGCATATTTTTACGGTAGATCAGTTTTAGAATTAATCGTTGTCATAACATTCAATTTCATTTGAAATTGCTTTCCGCTGAAGAATTGTAGAATCTCATTTCCTTACCAAAATACATTTTTCTAATATATTAAGAGCTTCTATGATTTAGTACAAATCAAAATGCTTAAATCCTTCAGTTTTTATAAACATTTATTTTTCTTTCTGTGAAGCACTGTGTATGTATTAATGCAATGAAATAAGTCAGAGTATGTTTAATAATAAATAAAACTAAAATCTAAAAATGCTCTTAAAAGCCTATCAGTTTACCTCTGTAAATACAAAAAATAAAAAGGAAGAACTAGGTTAACATTTGACCCTGTGAGGCCATGTCTACACTAGATAAGATTGAAGCAGCCACAGTCGATTTTCTGGGGTTTGATTTAGTGGGTCTAGTGAAGACACGCTAATTCGAATTGAGAGGGTTCTCCTATCAATGCTGGTAGTCCTGCTTCTATGAGGAGTAAGAGAAGTCGAAGGTAGAGTGTGCTCCCTTCAACTTCCCGTGGTGTGGATGGCGCCAAAATTCGAGTTAAGATACTTCTATTCAAGATATGCAATTAACGTAGCTGACATTGTGTATCTTATTTCAAACTTATCCCCCAGTGTAGACCAGAGATAAAGGAGCAATGGAAGTCAAAGAGAATGCAGTCACTTTCCCGGTACCCTGTCCTCCCATGTTTTAAAGGCTTTATGGCTATGAAAGGCAGCATTGTTCAGGAAGTACACTTCCACACTAACATTGAAGCACCATTACTACCTCCTAGAAATAATAACTTTGGTTTAGGAGTATAAATCACTAAAGCCTAAATCATGAGCTGGTGCCTACTGACAGATAATGTAAATAGAAGAGAAAATGCTTTTCAGCACCTTGGTCCTAATTCTGTGATGAGTAGTGCATAGATGGATCTCTATATACTTTGCTCAAACATTTGAAAAACATTTGAAAAAAGGACACTTTTCTTGATTAAGATCCAGTAAAATGGAGGTAGGCATGGAGGAAGTAAATGATGCCATGCCTCCACTTGCTGTGTCTGCAATCGATCTTCTGAAGTTTGATTTACTGGATCTAGTAAAAAAGACTGAAGGTGCCCCTGGTCAGCACTGGTAATCCTTGCAGTTGTGAGGAGCAAGGGAAGCCAACTGGAGCATTTGGTCCTATTGATCTCCCATTGTGAAGACGGCGCCAAGCTCAGCTTATGGTATGTCGACTCCAGCTATGTTATTTAAGCCAAACTTCCAAGTCTAATATAGACCTGGCCTGAATACTTATAACCAGAGAACAGTCTCAGGACACAAAACTAAAGAGTCTTTCCCTGTAGACTTCACTGCTGGGATGAATTTCCATCTCCACTTAATTCAATGGGAGTTTTCCATTGACTTCACTAGAGCCACTATTTCACCTCTGGACTCCCGCAAATAGATGAAGTTTTAAAACCAATTAAAAAACTTATTTCATTGCAATTATAAAGAAATCATAGATGAACACATTTCATAATGAAATATTAGGAATTAAGATATTAAAATGGTAATCATACTTACGATCCAGATACCTACAAGGGGAAGAGGTTTTGTGTACAAAAGTAGATAACAACTACGTAAGTACCTGAAAAGGTTGTCTTCTGTCAAAGTCTGTCCTTTACAATTTAAGAGGGGATCCTTCACTAAGAAAATTTTTAGTCTGCCCAAGAGGGTATGCAGAGTAGGTAGCTGTTTACGATATTCTTCCAAATGATCAATAAAAATAAGTTCATCTGCAATATATAAATCTTGAACAAGACAAGAAAAATAATTATGCAATAGCAAGAAATTTTAAAAAGATAAAAAATCTAAACAGTTAAAATTGTGTAAAAGGATAGCTATTTTCAATATAACAATTTTTAAATTTGATTTTAAATTTTCATTGTTTGTAAAGCTCTTTTAGGATCTTAAAACAACCTTTTTTAGTTTCATTTGGCAAGCACTGATTTCCCAGCCCCTTGGATTTTTTTAAAGAAGACTATATTAACAAGATCTCTATTCACGTCCTCATTTGTGTACCAGTGCCATCAATTATGCTAGATAAACTACAAATAGGGTTTTGTTGGGTAATTTATACATATAAATGAGTCCAGTGTCTGGCTAAGTGTATTCCCTTTGCTGGAAATGAAGTACTCTTATGTTCTTCATCTCTACAGTATAATGTACTAGAAGATTGACCAGATGTTGCATGGGACTTTATTTCAGTATTTTTTTCATTGAAGTCATTGTTCTGGGCTAGGTGAAAAGTGCCTCCCTTTGGCTGCTGAAGCTCCAGCAGGCACAACCAGGGAAGGGGTGCATGTCTCCCAGCTGAGGCAGGTCTAGGTTCATCTCCCCCCAGTGCTCTCCAGCCAGAATGAAGAATGCTGCAAATTGTGCATTTACCCCTGGCTTCCTGACAAAGGAGAACAGCCAGCAATGTCACTGTGCAGATTGGGAGGGGGGGGGAACAGTTTCAGCCCTCTCTTCCTTCCCTAAAGGGTGCCTGGAAGGTGGGAGGCTTCGGGCTGGAGTAGTCCTGGAAGGGGGGAGGTACACCCCCAGACAGCCCTTCCCTTTTAGCTGCCTGGTGATTCTGTCTCTTTTCTATATGGTTTTATGAGACACAATCCCATTCTAGGCACATACCAGTTTCCTGGCACAACCAAACCCTTATTTTACTTTAAATTATGATAACAGGAAGCTGCATACCAAATTTGGTGGTCCTAGCTCTTATCCTTTAGAAGAAGTATTTGAACAAATAGACAGATGCACAGACAGACAAACTCTCTCAGATACATAGTAGATATATAGATATAACATAAAATTTACTCCTCCCACTCTTAACATTTGGCTACAGCCATGGATTTATTTAAAATCAAGAAAATATTTAAAACAGTGAAGTACAGAACATCAGCTATAACCATTTTAAGATAATTTGAATTATCATTCAAATTTTCATACCCTTTTCATTCGTACACTTACACTTTTTGGTCTGAACCCCTAGCACTATATTTTCTTTGATGTAGTTCTGTTTATTTACAAATAATAGACACAGCCCTGTATCCCTGACCACAATATGAATCAAACAACTGGAGGCAATTTCCTTACTTAGAATTCTAAGCCTCTTTCCAGCCAGCATGCTGTCCAGAAAAATCTGTTTCTCTCAGCTTTCTCAATGTTGTGTTCTTGGCTGTCTGCCTCAACTCACACTGGGTTTGTTTACACTGCAATAAAACAACCACAGCTCCAGCTCTGGGGCTATAAAACTGCAATGTAGACATTTGGGCTCCTCTCTGACATCTAATGACGGGGAGAGTCCCAGAGCCTAGGACCCCAATCCAAGTGTCTATACTGCAATTTTAGACCCACAGCTCAAGCTCCATGAGTCCCAGTCAGCTGACGTGGGCCAGCTGCTGGTGTTTTATTGTAGTGTAGACATACCCAGAAACATGCTCATAGCTGCAATCATATCAATTCTCACTCCCTGTCTTTGCAGTCTCTCTTGGGCAGTGGCTTCCAAGGTTTCATCTATTACTAAAACAAAGAGGCATCTAACTTCTTTCCTTGGAGCCTGAAGGGAAGGAAGGGAGCCAGCATGCCCAACAGCTTGAATGAGGATTGTGATTGCACACAGATCAAAGACAAGCTTGCTGGGAGGCAGCCAACCAGCCTCTGGAGTATAACAACACAGTATTTCTAAAGAAAAGAAAGTTCTGACAAGTTTAGGGATGCTTTCCACTTGCAGAAAGGCACAAAGCAGCTCTAGCATGGACCACAAGGGGACCCTTTAGCTCCAAATTTCAGCATGTCTTTTAGATCTGAGTGAAACATAAGAAGGAAATTGCTTTCAGTAACTTTAAAGTTCTTAACATTTTAAAATGTCAGTTTTGCATTTTCACATTAGAACATTCCTAGACATTCTATTTTTCCTCAGCCGTTAAAGGACTCCCTCCCCTATACAGGGATACCATAGAGTGTTACCAAAATTGTGCAGTTTGTAGACTATACAAAAAAATATTTACATAAGTATTTCACCATTTCAATAAGTAACACCTTAGTAAGGGAAGTTCACTAAGCCTGAAAGATGGCTGTTAAAAATGGCTATGAAAGTTGCTAGGGATGACTACAAAGCATACAGAAGCTTCAGAGGGGTAGACGAGTTAGTCTGTACCAGGAAAAACTTAAAAAACAACAACAGACTAATAGCACCTTAAAGACTAACAAAACATGTAGATGGTATCATGAGCTTTCGTGGGCACAGCCCTCTTCTAACACTCCTGTCATCTGAAGAAGTGGGCTGTGCCCATGAAAGCTCATGATACCATCTACATGTTTTGACTTTAAGGTGCTACTAGCCTATTGTTGTTTTTTAAGTTCTCACAAAGTGTACAGTATCTCTCAATCAAAGAGTTTGTACACTTTGTTGTAAAGCTTGTAAGGTTCCCAACCAAATTGTTCTATATTTATTTATTCATTTATCAAACAAAGGAATTAAATGCAATATAAACCCTTTAAATATGTGTGCAAATTAAGATTGAGAAACGAAGCACCCAAAAGTTATTTCGAAAGTTAAAACTGCACCTTCGGAACATTAATTTGACTTCTGCACCAATGCAATATTTCTTATTAATCTTTTTCTTGCTTAATATACAAATAGGATATGAATTCCAAGGAAAGATCCAGAGAACACTGCATACTCTAAAACAGTGTTTCTTAAACTGTGTTCTGCGGCATACCGGTGTGCTGTGAGACAGTCGGAGGTGTGCCGCGGAGAACAACAAAATACAAAATGGCTGCCCTTAAAGGGGAAGGCGACCTTTTTTTTTTTTGCTCAATAACTTTCTCCCTACCCTTTTTTCCCCTCAGTAACTTTCCCCCGACCCTTTTTCCCCCTCAATAACTTTCTACCCAACCCTTTTTTCCCCTCAATAACCCCCCCCCCCCGACTTTTTCCCCACCAACCTTTTTTTTCTTTTTTTTTGCTCAAAAAAAATCCTTGGTGTTCCTCATAAAATATTATTGTTTGATGTTCCTCAGTCTTAAAAAGTTTAAGAAACACTGCTCTAAAACAAGGCTATGCCAAAAAGGCTTAACTGAGCCCTCAATTTGCATAGCAATGCTGCATTTATAATCCTGATGTAGTTATTCTTTAACGGTCTGTTTTCATCAAATGATGTTAAAGGGCTACAAAGGTATGAGAAATGGCTTCAAGTTCAATTAGTCTTAATATTTAATTACATTAATGCATGTTAATAATTTTCATTAGCATATTTGATTTTTAGCTTCAATAACCTCATTATCATTTAATAATTATGCATGTGCTCAGCTGTTTTACTAAACAGAGATGGATATAAGCACATTTAACATTGCTTTATTGAGATGGGGCCGTATACATGGAGCTACCTATATTTAAGGATATGTAAGTTACTTACAAATACTCAAATTTTATCTAGAGAGCTGAAATTTGCAGGCTTTACTCTCTATCAAGATGAATATTTTCACAAAGATTTAGCGAGGCAGTTCATTTATTTTATCCATCTTTGAGTGTTAGGAGAGTAGGGAAAATACACATTTGTCATTATAAAAAATTATTGAAATCAAATTATATTGTATTCTTTGAATCATAGTATAATTAAAAATTGTATCATAATGCATATGCACAAGTGAACATGGTTAAGGTTAGCCATGGAACTTTCAAAAATGGCACGAATAATCGTAAAGTGTAACTGTTCGGTCTTAATTGTAGCTGAATTTTAAGTCTATAATATACCTACAGTATTATCACACACACTTTGGTCTTGATTCAGCATTCCAATCTTATTCATCAAAATACTAAAAGGTGTGGGTAAATCCACTGATTTCATTGGGACATAACCATGGGCTCAACTACTTTGCTGGTTAGTTATTTAAATGCTTTGTTGTACTGGAGCCTTTATATTATTACACTTCTCACTGAACTGGACATAGCTGGAGTTGAGTGCTAAACAATTTACAGGTGTCTCAATATGGCCTCTTGATGAGAACAGACATTATTAACCCAACAGAATGACTATTAATATTTTAAACAAATGGCACCTGATTCTAATCTCACAGGGAGTTGAACTGGGATAAATTCCACTGAAATCAGTGCAGTTCTACATGTAAAGATGATATGTGAGCCCCTGGTTTACACTACAAACTTACACAGGTATAACTACATCTCTCGGGGATGTGGAAAATCCCAGTTACATTGACCTTCATGTAGACAGTTATGTTGATGGGAAGGCTTCTCCCGTCAATACAGTTACCACCTTTACGGGAGGTGCATTACCTAGGTGGTATCTTCATTAAATGCTGCAGCAGCACAGCAACTGTAGACAAGCTTTGAAAGGTGAATTAGGCCAATTCTGTGATGCTAAAATTGAATATCGCCCCCAAATTTGGTTTTTAGCATGTCCATTCACCCTCTTGTTATCCCAGCAGAATTGTACACCTTTTAATGATTGTCACGGGACTTCCCAAGTTTTAATTTGTTTATATGTCTTCATTCAGAAGTCAATGTGCACACATTTTTAAAATATTTGAGTAATCTGCTATGCTGTATAGTCTTCATATTGAAAAAGTTTCTGTTTTAAACATGCAAGTTGCTACAACTACCTAGAATATTCTATGGATTACTTTCACTTTTTATACTTGTCAAAATAAAAATGATTAATAAAAACCTATGTAGGTCTGTGACACAAAGTGTAGTATTAGAATCAGACGGATAACCATAATAAATTCTTAACATCCACAAACAGGGGATGGAAGGAATAGAGTAATAAAACAAGTTCTTGAGGAATAATTCTTGGTCTTAGTCCAGTTTGCATCTTTTGAAAACAAGACTTAGGATAACTATAAAAACAAGCAGTTCTGTGGCACCTTAGAGACTAACAAATATATTATATGAACTTTTGTGGGTAAAACCCATTTAATCAGATGAGTTAGGAGTGTAAATTATAGAATCCAGAGTATCTATAACAGCAAAAGCGGTTACCTGTCAATTGTTAATTATACTAATTATATTACTCGAGTCAGGCTGGATGCATCCCATTTATGGCTTCTGATGTGTAAATGCAAATATTAAAGGCTAGGGAAATTGCCTTTCTAGTATGTTAACCAGTTAATAAATTTATTGAAGCCCAAGTTCATAGTGTCAAATTTGTATATGAATTCCAGTTCAGGAGTCTCCCTTTGTAATTGGGTGATAAATTCCTTTGTAGAAGAAGGGCTAATTTTAAATCCATTATTGAATGTCCAGGGAGGTTAAAATGTTCCCCTACAGGTTTATGTGTGTTACCATGCCTGATATGTGTCTATTAATCCTTTGTCGCAGAGACTGTACAGTTTGGCCAATATACATGGCAGAGGGTCACTGCTGGCACATGATGGCATATATCACATTAGAGGATGCGCAGTTGTATGAGCCCCAGATGTTGTAGCTTATGTGGTTAGGTCCTGTGATGGTGTCGCTTGTATAGATATGTGGACAGAACTGGCAACAGGGTTTATTGAAGGGTATGTCATTGTTTGGCTATAATGAAGAAAGGAGACATTTGACATGGCTTTAATCAGGCCACAACTTTATTATTAGATGTCTAAGACTACCCAGCAGATAAAAATGTACAGTGCAGGTAACCCTATGTTTATTCTGTAAATACCTGGGGGATTTTTACTAGCTTCCCCTCTTTTTTCATTCAGGTCCCTCCATCAAATGTATTGCTGGAACCTTACCATCGCTGGGGTGCTTCAACCAGCTTCCTCTCTTTTTTCATCAAGGTACCTCCAGCAAACCATTGTCCTGATCTTACCATCCATCTCTTTGCAGGAATGTCAAAATGGGCTGTAAGAATATGTCTGGACAGCCTGTTACTCTGCCTGCAGAGCAGCTTTCCAGTGCTTGACAGTCTGTGTTGTTTCCTCTATCTTTTTATTTGGGAAGCTAGTATTGTGGAATCCTGTTTAAGCCATGTTATATTACTTGCAAATTCTAGCTCCTTTACTTTTATTCCTTTTTAAATCTCCTCTGGATCTCCTTCCCACTCAGGGATGTTGTCCCACTCCCCAGAAGCCTTTGTCGACTGCTCAGGTAAACCTTATTTCACGAGGCATACCGGAGCGGTCGACAAAGGCTTCCCTTGTCGACCGCGGCACATCCAGACTGCCCCACTGTGCCACCAAACAGCTGATCGGCACAGCGCGGCGGCCATTTTGATGTAAATGAAGCGGCGATTATTTAAATCGCCGCTTCATTTTCCTATGTCTAGTAAACTCATCTACCTGGCTCTGTCGACGGAACCATGTAGTCTAGACATACCCTAAGCTTCCCTGTGTATAATTCGGCACTACTACCACAGAGGGTTCAAAGTCCAGTTGATTCGGGGTATTTCCCTGGGCAGACTGCCCCCCATAATCAAATATAAATTCCTTCCAGGGTCAGAACAAGAAACACTAAGTTCTTCTCTTGTGCTCATCCTTACTACGACCGAGGGTGTATGCACCTAAAGTTACTCTGGTTTGGAGCGAGGATCACCCTATTGCCCAACCCTACTACGACCGGGGGTATACACACCTGATTCAGAGTATTTCCCTAGCCAAACAGCCCCCTGTAATCCAATTCTCCCCCCCCCCAGCAATCTGGGGTGGCGAGAGGGATACTAAACCTCTCCCCTATTTCTTGCCCCTGCTACGACCGAGGGAATGTATACCAATAACGCAAAACAATGCATACAATAGTGATCACAATTAGTTCCTTCTTATTAGCCGGTATCTCCTAACCAGGGGGGGGGGAACACTTTTTTAGCAATATTGTCAATAATTACAGCATACTTCTCCCCCTTTGCATTCTCCACCAAAAAATGTTATGCTTAAACGAAGCACACGAGATCTTTTATAGGGGAAAAGGCAGTACGCCACATTTATTGAGAATACAATAGTTGCATATGCTTTTCAATCACTCATACACAAAAACAACATACACACAAAGTCCCGCCAGATGATGTCATAATACCAGTCCAGAGTCTGTATCAATCTAGTGGCCAGCTAGTTTGAACACAGGGAGGAGCAGGGCCTTTGTCGGTCGATTGATCCGATGCTCTTCTGGATTTGTTGGCAAGACAAACCCAAAGTTCCATAGCAAAGCACCCTGCTTATATAATCCTTTTCTCTGTTGAAATCAATGTATTCCGCTGTGTCATTCTGTGACCAGAGTGTTATCTTGTTGATGTCAATCGTTCCCAAACATCTCTTGACGGCTCATCCAGTCCTGGATTGTTAATCAGTTGTTTTTAGGGGTGCCTGCCCTTCACCTTTAGAGCCGTCAATTCTGCCAGTCCAATCCATTTTTGACCGTGGGTACGCACTGATGGTTTCTCTGCTCTTCACAGTCTGTCTTTTACAGTTTGTCTTCACCCGCATTGCCCCTTTTCTCTTGACCATCTGGCTCTAATGATGTTATCTCATTCACACAAACAGTCTTTCACAAAATCCTTCAAAAATAAACAATACTGTTTTATATTAAGCAAAATCAAAACAATTCACATCTAAAGCCCAGGCCTTCAATATTTCTAATCTAATTAACATAGACACAATATGAGATCCTGTCTCTTTACTTACTAAACTTTAGAACAAGGAAGTATAGGAGATATATACTTAACTAAAGGATTTGACTTACTACAATATTAAATATGATTATATATATTAACTTACATTAATAAACCTAAAATACAAATATAAAAAAGAAAAACACTTTCAATCCTAACTAGGGAGGGGTTGGCTCCTTGTCATACCAATCGCTGGAATCCCCAATGATCCCTATTCATTCCTTTAACGAGGAACTCTTTTCAGTCCCTTTCCAAGCCATTTATCAGGTCATTGTATCCTTTCCAACAGAGTATCTGCACTGGACATCAGCACTACACTTAAAAAATGACTGCGACATTAAGCTACTGACCCTCATGCCATGCATGAACAGAGCCTTTCTGAACATGCCGCGGGGAAGGCCAACTCTCCCTCAACTGCACCCTGCCAATATGGTGGTAATAGAAAAATTTCTTCCCAATCCCGCCCCCCGCAATGGCGTGGCTAATGTAATGCCCACAGCAGGTTTTGACCAAATCTGGTATTTTATCACCTAAAGGGATAAAATAAACATTAATAAAAACTAGGGCTGTTGATTAATTGCAGTTAATTCACCCCATTACTTCAAAAAATTAATCAGTTAAAAAAATTGTGATTAATCACATTCTTAAACAATAGAATACCAATTGAAAGTTATTAAATGTTTTTGATATTTTTCTACATTTTCAGATATATTGATTTCTATTACAACACAGAACACCAAGTATACAGTGCTCACTTTATATTATTTTTATCACAAATATTTGCATTGTAAAACAATAAACCAAAAATTCTATTTTTCAGTTTACCTCAAACAAGTATTATAATGAAATTGATTTATTGAGTAAGTCTAATGTACAAATGTTGGGTTTTTTTGTTACATAATTGCACTCTAAAACAAAACAAAGTAAAACTTTAGAGCCTAGAAGTCCACTCAGTCCTACTTCTTGTCCAGTCAATTGCTAAGGCAAACAAGTTTGTTTACATTTATGGGAGATAATGCTGCCCGCATTCCTCGTGCAGAAATGGCGGTTCTTCGAGGTGTGTGTCCCCATGGGTGCTCCACTGTTGGTGTCGGGCTTGTCCTGCGCTAAAGATCAGAGACTTTTTTTAGCAGTGTCTAGTTGGGCCATGCATGCGCACTTTTGGAGTTCGCGCGTGTGGCCCAACTCCTCTCAGTTTCTTCATGAACACCCTCTTACGTGAATTGTTGAGCCGAAGAAAAGGGAAGGAAAGTGGGTAGCAGGGCACGCACGGGGACACACTTTTGAAGAACCGTTGTTACTGCACGAGGTGAGTAACTTCCCTTTCTGCTTCAAGTGATGTCCCCATGGATGCTCCACTGTTGATAACTACCAAGCAGTATCCCAAAAGATGGAAGGCAGGCTTTGGCTAGGTTTTACATGTGGATGAAAGTACTGCGTTGGCTACTGCAGAGTTCGTGTAGAGATTGCATAGTGCTTCAGGAAAGTGTGATTAGAGGACCAGGTAGCAGCATGGCATACGTCCACGAGCAGAACTACTTTCAGGAAGGCTGTTGATGCTACCACTGCTCAGTGGAGTGCGCCTTAGGATGCATAGGGAGAGGTGAGCCTCGGAGGGAGTAACGTTGGAGGATATAAGCTGTCACCAGTTTTGAGACTCGCTGTGATGTGAGTGGCATACCCCTGGAAAACTCCGCTAGTGAAACAAATAGGGTCTGTGATTTCTGGAAGAGTTGTGTGCGGTCTATATAGAACAGGGTTGGGCAATAATTTCTGACGGGGGCCACTCCCAGAATTTGGAAAATGGGCAAGGGCTGCGCTCTTCCAGGATGTTAATGGAGGAGGTGCAAGGGTCTGAGATGGAGGTTGGGTGCAGAAGGGAGTTTGGGGTAAGGGAGGGAGTTTGGATGAAGGAGGCAATTGTGACCTGATCTGCCGGATCTGCAGTCCGGACCTGGAATCTTGAGAGGTGTGCTGCTTACTGGGAGCTCAAATTCAGGATGTGACTGAGAGGCTTACAAAACTGATCAAACCTTTGGATCACTACCCCTTCCTGCTTCTCCACGTGGGAACTAACGATACGGCAAAGAATGACCTTCATCGGGTTACTGCAGATTATGTAGCTCTGGGAAGAAGGATCAAAGAATTCGGAGTGCTAGTGGTGTTCTTGTTCATCCTCCATGTTGAAGGGAAAGGACTGGGCAGAGATTGTCGAACTGAGGAAGTAAATGCATGGTTGCGCAGGTGGTGTCAGAGAGAGGGCTTTGGTTTCTTCGACCATGGGACTCTGTTCTGGGCACAAGGATTGTTAGGAAGAGTTGGGATCCACCTAAGAAAGAGAGGAAGGAGCATCTTCGCAGGCAGGCTTGCAAACCTAGTGAGGAGGGCTTTAAACTAAGTTCACTGGGGGACGGTGACCAAAACCCTGACGGGAGTGGGAAAGTCGGATACCAGGAAGAAATGCAGAGAGGAACGAGCAAGAAAGGAGGACCCCTGATTCAAATGGAGAAGATGGGGCGATCAACTGGTTATCTGAGGTGTTTGTACACTAATGCTAGAAGCCTGGGCAACAAACAGGAAGAACTGGAGGCCCTGGCCCAGCCCAAGAAATATAATTTAATTGAGACAACAGAGACTTGGTGGGATGACTTGCATGACTGGAGCGCTGTCATGGAAGGTATAGACTGTTCAGGAAGAACAGGCAGGGGAGAAAAGGAGGAGGAGTTGCACTATATGTAAGAGAGCACTATAACTGCTCAAAACTCCAGTATATAGAGGGAGAAAAACCTGTTGAGAGTCTATGGGTTAAGTTTAGAGGTGCAAACAACAACAGTGATGCTGTGGTTGGTGCCTACGACAGGCCACCGAATCAGGTGGATGAGGTAGATGAGGCTTTCTTCGGACAACTGAGAGAAGCTTCCAGATTGCAGTCCCTGGGTCTCGTGGGGGACTTTAATCACCCTGACATCTTTTGGGAGACCAATACGGCAGTACACAGGCAATTCAGGAAGTTTTTGGAGAATGTTAGGGATAACTTCTTGGTACAAGTGCTGAAGGATTCCAACCAGGGGCCGTGCGCAGCTTGACCTTCTGCTCACAAACAGGGAGGAACTAATAGGGGAAGTAGAAGTGGGTGACAACCTCGAAAGCAGTGATCATGAGATGGTAGATTTCAGGATCCTGACCAAAAAGAGAGTAGTAAAATACACACCTTGGACTTTAGAAAAGCAGATTTTGACTCCCTCAGAGACCTGATGGGCAGAATCCCCTGGGATGCTAACATGAAGGGGAAAGGAGTCCAGGACAGCTGGCAGTATTTTAAAGAAGCCTTACTGAAGGCGCAGAAAGAAACCATCCCGATGTGTAGCAAGAGAGGCAAACATGGTAGGAGACCGGATTGGCTTACAGGGGAAATCCTTGGTGAACTTAAGCACAAAAAGGAAGCTTACAAAAAGTGGAAACTTGGACAAATGATCAGGGAGGGGTTTAAATGTACAGCTCGAGAATGCCGGGGGGTTATCAGGAAGGCGAAAGCGCAAGTGGAACTGCGACTGGCAAAGGATGTGAAGGATAACAAGAAAGGTTGCTACAGACATGTTAACAAGAAGAAGGTGATCAGAGAGGGTGTGGATGAAGGAGGTAACTTAGTGACAGATAATATGGGGAAAGCTGAAGTACTCAATACTTTCTTTGCCTCTGTATTCACGGACAAGGTCGGCTTCCAGACTAATGCGCTAAGTGACGCAAGATGGGATGAAGATGGACAGCTCTTGGTGCGTAAAGAACAGGTTAGGAACTATTTAGAAAAGCTAAACGTACACAAATCCATGGGTCTGGACTTAATGCATCCGAGGGTACTGAGGGAGTTGGCAAATGTCATTGAGGAGCCTTTGGACATTATCTTTGAAAAGTCGTGGAGATCGGGAGAGATCCCGGATGATTGGAAAAAGGCAAATGTAGTGCCCATCTTCAAAAAAGGGAAGAAGGACGATCCAGGGAACTACAGGCTGGTCAGTCTTACCTCGGTTCCTGGAAAAATCATGGAAGGGATCCTTAAAGAATCCATTTTGAGGCACTTGGAAGAGAGGAAAGTGATCAGGAATAGTCAGCATTGATTCATGAAGGGCAAGTCGTGCCTGACCAATCTGATTAGCTTCTATGATGAGGTAACTGGCTCTGTGGACATGGGAAAGTCAGTGGATGTGATATACCTTAACTTTAGCAAGGCTTTTGATACGGTTTCCCACAATATTCTTGCCAGCAAGTTAAGGGAATGTAGATTGGATAAATGGACGGTAAGATGGCTAGAAAGCTGGCTAGAAGGCCGGGCCCAGCGTGTAGTGATCAACGGCTCGGTGTCAGTATGGCGGTCGGTTTCTAGTGGAGTGCCCCAAGGTTCGGTTCTAGGACCGGTTTTGTTCAATATCTTTATTAATGACCTGGATGAGGGGATGGATTGCACCCTCAGCAAGTTTGCAGATGACACTAAGCTAAGGGGAAGAGGTAGATACGCTGGAGGGCAGAGATAGGGTCCAGAGTGACTTAGACAAATCGGAGGATTGGGCCACAAGAAATCTGATGAGGTTCAACAAGGACAAGTGCAGAGTCCTGCACTTGGAACGGAAGAATCCCAAGCATTGTTACTGGCTGGGGATCAACCAGCTAAGTCGTAGTTCTGCAGAAAAGGACCTGGGGGTTACAGTGGATGAGAAGCTGGATATGAGTCAACAGTGTGCCCTTGTAGCCAAGAAGGCTAGTGGCATATTAGGTTGCATTAGGAAGAGCATTGCCAGCAGATCCAGAGGTGTGATTATTCCCCTTTATTCGGCTCTGGTGAGGCCACATCTGGAGTATTGTGTCCAGTTCTGGGGCTCCCACTACAAAAAGGATGTGGACGCATTGGAGAGGGTCCAGCGGAGGGCAACTAAAATGATTAGGGGGCTGGAGCATATGACCTATGAGGGAGTTGGGTCTGTTTAGCCTGCAGAAGCGAAGAGTGAGGGGGGATTTGATAGCAGCCTTCAACTTCCTGAAGGGAGGTTCCAAAGAGGATGGAGAAAGGCTGTTCTCAGTAGTGACAGATGGCAGAACAAGGAGCAATGGTCTTAAGTTGTGGTGGGAGAGGTCTAGGTTGGATATTAGGAAAAATTATTTCACTAGGAGAGTGGTGAAGCACTGGAATGGGTTACCTAGGGAAGTAGTGGAGTCTCCATCCCTAGAGGTGTTTAAGTCTCGGCTTGACAAAGCCCTGGCTGGGTTGATTTAGTTGGGATTGGTCCTGCCTCGAGCAGGGGGCTGGACTTGATGACCTTCTGAGGTCTCTTCCAGCTCTATGGTTCTACGATTCTATGACCTGGGGCACTGGACTGGGGTGCAGGTGTTTGGGTTGTGAGCTAGGGCAGGAGGGGACTGTGATCTGGGGCCGAGGACTGGGGTCCTGGATCTGGGAGGGGGTATGGGTGCAGGAAGGAGACAGAGGATTTGGGTATGTGGAGTAAGGGGGCAGGAGTGAGGGGGCAGAGAGTTGGGGAAGGGAAGGGCTGGGGTACCAGAGGCAGTGTCTGGTCAGGAGACTTACCAGCCAGCAGCTCATTCCTGAATCAACCTCCCTGCCTGCTCTGGCCCCGCACAGGCTGCAGCCATGTACTCTGTGATTAACTACAAAGCCAGCCAATGGGATTGTGCTGGGGGTGGGAGCAGCTCCTAACGCATTTCCTGCTCCCCTCTAGGCTCAGTTTTTAAAGTGAAGCCACCCCACACCTGCCTTTCTGATTGGCGTGTGGGTGGGGTGAGGCAAGCGGGGAGCCTGCCTGGGGCTCCCCATGATGTCCGTGGGCTGGATCTGGTGGCTTGGCGAGCCGGATCTGGCCAGTGGGCCATATTTTGCCCAGGCCTGCATAAGCTGAAGATAGGTGAGTATAGGGATCATGGGGCTCAACTTCATGGTTGAAATAAAAGTTTTTATTGCTTCGAATTGTTGAACTGGCAGATATGTACGAGCTGTGGTAGAATCAAGGTGCGCTCCAATGAACTCCAGGGATTGGGTCAGGCAGAGAGTAGACTTCTGCTTGTTGTTGCTAAAGCCTAGAGATTCGAAGAAGGTCTTGGTGAAGAGGATCATCTCTCTTGTGGCATGCTGTGAAGGGCCGCAAATGAGACTATTATCTGGGTATGGAAATATCATGATTCCTTTACCATGAAGATACACTGCTGCTATCATCAGGGTTTTGAAGAAGAGTCTGGGGGCAGATAAGAGGCTGAAAGGCTGAACTCTGTACTGGAAGTGGTCCAAAGCCACTGTGAAATGGAGAAAGCGCCTGTGCTCTGGGTGAATGGTTATAGGAAAGTATGCATCTTGAAGATCGAGGGCTGCAAACCAGTCTCACTCGTCCAGTGCTGGGATAGTTGCCGTGAATGTGACCATCTTGAATCACTGTTTGCAGAGGTATTTCTTTAGATGGCAGAGGTTGAGGATGGGTCTCCATCCACCTGTCCTTTTCCCTGTGAGGAATAATTTGAGTAAAATCCCCTGCCCTGATATTGTTCGGGTACCCTCTCTATAGTCCCTATATGTAGGAAGTAGTGTACCTCTTGGTGGAGTAACGTCTCTTGAGGGGGTCCCTGAAGAGGGACGGGGAGAGCAGGGAGGTTGGTGGAACTGAGAGGAGGAGAATGGAGTATCTGCATTTGATAATCTCTAGGACACAGTGGTCCATGGTAATTGCTGCCCACTGGTTGTAAAAGGGGCACAAACGATGATAGAATATGGCATATTAGAAAGGCAATGGTTGAGGAGGAGTACATTTTCCTGCCAAACAGATCTAAGCACTTATGATCCTTGTCTTGCACAGCAGGTCTGTATTATGGCATCTTAGATCTGCTGTGTGCCACATCAACCAATAGAGAATTTGATTGAGGATGGAGGAATAAAAAGTTCATTCCTTTAGAGGGGACAAAATGCTTCTTGTCCGCTCTCATGTTGGTTGGCAGGGCTGTAGCAGGTGTTTGCCAGACCTTGTCTGCTGCTTCTAGAATTGCCTCGTCTAAAGGTCGTGCAGTCCTTGACTTAGTGGAAGGGTGAAGGTTTTTCAACAGTTTGTGCTGTTTTTCCGGCACTTCTGATAGCACGACTTCTTGCTTAGTAGCAACCCTTTTAAACAAATCCTGGAATTGCTTCATGTCACCAGTTGGTGACAGATCCTCAGGGATAAGGATGATTGAGGATGATTTGTCCGTTGGCAACACCTCAGTGTGGTTGGTGTCCAGGTCACTGATGATTTGTCCCTCCTCTGTGTCCATATCAATCATTTGGGAGGGAGGTGTGAGGGTTTGAAGGTGGTATTGACCTGTGGGATAGTATTGAGGATGCAGTAGGTCGGTGCTGTGTGGATGCACAATGACGGTATGGAGACCAGCGGGGTAGATGATGTGGATGATAGGACCAGTTTGGGTACCATGGGGGTTGGTGGGGATAGCATGGCTGCTGTCTGCCAGGGATGTAAAGGACTAGTCAACAGGATAGTCGACTAGTCACCGCCCCCCTTACTGCCTCTATCAGAGGTGGGGGGAAGAGGAGGGTACTTAAAAGTGGCAGCACCGCACAGAGCCCGGGATGAGCAGGGGACTCCCCAGCTGACCCCGGGCTCAGTGCAGTGTTGCCACTTAGAAATGCCGGGGGCAGCCAGGGATCAGCTGCGGACTCTCCAGCTGACCCTGGGCTCCATGCAGCATGCCAACTTTGAAATGTGCAAGAGTCCCCAGTGGAAGCCCTTGTTCATTTCAAAGTGGAAGCACCCGTGTGGAGCTCAGAATCAGTAGGACTTCCCGCTGGCCTGGGCTCCACATGGCATTCCAACTTTGAAATGCACAAGAGCCCCCACTGGGGCTCTTGTATATTTCAAAGGCAGAATGCGGAAGTGCTTATCGACTAATCGACATAAATTCCATTGACTACGTGACTAGTAAATTAATCCACAGTAAACATCCCTAGCATATACCATAGGGTGAATGCATTCTGGTTGGAGAAAAGTGCTGTGATGAAAATATACTCCGACGATCCCCTTCATAGTTGCTATAGTGTGACAGTACTGGTGACCACGGTAGGGGAAGAGAGCCATGCAATGAGAAGCGGGATCGGGAGCGGTGCCTAAAAGAGGATGCATACAAATATCTAGATCTCGATTCCATATGTGGCACTGGTGGATTGCATTCTTGTGTGCATGCAGCAGGATGGTGACGGATGGACACTGGTTCCTGCGGTGCTGGAGAGTGCAGTGCCAACGTGGGTTTGGGGTTTTTTTGCAGTTACATGACCGGCAGATCTTATTCTGTGGGGTTTTCCTGTATGAGCCATGTATCGTCTCTGTTGTTTCAGTCTTCTCTCTTCTTCTTCATCTTAGTTATTAATTAAATTTTTAATTTTTTTTGAAGCAGAGGTGCAGATGAGGATGGTACCAACTCCGGGCTCAGCATGCACAGCATCTGTTTTGTTGATTTTGACCTGGCTTTGGTGGGCACTGAGGTTCTGGAGTCTTATCCTGTTCCCTGGCACTAGGGTCTCTTTGGTGCCATGATAGTTGGTGCTGCAGTTTGTTCAGAGCGCAATGTCAATTCTGATACCAATGCTGCACGTAGCCGTGCAGTGCCTGAAATGTCAGGTTTGTCTCCTGTACTGACATTTGGTTGGAGGGAGCGGGCTGGAGAAGCCCTACTTTTGGTTGTGGGCTTATGTGGTGGCGAGCTCAGGGTTTTCTTGTGCTTTGTGGAAGAGTCAGTGTTGCTGCTCATCTGCACCTCAAGCACCTTATCAAGTAACAACATGTGTAGCCTGAGCTCCCTGTTCTTATGGGTTCTGGTTTTAAGGCTACGGCAATGGACGCACTTCTGGGGAACAGTTGCTTCTCCCAGACAATTAATACAGGACCTGTAGCTGTCTGAGGCAGGCATAGGGTCGCGGCACTTTTCACATTTTTTAACATTGGGGGAGCCTGGCATTTTGCTATTGTGTCTTCCCTGCTTTTTTTTTTTTTTTTTTGGCAGTTACATGACCGGCAGATCTTATTCTGTTGGGCTACGTCTACACTGGTGGCTTTTTGCACAAGAACTGTTTTCCGGAGGAGTTCTTGTGCAAAAAATCTTCCACAAGAGCACGTCCACACTGCCATGTGCTTTTGTGCAAGAGATATGCTTTTGAGCAAGAGCATCCATAGCAGTGTGGACGCTCTCTTGTGCAAGAAAGCTCTGATGGCCATTTTAACCACAGGGGCTTCTTGTGCAAGAAATTCATATTGCCTGTCTACACTGCTCTCTTGTGGAAGAGCTCTTGCGCAAGAGGGCTTATTCCTCGTGGGGAGAAGAATAAATTTTCCGGAAGAAGCTCTGTTTTATGATGCTATATTGTAAATTTACTCGTGCAAGAACGCACATGCAGTGTAGACAGCTGGCAAGTTTTTGTGCAAGAACAGACGTTCGTGCGCAAAAAACCACCAGTGTAGACATAGCCTGGGGTTTTCCTGTATGAGCCATGTATCATCTCTGTTGTTTCAGTCCTCTTAGATATTAATTAAATTTTTTTAAAAAATTTTGAAGCAGAGGCCAACGTTAGTGGCATGTGACCCCTCAGAGGCTGCGTCCTAACTGTTTACAATGATTATGAGGAACAAAAACATCTTTTTTTTAACTAAATAATACTAACTAGAAATTATGAAAAAGTAAACAGTTCAACTAATTACAATTGAAATCCTATCTACAGAGAGGGATCAATCTCCGTCTGCGACCAGGGCGGTCAGGAAGAACTGATGGAAGTTGGGCTGCGCGTGCAAACTCCAAAGGGGTGAACAGCATGCACCATTATCACACATGTACAGCCCAACTAGACACTAGTAGAAAAAGTCTCCGATCTGTGGCGCAGGACAAGCCCAACATCAGCACGTGGACATCACTCGAAGAACTTTGTACTGTGTGTTGTAACTGAAATCAATATGTTTGAAAATGTAGAAAACATCCAAAAATATTTAAATGGTATTCTATTGTTGTTTAACAATATGATCAATCATGAGATTCATCCCAATTAATTTTTGCGATTTCTTTACAGCCCTAATAAAAACCTATGTGGGTCTGTGAAGTGAAGTGAAGTGAAGTATTACATTTAGATGGATAACCATAATAAATATTTAACATACGCAAATGGGATCAAAGGAATACCGCATTAATAAAACAAGTTTGTGAGGAATAAATCTTGACTTTATATTACAAATTCAGAGAGGCCATTCAGAATTCTGTCTTAGGTTTTCATTAATTTGACACCATGTATCTTTTAAAACCAAGATTAGGATAACTATGTCATTGGAAGCATAACATTAATTCCTAATTTCTTCTACTTATCAATAATTGTGTCTCCTTTTTTGTTCTGTCTTTACACATATCTAAAACATCAGAGAATGCCAGCTGGAATTGCACTGTATATTGAGCATTGTGCACTATTTCCCAACTTTAGTACCTCTCTAGGAAGCCACTGATCAATAAGTTTACATGCCTTTCAAATATTTCAGAAGGGTACAGGTAGTTTATTAAAATGAGTCAGAAAAAAGTTTTCCTTTATAATTTCATTGGCTTCTGTTTCTTTTGCAAACAGAAATAATTGATCAATGTGTTTTGCTACAGGACATAATCATATCATAATTATTTTGCATACATTAATCAGTGTTAAACTGCTAGTTTAGTAGAAGAGTCAACAATACACAGAATAATTTACAATTCTCTCTCATATCAAAATACAAGTTAATCTCTTTTGCTTATTAATTCATTTTTATAAGTATAGTTGTAAATTATTTTTTTAATTTGAAGTTAAATATAATTTTTATTTCTTTTTCAGAGACCATTATCTGTGGAAATCTAGCTCTATTAAAGTTCTTTAAAGTGTCAAATAACAACTAAGTAGTATAAAACTTGTAAAGTGATTGACCAGACTTCAGAGTAAGCAGTTAATCTCTGTTTGAACTCCTATAAAGTGTATAATATATACTTATATTCATGAGTAAATTGGACCTTGAACAGTAATAAGTATCCTTGACAAAGTTTTCTGATGTATTTAACATAATTTTACGCATCTGATTTTTGTAATGTGTACCTTTTAAAAAGTGTTTTTAATGTTATCAGGTTCAATTGAGATTAACAGTCTTTCAATTATTAACCAAAATATGCCTGCATTGATAGGAATGGTATCTTTACTAGTAAGCATTATCTGGATATCTTGTACAATGCCGTACCAAGAGCCATTCATGTCCTCTATGTAGCTATGAGGCATAACTCCTTTTAAGCAATCAGATTGTTTCATTTTCCCAATGTAGTCAACTTCCAACAACTGCTTTGCAGAGTGTCCATATGTAAAAAACTGTGATCCAATCTGGAGCAAGAAGTGTAATGTAAATCATAATTTCAGATTAATTAAACATGCGCTTACACATAATACTTGGCGTGTCCTAGGCACATTGTACTGTACATGCTGAGGTCTCGCTCATCAGAAAGCTTATGAGAAAACACAGCATTACCAAGGAAGGAATTGCACTGTGTGAACCACCTTTCCTCCCAGTAGGGAAGCAAAACAAAACAAACAAAAACAAAAACAAAAAAACCCTGCTGTCTCTTTCTCTTCCTTTAGGTAAAAAGTATGTATGGGGAGTGGGGAAAAGAGGAAGAATGTACAGTACGTGTGCCTTTCATCTTGTATTCCAAAAGAACTTCAGTACATCGAAGGGAGCCTAATAAGACTTAACTGTTGCCATTCCTTTGTCCACACTGTGCAACTGGCCCAGGCAACCCTCAGGTTTATCTTGACATTCATCTTGTAAGCAGGCTCTGCTTCTCCAGAAATGAGAGGTTTTCATGGCTTTATTATTCATATTTGTGCTCTCTGTTCCCCGTTGGCAGTTGCGTGACACCATTTTCCAGCTATTGCTCACAGTATGAAATGTGGAGATGTTCCTAGGAATTCTGTGAATCAGGACTGCAGTGGCATTGCTGACTGCTATATAGCAGGCATCGTGAGATAATTAAATAAGTTAGTCCCAACTATTTCAAGAAGAAAATTGAAGCCTTTAGGGATGCCATATTTCTGTCTGGCTATCTATGTGCACAATACCAACGAGGATTGCAGATACTGGGAGATGGCTGCTGGAATAAACCTTAGGGATTAAAAATTGAGGGCCTCATTCTCCATTCAGTTAGACCTGTTTTACATTGCTGAAATGTTATGAATGTTGGTGGAATTACACTTGGGTAAAACTGGAGAAATGGAGTGGAGAATCAGGATTTTTAGAAATTAAAATAATTAGAGAATTACCTGTTGATATAATTTTTAATTGTAAGCTCCTTGATAGACAAAACTTGGAAATGATATCAAGGAGGTTTTTCTGTTTATGAATTCCCAGTAGCATATTTATGGGACTATGTGGAGAGAAAGCTCCTTATAAGTACATTGTCAGCAGCAGGTCTTCCAAATAAAGCAGGTTCAAATGCTCTATTTCTCATTTGACCTACTAAAACTTCATCAGTTTGGACAACATTGCAGCAAAAGATAATATGCCAAATAACATGAACATGAATATATAAAGTTTTCTCTTTAACTGCAAGCTATAGGAACAATTTGACACAGCTTGGAAAGGATATATTGTATTCCTGATCTGTTGAGGCATTTCTTGGATGAGTCAAGGAATACATTTTGAAACCACCTATCACTGCAGGCACTACTTGAGGAAAACACCTGTATGCTATTTTGAGCGTCATACTGGGATTTTGACTCCTATATCTGAATATATTTAGTTCTTTATTTTTATTTTTTAATTCCTGGCATGGATGATAGAAGGAGAAAGCGAAATCTTTTAGTTATTCGGTCAGATATCCCCTCTTTTTTTTTTTTTAATAACACTTAGAATACTTCAGTCTGATCCAGCAGGAGAAAAGAAAATGTTTTAATGCCACATTTTCTTTATCTGTTATTGAAAAAAGGAAATGTGTTGTCCTCTATTCTGCAATGTTAGAAAAACACAAACTGACTCAAGGACATTAAAATGCCTGAAGAATTGGATTGCTGTACTGAGAATTCATCTGTACTTAGAGTATAATATGTGGGTTTTTTATTCCTGATGAAAAAGCTGGACTGAGAAGGCAGGTTGTTCCATTTGAATCAACCCTTAAGAGTTTTCAAGGGACTATCCCGATAACTTAGTCCCACTGAAAAAGGAATGATATTATCATTATCAAGATGTTGTGATGAATTAGGATCTTATATTTCAGATTTTTGTTGCTGCTGATCTCTTTGGCTATATCTAATAATGCCCTGTGTGGTATCAATCAAAGCTATGTTGTTTGAGTCCAATGTGGCCACGCAATCAAAATGTTTTTCTTTCCTTCTTTCTTTTCTTTAATTAAAGGAATTCAATAGTATTTAAATACTCTTAATATTTTTCCAAAGAAGTTAGGAGGTCTTGTTTCATTCATTAAGATAATCTGGGGCTGATGGTGACGCAGGCTAGGAAGACAAGATCACTATGAGAAGAGAGGAAAACAGAGGCATGAGATATATGGGAGAAATTCCTACTTGTTTTGCCCACAGATGGAAGAGATAGCAAATAAAAGCAGAAGACCATCCTTTCGGTCCCCTGAGGCGGTTGGAAAAGGTCATCATTTTGACAGCTTTTTGCTATTGACTTAGTCAATGATCACCTTGAAGGGACAGAAGAATATCTTCTGCCAAAGCAGAAGTTACTTATGGCAGCTGAGCAGTGGTGTGAGAAGTTTCTCTTTCTCAAAATTTTTTCTCTTTTTCTAAAATTAACTATTTAGTTTATAAAGTGCTTAGCACGATGGGCTCCTATATTAATGGAATGATCATAGTTTTGAAACACATCATACACTTTGTTTTGAGATATGAGTACACAGTATTATATGAGTATGCAGTTAAATATTTTAATGCTGTATATGAGTGCTCTATAAATACATTTTAAATGACTGTTTGGCCTAAACTCTTTATTTTTGAAAAAGTCACTTTAATGCTGATAATAATGTGATAGCGCGCAAATCAGCAAAGCACTGAATTACATGAATAATTTCAATCATATGAGTTGTCCCACTCTACTCAAAAGGGCTATTCATGTGTTTAAATGCTTTGCTAGATAGAGACCAGAACAACAGTATTCTATTTATCTAAAGACCACTGCAACAGGAGGGTGTAACAACCTAGAGTTGCTAATTTTGTTTAAATGTATTCTTAGAGGTTTCATCACATGACATAATCTTTAATTAAAGATTAATCTTTAATTCTTGGAAAATGAAGGAGAATCTTGGAGGGCTGGCAACAATGTAAGCCAGGAGACGGTAAAGGAGCTTTTTGGGACACAGGAAGCCACACTCTCTTGTCTTTGCTGGGCATGCTCCCAGTTGCTGGAGCATTCAAAAGACAGCAGTGCAATTTAATCTGTGTTGACTATGAGTCAGGTGCAGCAGTCAGAGCCAAGCCCTGGAAGTCCACTGATTGCACTAGCTGAAAGTAAAGACTCACTTTTGCTAGCAAAGGAGATTCAGGACATGGATCAGAGGTGAACACAGTAGAGACCACGGAGGAAATGGAATAAGGTGTGGGAGCATACTTAGAAGTATCAGGTCCTAGGCCATGTATACGAGATGCTGCTTTGAAGGTCCCTGGATCAGAACCCAGTGGAATAATAGTGTTGGCTCCTTCCCTCCCATTCTTACCAGTGAGTGACACGACTTCAAATTATAGTCACTAGGCAAGGCAACATTTGGATTCTCACCAATGATCCTGAACTGGCGAGGGAGATCACCCCTTGGAATCTTGCTATGAGTATACCTTGGAATACTGCCATTCCAGAGCACACCGCCAACCTTCCAACAAGCAAGTACAACATAGACCACTCAGTGCATGCTTGTTCCAACATGAATGTATACCTGATTTGGCAACTACCACTTATGATTGTAGAATAGTTTGGTGTCCACTGGCCATTCCGTTCTTGGATTGGTGAGACTGCCAATTAATGTAAACTTTATAGTGATTTCTGTTAATTGCATACCACTTCATTAAGAACTGAACTGAGAATGTGCCTAGCAACTCCTTTCAAAAAGATCAACAATTGGTGGTATTATCTTTCTGAAATGGCAGATGATGGTTCTAATCCTGCAAGCACATTGTAGTTAAATTTTAGTGAATGGGACTACTCATGTGTAAGGGTAAGCAAATGCGTATGTGTTTGGAGAATCAGGGCCTTGATCTATTTTAAAACCAGTGACCTACAGACGAAAAATTATGAATGAATGAATGAATGAATGAATGAATCACTATAAGTAAGGGAAAATGACTCATTACCTTGATCTTGTGCTTTACCTACAGGGACATAGTCAGGATTAGCCCAGACAACTTGTGTGAATTCTTCTTTGTAGTGATTCTTCATAAGTAAATAGGCTTCTTCTGTGTCAGTCTGTGAATGGGGATTTGAACTTGGAACAACTTCTATTAGTTCATTATTAATATGGAATTCCGTGCATGAAATTGGTTTCCTAAAATCCAGAAATTGAGTTTTTTCAACATATTCTGATGCTTACACAGTTCTTTGCAAGAACATTCTATGTAATTTAAAATTATTGCATACTGTCTTTATTCCTTAATCTATTAAACCCAAATATACAATAACTTATTTTGTAATGATATCTCTTTTAACACTAAAAATGACTGACAAGAATTGGCAATGATACAGTGCACTTAAATTATGATTAGACACAATCTAATTATGCCTGATCTGTGACCAAAACTATATAGAAAGGCTAAATTCAGACTTGGTAACTGTCCAGTTCTGAGCGCCATATTTTAAGAAAGGTGCGGACAAACTAGAGAGATTACAGAGGAGAGCAACAAAAATGGTAAGATTAGAAAAACTGATCACAGAATCATAGGGCTGGAAGACACCTTAGTAGGTCATCGAGTACAACTCCCTGCCCAAAGCAGGAAGATCTGAATGATTAAAACAATGAGGCACATGTAGTCTTGGAAAAAAAAAAAGACTGAAAGGGACCTGATATGATATGTCTTCCAATATGTTATTATAAAGAGGATGGTAATCAATTCTTCTCCATGTCCACTGAAGGTAGAACAAGGAATAGTGAATTTAATCGGAAGCAAAAGAGATCTAGGTAAGACATCAGAAAAAGCTTTCTAACTATAATGGTAGTTAAATGGTGGAATAGTTTAACAAGGAAGGTTGTGGATTTCCCATCATTAGAGGTTTTTAAGAAAGATTAAATGAATACCTGCTAGGTTTACTTGGCCCTGCCTCAGTGAAGGGGACAACCTTTTGAGGTCCCTTCCAATCTGCACTGAATTGAGTTATCTTTACTTGTATTTACAACAGGTCTGAATTTGTTTCAAGTATGGAAATATTCACATGATGCTGCATTATCACTGAATTTCAAGGTGTGATACCTCAGATTTAGCTAGAAATATACAAAGCAGCTGTATTACAGATTGAACCTCTCCAGTCCGGCACTCTCTGGTCTGGCAACATCCACGATCCGGCATGATAAGTGGACATCTGGCTGAAATCATGTATGTGGCCAAGTTTCCCGCGGTCCTGTAAAGTTTGTTTATAGCCACCAGTTCTGGTGCTCAGTGTTCTGTGCTGTTATTTAGCTCTAATTTACCCCTAAATGTCTTCTAAGAGGCCAGTAGGAATGGAAGTTTGGGTAATGCTTCTAGACAATACTGACCTCCCATGGCTCGGCAAATTCTCTGTATCTGTACCAGTCGGGTCCCGAGGGTGCCAGACTAGAGAGGTTCAACTTGTATATACTTTTATATCTTTAAATTAGAGTCTTATCTAATTTGATTTGTCAATTTCACATGCGTTCATTTTTTTGATTGTATCACATTGGTATATATGGTTGTGCCGATTTTCTTCCACATATTGATCTGAGGAAGTGGGTCTGGCCCACGAAAGCTCATCACCTATAAACCATCTTGTTAGTCTTTAAAGTGCTACATAGTTCTGCCTTTTGTTTCAGCTACACCAGACTAACACGGCTGCATCTCTATCACTTGTCACAGGCCAGTTCCTTAAGCCAAATCCAAAGGGAAAGCTTGGAATTACAATACATATGCAAATTCAATTCAATTAATTATGGACTTAATCAAGATATGGGGTGGTGAAACCTTTATCAATGAAGGTGCTAACTACTTTCTGAATGGTATCCTTCCTGCCTTATCCATCCACTGACTTTGATCTTTATCTACTCAGGTTTAACATCCTTTCTCCTGATACTTTATGCATAGACGTAGGGGGGTGGGCGACAGAACATCTTTCTCCCCCCCCCCCTTCCATTCTCCTATTTATTTTGAGTTTCCTTATCCTCTAATCATAACTCTGGTCATCTGAAGAAGTGGGCTGTGCCCACGAAAGCTCATGATACCGTCTACATGTTTTGTTAGTCTATAAAGTGCTACCAGACCATTTGCTTGCTGTTTTTTTTTTTAGTGAGTAGATAGTGCAAATAGTTACAAGAGGCTGTTAAGAACCATTAGCACCTCCATTGT
This sequence comes from Pelochelys cantorii, assembly GCA_032595735.1. NCBI lineage: Eukaryota > Metazoa > Chordata > Testudines > Trionychidae > Pelochelys > Pelochelys cantorii. Next base: position 121,742,581 of record CM064330.1, read on the forward strand.
TTGGTTGGAAGATAGTGTGGAAGATGATGTCTGTTTGGATCTGTGTGAGTTGTGTAGTTGATGGATTTCCACTCCATAGGGCACTATCTTCCACATTTTAATGACTTAAACAATCAACCAACCAATGGAGGTGCTAATGGTTCTTAATAGCCTCTTGTAACTATTTGCACTATCTACTCTCTCGACATGCATCTGACGAAGTGGGTCTTTGCCCACGAAAGCTTATGCTCCAACACTTCAGTTAGTCTATAAGGTGCCACAGGACTCCTCGCCGCTATCTACTCTCTGTCTCTCTTTTTTCCCCTCCCCTCCTCTTTTTTCTTCTTTCCTCTCCCCCCCCTTCCCTTATTTATTTTTGGATCTGGACTTATTATACTCCGGTCATCTGAAGAAGTGGGTTTTCCTCACGAAAGCTCATGATACCATCTACATGTTTTGATAGTCTTTAAGGTGCTACTAGACTATTTGTTGTTTTTTAAGTTTTTCCTGTTACAAACTAACTCGGCTACCCCTCTGAAGGTATTAAAATAGTATCAGACAACAGCAGACTAATTAGGAGGGAAAAATGTATCAGATCTATTTCTTTTTTAATCATAAATGTTAACAATGCTTTATTTCTGTATAATACTGTATATCTGTCATTAGAAGCAATAAATAGGATCATTTAGAGTGAGAAAGGACACACCTTTAAACACTATTGAAATACACTGGATTAGAACACCACTTCAGGTTTGTTCCTACAAGATGCTGAGCACTCTAATCAGCTCGCAAGATCCTGGTTAAGCAGTTAACAAATTAAATATAATGTTTAACTGGTTAACTAGGATTATACATCCCTAATTTGCATCAGGTATCTTCCTCTTGCCAATTGTTCATACAAGAGAGAGAGGCTCCCTGCTCTCTATTCTGATGCTCAACAACTCCTTGGCCCAGAGCTGCTGAGGGCAGCAATTACAGAGAATGTATACCTTCACCTCTGTAGCCCTGGGCTATAGCATGCTCAATCAGTCTGTGAGAATGGTGAATGTGATTCAGACCATGTCTACACTATCACTTATTTATTTATTTAAAGTATTTTTACCCCACCTCTTTATTTAAAATATTTGAGGTGGCTTACAAAATTTTGGTTTTTTGTTTGTAGTTCGTCTCTTGAATGACATAAGTTTGCCATATAAGAAGAGGTAGTGTGCACAGCGCTATGCTGAGGGGAGAGCTTCTCTTTCATCAGCATACAAGTGATCTTAGAAGAGCACTGATGCATCAGTGAGCTTGCTAATATAGACATGGCCTTCACCACATATAGGACCTGTGATGGGCTGGAACATGGTCAGTGAGGATAGACTTTTCAGGGATTTTAGCTACTAAACTAAAAGAAGTCTCAGACCACTGAACATGTAACAAAGATTTCTGAAATGCTTGTAACTTTTTCAAATTTAAGCAGACATTCCTGAGAACAGGAAAAGGTGGATTCCTGATACAAAGGGTACCACATGCCAAAGTACTATAGTTTCTCAAAGAAAAGATCACATGAATTTTTTAACACCGCAAAACAACTTATTTTTCCAACCTTGTCCAAAGAAATGGCTGAACCATTTTAACTGAAAGTTTATAAAAAGATTCTTGAGGCAGATATCTAGCAGGGAAAATTTCAACTCTAGAGGCCAAAGTTTGGCAAAGTTATAAGCAATTGGTATCAGGGTCTTATAATAACCTTAATAATAGGCAATGACCCACCTATAAGTAAAGATACTGAATAACCAGTCACTGCTCTCTGGATTAGAGTGGGTGGGAACATATCAGTATATACTATACTGTGGTATACTTTGACAATTTACTGTGCTGAACTATAATAAAACCAAGCACAACAATGCAGTAAAATAGGATACTATTGCTTAAATCCAGGACTATACTACTCCTGGGGTTTCTATAATTTCCTCACAGCAGTCTTTAATTGACAATTTGAAATAATTTGATGCTATCTGCCAGTTTACTCACGTCGCTATTTAATCACATATCATTAGTAAACATAGTAAATAACACCAATTCTAGGACAGCCTTTAGGTAGAGCCCTGCAAATCCATGGATATTTGCTTTATGTCCATGGGTATCTGCATTCATGGATATATATGCAAATATCCATGGCTCATTTTTGCTGCTAGAGAAGTGAATACAAATTTTGAATCTAGAATCCTGTTTCATATCCATGGATGTGTATGCAGATATCCACAGATCATTTTTGCAGATGCAGACACTAACTGTATATCCATGCAGGGCTCTACCTTTAGTTACCCAATGTTAACCTTTGTCAAGCTGAAAATTCATCATGCATTCCTGGTCCTTGTTTTCTGTATTTTAAACAGTTTCTAATCCATGTCAGCACTTTACTTCTCAGACCAGGACTACTTTTAGTCTCCTCTTTTCTAAACTGAAAGGTCCCAGTCTTTTTAATCTCTCGTCCTAGGGCAGCTGTTCCAAACCCCTAATTTTTGTTGCTCTTTTCTGCACTTTTTCCACTGCCAAGATATCTTTTTTGAGATGAGGTGACCACATCTGCACATAGTATTCAAGATGTGGGCGTGCCCTGGATTTATATAGAGGCAATAAGATTCTCTGTCTTATTCTTGGCCCCTTTTTAAATTCTTCCTAACATTCTGTTCACTTTTTTGACTGCTGCCACACATTTAATGGATGTTTTCAGAGAACTATCCACAATGATGCCAAGATCGCTCTTTTGAGTAGCAATAGCTAATTTAGTCCCCATCATTTTGTATGTATAGTTGGGATTATGTTTTCCAATATGCATTACTTTGCATTTATCAACATTAGAATTCATTTGCCATTTTGTTGCCCAGTCACCTAGTTTTGTGAGATCCGTTTGAAGCTGTTTTGGACTTCGCTTTCTGGAGCAGTTTAGTATCATCTGCAAATTTTACCACCTCAATGTTTACCCTTTTCTCCAGATCATTTATGAGCCTATGCCTTTCAATAAAACTTCAAGCCCTAAGTGCTATCGACCCTTTTGAAACAGGAACTTAGCCATTTTAATCAGCTAGACCCAGATTTTTAAAGGTATTTTGGCATTGCTGAGCCTAGCATTATAATGCGTAATTGATTAAGAGCCTAAATCTCATTTGGAAATGAGATTTAGGCATTTAGGAGTATCCCCTCAAAAGGAAGATTTTTCCACACCATGCCTCTTATTTTTGTCGCCCTCACCTGGTCCTTTCCTATTTTTGATACTGTATGTCTCAACTTAAATTTACTTGCATCTCTAAGTAAATTGTTGACTTATCAGCAATGGTGTCAGCACCAACCCAGCACACTCTCTTAAGTTAACTATGAGGCAAAGGAAAAAAGGTCAGCCTTTACAAAGTACTGTAATCGTATCTACCCTGATGCCTAACATTATATATATATCTGCCAAAAAATACAGAGTATAAACCAGAGAAGCATCTATCATTGTTTCATGCCGATGTTAAAATTATATAAAAATTCTTAACCAATAGGCTATCTTAACGATACCAATTAGGCATATTTTATTACCTATAAATGGGATATCAATAAATAAATTCATTTCCTAATTTATGTTTCCACTTAGCTCACTTTTGAACTGACATGAACCACCTCTCAAATTGCAGAAGTTTAGGCAGGAATACAGTTATCCTCAATTAGCTTGTCATTCAATTCTTGGAATGCCATAGCAAAAACCAACTGATAGTACATACAATTGTTTACTCATTCTAGGATCTTACAAACAATGTTAAACTCTTTGGTCATAATCAGTAAGGCTTCTGAAGGTGTGTATCTGAATCACAGAATCATAGAATAGTAAGACTGGAACGAACCTGGAGAAGTAATAGGGTACTCGAAAGAAGTCTGGGGGGTACATCAGCACAACTGAAATTTGGAGAAACATAAATTTTTGTTTTAAGTTTTACAGTGCTTTATTATTTTTATACTTTTTACACCCAAAAATTTAATCGCCCGCCCAGCTGCGATTAACTTGTTTAAACAAATGTGTTGAAATGGTAGAAAAAATTTTGGTGTGTCTGAAAACTATAGGTACTGGGGGTACTTATAATTTTTTTAAGGGGTACTTTATAAAAAAAAGGTTGAGAAACATTGATCTAGACTATCTCTGACAGGTGCTGTCAAATCTGCTCTTAGAAACCTCCAGTGACAGATATTCCACAGCCTCCTCAGGCAATTTATTCCAGTGCTTAACCTCTCTGACAGGATTCTTTTCCCTAATGTCCCGCCTAAACCACCATGGTTGCAATTTAAGCCCATTACTTCTTGTCTTATCCTCCAAGGTTAACGAACAATTTTTCTCCTTCCTCTCTGTAACAACCGTTTGGAACAGGAAACTTGAAAAGTATTATCATGTACACCTGCTTTTCTTCTCCAGACTAAACATACCCCATTCTTTCAGTCTTCCCTCATAGGTCATATTTTCTATACCTTTAGTCATTGTTCTCTAGACATTCTCCAAATTGTCCATATCCTTCCTAAAATGTGATGCCCAGAACTGGACACAAGACTTCAGTTGAGGCCTAATCTGAGCAAAGAAGAGTGGAATTACTTCTGCTAATATGTCCCAGAAGGATGTTTGTTGTTTTTGCAACAGCGTTGTACTGTTTACTCATATTTTGCTTGTAATCCAGTATTACCCCCAAATCCCTTTTTGCAGTACAACTTCCTATGCAGTAATTTCCCATTTTGTATGTGTGCAAGTGCCTGGTCCTTCCTAAATGGAGTACTTTGCATTTATCCTTATTGAATTTCATTCTATTATTTCAGACCATTTCTCTGGTTTGTCATAATACAGTTACCTACAGTTGTCCAAGATAACTGTATTATGATTTAGAAACCAAATAAACATATGCCACCAAAGCTTCAAAACATGCCTATTTTCCCCAAGGCATTTTAGTTGAAGGTACCTTACAGAGCAGCATGAGTGTATATTCTCTTATTCTACATCTATTCATATAGCAGATGATTCAAAAAGCCTTTTTAAAGTACTTCCAGACATTGCTACAAATGCACTAAGTGAAAACTATAAATAATAATTAAATGTTGCAAAAAGCAATACAGTACCAAGTCCTAAATAAATAAATAAATAAATAAATATGCATTGAAAACAACATTCTGGCTAAATAATTATATACCAGCTCTGAAATCCTCACACAGAAAAACTCCCAGTGACTTAATTTAAAGTAAATTCAAGTATTACATCTGCTCCTATGTTCTTCTACCAATTTTTTGTGGCTTTACAGGCACATTTTCTGATGTTTTTATTTGTTTTTTATTTGTTTTTCTTTCTCCTGTTACTTTGTAAAAGACTCCAAACAATGAATAAAATAAACTGATTAACCAGCATGACAGACCAGCTGGCTGCCGCGTTCTAATGGAGGGCAGGTATGCTGGGCTCTGGGTAGACAGTTTTCTCTTCCCTGATAAACAGGGCTGAGCCTAGTGCAGCATAATCAGGCAGGCTCCTAGGGCCAATTAAAAGCTCACTGGGAGCAGCATGCTTATCAGAGCACCTTTAGCCCATTAAGGCCTTCTGGGGCTTGTTAAGGCCTCCCTGCAGAGAGGTAGGAAGCTCAAGATCTGAGAGTGAAGAGTACTAGGTGAGAGCTGACAACTGCAAGCAAGGCGGAGTGCTGTGGAGGAGCAGGATGGACTTACTCAGGTACCAGAGGAAAGGTACTGGGAGGGATCATTTGGGGAAGTGGTCAAAGGAAGAAGTTGCCTGACTGAGAGCAGAAGAAACCTTCTGTTGCAGATGCCTTAGGGTCCCTTGGCCAGAACCTGGAGTAGTGGGCAGGCTCAGGTTTCTTCCAACCCTCTCTAAGCCACTACAGAGTCTCCCCCTGAGAGAGGAGACCATGACTATGGAGGGGTTTTCACTGCAAACCGTGGACTACCCTATGGTGAGTGTGGGCCAGTAGGCTATGACCCTTGCCTTTAGAAAAGAAGAGGCTTGTGTGGAAGGTCACAGCCAGCCTCCGGGGCAAACACTATCCCCCAAGAGCGCAAGACCCTCGGAGCACGGCCCGGGCTTTGCCACACTAGCGATACAGAGGAAAAAGGGAAGCTTACTATATACAAAACGTTCTCAAGTTCCCAAAGTAAAGAAACTGAAAAACTGAGAAATACTTTTCCTCTAATGACTCTTAGCCTATGTGTACACTACCGCAGAAAGTTGACCTAAGGTATGCAACACCAGCTACGCGAATAACATAGCTGGAGTTGATAAACCTTAGATTCAGTTACTGTGGGGGTTACACAGTGGTGAGCCAACAGGAGAAACTCTTCTGTTGACTTACCTTTCCCTTCTCATCAGGGGTAGAGTAGAGTAGTTGACTACAGAGTGATCTGTGGTTGGTTTGGCAGGTCTTCACTAGACCTGCTAAATCAACCACTCTTGGATTGATCTCAGACCAAATTGTACATGTAGCCTGTACTCATAACAATAGTCAGTATGTCATAATCAGGCAGAACTGTAATTTTAAGTTTATTATAAGTGATATGAGTAGTGAGCTAAGATTGCCTGATATTTCCCATTATATTGTAACTTTGCCAGATTTTAACTGTTCAAGTTGATTCTGGTCTCACTTAAACCATTTTTCACTGGTGTAACTTCACGGGCTTCCATGGAGTTATTTCAAATTTACAATGCGGTGAGAGCAGAACCAGGCACCATTTATCTGTTTTTTGCAAAACACACTTTTCCTTTAAAATCCTATGGAAACAATAAAGGAACTCCTTTTTATGAAAAAACATGTTTTTCACACCTGTTCCTATGCCGGACATTTTTATTGCTATTTCTTGACTAGTAGCATATTTCTGGTACATATCTCTAAAATGCAAGTTTAGCTCTACCACCACCCCCCCTGGACATATTTTTAACGATTTACAAAATGTTTTTTTCTGAATAGGTTCATTCCAGTTTTCTGGGCTGTAACTGCTTTTAAAAAAATTCAAAACCCTGACTCTTCCCTTTAAGGTCATGAACAGATTTCAAAGGCTTAGCTGAATACAGACTTTACAGCACATTATTCCACTATTTTTTCTAGTTAAATAGTAAGCAAAAAATGTTCCATGTAAATGCAGTGTAACATTTATCTAAAATATCAGGTAAATAAAAATAAACTGCAAGAAGTTTGTTAATTAAACCACATATATTCTGTGTTACTAATAACAAAGCCTTTCTATGCTCTTATTATTATTAATTTATGCTTCAGGCATTATTCAGGTAAACATCAAGAAAATTATTTTTGATTGTAAATAAAAGGTACAAACCTCTCCAGGAAATCTTCTACATATAAACTTTGCTTCCATTGATCCATAACTGAAATAGCCATCATTTTTTGTGTTGAAACAACTGATACTAGAACAGTAAAACAAATACAAATAGTTCAGAGAAAAGTCATGTTAAAATTAGTTTAATTTTTACAAGTAAGCCAAGCTCCTTCAGAAGAAGCAATGTTCTCAATCTCCCTTCAGAGATTGTGAAAGTTAACTTGAAATAAAGAAGAAATTATAAATGTTTTCATATTATCTACCTCTGTGCTTGAAATATTCTCTTTTTCATGTACCAAACCTCTGTACCAGCCTTCAAATCTCTCCATAAAACTTTTCATCACTTTATCTTCTATCACTACTCTCCTTTCCAGAAAAATCTCTCTCTCCTTTGTACCTGACTCTTAGGATGTGTCTCAACTACACCGCTCTGCCGACAGAGGGATGTAGATTAGGCACATCGCTATTGCAAATGAAGCGGGGATTTAAATATCCCGTGCATCATTTCAATAGAAATGGCCGCCGTTTTTTGCCGCCGCAGCACTTTGCCAGCAAAAAATGGCAGTCTAGACGGGGATCGGTCGACAAGGAAAGCCTTTTCCAACCGATCCCTTAAGCCTCATACAACGAGGTTTACAGAATAGGTCGGAAAAGGCTTTCCTTGTCGACCGACCCCCGTCTAGACTGCCGCTTTTTGTTGGCAATGTGCCGCGGCAGCAAAAAGTGGCGGCCATTTCTATTCAAATGAAGCACAGGATATTTAAATCCCCGATTCATTTGCAATAGTTATGTGCCTAATCTACATCCCTCTGTCGGCAGAGGGGTGTAGTTTAGACACACCCTTATTTTATTTTGTATCTGCCTAATTACATTTTAAGTTTCTCAAAGCTTCCTAGAAGTTTGTAAAAAAAAAAAAAAATCCTTACCTCTGGTGCTATACATATAAATTGAATAATAAATATCCATTTACTTTTGAGTTCAGCATGTTATCTTCACAACTGGTATGAGTTAGCACAACTGGTATCACAAAGTAATTGTTGCAACCAGGATCATCAATTCTTACATCCCAGCTGCCCAGTTTTTCACAGGGTTCAACATTAATTTGAAATGAAAATTAAAAATAAACTAGAAGACTTATCTGGTGTTGGCTGGGTCTAGCCCAGGGATGGAGGAAGGCCGCACAATCCTCCCACCGTTGCTCCCTAGGCTCAAGCTGGGACCACAGGGGCGGGGGGGGGGGAGGAGGAAGGGGAGCAGGGACAGAGGGGAGTGGCTGGCCCCAGCCCAGTGGGTGGAAGGGCACACACAGGCCAGCTTAGCATGGCTGCACTGGGTGGCCCAGTGGTACTAAGAGGGGGTGGTCTGTGGCTCCTGCAGAAGGGGGTGCCCAGACTGCGCTGCCTGGCCCTGGTAGTGCTCCTGGGGCATGGTGCTGGAGCCATGGGCAAGGGGTTTGGGGCAAAAGGGTCACTTACCTGGGCCAGTGGCCAGCCCCCAGCTGTCCACTCCCTTCCTGCCCCCAATATAGCTGTGCCCCACACTTGCTATACCCAGTGGTCACTCCACAGTGTAGCATCACTCCAATCTGCTCCCTCCTTTTCCATGTTATGGAAAATAATCAAATTCCAGGCACATCCCATTTTCCTAGCACAACCAAATCCTGACCTTGATTTAAGGTAAGAGAAGAGGAATCTGCATACCAAATTTGGTGGTCCTAGCTGTTACCGTTTACGAGTTCTTGAACCAATGGTCTCGTAGACAGACAAACACACAAATCTCCAATATATATATCTATAGATATAATACCTCTTGTCCATGGCCTCCTATACTTATCATCAGCAATAATTCCAGTATAATGATAATTTTCATCTCGATGTAAACAGGGAGGAACATGAAATGATAACCGATCAATAGAAAACTTCTGTCTTGCCACATTCTGCTCAAGAAAAACAGTAATATATAATTATCAGCTAGATTGTTCTATCCTTACTCCTGCTGAACAGAGCTTTCCTCTTAAAGCAGTCCTATTGGTTTCAATGGGATTAAGGTGCTACATATTGTGAGTAATGATGGAACAACTGGGAACCTACAAAGAATCTCAATTTTATTGAGCCAGATTTTTAGCCCTTGATCTCCACTTGCATACCTACAAAACTACATTTACACCTACTTGCAGCTGTGCATTGCACGTGCAATTATCCATGAGTATATCAATACTTGTATATATTCACTGAACAATATAGTGTGTGCGCATGTGGAAGCTGGTTAGAGGCAACGGAAAATTAATCCTATTCTGTCTGCTGTAAATGCCAGTTCAAATATGTCAGCACAAGGTCACAAAAATTCTCCAACAAATCCTATTATTTTAATCCAAAATAACAAAGGAAAACAGAGTAAGCATTTCAATAAACTGTATTGATATAGACACCATTTGAAACCTTTTTTAGACATGCTACTAATAATACTTAATATCCTCTGAAAAAATTCTAACACTTAATGTTCAGCATGGCATCCTCAGTAACTCTTTATTTAGCACCAGATTTAACAGTTTCTTCTCAAACATGGTGCCACAGAAACGCACAAAGAAAAGCACAAATTTAATGGGGGGGGGGGCGGAAAGGACGATATGGGGAGCATGGAGAGGAGGGAGAAGAGTAAGGAAGAGATTCTGTAATAGCAGTTTGGAGTGATGAGCAGGAGAAAAACTCATAATAGCACAGCTGAAGCTAACCTACTTGCCATGGTGTCTTCCATGCATTAAGGTTGGTGGGGGCTGCTCTCCTGTTGACTCCGGCTACTCTTCTCATCCTGGTGGAGTACCAGAGTCGATGGGAGAGCACTTGGAAATCGAATTGCGTCTAAGCCAGTGGTGGACAATAACCAGTCCATGGGCTGGATGCAGTTCGCCAGGGCTGGCCACTAGCGGGCTGCTGCCACTTTATCTATCTGCATCTCTGCAGGTCCCCGCAGCTCCCATTGGCTGTGAATCACCATTTCTGGCCAATGGGAGCTGCAAGAAGCAGTGTCCCAGTCCGTACCACTTCCACCAGTTCCCATTGTTTGGGAATGGTTGTTCTGAGGCCAATGAGAGCTGCAAGCACCCATCCCTGCGGAGATGCTGGTTAATAAAGTGGCAGCAGCTCGCAAAAGCTAACCCTGGTGAACTGTCTCATTCTTATTGCCTACCCCTAGTCTTAGCAGACACGATAAATTGACTGCCAGTGGATCGACTGCTGCAGTGTCAACCCATCACATAATGTAAACAAGATCTTAGAGGCGTTATGTATTAGGGACTTTCCCACCACTCACATTTTAGAATTGCTTTCATTTTAGCAGCACTCAGTGGGTGGACAGGTTTATGATTTGGCATATTGTGTCAAGAAAGTTTAAAAAAGACAGAAAACTAATTTACAGTGGGACAAGGTGCTTCATAAGCAACATATTCAATAATATTTCACAACTGAAGAGAGGAAGGAAAACAAGACTTCATAATGTTTCTATGTTATAACTGATAAAAAAAACTACAAAACTAATATGCTACTTGTAGAAAGAATTATGGCAACAAGTGTTCCATGGGACTCAATTTTATTGAAAACATTATACAAAAATTAATACCTTTCCTGTTATTAAAGTATCAAAAGAGGATAATATGGTCTGGAAACACTATTATACTGCATTTTAAAATTGAAAGAAAACTGGATTCCTTTAAAAAAGTTTTATGCTTTAAAAATTCAGGATGCTCTCCAAAATGAGCTATGAGCAGGAAACTAGCTCTAAAACAATATCATAAGTGCAGCAGACCATCAAAAAGTGGATTCTGTTCAGTTTTGGAATGATTATGCTTGGATTTTATAGTAAAATACCAGCAATTACTTCATTATAATATACCAGAGAGAGAAATAAGGTCTTGTTTCCAGCGACAATGCCGTAAAAAGAGATAATTTAAACAGAATCCTTACATAATTAGTTGCTTATGTGATTTTAAAAATGTATATTGAACACTCTGTGTAATTATTCCCATTACGTTTCCTACAGAGCAAGGGAAGTACAACAGTAAACCATACCTCATATAAATAGTCTACTGCATGATATTTAAGAGCTGCAAACATTATCTTCCTTGTTTGGTGATGTATTAAAAACTTCACTTGTCTGAAAGACACATAAAATATAAATTATTCAAAAACATTTTGTAGCACACAAAACCTTTAAACAGAAATGCTGTTACCCCAGTTCAGTAGATTAACCTCTTTCCTTCTGCATGCACGTGTACATGCTATAGCAGACGCTTTTATTAGAATAGTGTTTTCCAAACTCTGGGGTAACTCCCCATTGGGGCTGCCAAGCAACCTGGGTGGGGGAGACACTAAATTGTTCTAGTCTCAGCTTTTTTATTTTTTTTTTAGAATAAAGCTCTACCTGTTATGGTTTCAAGAGTTACCTCTTAAAGCATGAAGCAAGTAAGGTAGAGATGCCCTCCTGGTACTGTAGAGCAGTGTTTCTGAAAGTGTTTCGTGGGAACACTTATAGAAACACTTTAACTGGCCACCCCAGTGTGTTTACTTACCGGCGCTGCGGCCACGGAGCCTCGCGGCTCCCATTGGCTCCGTTTCACTCTTTACAGCCAAGCAGAGCAGCAGGAAGCATGGCCTGGCCCACGCCGCTTCCCATGGCTCTCCTTGGCTACAAAGGATGAAACAGAGCCAATGGGAGCCGCGAGGCTCCGTGGCCGCGGCGCTGGTAAGTAAACACACCGGGGCGGCCAGTTAAAGTGTTTCTCTAAGTATTCCTGCGAAATGCTTTCAGAAACACTGCTGTAGAGAACCTGAATAATAATTTTGAGGTTTAAACTGTCTAGTTAATTTCAAAAGATGATAATTCTAATGTCAATGGTGATACTTAACAATGTAGATCTTTAAAGTATTTCATTGACCATCAAGGCATACAAGGACAGGAAGTTGTTTTCTAAAGCTCTATAACTCAAAAAGTAATAGTAAACGTTTTTTTTAGGTACATCAGAAGCAGAAAGCTGGCTAAACAACCAGGGGGGCTCTTGGACAATCGAGATGCTAAAGGAGCACACTAAGATGATAAAGTCATAGGGGAGAAGCTAAATGAATTCTTTGCTTCAGTCTTCACAGCTGAGGATATTAGGGAGATTCCCAAACCTGAGCCATTCTTTGTAGGTGACAAATCTGAGGAATTGTCCCAGATTGAGATGTCATTAGAAGAGCTTTTGGAACAAATTGGTAAACTTAACAGTAACAAGTCACCGGGACCAGATGGCATTCCCCCAAGAATTCTGAAAGAACTCAAATGTGAAATTGCGGAACTACTGACTGTGGTTTGTAACCTATCCTTTAAAACAGCTTCTGAATCTAATGATTGGAAGATAGCTAACGTGACACCAATATTTAAAAGGGGCTCTAGAACTGATCCTGGCAATTACAGACCAGTAAGTCTAATGTCAGTACTGGGCAAATTAGTTGAAACTATAGTAAAGAATAAAATTGTCAGACACATGGATGAATATAATTTGTTGGGGGAAAGTCAACATGGTTTCTGTAAAGGGAAAATCATGTCTTACTAATCTGCTAGAGTTCTTTCAGGGGGTCCACAAACATATGGACTGGGGGATCCAGTGGATATAGTATACTTAGATTTCCAGAAAGCCTTTGACAAGGTCACTCCCCAAAGGCTCTTAAGTAAAGTAAGTTGTCATGGGATAAAAGGGAAGGTCCTTTCGTGGATTGATAACTGGTTAAAAGACAGGAAACAAAGGGTAGGAATAAATGGTAAGTTTTCCAAGTGGAGAGAGGTAACTAGTGGGGTCCCCCAAGGGTCTGTCCTGGGACCCATCCTATTCTACTTATTTATAAATTATCTAGAAAAAGGGATAAACAGTGAAGTGGCAAAATTTGCAAATGATACCAAACTGCTCAAGATAGTTAAGACCAAAGCAGACTGTGAAGAGCTTCAAAGAGATCTCACCAAACTAAGTGATTGGGCAACAAAATGGAAAATCAAATGTAATGTTGATAAATGTAAAGTAATGCACATTGGAAAACATCATCTCACTTATATATACAATATAATGGGGACTAATTTGTCTACAACTACTCAAGAGAGAGATCTTGGAGTCATTGTGGATAGTTCTCTGAAAACATCCACTCAGTGTGCAGTGGCAGTGAAGAAAGCAAATAGAATGTTAGGAGTCATTAAAAAAGGGATAGAGAGTAAGACAGAAAATATCTTATTGCCTCTATATAAAACCATAATACACACACATCTTGAATACTGCGTACAGATGTGGTCACCTCATCTCAAAAAAGATATTTTGACATTGGAAAAGGTTCAAAAAAGGGCAACAAAAATGATTAAGAGTTTGGAATGGGTCCCATATTAAGAGAGATTAAAAAGACTTGGACTTTTCAGCTTAGAAAAGAGGACACAAAAGGGGGATATGATAGAAGTCTATAAAATCATGACTGGTGTGGAAAAAGTGAATAAGGAAAAGTTATTTTCTTATTCCCACAATTCCTATAAGAACTAAGGGGTCACCAAATGAAATTAATAGGCAGCAGGATTAAAACAAACGAAAGGAAGTTTTTCTTCACTCAGTGCATAGTCAACCTGTGGAACTCCTTGCCAGAGGATGTGAAGGCTAGAACTTTAACAAGGTTCAAAAAAGAGCTAGATAGATTCATAGATGTTAGGTCCATCATTGGCTATTAGCAAGGATGGGTAGGAATGGTATCCTTAGCCTCTGTTTCTCTGGAGGTGGGTGATAAGGGAAGGATCATGTGAGGATTACCTGTTGTGATCCCTCCCTTCGGGGCATCTGGTACTGGCCACTGTCGGCAGACAGGATACTGGGCTAGATGGACCCTTGGTCTGACCCAGGGCCGGCCCGAGCCATTTTGCCCCAGGCACGCAGCGCCACCCCCGAGGCGTGCGGCCCTACCTCCAGATGCCTCTGGGCACACGACGCATGCACGGGCCCACGCCCGGGGCGCATGGGCAGACGCACGGTGCATGCGCTGCCCAGTCGGCCCGGCCATCACCAATGGCGCGCAGCACGGGGCCACCCGGAGTGGGCTGCACCTGGCCGTGCAGGGCCCTGCGGCCACGGGGGGAAGGGCACTGCTGCGGGGGTTAACACAGCCCCCGCCCCAGGTGGCCGCTGCAGCCTGCCGGGAGCTGGGCGCCCCCCATAGGTTGGCGCCCTGGGCAGCTGCCTGGCTAGTCCACCCCTGGTTTGTCCCAGTATGGCTGTTCTTATGTTCTTATGTAACAGATATTGTAACCCATGAAATATCTTTGGGGATCATGTTGTACTAAGTTTATGAATGCTTTACGTATTACTGTAAGCCAGGGACTGTATACAACTCCAAAAGTGGAAGATGGTCACAGCCTGTCCAGGAACCAAAAATTAAAAAATATAAAAGTCATTTGTATACCTTTTTAGTTAACTGTCTTACATAGTTATCTAAAATTCCATTCCAAAGCACCTCCTTTCTCAACCTCAAACAATGAATGCAGGAAATGTGAACAAGAGGAATGTGTGTATCAAAACCTGACCTTGAAAGATTTGCAATTTAAATAAATCTCATTGTAAATGTAAACTATACATTGAGTATCGTTGAGAAGAATGCTGCCTTAAGTCTGCCATGCATAAGACCTTTGGGTCTTAATTTTACTATGTCCTTTCACTCAAACAGCAACCCCAAAACCGGCGGCCTCCAGCACACTGCATCTTTCCCTTTTGTGGGAACAGACATTGCAACAGAGCATATACACTCATTTATTCCCCTTTCTTATTTGTGCCACTGTAGCTCTCCTCTTCCTGTCATGGTGTCATTGCAGCTTCACTACTCTGTGTCAGTGTCACTACTGTTCCTTCAGGCCAACCCTGTATCACTGCAGCTCCCTTTCACTGTGTCAGTCTCACTTGCAGCCCCAAGGCCGGACTAAGGGGTGGGCAAGCCGGGCAGCTGTCCAGGGCGCCAACCAATGGGGGGCGCCTGATGGCAGCTGTAAGGGGCGCATAGCGCCCCTTACAGCTGCCATCAGGCGCCGCGTGCCCGGCTCCCAGCGGGCTGCAATGGCCACCCAGGGCAAGGGCCACGTTAAACCCTGCAGTGTCCTTCCCCCCGCAGCCGCGGGGCCCTGCACAGCCAGGCGCAGCCCACCTGGATGGCCCCGGGCTGCGCGCCAGCGGCGGTGGCTGGGCAGCGCATGCACCGTGTGCCCGCCCGCGTGCCCCAGGGGCAGGCTTGCGCATGTGCCATGCGCCCGGGGCAGCGCCGCCTGCCTGGGGCACGGGGCACCAAAATGGCTCGGGCCTGCCCTGCACAGCCCCACCCACCCATCCATCATTGCAGCTTCCTCCCTGGGTCAGTCACTGCAACGCCTACCCCATGTCAGCATCACTGCAGCTCCCTTTCCCTGTCATTATCACTGCAGTCCTCACCCATCAATGTCACTGCACCTCCCTGTCACTGTGTCAGTCACACTGCAGCCCCACCCATCCATCACTGCAGCCGCCTCCCTGTGTCGCCCTCACTGCAGCCCCGCCCCCACAGCACTGCAACTCCCACCCTCAGTACCACTGCAGCCCCCTCCCGTGAGAATCTCGCCGCTCCCGTCACTGCCGCTCCTCGCACCGCCTCCTTCGGCCTCTTCCCCCCCCCCGCGGCTGGTCTCACGCGCTCCCCCAAGCGCCAGGGCGGGAAGCCGAGCTGGGCTCCGATTGGCCCCGGAGAGCTTCGCCCGCCAGCGGTCGGCATCACGTGGGATCGTCCCTGGCGATCACGCGGAGGCAGGCGAAGCGGCGTGAGCCTCGGAGAGGAGGGGGCGGGGCGAGCGCGAGCGCCGGCTAACGGCCCGAACACAGAGAGGAGAGGGCCCCGCCCTTCGAATCAAGCCCCGCCCCAGGGCGGGAGAGTGTGAACTGACACCCCCCCTCAGACCCTGCCACCGTCTAGGGGTGCGCCCCCCCCCCCGCTAGCCCGGTGCCCAGTCTGACTCTGCCCTGTCCGGGCGGGGGTGCTCGGGGCAAGTGCCCCTCCCTTCGCAGGCCTGGGCTCTCCTGCTGCGGGGCCCCTCGCTGTCCCTGGGGGGCTGGTGCACCTGCCGCCCACTCCCCAGGCTGCACAGCAGCAGGGCAAGGGCGGCTCTTCGCGCACACACCGCTTCCCATCGCACAACAGCGCTTAGGCGGCTGGGGGGTTATCACAGGAAATGGGGAGCCCTGCCCTTCCGGGTGCTAGCTTGCTGCGCCCCTAGTGCGAGCAGCTGCTGGAGGCTGGGCCTTAAGAGCAAACTGCAGCGCTGGGCAATAGCAGCCCCATCTCCCAGCTTTTTCCTGAAGAAACAGCAAAGTGCCCAACATACACTGGCATGCACACACGATTACACAGCTGGGTGACACAATTCACACTTCTCATAATCCTCCAGGGATTGCCCTGGGCCTGGGTCTTTGGGGGGGTTGCCCCAGTCCTTGCACTAACCTCGGCACTTCTGTGGGTGGCAATTACCTTGGGGGCTTCCTGGAAGCAGCAACATATTCCTCAGCTCCTGGATGTAGGAGTGGACAGGCAGCTCTGCAAAGTGAGTGCTGCCTCTGCACAGCCCTGCCTCTGCAGCTCCCAGTGGTCACAGTTTCTGGCCAGCAGAACCAGTGAACAGGTTGGGGGCATCACGTGCAGTTCTGACTGCCCCTGCACCTCAGAGCCGGGAAAACGTTGCCATTTCTGGGAGCTGTGTGGAGCCTGGTAGGGAGCCTGCTGGCCCCACCAAACTAGACTTTTAATGGCCCAGTCAGCAATCAGAACCAGAGCTGCCTGGGTCCTTTTTAACCCAGTTAAAAAAAGGACACCTGCCAACTCTACGCTGAGGTCAGACCTTATGGCCTAAGTTCCCTGTAAGTTGTGTGGATGTGTGGCCACGCGAGCAACCATGTCTTGGACCTGCCATGGTGCAAAAACAGCACCAGACCTTCTGTGGCTAGGGGACAGGCTAGGGATGTTAAATATCGGTTAACTGAATATTCGATTAACCTCATGAATTCTTATCGGTTACTTGACTATTGTATAGTCCCTGGGGACGGGGCCAGGAGCCAGTGAGCTCTGGCCTCGCTCCTAAGGAGCCCCTGCCACTCCACGTTGCTGTCTCTGTATCAGAGGCAGCAGGATGGGGTGCTGGGCGGGAGCTGTTCCACGAAGGGAGCCAGTTTTAAAAAACAGCTACCCTCATGGACCGGCTTCCTGTCGCCCCACGCTGCTGCCTCCGACAAACCAGAATTCAGCCAGGTTATCTACCTGCCTGGCTCCTAATACACTTTAAATGCAGAGCCACAGCGGGGGTAGGTCTTGGACCCAGCGGGAGCCAGGCCTGAGCCAAGCCGGTGGCCAGCCTACTAAAAAATTTATTGGCCAGGGGAGGGGCAGGTGCGGAAATGTTTATAGTCTATAGCATTAACCTATAAGCTTTTGCTAATTGGTTAATCGACTAACTATTACATCCCTAGGACAGGCACCCCTCCTTCAGCTTGAACCTAGCCTGAGCCCAGGGGAAAGGTGCCCCTCTTCATGCCCAACCAGGTCAAAATCTCAAGAGGCAAGATGCAGATAACAATATAGGGAAAGGTGAATAAAATGTTTAAACATTTATGGTTTTGACATATTTTGCTAATTCCACTTTTATTTGTATTTTTTTAACTTTTTGCAAATATTTCACTGTGGGAGCAGCAGCATTTTAATCTCTTTATTCCAATAACAGTTTAGATTTTGTTTTTGGGTTTTTTTTACTCTAAATCCATAAGTCTTGCATCAGGATCAGGATGCTGTAAGCATGATAATTTCTCAATAAATTTTATGGACTTGTGTACCTGGAAATAAAATTTGAGTACATAGTGTGGATGCTACAGAAGAAAATCTTTTCTGAAAGAATTAATGATTTCTCTACTTTCTAGCCAGGAGGATCGGCACACTGATATTTGTAAAATGCTTTCTTTTCTAACCAAAATCTATCCTTTTCCCCTCTTTTTGTCACCAAGCTAATTAACACCATTTCTTTGATCGGGAAAAGTTTATTAAAACAAATCGGAGAGTACTGATCTCTCTCTTTTCTCTTTGTAGACTGTGGCATGAGTCTCTGAACAGTCTTTAATGGGTAGAAATTCTTCAATCAGAGCTAGCACTAGAAATTCACAGGCAAAAGAGGTTGGTTAATGTGGGTGTTTCCTAAACTACAGGGTTTTTTTGAAAAAAGTGGCCTTTTTTCGAAAAAACTTCACCTGCGTCTAGACTGCTGCCGTGTTCTTTTGAAATTAAATCAAAAGAACACAGCAGTTTTTTCGGCTGCGCTCTTTCGAAAAAAGTGCTCTTTCGAAAAAAGGCGTTATTGAATGCAAACAGTGCTTTTTCGAAAGAGAGCATCCAGACTGCCTGGGTGCTCTCTTTCGAAAAAGTGGCTCTCTTTTTCAAAAATACTGGTTTCTGTCTAGACGCTCTTTCCAAAGAGGCTTTTTTGAAAGATTCTTTTGAAAAAGCTTCTTTCAAAAGAGGTTTGTAGTCTAGACGCTCTTTCCAAAGAGGCTTTTTCAAAAGATTCTTTCGAAAAAGCCTCTTACGAAAGAGGTTTGTAGTCTAGTTGTAGCCTGTATGTTGACATATGTCTGTCTTAACTCCCTGTTGGCATAAGTTCTATGTTGCCTATGTGTAGAAGTGATCAGAAAATAAAAATAAGTTCAAACTGTGCAGGCAGCTCTTTCACTCGCCACTCCCCAATATAAGAGCTGATTGTGGTTTTAAAGGAGTACTTCATGCTTTGCAGAATGATCTCTTTGTGTGTGTGTGTGTGTGCGCACACACCACTCCTGAAAAACTGGGAATTTGGATGAGTCATGCATCCTTTCGGAAGGCCTTTATACAACAAACAAAAAGATATTGTATGACTGTAGATTTTCAAGTCAGCCAGCACAACTGAGACTGAAGAATTTGTGAGATAAGAGAGCTTATGATGAGGAGAAACCCTAAAGCTTAGAAAATATCCGGGGAGGAAAATCAATTACATGGCCTCCAAAAGAACTCTGTAGCACATGCAGGAAATGCTCAAAATGTTGACAGCTATAGAGATATTTTAGCTGAATTTTTCAGCAGAAGCACTGCACTTCTTCACTAAATGGGGAAAGCATAAATTGACAGTCCTGTCTGGTGCTGACTGGTTAAGAGCCAATGATTAATCAAACAG
This sequence comes from Pelochelys cantorii, assembly GCA_032595735.1. Classification (NCBI taxonomy): domain Eukaryota; kingdom Metazoa; phylum Chordata; order Testudines; family Trionychidae; genus Pelochelys; species Pelochelys cantorii. The sequence goes on from CM064330.1 coordinate 121,762,141, forward strand.
CTCCTTGAATGTTGTGACTGAACATAGGCTGGAGTATCATCTTTGCTGAAGAGTCAAAATCTTCCATGCTCCGTTACACTGACCGTTTTTTATCTGAATTCATCAATGTCATCCAATCTCCCTCTAATGTGCAATCATATTATCGATTTACTGCTTATGGTTATGCCTTTCCTTCAAATGAAAACAGAAGCCATCTGTACTCAGTTATTACATTACCTCCAAATGAAGCTGATTCAGAACAAGCATATGCTAGTGCCTCCACATCAAATATTAATGAGGCACCTTTTGTATATGAAATTCCAGGGCTATCATATTACAGTTCAGAGCAGGGTCTTGATATTGTGTATTCTTTGGACACTGGTGTTAGTTCAGATGAAGAAACTGCTAGAAGTGGTGCTAGTTTTCAAATGCTGTTACAGACTGATCCAGGACCAAAGGATGACAATAGCTTCTAATTTCTATAACAATATAATTATATAATTGAATAACATTTACATAAAATTGCAATAAGAGGAAACTGTCTAGGGTTTTTAGTGTGTGTGGGGCGGGGGCGTGGCGGGGGAGAAGAAATAAAAAGTGAAGCTCAAATCCTTGCAGAGTAAAATTGTTTCTTGCTTTTGAAAATACTAATAGATTAAATCATGTCTTCATTCAGAAATTCACAGGGGGGAATTTTTACACGTGCATGGATTTTTTTAAAACACACTATCAGCATGAATGTGCCACTGATTTTTAAGTGTAACTCTTTATTGGTGTGAATAGGAAGTTCTGCTCAAAAAATTAATGGCATGAAATGGGTCATTATGGTTTATTTCAAATAATTTTCATAAAATATTTCTCCAAACCATGACACTCGTTTGCATGTGTTATAATTATTAGTTTTTAATTTTTACATTCAATAAATGTAAAAGTCAAAATACACTGCAAATAATAAATGTCTGTGTCACAAGCTGTCCAAATCCCCTCTTTTGGATAATCAGCAGTCTGTTGTAAATGGGCCCAATCTGGGAAGCTATGTGCTTCTAAATCCCCTGGGTCTGGACTGAATCCACTCTCAAGGTCATATTCCCAGGTACAGATGTCTTGTCCAAGTTCTTTCTTGGGCTGTGTGGTTATGCAGCCCAGCTGCCTAGGTTCTGATATCAGTGTTTCAGATTTCCTGAGCTCCTAATTATGTATGTATGCTCCCCTAGTGTTCCACCTGGATGTGGGTACTGTTTGTTAGTTTATCTCCTTTGAAGATACCATGGCATAAAAGCAAGCAAACACAGACTTACCAAAGGAATTTCTTAGCCATGAGTCAGTCACTTTATTCTAAAAAACACAAGAGAATTACAAATCTTTGAAAACAACAAAAGTCCTAAATTGAACCCCCTTTGTCCTCACTTAGACTGATCTCACTCCTTCTATGTATCCCATGTCTAGTCCATTTTTTTGGCTTAGGCAGAACCTTTCCCACCTGTCTTTTTTTTCCTGGTATGTAGTACTGAACTCATGACCCCTTACACAAAGAGCACTCCTCCTTAAAAGTGGTCTCTGATCCTTTTTGCCACATGCCCAGGGGTGGGCAATAATTTTTGCAGGGGGCCACTTAATGAATTTTGGTACATGGTCATGGGCGAGTGCCACCCCTGGAAAGGGCGGGGCCTGGGGCAGAAGGGGCAGGGCTGGGGACTAACCTCTCCCCAGAGTTGTCTGGAGCCAGAGGCTTTGAATTAAAAATCAGCAAAGGGCTCCCAGCTCTGCTGCTACCATGTGGCCTGGCAGCTGCCTAGGATTGCTGCGGCTATTTAAAGGGCTTGCAGCTTTTTTAACCATAAGATCACTTTTTCAATTTAAGTGCGATGTAAGATCTTCCTCCAACCCAAATACCCTTGCCCCACTTCCTTCCCACCTCTTCTCTGAGGCCCCGCCCCTGCTTCATCCCTTCTCTGAGGCCTCACCCTGCTCACTCCATCCTCCTTCTTCTCACATCCTCACTCACTTTCACGAGGCTGGGGTAGGGGGTTGGGGTGCAGGCTCTGGTCTTAGACCAAAGGGTTTGGAGTGTGGGAGGGGCTCCAGGCTTAGCCCAGGGCAGGGGATTAGAGTCAGGGAGGGGTTTCAGGGTGCAAGCTCTGGGAAGGAGTTTGGGTGCAGAGGGATTCATGTCAGGGGCAGGAGGTTGGGTGCAAGAGGAGGTTCAGGGCTGGGACAAGGGTTCAGGATACAGGTGCTGGCTGGGCACTATTTAATTGAGACGGGTTCCAGGTGGTAGAGCAGTAGGGTTAAAGCAGGCTTACTCCTGCTCTGGCCCTGCACCACTCCTGAAAGCAACTGGTACGTACAGCAATGGTTCCATGTGCTGCCCCTCATCTACAGGCACTGAGCCCATAGCTTCTACTGGCCATGGTTTCCTGTTGTTTATCAATGGGAGCTGCAGGAGTGGTGTCTGCAAGCAAGGACAGCATGTGGAGACCCCCTGCTCTGCCTTTCTCAGGGGCTGCAGGGACATGCCAGCCACTTCCAGGAGCAGCAATAACCATAGGGATAGTTACTCAAGCCATGACAGGTGAGGCATTTTGGAACTCACTAATCAAATAATTAAATTTAAGCATAAGAGAGAAACGAAAATTATGAAATGCACAGACCAGTCAAAAACCAAAAATAACCCACTTTGCAAGCAGTAAAAATAGTAACAACAACCACCCATGTATGTGTTGGGTCAGAAGAGAGGGAAGGACAGTGTGTGTTTGTGAGAGCGACAGAGACACACACAGTGTGTGAGTGACAGAGATTTGCATTACGAAGCTTCCTCCATCTCCTTCTCTCTGTGTGGGGATAGGGTACAGGAGTGGGGGGAGGAGGGACACCCTGACATCAGCGCCCTGCCTCTTCTCCCTCCCACACTCTGTACAGCAAGCAGAAGGCTCCCAGGGAGACGGCTCCAAGGCAGAGGGCAGGAGCAGCATGACAGTGTGTGAAGGGGCAACTGAAGTGCTAGCTCTTGATAGCTTCCTGGCCAAACCAGTCAGGATCACCTGTCAGAGGCTCCAAGATCTACTGGTAGATCCTGATCTACTGGTTGGTGACCACCACTTTATTGTCATTTTCCTTCAGCCAGACATGTACCAGCTTCTGCCAGACTTATGCCCCCCAGCACTCCTTAAATACAACCAGTGATTCTACACAAAGTTTTGTGGGATTGCTGCACTGGAAGTCTTGAAACAAAATTGGCGAGGAGTCCTGTGGCACCTTATAGACTAACTGAAGTGTTGGAGCATAAGCTTTCGTGGGCAAAGACCCACTTCGTCAGATGCATGTGTTGATACTTGAAACAAAATGGTGTTCACAAAATTAAATGGAGTTCACAATTTGATACAGGCATATCCCTCCCTCTAACAGTATATACAATTTTACAGAAGTATAATATATTTTTGCAATGGAATCACCAGAGAGAAGGAACCAAATCCAGTAAGATTGACCATAGTCCGTAATACAGTTTTTACTTCACTGTTGAGCTAAACATTCACTTTGCATTCATGTGTAACTGTGACTAAAGTAAAAACATTTAAAAAATGCAGTGTACTTGCCAGAGTGTGTCTTTGGCATGTTTTATCAGACACCTGGAGCTTCTGAATTAAGACCTTTCTCTACCTGTATAATCTACAGATTTCTGAGTATTTGTTAGCACTTGGCATTTGGCTTTATCATGTCATGCCCCAAAAGGATGTGTAAACGCTACCATTTCTGCTTGATCAGCCCAACAGAAATCATGACAGTAGCAGACCTGATGAATAAAATAAAATTCTCTTTGTCTTTCTGAGTGGAACAATAGACTGATGATCCCTGAGATAAATGCCTCTTCTTTTCACTAGCATAGAACAATAGGGCCAATTGGTCTTGAGGATAAAATAAAATTATACCAGCCTAATTTGAGTAAAAACATTATCTCATTAAATAAAGCAAACTATTGATCTATATTCACTGTCACTAGGTAAATTGACCCTGATTCTTTCAGCATTATGGGTCTCATGGTCTGTGAAAGACTTTCTAGACTGTCTTCCATACTGTTGTATTTTGATAAATGGTCTTTTTCAACTTCAGTATAAGTCACCAAGGAGTTGTTCTTCCTGACCTTCTACCTTTAATAAATACTGTCATCTGACTGCCTCAAAGAAAATATGTCTCCCTTGAAATCTCACCTATCATTTGCTAGGAAACATGAGGGAAGATTAAGCTTATGATTAAATACCTCTTGCTTATATACATGAACAAATACTAGTGTTTTCAAGCTCATGTCAGTTGGTATACATTAGGCAATATCAACAGATCTTCCTGCCATAAGAAATAGTTTGGCATTATAGAAATACTTGAAAAGCTAGTCCCTTTCATTAGAGAAAACTAATGTAGCCTCCTAAAACTCAGACATCAAAAGTCACTTGTGTCATTTTTGTGGAAATTCAATTGAAAGTCTTTCCTCGCTAGTGGGTGTTCGGGATTGTGGGTTGTGCCCACGAAAGCTCATGATACCATCTACATTTTTTGTTAGTCTCTAAGGTGCTGCAGGACTATTCATTGTTTTTTATGTTTTTTTCTGTTTCAGAATAACATAGCTACCCCTCGCTAATGGGCGTTCGGGAATTATGTGAAATTAAATTGGTAGATTTAATTCAGTCCTCATTGGACAACTGCCAGTATTCCCATGTCCATCACTTTTTACATCTTTGTTGGCATTCTATGCCAGGATTTTTAACAGCATGGAACTGCACAGTTCTGTCTCTAAAACTTGTTCTTTTAGGTGAGGCTTGAAAATACATGGATAGGGAGTTTGTGAAGCTTACATTTATAGTACCAATGCTATAGTACCTGTTCTGTGGATAAACATATTGTGCCATTCTTCAGAGCTCTCCCTCTGGTATCTTTCACAATAACTGAATTAACATTTTTCTCAAGAAGTAGTAAAATGTAAGCCAGGGTTCTATTTTTGATGGTCTTAAATATGCTGAAAAGAAAAATGATAATCTTTATTCGGTATCTACACTATGGGCCCCATTGCAATAGTCATTATTTCATCATTAATGAAGAAAAACTGTTATTGAATTCAGTGGGCGTTATGCTTGAAGATTGGGATTAATGGTTCTGTGCACACAATCATGGTCTTAACTACAAGATTGTGAAGGGGTGTATATTCTGCACTAGCTCTGAATGTGTTAAGGGGAGCTAGAGATTCAGTGAGGGCATCTGGTGGCAACGACAGGCTAAGTTCCCTCTAAGCTATGCGGCTGTACAGCAGCCCCTCAAGTACCACATGGCTATTCAGGGCTGTGCCAGCGAGAGATTTCTATAACCTGGCCCCAACCCAGCCTGGCTTGGATCTGCCACAGCTGTGGGAGAGGCACCTGTCCTGCAGCCCTAGCCCTGGAACTGCTGAGGTGGCAAAAGGCGCCCCTCCCCCACAACCCATGATGCTGCTGCAAAGAGAGAGAGCTGCCTTTATCCCTGGCCCTACTCCAGAGCCCATACCCCAGACGGAGTCCTTATCCTCTCCACCACTCCCCAACTCTTTGCCCCATTCATGAGCCCTCTCCCACATTCGAAATCCCTTGACCCCATCCCTGCCACATGCGTTTTGTTATGTGCACTGATATTGATATTGGTGCACATAATAAAATTCATTCTGCATTATGGATATAAAATCCCATTTAATCAGTTAACTGGATAAAACTTAGGTTTAACCAATTAATCAATTAAGCGAGATGGGGGGAGGGACCAGCTGGAGCAGCCCCTAGCTTGCAGGGCTGTCACCAACCCTCCTTGCACCCTTCCCCCATGCAGAGATGCTGATGCCCCCACACCAGCTGCCCTATGTATGGCTGCCACCAGACCCCTCAGCCTCCCACGCGGGGCTGCCGCTGGCTCCCTTGGCCCTGTCTGCCCCATGCAGGGCTGCCCTGCTGGCCCCTCACTGGGCTCCCACCCTGGCCCTCAGTGCAATGGACCTGGGGGAGGGGGCTGCTCCTGGGTGCCTGTTAACCTTTACCTGGTAAGCATCACCCAGCACACTTCTATTCTGTACAAGGGTGGGAAAAACTGGAGGGAACACTGAGTACAGGGCATGGCAAGCCCAATTAAGGATAAGACCCGGATGCCTACTCTAAAGGAAGGGCTTCAAGCTCAAGGAGAGAAAGAGGAGGAAAGAGTGTGCATGCATAGGTCAGATGGTGGTGGCCTGAATAGAAGAGATGCCACTGAGGTGGAGCAAGGTCTGCTGGCGAGTCTTGATAAATGGGAATAATTTAGATCCCTTGGGGGTGTTCAGCTGATGAAAAGACAAAGATGAAGGGAAACCTAAGGCCTTGTCTACATTGGCACGTTTTGTTGCCAAAACCTGCCTTTTGGCAACAAAACAGTGAGAGCGTTTACATTGCAATGCAATTTTTTTAGGAAAAACAACCGGTTTTGGCAACAAAAAACTTCTAGCTCTGTAAGAGACGTTTGTCTTTTCCCTTCCCTTTATTAAAAAAAACTTAACAAAAAATATAGATAGTATCATGAGCTTTTGTGGACACAACCAACTTCTTCAGATGAATGGAGCAAGGGGTCCAAGGGTACAAATATATAGCAGAAAAAGAGAGGAGGGGGGAGGGGAAAAAACCCTGTCAATTAAAGTGTCTGTGCTAGATGAGGCTGATAAAGAGGGCTGTAAGTGCCCGATACTTAGCTTTTGATGTTATTTCAGTGTTGAATATAATGAAACCTGCCTTTGTTCAGTCCTTGGATGAATGTATCAAATTTGCATATGAAGGCCAGTTCTGCAAACTCTTTCTCTAGCTCAGTGGTCTCCAACCTTTTTAAGCACAAGATCACTTTTTGAATTTAAGTGCAATCCAGGATCTACCTCAAACTCAAATACCCTTGCCCCACCTCCTTTTCACCCCTTCTCTGAGGCCCTGCCCTGCTCACTCCGTCCTCTCTCCCTCCCCCATCCTCCCTCCCTTTCACCAGGCTGGGGCAGAGGGTTGGTGACCACTGCTCTAGCTGGTTCTTGAAATTACTTTGTAAGGCTATGTCTAGACTGCAGGCTTCTTTTGGAAGAAGCTTTTCCAGAAGAGATCTTCTGAGAAAACTTCTTCCAAAAGAGAGCATCTACACTGCCAAAGTGCATCAAAAAGCGATCTGCTTTTTCAAAAGATAGCATCCAGACTGAATGGACACTATCTTGCATGTAAGCTGTAATTACTATGGGCAGAATGGCCACCAGGGCACCTGTGCTTTTTCCTCTTTCCTCTTCTTGCAAAAGAACTCCCTCTTCCCCATCCACACACACCTTTTTCTGAAAAAGCTCTTTTGGAAAAAGGCATCTTCCTTGTAGAAAGAGGTTTACCAATGTCGGAAAAACCCCTCTGTTCTTTTGATTGTCTTTTGAAAGAACGCGATTTCAGTGTGGACGTAATTGAAGTTTTTTTCGGAAAAACAGCCGTTTTTCCAAAAAAAACTCTGTAGCGTAGACATACAGGATAGACACTTTAAAATCCATTAATGAGTGTCCAGGAAAGTTAAAATGTTCCCTGACAGGTTTCTGTTTGTTACCATTTTGAATATCTGATTTGTGTCCATTAATCCTTTGTCGCAGAGACTGTCCAGTTTGGCCAATATACACGGCAGATGGGCATTGCTGGCACTTGATGGCATAGATCACATTAGTGGATGTGCATATGTATAAGCATCTGATGTAGTGCCTTATGTGGTTAGGTCCTGTGATGATGTTGTTTGTGTAGATGTGTGGACAATGTTGGCACCAGAGTTTATTGCAGAGGTGGGTTCCTGGATGAGTATGATGGAGGTGTGCTGCGTGGTTGGTGGATAGAATTTGTTTCAGGTTAGAGGGCTGTCTGTAGGTGAGGGTTGGACTGTCTTCCAAGGCCTGTGAGAGTGACCAATTGTTTCCCAGGATAAGTTTTGGATTGTTAATGTTGTGCTGGAGGGGTTTAAGTTGGGGGCTGTAGGTGATGACTAGTGGTGTTCTGTTATTTTGTTTTTGGGCCTGTCTTGAAGGAGCTGATGCCTGGGGACTCGTCTCACTCTGATTACGATATGATTTGTGTGAGAGCACCCAGGTTAGAGAGTTATGGAAGCACCGCAAGTTCCAGCTTGTTTCCCTGGCTTTCCATAATAGACTCACTCTTGTTGCAGGGTTGATTGATTTTTTTTAAAGTGTAGGTCTACCTATAGTATAGTTCAGTCTTTTTTCTAAGTCATGGTCCCTGTCAGTTCTGTTGTGGCTACTGCATTTTTAGAGCTACCTAGTGTTTCCTGAAAAATATCTGTTTCTGTTACCTTAATATATAGGGATTGCTGTGCAGCACCAGTAGGAAAAACAAGCAGACTCTGGCAGATTTATTTGGCTTTCTCTGTATTAGAAAGTTACACATAGGCCCTGATCCATAAATTTCCGTACTAAAGCAAGCTGGGAAGGATTAGATTGGCACCTAGATACTACAGTAATGGTAGTCACTTTTACAAATATATGCAACTAAGCAGTTCCCCGTAAACAAGCTGAGAGCTGTTCAAAAACAAATGTTTATCCTTAGACCTGTCTTGACTATTGGTTATTTAACAGCAAAATCTTCAAGTTAAGTTCTGTCCTGAAAGCTGATAAAAATTGGAGAGTTGGGTCACATATTCATAATGTCAAAACCATTGAGACAGAATTTGATAAGAGCAAATAAAAAGAACAATTTTTAAACTGTGAACCCTGTAAACTCATTTTATGGTCTCATAATCAAGTTGAATTTATTCCTGGTTGTAAACTGTAATTACTAGCAGTTCTGCTGACCAAATTCTGCCTTCATATATCATGGAGAGCATAATGAGGGCTGATAAACTTTCATTACTGCAAATGATACCCAACATAAAGAACCCTGTATGACTCTCAAATCCTGGGTACTCATCTTACTCTGTCAATGTGTGTTTTCACTTCCTTGGGTGGGTATTTAAGTTTTAGGAATGCCTGATAGAGATCCGGTAGGTGTTTGCCTCTGTCTGTGGGACTGGAGCAAATCCGATTGTATCTTAGGGCCTGGCTGTAAACAATTGATTGGGTAATGTGTCCTGGATGAAAGCTAGAGGCATGTAGATAAGTATAAAGGCTGGTGGTTTTCCAGTATAAGGTGGTGAAAATGTCGCCATCATTTAATTGTCAAGAAAGTAGATCTCTTGTGTGGACTGATCCAGGCTAAGGTTGATGGTGTAGTGTAAGTTGTTGAAATCCCTGTGGAATTCTTCAGGGGTCTTCTACCCATGGGTCCATATGAAGAGGATGTCATCAATGTAGCATAAGTAGAGTAAAGGTGTTAGGGGCAAGAGCTGAGGAAACGCAGTTTGAGGTCAGCCATAAAGACGTTGGCATATTGTGGGGCCATGCAGGTGCTCATAGCTATGCCACTGACTTGGAGATATAGAATATTAGAACTGGAAGGGATCTTGAGAGGTCGAGTCCAGTCCCCTCTCCTCATGGCAGGACCAAGCACCATCCCTAACAGATGTCTATCTAACCTGCTCTTAAATATCGCCAGAGATGGAGATTCCACAACCTCCCTAGGCAATTTATTCCAGTGTTTAACCACCCTGACGGTTAGGAAATTTTTCCTAATGTCCAACCTAAACCTCCCTTGCTGTAGTTTAAGCCCATTGCTTCTTGTCCTATCATCAGAGGCCAAAGTGTGATGTAGTGGGGTGTGCTGTCCACTCTGGTTGGGCATTCACTGGTCGCTATGCTTGGGCAGTGGGTGACCCCTACTGGCCTACATCTGCAAGCACTGCCCAGCGGGGGGTCACCCCTGAGACCCATCATGTCACATAGACAATGGCCCAACCGGTTCTCACCTGACCAGGGAAGGGGTTGAACAAAGGAAGGGTGTGGCTTGGAGAGGGGCTCAGTGAGAGCGTGGAGAAGCATGGAGGAAGCAGACTAACCAGTGTAGGGGTGTTCAGAGGCCTGCAACCCCTGCCCCCAAGGGAACTAGGGCTGTCAGCCTATCCTCTTATGCCTGCATCGATCCCAGGCTGTGCTGTATCTCGGAACAGCAATAAAGCCTCTCTATTCTACTGGCTGGCGGAGTCACATCTTGCTGCGGATGGGGGTGCAGGGTCAGGAGGCTCCCTGACGCATCATCACACAAGGAGAACAATATTTCTCCCTCCTCCTTGTGATACCCTTTTAGATACTTGAAAACTGCTATCATGTCCCCTCTCAATCTTCTCTTTTCCAAATTAAACAAGCCCAATTCTTTCAGTCTTCCCTCATAGGTCATGTTCTCTAGACCTTAATCATTCTTGTTGCTCTTCTCTGGACCTTCTCCAGTTTCTCCACATCTTTCTTGAAATGTGGACCCAGAATACAATACTCCAAATGAGGGCTAATCAGTGCAGAATAGAGCAGAAGAATGACTTCTTGTGTCTTGCTCAGAATACTCCTCTTAAGGCATCCCAGAATCACATTTGCTTTTTTTGCAACAGTTTCACACTGTTGACTCATATTTAGCTTGTGGTCTACTATGACCCCTAGATCCCTTTCTGCAGTACTCCTTCCTAGACAGTCGCTTCCCATTCTGTATATGTGAAACTGATTGTTCCTTCGTAAGTGGAGTACTTTGCATTTCTCCTTATAAAGTTCATCCTATTTACCTCAGACCATTTCTCCAGTTTGTCCAGATCATTTTGAATTATGACCCTATCCTCCAAAGCAGTTGCAGTCCCTCCCAGCTGCAAATTTAATAAGCGTACTCTCTATGCCAATATCTAAATCGTTGTTGAAGATATTGAACAGAACCGGTCCCAATCAGACCCTTGCAGAAACCCACTTGTTATGCCCTTCTAACAGGATTGTGAACCATTAATAACTACTCTCTGAGAATGGTTATCCAGCCAGTGATGCACCCACCTTATAATAGCCCCATCTAAGTTGTATTTGCCTAGTTTATTGATAAGAAGATTATGCGAGACCTTATCAAATGCCATACTAAAGTCTAGGTATACCACATCCACCACTTCTCCCTTATCCACAAGATTTGTTATCCTATCAAAGAAAACCATCAGATTGGTTTGACGTGATTTTTTCTTCACAAATCCATGCTGGCTGTTACCTATCACCTTATTTTCTTCCAGATATGTGCAGATGAATTCCTTAATTACTTGCTCCATTATCTTTCCTGGCACAGAATTTAAACTGACTGGTCTGTAGTTTCGTGGGTTGTTCTTATTTCCCTTTTTATAGTTGGGCACTGTATTTGCCCTTTTCCATTCATCTGGAATCTCTCCTGTCTTGCATGATTTTTCAAAGATGATAGCTAAAGTCTCAGATACCTCCTGTATGAGCTCCTTGAGTATCTAGGATGCATTTCATCAGGCCCTGGTGACTTGCAGACATCTAACTTTTCTAAGAGTATGTCTACACTACAGCGCTATTTTGAATTAACTTATTTCGAATTAGTTAATTCGAAATAAGCTAAATTGAAATAATGCATCTAGACACAAAAACTAATTCGAAATAGCACATCCACATTGAGTGGACCCTGAATCGAAGGTAAGGTTGGCCGGAACCAGTGCCAAAAGGGCATCAGGGTCAGACTTAGTGTGTGGGGCTGCTGCCTCAGGCTAGCCGAGGTCTGTGCTTAAAGGGACCCGACCCCCCCCATCCCGGACAGACAGTTCTCAGGTTTCTCTGCTTGCTGGTCTGCCTCGCTGAGGGACAGCAAATCATTTGTATCTCGGAGTGCTCTGCTTGCCCTCACTCGGGACACCACGGCACTCTGCAACATGGAACCAGACCTGCCCCCGGGGACTCTGCTGCATCTCATGGATACATTGCCAGCAGCCTGGCTGCACTGTCTGCAGGCTGCCATCTGGGAGCACCATCGAGGGGCTGTCAGGATCCAGGGGGCCCTGCGGGAGAGCTTCCACCCTGAGGAATGCTAACAGTCTCCCCAGTCTGCCCCACTGGGGGCTTGTGCCCCATTCCTCCCTCTCATCCTTCCACTTACCCTTCCCTAGCCCCCACTTCCTGATGTCAAATAAAAGACACGTATTTTCCAAAATATAAACTGTCTTTATTTAACACAACTGGGGAGGGGAAATGAAACTCTGGGGAGACAGGGGAAAGGAGGTGGGAGAGGGCAGGAGAGAGGGTGGGAGAGGGGAGGGGGAAACCTGGGAGGAGGGAGCTGGAAGGGGGAAGCAAGGGGAAGAAGGGGAAGGGGAAGCTCAGCACTCAGGGCTGGGAGTCTCGCTGGGCCAACCACCTCCCAGCACGGCGGGGGAGGGGGCCTCGGCATCCCATGGGGATGGGGAGGAGGGTGCGGAGGTTGAGGTGGGGGGTGTGGACATTGAGGAGGAGGGTGTGGAGGTTGAGGAGGAAGAGGTGGGAGGGGGGGCAGGAGTGGGAGGAGGAACAGTAGTTGGGGGGGCAGCAGGCACAGGACCGGCCCGGGGCAGCATGCTCTGCAGCAGGGCCTGCAGGTTTGAGTTCATGGCTCGGTCCTGAGCAAGCTGCTCCTGGCGGAGCTGCAGGTCCTCCTGCATCCAGACCTGGATGGTGCGGTGCAGGGCTTGCAGGGCCCCCAGGTGCTGGTCCCAGTACCCCTGCCACGTGGTGGTGGTACTGCTCAGGCCGCGGGTGCGGGAGCATGTCCCGGGCGGGGTGGTGCGTCCTGCACGAGCAGCTGGTGCAGCTGTAGAGAAAGAAGAGAAGTGGTCAGTTCTCCCTGGGGACACAGTGGATGATGCCCAGCAACCGTGCCCTGCACCGTCAGAGCCGTTGTGCTTGCACAGAGGCTGTGGTCAGGATGTCTGGCTCTCCGGGACTGGGAGCTGCCCCAAGACGGCACCCATGTCCCTGTGCCGTGTATAGTGTGGCCGGGGTGGGGGGGAGATGTCCCCTGCCTCTGTGTAGAGGGGGCGTGTGAAGGGAGAGCGTCCTGCTGGGTCTCTTCACACACGCATGTGCCTGTTGGGCCACGGCCCTTGGGTGTCACGCAGCTGCAGCCACCTGCCCAAGGGTGGTATGGCACATGCTCGCACATGCACAGGTGGCTGCATGATCCGTGGGAGGCATGGCCCACACGCATGGTCCCTGGTCTCCCTCCCCACCTCCCCCCGGGCAGGGGACAGTGCTGGCACTTACCTGGTATGGCCTCCCTGGATGACCCTGCCAACTCTGGTGCCGGGACAGCTGGTGGTGGCCCCTCTGGTGCACCCAGGTCAGGGCCCTCTGGTCCCGACTCGCTGCCTCCCGGGCTGGCGCAGACCGCCCCGCCGCCCAGGAGTTGGTCGAGGGCAGGGAAGTAGGGGCAGGTGTCAGCCCCTGCTGCGGCACCACCCCTGGTGGCCCTGGCGTATGCCTGCCGCAGCTCCTTCATCTTCAGGCGCACCTGCTCTTGGGTGCGCCTGTGGCCTTTCCTGGCCATGATGGCCACTATGCAGCCATAGACAGCCGTGTTCCTCCGCCTAGTGCAGAGATCATGGATGTTGGGGGCCTCCCCCCAAACCTCAATGAGGTCCATGATCTCCGCACTAGTCCATGAGTGCGTGCGCCGTCTACGGCCCCTGGGTGCTGGGGGACTGGGCAGGGGACAGCTGGCTGCCACTGGCTGCCATCGTGTGGTCACTGGCTGAGGGTCTGTGGCTGCTGGCAGGGCTGGCTCTTGCACGTGCCCAGTGGCCAGAGTCTGCCCCTTTAAGGGCTCCGGGGCTGGGGGGGGAGCAGACGAGTTTTCCTGGTTGTGCCCAGAGTGGCCACCAGGGAGAACTGGGAAGGGCTGGAGGCCCCCTAATTCGAAATAAGTGTCTACACAGCACTTATTTCGAATTAACTATTTCAAATTAGGTGTTATTCCTCGTAGAATGAGGTTTACCTAATTCGAAATAAGGGTTCCACTATTTCGAATTTATTTCAAAATAGCGGTTTGTATGTGTAGACACTATTAAAGTTAATTCGAAATAACGGCTGTTATTTCAAATTAACTTTGTAGTGTAGACATACCCTCAGTGATTTTTAACTTGTTCTTTTTTTATTTTATCTTCAAAACCTACCCCCTTCCCACTAGCATTTACTATGTTAGGCATTCGTTCATCATCGGACTTCTTGGTGAAGACCGAAACAAAGAAGTCATTAAACACCTCTGCCATTTCCAAGTTTCCTGTTATTGTTTCTCCCTCTTCACTGAGCAATGGGCCTACCATGTCCTTGGTCTTCCTCTTGCTTCTAATATATTTATAGAATGTCTTCTTGTTACCCTTTCTGTCTCTAGCTAGTTTGAGCTCATTTTGTGCCTTTGCCTTTCTAATCTTGCCCCTGCATACGTGTATTGTTTGCTAATATTTATCTTTTGTCATTTGACCTAGTTTCCACTTTTTATAGGACTCCCTTTTGATTTTTAGATCATGCAAGATCTCCTGGTTAAACCAAAGCGGTCTTTTGCCATATTTTCTATCTTTCCTATGCAGTGAAATAGTTTGCTTTTGGGCCCTTAATAATGTCCCTTTGAAAACTGCCAACTCTCTTCAGTTGTTTTTCCTCTTAGTCTTGCTTCCCATGGACCTTATCTACCAGCTCTCCGAGTTTACGAAAATCTGCCTTCCTGAAATCCATTGTCTCTGTTTTGCTGTTCTCCCTTCTATCATTCCTTAGAATCATGAACTCTACGATTTCATGATCACTTTCACCCAAGCTGCCTTCCACTTTCAAATTTTCAACCAGTTCCCCCCATTTGTTAAAATCAAATCTAGAACAGCTTCGCTCCAGTAGCTTGCTCAACCTTCTGAAATAAAAAATTGTTTCCAATGCAGTCCAAGAACTTATTGGATAATCTGTGCTCTGCTGTGTTAGTTTCCCAACATATGTCTGGATAGTTGAAGTCCCCCATCACCACCAAATCCTGCGCTTTGGATGATTTTGTTAGTTGTTTAAAAAAAGCCTCATCCACCTCTTCTACCTGGATAGGTGGTCTGTAGTAGACCTCTAACATGACATTACCCTTGTTTATTACCCCTTTTAACCTAACCTAGAGACTCTCAATAAGTCTGTCTCCTACGTCCATCTCCACCTCAGTCTAAGTGTATATATTTTTAATATATAAGGCAATACCTCCTCCCTGTTTTCCCCGCCTATCCTTCCTGAATAAGCTGTACTCTTCTATACCAATATTCCAATAGTGGGTATTATCCCACCAAGTCTCTGTGGTACCAACTATGTCATAGTTGTGATTATTTATTAGCCCTTCAAGTTCTTCCTGCTTATTACCGATACTCCTTGCATTTGTATATAGGCATCTAAGATACTGATTTGATTTTGCCTCCCAATTGTCCCCAATATAAATTATCCCCAAATTGGAAATAGTTGTGTGAGAGGACAAAATAAAAAAGCTAAGTTACTACGTGCCAGTGTGGACGCTGCTGCTTGTTTTGTCCAGAGAACCTGCAGGCAGGTGCCCTTCCCCTTTCAAAGCTCCGGGAATATCTGACAGCTGAGTGTGAGCTGCTCCATTTGGAGAACAAACAAAGAGCAAATTATTGGAATGCTTCTGTTCTGCTGCAGCAGGGGAGGGCTGGAGAAGGAATCCCAAGAAGTACAGGGATCAGCTCTACCTTCCCACAGCACTGCACCATGAGATTTACCACAGTGCTTTGCTCTATTTGTTGACAGGGTGTTTGCAATTGGCCATGAAATGTCGACAATTGGAGGCAAAAAAATTGGTTTGACCATTTTTCACTTTTGGCAACTTTTACAGCAATTTTGTCACCAAATCTTCCCTGTGTAGAATAAAAGGGGTGAAAGTTCAAGGAGGAAGGCAAAAGTGATTTAAGTTTCTATTTTCAGTTGGGATTTATGGAAGGATTCTAGGCACCAGCTGCAAGCTCCTATTCTGGAAAAAAAAGGTGAACCTTGAGAGGCTGTGGAGCATAGGAAAATAGAGAGGTTGTGGGTTGTGAAAAAAGCACAGGTACTCAGTAAACTTAGGAAGGAACTGTGGGAAGTGTCTGCAGACAGCTAATGTGAGAGGCACAGAACATTAATGGCCTGCAGTGGGTGTTGACAAGGGGACTAAATGCCAGAGAGCCTTCAGGACCTAAAACCACATGGAGCATGCAGTCGGTGAGTCATGTGTCTGCAGAGACATTGTCTTCTAGAACAGGCTTGACTGTAGGCTGTATTCTAAGCTGGTATAAATCAACACAACTCTATTGAAGTCAGTAGAGCTATACCAGTTGACACTAGCTGAGAATTTGGCCTTGTCATATTTATTATGCATCTCAGAAAATATTAACTCAAAAAACAGCCTTAAGGCAAGTTAAAAACAAGCATTCATGTATGTAATCACATATCACTGTAAGAAGACATAATATTTTGTTTCAAATATTGATTGTTAGGGCATGTCTACACTACAGAGAAGATCGAACCTCTGGAGGTCAACTTTCTAGCATTTGATTTAGTGGGTCTCGTATAGACCCCCAAATTGAATGCTGAGAGCAGTCCCCGCCAGCGTCCTGTAGTCCTCATTCTGTGAGAAGTAAGGGAAGCTGATGGGAGCATGTACTCCCGTTGGCCTCCTGCAGTGTAGACACTGCAACAGCTTGGCTTAAGGTAAGCCGAACTCAGCTACGCATTTTGCATAGCTGGATGGCGTACCTTAAGCTGACCTGCCTGGTCTAGTGTAGACCAGGCCTTACAGTAGAAAAAAGACTCTCTTATTGTGGAGTTTAAGGATTGTTTTATTTGCTGGAGGTTTCAGCTAATTTTGCAGCAGAACAGGATTTACCTCCTTAGACAATACATAATGGAGTCACTTGTTCACTTGATCTGTGTATTTTTCTAATGCAAGTTGTTCAACATTGCCATAGAAACATAAAACTATGTAAATATTTTGTTATTCATCATGTGCATGTATAAACCAGCCTAAATGAACAAACTGAATGTACAGTAGATTAGAATTTTAAGACAGCATTGCAGAGGCTGAGTCAAGCCAGGCAGAAAAATATGGCAAGTGGAACAGAAAGAATAGCTACCCAACATTCTTTATAAACTGTATATATCCATTAATTCATGGGTACAGCTTCCTATGGTGTCTTTTAATTAACAAACTGATGTTTTGCACCAGTAGCAAAGATAAAACTCTGCAGCTTAACATGTAATTAAGTTTAGAAAGAAAAATGGATGCTGGAAAAAGGGGTGCACCTTTTTGCTTTGCCATCCTAAAGTAGATTATTGAAGTATGGAAGGTAGTCACAGTGGAGAAGCTGGAACTTCTAATGAGAGAGAAAGCAGACAGAGCTCATACACACCTGAGGATATAACCCATGTTTCTTTTTTATTCCTTGGTGTTAGTTCGTGGACATGATTAAAAGCTGCAAGAATCTAATGTATTTTTCTAGAGTCTATGCTATTTATTTTTTCCATTTGACGTTGGATTGGTGGGATTAACTGCTCCTAACTAATATTCCCCCTGGTTTTGAGGGGCCAAGAGATTGAGAAGCTCTGTTGAATTACCATCACCACCCAGGGTCAGGAGCCAAAGTGAGATCCTTGACTGCCATTCTTCCTGTGTGATCTGTTGGTATAGAAGCAGGAAGTGCCCAGCTATTATTAGAGTGATGGGCAACATATGAAATCCTACCAATAGAAATATGGGATGAAAAGAGGAGGGTACAGGATGTCTTGTCCATGCCAGACTCTAATGCTAAAGCATGCCTCCTACTGTTATGGGTAAGAGGAAGTAGCTAGCGGTTCCTTAAAGGCCTGCTGCTCACGTACATGGCTCTCTGTCTGATCAACTCCCAAACTCCAGTGGTGGTCCCTATTGCAGCCAGTTTTATCACCAGGACATTTGGGGAGATAGCTGCTAACTTTCTTATGCCTCACATGTGCTGTGCAGAGGGACTGCTTGGAGTTTCCTTGTGATCTGCAGCCTCTCAATGAGCTGGGTAAGTTGGGAGGCTCAGAAGTAGCTTCATGTGCAAGGAAACAGGGATAAAGGGAACAGACATTGATGGATGAGGGGTGAAAAAAAGAGAGCCACTGTGAGAAAGGGAAAGATGGCAGCTGCCAGAGAAAGCAGTGATTGAGAGTGGCTTAGGTGAGGGGAATGCAACATGGGAAAATCTGCTCTTTTAAGTTGTCTGAGAGGACTCCATGAACTTATGCATGTGGCCCATTTATAGTATTATGTCCTCAGCCCCTGCAGAGGAGTATTTAAATGCTTACATTTATTCGTTCACAGTAGTTAGGTGCCTTTTAGGCTGACAGGAAGACATGGTCACTCTCCCAAAGAACTCAGAAATGAAGGACTGACAGACACAGGATAAGCAGAAGAGGAACAACATATAAGTAGTGTGGTCAACATAATAATTGGGAATGACTTGAAGAGGTCATTCAGATTCAATGAAAGCAGCAAAGCAGATGGGTTTTCAGGAGGGAGCTACCTCAAAAAAGATATTTTGGCCTTGGAAAGCGTTCAGAAAAGGGCAACTAAAATGGTTAGGGGTTTGGAACAGGTCCCATATGAGGAGAGGCTAAAGAGACTGGGACTTTTCAGCTTAGAAAAGAGGAGACTGAGGGGGAATATGATAGAGGTATATAAAATCATCAGTGGTGTGGAGAGGGTGCATAAAGAAAAGTTCTTCATTAGTTCCCATAATAGAAGGACTAGAGGACACCAAATGAAATGAATTGGTAGCAGGCTTCAGACTAATAAAAGAAAGTTCTTCTTCACAAAGCAAATAGTCAACCTGTGGAACTCCTTGCCACAGGAGGCTGTGAAGGCTAGAACTATAACAGAGTTTAAAGAGAAGCTAGATAAATTCATGGAGGTTAGATCCAGAAAAGGCTATCAGCCAGGGGGTAGGAATGTTGTCCCTGGCCTCTGTTTGTCAGAGGCTGGAGATGGATGGCACGAGACCAATTCGCTTGATCATTGTCTTTGGTCCACCCCCTCCGGGGTGCTTGGCACTGGCCACTGTTGGCAGACAGGCTACTGGGCTAGATGGACCTTTGGTCTGACCCAGTACGGCCATTCTTATGTTCTTATAAGTATTCAACTTAATTTTGAAAATCTTGCTTTAAAAAAACCTCTGAAAATATGCCTGTTCATGAAAGGTATAAAAGCATGCAACTCCTCCCCCCCCCCCCAAAAAAATCTGTGTGAAATCTACATGTATACTCTACTTTGCCCCTTTTAAGTATTGTTTGCTCTTTCTATACTTCTATAAGATAAAAAATAGAATAAAAGAAGAATGTCTCTCTAGATGAGCAGTTCTCAAACTGTGGGTTGGGACCCTAAAGTGGGTCGCAAACCCTTTTTCATGGGATTGCCAAGGCTGGTTTTAGATATGCTGGGTTCCAGGACCAAAGCCAAAACCTGAGCTCAAGGCTTGAGCCGAAGGACTGAGTGGCAGGGTTCAGCTTACAAGCTTCAGCTTTGGTCTCCCTAGCTGGGGTGGTGGGACTTTGGCTTTGGTCTGTTTCCTTGTCCCCTTGCTTGGTCTGGCGTGGCTCAGATGGGCTCAGGGATCAGTCCCCCTCCTGGGGTCAGGTAGTAACTCTTGTTGTCAGAAAGAGGTTGTGGTAGAATGAAGTCTGAGAATCATTGATTTAGATGGTTTGCTTTAACTGCCTTTTGAGAGCTGTATAGAATAAGCAGAACACTTTGCTAGGGCTCTAGATTTAGCTCTCTTAGAGGTGGTGAGATGCACTGCATGTACCACACTCCTGATTTTGCACAGCTTCTGGATAAAGGTTGAGGGAGGGCATTCAAGAATATTACATGCATGGGGTTAATAATGTAAAGTGTTCTAAACAGGAACGATGTGACTGCTGCTGCTGCTGCACATGGTAAAGATCCACATGCAACTACAGTACTGTCCACATACACCTGGATGGATAACTAGTCTGCCCAGGAGAATAATGATATTTCCTTCAGAAAAGATGTAATCTCATTGTCCCGATTCTGCAGTCTTTTCTCAGACAAAACTCTCATCTGTTATATATTTTAGAGAGTTTGTACATCTGTCTGTCTGTGTGTCCATCCGTCTGTCTGGGAGTCTATTTATTCAAGAACTCTTCCTAAACAGTAAGAACTAGGACCACCAAATTCAGTATGCGGCTTTTTATCATAACTTAAAGCAAAGTCAGGGTTTGGTTGTGCCAGGACAATGGTATGTGCTTGGAATATAAGGCTATGTCTACACTGGCAGCTTCTTGCGCAAGAACTGTTTTGCGGAAGAGTTCTTGCGCAAAAAGTCTTCCACAAGAGTGCGTCTACGCTGCCATGTACTTTTGCACAAGAGATGTGCTTTTGCACAAGAGCATCTATGGCAGTGTGGACGCTCTCTTGCGCAAGAAAGCTCTGATGGCCATTTTAACCATAGGGGTTTCTTGCGCAAGAAATTCATGTTGCCTGTCTACACTGCCCTCTTGCGCAAGAGCCCTTGCGCAAGAGGGCTTATTCCTCGTGGTGAGAGGAATAACTCTTCCGAAAGAAGCCCTGTTTTCCGACGCGGTACTGTAAATTTACTTGCGCAAGAACGCATGTGCAGTGTAGACACCTGGCAAGTTTTTGCTCAAGAACAGCTGTTCTTGCGCAAGAAGCCACCAGTGTAGACGTAGCCTAATTGTTTCTCATCAAATGGAAAAGGAGGGGTGTGATAGCAGGGACTTTTATACTTACAAATGACCACAGAGGGGCAGCCCTGGAGAACAGCTGCTGGCTGCCACATATCCTCCACCACACCCAGGCTGTCCCCAGGCCACAGTCCCCACCACCTCAGGTGCCTCCTCTCTCCACTCTGGGCCAGTCCCGGGGAGAAGCTGGCAGGCAGGTGCCATTGGGTGGCCTGTGCAGTCTCCTCCCACTCTAAGCTGGCCTCAGGGAGAAGCGGAGCTGCGCAGCCCTGCCTCCCCGGGCCAGACCTGGACCTGGGCAAAGCCCAGTAAGTCTTCTAGCTGGGCTATATTTATCACTGGTGCAGGTAGGCACAAAGCCACTGAAGCTGCTTACAGGAATGGTAAAGCTGACTTTAATAGAAGGACTGTAGGAGCGGACCCAAAGTTGCAACTGAAGGCCGACGGAAGACATTGTTACATTAGCATGTCACCATATTTAAGAGTTGTAACCTCAACTCTTATATTCCTGTAGGGAAATGACACACAATAAAGCACCGGCATTCAAGATGACTGGATCTTCTTATGAAATAATAATTTTGTGTCTGGAAAGCACTAGCTGACTCATAAGAATGGTCCTGCGGTTAGTAGGGGGCTGATGGGACGTGCGTGAGGGGGAACAGATGTGTTTGCAGGATCAGGACTGTGGACAATAGCTGTGCCAAACTGACCAATGATACTATTTGTAGCCACTGCTGTGAAGTGTGTGAAGATTACTCTCCATAAATTAGCAGCTGCTCAGAGCAAAACTGATCCTCTCCCTAGAAATCTGATTTGGCTGGGATATGAGCAGAGGGATTTGGATGAAATCTTGCCCTTCTTACGTGTTACCAGCTCTTCTTCAAACAGGAGGAATGGGATTTCCATTTTGGAAAAGGGACAGGGCATGTGTTGCTGTAGAGATACTGTGGGGGCAGGAATCTGTGCTCAGGCTGTAGGACAGACCCAGAGAGCAGCCTGAACATATGACCCAGGGGAGCCTGCCCCACACATGAGAATCAGAAAGCCAGAAGGATTTGAAATGATTTCTGGTGTGAATTCCTGCATACTTGGGGCAAGGAAAAGGTGGGAGTCTGCAACGGATAACCATTGAGGGCATCCCCCACTGCCACTTTACTCATACTGATTTGAGTTACGTTATTTTTCCCTCATCCCCTTTCCTCCCACAGGAATGCTTTGTGAGTCAGAACTTGTACAACAACCCTGGCTTTTAGATCATATCTCTTGCTTTCTTTGGGCACGTCTACACAGCAGAGCAAAAGTCAAATTAAGTTACGCAACTTCAGCGACGTCAATTGCGTAGCTGAAGTCGGAATAGCTTAATTTGGCTTTTGGCGCTGTCTACATAGCAGGAAGTCAAAGGAAGAACACTCTTCCTTCAACTTCCTTTACTCTTCAGGAAATGAGGATTCAGAGTAAGAAGTCCTCCGTCTCGACATCATTTCGAAATAATGGCTTGCTGTGTAGACGTGCATTTTGTTATTTCAGAATAACGTCCGTTATTCCGAAATAATGCTGCTGTGTAGATGTACCCTTAGGCTTCGTCTCCACTGCCAGTTCTTCTGGCAGAAAATATGCTAATGAGGGACTCATTAGCATAAGTCATGATCTCATTAGCATATTTTCTGCTGTTTCTATTTGCGCAAGGGGCTTTTGCGTGAAAAGAAGCAGTGTGGACAGGGTTTTTTTTGCACAAAACCCCCGTTTTGCGCAAGATCCTTATGCCTGTCATGCAGAAGTCCACATTGGTTCTTTTTGCGCAAAAACCCCTTGCGCAAAAAGAAACGGCCGAAAATATGCTAATGAGATCACAACTTATGCTAATGAGTCCCTCATTAGCATATTTTCTGCTGGAAGAACTGTCAGTGAAGACGTAGCCTTAGAGACTACGTAGTAGTCATTCGAAGTTGCAAATGAAGTTGCATATGTAGTCATTCGAAGTTGCAAATGAAGCCCGGGATTTAAATATCCCGGGCTTCATTTGCATCTTGCCAGGCGGGCGCCATTTTTAAATGCCCTTAGTTCGAACTCCGTGCCCGCGGCTACACGCGGCACGGAGTAGGTAGTTCGAATTAGGATCTCTAATTCGAACTACCAGTACTCCTCGTGGAACTCCTAACAGATTTATTGGGGCACAAGCTTTTGAAGGCTTCAGCTCACTTCATCAGATGTGTGAAGTGGACACTTCAGTGTGGCAGGGATTTATACACAAGTATAAGTGTGGGAAGGTTACGTTACTAAGTGGACGGTCAGTGCTAATGAAGATAATGCAATCAGGGTGATGGGGTCCACTTCCAACAGTTAAGGTGAGACTACTTAAAGGGATTTGTGTAGTGAACGAGCTATTTCTAGTCCCTATTCAGACCCTTTCTGATGGTATCAAGTCTGCATATGAGACTGCACCTGAGGCACTTTACATTCTTTTTTCCTGTTCTGCAGAGAATCTTCAGCAGAAAACCCAATGTTAAAGTAAGTTTTCTTTTGAACGTAGGGAGAGTATAACAGAACAATAACTATTACTAGTTAGGAAATACGCACACCAGGATAGCCAGGGTCAAACTAATAAGACATCATTACATTAATTTGCTCCTCTTTTCCAAACGGAGAGACCACGTGTGGATTTATGAATTAAACCTTTGTCATGTTATGTTTCGTTTGACCATTTCAATAGCCAACCTTTATTTTTAAACAGGCTGTTTTTGTAGATAGCATTTGCTTGACTGAAATTAACAATTGTAATGGCCACTGTCAAATGTTAATGTCTTTGCACACCACATCTGCTGCTGCAGAATAGGGAAAGAGGACAGGAATATTGAGGAAGACATGATTCATGAGCATTTTTTCACTAAAGCACAGTAGTCTCAAAATAGCATTGCTGTCAATATTGACCATCACTGGCATGGCCCCATCAGTGAGAACAGAGGATAATGTGTATAGAAAAATGTGCTTTGCCGATTCTAACAAGCATCAGACTTGTCTGTTTAATTTTTGGTTATGTTCTCCATACTCACCCCCACAGTCCTCAACCCCAGTCGCTGCACAGCACCTACTTGCCGTGGCACCACCTCCATACTGCCCCACATGGCTGTTGCCTGCTCAGCTCCTGACCTCTCCCGTCCCACTTGCACAGCAACATACCCTGCATCCCTTCTGTTGCTTCAGCACATGGTGTCTCTTCCACAATGAGTTGCTGAATGTCTTCACAAACATTGTTTGAGAAAAATTTCCTGTTACTGAGACTACAGGTACCTGCCATCCTAGGTGAACAACATATCTGCTAGGCCACACTGGAACCAGCCCCACCACCTCACCTTCAGGGTGCCCTTTATCTTGCTTCTCCCTGGGTGGGTGGGACTGGAGCCTGCCACCCTACCTTCCCCAGGCGATATGCCCTATCCCTTAAGCCATGCTGGAACCTGCCCCACCACCTTACCTTCAGGGCACCCTCACCTCCTGGCCCTCTCCATCAACTTATGTCTGTCTATCCAGAACAAGTATTTCTGGCTTTTTCTCTGAGAACTGTCCACAGTATCCTAGGGTTTGGTCGTGGGATCTCCATTCAGTTCTTTTTAAAACCAGCATGATTTGGGTATAGCACCAGACTGGCTGTTCGCCTCCTTGGCCTTCTGGTAGGCCTGCCAGAGTTCCTTGGATCTTGGCTCTGCATTGCAGGGTGTCTCGCTCATACCCCCTCTCACACAAGGCTTGAGAAATGCGACCCTATGTGTCTCAGTTCCTATGGGTCACTTGCAGGTGTGATTGCACCAATTTTTCACCCCACACATCAATTAGATCCAAAAGCTCTGCATTGCTCCAAGCAAGAGAGCATTTGGATCAACAGCCACTACCTCTGTTTCCTTGAGAAGACACCATGAGGACCATGACACTATGTGCCACAGACACAAGAAATGAATTTAAAGTTCTTGGGGTTTGCAGATGGGAGGGGTGCCTCTGCTTACCTGTAAACATTACGTGGCTGAAGGGCAGCCAAATTCAAGGTGATGTCCAGAGTGGCTAAACAGGGCATTGTGGGACATATGCTGGAGTCCACTCAACTCAATAAAAATCCTACCTAGTATGCACTGTATGGTTGTCGACCGCGCAAAGACAGAAGTCCCGCAGGGGGACTGGAAGGTTTTTGTCACCAAAGTGGCTGTATGTTGAAACATTTGTCACGTTGTAATGTGGATACAGTAAAACTCCAATAATCTGGCACCCAATAGTACTGTACTCCCGATAGTCCGGCATCAAAATGGCAAGTTAGTGAGCTTCTGCAAAAAACAAATCACAAGGCAGCAGTGGCAGCAGCTGAACTGAGCGAAACGGGAAGGGATTGAGTCAGTCTGTCACTGGCATTGTGTGACGCTGGACAGTGCTGTTTTGACTTTTGAATATTTTTGCCCATCGGTGTGTACAGTAGTAATGGAGTCAAAGGTGAATGAAGGTGCTAGTGGTAGTGGTAAGAAAAGTGTAAAAAGGAAGTATGTAACACTGACATTGAACCAGAAATAAGAGATTATAAAGATGCTAGAAAGAGGCATAAATCGGCACATTATCATGAGTGAATTTAACATTGGATCTTCGACAATCTATGACATAAAGAAACAGAAAGATATGTTGCGAGTATTTGTTGCTGAAAGTGAGGCAACTACTAAACATACCGAGGTATGGCAAACTCTGAAAAGACCTAAGTTGGCGCAGTTGGATGTGGATTTGTTTATGTGGTTTAGTGCAAAGCGTTCTGAAGGTAAGCCCATTACTGGGCCAGTGCTCATAGAAAAAGCAAAATAGTTTCACAGTGAAATGAACATTTATGAATCATGTGTGTTTTCAGAAGGTTGGTTGTGTAATTTTAAGTATCGGCATGGGATCCGTAAGTTAGATATCAGTGGTGAGCAAAAGTCTGCCGATCACATAGCTGCTGAGGAGTATAGCGCTATTTTTGAGCAGTTGGTGGAGGAGCACGGTTTGTCGCCTTCTCAAATATACAATGCCGATGAAGCTGGGCTCTTATGGCGTTGTTTGCCGAACTCTACTCTGGTTGGTGGTGGTGAAAAGGCTGCTCATGGCTTCAAAATGAACAAGACCACATTACAGTTCTGGTATGCACAAATGCGTCTGACATGCATAAGCTTAAGCTTTTTGTTGTAGGGAAGTACAAAAATCCTAGGGCATTTAAAACTCTTACGAGTTTGCCAGTGATTTATGAGGCACAGGGGAATGCTTGGATGATGGCAGAAATCTTTAAGGACTGGTTTTTTAATTATTTTGTGCCCGCAGTTAAGGAGAATTTTAGAAAGTGGGGTCTACCAGAGGATAGTAAAGCTGTTCTTTTGCTCGATAATTGTCGAGCGCATCCGCCCGCTTCGGAGCTTGTTAGTGGAAATATTTTCGCTACATATTTGCCAGCGAATGTGACGTCTTTGATCCAACCTCTGGATGAAGGTGTGATACAGAACTTTAAGTGTTTCTACAGGGGGTCTTTTGTCTGAAAGCTGGTAAACTCAGACTGCAGTGTTTCTGAATTTCAATCCAATTTCAACCTTAAGGGTGCTGTGTGTGCAGCTGCATTGGCTTGGAAAGATGTAAAGAAGGCTACCGTACGAAAATGTTGGAGGAAACTTTGGCCTACCATCATGTTTTGTGATGATTCTTCCGATGAAGAGGAATTTTGTGACTTCAATGTTAGGCCTAAGCGTATTACTGACATACAAGAAATAATTGAAAATGTCCCTGAGAAGAATGCTGTTGCAAAGCTCACAGAAAATGAGATAGAACAATGGCTTGATATGGACAAAGACGAACCAGTTGCAGAAATTTTGAGTGATGCTGCTATCATTGAAAGTGTTATGAATCCACAAAAACCTCAGGAAGAAGAAGAGGAAGTGACGGAGAGAGCAAAATATACCTGGCGAGAGGCAACTGATTTTATTTCCAAATTCGTTGAATTTGCAGAGAGTTGCAGCCAATATAATGCAGCTGAAGTGATCAGCCTTCATATTATTCTGAATAACTTTTATACCAAGAAGTCACAGTCCTCTAAGCAAGCCGATCTCAGGGATATGTTTGCAAGGGCATGGAAGATAGTTCAGCCTTTGTCTTCACTACCACCACCAGAGCCTATTGTTGTCGACACCCCCATGGAAGCAGAGAAGGATATTGATAACCCGGATGATAACACGGATGATGAAGCATGGGTTTCATCAGATGATGAGTAGTTGTGCAGCATGGCAAATAAACAAAATTATAGATTTAAGTTTCAGCGTTTTGTTTAAGTTTATGGGGTTTTTTAGTGTTTAAGTGACTGTATTAGTGTTGAAGTGTATATACGGTAGTACCTCCTGATAGTCCGGCATAGCCGATAATCTGGCACCACCTAAGTTCCAAAGGTGCCGGTTTATCGGAAGTCTACTGTACTTGGAGGATTTCTGGTGACAAAACGTGCCAGTGTAGACACGCCATTAGTCTGCAACTGTGAGATCAACTGGTGAGGGAAGATGCTCGTGCTTTTTTTTTTTAAACTCAAAAGCACATTTGCAAAGAGAACTAATGCCAAGGAAAAAGTGAACTGTTTCTTCCTCTTGCCCCCCTACTGAGTATATTGCAGTATACTGGGAGAAAGACCATCCATGCAAACACCAAGAATAGACCATGATAATACAGCTGTCTCACCCTGTGCATGGTTATGGGCAAGCGTTCCATCTGTTCCACACTGTGGATAGAAGCTTGCTCAGCATTGCAGCACAGATGTGGGCTCATGGGGTGATTTGTATTCTAGGTGTTAGGAATGGTCATCTCATTGTATAGAAAGGGATATTCAATAGCCCCTCACTTTGATTTAAATAACACGTTCAGGTTGCTGATCCACACAGAATGTGTTGGTTGTCTCAGTTCTGTAGTGGGAAAGTGTCTACCTTGCACAACCACCTATGTGCAATCTCAGCAAAGGGGACAAGGCCTCAGTGATTCTGGGCACCAGATTACACTCTCATTCCCAGAATGTCATAGACTGTCCACGTTGGTGGAGGTGGTAGAGGTAGAGCAAGGCGCTGTTGCTGCCTATGTTTTATTTGTCTGAGTAAATCTCCTAGAGGATTTTGGCTTCTACAGTTGTTTGTCTGAAATAACTCACAAAGGATCTGAAAAGACGTAGCTCATTCTTTTCATCATTTTAATTCTGCTCGGTGGCAGCTTCCAACAGCCTCATGGCTGATGTTACTTGCACAGCTACACATGATGCATACTTTGAATTGATACCACAACGTAAAGACATCCAGGTTATCTAGTATAGGATTATGTTTACCAAACAAATGATCATGTCATCTGATTTAAAATTGTCATCTGTTTAATGTAACCTTTTGTCTTGCAATATTGCCCTTGCTTATAGTACTTCTCCAATGTTTGCTTTTCATCTGTGTCTAAGGAACACTGGATTAGATTGCATCAGTGCTGAATATGTTATGTGCTAGATTATTTACTGACAGATCCTGTGTCTTAGGAGCATCTTCAAGCAGAATTGCCAAATTTCCTGAGTAGGAACAATAACTTCTGCAGTAAGATGAAGATTGTGTAAGTTATTGCCATGGAGCACTAAGACATTGGCACATAGCTATTGCTTCAACAAGGAGAGAAAGATTAATAAAATTTCGACCTTGAAACAAGAAGAGTGTGAAGATTGCAAAGGAAAGCAAAGATACCTAATAATAATTAATGAGGATGGCTCAGTGCCAAATGCAAAATTTGACACATAAATCAGTATGTTGCTGAACCTGCCTTCATAGGGAAAAGCGAGAAAACTAACTACTTGTTTGTTTCAAACAAAATGCCTTAAAGTTCAATTGGTAAGATTAGGAATTATTAAAGGAAGGTCAATAAATGGAAGGTTATAAATCAGGTCCTACTTCATTAGCAATACTGCGGAAATTACAGATCCCGAATTATTAGATTTCCATTGTAATTTTGTAATTTTATTAGCTTACACTTCACAGTTGACAATTTTGCATATATTTTGAGGTTTGCAATGCCCACTTCCCCACTTCCCTTTACTACTTCCTACCTTAACTATGGTAGCTTTGGCAACATAGCTTGATATAATACCCTTTGCAATAGTGAACCTTGGGCTGTCCCTGGATCGTACCTGGAGTAGCTGGGGGCAGAGGGAGCTCTTTGCTCCCAGCGTAGCACAGGGGCTGGAGGAGCTGTGCCCCCCGCCCTTATTCTGTGACAAGTCATGGGCATATTGAACAAATTTGAACCCTTATCCAAATCCTTTTTTCCCCTCCAAGTCTCCCAAAATCCTTTCTTCCCTTCCAAGTCCCCTCTCAAAAAATGAGAAGTAAGGGTTATTTTGAAGGAAGGGTTTTATCTCAAAATAACCCCATTTTTTTCTCAAAATAGAGCTATTCCACAATAGCGCCATAACGTGATTATGCAAATGAAGCGCGGGAAATTCAAATCCGTGCTTCATTTGCAATTTCGGGTGTCTGCAGTTGCATTCCTCTCTCAGAAGAGGAATGAAGTGTAGACATACCCTTAGAGTGTATGAAGAAACTTTGTGGTCTGATTCATTAGTCAACACCATGTGTAATAAGAAGTCTTGTTCTGAAAGAAATACACCCTCTCACCTGTACTCCTTGTAGAAAGGGTGTTGGGCAATGTTGTTGTTAATCTACTTGTGCTCCACTAGAGGCTGTCATTGTCACACATGACAACAAACCTGTGCACCATAGACAACAGGTCAACTATTTCATGGGAAATAGTGGGGTGACACAAGCTTTAGTCCACCCAAGCAAGGGTTCTTGCCACTGAACTTGGCTTTCACAACTTAAGAGGCTTTGGTTCCTGAAGCTGAATAGGAGTTGAACAAACTGAATACTCACTGTGGAAAACAATTGGTGTTATCAGACTGGACCTACCTCAGCTAATCACCACCAAATCCACGTTCCCTGATCACCGGGATAAAATATGAACCTTTCTATGGAGTTTGATTTCTTCTTTGGAAGGTACACAGCCCAGATAATGCAAACTTAAGTTCACGTATATTATTGTGCTATCATAGAAGCTCCATGAACTTTATTATACTCATCTGAATACTTTTTGGGTGCTAAAAATTACTAAGCCGCCAGCCTTATACTATAATGCCTACAAGAGATGTGATAATTACAAGGGATGTGATAATTAGCAAGTACCAATAGTACATCTCTGTGAACATAGTGGTTGGTTATAAAGTGTCAGCATGATTGTCTTATTTATGTTTTTGTTTTAAATAATATTTTTGTCAGACATGCCCCTTGTGTGCCCTTAAAATATATATATTAACAGGCTAATATTAAGAGAGGGCTTTTTGAAAGTGCTCGGTGTTGGCTTCTGTTCTCATAAAGGAAACACTTTTGAAAATCCCATGTTAATTGTATACTCAAAATTAAATTATTCCAATTCTTTAGCATGCTCTCAGGTGAGACGCCCTGTTTACTTTAATGAAATTACTCATATGAGCAAGAACTGCAGGATTGTCCTTGATATTACTGCCACAGGAGGAAATCTTTGCAGGGGGAATAGAGAATTGTTTTTCTTCCACTATTATTTTTACAATTGTAGTTTTAGTATATTTAATTTTGTAATTGATCTAAGGGTAAGTGGGAGCATGTTAATACAGTGTTACAAGGTACCACAGCTATTGGTAGCTGTAGAAACTTGGCTAAACTACAAGAAAGAACTCATAGAGATACTTTCATTACAGGGTAGGCTGGACCTGGTCTTTCTATAGGTGTGTGCGTGTGCGTGTGTGCACGCAAGTGGATTCAGTTAAAAAGTAAGTGGCAAAACAGGGAGGCGTATAATCAGATGTGCGCGTGGGGGGGGGGGAGAGGGCAATAAACCCAACTTTTAAGGGGAGAAACACAAGATAAGAAGGGTCTTTGATCAAATATCTCAGTTCACTGACTTTTCCACCTAATGAAACAGCATAAAAAATGTCATCTTAAACATCAGTAGCTGTGGTGATGCCTCTTCCAAAGGTTCAAAGAACGGTTATATAAGGGCTCTGAGAACCATTCTTATAACTTTCTGTTGCACAATACTGTACCTGCACATAGTTATCAACTCAACCCCCTGTGTACCCAGGATTAATCTCTATTTCACTGTCTTCTAATAGATTTCCTCGCTAGCTATTTCGAATCATTCTTTCTCTACTTGTGGGCTGGTATGTAAATCACACGAAGTTGGACTCCTGTAGTCACTAACGCCCCATTACTCCTGGTGAAATGATAAGCTACCTGTTGATGGTAGTGTTGCTTTCTGTGTCTGGTAGGTTTGACTTTGTGGTATCTTCATTTACTTCCTTTGCCTGTTTATAGAGAAGTGCTAAAAGCTAAGAATTAATGAAACTATTAATAACTGACAGGTGAGAGGCCTTTCTTCTCTAGAGACCTGGGTTCAAAACTTAGCGGAGTTTATAAATTAATTGGAGTTTTGGTGTTCTCTCATCCATAATAGATATTTGTGTACAATTTTAAAGCCACTGCACATTTGGACCCAAGGGACAGTGCCGTCTTAGGAGAGGTTTAGCACTGGAATAGCAGGCATTTTGCAACTCAGGCCTCAGTACTGTATGGAGAAGCTAGCACAGTATCTGAGTGCTAGCTAGTGCTATGAATCCACTGAGCTGCACTTCTTTCATGAGCTGTTGTTGTGATTTATTATCCATCTTTTCAATGGAACAACAAAAGAAAAACCTCCAGAGAGGACCTTAAATATTTCTGTGTGATGGCCAGGCCAGTAAATGTGATTTTAAGCAAATCTGGGAAACTTAAATATCTCGTGAATTATTCTAGTTTAGTAAAGAGACTAGACTCTTTGCTTACTGTTAATGCGAGGCTCGTATTAGCCTCAGTGGAACCACAGTTGGACAGCCATCCCACTTGCAGCCACATTTCTGGGTGCACCCATGGGCACATATGCATTCAGTTAACTATGTCATGCACTAGTGGGCACCCTGCGGCCTGTGGGTTGCACATGGCTCATCAGGGTAAGCCACTGGCAGGCAACCAGACAGGTTGTTTACTCTGTGTCCACAGGTATGGCCCCCTGCAGTTCCCATCAGTCATGGTTCACTGTTCCTGGCCAGTGGGAACTGCAGGAAATAGCGGCTATAAAGTAAAATACAGGACCCCAAAGGGGGGAACATAAAATCTGCTAAAACACCTGAAGAGGAGGGACACACACACAGCCAACATTGGCACCAGGCAAATGTCTCAGGGGAGAGAATTCCATAGCCTAGGCACAAAGGCTGAGAAGCCCTGCTGTGTGTAGATGTCAACCTTATGGAGATAGATACCTATCTCATGGAACTGGAAGGGACCTTGAGAGGTCATCAAGTCCAATCCCTTGCCCTCATGGCAGGACCAAGTACCATCCCTGACAGATTTTTGCCCTAGGTTCCTAAATGGCTCTCTCAAGGATTGAGCTCACAACCTTGGTTTTAGTGGTCAATACTCAAGCCACTGAACTATCCCTCCCCCTTTATCTCCCTAAATGAAGGAACACGCAGCAGAGCCTCCCCAGCTGACCTCAATCCCTATATAGGTTTGTATAGGAGGAGCTGGTCCTTCAAATACCCCGGTTCCAACCCATTTAGGGCTTTATAGGTCATAACTAAGACCTTCAATTGTGCCTGGAAACATACCAGAAGCCAGTGCAGCTGCCGGAGCACCAGCATAATGTGCTCCGTATACCAAGTATTAGTTAAAACTCGAGCAGCTGCATTCTGGACCAGTCGAAGCATCCAAAGACTCTTCAAAGGCAGCCCCACGTAGAGTGCATTGCAATAATCCAATCAGGATGTGACAAGAGCATGAGTCACTGTAGCCAAGTCGTTGTTATTCAGGAAGGGTCACAGCTGGTGGATCAGCCGAAGCTGCCCAAAAGCACTCCTAGCCACTGAGGAAATCCGATTTTCAAATCTTAAAAAAGGGTCCAGGAGAACACCCAAACTGTGTACCTGTTCTCTCAGGGGGAGTGTGACCCTGTCCAGAACAGGTAACACACCACATTCCCAGACAGATGGCTTCCTGATCCACAGGATCTCGGTCTTATCTGGATTCAACTTCAGCCTATTGGACCTCATCCAGTTCATCACTGTCTCCAGACACTGGTTCAGATTGATCGCTGCCATACCTGGACCCAATGTCACAGAGAAATAGAGTTGGGTTTCATTTGCATATTGACGGTACCATCCTCTAAATCTCCTTATGACCTCTCCCAGCAGTTTCATATAGCTATTGAACAGCATATGGGACAAGACTGAACCTTGCGGGACCCTGTAGCACAATCACCACAGGGTCGAGAAGCAGCCCCCAAGCTCCATATTCAGAAAGCGTCCTGACAGGTTGGACTGGAACCACTGCAAGACAGTGCCTCCAATACCCAGCTCCACCAGGTGCTCCAGAAGGATATCCTGATTGACGGCATTGAAAGACACTGAGAAGTCCAAGAGACTCAATAGGGATGTACTCCCCCTGTCTATCTCCCGGCGTAGGTCGTCTACTGGGGCAACCAAGGCAGTTTCTGTTCCAAAACCAGGTCTGAATCCAGACTGAAATGGATCTAGATAATATGTTTCTTCCAAGAAAGCTTGGAGTGGCAATGCCACCGCCTGTTCGAGTACCTTGCCCAAGAAAGGAATTGTAGTGACTGGGCGATAGGTATTTACATCACATGGGTCCAGAGAAGGAATGGCTTTATCCATTGGCGAACTGCAGCGATTTGGAGCTCTGGGCGGCTGTACCTGCAGACGCAAGTTAAACAACCAGCAGCTTACCCTGATGAGCAATATGCAGCCTGCAGGCCACCCACCACTGATGTGATGAGTTTGCACGCTTGTTTTGCATAAACAAAGGATGCATACGCCAACTTGTCCCAAAGAAATATCAGGCCTGTATGCAGTGGGGGTAGCCAAGGGTGAGAAAGCACTTCCCATCATCCCCAAGTAAGCATGTTCTCACCGGCCCGGGGAAGGCAGGAGCAGCACACTGCCTGAGCCTCCTTCCCCCATGCTCTGACCAGCTGGGGGAAGCCGGGGCTGATTTCCCCGCTTACTTGGGGGAACATAGGGGTGCATTCACACCCTTGCAGTCCACATTTACAAATAAAGCACACACATACCCCCACAGAAATTCCTGTGTGGGGGCGTGAATATGTAATATGCATATTTAAATGTTGTATTTAATTTAGAAGCAGTGCACATAAAAAACCAGAACAGCATACTTAAGCATTCATCTTCATGTCTGCTCACTGGCCATCGGTGCATCAGCTCGTTAGTTCACAGAGTGAACCAACTTCTTAGCTTAGTTCTCACACGCTACAACTATTCAGCATTTCAAAGGAGCACGGAGTTAGTGCATCCATTGAGGTATAATTAGTTGGGAGTTGTCCAGTGGAGTTGGGTGTTATTTTAGTACAGCCACTCAAATCCACTGAAAAAGGCTCAAATGATATTTTGAACTTTGAGTTGATTTTAAATGCTTCTGAACATATTAGCAGGTTGTGTACTGTACAACACCAATAACATAAGTAAAGTCAAGGGAGAAATTTGCTACGCCAACTTTTACCCCTGCACATGTGTGTTTAGCTCACACAATTGCCACTGAAATCAATGGATGCTCATCTAAGGGTAGAATTTGATTGACCTTTTATGAATAAACATAAATGCCTGCATTCCATTGATTATTGTTTTATCTCTAGACTGCATCCTAGTTGTTCATGGCTCTTTACAATTACCTGGAGGCTAAAGGAACGGAGGAACAGGGTATTGACAGCAGACGTTAGAGGAAACTCAGCAGCTATAAGAAAGCCTGGTCAAACAGGTTAGTCTTGCAGCCCTTTCAGAATGTGGGCAAGGTTGGCTTTAGGCAAATAGCTAGAGGAAGTGAGTTCCAGAGGCGAGGCCCTGCCACTGAGAATTCCATCCCTCTGGAATGTAAGACAAATATGGTCATGTGTTTCAAGAAGTGTAGACTGTGCAGTGATCAGAGTCAAAAGTGATCCATGAGGTGAGCTTTTAGCTTACTGGTATGTAGTGGGGAGCTCAGGTGTGATATGTTCTTCTCAGCCAGCCCCAATCAGGAGGAGAGAAATGATGTTCTGCACTCGCTGAAATCTGTAGCTGACCAGTACACTTATTCCTTGGTAAAACACATAGCCAGAGTCTATTTCTGATGTCCCAAATGCGGGGATGGTAGAAGTGAGATCTTCACAGAAAGGAAGAAAGGAGGTGGGGGCACAGTCTTTTGGTTAGCCTAAAATAGAGTCATTTCTGGCTATTGCTGTTCATCAGAGAGCACAGATCTAGTATATCTCTGAGCCTGTAGTCAGTTTTAAGGATGGATGGATAGATAATCTATGGCTGATCGTGTTGCAAATTCTTCAGAGTGCTTCCCCCTCCTAGTCAGTATCACCTTCAACTTGTTTGAGCAGACTGTAAGCCAGCTCGCTTTTTTCCAGGCTTCTGTTCCTGCCACACAGTGGGACAGTCAGGAAATTGGGTCTCCTAGGTCAGAGGAGAAGGAGAAGTAGGGGGGACATCCACCAGCCTGCTGATGACATTGGAGCTTGTACTGCCATGTACATTCCATGTTGAAAAAGAAGGATGTTGACCTTGCGGGACCCAAGCCCAGTTTCCTTTTCCTGCCTGTGTTTCATAGACAAGGTGTGGGACTATAGGATCCTTCCGGGCTGCTGGATAAGTAAGTGGCCCTCTTCTTTTCCAGGAATGTTTTCAGACCACAGATTTCTTCTGAGCCAGTCACTTCCCTCACTTCCTTGTAATTCTACCAGAGCTGTCTGCAGCTTTCCTATTACTGTCAGGCATCAGATGCTGCTGATGCATGTAGCAAGGGCAGATGGGGTTGTCCTAAAATAGTTCCATTCGCTGCAGTCAGAGCTATCTCACAGGGGGTAGTAATGGGCAATTCCGCTCTCAGCTATCAGTACTGAACCTGACCTTCTGTGCGGTTGCTTGCCTCTAGTTAGAGCTTTATCTAACGGTAAAAACTTCAGTCTGCCCAGTGTTTGGTTCAATAAGGAGACACACTGCAGCAGCGAAATGATGATCTCAGTACCTCAGTCTGGGAACATCTGGTTGTAAATGCCTTTTAATGTTCATGGGCCTCATTACACACTGAACAGTTTCCAAGATGACACAATCTTGGCAACTGGATTCTGTAATGTAAGATCAATGCAGCTTTTGCAACGTGTGTGACAAAGTATAGGGTAACACCCTAGAGGCTGAACTTTCAGTGCACCCAGGAAACAGTGATTTCTACTTGCAGTGTCATATCCAGTCCTCCCCCAATAGCCCTGCCCTGTAAGACACCACCCTGAAGAAGGTACTTGCTTTGGTTTCTTAAGACCCAATTAGTCAAGGCTCTATAACCAAACATTCCAGGGTCTAGATCAGGCCTGGGCAATAATTTTAGTAAGGGGGGCCACTTCACAAATTTTTGAAGACACTTCCATGCTCCCCCACCCACAGTCCCTGATTGGCCTGGGGGTAGGGGGAGTGTGTGAA
The DNA here is from genome assembly GCA_032595735.1 of Pelochelys cantorii. Classification (NCBI taxonomy): domain Eukaryota; kingdom Metazoa; phylum Chordata; order Testudines; family Trionychidae; genus Pelochelys; species Pelochelys cantorii. The sequence continues at coordinate 121,798,398 of CM064330.1, forward strand.
GTCTTTGTCCTGCCCCCATCCCCTGGTGCCTAGAGAGGACCGCCAGCTGTTCTGAATCTGGCAGCGGGAGGAGACTTCGCGTACTCCCCCAACCCCCAGGCCAATCAAGGGGTGCATGGTGCCTAGAGTGAACTGCCAGCTGTTAAAACAGCTGGTGGTTCACTTTAGGCACCGCATGCTCCTGGCTGGGGGAGGAGACTTCGCACATTCTTCTGTCTAGATTGGCCTGGGGGCGGGGGAGCACTAGGGCATCCACAGGCCGGATCAACCCGAATGGCAGGCCAGATCTAGCCCACGGAAGCTCTCTTGCCCTCCCCTGATCTGTATTATGACAACAGTCAGTGCTGACCTACTGCAGTCAGTGTCCTGACTCTAGCTAGCCACAGGCCTGCCAACTTTGAATCAGGATCAGAACTTTGCTAGAGTTCAGGAGATGTTTGTTAATAGTTTCAGGCTTTCCCCTGTTCCTACCCTTGTCTTTGCTACTCTCTCACAGGCCCTGAGTAGGTCTGGGTAGAAAGCTTTACACCAGGGTAGGGAACCTTTTTTGGGTTGGGAGCCGCTGACTCACAGAAAAATTAGTTCAGGGCTGGGGGATGCGGCAGGGGTGCTGGAGTGCCAATGTGGGCTCCCCAATGCTGGGGGAGGCCCTAAGCCTTGGGGGCCAGATCCAGGCAAACCAGGGGCCACAGGTTCCCCACCCTGCTTTTACACACAGGGACTATGAAAGATTTTCTTCCTTCCATGCCACTCTTCCTCCTCCACTCTACAGCACTGCACTGCACTACTCATCTCATGCATTACAGGGTTTTTCCTCGTGTGGCTCTGGAAGCAGGGCACCAGCCCAGATGGGTCAATGGGTTGATCCAGGATATCTCAAATTTCACATGACTCAAGCCCTCTGAAAGTGGATAGCACTTTGGATTATTATTCTATTTGAGTTTAGGTTACCACACCCCTAATTCTTTCTCAAGGGGCTGTGGTTTGGGAGTGATGTAAAACTGCTGTGAAAGGTTAATCACAGAAGGGCTGATTTCATTTGCTTACTAAACCAGAGCACCACTGAAATGGTAAATATTGTGGGTGAAACTCTGTCCTCACGGAAGTCAATGGCAAAGCACCATTGATTTCAGGTGCCCCTCTGTATGTTGGGGGTACTAATGCTCTGTGAAATGCTTTGAGAACTATGGATGAAAAGTGCTGTATCATTCATTAAAAAAAAAAAGTAGTAGTATTGAGCCAGATTTCTGCTGTGACATTCTGATGCCTTCCAAGGGCATTTGCCATTCTGTGTAGGTATTCCCTCTCTCTGTCTTGCCTGCAGGAGTTGAGAGTGGTTGTTTGATCTTGCAGAAATGAAGGAAACTTAAGTGAGTGGTGCGTAGGTTCCTGTGGTGCATAGGTTCCTGTCAAAGCATTACACAGTCACTTGGAATCTCTGTGTGCGGGGGGAAGGGAGAAGCAACGTGAGTGACTGGTGTGGGTTTAAATAAAACAGGAAGAATCCCTCTTCAGCTCCCCTAGCTGTCTTCCCCCTCCCCGCCCCTCTCCTCCATTTGCATAGGAATTTGACAGTGTTCCACATAATTTCTTGTCTTTTGATTATTTACAGAGGCCAGATATTCAGCTGGTGTGAATGGGCAAAGCCACACTCACTTAAGTGGATTTGCACCAATTTATATTAATTTAGCATCTGCCCCTAAGTATTCTAATAATCCTCTGTTCATTGTGTGGCTTGCCAGAGAGCTGATAGAAGGGCAGCTAGAGAAGTGTTGGTGACACTGAGTGCTCACAAGTGACACTGTCAGGATCTGGTACCCCCCTCCCCCCCCATGGCTAGAATCCCTGGTGCTTTTTTGCTGAATAACTGGGTCAAGTTGTAGTGGTGCACTGTCTGGCTTGGGGAGTTGCTAAAGCAGAGAGTAATTTTCAGGCGGTGGGAGGGTAGTGGACTGGCAGGAATATCAAATGGCTCAAGGGCATCTGTGTTCATTTTGTACTATTAAAGTCCCATTAACACAACAGTAGAACAAACACTACCAAGGAAATGGTGATAAAGGGAAGCAATGACCCTGGGATTCCTACATTCAAAAGGAACAAATGGCTTTTTAAAATTTTCTTTCATGCCTGGAACTCTTCCTGACCCACAGTCTATTATTCTGTTCCTCTCTTGTCCAGTTAGGCCCTTCTCAAAACCTACCTCTTCAAGGAGGCCTAGAAAAGCCAACCCTGTAAATGAACTAGAAGGGCTAAAAACCAAACACCATCTCTCCACAGCCTCAAAACTCCAACCACACACATCATTCTATGCAAGCACTTGGCAGGATAGTATGCCCTGATCTTCTCCCACCTCCATTACTTCTTGTCAGATGTATACTCCTTGTCAGGCATACTCCTGTTTTTCGTCTCTTAACCTAAATGGAAAACTCTTTAGGGCAGAGACTATGGGAGCATAGGTCTGACTGTTTTCTCACTTCCCCTGGTGAAAATGAATTTATGACTTAATTAACACATTTACCTAGCATTGCTTGGGTCCTTATGGAGGGGCTAAGGGCAGGAGGTTGGAGGTGCAGGGGGGTACAGAAGTCAGGGTTGGAGGTGAGGAGGAGCTGTGGACAGGTGTGTGCATGTGTGTGTGTGTGTTGAATGGTGGGGGAGGGGGACAAAGCCTGTCTCCGCAAGATTTGTGCCAAAGCTACTTGCTCTTTCCTACTTGCCCCCCTGTTCTCTCCAGCCAGAGAGAGGAATGTAGCAAACTGCATTTTCGTCTTACTCCCTGACAAAGGAGAACAGCCAGCAATGTCGGGCTGTGAAATCTTGAGGGGGGGGCAGGCGCTTCAGCCTCTCCCTCCCTCCACTAACAGGTGCCTGTGGGGAGTGGGAGGCTTGGGGCTAGAGCAGTCCCAGATGGGAATATTTGCCTCTCTTAGGGTATGTCTACACTAGCCACCTAGTTCGAACTAGGGAGGCTAATGTAGGCATTCGAACTTGCGAATGAAGCCTGGGATATTTAAATCCCGGGCTTCATTTGCAAGTTCGAATGCCTACATTAGCCTCCCTAGTTCGAACTAGGGGGCTAGTGTAGACATACTCTTACAGAAATTGTTAGTTCTCTCAGCAGATGTATCATGGCTCGGCCGCCCCACCACAGTGCCTCCTGCTGGTTGCTCCATTAGCTCGGTTTCTGCAGCCTTTTTTTTTGTCCTCACCTGCTGTAGATTCTTGATCTGTGTTGCTCCTGGATCGTGGGGTCCTCGTTGGACATAGCTCTCCAGCTGTCCCCCAATCGACTCTCCCCACTTCTGGGGGTCTGGCAGTCTTTCAGCCCTCCTGAAACGTCACGGGCTCACGTTTGTGCCTCTGCAAGACGCAGATATTTTATTGGCGCACCACACTCCCGTGGGGTTATGCTGTCCACCCCACCCCATTACACTTTCCCTATACGGGATCAAGTCCCCGAGAATTGACTCGGATTACAATCAGCAAGGTCGCCTGCCGGTGGCAGAGGGGGGGTCCGGACCCTCCCTCACTCCTGGACCCCAGCCCAGGGCCCTAACGCTGGGAACCAAGCTCCCAGCGGTAACAGGTAGGGGTTTACCCCTAAACACACCTGCTCTCAGGCTCCGTGACCCCACCCTGAGCCGCCTTCCACCCCGCCACCGGGAATGCGTTCTATTCTGCTCCCGGGGAGACTCTCTCGCCTCGGCCCTTTCTAACCCCTTTACCTGGTACCTCCTGTTCCTCCTCCCCCCTCCCTTTGTGCTCCCGCCCCCCCTTTTATCCTCCCCTTCTGCCGCTCCGGGCGTGTGTGTCTCTGCCCCTCAGTCTGCCGAACTTTCAGCCCCGCCCCTTTGCGTCACGCTGGGGACATCACATGACGTCACCAGCCGGGGCGTTGCCTCTCGCACTTCCCCCGCCCCCCTTGCCTGCCGCATTTCCGCGTCGCCGCCGTCCGCTCCCTCCCCGGGCGTGTTCGGCGGCGCTGGTTTTGCCGCCGCTTGGGTTGCTGGTGCGCAACTCCCCGTGGCGTCCCCCCCTTCCTGAGAGGGATAGTGGCGGGGTTGCCTCACCCCGCCACACCTCCCACTTGTTCCATTGGCTAACTGTAGCCTCAAGTCCAGCCTCTCCCCTCAGGAGCAAACTGCAGTCTGGTTCAGTCACTCTCTTTTCTGGCAAATGGGTGCAAATTGGGCAGCAGCCACGTACTGCCCTCGTCCATTCCCCTCTACTGCCTGCTTAACCTGGGCCACTTCCCCATTGCCCTAGCACCCACTCAGCCCCTGAACCAAGGCCCCAGTTTGGCAGTCACTGCTCTGTCTGAGGTGCAGTCCTTTTGCCTTGCCCTCTCTTCTGCTCGGTACAGTAGCCTTTTATATCTCGGCTGCTGCAGCAAGCTTTTTCCCTACTGGCTCTCAATAAGCTCAACCCTGATTGGCTGGTTTCTGCACAGTCTCCCACTGGCCTGCTTTTACCCTTCCTATGCCAAAGTGGGACAGCCTCTCCACTACATCAAGATGCAGCTGAGATGGCAGGATAGGGTGCAGTGCAGTGCATTAAAGGCTATGTCTGTACTACACAGCTTTTAGTGACACTGCCATGTCACTAGAAGTTCGGCAGTGTAGCTGCCGTTTGTTGAAATTTTGGTAGACAAAACACTTCTACCCCCCAAAAGTGCTCCTGCCAGCAAACGTTGTTTACACTAGCACTTGCCATGGCAAAACTTTTTGTTGATTGTGGAGATGGCTGTAGCATCTCCGAATGACAAAATTTTATCACTCAGTTGCAGGTGTAGACATAGCCTAAGTCCGGTATATTTTCTGTGTCTTCACTAGATGTACTAGCAAGTCTGTCTTGATCATAGAATCACAGAATCATAGAATGCTAGGGCTGGAAGAGACCTCGGGAGGTCATTATGTCCAGACCCATAGCATTATAGGGTCAGGTTCTGAAGGGCTTCTCTGTGTAGAATGCCCATTGTGATTCCCTGTGCAGAGATTTTTGGATAGGATCCAAAGTGCGTGGAGCAGTTTAAATCCCAGCCCATTTTTGGACCCTCTTTCATGGTTTAACTGTATGAGAATATACTTCGCTCCCATGGGAGGCTTTTCTAATGCAAGGATCTTTTAGTATTCAATGAGTAGTCCTGCCGCACCTTAGACTAACAAATGTATATAGATGAGAGCCTGGGTTTTGCCAACAAAAGCTCATGATATTATATATGTTTTTGTTAGTCTCTAAGGCTGTGTCTAGACTACATCCCTCTTTCGACAGAGGGATATAAATTAGACACTTCGAAATTGTAAATGAAGCGGAGATTTAAATATCAGGCGCTTCATTTGCATAATCACGTCATGGTGCTTTTTCGAAAAAGCGCTATTTCAAAAATGAAACCGCGGTCTAGAGGTGGTTCCTTCGAAAACGGCAGACTTTTTTGAAAAATCCTGTAACCTCATTTTTTTGAGGAGTACAGGATTTTTCTGAAAAAGCCTGCCGTTTTCGAAAGAACCACGTCTAGACCGTGGTTTCGCTTTCGAAATAGCACTTTTTCGAAAAAGCGCCATGACACGATTATGTAAATGAAGCGTGGGATATTTAAAGTCCCAGTTCATTTGAAATGTCAAAGTGTCTAATTTTACATCCCTCTGTCGAAAGAAGGATGTAGTCTAGACACAGACTAAGGTACTACAGGACTACTGTTTGGTTTTTTTGAAGTTACAGACTAACCTGGCTACCCCTCTGAGACTTTCAAAATGCGGGTAGTTAGTGTATTGGACCTCTTAGGCTAAATGGCAAGCAATAAAGATGTGCATTGTAGGCATGGTCTTCTGGCATTTCCACCCAAACCTTTTTGACTCTCAGGGTATGTCTACGCTGCAGAGTTTTGTTGGAAAAATGGCTGTTTTTCCAACAAAACCTGAGTTACATCCACAATGCAATCGCGTTCTTCCAAACGTAAATCGAAAGAACAGAGGGGTTTTTCTGGCATTGATAATCCTCTTTCTGTGAGGAAGAAGCCTTTTTCCGAAAGAGCTCTTTTGGAAAAAGGCGTGTGTAGACGGGGAAGAAGGAGTTCTTTCACAAGAAGAGGAAAGAGGAAAAAGCACAGGTGCCCTGGTGGCCATTCCATCCATAGCAATCACAGCTGAAATGCGAGATAGCGTCCATTCAGTGCGGACGCTCTCTTTTGAAAAAGCATTTCGCTTTTTCAATGCGATTTTGTATGTGGACGCTCTCTTTCGGAAGAAGTTTTTTTGGAAGATCTCTTCCAACAGAAGCCTGCAGTCTAGACATAGCCTGATTCATAAGAGCAGCTAGTTTTGGTTTTGGGGGCAAGTCCAGTGAAGGTGGGAAGAAAGGTGGCATTGTGCTATCTTTGGGAATCCCTTGTCCCAGGGTCTGTATGCCCTAGACCTGACTTTCCAGCTTCATAAGAACATAAGAACGGCCACACTGGGTCAGACCAAAGTTCCATCTAGCTCAGTATCCTGTCTGCTGACAGTGGCCAATACCAGATGCCCCATAGGGAGGAAACACAACAGGTAATCCTCACGTGATCCCTCCCTGTTACCTACCTCCAGAGAAATAGAGGCTAGGGACACCATTCCTATCTATCCTGCCTAATAGCCATCGATGGACCTAACCTCCATAAATCTATCTTGCTCTTTTTTTAACCCTGTTAAAGTCCTAGTTTTCACAATATCCTCTGGCAAGGAGTTCCACAGGTTGACAGTGTGCTGAGTGAAGAAAAACTTCCTTTTGTTTGTTTTAAACCTTCTGCCTATTAATTTCATTTGGTAACCCCTAGTTCTTATATTGTGGGAATAAGTAAATAACTTTTCCTTATTCACTTTTTCCACACCAGTCATGATTTTATAGACCTCTATCATATCCCCCCTTAGTCTCGTCTTTTCTAAGCTGAGAAGTCCAAGTCTTTTCAATCTCTCTTCATATGGGACCTGTTCCAAACCCCTAATCATTTTTGTTGCCCTTTTCTGAACCTTTTCCAATGTCAAAATACCTTTTTTGAGATGAGGCGACCACATCTGTACGCAGTATTCAAGATGTGGGTGTACCATGGTTTTATACAGAAGCAATAAGAGCTTCAGAGCTACTCTACACTGGTGGCTGCCTCTGACCCCGGACCTGTTAGGGCAGCTGGAGACAAGATGGCAGAAGTGGTTGCTTGGACATGCCGCCTCCTCCTCCCCAGAGTCACCCCCCTTTTGCTGGGGTGGGGTGAAGACCAATGTAGGAGCTGCTCTCACTGGGATCTGTTTGCATTTGTGGAGCACTTAGGAGCCCTAATCACGGGCTATCTGGGCCAATGCCACCCTGAAAGGGTGCTGAGTAGGCATGTTTTATGTCAGCTTTGGGTTGCTAGAGTAGTTCAAAACAGGCTGAATGGCTGGTGCCTCTAAAGCTTTTCTCTTCCACCCCGCCAAGGCGGGGCCTGTATAAGGCATTCAGATAGAGTGGGAAACTGGGATATCGGACTATAGGGCAAATAAATATCTACCTAGAAAGATAACAGGTAGATTAGTCTGTGGCTACATCTAAACTACACCCCGCTGTCAGCAGAGGGATGTAAACTAGACATATCGAAAGTGCAGATGAAGCCGGGATTTAAATATCCCGCACTTCATTTGCATAATGGCGGCCGCCGCTTGTTTCAAAATGGGGCTGTTACAGTTTTCCTCCCTCTCGGGAGGAAACTCTCACTGGATGGCTCCTAACCCAACAGTTAACCTGTAGTCCACAGTGTCCAACAGCAGTCTTTTCCGAGTCACTCCAACTAGTCCACAGCCGCCGTGCGCAGGGAGGGAAGGGAGACCTGGGCCCACCCTCTCTCCAGGTCTCAGCCCAGGACCCTGAGAACAGGGATGACAGCCTCCTGTTCGGTCGGTGGGGGCGTGCCGTAACTCACCGACCCGCGGGCCACTTCTCAGCCCCATCCTGGGCTCCTTCCTCCCTTCCTGCTGTGCTCTGACACGCTGCCCTCCTCCAGGGCCTCCTGCTGACCTGTTCCGGCGGCCTCTGTCTCCAGGGCTGCCTCGCCCTGTGCCCCTTTGCCAGGGCCGCTCCCTCCTTCCCCTGGTTTTCTCCCCAGCCTGACGGGGCGGCCCGCTTTTCAAAGCGAGCGCCCTCTGCCTGGGACGCCTGTGCAGGTGCTCTCCCGCCGTTTGGCTCGGTGGCACAGGGCGCTCCCATGCAAGCGCCTGCAGCGGCTGCCGAACAGTCCCAGCACAGCCCCTTGAGCGCCGCGGCATTCAGGCCGAGCGCTGCGTCAGTGCAGGATCTTTCCAAGTACAGGATCTTTTGGGAGTACAGGATCTTTCAAAACAGGGTATTTCTGTCAAAAATGCCCTGTCTAAACTGCCAGGTTTTTCGAAAAGCCCCGTTTCGAAAAAAAAGCGGTCGTCGCCATTATGCAAATGAAGCATGGGTTATTTAAATCCTGTCTTCATTTGCACTTTTGATACATCTAATTTACATCCCTCTGCCGACAGAGGGGTGTAGTTTAGACGTGTCCACAGTACCTACTACCATCCTATCTGTGGAGGGCCCAAACTAAACATTATACTTCTTGTGGCTACTAATTCCTGAGATTGTGACTACAAACTATTCCAAACTCATCTTTGGGTCAAGTACAAATGTTACCAGATTTCACAGGGAGACTGAGAGAAGGATATCTGTGAGAAATCAACACCGCACATCATATGCTGATCTGCCGAAGGACAGGACTCATGTCACTATATAAGATAGGGTATGTCTACACTAGCCCCCTAGTTCGAAGTAGGGAGGCTAATGTAGGCATTCGAACTTGCAAATGAAGCCCGGGATTTAAATATCCCGGGCTTCATTTGCATGTTCCCCTCCGGGCGCCATTTTTAAATCCCCCTAGTCCGAACTAACTGCCCGCGGCTACACGCGGCAGTTAAAAGTTAATTCGAACTAAGTCCTTAGTTCGAATTAACTGTTACACCTCATTCCACGAGGTGTAACAGTTAATTCGAACTAAGGACTTAGTTCGAATTAACTTTTAACTGCCGCGTGTAGCCGCGGGCAGTTAGTTCGGACTAGGGGGATTTAAAAATGGCGCCCGCCCGGGAACATGCAAATGAAACCCGGGATATTTAAATCCCGGGCTTCATTTGCAAGTTCGAATGCCTACATTAGCCTCCCTAGTTCGAACTAGGGGGCTAGTGTAGACATACCCATAGGGATTTTTTGCAGCGTTGCCAAATATAAAATCCCCTGATAAATATTGCTTGACTCTCAGCATCTATACACGTCTGATTTATACCCTTGATGACATCATCACAGAGGCCAAGGATTGGATGGGTTTGGGGGCTGAACGCCCCTCCCCTTCAAGAGGAGGTCCTCTACAGTTATGGATGAGGCATTGTAGCAAGGAGGCATGGCCTCCCTCTGCCCCAGATGCTGAGGACATGCCCCAAACTGCCCGGTGGGTGGAGCCAGGAAGCCATGTCCTGCACACTGGAAGCAACGGAGGGGTGGAACAGGAAGAGGGAGTATAAAAGGCCGGTCTCGCTGCTCAGTTGGGGAGAAGCAGCTGAAGGCAAGATACACTTCTTCCCCGCGCTGGGGAGCTGCTGACAGTACTCTTGGTACCACTTACCCCCAAGTAGGTGGAAGATGACCCATGGATTCAAGTACATCTGAGGGGGAGTGATGGAAGCCAGGGAGCGGTCTGGTAGGTGGTGAGCCTGAGTCTAGGTCACTGTGTTACAGGTGGATCCCTGCTGACCCAGTGGCAGACTGCCTGCCACTGATAAGTCTTTGGGTTGGGATGTAGTAAAGTTGGGTGGGCCTGTATCCCCCCTGCACGCCAACCCTGTGGTGGCAGCACTCCCTCTCCATGGACCAGGAACCTTACCTGAGCCTGTAGAATGCCAATGGGGCTTAGAACCCTGATTGCTACTTGCCCTGCCCTGCTTGGAGGCCAGGGAACCCTGACTATTATTGGACATGGCTCTGACTGACTGAGAGACCAGAACCTGGGTTGTTATTTGCCCTGCCCTGCTTGGAGCCCAGTGAGACTGGCTCTTGGGGCTCAGCCTGACAGAACAGTCAAGTCCTGGGGACGGATTGCCCTGCCCTGCTTGAAAGGGGAGAGGGCCAGCCCCAAGCCCTGTAGACTAATTCCCCTGTTCTAGTGCAAATGCAGGAAAGTTGTAGTGAGAAGGCGTAACCCCCCCTTCGGACATAGACGCCAAGGGATGGTCACACAATCTTACAGGCATATTGGCTGAGCAGTGTGGGAAAGGCTACGCTGTGCTGCCTAGGATGTGTACTTGCTTTGAGTACAAAAGCCTTTCTTTATTCTCCAGGCCTATCAGTTGGGCACCTTTCACAAGCACTTAAATTCTTATGATAAGAACAAATTATTTCTCAGTGTTGCATTGCTTGCTTTGTACCAGTCTGTTCTCCTGAGCTTGGCACGGGAGAGCTAGCATTGTTCTTTGCAAAAAGGCTTTGAAGGGAAAAAACAAGCCAAAACTTGCTTCCTGATGGCCGAAGAAATACCTTAGGGTACGTCTACACTGCACGCTTATTTTGAAGTAGTTATTCTGAAATAGCTTATTTTGAAATAACACGTCTACACTGCAGGGAAACCTCAATATTAGTCTGAGACAGACTTCCCTAATGTGGACGTGCTATCTTGATTTAGAGCAAGGGTGGGCAAAAGCCTCTCAGTGGGCCGGATCTGGCCTGCCTAGGGTTTTGATCTGGCCTGAGAGGCACTTTCAGGCCCCGCCTGAAAGTGCCCCCCCTGTGGCATGCATGCTGTGAGGGAAGGGGGCCGGACCCAGACATCATGGCTGCCATGGTGCCTCTGGCCTCTAGGGCAACCTGTGGCCATGGTAGCGGCACCTCCAGGGCTGGCCCCGGACTGCAGCAGTGGTGTCTCCTGCCTCTGGGGCTGGTCCGGGGCCATGTGGCCACAGTAGCAGCGTGTCCGGCCTCTGGGGCCAGCCCAGGGCTGTGTGGCTGCTGCTGCAGCTTATCTAGCCTCCAGGGCTGTCCTGGGGCCGTGTGGCCATGGCAGTAACGCCTTTGGCCTCTGGGGCTGCGTGGCCGCATGCTTCTAGCCTCTGGGGCAGGCCCTGGACTGTGTGCCACTGGCAGCAAAGCCTACCTCCGGGGCGGCCAGGACAGCATGGCTGCAGCCATTGCTGCACTGGGCATGAAACCAGGTACAGTTCTCCATCATGCCCAGACCCCCCCCAGCTCAATCCCCTCACTTCCCTCCCCCCAGGACCTGGGACCCCCAGCTTGTTCCAACACCCTCCCTTGTTCTTGCACCCTCTCTCCTGGCCACACACTGCACCCTCCCTTGTTCCTGCTCCCTCCACCTAGCCAGACACCCTACTCCCAGCCTGCTTCTGCACCCCAGCTCCCTCTCAGATCCTGAACCCCATCTCTATCCTACTTTCGCGGCCCTGTCTCTTGTACTGTACCCCTCATTTTTGTCCCTGCCCCAGAGCCTAAGGAATCCAAACCTAACTGAACTCAGTCACTAAGAACACTCCAGTCTAGGAGGTGGTATCACAGCCTCTGTTGGAGCTGGGCATTACCTGAGTAGCAAAGAATTCTGGGAAAAGGCAGTGGCTTTGAGGTCCAGTATATGGCAGCCAGGACAGTAGCACCATCTAAGCATAGCAACTGATCACTAGAGGCTGAGTGCCCATGTAGCTATGTCCCTGGTCATGTCATCTGCAGGGATTAAGTCTGTGATGTCTGGGTTTAAAAGCATGAGTCTCTACTGTGTGAAATAAAGAATCAGATCTGATGACCGAGAAGCAACGACAGAGCCATCAACCCTTTAAGTTTATGGAGGAGACAAAGACGTAGTTGGTCAGCACATTGTTCTCTCGGCAGAAGGTGAATGTGAAGCTAGTGTCCTTCCAAGAGCTCCTCTTCTGATCAGCATCATTTCTCCCTCCCTCAGTTGTCATGGAATCATAGGACAGGAAAGGATCTCGAGAGGTCATCTAGTCCAACCCCCATGGCAGGATTAAGTATCATCTAGACAATCTCTGGCAGGTGTTTGTCTAACCTGCTCTTAAATCTCCAGTGATGGAGATTCTACAGCCTCTGCAGGCAATTCATTCCAGTGCTTAACTACCCTGACATTTAGCACGTTTTTCCTAATGTCCAGCCTAAACCTTTCTTGCTGCAATTTAAGCCCCATTGCTTCTTGTCCTATCCTCAGAGGTTAAGAAGAACTATTTTTCTCCCTCCTTCTTGTAACAATCTTTTATGTTCTTGAAAACTGTTATCATGTCCCTGCTTAGTCTTTTCTTTTCCAGACTAAACAAATCCATTTTTTTCAATCTTCCCGCATAGGTCATGTTTTCTTGATCTTAAATCATTTTTTGTTGCTTTTCTCTGGACTTTCTCTATACCTTTTCTGAAATGTGGCACCCGGAGCTGGACACAATACTCCAGTTGAGACCTAATCAGCAAATGGTAGAGTGAAAGAATTACTTCTCATGTCTTGCTTACGACATTCTGATAATATATCCCAGAATGATGTTTGGGTGTTTTGGCAACAGTGTTTCACTGCTGACTTTCATTTAGCAGGTGCTCCACTATGACCCCCAGATCCCTTTCCAAAGTACTCCTTCCTAGGCAGTCATTTCCCATTTTGTATGTATGGAATTGATTGTCCCTTTCTAAATGGAGGACTTTGCATTTGTCCTTATTGAACTTCATATTATTTACCTCAGACCATTTCTCCAGTTTGATCAGATCATTTTGAATTGCAATCTATCCTCCAAAGCACTTGCAACTTCTCCCAGCTTGGTATCATCTGCAAACTTTGTAAGTGTACTCTCTATGCCCTTATCTAAATAATTAATTAAGATATTGAATAGAATGGCACCTAGAACTAACCCTTGTGGGACCCTACTCATTATGCCCTTCCAATATGACTGTGAACCATTGAGTACTACTCTCCCGGAACCATTTTCTAACCAGTAGCACCATCTAGATTGCACTTCCTTACTTTGTTTATGAGAAGAACATGTGAGATAGCAAAAGTGTTACTAAAGTCAAAATATACCGCATCTACCACTCTCCCCATCCTTTTGTACATACGTTTATCCTCTCAAGCAGTTGTGTGTTTGGCAGTCTGGAAGATATCCAGATTCTAATGTTTGCCGAGAAACCTTGGGCCGCAAGGAATCTCAAGTCAGGCCTGTCCCCACACCCGCATCTATCATCGGGTTGTTAATAGCTTACTCTAAAGGTAAGAAGACAGACCAAGCGTGGTAAACTAAAGGGATTTTATTAACAGGAAAAGGGAGATAAACAACGTATGACGGGTAAGTATTAACTATACAACTGATATACATACAGATCTATAAGGACCCCACTGTTACAAAGGAATATAGGATACAAAATACACTGAACTGAACTGTGACACAAGATAGAACCAAAAGGACAGGAAGGTAGCTAGATAGAGAGCCACCAACACTATGTCTTGCAGCTTTCTCCCTTGCTCTTGCAACACAGCTCTGGATGGTCAGGAGGGGTCAGAACTAGCAACCAGGAACAGCAGCAGCTGGAACGGTGGTGGTGTCTAACCACCGCAGGCAATGACAAGCCTTCATTTATCCTCCCCTCCCCTGCGTCATTGTGCATGCAAGTATGCGATGATAATAAGGAGCAGTGGATAGCTACCCACTCCTTGCATGCAAGTGAGCCTATTCCACCCAGCTACCCTAGGCGTGAGACCGGCGTACCCACTCTAAGAGACAGCAGCCACACTCTGCCACTCAGGTGGGCAGCCCCAGGCTACATCAGAGGTGGCCCTATAAAATCTGCAGTTGTCGGGCAGATTTTGATGTAACCAGTGTAGCCCCTGTCCATGTGATTTCAGTCACTGGGCAGATTATACCCATATGACTGCCAGGGTTTCCCGCCACCAGGTGGAAAGCATGGGAAAAGAGGGGGCAGAAGAGACACCAAGATGGATTCCTAGTTGTTGTTTTATGATCCAAAATGGCATCTGTGACCAAAATGGCAGTTGCTAACTTACAACTCCCCTCCTTGCCAGCAAAGAATCTGGTTTTAGGGTTCTGACGCCGGCACCCTTTTATGGGTGGTCATAGGACGGAAAGACTCTAGATTCCTAATTTTAGCCTTGGTCCACCTTATGGCTACAACTATGGCAATAACCAACAAACACTCCACCAAGTAGTGCCATAGTGGGCCTTTGACAATGTGGATGTCAGCGTTGTTCTCGGCACACCTCAGACAAGATCAAATGTGCAGAGCTACGTTCTGGTTCAGTTCTGGCCACCATGCTACTCAGATTACTCGATCCACAGTCCTGTCTGCCCCATAGTGACCCTGCTGATGGGCAAGGGCCACCATCTCCTTGCGGAGACATGTCGGGAGCACCAGAACTGGGAGAGATTCTGTTGAATCGGGTCCTGCACTGGCAGCGGACATTCATGCTCCTGACCCTCAGTAAGGAGCGCATAGGGCAGCACGCTCAATTGGGGCAACTTCTGCTCCACAATGTCCCTGTTCAAGAGACTCAGAGTCCAGTTTGCCAAGCGAGGGGATGATATTCGGCCCTCATTCACCCGGCTAGAGAGGACGTACTTGACTGGCATATGGGATGTCCTCAAGGTGACGGGGGACATCCCTATCAAGTACTCCCAATGACCGAGCGCCCAGACCAGGGCAAGCACCTCCCACTCACAAGTGCTAAACTCTCTCTCCACCTCACTTAATATGTGGGAGCCATAAACCACCGGCAGCAGCCCGGTCCCCTGATCTTGAAGAAGGACCGCGCTGAGACCAGTGCCCGATGTTCCCAGCTGCAAGTGGTAAGGGCAGTCAGGCTTGGGGTGGTGGGCTGGTGCTTGAGCCAAAGCCTGTTTAAGCTCGATAAAGACCTGCTGCTGGCTTTCTCCCTACTGTCATTCCTGACCCTTTCGCAGCAGTTGGTAGAGAAGCCTGGCTCTTTCCGCATATTAACTGATAAATTCTCAAGAAAATCCAGTAAGTTCCAGAAAGGACCGGAGAGCCGAGACATCGCATAGAGCTGGGAGCTTACAGATAAGGTGCACACGATGCTGATCAGGCTTCCTACACTGTGGGCTCAATAAAATGCCCAAGTATGACACTGTACTTTGTGCCAGTCGAGCCTTTGCCGGATTAACCAAGAACCCTGTGTCCTGAATTTTTTCCAAGACTTCATTCAGAGCATCTAGGTTCTCTTCCCTGGTGGCGTGGCTATTGGGATATCGTCCACATTACTAAGGATGTAACCTCTGTTCCTCAGAGACTTCCACATGTTTGACGCAAACCGATGACAGATGGAAGGAGCATTGTGTAATCCCTGAGGAACTCTGGTAAATGTCTATTGTTTACCATCAAAGGTAAACGCAAACTTGTGCACTGATGACTCATGCACAGGAATGCTAAAGAAGGCATTGGAAAGATCCAGGACTGAGAAGCACCTAGCACCTGCGGAGATAGCGGCCACGATTTCATTATACTTGGCCACTACCGGAGCCAACCTAGGTGTGACATGTTTGAGCTTCCTGTAATCCACGGTCAGGCACCAGGTCTTCTGGTCTGCCTTCAGCACTGGCCAGATTGGGGAGTTACATGGACTCTGGATTTCTACTTGTACTTCTTGCTGCAGAAGAGCCTCGATGGTGGGTCTCAAGCCCTCCTCTGCTGCAGCAGGATACCGGTATTATTTTAGTGGCCTGGGGTCTGGACCATCTATCTGAACCTCCGCCTTGATTTTACCACACTAAAGCTTGTTGGTAGCAAAAGCTCCAGTGTGTCTTTGCACGATATCCTGTGTCTCTGTGTCCCAATGTGGCACCCCAAGAGCCTCTGGAGCCTTCAAGGCTGCCACCCTATGAGATGCAGCTACCACTCCAACCTCCTCTCATTCTGATACCTGAATGAGTTGGTTATTAAGTAAATCAACAATTACACACATAGGCTGTGTCTAGATGGCCACTTTTTCCACAAAAGCAGCCGCTTTTGCGCAAAAACTTGCCAGCTGTCTACACTGGCCGCTTGAATTTGCGCAAGAGCACTGACGTTCTAATGTAAGAAATCAGTGCTTCTTGCGCAAATACTTTGACGCTCCCGTTCAGGCAAAAGTCCTTTTGCGCAAAAGGGCCGGTGTAGACAGCTCAGATTTGTTTTGCGCAAAAAAGCCCCGATGGCTAAAATGGCGATCGGGGCTTTCTTGCGCAAAAGCGCGTCTAGATTGGCCAGGGACGCTTTTCCACAAAAAGTGCTTTTGCGGAAAAGCGTCCGTGCCAATCTAGACGCTCTTTTCTGCAAATGCTTTGAACGGAAAACTTTTCCGTCAAAAGCATTTGTGGAAAATCATGCCAGTCTAGACGCAGCCAGCATGTCTTGTTTAACCTTTTTTTTTTTTTTGCCAGAGTTGATATGAAGAAGAAAAAGAATCAATAACAATTATCATTTAACAAAAGTGAATTCAGGAGATGACAGCCAGCTTATTAATTCTTTAGCCTTTGCTGCATTTTATCTAGGCCAAAGAAAAACCAAAGAATTAACTTTCATAGGCGCTACACATATAAACCGCTAGTTCGAACTTAATTCGAACTAGCGGAGCGCTTAATTCGAACTAGGTAAACCTCATTCTACGAGGACTAACACCTAGTTCGAATTAAGTAGTTCGAATTAAGGGCTGTGTAGCCACTTAATTTGAACTAGTTGGAGGCTAGCCCTTCCCAGCTTGTCCTGGTGGCCACTCTGGGCCAAGCCAGGGAAACTCTTCTGCCCCCCTCCCGGCCCCGGAGCCCTTAAAGGGCCACGGTCTGGCTACAGTGCCCGTGCCAGGTGCAAGCCTGCCAGCACCCAGCCAGCAGACCCTGCATCTGGCACGGCATGAGCCAGCCACCTGCTGCCACCCAGCCCTCCGTCTCTTCCCAGGACCAGGCTGGCGGCTCCCAGGAGCCTGCCCGGGGCCACAAGAGGTGGGCGCCCACCTGGTCTAGTGCAGAGATCGTGGACCTCATCCAGGTTTGTGGGGAGGCCTCCAACATCCACAATCTCCGCACTAGGCACAGGAAAGTGGCCATCTAGGGCAGGATAGCTGCCAGCTTGGCCACCAAAGGCCACATGCGAACCCAGGAGCAGGTTTGCATGAAAATCAAGTTGGTCCAGTGAGACCCCCGACCCTGAGCCCTGAGCTTAGAACATAAGAACGGCCGTACTGGGTCAGACCAAAGGTCCATCTAGCCCAGTAGCCTGTCTGCCGACAGCGGCCAACATCAGCTACCCCGGAGGGGATGGACCGAAGACAATGACCAAGCCATTTGTGTCGTGCCATCCATCTCCAGCCTTCCACAAACGGAGGCCAGGGACACCATTCCTCCCCCCTGGCTAATAGCACTCAATGGAGCCAACCTCCATGACTTTATCTAACTTCTCTTTAAACTCTGTTATAGTTCTAGCCTTCACGGCCTCCTGTGGCAAGGAGTTCCACAGGTTGACTATTTGCTTTGTGAAGAAGAACTTTCTTTTATTAGTTTGAAGCCTGCTACCCATTCATTTCATTTGGTGTCCTCTAGTCCTTCTATTATGGGAACTAATGAAGAACTTTTCTTTATGCACCCTCTCCCCACCATTCATGATTTTATATACCTCTATCATATCCCCCCTCAGTCTCCTCTTTTCTAAGCTGAAAAGTCCCAGTCTCTTTAGCCTCTCTTCATATGGGACCTGTTCCAAACCCCTAATCATTTTAGTTGCCCTTTTCTGAACCCTTTCCACGGCCAAAATATCTTTTCTGAGGTGAGGAGACCACATCTCTACACAATACTGAAGATATGGCGTACCATAGTTTTATACTTCCCCTCCTCCTTCTTCCCCTGGCTTCCCCCTTCCAGCTCCCTCCTCCCAGGTTTCCACCTCCCCTCTCCCACCCTCTCTCTTCCCCTCTCCCACCTCCTTTTCCCAGTCTCCCCAGAGGTTAATCACCCCACCCCCAGTTTTGTTAAATATAGAGAGTTTCTATTTTTGAACACGTGTCCTTTATTTTTTACATCAGGAAGGGGGGCTAGGGAAGGGTACGTGGAAGGAGGTGAGGGAGGAATGGGGCACAAGCCCCCGATGGGAAGAACTGGGGTGGCTCTGCGGGGGCTCCTCGGGGTGGAAGCTCTTCTGCAGGGCCTCCTGGATCCTGACAGCCCCCCGAATGACCCCCCCGGATGGCAGCCTGCGGCAAGTGCAGCCGGGCTGATGGCCGAGTGCTCTGATGTGCCGAGCGTGGGCACTCAGGGCTCTCTAAGACAGGACTGCTTTGCTGTCCCTCATCGAGGTAGACAAGCAAGCGGGGAACCCTGAGAACTGTCTGTCCGGGGTGGGGGTCAGGTCCCTTTAAGCACAGCCCTCGGCTAGCCTGAGGCAGCAGTTCCACACTCTAAGTCTTAACCTGATGCCCTGCCGGCACTGGTTCTGGCCAGCCTTAACTTTGGTTCAGGGTCCACTCAATGTGGACATGCTACTTCGAATTAGCAAAATGCTAATGCGAATTAGTTTTTACGTCTAGATGCACTAATTCGAATTAAGTTAGTTCGAATTAGTGCTGTAGTGTAGACATACCCTATGAGTCTGTCCTGTGTTTGGAAGTGTCAGATTGGCTCTGACTGTGCTCTCACCTGGCTAAATGTGGTTTGGTTGATTCTGAAATTTGTTTTGAGGTCAGACTTTCCAAAACTGTCTCTCAAGTTTCTCTGCAGCTGCGCACACATCCCTTTGGGTTCTTACATTGCCCAGAAGCTCAGACTCCTGCAGGTGTCATTAACACAACTCTGGTGATGTCTGTGCATCTGCACCACTTTACACCCATGGAGGGGCTGGCCCTTTAGTTTTGCTTGCTGTATTAGGGACACAAAAGTGGCTCTGGAAAAGAGGTGTTTTGGGGGTTAGTTCAAAGTGATAAGCAAAGCAGATAATCTCAAATCAATTTATGCAGGTTAATTAAACCTTACAATAATCTTGTGAGGGACGTAAATTGTACTTATCCCTCTTTTGCATAACAGGACATAGAGATTACAGGAGTAGTTTGTCCACAGCCTTTAATAAAGCCAGTTGCAGAACTAGGAAAAGTGCCCATATCTTCTGTTTTGTAACTCTGTGTGTTAACTACAGAGCCATCTTGCCTCTCAAATGCATCTACAGTCTGAAGGTAAAATAATAGAAATAAGCCACTTTGCTTCAGTGGGAACTCAGTGTTTCAGTCACCCCAAATATGAGGCCTTTCCCTCTCCCTTTTCAACTGCATATCAACCATGTGCTCAGAAAGAATCTTTCTAATTGCAAAAGAATCACACTCAGCACTTAATGTCAGCACATTGCATTGTAAGGGTTGTTTGGCACCAAAGAGAGAGAGATTAGTTTTTGACATTGGTTTTTCTTTGGCCTAGATAAAATGCAGCAAAGGCTAAAGAATTAATAAGCTGGCTGTCATCTCCTGAATTCACTTTTGTTAAATGATAATTGTTATTGATTCTTTTTCTTCTTCATATCAACTCTGGCAAAAAAAAAAAAAAAAAGGTTAAACAAGACATGCTGGCTGCGTCTAGACTGGCATGATTTTCCACAAATGCTTTTGACGGAAAAGTTTTCCGTTAAAAGCATTTGCGGAAAAGAGCATCTAGATTGGCACAGACGCTTTTCCGCAAAAGCACTTTTTGTGGAAAAGCGTCCCTGGCCAATCTAGACGCGCTTTTGCGCAAGAAAGCCACGATCGCCATTTTAGCCATCGGGGCTTTTTTGCGCAAAACAATACCACGTTGTCTACACTGGCCCTCTTGCGCAAAAGCTTTGCGCAAAAAGGACTTTTGCCCGAACGGGAGCAGCATAGTATTTGCGCAAGAACACTGACGATCATACATGAGATCATCAGTGTTCTTGCGGAAATTCAAGCGGCCAGTGTAGACAGCTGGCAAGTTTTTCTGGAAAAGCGGCTGATTTTCCGGAAAAACTGGCCAGTCTAGACAGCCACAGTATTTGTGGATATATCATTTCGTCTAGAGTGTGGCTCGTTGTGGTCATTTTAAGACCTCTGAGTATAGTCTAAAATGGACACTTGAGGAGTGCCTCACTCTTGCCCTTGACCTTCATGTCCTAAATTAATTAATTAATTAGGCAATTGTTGCTGTGGGTCATGCTAATTATGCTGATACCTATTTTGAAGCATTCCTAAGGATTTGTGTGGTATGACCCTGTTTTGCACAGAAGGGCAGTTTCCTCATTAATTTCTGCATAGTTTGGTGTGGACCCTCTCTCTATAAGGAAGTTTTCATGGTCTGTAATCTTGACACAGCCAATTACTGAACCAAACATCCTGGAAGGAAGAACTTAATGAAGGCATTCACAGACTGAGAGATTTTGGGGCCAGAAGGGACCATTAGGACACATAGTCTGGTCTCCTGAAGATTACCCTAGAATTCCATCCAGTTACCCCTGATACTGAGTTCAGTACCAGTTTCTGTTTTGACTAAAATGTGTCTCCTGGCATGGCCTCCACTCATGGATCACACTGAAGACATCAGGAGATGTAGAATCCCTTTGTAGTTTGTCCCAATGGCTCATTGCCCTCACTGTTAAATGTGTGCGTAATGTGAATTTGTGTGGCCTCCAGCCCTGGGTTCTTGGTTTGCATTCCTCAGCTCTTTTGGATTGAGTATTTTTGTCCACACCATAACAAGTCACAAACCAATCTTCTCTTTGATAAGCTAAGCGGATTGAGCTCAGTTATTCTCTCACTGTAAGGCATTTTTCCATCCTTGAAAAATATTTATGGCTTTTTTCTGAACCTTTCCAGTTTTTCAACATCCTTTTTAAAATGTGGACACTAGAACTGGATGCAGTGTTCCACCAGTGTTACCGATGTCATGCCTCATTGATCCTGTTTACACGTGCAGGGATCACATTAGCTTTTTTTGCCACAGCTTTGCATTGAGAGATCACGTTCACTTGCTTGTCCAATTAATTTAATTAATTGGATAACGGAGTGGAGTGTATACTTATACAATTTGTGGATGATACCAAGGCTACGTTTAGACTGCAGGCTTCTTTCAGAAGAAGCTTTTCCAGAAGAGATTTTCACCCTTCTATGAGCAGCGACCAACACTCCTCAGGCCAGAGGACAGGGATGTCCCGGGAGCAAGGCCATGTGTGGTCTCCAGGCCAGAGTCCACGAGGATGGGTGGGGAAGATGTTTCCCCATCCCCCAGGATCTGGTGGAGCTCCTTGTAATAGGGGCAGATGTGGGGTCCTGCCCCTGAGCGTGAGCTGCGCTCTCTGGCCCAGATGTATCCCTGACGGAGCTCTTTGACCTTACTCCAGACCTGTTCCAAAGTCCTGGGTAGGTGTCCACACTCCGCCAGGGACTCGGCCATGCACTCATATATTTCGGCATTGCGGCACTTGGCCCGGAGATCCTGCAATGTCTCCTCCTCGCCCCACAGCTCAAGGAGGGACAGGATCTCCGGTCCGGACCAGGAGGGTGCCCACCTCTTGGTCCCCCTGGGTAAGTCCTGGGACCCCTGGGGCTGCTCCCTGTGGGGGTCAGGGAGGTCGCAGGGGGCTTGAGGCTCGGCCATGAGTGGCAAGGCCTGTGGCAGGGAGAGCCATGTAGTGAGGTACTGCTCTCAGGCGGCTTCACACAAGGCTTGTCCAGGGTGCCTGCAGCTTTAAGAGGGGCCAGGAGACAGGAACTATAGATTTGTGATTACTTTGGACGGAGGGACCACCAGGACACCTGTGTTATTTCCTGGAGGCCTCTTCTTCCGAAAGAAAACCCTCCTCCCCGTCCACACACGCCTTCTTCCGAAAGGGCTCTTTCAGAAAAAGGCTTCTTCCTCGTAGAAAGAGGCGTACCAATGCCAGAGAAACCCCTCTGTTCTTTCCATTTACTTTCAGAAGAACACAATTGCAGTGTGGACGTTCTGCAAGTTTTGTTGGAAAAACGGCCATTTTTCCAGCAAAACTCTGTAGTGTAGACATACCCTAAGAGCCATGAGGATGATTCTCCCCAATCACATACACTGTTTCTTAATCTATGCCCTTTTTGCCTCCTTTCTGTTGTTCCTTACTTGACTCAACCTCCCGTGTCACCCTGGGCAAGTCACTTAGCATCTTTGTTCCTCAATTCCCCATCACTATAAACATGGATAATAGAGCTTTCCTATCACGCGTGAATTGGTGAGTTACAGATGGTGAAGTGCTTTGAGATTTAGCAATAAAAAGTGATATATAAGAACGAGATATTACTAATTCCTAAGGGTATGTCTACACTTGCCCCCTAGTTCGGACTAGGGAGGCAAATGAAGCACACTGAAGTTGCTAATGAAGCGCGGGATTTAAATATCCCGCGCTTGATTAGCATATTCGCGGCCGGTCGCCATTTTAAAATGCCGGTTGTCCGATTTAACTTGCCGCATGTAGACGTGGTAGTCCAATCCAAAACCCTTCCCTCGAATTAACTGTTACTCCTCATTGCACGAGGAGTAACAGTAAATTTGAGGGAAGGGTTTTGGATCGGACAACCGCGTCTACACGCGGCAAGTTAATTCGGGCGACTGGCATTTTAAAATGGCGACCGGCCACGAATATGCTAATCAATTTAAATATCCCATGCTTCATTAGGAACTTCGGTATGCTTCATTTGCCTCCCTAGCCCGAACTAGGGGGCAAGGGTAGACATACCCTAACAGACTTACACTAACCAAAATAAAAGTGTCCTCAGAATCTTTAAAACCCCTTTAGTTAAGCCCAGTGCAATTTAGGAGTAGGCAACCCGTTAGGCCCAGATCCACTGAAATATTTTGGCTCCTTGCATCCATTGACTTCAATGCCAGTTAGGAACCTAAATACCTTTGTGGATTTAGTCTGTTCAGTAATCGTGTGAGCTTTCCACTCTCTTGTTTCAGACTGTGGATACACATCCAGATCTCTTTCAGCAAAGCATTATGCAGGAGCTTAGCTTGAAGTTAATGGTATGGAAGCTAAAGGAGGCACATGCTTAAGTTCTTTGCTGTATCTGAGCCCAAATGTTGTGATTTCTCCTTGCTTGTTTAAACTATAAAAAACACAAATATCTATCAAATGAAATTAGACCTTCTCCATTGAGAGGCTGCGAGATATGTGGAAGGCTTCCAGCTGTGGAAGATCAAGGTTGGATATCAGGAAAAGCTAGGTCTAGCTGGAATGAGTTACCTAGGGAGGTGGTGGAATCTCCATCCCTAGAGGTTTTTAAGTCCCAGCTTGACAAAGCCCTGGCTGGGATGATTTAGTTGGGGTTGGTCCTGCCTTGGGGAGGGGGCTGGACTCGATGACCTCCTGAGGTCTCTCTCAACCCTGTGATTCTCACTGCTTCAGCAGGCCTTCTGGTTGTACTGAATGTGTGTCTTTGAAATGTACTGCTACAGGCTGAGGGTGTGTCTAGGGGAGGCAGTTTTGTACCGATAACTCTTGAACCCATGTGCTGGAGTGGAAGTATGTCTTGCCATGCTGAGATAGTCCTAATGACACCATTAAATGTTGAGCAAAAGTACCAAGAGTGATGTAGGGAAAGCATGTGGCAGGGAAGGGAAAATGCTGCAGAACGCAGTGGCAAGATCAAAGAACGCGAATTCCTTAGTTCACAGTAGCCTCCGTGCAGGGGTGCCAACAGCATCACCAGTCTCTTAGGCAAGATGGGGAGGGTGGCTCTGCACTCCTGGGAAGGACGGTGTTTCGGGCGGAAGGGTCAGGGCCAGGGCAGCCAGTACTCAGTTCTGCCTGGAGTGTGTTGTGCGGCACTCCAGTGGCAATTTGAAGGGCCTGGGGCTCTAGGAGCCAGCGCTGCTGCTACTGTAACAGTAACTAGGAGCCCTGGGCCCTCTTCAATGGATGGGCCCTAGGGCCATTGCCCCCTCATGCCCCTCCCCACCAAGCCTGCCTCCATGCGCATGTGTCAACAAGCCACTGGGCTGAGCTCGCCCGCACAGGAGTCAAGCCAGCACAGATGAATAACGTGTAGCTCTTTACAGATCGTTTGTTTGGTTTCAAACAAGGGGAGGGATTACTGAAATGCTGGTATCAGCGGTGCTCTGGGAACTAGGGGTATGTCTACACTACAGCGTTATTTCGAAATATCTTATTTCGAAATAACACGTCTACATACAAAATGAATTTCAAAATAGCGCTTTGCTATTTTGAAATAGCGTGTCCACACTGATTGGATGCTGAATCGCATTAAGGCTGGCCGGAACTGGTTCCGGCAGGGCATCAGGTCAGGAGTTACCTTGTGTGGCTGCTGCCTGAGGCTATCTGAGGCTTGTGAGAAAGGGAGCCCCCTGAACAGCCGGTTTTCAGGTTTCCCTGCTTGCTTGCCTACCTCGCTGAGGGACAGCAAAGCATTTTTCTCTGCGTGCTCCGATAGCCCTCACTCGGGACATCACAGCACTCTGCAGCATGGAGCCGGAGCTGCCCCTGGGCATTCTCATGCTTCTCGTCCACATGTTGCTGAGAGCCTGGCTGCACTTTCTGCAGGCTGCCTTGCAGCATCTGCTGCAGCCCAACCCCCACGCCGTCATCTGGACCCTCCTGGGGTACGTGGAGGAGGAGCTGCAGCTCCTGGTTGCCAGCGTGCCCCACCGCATCTGGCGTCTGGACACCAGCAGCGACTGGTGGGACCACATCGTCCTGGAGCACTGGGGAGACCAACAATGGACCCAGAACTTCAGGATGAAGGAGGACACCTTCCTCGAGCTCTGTGAGTGGCTCGACCCTGCTCTGCAGCGACGGGACACGCACATGAGGCCCGCCATCCCCCTCCATAAATGTGTGGCCATTGCCCCATGGAAGCTCTCCACGTCGGATAGCTACCAATCCATGGGAACCAGTTAAGCGTGGGGAGATCCACCATCAGAGCAGTGCTCATGCAGGTATGGCACTCTCCAGCCACTGTGCCAGGAGGGGGGGGTGCAAAGAGGGGATGGGCTGCCATAGGGAAAAGGCGGGGAGGGGGTGAAAGTCCCCTCCCCGGGAGGGTTTGGTCTGTCCTGCCCACACTAAGGACTGCCCGCAGTGGCCAGGATTGCAGGGGGGGTTGCTCCTGGGGAGAGGAAGCATGGGGCAGTGGGAGGGAGAGAGCACTCTCGGCCACCCTGGCACCCCAGTGACTCTCACTTTTGTGTGTCCCTGTGCAGGTGGTCAAGGCCATCAACAGAGTGCTGCTCCGCAGAGTCATCCGCCTCACCGATGTGGATGCAGTGACCAAGGGGTTTGGCACCCTGGGCTTCCCCAACTGCGGGGGGGGCAATTGACAGGATGCACATCCCCATCTGTGCCCCAGACCACCAGGCCTCCCTCTACATCAACCAGAAGGGGTACTTGGTCATCCTGCAGGCTGTGTCTGACCACTGGGGCCGCTTCATGGACATCAGTGTGGGCTGGTCCGGCAGAGTGCATGACGTGCGGGTGTACCACAACTCCTCCGGGTGTCAGAGGCTGCATGCTGGGATTTTCTTTCCTGACCGCCACATCAGGGTCAGGGACGTGGACATGCCTGTGTGCCTGGTGGGGGATGCGGCCTATCCCCTACAACCCTGGCTCATGAAGCCATACACGGGACACCTCAACCCCTCTCGACAGGCATTTAATGCCAAGCTCGGCAGGGCCCGCATCGTGGTGGAGGGTGCCTTTGGCCG
This sequence comes from Pelochelys cantorii, assembly GCA_032595735.1. Classification (NCBI taxonomy): domain Eukaryota; kingdom Metazoa; phylum Chordata; order Testudines; family Trionychidae; genus Pelochelys; species Pelochelys cantorii. Next base: position 121,824,143 of record CM064330.1, read on the forward strand.
GCTGAAGGCCCTTTTTAGATGCCTCCTCACCTGCCTGGACCTCTCCGAGCAGAATATTCCACACGTGGTGGCAGCATGCTGTGTACTGCATAATTTGTGTGAGCAGAAGGGGGAGGCTTTCTTGCCAGCCTGGATGGCAGAGGCTGACCACTTGGCCGGCCTGTACACACAGCCCCGCATGGCTGCCAGCCGGAAGGCCTATTGGGGGCTGTCTGTATCCGGGAGGCCCTGCGGGAGAGCTTCCGCCCGGAGGAGGACTAACAGTCTGCCTGGTGTGCCCCACCGGGGGCTTGTGCCCCATTTCACCCTCACATCCTTTCACTGACCCCTCCTTAACCCCCCTCCTGATGTACAATAAAGACACGTGTTCAAGAAAACAAACTCTCTTTATTGAACAAAACTGGGGGGGGTGGGGGGGGAATGAAACTCAGGTGAGACTGGGGAAAGAAGGTGGGAGAGGGGAGGCGAGAGGGTGGGAGAGAGGAAGGGTAAACCTGGGAGGAGGGAGCTGGAAGGGGGAGGCAAAGGGAGGAAGGGGGAGGAGAAGCTCAGGGCTCAGGGTCTTGCTGGCCCACCTGTATCCCAGCACTGTGGGTGCGGTGGCCTTGGCATGCCTGGGGTCTGTGTGTGTGTGGAGGGTGGGGAGGAAGAAGCAGGAGTGCGAACAGGAGCGGTAGCTGGGGAGGCAGCGGGGGCTGGAGCGGCAGGCGGCAGCAATCTCTGCACCAGGGCCTGCAGGTGGTCGCAGATGGCATGGCCCTGAGCAAGCAGCTCCTGCCAGCTCTCCCGCCGGAGCTGCAGGTCTTCATGCACCCAGTGGTCGAGGATGAGGTGCTGGCCTCGCAGCGTCCCCAGGTGCTACGGCTGGTACACCTCCTGGTTCCGGGTCAGCCTGCAGAGTGCCCAGGTGCAGGAGGGTGTCCCAGGCGGGTGGTGCGCCCTGCACTCGCGGCTGGTGTGGCTGTGGACACACAAGAGAAGTGGTCAGTTATCCCTGGGGACACAGTGGGTGAAGCTCAGCCCCCCTCTGCAAGGAGAGGACGGCAGGTCTTCGCACCAGCAGAGCCGATGTGCTAACACAGAGGCCATGTTTGGGATGTCCTGCTATCCCCAGGAGTGGGAGCTGGCTCAGAAGTTTACCCATGCCCCTGTGCTGTATGTGGTGTGGGTTCGTGTGTGTGTGTGTGGGGGGGGGAGATGTGCCCTGCCTCTGTGTAGAGGGGGCTTCTGGAGGAAGGGCATCCTGCTGTGTCCCACCCCGGGGTCAGGAGCATGTCATGTGCCGTCATACATATACGCGTGTGGGTAACAGGCCAAGGCCCCTGTGTGGCAGCCAGCTGGGGCCATGTGCCCAGGGGTGGCATGGCACATGCACAGGTTGCTGCGTGATCTGTGGTCAGCAAGGCCTACACGCACGGTCCCTGGTCTCCCTCTCCTCCCACCCCTGCATAAGGGGACAGTGATGGCACTCACATGTTGTTGCCTCCCCAACTTCGGACGACACCAGCAACAGGCCTGCTGGGACAGCTCAGGGATCCTGGCTGTGCAGCACACTCCCTCCGGGCTCCTGGCCCTCCTCCTCCTCGCCCTGATCAGGGCCCTCTGCCCCAGGGTCGATGACCACCTGGGGGCACGGACCATCCCGCCCCCCCAGGATGTGGTCCAGGGCATGAAAATAGGGGCAGGGGTCTGGGTCTGCCCCTAGTTGGGAGCTGCTCCCTGTGGCCCTGGCATACGCCTGCCGCAGCTCCTTAATTTTCATCTGAACCTGCTTCTGGGTTCGCATGTGGCCTTTGATGGTGAGGCTGGCAGCCATCCGGCTGTAGACGGCTGCATTCCTCTGTCTAGTGCAGAGATCATGGACATTGGAGGCATCCCCCCCAAACCTCAATGAGGTCCCTGATCTCCGCACTGAACCAGGAAGGTGCCTGCCTTTTCCAGCCCCTGACAGGCTCCTGGGAGCTGGGGGACTGGTCCTGGGGAGCGGTGGAGGGCTGGCTGGCACTGGCTTGCTGGCTCATATTGGGGCCACTGGGTCAGGGGCAGTGAGTACAGGCTCTGGGTTGGCAGGCTTGGAGCTGGCACAGGCACTGTGGCCAGACTCGACCCCTTGAAGGGCTCCGGGGGGGGGGAGGGGAGGAGGAGAGGATTTTTCCAGGTTGGGGCCAGAGTGGCCAGCAGGGCACCCTGGGAAAGGCTGGAGGCCCCCTATTCCAAAATAGCCCCTATTCCACGTCGACTCAGCGCTTATTTTGAAATAGCAATTTCAAAATTGGCGCTATTCCTCCTGGAATGAGTTTTACCAAGTTCGAAATAAGCCCTCCACTATTTCGATTTAATTTCAAAATAATGGTCGGCTTGTGTAGACGCTGGTAAAGTTATTTCAAAATAACGGCTGTTATTTTGAAATAACTTTGCTGTGTAGACATACCCTAGAGTAGGGAGGATTCAGCCATCTATGTATCCCTGAGAGTCAGTCAGGTACAGCTGCGCAGCTGGATTTGAAAACACAACAACCTTCTAAGCATCAGGCATCTACCACTTTTCCTTGCTGCCACAGTCTTCAGAGGAGTCATGGCCAGGCTATGCCAGCCTGCTCCCAGGGCCAGGGAATGAGCCGGCTGCCTCAGCCTCTGCTCAGTCTCTGCACTTCCTCTAGCACCTCAGGAGCGTTGAATGTGCTCTGGTGAATGCTGAAAGGTCAGTGTTTGTCCAGCACCTTGCACAACACAATTCTGGTCCATGCCTGGGGCTCCTAGACACTGTAATACAAATATTAATACGATTACATGGAATCTCAGCATTCATGTTTTAAAACTCCATTTCTAGCCTACATGACTGTAATGAGAAGCTTAAAAACAAATATGATTCTGGGATGCATTAATAGGAGCAAGACACAAGAAGTCATTCTTTTACTGTAGTCTGCACTGATTAGGCCTCAGTTGGAGTATGATGCCCAGTTCTGGGTACCACATTTCAATAAAGATGTGGAGAAATTAGAGAAGGTCCAGAGAAGAGCAACAAAACTGATTAAAGGTCTAGAAAACATGACCTATGAGGGAAGACTGAAAGAATTGGGCTTCTTTAGTTTAGAAAAGAGAAGACCGAGAGGGGACATGATCGCAGTTCTCAAGTACTGAAAAAGGTGTTACCAGGAGGAGGGAGAAAAATTGTTCTCCTTGGCCTCTGATAACAGGACAAGAAGCAATGGGCTTAAATTGCAGCAGGGAGGTTTAGGATGGACATGAGGAAAAACTATGAACTCCAGGTCCCTTCCAGTTCTAGTATTCTATGATTCTATGACCTGAGGGAACTCTGCAGCATAGGAACCAGAAAGCAAAGCAAAGCTCTCAAATATTTTCAGAATCTCATGAACAGTATCATGATTTTGGAAGTCTGGACTCATGATTTGAATGCTTGGTGATACTGCCTGGCCACGCCCCTGACTCATCAAATCCACCTCTAGGCCATGATAGAGCCCTCACATCAGTTCTACTGCAGAGGCTCTCTGATCAAGGAGTACATTGACACACACCCTTTCCAAGACTCCTCCAGTCTTGTGCCAGAGCACAAGGTGTTAGTGCATCCAAGAATCAGGCCCTCAGTTTATTTTCCCTCCTCAGATGGCTTAAGTCTGGAAACATGAGGTTTAATATCTTCTACAAATGTTATCAATTTTGATACATCTGGGTATTCTTGTTATCCATGTCAATGTCTGAGAGTTTAGTGGTATTCAAGATTCCATGATTTTCTTTTTTTACACCCATTTTCCAATGGTTACTTGAGTCAATGACTACAAAAGGTGCAGGCTGATGGAAAAGGATGCCCTTGGTGTTTCTAAGTTAGAAGTAGGTGGAGCCAGCTCACACCCCCAGTTTGAAGGCCCCAAACTGAGCGACATTGCACTCTGGTGCACAGGGTTGCAATGCATTCAGGTTCCAACTGGCTGCCCTTTCTCATGACTAGGCCAAACCTGACGGTCATTGTGACCCCACATACCATGTTGCAACGCCCAGAGTGGGGAGCTGGCTCCAGCCCCATAGCCCCATAAGACAGGAGTAGCCACTGTGGGCAGAGTCCAGGTGAGGGAGAGGCTCACTCTCCAACACTGCCTGTTCCCCATGGGCCTCCCCTCAGTGGTTAAGATTAAGCAGAAATAGACACTGCAGGCTGGCAGTGTGACAGATGAGGAGGAAGAGCGCAGGATCAAGTGATAAGTGAAGTATCACAAGCTGAGTGCTGGGTTATTTGACCAAATTTCAGTGGATATGTGGGTGACTGTCACGAAGGACAAGGCTTGGAATGAGAAATAAAGCTGGTGAGGATAATTTACAATTAGCCAGAGCCCATGGGCTGGTGGTTGCCTGGACATGCTTTGTAAAGAGGGAGGAGTACTTAATTACATAAAAGAACAGTCCCTGACTGATTAACTCCTGACAAGAAGAAGAGATCTAAAATATGTAAGAGACTGTAAAGTGATTTCTAAGATAGCACATAGATTAGATCGCTTGTAGTGGACTTTTGGATGCAAAGGGACTAGTGTTGAAGAACAAAAGATAAAGTGGTGGAGGCCTGCAGTTACAGCAATTAGTCTGAGATTTAAGGGTGAAGTTCTCCTGAAACTGGATAACAATCAAACCAGTCAGAACGATACCAGTGAGACCTGGAGAAAAATTATAGGAAATGCACCTGTTGTCTGTGGCCAAATGAAAGGTGAGAGAGATCCTAGTAAGGAAACTTGGGGATTTTCTAAGGTAGGAGGCAGTAAAGAAGAAGGAAAGGCATAACTGACAGAAAGTAATAATGCCAAAAAGTTTAAGGAATACAAGCTGGTAAAAAGAGCAGTTGCAGAAGCCAAGAATCAAGAACTTAAGTCCTTATATGCAGGGTTACTTACAAAGAAATGGGAGAAAGGAATATACAGATTAGCCTAGATCAGGCAAATATGACTTGGGAGCTGCAAAGTATGTCAAAGACCAAAATGGAAATGTACTGATGGAAGATGGTGAAATCATTAGGAGATGGCAGTGGTTTTATGAGAAATTGCTTAATGGAGAAAACCTGAGAAAACCATTGAGGGAGGTGTGCATAAGAAACAACATCATAAGATCTGTCATTGCAATGAATACTCTGACAGTGCTAAAGATGATGAAATGTGAGAAGGCGGTGGGACTGGATAGTATACTAATTGAGGCATTTAAAACATTAGGCCATGAGGGAGTGGTGATAGTGACAAATGTCTTCAGTTTAATCCTTTGTATTGGAAAAATAGGTATTGAGCAAAAGAAGAGTACATTGATCCCTATCTTTAGACACAAAGGAGATGGGCAAAAGCAAGAATGTAGTAATTAGCAACCATTCAGGTTAATGAGTCACAGGATGAAATAGCAGAAAAGAATTGTTGGGAAAAGACTTTGTGAAGAACTGGAACATCCAATAAGCAACAACCAAGTCAGGTTTATCCCAGCAAGGTCAACAATAGAGCAGTGTTTGTAGCCTGAATATTGCAGGAGAAATATAGGGATAAACACAAGGAATTACATTTAGGAAATGTCTAGACTACAGGCTTTTGTCAACAGAAGCTTTGTCGACAGATACTGTCGACAAAGCTTCTGTCGACAAAAAGCGTCTAGACTACATCCAGTTCTGTCAACAAAGCAAGCCGCTTTGTCAACATGACAGTGTAGATGCAAAGGACAGTGTAGATGCAATAACGCTTTCTGTCGACAGAACTCTGTCGACAAAAGGCGTTATTCCTTGTAGAATGAGGTTTACAGCCGTCGACAAAACTGCTGAGTTCTGTCGACGTTATGTTGACAGAATTCAGCGGCAGTGTAAACGCAGGTATAGTTTTGTCGACAAAAGTCCACTTTTGTTGAGAAAACCCTGTAGTCTAGACACACCCTTAATGTTTGTGGACTTAGAAAAAACTTAAATCATAGGTATAAGCAAATTGATATGATGGTACTTGCAGTCACACAATCTGCCAGGTATGTTCAGATTATTAGGGTTATATACAACATGTAGATGTAGTAGTATAATAATAATAGAAACAGCTGTAGCTACCATCATTCACTGTGAGGGTAGGTCTACATATTGGCTTAGTCTTAAGTCCGTTCCTGTTTGTGATTGTAATAGACAACTTGATACAGGGAATTAGAGGGACAAACTCCACAGAGCATGCTTTTTGCTGCTGTTATGTCATTGAGCAAAGATAAATATGAACTGGAAAGGGACCGGGAACTATGAACTACTGCATTAGAAGAAAATAGTTTCTGAATCAGGCCAGGTCTACGCTCAATAGGGAAAGTCAAAGCAAGATACGCAACTCCATCTACAGTAACTCCATCTCGTGGAATGAGGAGTAATGGTAGTTCAAATTAGGATCTTTAATTCGAACTACCTAGTCCGTGCCGCGTGTAGCCGCGGGCATGGAGTTCGGACTAAGGGGGATTTAAAAATGGCAGTGCCCGGGAACATGCAAATGAAGCCCGGGATATTTAAATCCTGGGCTTCATTTGCAACTCTGCTTGCCCTCATTACCCTACCTAGCTCGAACTAACGAGCTAGTGTAGCCGTACCCTTAGAGAGCTTATCCCTTCACCCTCCCACTTTCCTGGTCTTTCCCGCGTGAACAGAGAACAGCAATACCCAAAGTCCGGAGATGCAAACAATTCAATGTTTATTGGGGTTAGTTTTCGGCAAGCATGAATCCAGTTTCCTTTCCTTTTCTCCTTGTTTTTTCCCATCTCCTTCCTGTTTGTCCTTAATATATATAGTAATATTTTCAGGTATACCTTAACCAATCATTTTACTGAAATTTAACTAACCACTCCTACCATATTATAACATGTAACATCTAACCAGTTCTAGCCCACCACCTTAATTGGTTTGCACCCAGCAAAATTAATTGTTTCTGACTCCTGTACAATCAAAGATCCAGAGTCATACAGATAAACAAGAGAGAGATAAAAAGCGTAACAACAAAGCAATAAAGAAATGAGGATTTCACAACTCTGACTATTGATAAGTGGGTCCTTGGCAGACCGAAAGCAATCAGCCCAAGTTTCCTTTACATCTTGTAGGCTCTTCCCTGAATCTGGAGGCAATAGATTGAATTGCCTTTCCAACAGCCCCATATTGCCTTATTTCAATGTCACTCGTTTGGGATGTGCCAAGATGTGACTAAATGTTTCCCGGCTTATGGTTGCTCCTTCAGCTTAAGCAGAAGCCTTAGATCAAGAACAAGGCCTCAGACCATCACACACAGATAGACTGTGATTTTGACTCTTTGTTTTTACACCCGTATAAGAATCCACCTAAGCCATGAGGCAGGCCTGAATATCACGATCCTAACAAAGACAATAAAGTTAAATAGTATAGAGTTAAAATCTGTGCACCCGTTCAGATACCTCAGTTAATTCAGTGCGGAACCATGATGGGAATTGGATGAAGAGGCTGGACATTGCATGAAGAGTGCTTGGTGCATACAGAGGGAGCTGGCAGGAGTTCTCTGATAAGAATATACCACGTAAGCTAAAACGCAAAGTGTATAAAACCAAGATTGCAGTCATGACCTATGGGTTGGAATCACGGATAGCTGGCTGGTAATGTAGGCAAGGGAAGGCATTGCATTCCCAAAACTGCCTACACTACCCAGAAGGGGCTGGGATCATGCCACGCGGCAGCCTGGCTCTCAGAAACTGGGGAAGGCTGGGGCCACGCTGCACAGTAGCTTGACAGCGTCATGTAGTAGCATGTCTGATTACTGTTGTTGGTAACCAGGCATTCCACTCCTGCCCTCTTGCACCACAGGAACTGCATCGACTCCACAGGCTGTATATCCCTATGTGCATTTATTTATCTTCCCTCCACCAACACCTATACAATGTGGTACTCAGTGTCCCCTCTGCTTTCAGCCCTTTCCCCCGAGCCTGAGGGTATGTCTACACAGCAAAGTTATTTCAAAATAGCAGCCGTTATTTCAAAATAACTTTACCAGCATCTACACAGCCAAACTGCTATTTCGAAATTAAATTGAAATAGCGGAGGGCTTATTTTGAAATTGGTAAACCTCATTCCACGAGGAATAATACCAATTTCAAAATTGCTATTTCGAAATAAGTGCTGTGTAGACACTTATATCGAAATAGGGGGCCTCCAGGCCTTCCCAGGGTGCCCTGCCGGCCACCCTGGCCCCAACCAGGAAAACTCCTCTCCTCCCCCAGCTCCCCCCCCGAAGCCCTTAAAGGGGCAGACTCTGGCCACAGTGCCTGTGCCAGCTCCAAGCCTGCCAGCCCAGAGCCAGCAGTCACTGCACCTGGCCCAGTGGCCCCAGCATGAGCCAGGCAGCCAGTGCCAGCCAGCCCTCCACTGCTCCCAGGACTAGTCTACCAGCTCCCAGGAGCCAGCCAGAGGCTGGAAAAGGTGGGCGCCTGCCTGGTCTAGTGTGGAGATCAGGGACCTAATTCAGGTTTGGGGGGATGACTCCAACATCCATGATCTCTGCACTAAATGGAGGAACGCAACCGTCTACAGGCGGATGGCTGCTAGCTTGGCCACCAAAGGCCACATGAGAACCCGGGAGCAGGTTCACATGAAAATAAAGGAGCTGCGGCAGGCCTATGCCAGAGCCACAGGGGGAAGCTCCCAACCAGGGGCAGACCCAGACCCCTGCCCCGATTTTGATGCCTTGGACCACATCCTGGGGGGCAGGATGGTCCATGCCCCCCAGGTGATCATCGACCTTGGGGCAGAGGGCCCTGACCAGGAAAAGGAGGAGGAGAAGGATAAGGGCCAGGAGCCGCAGGACCCTGGAGGGAGCGTGCCATGCACCCAGGACCCACGAGCCATCTCAGCGGGCCTGTCGCCGGTGTCGTCTGAGGCCGGGAGGCAACGACATATGAGTGCCATCACTGTCCCCTTATGCGGGGGGTGGGGATGGGGGAAGAAGGAGAGCAGGGACCGTGCGTATAGGCCTTGCTGATCATAGATCATGCAGCAACCTGTGCATGTGCCGTGCCACCCTTGGGTACTTGGCCCCAACTGGCTGCCACACAGGGGCCTTGCCCTGTTACCCACACGCGTGTATGTATGAAGGCACATGACATGCTCCTGACCCCGGGGTGGGACACAGCAGGATGCCCTCCCTCCAGAAGCTCCCTCTACACAGACGCAGGGCACATCTCCCCCCCCCCCACACTATACACGGCACAGGGGCATGGGTGCAGTCCCGGGCCAGCTCCCACTCCCAGGGATAGCAGGACATGCTGAACATGGCCTGTGCAAGCACATGGGCGCCGATGGTGTGGAGACCTGCCGTCTTCGCCTTGCAGAGGGGGGCTGGGCTTCATCCACTGAGTCCCCAGGGAGAACTGACCACTTCTCTTCTTTCTCCACAGCCGCACCCCGCCCGGGACATCCTCCCACACCCGGGCCAGCAGGCTGACCCAGAACCAGGAGGAGTACCAGCGGCTGCACTTGGGGACACTGCGAGGCCAGCACCGCACCCTGGACTACTGGGTGCATGAAGACCTGCAGCTCCGGTGGGAGAGCTGGTGGAAGCTGCTTGCCCAGGGCCATGCCATCTGCGACCACCTGCAGACCTTGGTGCAGAGACTGTGCCTCCTGCCGCTCCAGCCCCCGCTACCTCCCCAGCTACCACTCCTCCTCCCACTCCTGCTCCCCCTCCCCCTGTCGGGACGCTGAGGCCCCCGCACCTGCAGTGCTGGGAGACAGGTGGGCTGGCAAGACCCCGAACCCTGAGCCCTGAGCTTCTCCTCCCCCTTCCTCCCCTTGCCTCCCCCTTCCAGCTTCCTCCTCCCAGGTTTACCCCTCCTCTCTCCCACGCTCCCTCATCCTCTCTCCTGCTTTATTCCCCCCCACACCCGAGTTTTGTTCAATAAAGAGAGTTTGTTTTCTTCAACACATGTGTCTTTATTGTACTTCAGGAAGGGGAGTTAGGGAGGGGTAAGTGGAAGGACGTGAGGGTGGAATGAGGCACAAGCCCCAGTGGGGGGGCTTTGCTGTCTCTCAGTGAGGTAGGCAAACAAGCAAGCAGGGAAACCTGAGAACTGGCTGTCCGGGGGGGCGGGGGCGGGGAGGGTTCCCTTTAAGCACAGGCCTCAGATAGCCCACACAAGGTAACTCCTGACCTGGTGCCCTGCCAGAGCCAGTTCCGACCAGCCTTAAATGCGATTCAGCGTCCAATCAGTGTGGACGCGCTATTTCAAAATGCATTTTGTGTGTAGATGCGTTATTTCCAAATAAGCTATTTCGAAATAACTATTTCAAAATAAGATATTTCGAAATAATGCTGTAGTGTAGACATACCCTGAGAGAAGCCAGAGATCCCCTTTCTCTGAGATGTCTGTGAGACTTGGCTCAGCTCGTCCTCTTTCCCCGCTTCCTTCCTGCACCCTTCTTATGAGCCTGGAACTGATGAGTCCATCAGAATTCTCCGTCTTCCTGAGCTCCCTCACATGATTTGATAATTACCTTCCATTACTCCAGTCAGCCTTCTGGTAGGAGAGGTGGGATGGGGGCGGAGGGGATTAATGGGTGCCAGACTAATTGGAGTACAGGCTCACTGGTTAATTCCCAGCACTCTATCACTTACAAAGATGGGCAGATGGGCAATACTGTTTGAATAATGTCACTGTGGTTTTCCAGGGAGCTGTCTGAAAGGCAGGCAGTGGTATTACATCTATGATTATTGGTACAGTGCCCAAGGGGCACGTGATGCTGTACGAATGTGCAGGAAAGCAGATCCCCACAGGAGTTCACTATCTAAATGTCAGAGCGGTACAGTGTGCACCTCTGGGCAAAGGTGGAGCAGTCAGTAAGTGGGAGAGTTGCCATATCTCTGGAGTGTAAATAGGAGGACTGGGTTGGTCGGGTTCCAGTGTGTTCCCTTTCCTCTTCTGGGATCTCTTTAGTATCCTGCTCCCTCATCTGTGCTACTTCTCGGCATCCACAACTTGCCTCCAGAGATCTTACACAAGCGAATGGCCTGCCTGACCACTGATACATGCACCCTGGCAGGCTTGGGGCATCTTTCCATGCTCATGGGCACTGGAAAGTGGAAATGGCTATTGTGCTGTGGTGGACAAGTACAAAACCTGCGGGAGGGCTTTAGCTTAGCTAGAGAAGCAAGTGACTGGGAGCCGATCAGCCACACAGAGATCCTAGGAAGGGCAGGAGTGGAGGGTTTGATTTGCACCTGGAAAGAAAGGCAGAGTAGGGGCCTATTCTCTGGATGAATGGACAGGCTGAAGAGACCTGGGCCCAAATTCTTATTTACCCCCTTTCTGCACATGGCGAAGCAATAGGTCTGGGGAAGGATGGGGCTATAAACCTGTTGGCTATGTCTACACTGGCGGGTTATTGAGCAAGAATGGCTGTTCTTCCGCAGGGCATCCACACTGCCCATCCGCTCTTGCGCAAGAAGATTTACAGAAAGCATGGTAAGAGAGGGCTTCTTGTGCAAGAGCTATGCTCTTTTCTAACAGAGCTCTTGCGCAAGAGGGCAGTGTGGACGTGCGGCAGGGGTTTCTTGCACAAGAAAGCCCTATGGCTAAATTGGCCATCAGAGCTTTCTTGGGCAAGAGAGCACATCTCACACATGGCAGTGTGGACACGTTCTTGCACAAGAGTTCTTGCACAAGAAGCCGCCACTGTAGACGTAGCCCTTGTGTAATGTCCCTGTTCTTGGGCTACATAGAGGCCTGTCTGCCTGGCTCCTGCTATAAAGACAGAGCAGCCTGAAAGCTCCTCTAACATCTGTTTTGCTACCCACTGTTTGCAAAGAGTGAGGCCAAATGCCCGTTAACTTGAACAAGTGGAACTTTATTAAACCCTCTGCTCTGCTCTGTCCAGATGGCAGAATTGCTTCCACTTCCAGCCTAACTCCATGGGCTCCCTTTCCCTGGCATATATTCAATATCTGTCCCTCTAGGGCACATGGGCCCTCTACCTGCTGTTCCCCTGATCGTGAGACACCCATGACTCTCTCTGGGCCCTACGAAGCAGAGACTAGCTGTGGAATGCAATACATGTTGGCTATGCTCTGATCTCCCCTCCCCTCCGTGCCAGAGGCTGGGATCAGGCCCAGTACAGAACTCTTACCCTAGCAAGGGAAGCCCCACTTGCGGAGGGTATTCTCAAGGGGCCAGCTGTGAGAATCAGGCTCTTACTATGTAAATGGGCAGGCAGCAGTGCAGAGGGGATGGGTTAGGCATGTTTCGTGGTAGGGATGGGCTCATTGCAACACTCTTTGTTGGGATAAGCTTTGGATTGTTATCTCATGTAGTCAAATATTTTCTGGTTTTACTTCTCACTCCCTCTGCCCTTTCTGGGCTGCCTGCCTTCCTCATATCTTCCCTACAGGTCAAACAAATCTGTTTCCTGTGAGGACCCCCTCTCTTTGGTCCCCTGCTCAAGCAGCCTCACTGCCTAGTCCCCCAAGCCAACTTCCCTATTCAAACCTTGCCTTCTGGTAGTCTTCTCTCGTCAGATCTGCCTTAGACTCTCTTGCCAGCCTTTGACTGTGTTTGTGAATCACAGTGCCCCAGAGATTTGAGTGCAGGAGTCAGCCTTTGGCTCAGCCGAGACGTTATTTGGGTGGAAATCCCACTACGGGACCTTACAAGTAGAGATGCTGTCATATAGAAAAGATCAATGGGCTGTTCAAATAGGCAAGCAGTGTGGAGAACTGAGCCTGCTGGAGGGAAAAGAGGTTTCCAGACACTTTTGACCCTTTCATATGACAGATGCTTTGTTAATCAAGCGTGGAACTCATTTGACCCTGTCCACACCAGCAGGGAACAGGACTCAACTTGAGTCTAGAGCAAAGGCATCTAAAGAGACTACAACTGTCTCTGTTTCTTGGCAAGACCACGGCCACTTTAACCTTAATTTGTCCCCGGTGTTAAACCAGGGAGGAGCCCAGTTTCTTTGCCTGGGAAGGAAAAGCTATTAATTTACACAGACGTTCTGTTTGTACAGAGCTCTGTACTGTTGATCACTTGTTTTAATAGTAGTTTCACATTCACAAATGACTGTAACAGTAAAAGAAAGGTGCCTCTTCTTCTCTGCTATGATGTTAACAAATGAAAGACAAACAGCATTCAGGCTGCTCTCCAGTTAACAGAGTCTCTTATGTGCTGAATGTTTACCCAGAACGTGTTTTCAGAGGGAAAAGTTCTTATGACTGGACACCTCGGTTTATATTAGGAGAAATGTTGCTTCTCAGAGACATTTCAAACAGCGACATTTCTGATTGTTAGAGCTTGAGCTAAGTGTGAAAAGAAAGGAGGACGTTTTAGCAGCTGGCCTGTTTTCAGAGGACAGTGGTCTTGGTCCCGGGCTGGTAGGTGTATTACAAGTGCAGTGGGAGATGCAGTGAGGGAGTGCTGATGCTGGCAGGTGGCTGTATCAAAGAGGGGTGTTTATGGGCAGAGCATCATTAGGGTTGGGTATGGTTTGATTCCTTGTAGGGACTGCACAGGTGCAGCAGTGGCACTGGAACAACGCTTAGGGCTGCACCCTCCACTCTTACACCATTCACACCCCTCACTGCCCCAGGCTGTGGCTGTAGCTGGGGATGGCTGCAGAGCACAAGACACTGGGCTGACAGTCAGGGGACTCAGTCAGCAGCTAACTCCCCAGCGGCCGGGGCTGACAGCAGAGCTCATGGGGCTGAAGCTGGGACCTCCAGATGCAGTGGGGCTGGTGGCCGGGATCCCCTGGAGCTGGTGGCCAGGACCCCAGATGACAGCAGAATGCTGGTGCGGGGCACAAAATCTAGGGGTACTGCAGCACCCTCCGCATGCCCACTTCCCGTCCTATGGGTGCCAGAGATATTTGTTTCCAAAGGCTGATGTTATAGGAAGTGGAACCCTGAGTGGAAACACAAAGGATTACTGTAGCCAAGGTATTTAGTGCAGGCAACACACAAAATATACTTACGTAGCGCCCCCTCTCCACCTGGTTACCTTCTTTAATGCCAATCAGCTCACAGGTTTTGATGGATAGGTCTGTGTTCTTCTGGATCCCGCCACCCACTCAACTTTATTTTTTCCTATGGATTTATTTGGTGGTGTCTCCACCCCCCCTCACTCCTTCCTGGCAGGGTCACCAAGGCAGTTTGGGAGGAAAATTCTAACCCAGGGTAATCCCCATGTACTTGCCAGATAGTTGGAGACTCCCAGAAAATAACACAAACACATAAACTATATTAAACACAATTATATTAAACAGGAGACAAATATAACATAACAGGATAAAACACTATTTTTAGGTTCACCGGTGCCCAGCAACTGTAAGATTAGTGTCCCCTTGGTACACGTACTTTGTTGGGGCCCTTGATGACTTATGACCACAAAATTCTTCTCTGCAGTGGTTTAGCAGTGGGGCTGACTGGGTCCAGTACAGCCCAAAGGACTCACAAGTGGGAGAAGGTGGTAAATCCCTCCACAGGTTTAATATGCAGCAGGTTATAAAATCCTCAAACAAATTCCCTGACTTACCAACTAAAAGATGGTTCACTCACACACTCCATGAATGAGCCGCAGGTTCAGAGATGACTCAGTCACTGCAGAGGGGCTGGTCTCTTCTGGCAGGGATCCTCTTTGGGCAGGAATCAGGCCGCTTTGGTCCCAGAATTCCCCCTCACCACAAAGGGGTTCAAGGCTCAAGGTGCAGGTTACACAACTGCACTAAAATTCAAACTGTCATCTCCTACCCCAGCATTCAGACACACACACAGCAGGCAGCAGCCCCGAACCAGCAGACAGAGCAGAGCTGACCAGGTGGTGACTGGTCTCACCCAGGGAGCTGGAGAGCCAACTCAGCCTGGCTGGGGAAGCCTCCCAGCAAACTCCACAAACTGGGAATCAACAGTGGAGAAATAAAACCCAGCTAAGGGATCCTGCCTTCAGATCCCTAGAGGCTAGTTCTCAGGGGGAAACCCTGCATGCAGGCCTGGGGCTTACTAGCTCCCACACAGCCAGCCCTTCCCTTGCCCTGGCTGGCTCCAGACTCCTCTAACAATGGCTCCTCCTCCCCCTCCTGAACTCCCTGGGAGGGGCATCTCACTCCCTATGGCAGTGGTCCCCAACCTTTCGGGGCTGCTGAGCGCCCGGGGGCGGGGCTGCTCATGCGCCGGGCATCCGGGGGCGGGGCCGCTCATGCGCTGCGCGTCCGGGGGTGGGGTCACCCATGCGCCGCACGCCTGGGGCCGGCATCGCACATGTGCCACACAACCGGGGGTGGGGCCACCCATGCGCCAGGCGCCTGGGGCCAGCACCGCCGATGCGCTGCATGTCGGGGTAGGGGCCACCCATGCACTGCGCGCCAGGGGCAGGGCCGGCCCAGGTCATTCGGCGGGCGCCATGGCACCCGGGGGCACCACGTTGGGGACCACTGCCCTATGGGTTGCTGGGCAGACTCTGTCCCTGGTAGGGAAGGGGAGCCAAGGCAAACTCAGTGTGCCTCTCCCTGAGCTGCCAGCAGACAGAGCCCCAGGAATCTAAGTAATCTCCTTGAGGGTTACACTTACAATTGCCCCATCTTCAGTGTATGCTTGCCCCTGACCAGCATCCTGCTACTTAGAAGGGGCAGAGAGGGAGTTCACAGCAATGTCAAACACTGTGTAGCTTTAAAAACAAGTAGTCCTGTGGCATCTTCGAAACAAAAATATACAGGGTGTAATGGATCTGGAACAGCAACATGGCCTCTCTCTGACCCAGAAGAGAAAGGGCCCTCTAAGACCCCTTGGTGGATGGGTCCAGCCTCATCTAGCCCCGCCCACAGGAAGCAGGAAGCCAGAAGCAGGGGTATAAGAGCTCAGAGCTCAGTTGGAGCCTGGTGGCCAAACAGGCCAGATGCCTGGCCTCAGCTTCCGCAGCAAAGGGCCCAGCTACATTGCGCCCGACAGAAAGACTGGGTTGGCCCACCAGGACCCCTGCCAGCCCCTAATGACTTGCTCTGTCCACAGAGACTGCTGCCGTGGCACAAAAACTCACTGAAAGGTCCCCCCCAGACCCCAAAGACTGGACCGGTCCCCCTGGGCCTCTGCTGGAGCTGGAACCAATGGACACACTGCCAGCACCTCCATCCCCAGTTGACCCCGAGATGCAGCGCTTGAGCCATGTACGCCCCCAGGGTGAACTGGGAAGCGGCCCAAGAACCGCCTACCCCGGGGCAGTTGAAGAGATGGAAGTTGGGTGGGCAGTGTGTTGCAGCTTGGTTCTCCGCTGACCCATCGACCTGGTTCCATGAGGGTTAAGGGATGTATAGAAATAGGGAGCTATTTTGAAATTTGGCCAAATTTCAAAATAAGCTATTTTGAAATAGAATCAAAATAAGATACGCAATTTGCATAGCGCAAATTGTGTATCTTACTTCAAATTTAGGGTGCTATGTAGACACACCCTAACTTACTTACTTTAACATCAGTCTGGTTCAATTTTCCTTTTATGCTCTCTAAGCCGGAAAGCATGGTAGTCTCAAAATAATTTCTGAAATTCTCAGAAGCTCTGCAGCCAAACCTCAGTAAAATCCCAGTTAACCAGTTAAACTTCATGTTTAACTAGTTAACCTGTTAAACCAGGGGTGGAGGATGGGGGAGGACTGGAGCAGCCCCTTGCTCGCAGTGAGCGGGGGGCTGCTCTAGTCCACTGGATAACCATAACCAGTAAGCATCACCTAGTAAGGATGCTACTTACCTGATAACTCGTTAATCATTCACATCCTTAAACCTCAGCAGAGTCTGTTCAGCCTTTATGTCTCCTAGTTTGCATTGCATGCAGCTCTTTGCCTTGGAGAATCTGGCTGAGGTCTAAAAAACTGAAGTCCTGTTTCCCATAAGTTGTAAAGATCCCCTGGAAATCACAACCTGAGGCTTGGCCCACTGTCCCTGGGCAAAATTTCCCCTTGGTCCCACTTTTGTGCAGCACATGTAGGCTATATCTAGACTGCAGAATATTTCTGGGGTATTGGAGGTATCCCGGAAAAGCTCTGCCGCGTCCAGAGAACACATCTACTTTTTTGGAACAGTTTCTGAAAAAGCGAGCATGTTCTTTCAGCATCCCTGGTATTCAAAGAATCATAGAACTGGAAGAGACCTCAGGAGGTCATCAAGTCCGGTCCCCTGCCCAAGGCAGGACCAACACCAACTAAATCAACCCAACCAGGGCTTTGTCAAGCCGAGACTTAAAAACCTCTAGGGATGGAGATTCCACCACCTCCCTAGGTAACCCATTCCAGTGCTTCACCACCCTCTTAGTGAAATCATTTTTCCTAATATCCAACCTAGAGCTCCCCCACTGTAACTTGAGACCATTGCTCTTTGTTCTGCCATCTGTCACTACTGAGAACAGCCTCTCTCCATCCTCTTTGGAACCTCCCTTCAGGAAGTTGAAGGCTGCTATCAAATCCCCCCTCACTCTTCTCTTCTGCAGACTAAATAAGCCCAAATCCCTCAGCCTCTCCTCATAGGTCATGTACTCTAGCCCCCTAATCATTTTGATCGCCCTCCATCAGACCCTCTCCAATGCATCTACATCCTTTCTATAGTGGGGGGCCCAGAACTGGACACAATACTCCAGATGTGGCCTCCCCCGAGCCGAATAAAGGGGAATAATCACTTCTCTAGATATGCTGGCAGTGCTCCTCCTAATGCAACCTAATATGCCATTAGCCTTCTTGGCTACAAGGGCACACTGTTGACTCATATCCAGCTTCTTATCCACTGTAATCCCCAGGTCCTTTTCTGCAGAATTGCTACTTAGCCATTCGGTCCCCAGCCTGTAACAATGCTTGGGATTCTTCTGTCCCAAGTGCAGGACTCTACACTTGTCCTTGTTGAACCTCATCAGATTTCTTTTGGCCCAATCCTCTAATCTGTAGATCACTCTGGACCCTATCCTTGCCCTCCAGTGTATCTACATCTCCCCCTAGCTTTGTGTCATCTGTGAACTTGCTGAGGGTGCAATTCATCCCCTCATCCAGGTCATTAATAAAGATGTTGAACAAAACTAGTCCTAGAACAGATCCTTGGGGCACTCCGCTAGAAACCGACCTCCAACCAGACATTGAGCTGTTGATCACTACCCGTTGGGCCTGACAATCTAGCCAGCTTTCTATCCATCTTACAGTTCATTTATCCAATCCATACTTCCTTAATTTGCTGGCAAGAATATTATGGGAGACCGTATCAAAAACTTTGCTAAAGTCAAGGTATATCACATCCACTGACTTTCCCATATCCATAGAGCCAGTTATCTCATCATCATAGAAGCTAATCAGATTGGTCAGGCATGACTGGCCCTTGGTGAATCCATGTTGACTATTCCTGATAACTTCCCCTCTTCCAAGTGCTTCAAAAGGAATTCATTGAGGATCTCCTCCATGATTTTTCCGGGAACTGAGGTAAGGCTGACTGGTCTGTAGTTCTCTGGATTGTCCTTCTTCCTTTTTTTAAAGACGGGCACTACATTTGCCTTTTTCCAATAATCTGGGATCTCTCCCGATCTCCACAAGTTTTCAAAGATAATGGCCAAAGGCTCTGCAATGACATTTGCCAACTCCCTCAGTACCCTCCGATGCATTAAAACCTCGGTGAGAGGAATAAGGGATGTTCTGAAAGAGGATTTTTTTTCTGAAATTTGGTCCCATGTAGACGGGCCAAATTTCGGAAAAGCCTGTCCTGAAAAAAAAAGCGAAAAAAGATACGCAAATTGCAGTATCTTTTTCCAATAAAACTCTGCAGTCTAGATGTAGCCTTAGTTGTAAGCTTCTTGGGGTAAGACACTCCTCTTGTATAGCACCTATACCCTGGGGTCCTGCAGTGTAACTGAGGTTCCTAACAGCAGTGCAAAGACTCACAGTGACTCTGATGGGCTGTGAATTAGCTCCTCCATGACTTTGGCTCAGCTCCACCAAGCCAAGCAGGGAAGTACTATTCAGGGAAGCAAACTGAGTCAATGAGTCTGCTTTTCTGTTCTAAATCTACTCATGTAAGTCAGTGTTTGCAAGACTAAGGCTTACGAGTGGAAGAGATTTACAGCAGAGCTGGAATGTGCACAAATCTCTCATGTTGAATTTATGGTATGTTAAACAGGAAACATGAGTAATGAGGGTAAATGAGAATGAAATTGCTTTAAAAAAAAGACAATACCGTGAAACTTTTACATATTAACAGAAGGTCACCTCGTCTAATCTTCATAAATCTCATCATATAGGCCTCACAAAAACATGAACTGGAGACTAGATTCCCCACAACATCTTCGCTTCAAAACCATTTTTTGGTTCAATTCAGCAGTTATAAAGAATGATGTTGATCAGTTCTGTCTCACCAGCAGATGTTGCTATGGAAATGGGCAAAATATAATAGATCTTAAGGATTACAAGGATGCATCAAATAACAGAGGAAGAAATGTAACACAGAACCTACCTTGAACTAAGGTGGTAAACAATAATGTGGATACATGGCTACTTTAGAGGGGCCAGTTTGTTACCGTTTACTTGCAGCACTCATTTAGCATTTAGAGAGAGAAAATGTGAAGGGAATAGATGATCTCTGTTAGTGTGTGTGTGGGGGGGGGGGGAGGGTGATGCTTACCTGGAGTGGCTTCTCTTAGTGACCTGCACCCCCTCTGGCAGTAGATTCTAGGTGGGGGGAAATGAGGGGTCTCTATGTACTGTTGCCTGTAGGCACCGCCCCCATAGTTCCAATTGATGGTAGGGCACTCGAGGTGGGGGGCAGCCCACAGAGATACCCCCTCCCCCTTTCCAGAGACCTACCAGCAGCTGATTCCGGTTTTGGGGGCCTTTGGGCCTTTTGAAGTGATTGGGGGGAGAAGCAGCAGATGGTGCCAGGGAATGCATGGGGGGGAGCGTGTGGGGATGGCAGGTGCGGCCCAGGGTAGACCTGATCCTGAGCTTTGGTGGAGCCGGGTCCCTGGGCCTGGACTATTTCTGGAGCTGGGGCTCTATGGGCCCATATAACTCACTGCCTCTGCTCGTATTGGACCAGTGTCTGCTGGTGAGACGGATAAGCTTCTGAGCTACATGGGCTGTGTGCTGCTTAATGGCTTGTCTGTTCTCACCAACTGGAGTGGGTCCAATAAAAGATATTCCATCACCTACCTTGTCTCTCTAATATCCTGGGCCCAGCACGGCTACAACACTGCAATAGTTCACATCATTATCCATTAGACGACTACGAAACAAAGGCTTCCATTCAGGGGTGCTCAGTCTGTAAATCCTTCACAGCCCAAAGTGTCTGGAGGAGCTCTGTCTCTCATATAAAGGAAAAGACAAGATTTAGAGAACTTGGCTCAGCAGATGTGGTTCGTGGCGCTGACTGAGCTGAGTAAGAACAACCCCAAGGGAGCTTTAGCAGGAAACTGGATGTGTAAAGGTGGTGACTTTTTACCCCCCAAAAATTGACATCCAGGGGACCACACAGCAGGAAATGGGGAAGAGTTGGTGCTCTTAGCATGCTGGTTCTTGCAGGGACAAATTCACTCCAGGGTGAAAGGCCCATGCAATGACCCATGGATTGCTGAAAGGTCAGTTAAGGACAACATTTACCTCACTGCATAAATTGCACGAGATAAGGCTCTGTGGGTAGAATGCCGCAGTCTAGGAGGTAAAATCCACATCTGGTCCCTGGTCAGGATTGAGGGTTGCAGCCACTACTCCAGCCTACATCCTAGGCCCTCTCCTATCATACTCCATTTTGGTCAGCCTATGTGGTGCTCAGGCAGACTCCCTGCTGCATCACTCAGGGGTGACTGTGTCCCCATTCAATGGCACCTTTGCTCCTGCTCTCCCTCCGTGGCACAGTACTACTGCTAGGCCTTCATGTCTGTGGTATGTTTCCAGCTAGAGGGAGCTAAAATGTTGCACAGAACCTCTGCGCTGGAGTGAATTTCCCTCTTAGGTAAACTGTGACTGAAAGAGTATGTCCACACTGCAGTCAGAGGTGTGAGTGCAGCACATGCATCCACGTCTCCATTCAATAAGAGCAGTAAAGCTGGCTGGCAGCAGTGTAGGCTAGCCCAGAGGTGGGCAATTTTTCAGGGAGGCCACTTCACCAATTTTGGAAGTGGTAATGGGCCGGCCCTGGCCCCCGAAAGGAGTGGGGGCTCATGCAGAAGGGGCAGTTAGTTCCCTCTAGACGCCACGTGCCCACGGCTGGGACGGGGGAGACTTTGAACAGCTGGTGGTTCCCTCTGGTGCTGCGTGCCCCCTGGCAGTGAGAGGAGACTTTGTGTGCTCCCCAGCCTCCAGGCCAATCAGGACCTGTGGGCAGGGGAGCGCGCAAAGTCATTCGCTGTTCAAAATGGCTGGTGGCTCCCTCCAGGCGTTGAATAACTTCACGCGCTCCCCTGCCGCAGGATCTCAATTGGCTTGGGGCAGGGGGCGCAGCAGGGCAGGCCACGGACCAGACCAAATGGCTTGGCGGGAGGGCTGTATCTTGCCCACCCCTGAGCTAGCTGCATGAGTAGGTCCCCAGGTTCCCAAGTGGGGTTTTACTGTCTGTGCTGCCATGGCTATTGTTGTTAGAGCTAGCCAGATCAAAGTTAGCATGGGTATGTCTACACATGCTGCAGTCACGCCTCTGCCTACAGCATACATATACCTCAAGAAGGAGCAGCAGAGCTACTAGTGCAGAGCTACTCAACATGCGGCCTGTGGCCCGTTTGTTTGTGGCCCACAGTGCGGTTTGGGTTTACGTGGGGCTCAACACATGGCCCGTGGGTGGGACCCAAAACAAAAAAGTAGTCACTATAATGGTCTTCTGTTGATACGCATTTTAGTAGTCAAATTCCGAGACTGTCATTGCTTATTAAAACTGCTATCATATGGGTAGAAATCAGGTAAATATTGCATTTTATTAATATCAGCACAACTGACTTAAATCAGGCCTGTGTGTTGTGTAGTCTTGCTGGTCAATGTGAAAGAAGCTATTTGCATATATTTGCATGTATATGCAACCACACTTAAGTTTCAACCCTCGGCATGTGCTGTGAGTATCATTGTGCCTCCCCCCCCCCCCCCCCCGGGCTTCCAAAGTTGAGTAGCCCTTCACTAGTGTATAGCGTTACCCCAAAAATTCCCACTGGAGAGCACCCAGGGTTACACTTGTATGGGTTTATTGATTGAGGGATTAACACTCCACTATATGCACCATATGGTTAAACTAAAGAGGCTAGAGCTGCCACTAAGGCTATGTCTAGACTACAAGCCTCTTTGGAAAGAGAGCGTCCAGACTGCAACCACTTCTTTCAAAAAAGCGAGTTGCATCCAGACTGCCTGGGTGCTCTCTTTCGATAAAGTCCTGTTTGCATGCAAGAATGCCTTTTTTCGAAAGAGCACTTTCAAAAAAAAGCGATCTTCCTTGTAAAATGAGGTTTACCACAGTCAAAAAAACTGCCGCATTCTTTCGAAAGAACATGGAGGCAGTCTAGACACAGGGAAGTTTTTTCGAAAAAAGGCCACTTTTTTCGAAAAAAACCTGTAGTCTAGACACACCCTAAAGATTTAAAGTAAAGGGGGAACCAGCTCTCTCTCTCATTCATTCACTCATTCACACACATTCATTCCTGCCCTCAGGCACTCTCACACTTGCACGGGCATATGGGTTGCAGATTCTGAAGGGTCTGCTGATCATGGCTGGGGAGCTGGTCAGGAAAGAAAGTGGCTGCAGGAAGAGGAGCTTCTCAGAAAGAGGGTTTCTGCCACATGCTCTCTCCTTTTATTGCCTCTGTACAACCCCTGTGACTCATCCACATTCATCACCAGGGAGCATGCCCTGACTTCCCTTGATCTAGCAGAGCAGCAGTGTCTCTTTGGACTGATGACTCATCACCTGGCTCCAGGTGCTCAGCCTTGCAGTTCTAATCCCAAACACACAATAGTCTCCACTCTCTCTCTCTCACACACACACATTGATATCTCAGGAGAGAATGCAGTTTAGAGCAAGTTACAAGCAAAGTGGCTGAAAGTTGCAATGTTTAAGATTACAACTGGTTGCAGAGTTTAAAAGGCAATGCAGCTGAAACAATTACAAAGCTTCACAGAATCATTTACAAATCATCAGTAATGAAGTGACTTAGAAGACAACTGCCCCCCCGCCCCCACATCCGCCACAGCAATGCAGTCAGCAGGAGGTTTTTGTCAGTCTCTAAGGGCACATCTAGACAACATTCCTCTTTTGAACGAATGAAAAAATGAGGAGTACGGGCTCTTTCGAAATAGGAGGGTTTTTTTTGAAAGAACCCCGTCTAGACTGCACTTTCACTTTCGAAAAACTGTTTTTTGAAAAAGTGCTCAGATGCAAATATGCAAATGAAGTGCAGGATATTTAAATCCCCTGCTTCATTTGCACTTTCAATTTGCTTCATTTACATTCCTCTTTCGAAAGAGGAATGTAGTCTAGACATAGCCAGAGTCATGTGTTGACAGGACCTTACAATTTAGTGTATTTCCAGAAAATCCATGTGTAAAATCAAGTAATAGCTCGGGCGGAAGCTTTTATGCAACATATAGATAGTACAGAGAAGATAAGGTCATGAATAGATAATAAATAGAAACAAAAGACATTTCAAGTATAGTCCATGGATTGAATCTGTCTTTATTTAAAGAAAAAAAAATATTTGAGCTCTAAGATCATTTGTTACTGTAGAATATGTCTAATGGGATCTAATGATTGGATTCTGGAAATTTATAAGGCAGTAATTATTCTACTTGGGAATTTGAGCCCACAGTAAATATTGACGAGTTTGTTCTCTCAATGTGCCTTGCCACACTCCTGTTAGCATGATTGGAAATTACACCAAGATGGTATCTAGAGTGTTGATGTTTTCTTAACTGTGTTGCTAAGGTATTTAGGTATTTGAAAATTTAAGGTTAATACCCCTTCCCCCAGAAAGTCTTGAGTTTTCCCCTTTGATCCACCCCAACAGAATAAAATCTATTTTAATATAGGGCCTTTCACACTGTCTGCATCTCAAAGAGCTTTAGCAAGAAAAAGGTTTGGTAGTGGTATTGCAATGCCTTTGCTGGCACCAGGAGCACCTTCGGGTGCAATTTCTCACACAGAGGTTTGAGTATTAGACCCTATTTACTCAACATCAGAGCTATATACCCATCTCTAATGGTTGCCATGATCTATATTAGGCTTTTTCTACAGTCAAAGTTTAGCTAAAAGGTGTAATTCTTAGACTGATTTAGTTAAAATGGTACAAAACCTTCAACTTGGTTTAAAACTGGCTAGTATCCCTTTAACTTAATTCCTTCTTGAGTTAATGTGAATGGATATAAGCCAAGTTTAAATTGAATAAAGGCAATCCTCTGGGATTTTGCACTGGTTTAATTAACTTGTTTTTAAAATCTATTAAAATTAAGCCTTTGTTAAGTTTACTGAAGTGCAACTTTGAATATAGACAAGGCCTTATTTGCTGCATGGCTTTGGGCAAGCCACTTGATCAATTATCCCACCTATAAAATGGGCCTACTTGTAATACTTTTCCTCACAAGAGTGTTGTGAAAATAAATTAGTTATTGTTTGCCTTGCAGCTCAGAAAAATGCAAATCCTTATTATCATTCAAAAAAGAGCTTGGGAACCGTTAACTCTCATTTGAACACCAGCAGAGCCAATAACCACCATGAGCCCCACTCCAGGGCAAGTTGTGGGGGGCCTGGCAGAGGCAGGACTATGGGCAGAATGGGTGAGGCTCAGGGAAGTTTGCCTTTAGTGCCACCCAGAGCATGGTTCCCTCTCCCCCAGACCTCAGAACCATGCCATTCAATGGAAGATCCCACATCAAGGCCTGCATCTCCTGGGACAGGCCAGCAGTCTGGAGCTGCACTGCATGACCACTGCCGAGGTGACCACTCAGGCAGCTGAATCGGTGGCATCCCAGCTGCCCATTCTAGGCCATCTGGAGAGAGGACTGGTCAGCTGTGGACCCTTCCACCACCAGGGTGGTGAATTCCTGGGCTGCTTTGTAGGATATGGAGTTCTAGAACTTGAGGAGAGAGCCCCACAAGTTAAAACTGTAGCAGCCCAAAAAGGCCTAGTGATTTGCCACCCGAAACTAGAGGTTAGCAGTAGAATAAATCTTTTGGCTGAAAAAGTCCAGTCTCTTCACCTCTTTATTCCTAGGGATAGAACAAGTGGGCCTCTGTTTGTCGTGTTCATTGGCTACTGATACAAACAAAGAACCTGGAGGCAGAGGTACACGAACCCCTTTGTGGGAATGAAATATTCTTTTCCACCCATTTTGAGGTGTTCAGGATGGAGGATGGGGTCTGTCAGATGGCCTCCACAATAGTCATGAACTGGGAGTGAAACCTAGGCTGGGTGGCCACAGAAAGCAAGCTGCTCCATCTCCTGCACTTTGAGGCCCAAATTAGCTACTGCACTGCAGAGTAGAGCCTGACAGTTGTGGAAATTGTCTAGTGAGCTGGCTCTGGATGGTCCCACCAGGGAAGGGAAGATGGCTGAAGGACCAGGAGGACCTCGGCGGTATACTCTTTCCTCACCCAAGACAGACACCAAGATGCCCTGCACTTAGCCTGGTGCTGTAGATGCCAGGGATGCTGCCTGTGGTCTTCTGACATGGCAACTGAGAGCTGATGGGAATGACAGGAACACCCCGTGACAGGAACACCCCATGTGTTGCAATATGGCCACTGGCTTTCATGCCAGGTCAGCCCCAATGTGCTGATGCATCCTCCAGAGCCACTTCCACTCCAGTGACAAGCCGGCAAGCAGGGTGCATGGTCCCCACCATCCTGGCCCACCCCAGGGAGAAGCCAGCAGCCACCAGCACCCCCCGTCATGAGTCCCCCATCCCCCAAAGCACTCGAAGAAAAAATGGCATCTTGTCTTTTGTAACGGTTGTTCTTTGCGATGTGTTGCTCTTGTCCATTCCATTAGCTGCCCTCCTGCCCCTCTGTCAGAGGTGTCGGCAAGAAGGACCAGAGAGCTCAGGGCCAGCGGTGCTGATATACTGCACCATGAGTGCGGGTACACCAGGGGGCGCTACAGCTGGTCCTATGGGTACCACTAAGTTTCCGAATGCCGCACACGTGGGCACATGCGCGACTACATGATCAACACATCTAGAAGAACAACTGTTACAAAAGGGGAGTAACTGTTTTTCCCCTCCAGATAGAATAAACAAGGCACATGAAATGGACAGAATGTGCAGTGCCCACCACCACAACCAAAACTGGATGATCCATTGAATTATCAAGAACATTGTATGCACAATGCGGATGTGGACATTGGGTAGCCTAGGTGGGTGGGGTGCATTCCCAAACTGCCAGGCCTGGCCCCGCCCACACTCTGCCCCCAGAACACCTGCTGTAGGTGTATTGGGGGCAGAGTGTTGCTGCCTCCAGTGCCCGCCCTCCCTGGTGTGCTGGGGGCCAGGGAGGTGGGAGCCACACAGTCTCCTCCCTCCCTGGTGCTCCGGGGGCTGGGCATACTGGGATGCACGCCCACTCCCGTCTCTTCCCCTCCCCATGGTGGGAGGGGTGTGCTTAATGTGCTGCCCCGCCTTCTCCCCTCCCATGGTGGGGGCAGGGCCTTGGCAGAGTGGGCAGGGTTGGGGGGGCCATGAATACAGAAATGTTTTCATAGAGGAGCTCAAAAGTTTGCATCCTGAAACAGAGAGAAACGAGTGTAGCTAATTTATTTACAATTGCATAACAGAGTAGGCCTGTGCGAGATCTTTCCTATGCATCCTGGAATACACCATGGCACCTGAGTTTTTTCACATACAATGGTCAAAAGATACTGCAGGCAGTGCATGCTTCTTAGCGAGCTGTAGGAACATATAAGACTCCAAAGGTACATGTACATCTTCACAAATGTTATCAGGTGAAGGGGAATGATTGCTTCAGGTGTATGATTGATAAGCAGGGCATGTAGCTGCATCTTCCCAGGCACTGATTCATTTAAGAACTGGATGCGGATTCTAATGCCACAGTTAAATACCCACTTGCACTCATTCACAAAGTACAGGACTGTAATAAGGAATGGATTTACAAAATAGTCTTGCCAAAATGTTAAGCACAATGTACAATACAAAGACAATATACAATTCAGTGGCGCTATTATAAGAAGAAACTACCCTCTGAAAATTCAGTTCAATTACATATTAGTGTTGGCAATGCTGAGCTATAGGTACTTACAATTTCAGCCCAAGGAGCTAACACATGGCACTTCTAGGCCTAACCAATAGGGCTACGTCTAGACTACAAGACTCCGTTGACGGAACCATGTAAAATAGTTTATTTGGCATAGTCAAAGAAGCAGGGATTTAAATAATCCCCGCTTCGTTAAAATAAAAATGGCTGCCGCGCTGTGCTGACGATCAGCTGATCCAGCACAGTGCGGCAGTCTAGACGTGGTGCGGTCGACAAGGGAAGCCTTTGTCGACCGCTCCAGTATGCCTCATGAAACGGCTTCCCCGGAGCATTGCTGGCACTTAGAGGGGCATAGATCACATTGGTGGATGTGCAGTTGTATGAGTCCCTGTTGTTGTGGCTTATGTGGTTAAGTCTTGTGATGCTGTCGCTTGTATAGATGTGTGGAAATAATTTGTTTCAGGTTGGGGGGTTGTCTGTAGGCGAGGATTAGCCTGTCTCCCAAGGCCTGTGAGATTGAGGGATCATTTTCCAGGATAGGTTGTAGATTGTCAATGATGCACTGGAGGGGTTTGAGTTGGGGGCTGTAGGTGATGACTAGTGGTGTTCTGTTATTTTCCTTGTTGGGCCTGTATTGAAGAAGCTGATGCCTGGGTACTCGTCTGGCTCTGTCAGTCTGTTTCTTCACTTTCCTGGGGGGGAGGAGGAGGAGGGGGCGGATATTTAAGTTTTAGGAATGCCTGATAAGATCCTGTAAGTGTTTGCCTCTGTCTGTGGGATTGGAGCAAATCTGGTTGTATCTTAGGATGGTTGAGGCAGCTGCCGCAGGGCCCCCCGAAGGTGCAGTGTCTGACGTGGCTCCCCAAAAGCACCCTATGGATGGGATGGCTCTGAGCCAAAGAATAACCATTTCTGTCTGAAAAAAATCAGCAGAAAGAGGCACTTTTGGGAAGTCAAAATAACATGCCCTCTGCTCTAAGTCTGTTTAGTGTTTTAAATCTCAGCAGATTTCATCCCCACGATGTTTTGATTCCTTGCACTGCTGCTCTGAGGAGCAGTTGTCACTGAAGAACAAGGCCTGAGCTCATGTACACAGTGAATAAGGATGATACACGAGTAGGATGACATGCAGTGCTGCAGGGCTTCAGAGGTCTAGGGGCCTGAACTACCCCTTGAAGTTTATGGGAGTCTGTCCATTGACTGTGTTGGGCTTTGAGAAAATGTCTCTTGAAATCAGTGCTTAGCCTTTAGCATCTTTTAGATTTTTGTTTCTCTTTTTTCTATTAAAAAAAAAAAGAAGCTTTAAAACATTTATGTATGGATGTTGAAAGGAGTACGAGCTAGTCTTTTTGCCTGACAGAACTGCGCATGGAGAAGCATAACGTGCATGATGAAAAGCTTGCTATGGCATCACAGAATGCATTGGCACAAACGGAACAATTACCAATCTGGCTTTCTGCTTATGCAAACACAATGCACACAATGTAACACAACGCGCTTCCGATATGCAGAGAGCCAGGTTCTGCAACTTTAGCACATGGTGAGTAGCACTTGTTTACTTATAGGTGACCTTGTGAAATCATACTAACTTGTCACTCTGAAATTTCCTGTTCAAAAACTAAGGGTCCAACTGAAGCGCACGCTCACCCTAAATAGTACTTTCTCTTGCAAATAGTCACATTGGCATTTAGATACTCATGGGATATTTCAGATTTCTATGGGCATGTTTTTGTCAAACGCCCTGTGACAGGGCGTTTGCCCCACACTGGCCCTTTAAGGGTAAAACCCCTGAGAGAGGGCTGAGAGCAAAGCCAGCAGCTTAGGCAGATACAGCCAATTAGGGCCCCATCTGGGGCTGTATAAATAAGAGCTCAGGGAGGCAAAGAGGAGACAGGCTCTTGCTAGGGAGCAAGAGGGATGTGGCTGCCAGGGAAGTTGGGGGCTTCCTGAGACAGAGCAGGAAGTGTACTAGGGAGGCCTGAGTGTACTAGGGAGGCAGCCAGGCTAGAAAGAGGCAGTAGGTCCTCACCCCTTGAAAACGATGAGTGGCCATTTCAGACTGCAGTTTGCCCCCATGGCAGGGGCTAGATGAAGACTGGCAGTGGGTCGGCAAGGCAAGGCATATAAGGGAATTGGGGGTTCCCTGGAGGGGAGGTCCTCAGAGACTGATAACTTCCCCCCCCACCCCCTGGAATGGGGCTGAGAGAAACTGTATTTGGCACTGAAGAGGGTGCTGTGGGCTGGGAGTCACATGAGTCGAGAGGTGGAGTGAGGACAGGGAGGGACACCCACCAGAGGGAGGCACCCTGCTTCCAGGCTAATTCCCAGTGTTACCAGCAGGAGGCGCAGTGGTGGTGAGTGTCTGCCCCATGACACCCACTCTTCGCTTTCAGGTTCAAGCATCACATCCAGTGCTGGAGACCAAACTCCCAACAATGCCAGCACTGTCTGCCTGTCAGCTTGTCACATGACCAGGTCTGTGGCTTCTTCCCTGTCACAGAGTGTGACCCATCACCACAGCACCTCCTGCTGGGAATTAGCTCTATCGGCCCCCCATGCGCACTTTACTATTGGGGTGTTGTCACCATCACTTCTTCTGCTCTTTGTCCAGATGCTCATTGGTCTCGATCTGCAGTGTCTGCCTTTGGGCGCAGCCCTCCAACGGCGCCCCAGGGATTTAGCCCCCTCTTTTCTCCTAGTTCTGTCTTGTCACTCGGGGCCCACTGCAGTCCTCAGTCTAGCCTCTTCTTACTCCAGAGGCAAACTGCAGTCTGTCCTGGCCACCTTCCACACTGGCAGGTGCAGGGGTAAGGGAGGAGCCTGCTACTCTGGCCCCCAGAGATCCTTTAGTGGCAGCCTCTCCCTGCCCCTCCTTCAACTTTACCACCATCTTCATCCCTGGGCGTCTTCTCTGCAGCCCCAGCACCTTTGGCTCCTACCCCAAGCTCTCCCACGCGAGGGCCTCAAGCCTGCCAGATTTAGCAAGGCGGTTCCTAGTACAAGCTGTGCAACCTTCTAGGACGCCAGCCTTCCTCTCTGGGCTCCTTGCAGCAGACTTCTGACCCTGGTCTGCAGCTTCCCCTTTATCAGGGTCAGTTGTGCCATCATTACATACAGCTGTATGCCACTGGCTGCCTGCCACTTCATCGGTTTTAACCTTTGGATGGCCAGTGCAGGGCAGATGCCTCATCACACATGCTCTCTCTGAAGCCCAGGGAGTTTAGTGTTTCCAACCCAGCATCTCTTGCTGCGGGCCCGCAGTTGGCTCTTCTCTTCCTTCAAGAGGAAACAGATGTGTGCTCTCTCTCTCTCTCCTTGGGCACATTGGACCTGGGTTCTCTGGAATTCCCAACTCCGCTCTGATAGGTGCAGGGCCTCCTACGCAGCTGCCAATTTTCACTGTAGCTCTTACACATTTGTTCCTGGAGGTCCCTCAGCCCCTTTTCCTTGTTAGCTGGGCACTGGGCCGCAGTTTTCTCTCTCTCTGATTCAACTTGGTATCTTTCCCTGGTTCCTCTGTCCCAGTCCTTCTGTTTCCCCACCACCATCACCTCCTGCTGGACTGGAGAGATTCCTCACTGGGCCCATTCCCCTGGTCAGGCCTGGACCTGGCCTGGTTCCTGGGCTCTCTTCTTGGCCTGTGGAGGGCAGTGTCTCTGCGGGTGATCCATCTTCTAACACCAGAAGTACCTTCTTCTGCTTCTCTCTTGTTATGGGTCTTACTGTATCGTTCTCCTTGTCTAGACTCTGGCTCTGCAGCTCCTGTTCCCCACAGGCCCAAAACTCCCATCCCCATCCTGTCTGTTCTCCTCTTAAAACTCCCCTTGTCCTTACGATACAAATACAGGCATTCACTCTCCCTTGGTGTGGTCACCCACAGGTATAACAAGGCACCTTCTACTCTGCTACCAGGCGTCTAGCCCTGGCATCCTGCCCTCCCTCTCTATTTGTGGCTCCCTTAGCAGCTGGAGCATGGCTAGTTGCTGCTCAGCTATCTGGGCCATATAGGTCTGCAGGTACTCCTGGGCCTTGCACTGTCACTGTTGAGCCCTCAGTAATTGCCTAAGTAGTGTCTGCAGTCCTTTCCTCAGTGGAGAGGGGCTTTTCCTCCGGTGCCCATATCGTGAGAGTACACAAGCTCTCTGCCAAGTAGGCTTCCTCATATTGCACCTCCATCATCTGAGTCTCTGTATCCATTCCTCCTGTGCAGTCCCCACCCAATCCTCAGTCTTCCCCTCACATCAGGGTCTGTCTGCATTCTCCACCAGCATCACAGGGTTCGGCCCACTGCCATGGCGCCTCCTGTCAGTCATGCTGGGAATTAGCTCAGTCAATCTCCAGGCACCCTCGACTAGCCATGTCTCACCATCACTTCTGTTCCACTCCTTGTCCAACTTGTATCAGTCTCAGGCACCCTACATGGGGCACAGCCCTCCAGCTGAGCCTCAGGGCTTTTGCCACTCCCCTTTCCCAGGAGGGGCAGCAAGCCACTGTCTTGTAACTCATCTCAGGGGCCTCTCTGCAGTTCTCAGTCTAGCCTCTTACTTCAGAGGCAAACTGCAGTCTATCCTGGCAACCTACATCACTGGCAGGGGGAGGCAGGGCCCAGGCCGGCCCATTGCTCTGGCCTCCAGGGATCCTTTAGGGGCAGCCTCTCCCTGCCCCTCTGCCTACTCTACTATTGCCTTCTTCCTGGGCCACTTTCCTGCAGCCCTAGCACTTTTGGCTCCCACCCCAAACTCTCTTCTCCTAGGGCTGCCAGATGTAGCAAGGGACTTCCCCATGCAAGCTGTGTAGCCTTCTAGGTAGCAAGCCAGCCTTCCTTCCTCCTGGGGCTCCTTGCAGCAGACTTCTACTTCTGGTTTGCAGCTTCCCCTTTATCAGGGACAGGTGTGCCTTAATTATCTGCAGCCACACCTGTTGCTGCCTGCCACTCAGCCTTCCTAAGTTGGTTTTAACCCTTGTAGGGCCAGTGCAGGGCAGACACCCCATCAGATTCCTTTCCAAAATTGAACTGTAAGGTCACTGTAAGGTCTCTTCTCCTTCAAGCCCCATTTCAGCAGTGGTGCTTGTGGGCATGTCTACACTCAGAAATTCTTTTGAAGTAACTCCCAAAATAACTATTTTGAAACAGCATGTCCACACTACAGGGAAGCCTCGAAATTAGCCTGAGGCAGGCTCCCTTAATGTGGATGTGCTACCACTACCTCGACTTAGGAAGCACTGGCGAGTAATTACTTTGAGTGACTCTGGGGAGTTATTTCAAAATAACAGTGGAGTGTCCACACTACCGTTATTTCAAAATAACAATTTCCAAATAAGTGTTGTTCTTTGTGGAAAGCAGGAGTTGTTATTTTGAAATAACTAGCCCGTTATTGTGAAATAACAGGCTTGGTAGTGTGGATGCTCCACTTATTTTGAAATAAGGGGAGTTATTTCAAAATGACTCCCTAGTGTAGACCAGGGCTATGAGAACTCAACCGATAAATGATGGTTTGGTTGAGGGGCAAGTTGTCTGTAAATTGCTTTATTTAGTTATAATGATAATAAAAATACTGTATATATTTTTACTCTTTCCCCTCTCCCACATCCTTCTGCATATTGATTCCTTTTAAATCAGCAAGGCTTGTGTGTTTGTACAACACGCTTCTGATTTAGGCCTCTGAGTGCTAATGTAACACCTGTACCTATTCAGAAGTCCCTTTTTATTGTGGTGTATGTCCTACGCTTTGTATGGTCAATAACTTACAAAGTAACTGATCACAGGTATGGCACGAAAAAAACTAAGTCTGGGAAGAGGATAGGGTTGCCAGGTGTCCGGTTTTTGACCAGACAGTCTGGTAATTGCATCTTCTGTCCGGTAAAAAAAAAAAAAGCCTCCAGAAAAAAACAAGTTTGGTCTCTGGGTCTCTGGTCTGGCTTTTTTTGCTTAACAAATTTAGTCTCTCCCCCCCTCCCCCTTTTTTTCCCCCTCAACCAATTTTTTTCCCTGCCATGTTTGGGATTTTTTTGTGAAGGTATCTGGCAACCCTAGAAGAGGACCAAGAGAGGGCAACTTCCTGAAAGTCAAGAGAGGACAGGATGTGGAAGAGGGGGAAGCAACCAAGAGTACTGAAAATGGCAGAGGCTGAGGAGGATTAGGGTGAGAATACCGTATTATATCTTTTGTCCAGCCTCCATGCTTCTTTTTCTTGCCATGCAAAATGACTGAGGAAAATCCTGGCAAGTGACAGGAACAAAATGGGTGGGGTAGTGAGCTGGGGAGTTTCTGGGACAGAGTGTGAGGAGCAAGAGGCAGGTTCAGACACAGATGTAGGTCAAAGGCCTGGAACCCAAGCACTGCAGTTAGAACTCTGAAGGTGGAACTGGCTGTGCAGAGCTGTGCTGCTGTCGCTGTTCAAGATAAGCAGGGCTTGCTTGCATTGTACGTATTTCGTGTGCCATGTGTTGGGTAATAACATGAAAGGACTCCACTGGCTTTTTGGTTTGAGAGCTTCATGGATAAGATAACAGAGAAGAGCACAA
The DNA here is from genome assembly GCA_032595735.1 of Pelochelys cantorii. Lineage (NCBI taxonomy): Eukaryota > Metazoa > Chordata > Testudines > Trionychidae > Pelochelys > Pelochelys cantorii. The sequence continues at coordinate 121,857,843 of CM064330.1, forward strand.
AGACAGTTGGAACAGGGAGATATTTAGAGAGAGATGAACACTGTAGAGAACATAAGAACAAAAGTTTCTTCACGTGGGCAAGTTTCTTTGTTGTCCTCCCTTTTGTGTTATCTCTAAAATCTAGACTGGAAGTTCTTTGAGGCGTGGACCAGTCTTGTTCTGCTAAGTGTGTAATACAGTTTTGGACAGGATCCAATTACATAATAATTGCAATGAACCACGAAGATTTGTATCCCAGTTGCATGTTTGTTGTAATAAATAAAGTTTGAGTAGATCGCATTTATCCAATTGTATGGACTTGGGAATGAGTTTCCTAGTCGTCCACAAAAACTATAAAAAGTAGAAATTCATACACAAAAAGCTAATCTGTTAAGTGAAAAGTCAATTAATTAAATTTGCATGGGGAATTGATTTATAATTGTTATTAAAAGAGCTGACATGGGGAAGGTTCACAGGAAAGCCATAATAATCAATGGTAGATATAGATGAGGACCAAACCCTGCAGTTCAGATACTGACTTCAGTGGGAGCTGCACAAGCAAGCTATGGATCTGTTGTGCTTTAACTGTATCCATAGAGTATATCTGCTGAAGCTTTTTTAGACATGTAGAGGATGGAACCAGAACATGTCAAAGGGATGCTCTAGGTGCCTGGCCTGGGATTGCTTTTTCATATAAATTTTTTTAAAATATTCGGCCTAATTCTTATCTGATATGACGTATCTACAGTGGAGTACGTGGAGCTACATCAACTGAAGGACTAGACCATGGGGGTTAATAGTCTGTCATTAAAAAGGACATTGCTTCAGCTGTGGAATTATGTTTATTAGGTATTATAAATAATATTTACTAAGACTCTATGGTTAGTCTTTTGGCTTTGCTGATAGTCCAACACTAGATTGCTCTATATTTAATGCACAAGAGATCCTAGCCCAACCACTCCTGGATTCAGAACTTGGTTAATTGGGGTGATGGCTATTTTTTTTTTTTTAAAAAGATCTGCTGTGGGCAGATATCCAATGATATGACCCAGCCAAGCAGCAGGGCTGACAGCCTCAATGGGCCCCAGGGCAAGGTGTGGGAGGGGGCGGCTCCTTGCCCCCAAAAGGGGCAGGGCCAAAGTGGAAAGGGCAGGTCTCAGGGCAGTCAGCCCTAATGTTGCTCACACCTCAGCACGACCTCCCCTCCCAGCATTCAGAGCCTCACAGAGCGGCGTGTGGGAGCTCCCCCAGCAATTCAAAGGGGCCCGGAGCTCCAGACCCTGGCACTGCTGCAGTAGTGGTGGCAGCGGCTGGGAGTTCTGGGCCCCTTTGAATCTCCCGGCCCCAGAGCATTTGCCTCCTTTGCCCTCCCCGCCCACTCCTTGGTTGACCAGCCTGCAGCTGAGTGTTCTTTCTTTTCAGGAATTAGGGGAATAATGCAAAAAAAAAAAAAAATTCTTTCACATTTCTGAACCACATTTTCTTCAACTGTTCGCAACTCTTTCCTGTTTGCTCTCCTTTAATATCTTAGGACGCGTCTACACTGCACTGTTATTTCAAGATAACTAGCGTTGTTCTGAAATAACAATGTGGGCATCTACACAGCCATTCCTTTATTTCGAAAGAAATTTGAAATAAATAACGGACGGCTTATTCCGAAATCTGTAAACCTCATTCTACGAGGAATAACACCTATTCCGAAATAGCTGTTTCAAAATAAGGCGTGTGTGGATGCTCCACTGCTGCTATTTCGAAATAGCCCCTCACCAGGGCCATTCTAAATTATTCCTCCCCAGTGCCTCCTAGGGGTCTAAATCGAGATAGCACGTCTACATTAGGGAAACCTGCCTCGGACTAATTTTCAGGCTTCCCTGCAGTGTAGATGTGCTATTTCAAAATAAGCTATTTTGGAATAACTCTGGAATAGCTTATTTCAAAATAAGCATGTATCATAGAATCATAGAGCTGAAAGAGACCTCAGGAGGTCATCAAGTCCAGCCCCCTGCCCAAGGCAGGACCAATCCCAACTAAATCAACCCAGCCAGGGCTTGGTCAAGCCGAGACTTAAACACCTCTAGGGATGGAGACTCCACTACTTCCCTAGGTAACCCATTCCAGTGCTTCACCACTCTCCTAGTGAAATAGTTTTTCCTAATATCCAACCTAGACCTTCCCCACTGTAACTTGAGACCATTGCTCCTTGTTCTGCCATCCGTCACTACTGAGAACAGCCTGTCTCCATCCTCTTTGGAACCTCCCTTCAGGAAGTTGAAGGCTGCTATCAAATCCCCCCTCACTCTTCGCTTCTGCAGACTAAACAGACCCAACTCCCTCAGCCTCTCCTCATAGGTCATATGCTCCAGCCCCCTAATCATTTTGGTTGCCTTCCGCTGGACATGTAGTGTAGATGTATCCTTAGTGAGCAGGTTTATGAGTCAGTCAGCAAATTGTATTACAATATGATTGAATTACTATGGACACAAGTTTCAAATGTGTTGTTATGAATCACACTGGAAATTTGTTTCTAACAGTTACCCTCTTCCAGTTAGGGAAGAGAAAAAGCCCATGTGTCCAATCCAAACAGCTCCCTGAGAGCGAACCTGTCTGCACCCAGAGAAGATGCACGTTTTCTGCATTGCAACTCTCATTGCTAGACTCACTGAGTAACAACTAAGACTGCATCTACACTGCAGGGCTTGACTCGAAAGAAGCTATGCAAATTGAGCTACGTCAATTGTGTATCTTACTTCGATATAGCTTATTTCAAAATAGGCAGCGTCTACACAGCACTTATTTTGAAACAGAGAACTCTTCCTCCGACTTCCTTATTCCTCATACAATGAAGGTTACAGGAGTCGGAGTAAGAAGTCCTCCAGCTTGACAATATTTTGACACTACTTTGAAATAACTGCCTGCTGTGTAGATGCTGACTCAGTTATTTTGGAATAGTGCTAGTTATTTTGAAATAGTGTTCTATTGTAGACGTACCCTTGTAGATGTACCCTAAGTTAGAATCTAAGCCTCTGCAATTCAGTTCCATGGTATGGTCTGATAACTGTTTTTTCTGACCCATCCATGGAGGAGCCTGTACCATGTCCCTGTTCACTGGGGAGCCATGACAGGCTGAGGACAATTATTTCTGGAGCTACCTTGGGCACACTGCCACCTGTGTGTAAGCGATGGTCAGATGCCTGAATCTGGCCAGAAAGTTTTGGGGCTTTGGTACCTTTGGAGAAAGCCCATTGTTTCATTCAGTTCTCAGCAGTATTGCTGAATGACAGTCATTTGCTAGCTCTGTTTTCAGGGTGCAGCTTACTCTGTGAGCAGTCGGTCTCATTTCCATCGTTTTGCAGAACAAAGTACTACATCGCATGATTAAAGGTGGCCAGAGGTGACCCTGAGTTTGCAAACTGCTTTGAATAGACCAGTGTGGTGTAAATGTGAAGTAGGAGCTCAGAAATATTGTGGTCTGAGTTGCCTCTAAGCTGCACTGCTGTGCAGCAGCCTATCAAGGGCCATGCAGGGCTCAGGGCTGTGGTGGAGAGAGATGCCTCTCCCCTGGCCCCAGCCTGAGACCTGACCCTGGTCCTAGCCCTGGAGCTGCCATGGTGGGGAGAAGTTCCCAGAGCTGTCCTGTCCATTGGAGTTTGGGGCAACACCCCCAAGCCCTGTGTGATGGAAGGGCCCTGCAAGGCCCAGGGCAGCCCAGGGGATTTGTTGGGACCCTGGCACAGGCAGCAGGGGTGGTGGTGGGAAGCAGAGCAACCAGGCCCCAGGCTGCTCCCCTCCCCGGGCTCCCAGCTGCATTGCTGGGGAAGAGCTGTCGGGAAAGGGGTGGGACTGCCCCCCACGTTCTCCAGAAGTGGGAATAGGAACCACTGGAACAGAGCAGGCTGGGGTTGGGTCGCTCTGCTTCCCATTATCCCCAGTGAGGGCAGGGGTAGGCCCAACCCCTTCTGCTGGCACCAGGCCACATCGCTCGGAGAGAGAGGACATAGGGAGCAATTGGGGTGGGAAGAAGTGGTGGGCAGGGCATGTACCAGGTCCCTTACACCTTAGGGAACAGCCCTGGAGGTGCTTCTCCCCCCACCTTCGCTCCCAGACCAGTGCTGATGCTGGGTTGGGGGAAAGTCCTCTCTCCCCGCTGTAGCTTTTGGGTATCCTGTACCACAGACTCCTCATCCCTGGCCCCACACCAGAGTCCTCACCCCCTTATACTCCAATCCTCTGCCCGAGCCCTGTGCCCCCTCCCACACTCCAAATCCCTTGGCCCCCCATTCTGCCACCCATCACATCCATATTGGTGCACATTACAGCTTCATTCTGCATGTAGATGGGAAGAGCCAGAGGATGGTGGTTTTTAGAATGGTGCATATTTAGACCAAATGCGTACTTGTTCTTTTCTATGCCATCTCACTCCTGCCAGTAAGACACAGCAATTGCACATTCACCTGAATAAGGTTCGGTTGCATGAAGATGAGTTAGTTTCAAGAGACCGCAAGACCACAATAGGAAGCAGCAGTAGTTCTCTGGAACTTCTTGTGATCACGGTTCTAGTGATAAGTCACAGCCGCTTTAGTCAATAGGATGTAGTTAGATGAAATCAACCTCAAGTGCAAAGTCAGAGCAAAGAAATGTTTGAGGGCTGGTCTTAGGGGTGGGCTGCCTGGGGTGCCTGGTGGTCAAGAGAGTGCCATGAAGCAGCACAGAGGTGTGCACCCCTGGGGAAGCACCCAGATTTCTTTCTGCTTCCTCCTGGCAGAGGGGCATTGGGGGAGCAGTGACACACAGATACTGTTCACCCCCCTCAAGGTTCCTTCCTCCTTCCCCATGGGACTATGGTGGGGGGGGGGGCAGGAGTGAGGAGCAACACCAACTGCTTTGTACATCCAGGTGTGTGGGTAGGAGTAGCATTCAGTGTGTATGGGGGGCGAGGGGGGAAGGAAGGAGAATGAGCAACAGTGCCAGTTGCTCTGTGCATCCAGGTCAGTTTCCCCGTATGGACTTTGTGTGTCATGTCTGAGAATAACCAAATTTCAGACAAATTATTGATGCACCCCAAAATGCTGCTGATTATTCTCTCATGAGATATATCAAACCAGCCACCAGAGTAAACTTCTGCCTCACCACTCTGGCTTACAAGAAGTCATAAAAGCGGCTTCCTGAGGTATTCCAGTCCTTGGATCACCATCAAAAATACCGGATTCAGAGATGCATGGTTCTTTACAAACAGTCTTCTGGTCCCAAAGAACCAGCCACACACCCAGGTCAATAGATTACTTAGATCTTACCCTAAGATCACGCTGACAGTCCTTTAGTATCTAAAATCTAAAGGTTTATTTATAAAAAGAAAGAAGAGTGGGAGTTAAAATTGGTTAAAGGAATCAAAGGCACACAGTAATTGCCAAGGTTCAGCTGTGTAGCAGTGATGGAAATGTAATTAGCTGCTGGCTTAGGTCAAGACTGTTTGCTTCCAAATCATTGGCAGGACCTCAGTCTCTGTGACACTGCTTCCACTGGTGTAAGTCCATAGTCTAGAGCAGGAAAGAGGCAAAACGATGTGTTTCCAGAGATTTTTATAGCTTTGTTCTTACTATGGAAAATTACAGGTCAGGATGGAGTATGGAGTCACATGTCCATACATAACTTTGCTTAGTCACGGCAGTGGCCATTACCTATACTTCAGAGGGAACATCCACAGGAAAGTCCATTCAGTGCAGATGTCTCCCACCCATGGTCCAGTGTCCATTAAGTGTTTCTTGGTATTGTAACCCTTCTGACAGATGCAGCCAACAGCAGCCAGGGCTGGGTTCAATATCTACTGGTTCCTCTCCATCCATCCAACACAGAATTGACTCAAGCTCCCACCCAGTAACCTGGGAAATTCACACACCACTTCTGGGCACCTCCGAGAAACAATGCTTCCCCATGCACAAGCACAGCGTCAATGTAGAAAAGAGACTTTAAAGAGAAGGGAGGGGAAATACATTGGCATTCATTTGGGAAAACATCACAGAATTCATAAACAAAAACCATGAGTAACACTCCCACCCCAACTAGGCTGAGCCAAGGTCCTGTTCCTCTCAAATTCTTAAGTCCAGCAACGTGAATGTCCCCTTCACATGCCCAACACTTCTCTGCACCCCACTCACAGTTGCTGCCCTGGTCAAGGCAGAGCCAGAGTTCAGAGGTGCAGCCGCAGAATTCACCTCCCATCCGGAGTGGGGGGGGAGGTAAAGAAGCATCTTTTTCCACTGGTCACTTGCCATCTGCCTGCTCACTGTCGCCACCCTGCTGGCCACTTGTGTCATCTTTCTGCCGCTGCCCTGCTAAGCCATTACACCACTCCACTGCCACCCTGCTGGCCAACTGTTGTGCTGCCACCACCTCTGCCATCCACTTCTCAACTGTGAATTCTGCCCATCTGTCTGAAATGATTTCAGCACCCAGTGATTTCAACTCTCAGCAAGTAGGAGAGAAGAAACACAACTCCAACCCAATTAGCATAACAAAAGAGGCACCTAATGATGCCTATTTAGCTCTGTTCTTTGAACAGGGCGGGGTGGGGAAAACAGGGGGAGGGGAAAGGAAACAGGTCAGACCAGTCCAAGCAGGGAAAGCCATATGGCCTCCTGATCAGAATAACCTTCCCTTACTTCTTCCTTCTCATAAAGCTCTAAAGTCTAGCCCCTGCATTTGCAAGATTCTTCCTGCTAACTGTGAGCCCTTTCATGCGGAACAATTTAGCACAGTTTTGCTTTTCTGTATTCCCACAAAATTAAAAACATGGGTAACCATATTTGAGCTATCCCTGCATTTATTACATACAGTTTGTGTTGGGTCACAAGTTAAGTTGATTACAATGAGCAAAATACTACTCCATCTGCTGAATATCTAACACATCTAGCGAAGCAGGAGCAAACTGCATTTTACACAGATACCCCAAAGGTTTCTCTCCCATTCCAGCTAGCTGTAAGGGATGCATTCTTTCAGGTCCTCCTTACATAAAGCCACTTAATTTTAACAGTCTCTCCAAGATGTGCTGGCTAGATACTCTGTGGCCATTACAAATAATACAGGTATATAGCTAATATTTATATCTTCAGCCGCAAAAATGACACATGGGTACAAATGGCATAATAGAATCATAGAGCTGGAAGAGACCTCAGGAGGTCATCAAGTCCAGCCCCCTGCCCAAGGCAGGACCAATCCCAACTAAATCGACCCAGCCAGGGCTTTTTCAAGCCGAGACTTAAAAACCTCTAGGGATGGAGATTCCACTACTTCCCTAGGTAACCCATTCCAGTGCTTCACCCCCCTCCTAGAGAAACAGTTTTTCCTAATATCCAACCTAGACCTCCCCCTCTGTAACTTGAGACCATTGCTCCTTGTTCTGCCATCCATCACTACTGTGAATAGCCTCTCTCCATCTTCTTTGGAGCCTCCCTTCAGGAAGTTGAAGGCTGCTATCAAATCCCCCCTCACTCTTCTCTTCTGCAGACTAAACAAACCCAAATCCCTCCATCTCTCCTTATAGGTCATGTGCGCCAGCCCCCTAATGATTTTGGTTGCCCTCCGCTGAACCCTCTCCAATGTGTCCACATCCTTTCTATAGTGGAGAGGGGGGTCCAGAACTGGACACAATATAATCAGAGTTAGCAAATCATAACCTTTTCACAGAGGGTATGTCTAGACTACATGCCTCTGCTGACAGAGGCATGTAAATTAGACTACCCGGCATAGTCAATGAAGCGGGGATTTAAATATCCCCTGCTCATTAAAATAAAAATGGCCACCATGCTGTGCTGGCTCAGCTGATCGTCAGCACAGCGCGGCAGTCAAGACGTGGATCGGTTGACAGGGAACGCCTTTGTTGACCGCTCCTGTAAACCTCGTTTCATGAGGCATAAGGGAGCGGTCGACAAAGGCGTTCCCTATCGACCGATCCGCATCTTGACTGTCGCGCTGTGCCGACGATCAGCTGAGCCGGCACAGCGCAGTGGCCATTTTTATTTTCATGAAGTGGGGGATATTTAAATCCCCGCTTCATTGACTATGTCGGGTAGCCTAATTTACATGCCTCTCTCAGCAGAGACATGTAGTCTAGACATACTCAGACACTTTACTCAATTTACAAGATTTGTTGCAAATATACAATGGTGGTTGCAACAGAGCTGTCTGGTCATATTTTAGTCTGATAGCATCACACACCCCCAATGGAAAACTGATGCAGGAAGGGGTGACCCAGACACTGCTGAATGTGTCACAGGAACTTTCTTTGGTTCTGTTTTCCTACAGCTTCTCGCATTAGAAGTGTCAATGTAGAACAGAAATGCTTTGTCAAAATCATGTTTTATTAAAACAGGCTTTTTCTTTGTATGGTTCATTATGGGAATAATGATAATGTTGAATCCCTTTAACAACTGAAGGTAAAACTTGGCTAGACCAAGAGTGGATTGGATCTGCCCTTGCAGCGTGATTCCCGTATGTCTTATGTGATCTTGCCAAGAGCTAAAGAAAATAGTCAATTAATTGATACAAGCTCTTTCATACAGCACATTAAGTTTGTAATGGCATTTCTCCTGTGTACAGTTTCAAGACTGGTTACAGGCATTAGCTTTGAAATATCAGTATTGCATGGCTTTTTTTATATATACAAAGTGTCTGACAACTACAGGTAGGTCTTTCTTCCCCCAATCAGGTAATTTGCATCAACACAGACTATTTAGTTTTCAGATCCTTAACTGTTACCAATTCCAAGGCTAGACTCTGTCTTTAAGAGATATCATCCGTTTTCTCTAGTATGTTAGTCTCAAGGTTCTTTTGTCTTTCTATTACCAACCTCTGCTTCCACATGGAATCGGATGTCAAGTGCACTGAGAGACTATGGGACATATCCACAGTGTCTAGAGATGAGAGTTTACCTGCCATCCCCTGCATACTGGAGAGACTAATTGCACAGCTGTTCTGCTCTACAGATTTAGCTGCCCAGATTCCCTGTGAACCAGAGACACAGACTGTTCACTTACAGAATCAACGTGGAGATATTCCTGTCCGAACAACACTGTCTCCCCAGCAAGCTGGTCAAACAAAGCTACTTGGTCATCCTAGGGCTGTTCACGTTCCCTGACAATTTTCATCCAAAACCTTAACTAAGTTCTTTACACTGGATCTCTCCAAAGCAAAGCCCGCAGATCTATTTTCAACAGTTAGGAACTGAAACAAGTCTCTCAAAAAATGAACTGTTGCCTTCTACAGACAGAAATTCTTCCTGGTCTGCCTCAAGCAAATCACTTTCACATCTCTCAATTGCAATAAATTGCTTATCAAAAACCTGAGGATTCTTTGGCTCAGGAACTTCTTTAGGCAACAATTCATCTTTTGCAGAAATTCTGCTCTTATCCTTTTCACCGAGGCTAGGGGTTGTGCTAAAGACACATTATCTCAGGCAAGAACAAACTCTTTCTGGGTTGCACTTAGAGCCATTAAAAGGGTTAACTGGTTAACTGTTTTCACTTAGGGCCTGCCACCCAGCCTGCTGCCCAGACCCGCGGCTAGAGCCATGAGGTCCACAGCCATGAGGACTACAGGTCCTGCATCACAATTGTGTGTGAAAGAGGGCAGTGAAATTCTCTTTACCTTTTTTTAATATACATTTTTGGATTGGGGGAAAATAGTTTTATTATATTTTATCTCTGGGGTATGGGAGGAGTTAGGTATTCCAGCTCCTGGGAAATGGGAGGGTCCTACCAAGTGCGTGTGTGTGTGTGTGTGTATCCCCTATCAAAGGGGTGTGTGTGCTGGAAAATGAGCTTGCTCCAGTGTGTGTGTGTGTGTGCTGGAAAATGAGCTTGCTGCAATCACACGCAGAGAGCAGGATGGAATTCATCCCTGTGGAAAGACCCAGCACAAGGTTTATGCATAACTTCAGGTCTCATGTAAAGCCTCAGGCCTTAAGTGGTGTGCAGGTTTTGTGCTAACCCCTGGCTGAGGGATGAATTTCCTCTTTACTGAGGTTTGGTTGGGGACGGTTCATCTGAAGGAAAACCTAAGTTTGTTTAAAAACATATTAGAAAAGTGGTAGACAAGTGTGCAAATCACAAATGATTTGTCAATTGTGAAGCATAATGAAAACAGAAGGTTGTTCATGAAGGAAGAAGCCACCATCTTGACTCTCCGCTGGCAGTCTGGAGCTAGAAACTTTCACAGATGTTTCCAGGTAAGTTCTGTTATTTAATGCATTTTACAAAAAAAAAAAGTGGTTTAATACAAACATTTTCTATGGATGCTTTTCTAGTCAATAATAATTTGCATTTCAGTGGCATCTTCCAAGTGAGAAAGTGATTAATTTACCCTCACAAACACTCCTGTGATTATTGGCCCCGTTAGCCAACTCCATGGGTGCTCCGGGGCTGGAGTACCCCAGGGGCAAATGGTGGGTGCTGAGCATCCATTGGCTGGCTCCCTATAAGCACCTCCCACTCCCCCCAGTGCCTCCTTCCACTAGCAGGCCCCATCAATCAGCATTTCCTCTTCCCTCCCCACGCCTCCTGCCAATTGCAATCAGCTATTTCAGGGCATACAAGATGCTCTGGTAGGTAGGGAAAAGAGTGAGGATGCAGTGCACTCAGCCTGGCCAGAGGAGGCAGAATGGAGTGGAAAGATGAGGGTGGGGATGGGACCTTAGGGGAAGGGTAGGGTGAGGGGCCTGGTTCAGAGCCAGGGTTGAGCATTCCCCAGCATATTGGAAAAGCAGTGCCCATGATTAGCCTAATTGTGCCAGCAGGGAAATGGAAGCACAGAGAAGTCAAGAGATGAAGTGGCATTCCTAACGGGGAGCAGCTTAAAATGGCAGTGGTCCCTGGGAGATACTAAAACCATTCAGACCTTGTTAAAATAGGACAGTAGCACAGGTGTTTCTACCAATATTTTTCAAATGTGTATTGAAATAGACTCTTTTGTGTAATAAATATAATACCTTGGCAGCCAAATGCAGTTTTCCTCTGACACCCTGACAGTGTCCTGTTACTTCAGGCTGTGTTATAAATTGTCTTCATATTTTAATTACTGTAGGAAAAACACAGATTGGAAAATATGACTATAGATATTTCACAATGGAGGAAAAAAGAATCATGCAGCTGAAGGCACTTATTTGGCATGCAATACTCAGTCATTACCTGCAGCTGACACATACTATCCCTGTAATTCTAGGAGAGTATTACTCAGTAATCAAACTATTTAAAGCTCTTAATAATAAAATAACAATAATTAATTACATTCTCATTTACAAAGTGCACTCGGGAATGCCCATCTTAGAACTTATTAAAGCAGATCTAGTAAAGGAGACAAATTCAGCCCACACACACCGGCAGAATTTTAAGAAAAATATTTAGCACATGACTGTTTATGCTCATGAAAACAACAGGTAGACCTGTGGCCCTTAGAAACTAACAAAAATATATAGGCTCATGAGCTTTCAAGGGTGAAACCCACTTCATCAGATGAGTTTTACCGTATATATCCATGAGACTTTATGCTCATGAAGGGTGCATAGGTTAACAGAGCTCATCAATGGTAAATCACATGATAAAATATTGATTGCTATAAAAGACAATGATGTTGAATCTCATGATGCCATGTCTAGCCATGCCACACCAATTCTCTGCACCCACACTTGATCCTTCCCTTTCAATGCTGGGGCCTTTCCCTTCATTTCACCCTTTCTAGATCCTGGTTCTGTGCTAGGAACCATCCCTTTCCATGCTTATTCCCAACTTTGTCCTTTCCCCTGCTGATATGTGGGGTCTGCCCCTACCCTCTTTGTCCTAAGCCAAACCTCTATCACCTCCCCTTCCAGTCCTTGCCATACCTCTTTCATTCCTGTCCCCATGACCAACCAGAGAACCTTCTTTGTTATAAGAGGAAAGTCAACAGATTGTGAGGTAAGGTTCTTGACTGGGAATTCAATTGGTTAATCTCAATGGGATAGGTTCAAGCCCTGGGCAGAAAGGGCAAGGGGGGGAGGAAGGGCACGAGAGCCAGAAGAGGTGGGATCAGGAGTGGGCCTTCTATGATTTTGAGTGAAGCCCAGGAATTTGCTTTGTCAATCTTAGTGACCCCTTTAATCTGTTTTCTACAAAAGTGTATATTTGTGATCTTATTGACAGAAATGTTTGCAATAAGTGAAAATCTCACAGATACCCATATGAATATTTGAATCATCCAACTAGGGAGTCAATTTACCTGTAAATTTGCCTGGGAAGGAAAACACTGATTTTGTTTCAGCTGTTCTTGGAAATGGAGAATAAAATATGGTGACGTGTAGGGTACAGGGTGACTTATATGACCAATTGCACATCACAAATAATAAAAAGTCAAGGGTCCAAGTGGATAATTCATGGATAATCTGTATAAAATGGGACACTGAATAGTTTCAAGTAACAAACAATTGTTAAAAATCAAAGGCTATTCTCTGGATAATTCATGAACAGAAAAAGGAGTTCAATATATTGAATATATTATGTGCCGTGAATAAACCCCCATCTATAGCAGTTGCTGCCAGGTTCAACTGCCCTCGCGTTTCCCTGCTCCCTCCCCCTCCAAATGTCCCTTCCTGGTTTTACTGGTCTCCCTATAATCAATATAAATGTTTTGTGATCAATAAAGGAAATAAAATAGAATTACATTTTCTTATAGCTTCTTCTCAGCATTCAAACTTCTATGGATACACCTGCAGATAGACCTAGCAAAGGGACTGTTTGCTTTCCGAATCTTAAATGGACACGGGTCAACTTTTCCAACTTGGGGAGCAAGGGGATGTTTTCTAAAATTTAGCCCATTAACCAAAAGGCGAGAGAAGGGGAATAGAACATAATGTTTTCCTATTCTCCTTAGCATTCATCTGCCATCCACTGCCACACTTTGGGGTCTCATTCTTTGCCTATGAAGTGTTCATGTGAAACCCATGGGAAAAAACAACCAACTAACCCTCTCACGTAGAGAAGATTATGGCTCATCAGCAGTTTCTATCACGTGATTTAGATTATTACCTGGATGGCCCTGGCCCAACTTCTGGTTCACCTCTTTTCCCGTTGTGCTGATTAATCAACAAGTCATGCTGGCAATAAGGTGAGGCTGTAGCAACGTATTCTGTTTTCTTAGAGGATGCATTTTGTGTGGGGCTCATTCTTTGCTGCAGAGGATGGTGAAATGATTTGATGAGAACATTTGTTCCTTACGTTGTGCTTAAGTGCAAAATGAAACTCAGTTTGTTTAGTCTACAACTTTGAGAGGATAGTGGAGTAGTTCACACATTTGTCTGGGAAGGAAAACACTGATTCTGTTTCAGCTGTTCTTGGAAATGGAGAATAAAATATGGTGCTATGTAGGGTACAGCAGTTATTAATGGGTGCTAACCTTCAGAGGGCAGTGTTTTAACAAAGATCCTGCCTGTGGTGGGAAAATGATTCATGGGGCTGCTCCTACTTCCCCATCAACAGAGGCAGGAGATGGCTGCTGTCAACAGAACTAAATTGTATAAGACCCTTTAATACTACTCATAATAATAACAACAGAGATATATATAGTGCACTCACAGCAGTGCTTCGCATAGATTTAAAAAGAAGCTCTGATCCCTGTCCTGAAGTCTTTATAGATTCTAGAAAAGCAAAGCACAAGAAGTAGGGAAAGGTGAGATAAAGAATAAACAACTAGATGTCTACACACCTTACATTACATAGAGAGCAAACCATAATCTTTATGATGTTTTTTTAAAGCAGAAACTGAGCTAGGGCAAGAAAGAAGAAGACAGCACAACAGGAGTAGTCAGCCATGGGCAGCAAGCAAGGTGGAATTAGAATGTTTGTAGGAGAGATTTCAAGGGTGAGCATGCTTGGCAATCAAGATAAGGAAGGCGGTACCAGGCATTGGAAGCACCATGATAGCAGGGAGGGGAAAGCGGAAGGAAATACTGGGAACAAGAAGATGAAAAGAAGGGGCGAGATGGGGAACAAGCTGTAGGCAGGACCAAGCCATGCAAACCCTTAAAAAAAAAAAGACAGGTGCTTGAACTTCCCACCACAAGCAGTAGTAATATGTGGAAGCAGCCGTGGAAACACAAGGATTATGGTATGTTCCAAAATGACTACACAGCACCCTGGAATGACCCTCTACAACCAGAAGTATGGAGAAGCTGTGGAGTTGTATTTCTATAAGCATGGAAGAGAACCAAAATTGGGCGGGGAGTGTAGGAACCATTCCGCCCCACCCACAGTTCCTCATATGGCTGCGGATTACAGACATATGTGTAAGTGTAGCGCCAAACAAGAACATGACTCAGTGTGATAGGTGAAGAGAAACCTGGAAAATCCAAAATTCTGAGCATCCCATAGAAAGGTTAGCCGGGGACATCAGTCACCCATGTCATTTAATATGTGAGTATATTCACCTACACATGTTCTTTTTGCAGTGTTCTAAGTATAGTTTTCTTATGAATTCAAAATCCTGCAAGCTTGTTTAGAGTCTGTAAACCCATTAGGTTGGCTGAGTAGGGGACTACTGCTGGATTTAGGCCCCAGCAAAGCTATATTCAAACATTTCTGTATTTAATTAGCCAATAGTTCACCAAAATTATAAACAATATACAGGAGACACAAGATGGGTGAGATCATATCTTTTATTGGCTCAACATCTGTTGGGGAGAGAGAAGCTTTTGAGCTTTCTCTTAAATATACAAGCCAGCAGTGACAGCTGTGTTAGAGAGCTGCAAACAAAATGGAATTAACATTCCATCATGGACATGGTAAATACATCAGGGTAAAGTCAAAGTATCTGATTCACACCAAGATGTGTCTTGCCTTCAGGGCTGCCTGATGAGTCATACTGTGTGAAGGAGGCAATCTTGGGAGGTGCGGTAACAGAGGAAGAATAGTGTTTTATAAAATGTAATATTTACATTTTACACTAACAATGGTCCTTGGGGCAGACCTTCAGTTTTTGTAAACTGTCATCATTCCAAATGATTCAGCAGCTGAGAATCTGACGCCTTGTTTGAGAAAATATATTCTGCTATTACTCCTAACTCCACTGGGTCAGCATTCTTAACAGAATCCATGTTGCAGAGGACAGGAGCAGTGGCTAGTAACGTATGTGCATGAAAAAGATGTCTTATAGCTATCTCTTATCTGCATATAACATTACCATTTATTGTTAGCTCTACTCCCAAAAAATGTTTTAAAAGTGTATTGGAGTTACATATTATATCAATCCAGGCCATGCCTGGGAATACTAGGTCCCTATGAAGTGGTTCAAATATTTTAAATCAATCTTCTCTATATAAATCATACATCAGGAGGTAGCCCTTTAGTTCGTTAGATCTCTCTAAAAACACAGGAGAATTTGGCTCCTTTGTTAACCTGAAGTTATTTGTATCAACTATGCATCGTCCATATATTTCATATCTTTTGGTTGGAAGAACAGAAATTCACAGTGGTGTTTATTAGTGTCATGAAATCTGATTTCTGTGGGAATGAAGCTAGATTACTATTTCATCAGTTTTCGTTTGCTTAACTGAAATGAGATTAGGATGAACCAGTAAAAGATATTTTATTTAAACACAGTTAATTCTTAAACATGACTCGAAGGGTAAGAGATGAAAATGCCTAAGGGCTTGTCTACATGAGGAAACTGACTGACTAGACTCACCTATGGAAGAACAGCTACACTGGTGTTACTCTCCCTGTAGACACTTATTCCAGAATAAGAATGCTTTTTTCCTATTTCCAATTAACTTAAACCACTTTGGAAAGCAGAAAAAGGCACTTTTATTTTAGAATAAATGTTCACACAGCAAACGATTCTAAAATGGCTATAGTGTAATAGCTTGTTCTGCAGTAGCTATTGTGGTCAATTCCAGTGTGTTAACAAGCCCTCAGACATCCTAAAACCACTGCTTAATCTTACTGACTTTTCTTGTACAAGGTAAGGATGGGTAATACAGAGAGCTATTTCCCATTCCACCTAATTAAGGAAGGGAAACAGTTTATTACATACCTCACTAAGGTTATAATCCTGTTTTCATGACAATCCTTTGCACCGGAAATTATTACAGTTTCAGAAATTCAACATTATGCCCCAGATTCACCACTAGCATATATATGTGTAGTCCATTGATTTAAAAAGTGTTAAAGTTTCTTCCAACCAGTGTAAGTTTTGGTTGTGTTGACTCTAAAGGCAGAATCAAACAGAAGGCAGTTTAAGCAAAAAGCAGCTTGCATTAGCAAATGCAGTAAGAATAATTACAAAAGACATGTGAAAGGCACAATTGAGAATTTAAAGTTATTATCTTTAATTGAAAGTTTTTCCTATTTTTTAAAAAAAGTTTCTCTAAGAAAATACCCTGGTTGGTTTAAGGATGGATTTCTGGGCACTGCAAATTAAACTGCTGCCTCAACATCAAATACAAATGCAGTATACTCCCAATCATCCAAAACCCTACTATCTGAATCTCTGCGTTATCCAAGTCCCTTCCTTGTCCCCCACCATGCTGGAGGATAAGGAAGAGATTTGGACAATGCAGAGATTCAGATAATAGAGAAGCCGGGACTGCAAGGATGAGCAGGACTCAGGAAGATGATTTCCTGGCTGCGGGAAATGTTGTGCCACTGTTGAATTGAAAGAGCAGGAGCAATTATCTGAACTCCCAATTATGCAAATAAAATCTCCCATTCTGTTCAGATAATTGAAGTCTACGGTAATGCTGTTGGCTCCACGAAGAACTGATTCTTCACCCATTCTTATGTCTGCCATTAACAGCTTTAAATTATTTTAAAAATGAATTCAGCCCCACACCCTTTCTCCTGTCCACAATACATGAGATCCCAGCTTTTTTTATATGCGCTAATTGTGCAATCTCTACTTCCTAGTTCTCATTAATTCATTCATAATAAATTTAAAGTGTCATGGTGCCTAGCTTGAAAAAAAACCCTTTGAAATAAATACAGCAGATTTTTAAATCTAGCTGAGCTCTTATGTGTTATTTATAAGTACTCTTTAATCTAAATTAATAATTGAGGTTCCTAACTTAAGATGACAAAGGAAAAATACTCCTAGCAAAATGGAGGTTAAAAAAAATCTTGTAACTTTTAGTTTGTGGTTCTGAACCCGAGTGCATATTTGGTAAATACAATTCTCTTCAGCCTTGATTATGGAAATTTCAAAACTAAAAAGTGGGGGTTCTATTATGACAAGTATTTATATACAATCAAGAGAAACAAGGTGGGTGAAGTAATATCTTTTATTACTCCTGTTTGTGAAAAATAGACTATTAAGTACACAGAGCTCTTCTTCAGGTCACAAATGATGTAAGAAATGATACTTTCTTAGTCAACAGTCCTGTTCCCTGTATGTATCACAATCATCTGCAATGTTCCCTCAAAATTTTTTTTACATATATGTGTGGAATAAATTTTGTTATCTGCACCAAAGGATGTGCAGAAGTGCACCACCAATAGAAACACATACTCCTGGCTGTGGGAGGCTGCGGGTGCTCTATTGATCAGTTGGACAGCATTTGAATCTCTCAAATGCTCAGCTTACAGGGAACATTGGTCATCTGTCATGTATAGTGGAAAAAAAATATTTACTATAGGAATGTTAAAACAGTTAACAGTTAAATGATAGTTAAAAGCTAGCTTCCCAGGAGTACCAGCTCCTGTCTGCCCCCATCACCACTGTTGCCTCTGATACAGATGCAGTAGTGCGAAGTGGGGGAACT
Organism: Pelochelys cantorii; assembly: GCA_032595735.1. NCBI lineage: Eukaryota > Metazoa > Chordata > Testudines > Trionychidae > Pelochelys > Pelochelys cantorii. Next base: position 121,875,595 of record CM064330.1, read on the forward strand.
TTGTGCGTAACCACAGAAGTTAACCAATGAGCCCAGGTGCATCAGTTAACCATTCAAATGTGTACACTATCACATCCCTAGATTCTACAGGTGTACATGAATACTTAGCTCAGACTGAATCATTACTGATGGTGCATGAGAAGGAAAGAATCCGTCCTGAGCTAGGGTTGCCAGCTTTCCAATGGCACAAAACCCAACACCTTTGTCACATCCCTCCTTCAAGGCCCCCCTCCTCCATGCCATCCTCTAACCTCCTCCCTAACTTTTGCCAGGCCAGGGCAGCAGTTTACAGTTTAAGGGGGGGGGGGCGTGAGGCCTTTGGCTGCAGGTGCGGGCTCGGGGTGGGGACAGTGTGCGGAGCCTCCCTGACCCCCTATACACATAGGAACCACAGCTACTTCCTGGGAGCCATGCAGAGACAGGACAGGTAGGAAGCCTGCCTTTGCCCTGCTGTACCACCAACCAGACTTTTAATGGGTTCAGATGGTGGTGCTGATCAGATCCCTTAGGATCTCTTTTTGATTGGGCATTTTGGTCGAAAAATGAATGCTTCGCCACCCTGAGTTTGCAAGGCTGGCAGGTAGAATAAAATCTTTCTCTTAAACTGAGCAGACTCACCGACAGGGGAGGGGAAGGACGCAGGACCGTATGCAGGAATTTCTGTGGGAGGGGGTGCGAGCTGTGGGAGAGGTTGGTGATTGGCCCGTCCTCAGCCCCACCCCCATGGCCCAGCTCCACCCCTGGCCTCTCTCCTGAGGGAGGAAGGAGGGAATCAGCCTCAGGCTTCCCCCGACCCGCTACAGCATGGGGGAGGGAGGCTGGCAGAGCTCCGCCTTTGCTTTCCTGCACGCTGCCTCTACCTTTCCCAGACCGTCTGGAATCGGCCCCATGGCGGCCTACAAAGGACGGGGGGGGAGGGGGGGATGGTATGTTCACACCCTTTGCACACACACCCCACTGCATATGGGCCTGTGAGGGCAAATTGCCTGAGGCCCAGGCAATTTATCAGGGCCTGGGGCCCCTAGCTGCTGCCACAGTACCTCTCCCTGCTCTGGGGAAAGTGTCTCTTGATTCATAGATGCTTTTGATGTTCCCCAGGCAGGTTCTGGGATGGGGTTCCTGGGGCCCCGGAACCTGCATGGGACATGTCAATAGCACCTCCAGATCAAGAGATGCTGCTGCCACTTTGCCCAGAGCAGGCAGGTTGGGTCCCAGAAAGGGAGGAGTGGCACAGCACTGCTGCCCTGGGGCTCATCCAAGCAGGTGGGGGATGGGGATGGGCTGGCCCAGTGCTCCTCTGGTGGGGGGCACAACACTTGGGGCTTCTCTGGGCAGGGGTGGGTGGGAGTTTGTGGCCCCAGCCAAGGGAGTAGGTGAGAAGGCAAGAGGCCCATTGGTTTCTGCACTAGGGTCCAAAATTGCTGTCAGTGGGCCTGAAATTGAGTATATTTGATGTAGAAATAATTGAGAAACAAAAACCATAGAGCCCAGCACTAACAATTTTACATTGTTACTTTGCAGAGTTATCCCACCTATTTATCAATATGGCTCTTACCACAGTGGTAGTGTCTCAGCAATATTTACCTTCACAATATCCATGTGACACCAGAATGTATTTCTATCGCCATTTCACAGATGGGGAACTAGGGTGAAGGGAGACTTGCAAAAAGTCACAGAGGAAATCTATGCCAGAACCAGAAATTAAACCCTAATCTCTTAACGCACAGTTCAAAGGACCGTCTTTCCCCATTTTGCATTTTCTAAAGTTTCAAGTTTCTGAAATTATACTAACTAGGCCTGCAGCTCCGTACTTGCTCGTTCAGTGCACCATGTTCAGTTTATCTCCCAAGGGCACTCTCTGACCTTAGAACCAGGAAGTGAATAAAGCTTTCACTATATCAATCACGTATACACATACGTATGTGATATAGATACCGATTAGCTGCTGGATGCAGAATAAAGATCCCTTGAAAAAGATGTACACTAAAACAAAAGAGGGAGCAAATATAAATACCATCTGATGGGACAGACTGGATGGCCTAAAGTAACATGCGAGAGTGTCTTTTACCTATAGAGAATGGGTTCAAATCCAGCCTAGGCCGGTAACAACCCTATGTTGTGACTAGGGCTGCCAATTAATCACAGTTAATACCTGAATTAATTGAAAAGAACATTAACACATTAATTGCATGCCTCAGGGCAGAGAGGGAGGTGTCAGCAACAAGGGGGTTGAAAAAAACCCAAACTCCCAACTCTGTGGGTGGTGGGGGAAGGGCTCAAGCCTGCACCTCAACAAGTGGGTGGAACTTTGTAGCCCAAGGGAGACTGGAGCTCTGAGCCCCAAGCTCAGCACCCAAGAGAGTTTGGAGCCCCACATTGTGTACCCAGCGGGGGTGCTGAAGCCCAGGGCCCCAAGCCTACATTTGAAAATAAAGAAAACCTCCAAAATATTTAAATAAATGGTATTCTATTAGGAGATGGCTACACTGGGGGGGGAGGGGGGGACAGTTTCGGAAGAAGGTATGTAAATTGCGCTCGCATTTGCATATCTTCTTCTGATTTCTTTTCTGAAAGAGGCTTTTCCGATATCTGACATTTGGCCATCTACACAGGGCCAAATGTCAGAAAAAAAACCCCTCTTTCGGAAGCCCCCTTATTCCTTGTAAAATGAGGTTTACAGGGGCTTCCAAAAGAGGGTTTTTTCCTGACATTTGGCCCCGTGTAGACGGGCCAAATATCGGAAAAACCTCTTCCAGAAAAGGAATCGGAAGAAGACATGCAAATGCGAGCACAATTTGCATACCTTCTTCCGAAAACCCCCCCACAGGGTTGCCATACCCTCACTGTTTAATGGTGCAATTAACACTGTGATTTTAAAACGCTTCACACAGCCATAGTTGTTACTATATACATTAATAGTGGAAACACAGCTTTTATTTGTCTGCATTATAGCTGACATCTATTTTCACTCTTGTTAGAAAAACCTGCATATCTGAAGACTAAAGTTACTCTTCAGAACAAGGATGAATCATACTCCCAGGATGGCGTAGGCTAGTGACTGTCCAGGTATTTCCAGCCAGGGGTATTTTGTTTGAATAATCTCATAAGCAACATTCAAAATTTGCTTTTAAGTAAAAATCTGTCATATGATATGATGTCACCACTGATCATCCCATTCACTGGGCAAACTCAAAACCCTGGTGCTTGTGCTGCACCTGTTCTGTGCGTATGAGCCTTCACTCTGCTCACCTGCTGAGCCAGCCCCTCTCACTTGCACTAAATGTCATTTAAAAACCTCATATGTTTTTAGATCACTTTAGAAATGATTAACATGCAATAACTTCCTACTCAAATCTCTTTCACAACTGCATGTACCCAGCTTCCTCTCTGTCTCTCATTTCTCACCTTTCAGCTTCCCACAGCCTGTGTCCTTTGTCTCCTCCCTCCATTCTTCTAGTTGATATTGGTTTGTTCACAGGCTTTGCCACCCCTGTCCCCCTGTATCAGAGCACCACACAGACACCGACTAGTGTAGCCTTCTGACCAGCACCCCATAAGCTATACCGGTGGGGAAATGGAGCCATTCAGCGACTTGCCAAAGGTCACACAGGCAACGTCTATACTGCTTCCTTCTTGCACAAAAGCCTATGCAAATGAAGTGTGGATTAGCATATTACTGCACTTCATTTGCATAATTAATTAGGGCCCATTTTTGCGCAAAAGCCTCCTCTTGTGCAAGAGCCATTCTTCCTCATTTTTTCAGGAAGAACGGCTCTTGCACAAGAGGGGGTTTTTGCGCAAAAAGGAGCCGTCTACACAGCTCTTTTTTGCACAAAAGCCTCTTGTGCAAAAATGGCCCCTAATTAATTATGCAAGTGAAGCATGGCAATATGCTAATTCATGCTTCATTTGCATAGGCTTTTGCACAAGAAGGGCACGTCTCGACTGCAAGCCTTTTTCGAAAGGCGCTTTTTCAAAAGAAACTTTTGAAAAAGCGTCTTTCGAAAAAGAGAATCTAGATTACATTATGCGGATCGGAAAATCGATCCACTTTTTCGAAAAAGAGCGTCCTGACTGCTGGACACTCTTTCGAAAGAAAAAGCCACCTGGAACCGCTTCTGCCAGGCCATGGGGGCAGCATTTCCTTCCGGGTGCTGCTGCCTGCCCTTTGCAGAGATGTGTGGTTAAAAGGACCCCCCTGAACACCCGTTGTTCTGCTCCTGCAGCTGCCTTTGCTGTCCCTCTAGGGGGTAAGCAAGGTATTGCAGTGCTTGTTTTGAGTGCCCAGCTTCCTGGGACACCACAGCAGGTTTTTTTGTTTGGAGGTTTTCCTGATTTGGATCCCTTTTTTTTGCCATGGAGCCAGAGCTGCCCCTGGGCAGGCGATGGCCCCTCGCCATCATACTGCAAGTTTTGCTGCATCTGCATGACACAGTCATGAGGCTACTTCCCCATCTGGACCCAGACCAGAGGTACGAAAGGTTCGCCCGTCATGCAGCCCCACTGCCCTTGCCTCCAAACTTCTTCGCGGAGAGGCGTTTTTGGAGGCTTGACACCAGCTCCGACTGGTGGGACCGGCTCGTTATGGAGCTGTGGGACGACCAGCAGTGGCTCCGCAACTTCCGGATGTGGAAGGCCACTTTCCAGGAGCTGTGTACCTGGCTCGCCCCCGCTCTGCAATGGCAGGACACCCACACGGCCCGCCATCCCCCTGGAAAAGAGGGTCACCATTGCCCTCTGGAAGCTGGCCACCCCCGACAGCTACTGCTCCGTGGGACACCAGTTTGAAGTGGGCAGGTCTACTGTTAGGTCCATCCTGATGGAGGTAAGTCATTGTCGGGGGAGAGTCACAGTTGGGGGGGGGTGGGGAAGGAAGACTGTCAGGAAAGGGCAAGGCGGAGTGGGGGATGGGATGGAGTGGGAGTGGGAGTGGGAGGGAGCTCCTCCACTCACCCTGAGCTGCCGGGGGGGGGGGGGGGGGGGAGTTCTGAGGAGGGGATTCCCGGGGTGTTTGAGGGGGAAGGTGGGTGGTGGGTTCTCCTCCCAAGAGATCAGGCACCCCTTCTAAAATTTTGTTGTCTGTCAATTTGTCTCTTTCTGCAGGTGGCGAGGGCCATCAATTCCGAGCTGCTGAACAGGCTCGTCCGTCTAGCAGACCTGGACAGCGTCGTGGCCGACTTTGCTGCCCTTGGCTTCCCGAACTGTGGAGGAGCGCTTGATGGGACACCCATCCCAATCCGTGCACCGCCCCATCGAGCAGCCCAATTCATTAACAGGAAGGGCTACTTTTCAATAGTCCTCCAGGCCCTGGTCGACCATCGTGGCCAGTTTACTGCCATTTGTGTTGGGTGGTCGGGGCGGGCACATGATGCCCACATCTTCAGGAACTCCTACCTCTACCAGAGGCTGCAGGCAGGAACATTTTTCCCCCATCGTGACTTTGCGGTTGGGGACGTGCACATGCCGGTGTGCATAGTGGCTGATGCCGCCTACCCCCTGATGCCGTGGCTGATGAAGCCCTACACCGGCCACCTGGATGCGAGCAAGGAGCAGTTTAACGTTCACCTTAACTGGGCTCGCAACCAGGTGGAATGTGCATTCGGACGTTTAAAAGGGAGATTCCGGTGCTTGCTCACATGGCTAGAAATGGGGGAACGCAACATCCCTGAGGTGGTGGCCGCGTGTTGCGTTCTCCATAACCTGGTGGAAAGGAAAGGGGAGGTCTTCCTCCCAGGGTGGGGCACAGGTGCTGATGGTCAGGAGAGGCACTTTGACCAGCCCCAGACAGCTGCCATCTGCCAGGCTCACCGGTCTGGTATTCGCATCCGGGAGGCCCTACGGGAGCGATTCTCTAATGGAGACCACTGACTCTCCTGAGGGCATCCTGTCTGGGGGCTTGGCCCTGGCCCAATACAACCTTCCCTCCTGAACCCTCACCCTGACCCTGTTTGTAGAAATCATAAACACCAGGTTTTGTCTGAAAAGAATAACTTCTGTTTTATTGTTGTAAATCTCAATAACTGAAAGAATGTAGAAATGTTGCAAACATATAAAATCTTTTGTTTCTTGTACATAGTTTTTTCTCAAAGCACAGTTTCTGCATCAAAAATAAACATTTTCTTAAATACCCAACATTGTGTTTAACTGGGGTGGTGGGGGTGCTTAAAACCTGGAGGGGTGAAGGGGACTTGAAACCTGGAGGGGGGCAGGGGATCAGGTTGGACGGTGCTTGCCTGCTTGCAGGCTCGTGCCGCCTCGCGTTCGGGGTCCACCGTGGCCTCGGGATCAGGTGGGGCGATTGACTGTTGGCTGGACAAGAGAGGGTAGGTGCACTTGGGTCTGAGAGGATTAGGGGAGAGGAGGGCCAGGGGGACGGGGAGGCTGAGGGACTGGGGGCTGAGGGAGGGGAGGTACAAGGGGGGAAGGGGATGGTGCTGTGGAAGGGGGGTTTGGTGGGGCAGGGTCATGGTGGGCTGGAGGAGCAGGACCAGGCACAGGAGCAGGCAAGCCACAGACCTCCCTGAGAGTGCCACACAGGGACGTGCGCTGCTGGACAAGCTCCTCCAGCAGCCGATCATGCCACCGAGCATCTGTGTCGGTTCTCTCTCGCAGGACGGTGTTGAGCTCCTGTAGGGCCGCCACATGCTGCCTCAGGATGTCTGCATAGATACACCTGTGTCTGCGGCTCCCATGTCCCCGGGATGGAGATGGGGCTGGGGTGCTGCGGCCCTCTTGCACGGCTGGTCTGGCTGTGGAGGAAAAGAGGAAGACACAAGCAGTCATGTGTGCAACAGCTGTCCACAAGGGCATGCCCTCTCTTTCAGACAGGGGACAGCTGTCCACAAGGGCATGCCCTCTCTTTCAGACAGGGGACTCAGATGTTCTGAAGGTAACACCATGTGTGACCTGGGCATCAGCTTGAGCATCACAGGAGTCCTGAAGTGCCAATGGGACCTCGCACTGACAACCCACCTGGGTGTGTTCTGGACATGGTTTATGCCACCACGTGGCGCACCCCCATGTGTCACACTCTACCGCTGAACATGTTGGCACATGCACAGCCAGCTGCATGATGTCCAGGGTGAGCATTACAGGTTTCCCTTGTGCATCACCCACTGTGCACCCACCTCCCCCACTCTGTGTGTTACACGACCTCACTGCACTCACCTGCTACTTCGTCTCTGGCATCAGATGACACCTGGGAGGCCTCTGGGGTCTGGGTGACTGGATCCAGAGTGACGGTCACGGTCTCCTCGCTGTTCTCCTCCTCCGGCACCATCTCCCCGTCTCCAGACTCCCTGGACTGCTCTAGGTCCTGCTCTGGCGCGTCCACCACAGGGTCCCCCAAGCCAGACTGGGTGAGACGCAGTGGTGTGCGTGCTTCCCCACCACCAAGGATCTGGGCCAGCTCAGAATAATAAGGGCAGTAGTGGGGGGCTGCCTCAGAACGGGAGCTCTCCTCCCTGGCCTTAACATAGCCCTGGTGCAGCTCTTTGACTTTAGAGCGCACCTGGTCCTGGGTGCGGGGGTGGTGCCCTCTCTTGGCCAGGGCCTCTGCCATGCGGCCAAAAATTTCCGCATTTCGCTGCCTTGTGTTCAGGGCTTGTAAGGCCTCCTCCTCCGACCGGAGCTCAAGAAGGGTCTTGAGCTCTGGCCTAGACCATGCTGGTGCCCGGCGTTTGGAGCCCCTGGTTGGGTCCCCAGAAGGCTGTCTGGAAGGGCCTGGAGAGTCTTGGGGCTGGGACATGGCTGCACTGGAAGAGCCGTGTGTTCTGGCTGCTTTGCTGCCACAACTGGCTGTGAGGGTGACTGTCCCTTTAAAAGATGGCTGCAGACAGGAACCAGAGAGATACAAGGCATGCCCCAGACTGTCCACCAGGGCTTCTTCCTGGAGGCTCTTTTTTTCGAAAAAACTGGCTCCCCGTGTCCACACACACTTTTTTCCGACGGATCTCCGTCGAAAAAGGCGTTCTTCCTCGTGAAATGAGGAGCAGCACCGTCGAAAGAAAAGCCGCGTTCTTTTGATTTAATTTAAAAGAACGTGGCGGTAGTCTAGACACAGGTGAAGTTTTTTTGAAAAAAGGCTACTTTTTTCGAAAAAACCCTGCAGTCTAGACATAGCCGAAGGAAGCAGTATAGATGTAGCCTCAGGGAATCAGTGGCAGAGGAAAGAGTTGGCCCCAGACCATCTCCCCCAGCGTCTTTCTAGTCTAGGGCCTCAGCCACATAACGCTCATGCCTCCCTCATAAGAACATAAGAATGGCCACACTGGGTCAGACCAAAGATCCATCTAGCCCAGTACCCTGTCTTCCGACAGTGGCCAATGCCAGGAGCCCCAGGCTATGTCTACACTATGGGTTTTTTTCTGGATACCACCGGTATCCCAGAAAAACTCCGCCACATGCAGGGAACGCATCTGCTCTTCCGCTTTTTTTTGCAGAAGAGCAGATGTGCTTTTTCGGAAGTCCTGTCTTTCTCCTTTCACTGGGACAAATTTCGGAAAAGCCTCTTCCGAAAAAACTATCGGAAAAAGGTACGCAAATTGCGGATCACAATTTGCTTACCTTTTCCCAATAGATCAGTGTCGCGTAGACATAGCCCCAGAGGGAGTGAACAGAAACAGGTAATCATCAAGTGATCCCTCTCCTGTCATCCATTTCCAGCCTCTGACAAACAGAGACTAGGAACACCATTCCTACTCATAAGTATTGATGGACCTATCCTTCATGAATTTATCTAGTTCTTTTTTGAACCTTCATAGAATCATATAATCATAGAACACTAAAACTGGAAGGGACCTCGAGAGGTCATCGAGTCCAGTCCCCTGCCCTCTTGTAAAAGTCCTGGTCTTCATGAAATCCTCTGGCAAGGAGTTCCACAGGTTGACTATGTACTGCATGAAGAAAAACTTCCTTTTATTTGTTTTAAACCTGCTACCTACTAATTTTATTTGGTGACCCTTAGTTCTTTATGTTATGGGAACAAGTAAATAACTTTTCCCTATTCACTTTCTCCATACCTGTCATGATTTTATAGATTTCTATCATATTCCTCCTTAATTTCCTCCTTCTTAAACTGAAAAGTCTCAGTCTTTTTAACCTCTCTTCATATGGCATCCGCTCCAAACTCCTAATCATTTTGTTGCCCTCTTCTTCCAGTGTCAATATATCCTTTTTGAGATGAGGTGACTACATTTGTGGACATACCACGGATTTATATAGAGGCAATCAAATATTCTTATTCTCTATCCCTTTTTTAATGATTCCTAACATTCTGTTTGCTTTTTTGATGGCCGCTGCACACTCAGTGGATGTTTTCAGAGAACTATCCACAATGACTCCAAGATCTCTCTCTCTTGAGTAGTTGTAACTAAATTAGTTCCAATCATTTTATACATATAGTTGGGATTATTTTTTCCGGTGTGCATTACTTTGCATTTATCAACATTAAAATTCATTTGCCATTTTTTTTGTTGCCTAATTACGTAGTTTGGTGAGATCCTTTTGAAGCGCTTCACAGTCTGCTTTGTTCTTAACTATCTTGAGCAGTGTAGTATCATCTGCAAATTTTGCCACCTCACTGTTTACCCCTTTCTCCAGGACAATTATAAATACATTAAATCGGACTAGTCCCAGTACCAACCCTGGGGAGACACCACTAGTTATCTCTCTCCATTCTGAAAACTTACTATTTATTCCTACCCTTTGTTTTCGGTCTTTTAACCAGTTCTCAATCCACTAGAGGACCTTCCCTCTTATCCCATGACAACTAACTTTATTTAAGCGTCTTTGGTGAGGGCGCTCAAAGGCTTTTGGGAAATCTAAGTACACTATATCCACTGGATCGGCTTTGTCTACATGTTTGTTGACCACCCTCAATGAACATTAGTAGATTAGCCCTCCCTGCACTCAACCCTCCCTTCCAGTGTTCCCTGTGACCTGGGTGCTTGTGCAGCTGCTCAGGAGAAATTCAAATGTGCCTCAGCGGATGAGTAGAACCCCCACACCTAGGTTTTTGCTTCTAATGATGGTGCACACACCTCGGTGCACATAACAAATTTATTCCACATAGATGGAAAAGATGAGAGGAACATTGCTCCCTTCCCACTTCCACTTCCTCTTCCTCTGCCCCTTGCACCGACCACGCTTCCCAGCTCCCCCGTCGCTTGTCCTTACCCCGCCCCCGCACGGGCTGGGGCCATGACATCACCGCCGCCCTCGCCGTGACTCACCCCTCCCCCGCGAGACTCTTTCCCCCTCATTCGTGCCCCGCCCTCTTCCCCGCGGGAGACGCCCGCGGCAGCGGAGGGGGCGGGGCTGCCAAGCCGTTGGCGTCAGCGGCGGGGAGGGGCGGTGCGCGTGGGCGTGGCCTTGACGTGTGACACAGGAGCGGGGCGGGGCGGGGCGCCCCAGGCTTGTCAGCGCGAGGCGAGCCGTTTTGCTTAGTGCTCGAGAGCAGAGCCGGCGGGGCGGAGCGGGGCCCGCTCTGGCAGGTGCGGACCGAGGCGGGGACTGCGGGGAGCGAGGTGCCCGGCCGCAGCGCGCGCGCGGCCCCGGGACGGGGATGGCGCTACTGGCCCTGGTGCTGGACGGGCTCGCCATCTTCGGACTCATCCTCTTCGTCGTGCTGTGGCTCATGCATTTCATGTCCATCATCTACACGTAAGTGCGGCCGGGGCTGGACGGGGCCCTCGCCGCTTGCCCGGGAGCGAGGGGGCTGGGCCCGGCTGCTTCCCCCTGGGAGCTGAGGTGGGCTCGCCTCCCCCGCCGGCCCTCTACAAAAGGGGAGGGGCATTGCTGGTGATCAACCCCCCCCCCGGGAGCCTGCTGGCCTTCTGCAGGGGCTTAGCTTTGACCCCCCCGATACATGAACCCCCGGAGCCGGGCCCCCACCGCCCCGGCGCCCCGATACATGCCTCCCCAACCGGCCCTGCCCCCACCGCCCCGGCACCCCGGTACATGGGCCCCCAGCACGCCCCGCCCCCCGCCTGGCACCCCGATACATGCCCCCCAGCTGGCACCCCGATACATGGCCTTCCCAGCCGGCCCCGCCCCCCACCTGGCACTCCAATACATAGATTCCCCTGAGAGAATAAGGGAGTGTCACCTGCTCCCTCCCCCTGTTGATCCCAGCTGCATCACCCCAGCGTGCCCTCTGACACTTGGATCCTCTTGAACCTCACTGCTCTCATCCCCCACATGCCCTCCCTGAGCTTCCTGCCTCTTGACACAAGGCAGGTATACCCATAATATAGGCACACCCATAGCCTTGGTACTACGTATATTATATACCTGTACACTCCCTAAACTGACCTTTCATAATGTATACATGCACCAGTGACTCTGCTTTCCTTATTTATACACACACATACTCCTTAGCCAACACCCCTAGGATACACATATGCACACCCAGGAGCCCTATCTTCCTGCCCTAACACATTAACAGTAGTTAATATGAGTTTGCCCTTTGTTTGGGGCTCTATTCCCTGCCGCTTCTGGCCTTCACCATTTTACCTTCCTTTTTTTATGTGCTGGCCTTACCATGATAGGTGTATGCTTCTCATTCTCTCTTTGTTATTGTTACATTTAAAATATTTACTTAGTGACATAGCTGGGAGGAGAGACTTGTTTTCTTGTGAGGGTCTCTCGGGGACAGCAGTCATAAAATGTTACGTTGAGCATCCTTTAGCAGGAGGTAAACAAGAGTTCAGTCTTAAATACCCCACAACACTGAACAGCCTTTATTTTAGTGATATCTACATTGATAGGGTCTGTCAAGATAACTTATAATGACCGGCAGACTGAATACAAATCTGGATTTGCCTAGATATCTTTCTCTGAAGAGGTCTTAAAAAGAGCTCCCCGCTACAGTTCATTTCCTTTTTTTTATTCTGGTTGACCAAAGTTCTTCAATTCCTGCGTAAAACCCAAGCAGATGTATGTATTTAAAACAGGGGAGAGCAATTTGAAGGGGTTCCTTTTTGAATGCAGTCTGTATTGTTCCACTCTTTAACAGTCCAGATTTACCTTTTAATGACTGCAGCAATGTATTTGGTTACTGCAAATAGGTTTTCCTATAGCTGTTGTAGAATATGCTGAGTGGTGTATTGCAGGTTCTGATTTTAGTAATTGATGCAAATCTTTGTGTGTTTCGTGTTGCTATGTGATGTTTGTGCCATCCAAGTCTCATGTCTTGATGTTTGGTCAGCCACACCGTAGCTAGTTGTCCAGGGTGTAATTCTGGTCTCAATGAAATCCTGGCCATACTACAACCAATGCGAGTTTTGCCATGGATTTCATTTCTGGAATTTGTGTCCAGGAGTGAGTTACAAAAACCCACATGTGAGCATTAAGCATTTTATTGTAATTCAGTTGCATTTGGATTCCATGTTCGTTCAAGAAACCATATTTTCCTTCCTTGAAAGTTAACTGTACAGGAATGAAGGAAATGGTATTTCCCTTTGTGTACTGTTCTTTAAAGTTCCTGCAGAAGCCAGATACTTTCCTGCTTTAGAGTCTAGGACCCAATGTTGCATAACTTGCATATTCAAGACTCCTGTCAAAGTCAATGAGGGTTCTGAAAGCAAGGAATTGAGGACTGCAGCCTTAACCCTCAAACACCAAATGGGTTCAGGCTGTCAAACTGAAAGTTATTTAAATTGAAACTGTAGTGTTGGGCAGGTTACATTTGTTAAATGTATCTTTGAATCACTCTACTATGTTTCTTTCTCTTCTTCTCTTTCCTCAAAAACAAACAAAAACGTCCACAACACAAACCAACCACTCTACGACAGCCTTTCATCCTGCAATTCTGTAGTCATAGTCAATTGGACAGTCTTTCACTCTGTTTCAACAAGATACATTAGGCAGGTGCTTACCTTCAAGCATATTAATAATACCATTTCCATGCTTAAAGTTCCATACATACTTAAGAACCTTGCTGAATTGGAGGCTCTTTTCTTAGTGCCTTCATGAATTACTAATATAAAAGTTTTGTCAGAAGGTTTCTATTAAAGGGGTTTTTGCATGTACTTGTTTAAAAACATGTACTTGTGTGTATGTTTGATATCCACAGGGAGGAATTTTGGCATACAGGATTTGAGTCAGGGAACAGCGCTTCTCTAATACACAGTATTTATATAATATTTGCTGAAGTGAAACAAGCTCTAATTTCACAAATGTTAGTGGTTTCATTAAAAAAATGGATCACAATGTGGCCTTATAGCTCTTGAAATTAAATAAACCATAAAAGATAAAAATCTCAATAGCCACTGCTATTGTGATGCAAAATAGTTTTATAAAAATGGCCATTTAATATCTGTGCTTATAAAACAATAATCGCTGCTATACATGTCTAGGACCACTGAGGTAAGCCCAGTCCTCAGGAAGACTCCCAAAATTTGGCTCTAGCAGTTAGATTGAATTCAGTCTGCATGTATTTTACGCAGGATTTTCAAGCCCTTTCAGAGATCTGCAATAAATCCTTGCCCACCTGGAGTTTGAAGTCAGGAAGGACTGCACATGGGGTCAGGGAGTCCATCTACTGATCCAATAGCAGGATTGTGACGTACCATTGTACACTACCTAAATATGTTAATTTGAGAGCCTAGAACATATTACTTTTGAAATAGCTGCTCGTAGCATGACCTAACTTTTTTAAGCTTCAGAGGGGTAGCCGAGTTAGTCTGTAACTAGAAAAACATAAAAAAACAAAGAATAGTCTAGTAGCACCTTAAAGACTAACAAAACATGTAGATGGTATCATGAGCTTTCATGGGCATAACTCACTTCAGATAACTTTTTAAATTATGAAGCTATTTAACAGAAAATAAATGCATGGCAAAGGGGAAGTTTGGTTCTATATTGTGTACGGTGTAATGATGGAAAAACATAATTGAATGAAAATACTGGCTGAAATAATGCTTTCTTAAGGCATAGGAAACTGCGGAGGAAAAACAAAAGACTAGATTTTTTTTTTAATCCCCCCAGCATTCTACTTAAACTTAGCTATTTTAAATAAAGTAATTTCCAATGGTATCCATTCAAAATTATTCTAGAGTAGAGAGTCATTTGCACTAAAACTAGCATTAAAATGGCATATCAAAACTTACAGAATTCCAAGACATATGCTTAAAAAACCTTCTGAACCCAGTGGGTGAGTCTGAGGAGCACTGGATTTATAGTTATGCTGGATTTATGGTTATGCTTCCTTGTCATTAAGGAAATCAAATGCCATCCTGGAGTATAGGATTTTATCCTTATTTTAGCCTAAGAGCACCTGTGTGGTGCTGGGCACCTGACTCAAATAAAAAATGGCCACATTTGGTCACTCTTTTTCGGGGTACCAGCTTGAGAGAGATGCATTTCCAGTTTTGAGTACTCAGTTCTGCTGTGGACTGAACATAAGAGTGTCGTCATATGCTACAGGTGGTTACATTCCTTCAGCTCCTAGCTTCCCCCACTCATGCCTGATTCATGCTCCTGTTCCCATCTGTCTCCACCCCTTCATCCCGTCTTGAGCTGTTCTTGACTATCTCTTTCCTCCCTGCCTTGCATTTCCTCACCTCCCTGAATCTGTGTAAGGCCCTGTATTACTACTTCATGTTTCCTGGGCATCAACAAGGAAAGCATTAGCAGCAAGGTCTCTCACATGTGCCACAGCATATGATAGGAGCAATTGCTGGGAAAATCTAGCTCATCTGCATCCACTCATGCTCTAGAATGGAGTGCACTGAGTTAATCTGTGTGCAGGACAGCCATTGGAGGGGTGGTGGTCAATTACTCAAGGGCCTGGGCAACTTTAAAGGGCCAGCGGCCAGCACCATCCCTGCAGCCCTTAAGGAAGAAGGAGATTATGTATGCTTCCTCCACAGCTCCTGGTGGCTAGTAGCACCTTAACTATACCGATTGGGAGCTGGGAGGTGGCAGAGCCTGTGGGCAGCAGTACATGCAGACCCCTTGGCTTTGTGACTAGGAGCCATTGCCAGAGGGGGGTGTGGGTCACTTTCAGGAGCTGCCCAAAGTTAAACTGATTCCTTTGACCCATCCTATATGCTGACTCCCTTTTCCAGCCCAGAGCCAGTACCTGCACCCTCTGTGCACCCAACTCCCTCCTAGTTGCCTGCACCCCTTTGTGAGTGCAGGCTACTAGGCTGAGTGAGTGTGTGAAGATGGAGGGGAGCAAGCAATGGTGGGGAGAATGTAGTGAGCAGGGGTGGGATCTCAGAGAAGGTGAAGGACAGGGGCATGGCCTCAGGGAAGGAGTAGGATGGGGCAAGGATCTTTGGGTTTCCACAATTTTAGGCAGTTGGCAACCCTATCAAGGAGGCATGTGGAAACCCTGGCCATGCCAGAAAAGTGTATCCAGCAGTGCAGCTCATGAATTCGTTGGCACTGGAAGCATAGCTGGCAGTTTTTAGGGCATCAGAGCAGACACCGCTCCATCCAAATGTCAGGTGGCCCATGTCTATGTGGATTCGGCTTGTATGTGCCACTGCCTGTTCTGTCCTGAGGCCCGGAATTGCTTTTGGCAAGCCTGTGTGGATGGTGCACGTACAGGTTGGTGGAGTCTCTATTGTGAAATTATTCAAAGATTACATCTCCTCTGAGAATATTTCATCCCCTCATAGTTTCTATTGAGCATGTGTAATCTGAGATTTTTTTTCTCTTGGGGAAGGCAAAAGGTTCATTTTTGTTGTGCAAAATTCAGGTCCTTGTTTCAAAGTAGGGAGGCAAGTAAATGTCTCAGGAAAATGGTTGACTTTTTTATGACTGAAACATTGTATCTTTTTCCTAACCTCAATCTTGGAAATAGCTGAGCGATTTCAGCTGATTTTTTTTCCCCCCCCCCAAATTTAGACTGGTTAGGCTGAATTTTTCCATGCTTTTTTGCTTCAGACTGAATATTTTGGAAGTTTATAAGTAACTTAAAACAGGGTATTAATAAAGTGTCAGACAGCCGTAACTATAGATGATGTCACCTGTTGTATTTTCTTGCATTCTTCATTGTTTTGCTGTAGAAATTTCCAGAGATGAAAGCAAGGTAGGAAGGATGGACTTATGGATAAGGCACTAGACTAGGTCTCTTAAGACTCGCATTCAGTTCCCAGCCCTTCCACAGACTCCTGGTGTGATCTTGAGCTAGTTGCTTAATATCTAAGGCTCTGTCCATCCTGCAGAAGATCAAATTAACATCTGCAACCCCAGATGCAGATGTAGCTTAATTCGAAATTTGGTGCCATCTCCACAGTAGGAGGACAACGGGAGCAAACGCTCCTGTTTATTTACCTTATTCCTCACAATTCAAGGAGTATTGGTATCGCTGAGGGCACCCTCAGACTTCAATTCAGCGAGTCTTTTACTAGACCTACTGAATCGAATGCTGGAAGATCAATCACTGCAGCGTTGCTCTCTGTAAGTATAGATGTGTCCTATTTCTTAACTTTCCATGTATAAAATGAGTCTGAAACTAAATGTTTATAAGGTGCTCAGCTAAAACAGCATTATGGCCATAGAAATTGAATACTGTTGGAGTGTGTATACATAAAATAAGAGGAAAGAGCTCTCTACCACTGAAACTTGGATTCAGGTAGCTATACCAACTGTCTAACAGTAGGATAGGTATGTAATCTGGTTTATTAGTTCACTAGGCTACCATGTAATATTAAAATATAATTGAATTACATTTAAGGCTAAATTCTGCTCCCTCTGAATTCATTGTGTGTTTGCCCGATTGCAAGACTAACTGAACATCTCCTCTTATATCTAAGGACACTATAGTTGAAGTTGGTGTAAGATATGTTTCTCAGGGATCAATGTTATAACACTTTAAAAATTGTAAATTTGATGATTTGGGCTATTTACATCTGAAGTTTCATGGTGTTGTAACTTTAGGAGTCCTGACCCAAAAAGAAGTGGTGGTGGTTGGGGAGGTCACAAGGTTATTGTGTGTATGGGGATGGGGGATTGCAGTACTGCTCCCTTACTACTTTGCTGCTGGGGACTGCCTTCAGAGTAAGGATGTTAAGAACTAGTCGACTAGTTGCTCCTCTTCTCAACCCCCTTCCCCCCCGCCCCCGATCTCTTGTACATTTCAAAGGAGGAATGTACTAGTAGTCGACTAGTAAATTAATCAATATTTAACCTTACTTCAGAGCTGGGTACCTAGTCACCAGTTGCTGCTCTCCAGCCACCCAATTCTGAAGGCAGTACAGAAGTAAGGGTATCAATATTGTTAACGCTCTATTTATGATGTTGATTGGCAGTATAAATTAGGTACACCCTCCCTTGCCACGCATTAGTTTTGTTCTGAAGTAATGTCTATTTTACCTTAATGAGTTCTGTCCTATCCAGAGCAACTGTCAATATATAGAATCATAGAAGTTGCCGGAGCATCCTCTGTTCACGACACATGGGGCTGGCTGTGGGCAGGAGCTGCTTAACTCGGCACAAGCCGAGACTGAGCAGTCCTGGCTCATGCTAGTCCGGGACTCTGCAGCTCTGCATTTTAAATGTAGTAAGAGCCCGGTGGCTCTTACTACATTTAAAACGCATAGCTGCAGCATGGTGTCTCCTGGAGCTGGAACTGCTCATTCCTGGTTCACACTGGATCCTGAATCTACCCCGTGCTGCAGCTCTGCAGAGCAGTTCTTAGCGACTAATCGTGTAGTCAATACAAATTTTATTGACTACTCTACACTATTAGCCAGATAACCACAATTTAATATTCTTAGCTCAGTGTTTTTCTGAGGCTGGCTTCCGGATTCTTCAATACAGTTCCACACCCAAGATAGAGAAATAATTTGCTGGTCCAAAGTACTGTGGGATCACTGTCAAGGACAAACTTAGGCCTTTACTCTGCAATTTGTAGCATATGCACACAAGCAGACTGCTGAACCCAATCATTTATAGAATTAAGGCATTAACTGTTTTTCTGTGGTTAGGTAGTGCACTCATCTGTAAGATTTTACTTTGTTTTTGGTGCTAGGAAACTAGAATATGTAATGTCAACCTATTCTGAAGGAACAGGAATCTTTGAAATGTTATAATCTTAGCTGAATGAATGATATTCCAAGATGGAAAAAAAAAGATGTTAGATGATGTCACAGCATCTCATGTATAAGACCATGGGTGTTATATAGTTGACTAGTTTATAAACACAATGGTAGCTTCTACATAGGGAAGAAGCTTTCTTTCTACCATAATTTTGGGGGTGTTAAGTAGGGGTTAATTAGTCAATCGAGTAGTTGATGGAATTTATATAGACTAGATTAGTTGATAAAGGGGGGTGCTTGCTACCCCTGCTGTGGCTCTGCAGTTTAAATGTAGTAGGAGCCGGGTGCAGAGGCAGCCCAGCTCTTCCTTCGTTTAAACTGCAGAGCTGCAGCAGGGTTAGCTCCTTGGGGTGAGATGAGTTGGGACTAAGCAATCCTGGGTTGTGCCAGCTCTGGGATCACTGCCCCACACTGCAGAGGCGGTGCTGGAGGGAACCGGCTTTTAAGCCGTCTCCCCCGGCACCCACTCCTAATCTCTCTTCCCCCCCCCCCCATTCCCCTTGCTACCTCTGATACAGAGGCAGCAAGGGGATGGGGAAGCGAGTAGTCAAATAGTGACTTGATTACCTGATACGCCTGAGCTTATTGGGTAGTTGACTATTTGAGAAGTTGCTTCCAATCCTAGTGCTAAAACTTCTACCTCCATGTTGTGAAAACAAGCTTTTCCACAGACTCTTTAATAGACTTTCCTGAAAGACTAACTGCATAGAGCTTGTGTTCTTGGCATCTCCATAGCTGAAGTAATGTAAAAGAAAGAGAGCATTTATGAACTTTCTGAAACTTTAAGTTTTAAAATCAATAATAATTTTCAAAAACTATTCAGAGATAATCACATGGTTTAGGTTTTCATAAAGAAAACTGGAAATATTTTCATGTTTTAAATTAGAGGAGAATGGGATGTCAAATGGTGGTTTGAAATATTCTTTGTGGGGTTTGCAGTTCACATTGTGCTTTGTTGTATTGGATATAAGAAACTAACAAGTCAAGTAAAGCAAAACAGTCTTTTTCTTGTCCATACTTAGTAAATCCAAAACCAAAACAGGTGAAGAGTGAGAGTTCTGAAACTTTGAGTTTAATAATGTGTCAGCAAAGAAACACTTTTAACGTAATATGGTAAAGCTTGTACTTTGGCTTGTACTTTCTAAATATGATGCCACAAAGAAACAATGATGTATAATCCATAAGGAAAGCTTAATGTCCATAAGACACCAGAAATTAGAACAGAAATCCCTGTATCTAGTAAAGTGTGGATATAGAATAGCTTTGGGAAAGATGTTCCAATTAAGACCTTCTCATTCATGTAGTTTAATAAGAGACTATTAAAGAGATCCCAAAGAATTAAGAGCAAGGTCTGAGTCTAAACTGCAGCTAGGTTTTTGGACTACTAGAAGACTGCTTGAGTCAGCATTGCTTGAGTCCTTAACTCAGTTTTTGTTTGTCTTCATTTAAATCATTGCTCTGGGCGTGGGGCTGGAGATGAGGGGTGCAGTATGCAGGCTGCCCCAGGGAGAGAGGGCAGCAGCTTGGGCTAGGTGAGAAGCATCTTTTCATGGCCACTGCAGCTTCAGTGGGCACAGCTTGGGGAGGGGTTCATGTCCACTGGCTGAGTGAAGAATGCTGCAAACTGTGCACTTCCTCTGAATCAGGAAGTGAGGGGAAACAGTCAGCAATGTTCCTGGACGAATCAGGGGCAGGGAGGAACTGCAGCCCCACATCTTCCCTAAAGGGCACATGGGGGATGGGAGGGTCTGGGCTGGGGCAGTCCCACATAGGGAGGCTGGGTATGTCCCTAGCCAGTCCCTTTCACCCACCTGGTAAATGTCTCTTTTCTGTATGATTTTTATGAGGTGGAATCCTATCCCAGGCACATCCCATTTTCTGGGAACAACCAAATCCTTACTTTGCTTTAAAATATAAGAGGAAGCTGCACACTGAATTAGAAGTAGAAGGATTTGATAGTTGGGTAGGGGGCAGATGGCACCGGGGAGGACTAACAAGCAACTTGAGACAGAGAGAAACAGATTAGCTAGCTAGAGTAGCGAACAGTAGAATAATCAAATTGTCACTTAAATTGTCATCTTTATTAATTCAATAAGATGAAGGGACAGTTCATATTTTTCACATCTCTTATTTCAGGTTTTCTGCAGAATCAAAATGCTGTATTGGCTTACTGTTTCTGTTTTAAAGCTTCACCATAAGGGTTAGGCACAATTATTACTTTTAAATGGAAGTTTGAGATTCTGGAGCACAGATCTGTTGCAAGGCATAGATTCTGCAGCCTCAGAATGCACTGTCTGCAAGTAAATTCCCTCTAGTTTTGCACATTCTGATCTGGTGAGAGCTCTAGTGTACACATGGCTTCTGGTTCAGTCACTCTTGTTTCCCCTTGGCTGGAAATGGTGAATTACAGGCAGTCGGAGATGCGAGACTCTGTGCCTATGGTCTGCCAGTGGCTTACCCAGGAGGGCCTATAACCCAAGTCTGAAAAGTCTTTCTGTAAAGCACATTTAACTAATATGGTAAAAGTTCTGGGGCTCCCATTATTTCTAATGCTGGTACAGCTTATAATATACAGCCTTACTTATTTTTCCTGTGTCTACATTAGGGATGTTAGTAGCAGTTAATTAGCTTTAGCTTGTACTTCCTAAATATAGGTCATTGTTTTTTTGTGGCATCATAACCAGTTAGGTTAGTCAATGGGGGTGGGGGTGCTCACTACCCCCGCTGCAGCTCTGCAGGTTAAATGTAGTAGTAGCCAGGCGTACAGGCAGCTCGGCTCTTATTACATTTTAAAATGCAGAGCTGTAGCATAGTTAGGTCCTGGGGCAGCATGAGCCGGGACTAAGCAGTCCTGGCTTGCACCAGCTCTGGGACTGCTGCAACTCTGCCTCCCCTGCCCTCCTCCGCACCATGGAGACGCTGCTAGGGGGAACTGGCTTTTAAGCCGGTGCACGCCCCTCTTCCCCCCCCCCCCAGCTGCCTCTGACTCAATTTCCCAATAAGCCTAGCTTATCAGGTAGTTGACTACTCGAGTAGTCGCTTACATCCCTAGTCTACATATCCTACTTGATTGAACAGAGAAGAGATTTCTCAATTAAAAATCTCTGCAATATATTGCAGAGGTAGCGGAGGAGAGGATACAGCGTTAACTTTTTTCAAATGGAAAAATTATTCAATTGTGCTAACAATTTTTGTGTGCTAAGAAGTTTTGGGTAGTAAAAAGAGAACTCAAAATATGATCAACTCTCGCTGTGCCAAGTCTCAGGTTGGTTTACAACCAGAGTGCCTAACATATATTGAGTTGTCCTGGAACTGTTTTCCTTAAAAGAATGCCAAACCCTTTCTGAAGGCATAAAATTAAGAAATCTCTCTTCACTAAAATACTATTTAATAGGGTTTTTCTACCTTTCAGTATCACATCTTCCTAATTAGAATTCAGCAAAGAGTCTTTTTTGAGGGACCTCCCCCAATAATCTAGTTGTGGCCTTTTGGCTCCTGGAAAGTACCCAGAGCAACTGTCTGTGCTTTATGTTGAGTCACTTGAGTGTGACCTGATGCTGTCCTCTACCTCTGTATTGCTAACTTTGCTGTAGTCCTCTCTGCAGGATTGGATGCAACAGGGGAAGTTTGCTGCCTCCTCTCCTGCCCCCTCCCTTTCCAATCTTCACTATCCTATCTATTTGAAGACCAGAGTTCTGGAAACTTCACAACTCAACAAAAATATTTTTAAGTCATTACTTTGGACTCGAGGAATCATGTGATAGAGATGCAGAGGCCATTCTTTTTGCCTTAATCACTTTCTCCCCCTCCCCCCCCAGTACTAATTTTAATTGAGGGAATTCTCATAACATTTTTTAAATTCTGCAGAATTCTGTGTATTTTATTTGTCAGTAAATTTGGATGCTCCAGGGTGACAGTGGGGAGGACAGGTTGCATGGAAGTGGGAGGTCACCTTGCAGCCGCTGTCCTCCCCTGGGACACAGACTGTGCAGTGAAGTTGCGTCTAACCCTAATAGTGCAAGGGCTGGGCCTGCCCCAGAAACACCTCAGGGCCATGCCCTTCCACGCCAGGCACACCGAGACAGCAAGTGAGAGGATGGAATCTCGCATGCAGGCCAAGCCCTGGCCCTCAATCCAGTCTGATGCAACTTGGCAGGATCCAAGCATGTGGGGGGCTTAGTGTGGGGTGAGAGTGTTCTGTGTGGCAGTCTGTGTGTGAGCAGCTGTGGAGGATCTGGAAGTATGGAGGCTAGTTACAGACCTTTTGGTGCAGGGGGATAGGACTCTGCAGGGGTATTTAGATATGGGGGGAATAGGGCTCGGGGGGGGGGTGCTGGGGGAATGAGGCTTGTTGTGGGTAGCCTGGGTGTAAGGGGTGAGGCTTGGTGTGGTGGGGATTCTGGATATGGCTGGGTGAGGGTTGATGTGTGGGAGGGGGGTTTGAAGCAAAAAGCAGGTTTGAAGGTGTTATCAAATTCAGCAAGCAGTTTTGTAAAAGTTGTATGTTCTAAACCGGGGTTGGCAACCTTTCCAAAGTGGCATGCCAAGCTTTAACTCTCCTGTCCTGGGTTGTGCCACTCTTCTGGGAGTGCGGGAGGGGCTCTTTCCACCACATGCCCTACTTGGTCTCCTGCCATGGGCTCCGCTCCAGCTTTTCCTGTGGGGTACGGGAGGAGCAGTGCACATGCACTTCCTCGCAAGCTAGATCCAGCGCAGAGCCTCAGGGCTTCCCCCTCCTCCCACCTGCGCAGGAAGACAGCGCTGGCTCCAATCTTGTGGTGTGCATGATGCTGGATCATCAGCATGGGCTCCCTGTTACAGGTGGTGAGTAGCGAGGGGGAGCCCGTTAATTGTGCATGCCACTTATGGCCCACATGCCTTACGTTACCGACCCCTGTTCTAAACACTTAGTCTACAATTTATAGTGGCGCTGCCTGGAATCTAGAAATTGCTATAAGAGAGAGCACAGCAGACCTTCAAAGTGGCATGACACAACATAGCTATGCCAACAGAATTTCTTGTGAAAACAAGGGATAGCAAAATGCAAATTAGTAAAGATGAAAAAGAAATAGGTAGCAGTGTAACTATACAATTGCAAATAATCTCATTCCTCTGAAAACAAAAGTTGATTATTATGAATATCACAACATAAAGCATTGATGCAAATGCTGTCAACCTTTTTTGCTCTTCCCCTCCCCCCTCAAAAACAACCCCCACCAATCAAAAACAATCAACCAACCAATTCCTTTGTAGTGCAGCTACCAATTGATGACTATTTTGAATCATGGTTGGATCCAGTGCACTTCAAGCACAATTAGATATAAAGAGCAATTTATTGTACAGTCACAGGCATTAAGGACAGAGTTAATGCTGTGGAATACTGAAACTTAGAATTAGTAGCCATCTACATTCTCAAGTGCAGAACTATTTTGCATAATCAGTTCATTGATGAAATTCTGAATTCATTACAATTAAACCTTACGATACTATCCTCACTTTTGACTTTGAAAAACAGCTATTAGTTAAGCAAAGGATTCTACAGAAAAGCCATCCTTAAGCAAAATCAAATGTTAACTTCCTGTTATGGTACTGAGTGCATTCATAATTCATTGCTCTTTATTCCCCAGTCCTGTAACAGTGCATTTCATGAATGAAGAATGTTAGCAGTACGACATAATCAAATATCAGAGGGGTAGCCGTGTTAGTCTGAATCTGCAAGAACAATGAGAAGTCCTGTGGCACCTTATAGACTAACAGATTTATTGGGGCATAAGCTTTCGTGGGCAAAGACCCACTTCGTCAGATGCATGTAGCGGAAATTCCAGAGGCAGGTATAAATATACAGGCATAAGAAAAGAGTTCCAATCAAGAGTAAGGGTAGAGATAACGAGGTCAATTCAGTCAGGGAGGATGAGGTCCACTTCTAGCAGCTGATGTGGATGTGTGAATACCAAGACAGGTGAAACTGCTTTTGTAGTTGGCTAGCCATTCACAGTCTTTGTTTAATCCTAAACTGATAGTATCAAATTTGCAGATGAATTGTAGCTCTGCAGTTTCTCTTTGAAGACTGTTTTTTAAATTTTTTTGTTACAGGATGTCTACTTTAAAATCTGCTACTGTGTCTCCAGGGAGATCGAAGTGTTCTCCTACAGGTTTTTGTGTATTGCCATTCCTGATATCTGATTTGTGTCTATTTATTCTTTTACAGAGGGACTGTCCAATTTGGCTGATGTATATGGCAGAGGGGCTGGCACGTGATTGCATATATTACATTAGTAGATGTGCAGATGAATGAGCCCATGATGGTGTGGCTGATGTGGTTAGGTCCTGTGATGGTGTCGCTGGTGTAGATACGTGGGCAGAGTTGGCACCGAGGTTTATTGCAGGGATTGTTTACAGAGTTAGAGTTACTGTGATGTGGAGTATAGTTGCTGGTGAGAATTTGCTTCAGGTTGGCGGGTTGTCTGTGGGCGAGAACTGGCCTACCTCCCAAGGTCTGTGAGAGTGGGGGATCATTGTCCAGGATAGGTTGTAGATCGCTGATGATGCGTTGGAGAGGTTTTAGGTGGGGACTGTAGGTGATGGCCAGTGGTGTTGTTATTTTCTTTGTTGGGCCTGTCTTGTAGCAGGAGGCTTCTGGGTATACGTCTGGCTCTGCTGATTTATTTCCTCACTCCCTCAGGTGGGTATTGTAGTTTCAAGAATGCTTGGTGTAGATCTTGTAGGTGTTTCTCTGTCTGAAGGGTTGGAGCAAATGCAGTTGTACCTTAGTGCTTGGCTGTAAACGATGGATCATGTGGTGTGTCCGGGATGGAAGCTGGAGGCATGTAGGTAGGCATAGTGGTCCGTAGGTTTTCAGTATAGGGTGGTGTTTAGGTGACCATAACTTATTTGCACTGTAGTGTCCAGGAAGTGGATCTCTTGTGTAGATTGGTCCAGGCTGAGGTTGATGGTGTGGTGGAAATTGTTGAAATCATAGTGAAATTCTTCCAGAGCCTCCTTCCCGTGGGTCCAGATGATGAAGATGTCATCAATGTAGTATAAGTAGATGACGTAATCAAATACGTAACTCTGGAACTACTTTGCTCCGTTAGATGCCTTGAAGCTACTGATTCTTAAGTATCTCTAAGGGGTAGCCGAGTTAGTCTGTACAGGATAAATTTAAAAAACAACAAATAGTCTATAAAGTGCTACCAGACCAACAAAGCATGTATTTTGTATCATGAGCTTTCGTGGGCACAACCCACTTCTTCAGATGACCGGAGTTCATTGTCTGTAGAACTTCCAGACCTTATGCTGCTAATGTTGCTTATATCTTGTGCTCTGGCAAGTTTTTTTTTTAACATTTACTCCAACAATTTGCATTTTTATGGGAATGTTCTGTTAAACTTAAAATAGGGTGTAAATTCTAGATTCTTTTGCGGGGTTCTAAATAATGTTTAGAAAGAGGGAATTCATTGTGTTTGGCCTGGTAGCTAGTATCTTTTTACCCAGGCATCTGCCTTCAAAAGTATTCATCCTTTTTCACTCTTCAAAAAGGAAAGCTACTTTACAGTCAGAAAGATGAATAGTGGTTCCTTCCATGGGCAAAGATGGGTTAGGATGAATGCTGCAGATGTTGTTACAATAGTATGCCCGGTATTTTGAGGCTGCTAAATGTTTCAAATTTTCCAACTCTTAATCAGAAATTCCCATAACAAACCAAGAGGAATATCAGTACTCAGTGCAAATTAATATAAAGTGATGAGTACACTATGCAAGCTTCATGAGAGGATTGTTTTCCATTATTCAACAGTTTTTGAACTGTACTTGTTAAAAGTTTGAGTTGTGATGAGTACTACTGCTGAAGTGATGAAGAATAAATTTGCTTAAGTTAGACCACAAACTACAGAAGTTCTTTTGTTGTTTACTGGCATAAACCTGTCCTTTGGTTTTTCTTTCTGAACTAAATTACCCATTGAGAAAAGGATACCATGCTTGTTTGGAACACTGCTTCCTCATGTGTCAGAATACAATAAAAGTAATTAGAAAATAACAAATAAAGGAATAGTTACAGATTTTTGGGAAACAGCAGGTCTGCTCAGATTCAATTCAATTGTCACCTGATTGACTTGGACATTTGTATTCATTCCTTTGCTGAAATTCAGATAACCTTGAACAGGTCAGATCGTTGCTGCAGCTTGGCAGGATTTACTTGACATCATTTCTCCCCCCATCCCCCCAAAAGCAATGAATGGTATTACAGATGGGTGTACTGGACACCTGTTGGCAGCAAATACTTTTCCAGTAAGTTACCACTTCATAGGATTGATAGTGACATAGTCAAAAAATTTGACACATCAGAACTAGAAAAGATTGATCTGTGAAACAGATTTGAGGTTTAAGGTTTTGTTGTTGAGGAGTCAGCAAAAGGAAATGAAGTTCACCACGTGTGCTGCCAGGCATACAAAGCAAACAGTATATTAAACTTTGGACTGTGGCCTTTTCAATCCGGAGAGTCATGCCAAGCCTTTGGCTTTGCAAATAAGCTGTCCAGGAGAATTTGTAGATGTGGTATAGACTTGCCAAAGAGCTGTGGTATCTGTTTCGACTGAATGCATAGAGACTGATCATACAGTGCTTTACTGATACCTATACATTGGTTCTGGAGAAAAGAGAAATAACTATCTTTAGGGGGGGAAAAGTCCATTTGTTGACATGGAAAAAATTATAAAAAGCCAAGCTGTATTTCCTTCACACTGAGGAAAATATCCAGTCTATGAAAAGAAAATTAGTAACCACTGAAATAAAAGCTTAAAACCTCAGTTCCCAGAGAATTACAGTAATGTGTGCACACACTGTTCTTGGAATGAAGCCATTATTATTTATTCCCAGGTAATATTCCATAATAGGAACCTAGGAAATACTCAATTTTGAAAGGAGAGCAGACTTGGTACAGCCCTCTGTACAGGCTCTGAGTTGCATATGGTGGAAGAAAGTACTTTAGCCTGTCTGAAGAGAGAAGTGATAGTTTTGTGAGTACCAATTTAAAAAAAAATTAGCAAGCAAGCTTGATGTTGTCAACTTTACTCTTACAACATCAGTTCTCCAGCACATCTCACAAGGAAATGTTTAATACTTAAATTTCGTTAGAAATAAGGCTGTTTAACTGCAGCCAATTTATGCCATTAACTCAAACACAATTAAAAATTGTGATATTCCATTGTTTAACAGTGTAATTTATCAATTGAAATGAAATATTTGTGGATGTTTTTCTGCATTTTCAAATATATTGGCTTGTTAGTACAACACAATATAAAGCGTACAGTGCTCGCTTTATATTTTTATTACAAATATTACCACAGTAGTAATAAAAAAATAGCATTTTTCAGTTCATCTCATACAAGTACTATAGTGCAGTCTTTTTATCGTGAACTTTTTATCATATAACTTACGAATACGGAAATTCTTTTTTGGCTACATAGCAGTCCAGCAAATAGTGTAAAAGCTTTTACAGCCTAAAGGTAGACTCATTTCTACTACTTGTCTTAGCATTTGGTTGAACAAGTTTATTTACATTTACTAGAGAATGCTGCCTGCTTCTTATTTACAATGTCGTCTGAAGGTGAGAACAGGCATTCTCATTTCACTTTTATAGTGGGTGGTGCAAAATATTTACATGCCACATGTGCTGAACATTTGTATATCATGTCATGCTTCAGCCACCATTCCAAGGGAAGTGCTTCCATGCTGATGATGCTAATTTAAAAAAATGCATTAATTACATTTCTTACTGAACTCCTTTGGTGGAGAATTGTATGTTTCCTGTTTTACCCACATTCTTCCATATATTTCATGTTGTATCTGTCTTAGATGATGACCCCAGCTCATGTTTGTTTTAAGAATGCTTTCACAGCAGAGTTGACAAAATGCAAAGAAGGCACCAACGTGAGGATTCTAAAAATAGCTATAGCACTCCAACCAAAGTTTAAGGATCTGAAGTGCCATCCAAAATCTAAGAGGGATGAGGTGTGATGCATGCTTACAGAAGTTTTAAGAGCAGCTCTCCCATTCAGAAACTACAGAATCCAAACCACCAAAAAGAAAATCAGCCTTCTTCTGGTGGTACCAGACTTAAATGATGAAAATGAACAAATAAGAACAGACTGATGTATGGATAGCTATTGAGTAGAACCCATCATAAACATGGTTGCATGTTGTCTGGAATGGTGGTCGAAGCACAAAGGGACATACAAATCTTTAGCGCCATGCAAAAACCTGTTCAAATTTTCAAGTGACGTTGTAAACAAGAAGTGGGCAGCATTATCTCCTGAAAATTGTCTTAGCATTTGACTGAACAAGAAGTAGGATTGAGTGGACTTCTAGGCTTTAAAGTACTACTTTCTTTATTTTTGAATGCAGTTATTTTTTGTACATAATTCTACATTTGTAAATGAAGTGAGCAGTGCACACTTTGTGTGCTATGTTGTAATTGAAATTTATATTTGAAAATATAGAAAAGAATACTTTTTAAACAGCATGATTAATCAATTATTTTTTAATTGCTTAACATCCCAAATGAGAAATAGACTTGATATGTAAATAGCGGTTTTTGTGATAGTGCCCACAATGCAACAGCCATGTCCTCAAATGGTTAAGAAAAACACCATTTTGGTCTGAAAGAGCTTAAAGTATTTTTACATTGAACTTAATAGCTTTTTACAATTGCTACGTTTCCCTCCCTTTCTGAATCTCAATTTCTGCCTGTCTTTTCATTCAAAGGAAAGGGGTAATTAAACAGATGTCAGTTCTCATAGTGATAACCTCGTGGATAAAAGTGTCTGCTTCATATTTTAGAGAGTGATAATATTTAAATCCAGTTAAGTTTCTATTGGCATGCTTTTCTATAATGTGATTTAGTTTAAATCTCATTAACATTCTAAAATGCACAAAATCTGATCCAAAATAATGTAAAAATGTAAATATTACCTAATCACTCCAAATATCTTCACTCTTCTCTTTAACTAGCCTTTATCAAGACTGTTCTTATATATCCTTTTCATGACTGTTTTTTTTTGTCAGATTTTCAATTGAAAATCTAACACCTGTTAATTGTCTTTTATCATAACAAATTACAGGTTGGCTCTCCCTTGTCTGGCACCCTTGGGACCTGACTGGTCCTGAACGAGGGGATTTGTTGGACAAGGAGAGGTCCCTCCCATCATGGCCTGTGCTGCTGCTGCCTGCCCAGCCATGGCTTCCCAGACCAGAGCTACGCGGCTGTGGCTGGGGCCAGAGCTCCCTAGATGTGGGCTCTGTGGTCCTGCCCGACCATGGATGTTGCCGGATCAGAGAGTCCCAGTTAGGGGAGGTACAACCTGTACTACATTCTGAAAATGGCAAGATTTCCCCAGTATTAGAAGTTCAGATTTTTGTATAAAATATTTCTTAAAAACCAAATTAACATACATAGCTGTGTCTTTATTCTTGTGCTACATAAGTGGGAGAACCTATCTGTTTGGTTATGGGCATGGAAGTCAATATGGCTTTTTAAAATCACAGTAGTACAGGTTGAACCTCGCTTAGCTGGGACGCTCTGGTTTGGCAATATCCCTAGTCCGGCTGGACCAAGAATGTTCCAGGACCAGAGTCCCCTGGAGGGCTGGTGGCTGCAGTCTAGCAGCAGGGCTACTGCCCGGTGGCAACACTATGGGCAGCGGGGGAGGAGGGAGCCCGCCAGTGCAGCTTCCTGGCAATACTAGGAGAAAGTGGGGCTACCTTGTGGTCCTGGGAACCTCACCATGAGGCTGCTTGGTGTTTGGGCCAGGAACCCCAGGAGTGGGGCTGCCTGGCAGTGCAGCAAAGAGCCCAGCAGCCCTGCTGCCACCCACCAGAGCTGCCCAGTGAGGCTGGGAGGCAGCGAGGATGCCCAGCAAGACTGAAGCCCAAGCAGGGCTGCTGCCCAGTAGTGCAGCCAAACACTAGCAGGGGGGCTGCCCTGCAGGGCCAGGAGCCCGGCAGTGGTGCTGTGCGTGCAGCGCAGGGGCTGCTATGGTAGGGCCAGGAGCCTTGCACACGCAGGGGCTGGCGGCAGGGAGAAGCCAGCTAGGAGGCTAGCAGTGAGGCTGGGGCTGAGGGGGCCAGTGGCAGAAGGGGCCCAGAAATTACCTTCCCTGGTCTGTCAATATCCCTCATCTGGGATCAGTCCAGTCCTGGGGGTGCCAGACCAGGGAGATCCAACCTATACTTTAAAAGGGCTGTTCATGGCACTGACAGTAAGCAATGAGGTTCATATTAGAAGAGTGTGCTCCAGACTCTGTCATCCAGCATGCACACTCATTTTATATTAATACAGGTATTAGCAACAGAGTTAACTTTAGCTTCAACAAAAGAAGCTGCCTGTACAGATGCCTTCAGTCTCTATTGCTGTCATGAGGACCTTGTCAATATTGCAAGCCTCTTGCCCCTCGTAGATATGGTATCCACCTCCTCTACCTACTATTACATCAGGAACTTATTTTCATAATCATCACAAGGGTTTGCAATTTATCTTGTACTTTGGTCCATCTCGATTCCACTCTGCTCTAATCCATCATTCTACTAACTTATAACAATCCAAACAACCACCACTTTGTTTTAAATATACCTATCCCAGAAATATTTCCTCTCTCTTCTCCGCCCCCCCCTCCCCCCCCCAGGTGTAATTTACCCTGAAATATCCTCTCCCTTCTTCCCTCCCCCCCCAGCCAGATCACCCAACATTGAATCCTGGGCCACTGGCTTTTTTTGTCTACAGAAATAACACCACCTCAGAGTTGGGTATCTTGTGGTCCTGTAGTGTTAGAAATTTGTAATTCCTCTCAGTGGAAAAAGTAATTAGCAGTTTTTAAAAGGAGGTGTATAGCACTTTTGTCTAGCTGTGGAAGAACATGAGAAACTGGATATCAAACTCATAACAGTTTTATTTACAGAAAGGTGATGCAGGCCTAATACCGAGTCCTGCCTCTCTTGGGCCTTAGGTAGATTTTTTGGGGGGGGGGCGGGGAGGAAGGGGGTTGAGGGAGATTTTTGTTTGGGGTGAGGAGGAAGAATTCTCTCTCTGGCTGATTTGGAGTAATGACTTTTCAAAGTTGCTCTAGCGATGGATTGGTGACATCCTGAAATATTAATTAGCAAACAGGCAAAGGTTCATGATAATTTTTTTTCACATGGCTATAACTGGCGCTCTGGGCCCCCATCCCAGTTCACTGTCTTTCCTGATAATCCAAAATAACATATGGTCTTTCAGAAATAAAACACAAACTCAGTCTTCATCCAAATTTCAGATACGGGCTCAGATCCACCTCCCTGATGAACTGTCTGTCTTCTGGAAAGGCCTGTGGAGAGGGACAAATTAGTTCACCCCTGCTTGGACAGGGTGTGTCTTAGGCCTTTCTGCCTGGAGGACTTTCCCTTAGGCTATGTCTAAACTGGAAAGGTTTGGCATTGAAAGTATGTCAACATGCAAAAGTTGCCAAAACTGCAAACTCATCAAACCTATCTTTCTGCTACCCATTGTCATCATTTCATGGCCACATTTTTCTCAACAGGGGAGCCAACAGAGAAAAGCAATGTTAGTAAGTTTCCCACAGTGTCTGGCATCACCTTCAGTTGCTAAGCACTGTGGGAATGCACACCGTAGGACTAGACATTTTGAGGAAGTGAAAAATGTCCCGTCAGCCGCCTCTTTGCTTCCCAACCCTCCCTGAGCTTCAAGCTTACTTTTGTGCCATTTGAATAACAGTCCTTGCTGTGAACTCCAGCATCTGCTGTGAGAAATCATGGATTCCACAATTCACTCCCATGTTGTGTTCAGTGTGCTTAGGACATCACACATTACAGCAGAACTAATTACGCAATTAATAGCAGAGGATGAAGACCTATTGGCTGGCTTTGCTGACGTGGACTTTCCAAACTGTGGAGTAATTGATGGTGCATGTATGCCCATTGTAGCATCACCTCACCTTGTATTAGAGTATGTCAATCATAAGGGGAACTTTTCCATGGTGCTTCAGGCGCTTCTGGATCACTGTGGGCATTTGTGGTGTAGTCTGGAGAAGTGCATAATGCATGCATCTTCAGGAACAATGGCCTGCACAGAAAGCTGCATGCTGGGACTTTCTCTCCAGTCCAGAAAATTAGGGGGGGATGTAGAAATGCCCATACTGATCTTAGGTGATGTAGCTTACCCCTTACAGCCCCAACTCATGAAGCACCTGGCACCCTTACATGGTGCACCTGGACAGCAGTAAGGAACGGTTCAACAGGCTAGCTGATGCAGATCGCCAAGGTGGTAGCCCCATGCTCTTGCTTAATTTGTGTGAGGGTAAGGGTGAAGTGTTTGGCTATAAGTGGAACAATGAGACACAGCATCTGGACACACAGTTTGAACAGCTGGACACTCGTGTCCATGTCAGGGAGGCTCTGAGGAACCACTTTGACAAAGAGGGGCACTGACATTTCTGCGTGTTGGGGTTGCTTCCCTGCCTCATCCCTCTGCTCATCCTGAGTGAGGCATTCCCATGAAACCCAAGGGATATTTCAGGCTTCCTAAGGGGCCAGAGCTATTCGTATGGGTTGTTTCACAAAATAAACTCATGGAAACCTACATAGCATTTTTCTTCATTGATATCTTTCAATCAGGATGCTCCATGGTAACAGTTATTGGAAAACCTCAAAATGGTGTTAATGTCCAACTGTCAGTCATAGCTACTTTCACAGGGACTGGAGTGTATTTTGAAAAAAAATTATCTGTTTGAAAATGAGTGTATAGGCATGGAGGGCAGGTTCCTGTGAAAAGAATTCATGTGCTGACAGGTTGGCCTTTGGTTCTGTTCACTCTGCATCTTAAGACACTTCAGCATCTCATTTTGATCTTCCATGAGATTGAGCATGTGCTTAGTGGTTTTTCACTCCCATCTCCATAGCTCTTCTTTGCTTCCTTTTCTTTATTTGAATGTTGACTCATGCAACACATCCTTGACCAGATCCTCCTTTGTCTTCCATGGTTTTTTCCTTTGTCGATGGAGTCTGTCTGGTGGTGAACGTGCCTGACTTTTTTTCAAGGTCCGATCTGGAAAAGTAACCATTAATAATTGTACTTTTTATGATGAAGATTGTAACATTTCACTAACATGCACATCTCTAAAAAAACTTGCTACTTTTCTTGTTGCCCTAGAGGCGCAAACAGAGCTTTCCAGATCCTCTGATCATGGTGAGATTTAAAGGTGGAGGTAAAGGGAGGAAAGGAGGTTTGGGGCATAGGTCCCCAAGAAAGTACAGTCTGTGCTTGTGCAGCAGGTGTACATGGAGACAGTTTGTAATAATCCTACACTTGTCCCCAGACTGACACTACTGTGACTGACATCCCTGCTGAAGTCCAGTAGGCAAACCTGGGCCAGCTTCTGCATGCAAGCGGGTGGCACCCTGCTTCTTACACACCCAAGGTCTGTGCCGCCTTGGTTCTGGCAGCACAGTATGAGGAATGGTTTGGGAGAGTGTTGTGCCATGATGCTGGGGAAATGGCAACCCTGCGATTGATTAATAAGTATATCAGGCAAAGCTTTGACACCGTCTCCCAGCAAGATTCTGTTGATCTGTGTACATCAGTGCTCTGTTAGGATATAACGCAGACCCAGGCAGGGCTTAGGCAGCTCTCAGAAATAGAATCTTCAGTTTCCCTGCAGTGCTGCTGCCCCACCACCCCAGCTGCAAGAACAATTTTCCAACCTGCTGCCTCTCCCCCTGTCTGCTGCAGTACACAGCAGCTTACCACCCCTCCTTTCCCAGCTGTGCTAGAACAATTTATTACCCCACATGGCTGCCAGCTGGAATGCCTTCCTCCCTCCCCTAGCTACACTGACCCTGCATCTCTTCCCTTGCTTCATGCTCCATATACAATGGTGTTTTGTAAGTCCCACAGCCCTTCCAGTGACACTGTCATGCTAGATGTTTTTTTGGGGGCTTATATTCTTCCCCTCCCCCGGTGGGGTGTGGTTGTCTTGGTCAAACTGCAAGTCTGCCTTGAAAAACTGCATCTTTGGGGGCATGTATAAGAGATGACATTGGCATACTGCATAAAAGGGAATGCACCCACCAACTACTTCAGCTTATGTACTGCTGCAGTTGGTTATCACTCTCCTTTGATCTCCTCAGGCTATGTCTTCCCCTACCCTAGATCATTAATAATAGATACGTATAGATGGTGTAGAATGGTAGAAAATAGCTGGCCATTACTCCAGGAGCCTTTGCAGTTGGCTCATTTCAGCTGATTTGGGCTTGTGGGGCTCAAGCTGTGGGCCTATAAAGTTTCAGTATAAGTGCTCAGGCTGGAGCCTGAACTCTGTGACCCATTTTGTAGGGTTTCAGAACATGACCTCCAGGCCAAGCCTGAATATCTACACTGCAGTAGTCTGAGCACCAACTGACATAAGGCAGCTATGAGCATCTTGTAGTTTAGACATTACCCATAAGGGCTTCCAGAGAAGTCTCCTGGGAGCCTCTTGATTGTACTAGAGATTGACATCTTCAATTTCTGCAGTAAATGAAGTAAGAAATGACTGCCCTGCTTATTACACAAATCTGATTTGTCCCCTGAGCGTCATCCATTTTGCGCACTGAATAAGGATGCCAGGGGCCTTATGGAGGGGGAAAGTATATGATCAGATATCTGAATTTTCATAATGCATGCATATAAGGGAGCAGAATTAAAGTTATACCAGAAACCTTAATTATGGCACTTACTGAGTATTGAGTGATTGCCTTTGCAACCATAATAGTCTTTTAACAATGTTAGTCTCTGAACTTTGATTTCTTGAACACCCACTTGAAATAGATTACCACTTTTTCCACCTACAGGGCAGCTGACAATATATATACATTTTTTAAAAAGGTAGGGGGAATAGGGCTGGGAGTAGCTCATATGCCTAGTTTCTGAAAGCTAAGTGACCCCAAGAGCACCAAACTACTGCTGTAGTAGTATAACTGTTTAAATGATTAATCATAAGCCTGGGCTTATCGATTATACTCAGGCTCCCGCCTTGCTCCCAGGGAGCTGGCTGCCACCTCACGCTGCTGGCTCTGTATCAGAGTGTACAGTGCAGGACAGCAGCTGGCTCCCAGGGAGTGAGTGGCTGCTGCGCCATGCTACAGTCTCTGAAGTATAACCTTTTATACTGCAGAGCCCGCAGTGAAGCTGGCTCTGCTCTTGGGGAGGTGGTTATACTCCAAGCTCTTCATTATATGCTTTATACCAGTGGTCACCAACCAGTAGATCGGGATCTACTGGTAGATCTTGGAGCCTCTGACAGGGGATCCTGATGGGTTTGCCCAAGAGGCTATCAAGGGCCGAACTTCAGCTGCCCCTCCCTCCACTGCTGCTCGTCTCTTGCCCTTTGCCTTGCAGATGTGCCCTCCCGCCCACCCACCCCCACTGTGAGCCTCCTGCTTGCTGTGCAGGGAAGGGAAAGGAGGGAGGGGTCGATGTCAGGATTCCCACTGTTCAACTCTGTATCCTATCTCCATAGAACAGGGGTTGGGGCACAACAGGGCTTGGGATGGAGAGAGCTTGTTGGCTGCTTTTGAGAGTGGTGCAGGGCCGGGGCAGAGGTGAGCTTGCCTTAGCTGCCTGCACCCCCACTCAGGAGCCACCTGAGGTAAGCAAAGCCCAGCTTGAGCCAGAATCCCAAAGCCCTGCCCCAGTCATGAACCCCTTTCTGCACTCTAAGCCCCGACCTAGCCCTGAGCCCCCTGGACCTAAACTCCTTCCCAGAGCCTGAACCCCCTCCTGCACTTCAACTCCCTGCCCAGGCTCAGCTCAGAGCTCCTCTTTCACTCCAAATCCCTTAGCCCAAGGGCAGAGCCTGTGCCAGACTCTCTGCCGCTGCCTGAGGAAAGGGAGGGAGGATGGAGTGAGTAGGGTGAGCAGGGGAGGGCCTCCAGAGAAGGGGCACAAAGGAGGCCCAGCAAGGGCATTTGGGTTTGAGGTATATCCTGGATTGCGTTTAAAATTCAAAAAGTGATCTTGTGCTTTAAAAGGTTGAGAGACCCCTGCTTTATACTGAAGAGCCTGCAGCGTGTAACTGCTGAGATTTTCAGAGGTTACACGGTTACCCCATTTTACCCACTTTTTAACATCCCTACCCTAAATTCTATAGTGCAATCCTGTGCCATGTTCTGAAACAGTTCCATTTTTTTGTATTCTTACTATTCTTAGCATACTGTGCTAGCAGGTTTCCAGATGATCTCAAATAAAGAATTTCTTTTTAGAGAAATTTGGACAAACACAGTAAAACTATAGCATTATGGTTACCCAGTGAAATAACTCTTATTTAAAAAGCTTTTTCTTCACTCCACTGTAGTGTTTACTTTCTGTATTTTTTTTTTCCTCAGCTTGGACTGTGAAATGAAACAAGTAATTTTGCCCTTGTTTATAGTCAATTTGATTCTCCTGCTGAAGAATCATCTCAGTGCTTTAAAAAGAGTTAGTAGTTTCAAGTGCCCATCTCCTGTACAGTCCTTTGTTTTTGTTTTGTTTTGTTATAGGATCTATTTATATGAATAGCTTTTCTCTACCTCCTCTCCTGCTCTCTGAAAGACCCATACAGAAAGGGAACTGACTACATAGGAAAACAGAAAAATTGATTAGATATAATCAAATGCACAAAGTAAACTGAAAAATTTGACACTAATGTGACCTATTTTATAAGTTGAAATTGTGAATTACTTAGCGTTCAGACTAATAGTTTCAATCCTTCTTTGAATCAAACAACATCAAAGGTATGAGGTTTGGTGTGTAATTTACCTGTAAGACCAGAAATACTTTCTAAGGCAACAACTTTCTATGTGACTTCCCGTCTATAAGCAGTACATTCAACAAACCCCTGACGAAACCTTTAATTTGCTACATGTTGCACACTCTTGTATGTTGTAGAATCACTTAATTAATACAATACGGGGTTGTCCTATTTTCTTTAGTACATGGTGTGTATATATATATTTTGCAGTCGTCTCCATCTCAACAAGAAAGCAACAGACAAACAACCCTATAGCAAGCTTCCTGGTGTCTCACTTCTAAAGCCATTAAAAGGTGTAGATCCAAATCTCATCAATAATTTAGAGACCTTCTTTGAACTAGATTATCCAAAGGTATGTATGAGTTTACTTTTTTCAGGAGTTGAATTCATGGCCTGTGCTAGAGCTATCAGACTATAGAGTAAAATATGTTTTTATGTAATAGATGAGGATCACATGTACTGCCTTATGTATTTCATGACCTCTGTTTACCTTCCCTTCTTCCTGATAACCCAGACACAATATCCTGCTCATTATTCTGCCAAATCATCTTATCTTGTACTAGATTTGGGGTTTATTTGTACGAGCTTTTTGCAATATATTTACATAAATAGTGTGTACTACAATAGCAACAACTTCTGCCACGTTTATGAACTGGGCAGTGAACTTGTAAGCATTTTAATACATGGCCTGACTGATTTACAGCTTCTGGTTCAGCCCTCAAATCTTGCTCCACCTTCAGTGCTTCAGGCTCTCTCTCTACTACATTGCTCTGCTTTCTTTAATGCAGAGGATGCTTATCCATCTTTTTGGTACAGCATGAATTGAAAATGACCCCATGGGCTAAACACTGTTTTAAAGCCACTGTCAGTTAATGTTTGGATCCCATTTGTTCTTTGGTTTACACACTTTTACCTACAGCTGATATATCTATCTTAGGATTTGTTTGTTTTTTAGTTTTCGTGTGTGAGAGTGTGTGTGTGTGGGGGGGGGGGGACGCAGTTTGGGACTGAGAGGTAGTCTTAGAGTTCTGAAATACCAGGATAGGCACTATTACAATGTGTTTTACAATGCTATGTATGTAAGAACTGTGATGCAGCAGGAGAGTAATCGATGAGAAATATATAAGCCCCAGGATGATCAAACTTTATTCCCTGTGGACTAAGGAGAGGTTACTACAGTTTAACTAGAGCTTCTGGAGTCAGTCCAGGCCCCGCCCAAATTTAATAAAAACCTCCTGTCTGCCTGAAGCAGTAAAAGGAATGAGAGCTGACTGTAGTTGTACTGATGTTGACTAGAGGATCAGAGTACCAGGAGAAGGGAGCAAAGTAGAGTGACTCCCCCAGCACAGAGGACAAAGAGAAACCCTGCCCAAGGGAAAAGAGGGTTAGAAGCATGCAAAGCTTAAAGGGCTGGTACTGGAATAGCGAATGGACTTGGATCCCTTTCCCACTCTCCTTCTCTCCTCTTCCAGGGTACTTGTGGAGCCCAAGAATAGGGGCAAGGGTGGCGCCCTGACCCACCACAGTAGTATTGGCTATTTGCCACAAAAGTAAAACAGAAATTTTGTAGCCTTATTACAAATGAGGCCTTGGACTCCCAGTGAGCATAAGAGGCTGAGAATTCCTTTCTAGGGTCAGGCCCTCAATCGCTTTACTCCACAAGTACTTGGCAAAGTGTCTTAAGTTCTGTAAGAAAAGGGACCAAATATAGCTTTGTTTCTGAAAGCCACATTGTCTTTCACTAAAATTTTGAATTCTGGACAATGTAAACACTTACGTTGGTTTCAGTCTTATTGTAGTAATTGAGAACCTTGCAGCCTTAAAATATCCTTAATATTTTGGGATTCTTAAAATGTAATTGCAAAACAAATTTGGTTTTCTTGTGTGAAAGAGAATCAAACATTTAACTTTTTTCCTGTACAATACTTTTCATGCATAAAAATATCTTTCCGGTAACACAAGAAAATGTTTTACAAATACAAAAATGTTCTTTGGGGCTGACGGCTATATTTTTTTCCCCCTTAGAAATACTGATGGTATTCTCTAAACAATGCATTAATCACTAATAATACAGTACATGTAGCTATCTAGTTGTAAAAACAAATCCTTTAGTTCTGTAACGCTGCATCCAGTGTCAAAAGTTCAGGTAGAGTTTGGTAGACTCTTCAAATATTTCCTCCCTTTTAAGAATTTGTACACTAATTTTCATCAAACCTTTGTGTACTAGTATGAAGTGCTCCTGTGTGTACAAGATCATGATGACCCAGCTATTGATGTGTGCAAAAAGCTCCTTGGCAAATACCCAAATGTTGATGCTAGATTGTTCATAGGTAAGTAATGCAACTGTATGGCACAATTCAGTGCCTTTATAAATGGATCATAAAGGAGTATCAGCAAAAAGTGTGGAGCCCTCTAAACTGGGAAACCTGTTTGTGGATTCTGGCTCTGTACAGGCTGAACCTCTGTAGTCTGGCACCATCAGGATCTGACTTTTGCCAAACCATGGGAGGTCAACATTCTAGTGAACAGGTCTTTTATTTCTGTTTTGCCAAGGCAAATGAATGATACAATGTACCAATGTGCCATTTTTCCAATTTCTGCAATAATTCCACCTTTTTGCTGTATCAATACTGTATTGACTTGCACTTAGCAGCATTACCAATACTTCCATTGCTTGCTGGTCTCCTAGAAGACATTTAGAGGTAGATTAGAGCTAATAACACAGAACACTGAAAACCTGGACTGGCAACTATAAACAGACTTTGCTGGGCTGTGGAAAACTTGGCTCCACCATCGATAAGCTTAATAAGGACAAATGCAAAGTACTGCACTTAGGAAGGAACAATCCGTTTAACACATACAGAATGGGAAGCGACTGTCTAGGAAGGAGTACTGCAGACAGGGATCTAGGGGTCATAGTGGACCACAAGCTAAATATGAGTCAACAGTGTGATGCTGTTGCAAAAAAAGCAAACATTATTCTGGGATGCATTAACAGGAGTGTTGTGAGCAAGAGACGAGAAGTCATTCTTCTGCTCTACTCTCTGCTGATTAGGCCTCAGTTGGAGTACTGTGTCCAGTTCTGGGCACCACATTTTAAGAAAGATGTGGCGAAGGTCAGACAAGAGAAACAAGAATGATTAAAGGTCTAGAGAACGTGAGCTATGAGGGAAAACTGAAACAATTGGGCTTGTTTAGTTTGGAAAGGAGAAGACTGAGAAGGGAACATGATAGTGGTTTTCAAGTATCTAAAAGGGTGTCACAAGGAGGAAAAATTGTTCTCTTTGGCCTCTGAGGACAGGACAAGAAGCAATGGGCTTAAACTGCAGCAAGAGAGACTTAGGTTGGACATTAGGAAAAACTTCCTAACTGTCAGGGTGGTTAAACACTGGAATAAATTGCCTAGGGAGGTTGTGGAATTTCTATCTCTGGAGATATTTAAGAGCAGGTTAGACAGACATCTATCAGGGATGGTCTAGACAGTGCTTGGTCCTGCCATGAGGGCAGGGGACTGGACTTGATGACCTCTTAAGGTCCCTTCCAGTTCTATGTTTCTATCATTCTATAAAATTGGTTTTGGGGGGAGAGGGAGACAGGTAC
Organism: Pelochelys cantorii; assembly: GCA_032595735.1. Classification (NCBI taxonomy): domain Eukaryota; kingdom Metazoa; phylum Chordata; order Testudines; family Trionychidae; genus Pelochelys; species Pelochelys cantorii. Next base: position 121,916,060 of record CM064330.1, read on the forward strand.
AGAGTCCATATTCTGTTGCAGGTTGAACTTCTCTCATCTGGGACACTGTGGTCCAGCAACATTCGTGGTCCACCAGGACCACATATGTTGCTAGACCAGAGAGCCCTCACCACAGAAGTTGAGAGCAGCTGGAAGTGGAGCTGGTCTGGTCAGTGGCAGTCTGCAAGACCAATGACCTAGGGGTAGAGAGCCCTGGGAGTAATGCCACCTAGTGGGGGATGAGGGCAGGGATCCCTAACAGTGGCTGCTGCCTTGTATGGGGCCAGGTGGCTGGGGAAACCTGGGAGCAGCTGCCGCTCCATGCGGGCTAGGGAGCCTGGGGGCACAGCCCTGCAAACAAGCTGGGAGCAGCAGACCCTGGAGGGTGGGCCAGAGGAGGTTAGGCCTCCAGGTTCTCCTGGGACAGCAGCCAGGAGGGGAACCCAGGGAGAGCCCAGATGTCTGACCTCCCCTGGTCCAGCAAATTCCCTTGTTTGGGTCCCCAGGGTGCCGTGGCAGGGAGTTCAAACTGTAGCTATTTTATAAAATAGCTTCTGAATTTTGGAAACATGCATGATGTATAACTTTTATTTTCAAGGTGGAAAAAAGGTTGGCATAAACCCAAAAATTAACAATTTAATGCCAGGGTATGACGTTGCCAAGTATGATCTCATATGGATCTGTGACAGTGGGATCCGAGGTAAGTGTGTGGTGTAATGGTGCCATTTGGAATATTCACTTGAAATAGTTGACTTTAAAAATGGAGTGGTACATACTGATTGATTACTTCATGAGATTATACAATAAGATTGACTTAAAATTGAATTACAACTGTTAAAGGACATTGTCTGATTTAATTTGGGGTTCTAAATGACATGTTTTCTGAATTAAAATATTTGAAATGTTGTCTGTATCAAATTTAGTGGAGTGTTTGATTGCTCCAAATCTAAATTAAACTGAACCTGTGTGATAAATGCGCTGTATGTAAGTTCTGCACAGGCATGGACAATAAGTGCCAAACCATTGGTCTTGCTAATAGAATAGTTAGTATTTTTGTTCACAAACAAGCTTGATGCTGAAATAGGCATGTCTCTTGCTGTAATGGACAAGTTAGAAAAATAAGAGGCTTCAATCAGAAGTAATCATTTTCTGTTAAAGTAGTATACCCAGTTTTAGATTTGGAAGATGTTTGTGCTTCTAAAATTGAAACACATATTTTGATACTTTAGTGGTTGAGTTGCTAGTATTCTGATTTCAGGTCTCAGTTGTAACCGTTTCTACTTCTTTAAAGGAAAAAAGTGTCCTTTTATTGTCCCACTGCTGCTAGTCTGCACAATGTTAGAAACTTATGCCAGACTGAAAGCATTGACAATTCCAGTCTTAGTGGAATTTTTAGTTCACCAAATATGTCACTAACCTTCTCTGCACTTTTAGTAGTAGAATATGAATTTCAATATATCTGTATAACATGAACTTCACTACTAATAATGAACGGTTTGATAGACTACAATGTTTGCAAATAATCTATCACTTTATTTAGTAACCCCAGACACCCTAACTGATATGGCCAATCAGATGACAGAAAAAGTTGGTTTGGTCCATGGCTTGCCCTATGTAGCAGACAGACAGGGCTTTGCTGCCACTCTAGAACAGGTAAGTGCAATCTTACTTTTCTTTTGTGGTGGTTTCTTTCCAACAATGTGGTTTTTATCTTTAATGAGTGTTGTGGTTTTTACAATCTAACTTCCAGCTATTTTAGTTAATCTTTAAACATGGGGAGCATGCGATCATAACACAAAACTATTTAGTGATATTTTAAGTGATATTTTAAATATATATTTTTAAAATGGTAAAACATTCACATGCTTATTAAACCTAGCTTACAGGAACTTGTAATAGTGATCGCTTTCGGTTCAGTGTCTAAGATTACAACTTTCATATAAAATGTTTGAAATTTATTATAAAGTTTGTGTGAACTGACCAGGAAATTCATTGCTTTCAGCACA